>CM068367.1:720619480-722119480 GCA_034769895.1 Magicicada septendecula | reverse complement strand
AGGAAAGCCCCCAGCCCTTAAATGTGAAACCCATAGTCAATTTAAATTTTATACACAGCTGTTCCAGCCGGAACAGAGCTACTGAGCTGTAACATAATTTTGTAAAGAGTTAACTGCAAATGAGATGCAACTGTAAAATGGTACGAGAGTAAAATATCTCTGGCGCGCTCCCCCAGTGCAGCACACACTTACAGGCATTGCATTTAGTGTTATATAAATGAGTTATAAAAAAGTTTATGAATTTAAGTTATAGTGTTCAGAGTCATGATCACAGCTCAACTTCCCGGTAGACAGTCTGGACACTTGGTCACATGGCTTCTAGGCTATTTACAGTAAACGGGCACACTGCCGGGCCGGCCCCAAAAATGAAATAAATGCATGAATATCACCTTATAAGTGCTGGCGAGTGCAACATAGAAATCAGTCTCCATCTCCCTCTTCGTATAAGATCTTTTACTTTGAATTTAAAACAATTTAATCTTAATACCCATCTTCCGATACGACCTAACTGTTTTGGGTGATTTAGTAGCCAAGATAAAGCTTGATTATCTGTTTCTAACAAAAATTCTTTATGTTCTAAAAAAGGTTTGAACTTCTCAAAGGCGAAAACGATAGCTAAACATTCTAATTCGTATGCGGAGTATTTCTTTTCTTGGTCTGTCAGGGTGCGTGAAGCATAACTAATAGGTAATCTAGAGTTATCTACTTCCTGATATATTACGGCACCTAGGGCTACACTTGAACTGTCTGTCTGCACAACAAATGGTTTTGTAAAATCGGCTAATTGTAGTACGGGGGGTGATATTATGCTTTCTTTTAATTTCTCGAATGCGGTTTGATGTTGCTCATTCCACTCAAATTTAACTCCCTTCTTTCTTAAAGTATTTAGCGGTGCTGCAATTTCGGCTAGATGTGGGATATACTTGTGGAAATAATTTATCATTCCTAAAAATCGGGCAATTCCTTTCGCATCCCGCGGTGGTAAAAATTCTCTGATAGCACGGGTTCGCTCTGGGTCTATGCTTACCTTTCCGTTGGCTTTTACGATGTGACCTAAAAATGAGAATTGTGTCACAGCAAAATTTACTTTACTGGGGTTTACGGTTAATCCAGCTTTCTCCAATCGGGATAGTACTTCACGTAGATGCTCAATATGTTGCTCAATTGACTCGCTGTAAATAACAATGTCATCTAGGTAGTGGTACACATATTTAAACTTTATGTCATGAAATAATTTTTCTAATAATCTGCTACATACAGAACTACCTTGGGATATACCAAAGGGTACCCTTGTAAATTGGTATAGGTTGAAAGGGACGGCAAATGCGGTGAGACGTTTTGATTCTTCCGAAAGGGGTATCTGATGAAAAGCTTGATTTAAATCCATAATGGTAAAAATTTTTTGCTTTCGTAAAATAATGAAAAGCACTGTGGATGTCGGGAAGTGGTATGGATTCAAACTCTATCCGTTTATTTAGTTGTCTATAGTCTACAACTAATCTATGTTTGTCGTTACTTTTGGGTACTAAAAACGCGAGGGATGAATAAGATGACGTAGAGGGTTCGATGACTCCTTGTTCTAACAGTTTATTAATCTGGTTCCTCATTACTTCCATTTTTGGAGGTGATAACTTGTATGGGGCTAAACGTATTACTTTATTGTCGCTCAAATTTATTTTATACTCTATCAGGTCTGTCAGTCCTAACTTCGGGGTGAGGACATTGGAGAATTGTTTTATTAAAGTCTGTATGTTCCGTCTATCTTTACCTTCCAGGTGACCTAATTCACATTCATGATGCTTTAGATGTGAAGAAGTCGTGCTAGTACTTTCTCTGTTATTTGAATTATCATCCAAGTTATATTTCCGTGAACGATCGAATCCAAAGTAAAATTTCTTCTCGTGAATGTCTAAAATTATTCCTGTTTTACTGATAAAATCAGCTCCCAATATTAACTCGGGTCCTAATTACTCGCATACTAACATTGGAAAATACGTCAGATTTTTAATTTTTACCTTAAATGTGATGATAAGTTTTATCATTAAGTTTTGTTTGTTAGCTGTAGCGCATTTAATATTTACAGATTGACTGCGTTTAACTAAATTATGTTTAAGTAATTTATTGGCTAGCTCTTGACTAATTAAACTTCGCGTTGATCCGGAATCAATTAATCCGAGAGTGGAAGTAACACCAAGGTCAACTTGTATATACGGTAATTGACACTTATTGAAATCACATTTATTAATAGCGTTACATTTATCGATAAATTTTTTTACATAGGGGTCTAATTTTCTTTTGTTATTATTATTAATTTGTTTTATTTTATTGTCTCTCAGGGGTTTACCTGTTTTCACGATGCTGCGGAAGACACAGGGTTTCGGATCTCCCTGCCTTACATGTTTTTTTTGATAATGAGTTTTCCGATTGTACTGTTTCCTTTTACAGTTTCTACTGAGGTGTCCAGGTTTTCCGCATTTATAGCATATATATTCTTTACGCGGGGTCTCAGTGGTTTCCTGTCGTGGTTGAGGGTCCTTGGACTTACCATGGCCATGAACATAGGTTGATCTTTGAAATGGTCTTCTTTCTCGTAGACTTCTTGCATCTGAGACTAGGGCTTGCATTTCTTTTCTATGTGGTGTAGTGGATACCGGTGCATGTCTGTGCTGATCTGCGTACCACACATTGGAAGAGTGAATACTACATTGTTCAAGGTCAGCGTAAGTAAGGGGTCTACTTATTAGTGCTAAATGGGAGCGTTCTTCAGGAGATAAGCCTACCAGGATAGTATCGACCAATTGTTTTTCAGTCCAGTCGACTTGCAGTAGACGTGAAGATTCTCTGATGTCTGCGATATAGTGGGCCAGTCTTTCATGAGCTCCTTGTACTCGAAGTACAGTATTTCTTTTGATCTCCTCATAAATTCCAGTGGGGATAAAATATTTGATTATATTCGTATGAAGTTCTTCTACTGGAAGAGACGAGTTTAATGATTCTAGTACACGATCTCGTAATGGTGGTTTACATTTGGGTAAGATGACCTGCTGTATTTGCCAATCGCTCAATTGTTGTAGATCTTTTATTTGCAGTAGATATCTGATAAAAGTCAATAGAGTCGTTATACTTAAGCCATCGGTGTAAGGAATTTCATTAATTATTTTCTCTACTGGGTGGGAAATCTTTCCGTAGAGGTCTACATTAAAATTTACGTTTGGTATGCTTTTTGAAGGATTAGTGGTTGCATTAGGATTTGTAATCGCATATTGACTAGTGCGAGTACGCTGAACATTAGGCGGTGGGGGTTCTAACATAGTTAGGGTATTTAATTCTCTACTAGGTAATTGTTCATGACTCTGTTGTATCTTAGATACGGTGGGTGATTCGGGGTTCGAGGTGGAGGGAGGGTGTTCTAAAGTAGGGGAATGAACTGGGGAAATATATAACCTTTGTAAGTAGTGCTCAATTTCCTCCATTCTCGATGAGTCTGACTTTCGTCGTAAGTCGTTGATAATTATGGGTAATTGGCTTAATGCCTCATCCGCAAATTTCTGCACGTCGGCGGGGATTACGGTGACGTCGGGCCAGCTTAATAAATTATTCAACCGGCGGGTTAAATGTTCTATACGTTGCGTAACGCGCAAAAGTTCCGTAGGTGATTTTTTGTCCTGAAGGTTCTGAGATAATACTATCAGTTCCCTATATTTCGCATAACAGGTTTCTCGTTCGCCGTCATAATCGAGTTCACGCAATCTATCTAACTGCGAGGTTATCTCTGATCCGGTTTGGCGTAATGATTTTCGTAATTCAGACACGGTAACATTCACGTGTTTTTGACCTCGTAAAAGTGCTTCGTAGCATAGCTCATCTTTTAATAATAGATCTGGATTAAATTCAGCCATTTTCGTAAAGTGAGTGGCTATAACTAATTATTCTACTATTTGCCTTAAATACTATACAACGCTATATCTTTTTTTTTACACACAAATAAAAATATAAATCAATCGTATTCTTACTCTTTTTTTTTATAAATAAACAATTAAAATAAGATGACAAAGGTTGTCATTTTACATTGGTAGAGAGAGAGAAATCTCACACAGGTTTAAATGTGCGTACGGCAAAAGGGTCGTCCTTCGGCTACTACACACAGGAAAAGACACGCTTCTTATAACAATAGAACTAACAAAGAGGGTGTCGTTGTAGTTTAACTCAACTATGGGGGAGAGATTTACAATGACAATTTACACACACAGGCGCAGACAAGAATTCAACTGGTCTGATATTGTTTACAAACCGACAGGTTGATGAATGAACTTTTTGACAAGCACGTACCTGCTGTTATATCGTATTCTTGGGGCGTTTTTTTTTTAGTTAACACTATGTTCATTCCTATATCTAAATAATATTTAAATTACTTATTTATTATACTATTATAATAATTATTATCGTTTAATTTTTTATTTAATATTTTAGACACATTTTAAAGTACATGAGTGAATAAATCAACAGCTTATGTGTGTGGGTTTATCGGGACACAATTACTTCTTAAATAACACAAGTCACAAAATTTTTTACAAAGGAGTCGCAAAATTTAAGCAAATTAGCAGAGTCGCGCAATTTATAACATCTTCTCCTGTGTTATAACTTAGGGAACCCGCAATAATTGGTTCTGCCAATTATTCAGGCTGCCTTACTTGTGACGAGCTGAAAATTAATCAGAACAACAAACAATAAATATACAAGGATTCAGGGAAGGGGAGACTGTTGATTTATGCACTCAGTATAGTATGTACTCCTGATGACATCTCTTTATTACATATTGTATTATTTTCTCTACTTAAAATTCTCGACACATATGCTTCATTAGCTTACAGTTTACATGATGATTATATTTTATTCTTTACAAGGCCCCTTAAAATAAGATGTACATGAATTTAATTAATTCTCCGGATCCGGGATTTCCTCTAATACGTTAAGAATGGTTACCTCGCCATATAAAGCTTTCAAAATTTTGCTATTTGAAGAATGGTCTTTATTAATCTTTTAAACAATAAGGCTTTACAGTTTAGAGCTATAACTCTTTTACTAGGGATAAGTATACAAGTTATGAGTATACAATAACTGTTATACAATTACTTAAAACGTCTTAATGTGGTTAAATTAATTGTCTTTTGTTGAATACAATATTTAGTATTTCATAAGCACGGAAGGCTTGCCTCCGTGTCACCTTTTTTTGATGTCTTCCAGCTCTGCGTTATTCCAGTCGTAGGTCCTCGGTTGCAGCATGTTTGAAGTAGGTCAGGTATCTCTCATTATCTTCGTATCCGGGAATGGTGTAGTCCTGAAGTCTTTTAGATCATGGTGTCTCCTGGTTCTCAGCTCTTGGCTAACTGATAGTAATAGCTCGTTGATCTGAATGATTAACACAAAGTTTCGTTCACCTGTATCCACTTCACATGATAGTTTGATTGTAGCACTTCACTTCATGGGATTACCACAGTTTTAATTACATAAGAATTATATTTTAAGATTTTTGAAGAGATGTCACCGGCGCTAAATTTTAGTTATTCATTTTCACTCGTTTACACCATATTTATATGAGTCGCGGTTCAACTACATTAACGCAACACATTGTTTAATAGTAAAAAGAATGCGTCAGTGTCTTAACTGACGGATTAATTACATTTTGTAATAAACTATTTTTAACGTTGCACATATCGGCAGTACACAGCTTACTGTTTGACCGCTCCCTAGCAAGTGGGCGAAAATAGTTCGGGGTGCGAGTAGTAATCTCGCGAGAGTTCAACTCAACGTAAAAATAGTTCCAAGTTTCTTTTTTATTTAAAGGACTAAAATTAGATTAAATAATTAAGTAGAGAGATTCTTAGTTACAATTGCTATCAAAGTACATTATAGTGATCTAGTTTAATTATTTAAATAATAATCAATTTACAATTATTTTTATTTAGTTAAGGGGTAGGAAAACAAGTTGATTCTGGTTAGCGCCTGTTTCTGCAGGATTAATTAACAAGCTTTACCCTTTCTGTACTCTCGTATTCCTTTTAATATATTATTAGACTTTCATTTAAATATTATTATTATTTAATGATTACAATAAGCTTTAGGTAAAAAAATGTGAGATTTTATTAAACACTTAAAATTTATCAACCTATACGTTATCAACTTAATTAACTAATTTATTTTTATTAATAAAATCGTCACAAGGTGTTCATAAAGAACCCACTTGACCTCAGGCACGGTTATGCGCCCGGACTAGATCCAACAAACTATGACATGTTATGGACCTGTGGATAATGGCACCAACAGGTGTCGTCCACAGGTAAAGCACCTCCCCCAAACCTTTAAATAAATAACTAAATCACATACCCAATTAAATGAAAATGTATATACCCACGAAAATTCCCCAACAAGGTACCGAGGCACCCGTGCATGCATACTTAAGGCTAATATCACTTAGTGGCAGTCAGTGCCGCCCATATTTACAGTAATAAAACTAACATCAATTCGGGTGATGCATGACCCTGGCTGAGTTTACAAATTCTCTGAGGCGTAAGCATTAGTAAAAAGGAAAGATAATATTTAACCCCAATTGTCCCGTTGGACTTGTGCACAACAGAGTTCTAAACTGGAGCATTTCCGAAATATCTCAATGTAAGGTGTAGCGGCCACAGACATTTTTTAAAAAGGCATAAATGTCACCTGGTTATACAGCACAAGGCTGAAGGATGTTGTAGTGTGTGTCTGTCCATTCGTCTGACAGCTGAGCGGAAAGTCCCTGGATTTACTTCATGGATGGCAGGTGATCGGCCATCCGCTGGAGCGAGACAGATTGACGACTAATTCGGGAACCCGGAGAGTCGCGTAGCTTTTACTTATGCATAGTAAAAGATAGTAGACAAAATTCCAAGTCGAGGCTGTCAGGCGAATACAGACGAGCTACTACGTTGAATGCTGATAGTGAACTGGTTGTTACAACCACTGAAAAAATTTTACGAAGCTATAGACCCAGAGTGCGCACGGATCGGCACGGCGGAAAGATAACAAGACGGACGCCGGTAATACTTAATTAATTAATTCAACGCTGTCCATTGTCGTTAACATAAAAAAAAACAGCCGAGTTTTTCCAAAACACGGCACACCCCCACCCCAAAAGGGCAACTTGGTTGCCTCACACTTGAACTCAGAGAGGGTACCCTGCAGTGTACCCCCTTCCAAAACGATCCTAGTGGACTTGGTGATCAGGGTGGCCCAGCGGCACTTGCTCTCAGGGAGAACAGACGAACCTCACAACTGCGTCCATTCTCATGCGACCCCCTCCGCCCTGCCACCCCACGGGACCGCCCCAACACGTCACCCTCTCCGGTGACCATCATCTACTTCCACCGGTCCCACTCACATACCCGTCCTAAGACCAAACAAGGTATCTCCCACCTTGGTATGTGAGTGACCGTACTACCTCTCGTCCATCTCTTGGACTGACCAGCCACATGCACCAACAAGGCATCTCCATCCTTGCCATATGGCTGGCCCACATCCCTACACAAGGGCGGACGGCCCCGCTTAGCCAGACAGAGAGGACCACACCAAGGGCACGCGAACATTACTCCGAAAAGGAGAATGACTGGAGAAAACCAAGGCTCGCGTGGGCAGGGGCGCAACCCTGAAGTAGACGAACACCACTGGTACTGTGGGGAACATCTACCCGCTACCCGTTAACCGCTTCTTCTCATATTTCTGTGATAGACTTTAGGTACTACCCGTTCCTTTCGGACACCACTCTCTGAGAAATTATCTCGTGTTGAGCAGTACTGGCTGGTTTCCTCTGAATCAGAATTAAGGCAACTTACATCGCTCCTTTCACTCCGCTTTGGATTATCCTCATCATCTAACTCCTCTTCTTCTACAATTTCCCCTTTTCTGTCCCCATAATCCAAATCAACCTCATGACACTGCAGCTCCTCACCATCTTCCAGTTGCTCCTGTGATCCATCTTCAACCACATGTTCCCTCAGCTCCTCACCAATTTCTTCATCACACTCGTCACCAGCCGCTTCACAAACTTCTTCACTAACCTCTTCTCCAATCTCATTTTCCTCAACACGTTCATCATCAACATCATCGCCATCACGTCCACTACCATCATCATAACACTGCACGTCCTCGTCCTCCTCTAGTTGCTCACCTGGTCCACCTGAAACTTCTTTTCATTCTTCGGAATCCTCAACACTACTTACATAAGGCGTCTGCACATCTTCACACACTACATCATTCTCACTCGCACACTCCACAACGCTGCCACCAAATTTCTCCTCAACTTCTACCTCATCTCCTTCCACCACACTTGCGGCAAGGACATCCCCTTGTCCATCCGCAACCTCAGAAAAACTTGCAGCCTGGACATCCCCGTGTCCATCCGCAAACTCAGACTCTTCAGTCTCCCTAACACCCACAACTATACTTCCCTGTGCAGCATCTGCAGACCGCTCTTCTGCCTCTTCCTTAGATTCCACTCCTTCACCACTCTCAGCAACTACAACGTCCTCAACCTTTTCCACCCTGGACTCCAGCTGTCCAGGTTCATGTGCAATGACTAAATTAATTTCTACGGGCGATGGTAAAGCTACACCATCAAGTGACTTCTCATATCCCGGCGTAGGCGATGATGATGTTACAGGATCTAGATCCCTCACAAACCGAGATGGGGATACTGGAACAAATTCTGCGGCATCTGGATTCAACCATGACGTCCTCTTTGAGTCCGGTAATTCAGTATCAACAGACGTTTTCTTGTCGTCTTGTATTGATCCCATGAAGTAATTCCGCTCTTCTACTTCTGCTTCACCTTCTTCATCCACTACTCTATTAGGCACTTGTAATTCCTCTGGAACCTTTAAAGTTTCCTTACTCTCCAAATAGGAATCACTTGCTACAGGATCCCTACCTGCCGATGTTTGTTCCCTAATATAACTTCTTCTTCCCCTGTTAATTTCATACTTCTTTGTTTTCTGTGCTGTAGCTGTTGTTACCGTCTTCTCACTTGCCACCCCCTTGTAGCCTCCATTACTTCCCGAATATTCAGTTTTTCTGACTGTCTCCTGTGTTCTCCTCCAACCGCCCTGTTTGTCCTTTTTCGCTCCTCTTAATGAACATTAATAGTATTGGACATCTTTAGCAGCTCTTCCCCGGGACTCATCATTCTCCTGGACCCTCCTGGCATGCGCACACCACCGGTCCAGGTCTGCAAAACAACGTGGAGGCTCCGCGAAAACCAGCTGGGATCTCTCTTGGGGATTCAGACCTTCTCGTATTACCTGTATGACTTCCGTCTCGGGCAACCCCAACCTTAATATACGGGCAGCTTTCCTTACATCGTGCACGAAATCCCCCAACGCCTCTCCGTTGGCCTGTAGGCGATAGAATAACTCAAACTTAAGCTGGGCACGTCGTCGATGGGGTATGAAGAAATCCAACACTTCCTCATGGAAAGCATCGACACTGCCGCCCCGACGCAGAGTGTTGGTGACCAACCCTGCCAATGAACCCCGGCAATACGGGTATATAAGGGACAAGACCTCCCCATCGGACACCCCCGGGAAATCTGCCAACTGCAGAACAAGATTTAAGAAAACCAGCAACTGCTCCTCATCTATTCCATCTAACACTGAAAGTTTCTGGAGAACTCCTGAAAGAGGGTGGGGCAATTTCTGGTAGCATACCCCCGCCAGAATTGCACAATTCAAAACACAGAACAACAAACATAAATTCCCACGAAACACCTAACACAAAAACATGACTTACAAAAGGAAAAACTTGAGTACTCTCTCTTCCATCAAGTGGACCCCAGGGTTCCCTAGCGCTGCGAAAACCTGACCCGCTCCAGAACTAACTCTCCGTCAGCCGCCAGACTCAAAAGAAGAAACGACATCAGACACTAACACCAACATACAATCCACACCACCGAACACCTACCACAACATATAACATTTCAACCAAGACATTAGCACAAATTTCAGTCGGACGGTACCGACTTCCAGTCGGGCCATACCGCATCCAGCTAGCCGCACGCGCTATTACTTCCATACAATAAATAAGGGACCCCATTCCCACGCGATCTCCGGTAAGGTCCAGTCTCAACAACAACAAAACCCAACTACAACACATGCCACGTGGCGGCACCAGGTTTACAATTCAAATCACATAGCAATAATTCATACATAACACATATATAAATACATACGATATCAACCCTGCCATTGCATCTATCTATTTTCATTTTCAAATATTTCTGAAATTTATGTTTTTTCCAAACTATTTCCGAGTTTTCAAGCCCCATCACACCAAAGGACCCAAGGGTTCAACCCTAGAATGAACCACGCTCTGCTACCATTTGTAACCCCTCTTCCAATTCCCCCCTTTTTTTATAAAAAAAAAATAATCATTTTTTTTTGAAAGAGAGGCCACAAGTTATTTAGAACTAGGCCAGAGCCTAGAGAAGCCAAAAATGCACTGGGTCCAGTATGACGGGACTTGCAAATGAAACTCTGCTTTATGACAACAATAACAAGATTTATTAGAGCCATTTTTGTACAATCAATTCCCCCAGTATATGATATATGCACCTTCAAATAATTAAGTTAGGATTACAAGTGCTTTCACTTCATAAGAATAGCTCAAATCGTCATTATAATTCAACATTAAACATAGGCATCGCCAAACAATTGACCTTGATATCACTGACCAGCATACAGTTATTTCTAAATAATGTAAGAATGGCGCATAGTATCGACCCTCCCAGTAAGCCACATAAACCATAAACATGATATATATATATATATATATATATATATATATATATATATATGCATAACAACGTATAACAATCTAACAATCAAATAAAGGCAGGACACACAACATATAATTAACATAGATACACATAAGAAAAATATATATACACATCTACATATAAATACCACACCATGTCCACCTGGTTAACAGCATATATATATTGTCATCGTAACACCCTCAAACCACCTTAATCAGATCAAGTACCCGGCCCACCTTAAGACTTCTCAATTAACAAACCCAAAACCAAATAATAAGCCACAAAGACCAGAGTTGAAACACCCCAAAAATTCTAAGTATGTGAAAGGCCAAAGTCAAATTGGCAAAATAGTCAGAACGGCACACAAGTACCAAGCATAAAAAGGGAAATATCAATTTCGTACCCCAAATAATAATAAATGTGCCATCACGAGGTCAACATGGCTGCACGGTTGCATAAAATGCATATTCTCATTTCTTTTATTTTCTCACCAAAAAAAATTTTTAAGCAAGATCAGTGGAAAGTAACCACCAAAAATAACTTAGAAATGGTATTGATTTTGTGAAGTTATTTATCTAATACAAATACATAATTTATTATTTAGTTCCACCTACCTGTTAAAAAACTTTCTTGGTCCAGGATTCTGTCACACGAACGTAGGATGCAAACGTGGTTTACGGGTTATTGGAATAACTTACGCTACTCATTATTGGAAGAGAATTATTATTTTATTTCTTTACTTTATAGAAAAAGACTTTTGTTAGACTATTTCGTCAAACTTTGAAATGAAATATAAGTATAATGGTTCTCCGCTATTCGCTACATGATTGATACAATTACTATTCTATCTTATATTACCATCTTACCTTAATTACCTTAATACAGACAGCCCAGCCTGCTTTTACACCCGCACATTCACACTAATTTACCCCCTCACCATTATTATTTATTTAACAAATTTAACACATTACATAATACCCCAGCCGGCAACGTGGTGACCTCTCGAACTCGTGGCCACTCATTTATAACTTCGTAGATGTCCAAAAAAAAAAATAGATTTTGATGTCCTTTCGTCGAACACCAACACCACTGTCACATTACTGTTAATTGAAACTCATTTTTTTACTTGAAACTTATAAATTTTGAAAGGGCCCCTTGGGGCAAGTACCTGGGCAGGCACTGTCTGTAGGCGAACTGGGGGGAGCGTCTCTCCGCTTACTGTCAACTAGATCGCGGTCTCACAAGGTGGAAAGCAATGCCTTCTATTTCTTCGCCACTGCTGTGTCACATTCGACACACGTAGTTTTTTGTGTGTTTGACGTGGATGACATTTGGTCAGCACTGGTTGACGTCACAAAAGAGGTTGGGCTTAGTTTTATTTCCTCCAGCATGGTTAACGAAGCGAACAGAGATTCTTCTCTAAGCCATTTTGCGTCCAACAATTCTGCGTTGGTCTGCGCACATGCTGGGGTGGTGCATTTGGGCGCGGACGTCACACAAATGTAAAGTTCGTAGAATCGACGCTGAGCACATTCTTTTGTAAAGGTTACACAACTGTTACTGCGTACTGTTCCTTGGTTAGCGCAATGCTTTATTCAAACACGTGGACTGGCCACACAGATGGACAGTGAATTTAAAATATTTTTTAATAAATCCCCAAAAATTAATAAAATAAAAAATCCTTTTATTTGACCCGTTACAGTACCGCCCCAATGAGATATCTTCTGCCGAAACAGAAGAAATCTCATTGCTAAACCCCTAAGAGGACCGGTGAGGATATGGTGCCAACAACCCCATTTAGCTCGTATACTTCATGGGGAAACAACCCCCCTGGCTCGGCGACTATTGCCGCATCTGAACGAGATTACTGGACTTCTCTGTGCGAGATCCCAACACCATAAAATCGAACAGATACGCACCACAGCGCACCTTTCCTTCTATCATGCCACCCAAAAAATGCAAATCCCTGGTCTTATATCATGCCAGATCCTCAACCGATATGTTCCCCCTTATCATGCACACTGGGCTGCCTTTAGCAGTTACTGGGCTCGTACACACACTTACAACTACATCCTATCAAATCTTATCAAATTTAGGTGTTTTCTTTAAATTGAAACCAAATCTATATTACCATTAATCTCAAAAATCAAAATACAAATCTTTTATCTGGATTTAACAATTCTCTTCATTATTTTTGATAATTAGAAAACAAATAAATTGAACATTTATTAAAAACATGAACTTCCTTATCCTAACATGTGATTATACATATACCCTAAACAATACAATTCAATAAAAAACACTATTGATACACACAAACAATAATATAATCAGAGTTCAAAACATCAATGAGATGGCAGGGATAAAATCAAAAATTTTTTTTTCAAACAAAATTTTAAATTTATTAAAATATATTTTCTCAATATTAAAATTATTTAAATTTATTGAAATTAATTAAGAAACCAAATTGGCATCACTTCCTTGCCAAACGGTTTAGTATACAACATCACCCATCAGCTGATCAAATTGGGTCAAGTCAAGAACCTTGACCTACATAAGCTATACATAAGTTACATCATAACATACATTGAACCTCTTTAGAATTCTATCTTTAAACACAAAAACACAATAAAATAAAACATTTAAAATAACAAAATAATATTATGATTAACAATAAAATTGATATTTAAATTACTCAAAATAAACACTTTATAACTTTACTTTATTCTCAAATTCTATTAAAATTGTCACTTGTTTCAATGAAAATTTTATATTTTTACTATAACTTTCTTTATTTAACAATCGCATTCTCCATTAGTTTGGGTGATTTAATTGTTTGTAATAACTCGATATACCACTCGATATGTATACACATATAATCTTTACCACTCTGACTCTAATACCACTAACAGCTTTAACTATCATGACACCCATCTTTATCAAAATATCTATCAAACAATCTCTAAACCCAACTTACTACTAAACTCAATTCGCATCATTCTCTCGTTATAAAAAAAAATACTCTCTAACCCTTTGTACTTAGGATGTGTCCCCCCCCCAAAAGCTCATTCCCTTAATCTGGTTCCTGGATTCTACCTAAGGCAACCCCTTCTGACGCTAAACGGTCCCTTCCCGTCCCAACCCTTTTGTTGCGGACTCCTACACTACACTATCCCCTCTTACAAAATTACCATCCCCTAATTACCATTCTCATTACCTCACTTCAATTACAACAAAATATCATCATTTACTTATTACCTCAATATATCAATCATTTCTCTACATATCTTCCCCATAACTACTGTGTCAGCATCCATACTTCTCAAATTCTATTACATTAATTCACAACATTATTATTCTCTCTATTACCACTTTAAACTCAACTTGGACTGATCTACATGTCCCAACAAAATATCAATCACCCAAAATCTACCTTTTACTATCTTTCACAAATCATTTAAAATTCTCAACTGTATCAAATTATTTTCATCATCAAATAAAATAACATCTTTAACCACATTAACATCATATTGAACATTAATTACCTTGGAAATTAGTAAACAATTTATCAGTGACATTCTACTACTGATCAGCTGACTTTCTTAGCAAGGTGAATGACCTTACTGCAAACACATTTCAAAATTATACACATTATATGAAATACATATTTTTATCAATCCTTATATCTAACATACTACACATCATTGTTTCCCCCTGCTCTGACTCTGGTACAATTATGTAAACCACCTGCCGGTCGGTCTAGGTATTTACTTTGTTATAACCACATTTAAAAATTATATAGCTTACATATTCCTTTAATCCCTATATTCCTAACACAATAAAATAAAACATTTATGAGACAGAATAAACATAGTATAATAAACATATGAACATCTATTTATCAAATCGTACTACGAGCGTTTAGTTAGTGCAAAAATGAGTTATCATTTTTAAGTTATAAAATTTAAATTTGTTGCTCACCTGAGCAACCCCCCAAACCACACACACTATGGTTTTGTTCTGTTGGACTGTGGCGCCCATTGGCCTCCACAAGGACGGCATAGTTGGAGGAATTGAACATCTCCTTGTCCTTGCTTCGGCGTTACATTTGAACGGTTTAGATATCGACATATCTTCGTTTTATAGTTACGTGCCCTTAAAACGGGTCTACCACCTGGCTATGCTGTCCCAACTCGGACAGAGTGGAAGCCGCTGTTCCATAGTTTCCGGGATTTCCCCTAGTTTCACCCCCCAATAATTTCTAATGTAAACCAATTTCAAGTCAGCTATGGTCAAGGGACTTGATTATGGCCATAGCTGACCGCTAGCCAAAACCACGATTAGTGCTGGTAAGGCAGTAATCGCCCGAAAAGTCAGGGAAATCAAACTCTACCTTCATGCATGTTACAACATCATTACTCTGCACGGCACTGCAATCTATCAAGGTACAATATGAAATTGTACAAAAAAATATGTGCCGTGTATTTTCGCCATTTTGGCCTCCGATGGGGGTAACACTCTCTATTACCCCCAACACTTTCCGCTATCTACTAGGGCACATGCCACCCCAGCAATAGCACACTAATAGCTAACTTAAAACTTTCTATAAAACATTATAATGTGAGATTTTCATTAACTCTTTTATCCATCATCATTTAAATCATTCGTCACTTTTTACAATTAGATTCCTTAAAATTTTCAAATTTATTATTAACATTTATTTTACATCATATTTCAGTTATTATTGCTTTTTAAATTATAGGCAAATTATTTTCATTATTGAAGTTAAAATTCTTTCATTTGAGTTAATCACCTGTAAACATTTTATTCTATCAGACTTGTATTATAAAATTTTATACTTACAGTACATTATTCACCTACTGACATAAACACAAAATATACACACCATACACACCAATAACTCCACGTAACCTCTGAAACATTTAGCAACAGTGTTATTTCATACAAAACAATTTAACATTTATTTATTAATTAATCATGATCAAATTCACAAATCGTAAATAATTTAAATCCATGAGAAAATCAGTTACATAACATTTAAATCAATCAAAAATATTCATACATCTCAAATTATTTTAATTAAATTAATTATTGAAAACAACATTTGTAATTACTTTCACCAAGTACAATAAGTACAACTCATTTATTACCTTCTTCCAAATTATTTTTGTTATTTACTTAGGCTGCAAAATACTATTATTATTATCATCACAACAATTACCTACATACACCTTGTTTGCCTAACATTTTACAATACACACAATTAAATTCACTAAACAATTATTTACACTTCTTCAGCATTAATTATTCAATTATATCACACTTCAATGTCCAAGGTGACAACCATAAAACAACCAGGGTTTGGGGTGACCATGGGTCTAAACCATAAAACAAAATATTTAAAATTGTCCATTTATTGTTTTACCGTTTAACCTCCATCGTCAAAAATTAGTCTTTGTTTCAAATAACAATTTTCAATTTCAGTTACACACATATGGCTATCTTGTGTGTCATAACCATAAAATTTCAGTTTATTCATTTTATCATAATAATCATATACCAAGTCTGTAACAATATAAAAGAGGTCGAAATATATAAATACATAAAATACACTACCAGGACTTACCTGTACTCAGTTGCAACTACTTACCTGTTATTTAAATTTTCACCAGAAGACCAAGGTCGCCACGATTATTTTTTATAGGTCAAAATATCGAAAACCTTTATACTCCACCTTAAATAAAAAGGACAATTTTGCAATCTGACCACACCCAATTAATAATTCAGAAAGATTCCGGAACGTTAGACGAATTTTGCAACACAGAAATGAGAAAGTGGTAATGACGAAATAACTTAAGACTAACACATTTTTTCAACAAGAATCTTTTTTTTTTAATGAGTGATTGCTTTAAATATTGCATTATAAAATTTTTAGTAAAGTGACAAACTGGTGTACATGTGTTTTACGTGGTTATAATTACCTATTACTTACTTATTACTAGGTAGACCGCCCAGCCTGCCATTTACACTCACACATTTACACATAATATTTACAAACCCCTCAACATTTTATAAATTTCAGTTTTACATCGGAGAACCGCACTATCGCGATGCCAGCCAAACACGTGCTTATAGTTCCGCGCTTCCACCACCCGTTATCCACTGTTTTCACTTCTCAATTGTTTTCAATACACTCGCTGTATTATGTTATTACTTTCTCGGGTCCCGGTCGGTATTACGACGTTATTACGGGGAATTATTCATTATTTAAACAGTTCAACCCGACCGGGACCTCGTGGCACAACTACGTCTGTATGTGAACTCTGTTGCAAGATAACTTAGACTGTCTCGCTTCTCTGGCAAGCGGGCGGAAGCTGTGGTTCACTGCCACCTGATTTCGTCGCCGTGCATAGCTGATTTGCTATGGTTTGTTAGCTATGACCATGACACATAGTGGTTATATAAGCAAAGTGTGTCGACGATCTCTAGGCACTGCTAGTCTGTCGTCACTAACAGTAGGCGGTTCTTAGCTGCGTTTCCTGCAGGTCGGCTAATTGATGTCACAAATTGTTCGCTCCAGCGCCATTTTTTACAACACCGTTTGAGTTTCTTGGCGTCCCTACCATGCGCATACTGGAGTCGTTGCGTGCGTGCGCACTGTCACATTCACTCACAGTTCTGAGAATTCGAGGGTGGTACAAATTCTTTGCCTGGTTTCGCAACTGAATACTACGACGCTGCTTTGTTTCAACACTGTTTCCTACTTGCCACGTGTTCTGTTTTGTTGGAAAATAAAACTTTCACAATATTTTTCACAAAACCCCAAAAAATGAAATAAATAAAAATACAAATACCCCATATTTTCGACACGTTACAAGTCAACATTTTGTATTTCTGTCAAGTCTCCATTAGTAATTATCTTCAATATTGGGTCAGTTATTTTTTCATCATAATTTAAATTATTATTGTTCAAACACACTTCTAACATTTCTTTCAACTCATCATAATCTCTCTTTAATTTATACAATTCTGTCTCTCTCTTAACACACAACTCTCTATCTAAATTTCTCTCACCATAACCCCTTATCACACATTCTCTCTCACTCCATGCAGAGGGCACTAAATCATTAAAACATTTCCTGTTTTCTCCAGGAACATTAAAAAACTTTAAAAAACAATTAACATTAGAACACTTTTCTACCCAATACCTCCGTGAAGACCTTTCTTCACCCCCCTTAACCCCTCGGAAAAAATTTACCCTCTGCTTCATACCCACAATACAACTCTCTTCACTCACTCTCTTTAATCCATTAACACACACTGACATTCCATTATTATCTTCTAAAACTTCATCAGTACTCTCAATATTTACCCCATTATTTTTTAACATCATTTTTTCACTTATATTGTCATAATTACCTCTCCCATTTACCTCAGAATTGAAATTAACATCATTATCATCACTATTTAACACTACCTCTGCCACTATTTCGTCATCATTAATATTTGTCATAACTATAACATTGTCATCTACCTTCTTATTCAGTATTTGATTTAATTTAACTTCTAAATTTTTATTCATCTCATCAAACCTTTTCTCACAACCACTATTTATTGATTCTACTATTTGGTCTTTAACTGTATCAAGACGTGTATTAATTTCATTAATGTGTTTATTAAAATCAAAACTCTGTTGTTTGATTTGTTTAATTTCGTCTCTCATTAATTTTATCTCATTATTTTGCATCTCAAATTTATCATTCATTTTGCTGTCACTAACATCAAGTCTAGCATTTATTTTATTGTATTTAATATTGGAATCACTCTTTATTTCATTAAATTTTGCCTCTAACATCGCATTTTGCTTTTCTGAACTTTCTTTCATACTACACGCCATGCTACATAAATATTTCATTATATCATTATCATCAGTTTTTACTTCCATATTCCTTAAGGAATGGAAGTATGGTGATGGCAAAAAAAATCGTGTTCGAGATTATTGCAGATTCTGATTCTACTACACTCAAAACATGAAAAAAAGTCGTTTTCCGAAAAGTGTGTGTGTGTGTGTGTCTGTCTGTCTCTGTCTGTCTGTCTGTCTGTCTGTCTGTCTGTAGATTTTTTTTCTATGGCAAACGATAACTGCCGCAAATTCAAACAGAATCAAATAATTTTTTGCATACAGCCCTGATTTGCAGAGTACTTGCGACCTATTGTTTTTGGTGAAGATCGGTTGAGGGAAAGGGGTAGTTTACCTGCAACGGTTTTTTTTTTAGCAAGGGTAATTTTGTTTGTTTGGCAAACGATAACAGCCGCAAATTAAAACAGAATCAAATAATGTTTCGCATACAGCCCTGAATTGTAGAGTTCTCAAGATCTATTAATTTTAGTGAAGATCGGTTAAGGGAAAGGGGTAGTTTACCTGTAACGTTTTATGTTTTAACAAGGGTATTTCCTATGGCAAACGATAACAGCCGCAAATTCAAACAGAATCAAAAGATTATTTGCATACAGCCCTAAATTGTAGATTTCTCAAGACCTATTGTTTTTGGTGAAGATCGGTTGAGGGAAAGGGGTAGTTTACCTGCAACGTTTTTTTAACAAGGGTATTTTTTTTCTATGGCAAACGATAACTGCCGCAAATTCAAACAGAATCAAATAACTTTTTGCATACAGCCCTGATTTGTAGAGTACTCACGACCTATTGTTTTTGGTGAAGATCGGTTAAGGGAAAGGGGTAGTTTACCTGCAACGGTTTTTTTTATCAAGGGAAATTTTTTTTTTTTGCCAAACGATAACAGCCGTAAATTCAAACAGAATCAAATAATGTTTCGCATACAGCCCTGAATTGTAGAGTTCTCAAGACCTATTGTTTCTGGTGACGATCGGTTAAGGGAAAGGGGTAGTTTACCTGTAACGTTTTATGTTTTAACAAGGGTATTTCCTATGGCAAACGATAACAGCCGCAAATTCAAACAGAATCAAATGATTATATTGCATACAGCCCTAAATTGTAGAGTTCTCAAGACCTATTGTTTTTGGTTAAGGGAAAGGGGTAGTTTACCTACAACGTTTTTTTAACAAGGTTATTTTCTATGGCAAACGATAACAGCCGCAAATTCAAATATAATCAAATAATTTTCTGCATACAGCCCTGGTTTGTAGAGTACTCAAGACCTTTTGTTTTTGGTGATGATCGGTTGAGGGGAAGGGGTAGTTTACCTGCAACGTTTGTTATAAAGCGTATTTTCTATGGCAAACGATAACTGCCGCAAATTCAAACAGAATCAAATAATTTTTTGCATACGTCAGTGAATTGTAGAGGACTCAAGGCCATTAGATTTTGGTGAAGATCGGTTAAGGGGAAGGGGTAGTTTACCTGCAACCTTTTACGTTTTAACAAGAGTAAAGTACTTGAAAATTCATTTAAACTTTTTCAAACAATGGTAATTGTTAAAAATAAAATAATTTTGTTGCCAGGCAATAAAATTATAATTTTTTCATTTTAATGTAAATTATGTATATATTAGAAAATATATCGTGCTTGGCAGGAAAGCATATTTCAGATTATAAGTCTTAGAATATGGAAGTCATGTATGGTTCTCCATACCGATATTTTATTTTGGATTGGCGTTGAATGAATTCCTTCATCCATAATTTTTGATTCAGTTTCACTTAATTCAATATTCATTTGGCTTTCATTTTCAATGTCAGTTAAGCTGACATTCTCGTTATTATCTGCCATTTTTTGTTTTTGTTTTTGTTTTTGTTTTTGTAAATTTATTAATTTTCTTAGTTTACATATACTGCTCTTAGACTTACGTACCTTATATAATTGTTACGTACCGTTATTTAACCTTCAAACCATGCTTGCATCTTATTCGTAGGTGTGGTTTTTACATTAAATTTTAATTTATAAAAACTGTCCCTTTTGGCTGCGCCAACTGTGAAGTTATTTATCTAATACAAATACATAATTTATTATTTAGTTCCACCTACCTGTTAAAAAACTTTCTTGGTCCAGGATTCTGTCACACGAACGTAGGATGCAAACGTGGTTTACGGGTTATTGGAATAACTTACGCTACTCATTATTGGAAGAGAATTATTATTTTATTTCTTTACTTTATAGAAAAAGACTTTTGTTAGACTATTTCGTCAAACTTTGAAATGAAATATAAGTATAATGGTTCTCCGCTATTCGCTACATGATTGATACAATTACTATTCTATCTTATATTACCATCTTACCTTAATTACCTTAATACAGACAGCCCAGCCTGCTTTTACACCCGCACATTCACACTAATTTACCCCCTCACCATTATTATTTATTTAACAAATTTAACACATTACATAATACCCCAGCCGGCAACGTGGTGACCTCTCGAACTCGTGGCCACTCATTTATAACTTCGTAGATGTCCAAAAAAAAATAGATTTTGATGTCCTTTCGTCGAACACCAACACCACTGTCACATTACTGTTAATTGAAACTCATTTTTTTACTTGAAACTTATAAATTTTGAAAGGGCCCCTTGGGGCAAGTACCTGGGCAGGCACTGTCTGTAGGCGAACTGGGGGGAGCGTCTCTCCGCTTACTGTCAACTAGATCGCGGTCTCACAAGGTGGAAAGCAATGCCTTCTATTTCTTCGCCACTGCTGTGTCACATTCGACACACGTAGTTTTTTGTGTGTTTGACGTGGATGACATTTGGTCAGCACTGGTTGACGTCACAAAAGAGGTTGGGCTTAGTTTTATTTCCTCCAGCATGGTTAACGAAGCGAACAGAGATTCTTCTCTAAGCCATTTTGCGTCCAACAATTCTGCGTTGGTCTGCGCACATGCTGGGGTGGTGCGTTTGGGCGCGGACGTCACACAAATGTAAAGTTCTTAGAATCGACGCTGAGCACATTCTTTTGTAAAGGTTACACAACTGTTACTGCGTACTGTTCCTTGGTTAGCGCAATGCTTTATTCAAACACGTGGACTGGCCACACAGATGGACAGTGAATTTAAAATATTTTTTAATAAATCCCCAAAAATTAATAAAATAAAAAATCCTTTTATTTGACCCGTTACAATTTGTTTTACATTTCTTTAACATTTATCCGTAAATTATGATTATGAAATATCAAAAGGAAAACTTAACAATTCTTGTGCGGGCTGTGGCAAAAGTTTGGAGGTTACAAAATTATTTAAACTGTTGAAATGAATTTCATAAAGCAGAATCTTTGGATTTAATTTACTAAAACATACTTGAGGTGTTCATAAAGAACCCACTTGACCTCAGGCACGGTCATGCGCCCGGACTAGATCCAACAAACTATGACATGTTATGGACCTGTGGATAATGGCACCAACAGGTGTCATCCACAGGTAAAGCACCTCCCCCAAACCTTTAAATAAATAACTAAATCACATACCCAATTAAATGAAAATGTATATACCCACGAAAATTCCCCAACAAGGTACCGAGGCACCCGTGCATGCATACTTAAGGCTAATATCACTTAGTGGCAGTCAGTGCCGCCCATATTTACAGTAATAAAACTAACATCAATTCGGGTGATGCATGACCCTGGCTGAGTTTACAAATTCTCTGAGGCGTAAGCATTAGTAAAAAGGAAAGATAATATTTAACCCCAATTGTCCCGTTGGACTTGTGCACAACAGAGTTCTAAACTGGAGCATTTCCGAAATATCTCAATGTAAGGTGTAGCGGCCACAGACATTTTTTAAAAAGGCATAAATGTCACCTGGTTATACAGCACAAGGCTGAAGGATGTTGTAGTGTGTGTCTGTCCATTCGTCTGACAGCTGAGCGGAAAGTCCCTGGATTTACTTCATGGATGGCAGGTGATCGGCCATCCGCTGGAGCGAGACAGATTGACGACTAATTCGGGAACCCGGAGAGTCGCGTAGCTTTTACTTATGCATAGTAAAAGATAGTAGACAAAATTCCAAGTCGAGGCTGTCAGGCGAATACAGACGAGCTACTACGTTGAACGCTGATAGTGAACTGGTTGTTACAACCACTGAAAAAATTTTATGAAGCTATAGACACAGAGCGCACGCGGATCGGCACGGCGGAAAGATAACAAGACGGACGCCGGTAATACTTAATTAATTAATTCAACGCTGTCCGTTGTCGTTAACATAAAAAAAAACAGCCGAGTTTTCCAAAACACGGCACAGTCTGTCTGTCTGTGTCTGTAGATTTTTTTTCTATGGCAAACGATAACAGCCGCAAATTCAAACAGAATCAAATAATGTTTCGCATACAGCCCTGAATTGTAGAGTTCTCAAGATCTGTTGATTTTGGTAAAGATCGGTTAAGGGAAAGGGGTAGTTTACCTGCAACGTTTTATGTTTTATCAAGGGTATTTTCTATGGCAAACGATAACAGCCGCAAATTCAAATATAATCAAATAATGTTTTGCATACTGCCCTGATTTGATGAGTACTAAAGACCTATTGTTTTTGGTGAATATCGGTTAAGGGAAAGGGGTAGTTTACCTGCAACGTTTTATGTTTTAAAAGGGTATTTTCTATGGCAAACGATAAGAGCCGCAAATTCAAACAGAATCAAATAAGTTTTTGCGTACAGCCCTGATTTCTTGAGTACTAAAGACCTATTGTTTTTGGTGAAGATCGTTTAAGGGAAAGGGATAGTTTACCTGCCACGTGTTTTGTTTTATCAAGGGTATGGCAAACGATAACAGCCGCAAATTCAAACAGAATCATATAATATTTTGCATACAGTCCTGAATTGTAGAGTTCTCAAGACCTATCGTTTTTGGTGAAGATCGGTTAAGGGAAAGGGGTAGTTTACCTGAAACGGTTTTTTATCAAGGGTAATTTTTGTCTATAGTAAACGATAACAGCGGCAAATTCAAACAGAATCAAATGATGTTTTGCATACAGCCATATATTGTAGAGTTCTCATTACCTATTGGTGTTTGTGAAGATCGGTTAAGGGAAAGGGGTAGTTTACCTGCAACGTTTTATGTTTTAAAAGGGTATTTTCTATGGCAAACGATAAGAGCCGCAAATTCAAACAGAATCAAATAAGTTGTTGCATACAGCCCTGATTTGATGAGTACTAAAGACCTATTGTTTTTGGTGAATATCGGTTAAGGGAAAGGGGTAGTTTACCAGCCACGTTTTTTGTTTTATCAAGGGTATTTTGTATGGCAAACGATAACAGCCGCAAATTCAAACAGGATCATATAATATTTTGCATACAGTACAGAATTGTAAAGTTCTCACGACCTATCGTTTTTGGTGAAGATCGGTTAAGGGAAAGGGGTAGTTTACCTGCAACGGTTTTTTATCAAGGGTAATTTTTTTTTCTATGGTAAACGATAACAGCCGCAAATTCAAACAGAATCAAATGATGTTTTACGTACAGCCCTGTATTGTAGAGTTCTCAATACCTATTGGTGTTGGTGAAGATCGGTTAAGGGAAAGGGGTAGTTTACCTGCAACGTTTTATGTTTTAAAAGGTTATTTTCTATGGCAAATGATAAGAGCCGCAAATTCAAACAGAATCAAATAAGTTTTTGCATACTGCACTGATTTTTTGAGTACTAAAGACCTGTTGTTTTTGGTGAAGATCGGTTACGGGAAAGGGGTAGTTTACCTGCCACGTTTTTTGTTTTATCAAGGGTATTTTATATGGCAAACGATAACAGCCGCAAATTCAAACAGAATCATATAATATTTTGCATACAGCCCTGAAATGTAGAGTTCTCAAGACCTGTTGGTTTTGGTGAAGATCGGTTAAGGGAATAGGGTAGTTTACCTGCAACATTTTATGTTTTATCAAGGGTAATTTTTTTTATGACGAGTGATAACTGCCGTACATTAAAACAATCAACTACTCTTCTGCATACCTTTTTGAATTATACAGAACTCAAGGTCTGTAGATTTTGTTGAAGATCGGTTACGGGAAAGGGGTAGTTTACCTGCAACGTTTTATGTTTTATCAAGGGTATTTTTTCTATGACGAACGATAACTACCGTAAATTCAAAGAGAATCAAATAATTGTTTGCATACTGGCCTGAATTGTAGTGTACTCAAGACCTGTCGCCTTTGTTGAAGATCGGTTAAGGGAAAGGGGTAGTTTACCTGCAACGGTTTTTTATCAAGGGTAATTTTTTTCTATGGTAAACGATAACAGCCGCAAATTCAAACAGAATCAAATGATGTTTTGCATACAGTCCTGTATTGTAGAGTTCTCAATACCTATTGGTGTTGGTGAAGATCGGTTAAGGGAATGGGGTAGTTTACCAGCAACATTTTATGTTTTAACCAGGGTAATTTTTTATATGACGAACGATAACTGCCGTAATTTCAAACAGAATCAACTAGGTTTTTGCATACCTTTTTGAACTAAAGAGAACTCAAGGTCTGTTGATTTTGTTGAAGATGGGTTAAGGGAAAGGGTAGTTTATCAGCAACGTTTTATGTTTTAAAAAGGGTAATTTTTTATGACGAACGATAACTGCCGAAAATTGAAAGAGAATCAAATAATTTTTGCACCCTTTCCTGAGTTGCAGAGAGCTCAAGGTCTACTGATTTTGGTGAAGATCGGTTAAGGGAAAGGGGTAGTTTACCTGCAACATTTTATGTTGTAACAAGAGAAATGTTTCCATGACGAACGATAACTGCCGCAAACTGAAACAGAATCAAATATTTTTTTGCATGCATCCCTGAATTGTAGTGGACGGAAGGTCTATTGATTTTGGAGAAGATCGGTTAAGAGAAAAGGGTAGTTTACCTGAAACATTTTATGATTTAACAAGAGTAAAGTACTTAATTTTTATAAATAAAGTATCCTGATAAGAAGGTAATAGTAATCCACTGTAGAAACATAGATGAAATATCTATAAATGAAGAGGTTAGGTGAACGGGGTGGGGGTAATTTTCTATTATTAAAAATTATAGTTGATGATGGAGGGGAGAATTTTTTATATATGTACTACGTTATCGGCAACAAAGAAGTAGTTTTTTGTTAAAATTGCTTCCCGGGCTTTTTAGCCGTAGTCCAATGTTTTCTGCAAAACCAGACTTTTCGGCAGTGCCATCGACTGCCATCATTGGTAAAAATCGAGTGCGAAAACGTGAGGTGGTATACGTTAGTGACCACAGTACTGTGGTTAATGCTGAAGCAATAAGTAGAAAGACGTAGTTTCTAAGGAAATATTTCATTTCGAATATGATTTTAAATATAAATCTTAGAACATGGAAGTCATGTATGATTCTCCATACCGATATTTTTCCATGTTTTGAGTGTAGTACAATCAGAAACACGATTGTTTTTGCCATCACCATACTTCCATTTCCTTAAGGAACATGGAAGTAAAATAAGCAATATTTAAATTCATGTAACGGATATAAAGTTATCTTCAGTGATCAGAAGTCTGTGTGTAAAGCAGACGTTTCCTGTATATTATAATAAATGTAGAATGTTTTTATCAATGACACTTACCAGCATAAAACAGGGATTATGAGGATTTAAAATGAACATTTTATGTGACTCTTGGATAACATTCTTCTGTGTATAACAGTATACATATAATAGAGATGTGCAGAGTAATAATTTCCTCTTCATTAAATGTAAGAGTTCACAGAATGTAAATGTGGAGATTATAGATGTGTGTTTATTATACTGATAGGTTGGTTGGTGTTATTTTGTTCATGTTTCATCTTAGGTAATGCCTTTATGGATTGATGGATTCAATAAACTTCAGGTAGTAATTATTACTTGAGATTATCTGTTGTGAGATGTTGTCATATACGGTAGAGCCTAAGGAGGAGTGTGACATGTCCATGTCATTCCACTCTCAGTTTCTAAGAAGGAGTGTCACATATCCCTATGTTTGTTGTTAGTAGTAATATTTTAATTCTGCAATATACCAGTAGAGGTCAGTACCCTCATAAATCAACCAGTTTTATTTTCTTTGTAAACAAATTTCAAGCAAGGCTATTTTGTTTGTTTATAAAATGTCACAGGTGTTGAGTTTTTTGTTCTGTTAGTTTTGTGGTTGGTTATAATGCATTCACATAAATAGCTTACATAAAATTAAATTTATGATCTGGTGTATTTTGTTGTGTTAGTCCTGTGATTTGTTATAATGATTCACTAAATGGCTTAGGTAACATTAAGTTTATGATCTAGTGAATCATTCTGTGTCAGATATGGATGTGTCTGATGTGGAATGTGAAATTAATAATAGTGATAATGAAATTAATTAGGGAAAATGAAAATGGTGATATTCAAACATATGACATAATTGCCACATCAAATATTCAACAGGTTTCAAATAATTTTTCACAAAGTATTTTGAACATATTTACAAGCTTCAAAATGTTATACAGTATCATGAATTGGCATTCTGGTCACACCAACAGTAACAGCATTTAATAGAGTGGTATTGTTATGACGGTCTCACTGATGGTTGTATGGTACAGTGGTAAACAAAATACAAGACACCAATGAAGTCACTAAAAACCAGCTTTAATTATCACAATTAACGGTTTATAATCAACTTGTACAATATTACAAGTTAAACTTCTTCACACACAATAATAATGTCAACTAATAGAGTCTTGCACAATTATATAACACACAACACTTCTCCACAATACTTTGAACCTCACTGGAATAAATCCCCACTAAAACTCAACTGAGTAATCGCCAACATAAGACTGACTCTAAACGGTAGCTGTTGTTGTTTAAATATATAGGACAAATGTTCCGGAATAATCCATAATATGCGTCAACACCACACTAGAAAGTAATTGATGCGGCCTTGAACACAGTGGGCTGTGTGGTCTGGTCTGGAATAGTCACGTTGACGTACGTTAAGAATCACATACGCTTACAACATTACAGCTGGTTCTGCTGGGATAGCCAAGAAACATGTAGAACGTTCTGTAATGGGGTAACAGTGTTATAACTTCAGCTGACAAACAACACATCATTGGCTTTTGACTGGTTTAATGCATTTTTTTGATAAGAAGGTGTTTAAAATAATAAAACAAAGGGAATATCACTATGCAGCAATATATATATTCATGAAGCAACAATACACAACTAAGTAAAAGAACTTTCACTGTATAACAAGTGGACAGAAAATTTCATTAACTTTATTATTTTTGTAGCAGTTATTTTACACATGTTTCTCATGAGAAAGCTCTGAATAAGAGATTACTGGTTGGAGGATCCAGTTTTGGCATCTCTTCATTTACTAATAATCTTATACTGACATGTTTTTGGCAATATTAACAATGTTGCACATCAGTGTTAGTTCTTTGTAGGTGCCTCTTAATCAACTTGGGGATGGTCCTTTACATAAAATTGTAACTATGTATTTCTTTTACTATAATACATATTACTATAATACTATAATACTATATTACTCCTACACTACACTATCCCCTCTTACAAAATTACCATCCCCTAATTACCATTCTCATTACCTCACTTCAATTACAACAAAATATCATCATTTACTTATTACCTCAATATATCAATCATTTCTCTACATATCTTCCCCATAACTACTGTGTCAGCATCCATACTTCTCAAATTCTATTACATTAATTCACAACATTATTATTCTCTCTATTACCACTTTAAACTCAACTTGGACTGATCTACATGTCCCAACAAAATATCAATCACCCAAAATCTACCTTTTACTATCTTTCACAAATCATTTAAAATTCTCAACTGTATCAAATTATTTTCATCATCAAATAAAATAACATCTTTAACCACATTAACATCATATTGAACATTAATTACCTTGGAAATTAGTAAACAATTTATCAGTGACATTCTACTACTGATCAGCTGACTTTCTTAGCAAGGTGAATGACCTTACTGCAAACACATTTCAAAATTATACACATTATATGAAATACATATTTTTATCAATCCTTATATCTAACATACTACACATCATTGTTTCCCCCTGCTCTGACTCTGGTACAATTATGTAAACCACCTGCCGGTCGGTCTAGGTATTTACTTTGTTATAACCACATTTAAAAATTATATAGCTTACATATTCCTTTAATCCCTATATTCCTAACACAATAAAATAAAACATTTATGAGACAGAATAAACATAGTATAATAAACATATGAACATCTATTTATCAAATCGTACTACGAGCGTTTAGTTAGTGCAAAAATGAGTTATCATTTTTAAGTTATAAAATTTAAATTTGTTGCTCACCTGAGCAACCCCCCAAACCACACACACTATGGTTTTGTTCTGTTGGACTGTGGCGCCCATTGGCCTCCACAAGGACGGCATAGTTGGAGGAATTGAACATCTCCTTGTCCTTGCTTCGGCGTTACATTTGAACGGTTTAGATATCGACATATCTTCGTTTTATAGTTACGTGCCCTTAAAACGGGTCTACCACCTGGCTATGCTGTCCCAACTCGGACAGAGTGGAAGCCGCTGTTCCATAGTTTCCGGGATTTCCCCTAGTTTCACCCCCCAATAATTTCTAATGTAAACCAATTTCAAGTCAGCTATGGTCAAGGGACTTGATTATGGCCATAGCTGACCGCTAGCCAAAACCACGATTAGTGCTGGTAAGGCAGTAATCGCCCGAAAAGTCAGGGAAATCAAACTCTACCTTCATGCATGTTACAACATCATTACTCTGCACGGCACTGCAATCTATCAAGGTACAATATGAAATTGTACAAAAAAATATGTGCCGTGTATTTTCGCCATTTTGGCCTCCGATGGGGGTAACACTCTCTATTACCCCCAACACTTTCCGCTATCTACTGGGGCACATGCCACCCCAGCAATAGCACACTAATAGCTAACTTAAAACTTTCTATAAAACATTATAATGTGAGATTTTCATTAACTCTTTTATCCATCATCATTTAAATCATTCGTCACTTTTTACAATTAGATTCCTTAAAATTTTCAAATTTATTATTAACATTTATTTTACATCATATTTCAGTTATTATTGCTTTTTAAATTATAGGCAAATTATTTTCATTATTGAAGTTAAAATTCTTTCATTTGAGTTAATCACCTGTAAACATTTTATTCTATCAGACTTGTATTATAAAATTTTATACTTACAGTACATTATTCACCTACTGACATAAACACAAAATATACACACCATACACACCAATAACTCCACGTAACCTCTGAAACATTTAGCAACAGTGTTATTTCATACAAAACAATTTAACATTTATTTATTAATTAATCATGATCAAATTCACAAATCGTAAATAATTTAAATCCATGAGAAAATCAGTTACATAACATTTAAATCAATCAAAAATATTCATACATCTCAAATTATTTTAATTAAATTAATTATTGAAAACAACATTTGTAATTACTTTCACCAAGTACAATAAGTACAACTCATTTATTACCTTCTTCCAAATTATTTTTGTTATTTACTTAGGCTGCAAAATACTATTATTATTATCATCACAACAATTACCTACATACACCTTGTTTGCCTAACATTTTACAATACACACAATTAAATTCACTAAACAATTATTTACACTTCTTCAGCATTAATTATTCAATTATATCACACTTCAATGTCCAAGGTGACAACCATAAAACAACCAGGGTTTGGGGTGACCATGGGTCTAAACCATAAAACAAAATATTTAAAATTGTCCATTTATTGTTTTACCGTTTAACCTCCATCGTCAAAAATTAGTCTTTGTTTCAAATAACAATTTTCAATTTCAGTTACACACATATGGCTATCTTGTGTGTCATAACCATAAAATTTCAGTTTATTCATTTTATCATAATAATCATATACCAAGTCTGTAACAATATAAAAGAGGTCGAAATATATAAATACATAAAATACACTACCAGGACTTACCTGTACTCAGTTGCAACTACTTACCTGTTATTTAAATTTTCACCAGAAGACCAAGGTCGCCACGATTATTTTTTATAGGTCAAAATATCGAAAACCTTTATACTCCACCTTAAATAAAAAGGACAATTTTGCAATCTGACCACACCCAATTAATAATTCAGAAAGATTCCGGAACGTTAGACGAATTTTGCAACACAGAAATGAGAAAGTGGTAATGACGAAATAACTTAAGACTAACACATTTTTTCAACAAGAATCTTTTTTTTTTAATGAGTGATTGCTTTAAATATTGCATTATAAAATTTTTAGTAAAGTGACAAACTGGTGTACATGTGTTTTACGTGGTTATAATTACCTATTACTTACTTATTACTAGGTAGACCGCCCAGCCTGCCATTTACACTCACACATTTACACATAATATTTACAAACCCCTCAACATTTTATAAATTTCAGTTTTACATCGGAGAACCGCACTATCGCGATGCCAGCCAAACACGTGCTTATAGTTCCGCGCTTCCACCACCCGTTATCCACTGTTTTCACTTCTCAATTGTTTTCAATACACTCGCTGTATTATGTTATTACTTTCTCGGGTCCCGGTCGGTATTACGACGTTATTACGGGGAATTATTCATTATTTAAACAGTTCAACCCGACCGGGACCTCGTGGCACAACTACGTCTGTATGTGAACTCTGTTGCAAGATAACTTAGACTGTCTCGCTTCTCTGGCAAGCGGGCGGAAGCTGTGGTTCACTGCCACCTGATTTCGTCGCCGTGCATAGCTGATTTGCTATGGTTTGTTAGCTATGACCATGACACATAGTGGTTATATAAGCAAAGTGTGTCGACGATCTCTAGGCACTGCTAGTCTGTCGTCACTAACAGTAGGCGGTTCTTAGCTGCGTTTCCTGCAGGTCGGCTAATTGATGTCACAAATTGTTCGCTCCAGCGCCATTTTTTACAACACCGTTTGAGTTTCTTGGCGTCCCTACCATGCGCATACTGGAGTCGTTGCGTGCGTGCGCACTGTCACATTCACTCACAGTTCTGAGAATTCGAGGGTGGTACAAATTCTTTGCCTGGTTTCGCAACTGAATACTCGACGCTGCTTTGTTTCAACACTGTTTCCTACTTGCCACGTGTTCTGTTTTGTTGGAAAATAAAACTTTCACAATATTTTTCACAAAACCCCAAAAAATGAAATAAATAAAAATACAAATACCCCATATTTTCGACACGTTACAAGTCAACATTTTGTATTTCTGTCAAGTCTCCATTAGTAATTATCTTCAATATTGGGTCAGTTATTTTTTCATCATAATTTAAATTATTATTGTTCAAACACACTTCTAACATTTCTTTCAACTCATCATAATCTCTCTTTAATTTATACAATTCTGTCTCTCTCTTAACACACAACTCTCTATCTAAATTTCTCTCACCATAACCCCTTATCACACATTCTCTCTCACTCCATGCAGAGGGCACTAAATCATTAAAACATTTCCTGTTTTCTCCAGGAACATTAAAAAACTTTAAAAAACAATTAACATTAGAACACTTTTCTACCCAATACCTCCGTGAAGACCTTTCTTCACCCCCCTTAACCCCTCGGAAAAAATTTACCCTCTGCTTCATACCCACAATACAACTCTCTTCACTCACTCTCTTTAATCCATTAACACACACTGACATTCCATTATTATCTTCTAAAACTTCATCAGTACTCTCAATATTTACCCCATTATTTTTTAACATCATTTTTTCACTTATATTGTCATAATTACCTCTCCCATTTACCTCAGAATTGAAATTAACATCATTATCATCACTATTTAACACTACCTCTGCCACTATTTCGTCATCATTAATATTTGTCATAACTATAACATTGTCATCTACCTTCTTATTCAGTATTTGATTTAATTTAACTTCTAAATTTTTATTCATCTCATCAAACCTTTTCTCACAACCACTATTTATTGATTCTACTATTTGGTCTTTAACTGTATCAAGACGTGTATTAATTTCATTAATGTGTTTATTAAAATCAAAACTCTGTTGTTTGATTTGTTTAATTTCGTCTCTCATTAATTTTATCTCATTATTTTGCATCTCAAATTTATCATTCATTTTGCTGTCACTAACATCAAGTCTAGCATTTATTTTATTGTATTTAATATTGGAATCACTCTTTATTTCATTAAATTTTGCCTCTAACATCGCATTTTGCTTTTCTGAACTTTCTTTCATACTACACACCATGCTACATAAATATTTCATTATATCATTATCATCAGTTTTTACTTCCATATTCCTTAAGGAATGGAAGTATGGTGATGGCAAAAAAAATCGTGTTCGAGATTATTGCAGATTCTGATTCTACTACACTCAAAACATGAAAAAAAGTCGTTTTCCGAAAAGTGTGTGTGTGTGTGTCTGTGTGTCTGTCTGTCTCTGTCTGTCTGTCTGTCTGTCTGTCTGTCTGTCTGTAGATTTTTTTTCTATGGCAAACGATAACTGCCGCAAATTCAAACAGAATCAAATAATTTTTTGCATACAGCCCTGATTTGCAGAGTACTTGCGACCTATTGTTTTTGGTGAAGATCGGTTGAGGGAAAGGGGTAGTTTACCTGCAACGGTTTTTTTTTAGCAAGGGTAATTTTGTTTGTTTGGCAAACGATAACAGCCGCAAATTAAAACAGAATCAAATAATGTTTCGCATACAGCCCTGAATTGTAGAGTTCTCAAGATCTATTAATTTTAGTGAAGATCGGTTAAGGGAAAGGGGTAGTTTACCTGTAACGTTTTATGTATTAACAAGGGTATTTCCTATGGCAAACGATAACAGCCGCAAATTCAAACAGAATCAAAAGATTATTTGCATACAGCCCTAAATTGTAGATTTCTCAAGACCTATTGTTTTTGGTGAAGATCGGTTGAGGGAAAGGGGTAGTTTACCTGCAACGTTTTTTTAACAAGGGTATTTTTTTTCTATGGCAAACAATAACTGCCGCAAATTCAAACAGAATCAAATAACTTTTTGCATACAGCCCTGATTTGTAGAGTACTCACGACCTATTGTTTTTGGTGAAGATCGGTTAAGGGAAAGGGGTAGTTTACCTGCAACGGTTTTTTTTATCAAGGGAAATTTTTTTTTTTTTGCCAAACGATAACAGCCGTAAATTCAAACAGAATCAAATAATGTTTCGCATACAGCCCTGAATTGTAGAGTTCTCAAGACCTATTGTTTCTGGTGACGATCGGTTAAGGGAAAGGGGTAGTTTACCTGTAACGTTTTATGTTTTAACAAGGGTATTTCCTATGGCAAACGATAACAGCCGCAAATTCAAACAGAATCAAATGATTATTTGCATACAGCCCTAAATTGTAGAGTTCTCAAGACCTATTGTTTTTGGTTAAGGGAAAGGGGTAGTTTACCTACAACGTTTTTTTAACAAGGTTATTTTCTATGGCAAACGATAACAGCCGCAAATTCAAATATAATCAAATAATTTTCTGCATACAGCCCTGGTTTGTAGAGTACTCAAGACCTTTTGTTTTTGGTGAAGATCGGTTGAGGGGAAGGGGTAGTTTACCTGCAACGTTTGTTATAAAGCGTATTTTCTATGGCAAGCGATAACTGCCGCAAATTCAAACAGAATCAAATAATTTTTTGCATACGTCAGTGAATTGTAGAGGACTCAAGGCCATTAGATTTTGGTGAAGATCGGTTAAGGGGAAGGGGTAGTTTACCTGCAACCTTTTACGTTTTAACAAGAGTAAAGTACTTGAAAATTCATTTAAACTTTTTCAAACAATGGTAATTGTTAAAAATAAAATAATTTTGTTGCCAGGCAATAAAATTATAATTTTTTCATTTTAATGTAAATTTGTATATATTAGAAAATATATCGTGCTTGGCAGGAAAGCATATTTCAGATTATAAGTCTTAGAATATGGAAGTCATGTATGGTTCTCCATACCGATATTTTATTTTGGATTGGCGTTGAATGAATTCCTTCATCCATAATTTTTGATTCAGTTTCACTTAATTCAATATTCATTTGGCTTTCATTTTCAATGTCAGTTAAGCTGACATTCTCGTTATTATCTGCCATTTTTTGTTTTTTGTTTTTGTTTTTGTTTTTGTAAATTTATTAATTTTCTTAGTTTACATATACTGCTCTTAGACTTACGTACCTTATATAATTGTTACGTACCGTTATTTAACCTTCAAACCATGCTTGCATCTTATTCGTAGGTGTGGTTTTTACATTAAATTTTAATTTATAAAAACTGTCCCTTTTGGCTGCGCCAACTGTGAAGTTATTTATCTAATACAAATACATAATTTATTATTTAGTTCCACCTACCTGTTAAAAAACTTTCTTGGTCCAGGATTCTGTCACACGAACGTAGGATGCAAACGTGGTTTACGGGTTATTGGAATAACTTACGCTACTCATTATTGGAAGAGAATTATTATTTTATTTCTTTACTTTATAGAAAAAGACTTTTGTTAGACTATTTCGTCAAACTTTGAAATGAAATATAAGTATAATGGTTCTCCGCTATTCGCTACATGATTGATACAATTACTATTCTATCTTATATTACCATCTTACCTTAATTACCTTAATACAGACAGCCCAGCCTGCTTTTACACCCGCACATTCACACTAATTTACCCCCTCACCATTATTATTTATTTAACAAATTTAACACATTACATAATACCCCAGCCGGCAACGTGGTGACCTCTCGAACTCGTGGCCACTCATTTATAACTTCGTAGATGTCCAAAAAAAAATAGATTTTGATGTCCTTTCGTCGAACACCAACACCACTGTCACATTACTGTTAATTGAAACTCATTTTTTTACTTGAAACTTATAAATTTTGAAAGGGCCCCTTGGGGCAAGTACCTGGGCAGGCACTGTCTGTAGGCGAACTGGGGGGAGCGTCTCTCCGCTTACTGTCAACTAGATCGCGGTCTCACAAGGTGGAAAGCAATGCCTTCTATTTCTTCGCCACTGCTGTGTCACATTCGACACACGTAGTTTTTTGTGTGTTTGACGTGGATGACATTTGGTCAGCACTGGTTGACGTCACAAAAGAGGTTGGGCTTAGTTTTATTTCCTCCAGCATGGTTAACGAAGCGAACAGAGATTCTTCTCTAAGCCATTTTGCGTCCAACAATTCTGCGTTGGTCTGCGCACATGCTGGGGTGGTGCGTTTGGGCGCGGACGTCACACAAATGTAAAGTTCTTAGAATCGACGCTGAGCACATTCTTTTGTAAAGGTTACACAACTGTTACTGCGTACTGTTCCTTGGTTAGCGCAATGCTTTATTCAAACACGTGGACTGGCCACACAGATGGACAGTGAATTTAAAATATTTTTTAATAAATCCCCAAAAATTAATAAAATAAAAAATCCTTTTATTTGACCCGTTACAATTTGTTTTACATTTCTTTAACATTTATCCGTAAATTATGATTATGAAATATCAAAAGGAAAACTTAACAATTCTTGTGCGGGCTGTGGCAAAAGTTTGGAGGTTACAAAATTATTTAAACTGTTGAAATGAATTTCATAAAGCAGAATCTATGGATTTAATTTACTAAAACATACTTGAGGTGTTCATAAAGAACCCACTTGACCTCAGGCACGGTCATGCGCCCGGACTAGATCCAACAAACTATGACATGTTATGGACCTGTGGATAATGGCACCAACAGGTGTCATCCACAGGTAAAGCACCTCCCCCAAACCTTTAAATAAATAACTAAATCACATACCCAATTAAATGAAAATGTATATACCCACGAAAATTCCCCAACAAGGTACCGAGGCACCCGTGCATGCATACTTAAGGCTAATATCACTTAGTGGCAGTCAGTGCCGCCCATATTTACAGTAATAAAACTAACATCAATTCGGGTGATGCATGCCCCTGGCTGAGTTTACAAATTCTCTGAGGCGTAAGCATTAGTAAAAAGGAAAGATAATATTTAACCCCAATTGTCCCGTTGGACTTGTGCACAACAGAGTTCTAAACTGGAGCATTTCCGAAATATCTCAATGTAAGGTGTAGCGGCCACAGACATTTTTTAAAAAGGCATAAATGTCACCTGGTTATACAGCACAAGGCTGAAGGATGTTGTAGTGTGTGTCTGTCCATTCGTCTGACAGCTGAGCGGAAAGTCCCTGGATTTACTTCATGGATGGCAGGTGATCGGCCATCCGCTGGAGCGAGACAGATTGACGACTAATTCGGGAACCCGGAGAGTCGCGTAGCTTTTACTTATGCATAGTAAAAGATAGTAGACAAAATTCCAAGTCGAGGCTGTCAGGCGAATACAGACGAGCTACTACGTTGAACGCTGATAGTGAACTGGTTGTTACAACCACTGAAAAAATTTTATGAAGCTATAGACACAGAGCGCACGCGGATCGGCACGGCGGAAAGATAACAAGACGGACGCCGGTAATACTTAATTAATTAATTCAACGCTGTCCGTTGTCGTTAACATAAAAAAAAACAGCCGAGTTTTCCAAAACGCGGCACAGTCTGTCTGTCTGTGTCTGTAGATTTTTTTTCTATGGCAAACGATAACAGCCGCAAATTCAAACAGAATCAAATAATGTTTCGCATACAGCCCTGAATTGTAGAGTTCTCAAGATCTGTTGATTTTGGTAAAGATCGGTTAAGGGAAAGGGGTAGTTTACCTGCAACGTTTTATGTTTTATCAAGGGTATTTTCTATGGCAAACGATAACAGCCGCAAATTCAAATATAATCAAATAATGTTTTGCATACTGCCCTGATTTGATGAGTACTAAAGACCTATTGTTTTTGGTGAATATCGGTTAAGGGAAAGGGGTAGTTTACCTGCAACGTTTTATGTTTTAAAAGGGTATTTTCTATGGCAAACGATAAGAGCCGCAAATTCAAACAGAATCAAATAAGTTTTTGCGTACAGCCCTGATTTCTTGAGTACTAAAGACCTATTGTTTTTGGTGAAGATCGTTTAAGGGAAAGGGATAGTTTACCTGCCACGTGTTTTGTTTTATCAAGGGTATGGCAAACGATAACAGCCGCAAATTCAAACAGAATCATATAATATTTTGCATACAGTCCTGAATTGTAGAGTTCTCAAGACCTATCGTTTTTGGTGAAGATCGGTTAAGGGAAAGGGGTAGTTTACCTGAAACGGTTTTTTATCAAGGGTAATTTTTGTCTATAGTAAACGATAACAGCGGCAAATTCAAACAGAATCAAATGATGTTGTGCATACAGCCATATATTGTAGAGTTCTCATTACCTATTGGTGTTTGTGAAGATCGGTTAAGGGAAAGGGGTAGTTTACCTGCAACGTTTTATGTTTTAAAAGGGTATTTTCTATGGCAAACGATAAGAGCCGCAAATTCAAACAGAATCAAATAAGTTGTTGCATACAGCCCTGATTTGATGAGTACTAAAGACCTATTGTTTTTGGTGAATATCGGTTAAGGGAAAGGGGTAGTTTACCAGCCACGTTTTTTGTTTTATCAAGGGTATTTTGTATGGCAAACGATAACAGCCGCAAATTCAAACAGGATCATATAATATTTTGCATACAGTACAGAATTGTAAAGTTCTCACGACCTATCGTTTTTGGTGAAGATCGGTTAAGGGAAAGGGGTAGTTTACCTGCAACGGTTTTTTATCAAGGGTAATTTTTTTTTCTATGGTAAACGATAACAGCCGCAAATTCAAACAGAATCAAATGATGTTTTACGTACAGCCCTGTATTGTAGAGTTCTCAATACCTATTGGTGTTGGTGAAGATCGGTTAAGGGAAAGGGGTAGTTTACCTGCAACGTTTTATGTTTTAAAAGGTTATTTTCTATGGCAAATGATAAGAGCCGCAAATTCAAACAGAATCAAATAAGTTTTTGCATACTGCACTGATTTTTTGAGTACTAAAGACCTGTTGTTTTTGGTGAAGATCGGTTACGGGAAAGGGGTAGTTTACCTGCCACGTTTTTTGTTTTATCAAGGGTATTTTATATGGCAAACGATAACAGCCGCAAATTCAAACAGAATCATATAATATTTTGCATACAGCCCTGAAATGTAGAGTTCTCAAGACCTGTTGGTTTTGGTGAAGATCGGTTAAGGGAATAGGGTAGTTTACCTGCAACATTTTATGTTTTATCAAGGGTAATTTTTTTTATGACGAGTGATAACTGCCGTACATTAAAACAATCAACTACTCTTCTGCATACCTTTTTGAATTATACAGAACTCAAGGTCTGTTGATTTTGTTGAAGATCGGTTACGGGAAAGGGGTAGTTTACCTGCAACGTTTTATGTTTTATCAAGGGTATTTTTTCTATGACGAACGATAACTACCGTAAATTCAAAGAGAATCAAATAATTGTTTGCATACTGGCCTGAATTGTAGAGTACTCAAGACCTGTCGCCTTTGTTGAAGATCGGTTAAGGGAAAGGGGTAGTTTACCTGCAACGGTTTTTTATCAAGGGTAATTTTTTTCTATGGTAAACGATAACAGCCGCAAATTCAAACAGAATCAAATGATGTTTTGCATACAGTCCTGTATTGTAGAGTTCTCAATACCTATTGGTGTTGGTGAAGATCGGTTAAGGGAATGGGGTAGTTTACCAGCAACATTTTATGTTTTAACCAGGGTAATTTTTTATATGACGAACGATAACTGCCGTAATTTCAAACAGAATCAACTAGGTTTTTGCATACCTTTTTGAACTAAAGAGAACTCAAGGTCTGTTGATTTTGTTGAAGATGGGTTAAGGGAAAGGGTAGTTTATCAGCAACGTTTTATGTTTTAAAAAGGGTAATTTTTTATGACGAACGATAACTGCCGAAAATTGAAAGAGAATCAAATAATTTTTGCACCCTTTCCTGAGTTGCAGAGAGCTCAAGGTCTACTGATTTTGGTGAAGATCGGTTAAGGGAAAGGGGTAGTTTACCTGCAACATTTTATGTTGTAACAAGAGAAATGTTTCCATGACGAACGATAACTGCCGCAAACTGAAACAGAATCAAATATTTTTTTGCATGCATCCCTGAATTGTAGTGGACGGAAGGTCTATTGATTTTGGAGAAGATCGGTTAAGAGAAAAGGGTAGTTTACCTGAAACATTTTATGATTTAACAAGAGTAAAGTACTTAATTTTTATAAATAAAGTATCCTGATAAGAAGGTAATAGTAATCCACTGTAGAAACATAGATGAAATATCTATAAATGAAGAGGTTAGGTGAACGGGGTGGGGGTAATTTTCTATTATTAAAAATTATAGTTGATGATGGAGGGGAGAATTTTTTATATATGTACTACGTTATCGGCAACAAAGAAGTAGTTTTTTGTTAAAATTGCTTCCCGGGCTTTTTAGCCGTAGTCCAATGTTTTCTGCAAAACCAGACTTTTCGGCAGTGCCATCGACTGCCATCATTGGTAAAAATCGAGTGCGAAAACGTGAGGTGGTATACGTTAGTGACCACAGTACTGTGGTTAATGCTGAAGCAATAAGTAGAAAGACGTAGTTTCTAAGGAAATATTTCATTTCGAATATGATTTTAAATATAAATCTTAGAACATGGAAGTCATGTATGATTCTCCATACCGATATTTTTCCATGTTTTGAGTGTAGTACAATCAGAAACACGATTGTTTTTGCCATCACCATACTTCCATTTCCTTAAGGAACATGGAAGTAAAATAAGCAATATTTAAATTCATGTAACGGATATAAAGTTATCTTCAGTGATCAGAAGTCTGTGTGTAAAGCAGACGTTTCCTGTATATTATAATAAATGTAGAATGTTTTTATCAATGACACTTACCAGCATAAAACAGGGATTATGAGGATTTAAAATGAACATTTTATGTGACTCTTGGATAACATTCTTCTGTGTATAGCAGTATACATATAATAGAGATGTGCAGAGTAATAATTTCCTCTTCATTAAATGTAAGAGTTCACAGAATGTAAATGTGGAGATTATAGATGTGTGTTTATTATACTGATAGGTTGGTTGGTGTTATTTTGTTCATGTTTCATCTTAGGTAATGCCTTTATGGATTGATGGATTCAATAAACTTCAGGTAGTAATTATTACTTGAGATTATCTGTTGTGAGATGTTGTCATATACGGTAGAGCCTAAGGAGGAGTGTGACATGTCCATGTCATTCCACTCTCAGTTTCTAAGAAGGAGTGTCACATATCCCTATGTTTGTTGTTAGTAGTAATATTTTAATTCTGCAATATACCAGTAGAGGTCAGTACCCTCATAAATCAACCAGTTTTATTTTCTTTGTAAACAAATTTCAAGCAAGGCTATTTTGTTTGTTTATAAAATGTCACAGGTGTTGAGTTTTTTGTTCTGTTAGTTTTGTGGTTGGTTATAATGCATTCACATAAATAGCTTACATAAAATTAAATTTATGATCTGGTGTATTTTGTTGTGTTAGTCCTGTGATTTGTTATAATGATTCACTAAATGGCTTAGGTAACATTAAGTTTATGATCTAGTAAATCATTCTGTGTCAGATATGGATGTGTCTGATGTGGAATGTGAAATTAATAATAGTGATAATGAAATTAATTAGGGAAAATGAAAATGGTGATATTCAAACATATGACATAATTGCCACATCAAATATTCAACAGGTTTCAAATAAGTTTTCACAAAGTATTTTGAACATATTTACAAGCTTCAAAATGTTATACAGTATCATGAATTGGCATTCTGGTCACACCAACAGTAACAGCATTTAATAGAGTGGTATTGTTATGACGGTCTCACTGATGGTTGTATGGTACAGTGGTAAACAAAATACAAGACACCAATGAAGTCACTAAAAACCAGCTTTAATTATCACAATTAACGGTTTATAATCAACTTGTACAATATTACAAGTTAAACTTCTTCACACACAATAATAATGTCAACTAATAGAGTCTTGCACAATTATATAACACACAACACTTCTCCACAATACTTTGAACCTCACTGGAATAAATCCCCACTAAAACTCAACTGAGTAATCGCCAACATAAGACTGACTCTAAACGGTAGCTGTTGTTGTTTAAATATATAGGACAAATGTTCCAGAATAATCCATAATATGCGTCAACACCACACTAGAAAGTAATTGATGCGGCCTTGAACACAGTGGGCTGTGTGGTCTGGTCTGGAATAGTCACGTTGACGTACGTTAAGAATCACATACGCTTACAACATTACAGCTGGTTCTGCTGGGATAGCCAAGAAACATGTAGAACGTTCTGTAATGGGGTAACAGTGTTATAACTTCAGCTGACAAACAACACATCATTGGCTTTTGACTGGTTTAATGCATTTTTTTGATAAGAAGGTGTTTAAAATAATAAAACAAAGGGAATATCACTATGCAGCAATATATATATTCATGAAGCAACAATACACAACTAAGTAAAAGAACTTTCACTGTATAACAAGTGGACTGAAATTTCATTAACTTTATTATTTTTGTAGCAGTTATTTTACACATGTTTCTCATGAGAAAGCTCTGAATAAGAGATTACTGGTTGGAGGATCCAGTTTTGGCATCTCTTCATTTACTAATAATCTTATACTGACATGTTTTTGGCAATATTAACAATGTTGCACATCAGTGTTAGTTCTTTGTAGGTGCCTCTTAATCAACTTGGGGATGGTCCTTTACATAAAATTGTAACTATGTATTTCTTTTACTATAATAAAGACAAATATCAAAATCTACTTTTCTACTAACCTATGATTCTCCCCAGGGTACTACTTTGCTCACGAGCACTTGGTTATATGACCGCACGGTCAGGAAGCTGAGTGTCGACTGCGGGTTAGAGGTGGGCCGATATACCTGTAATAGGTATTTTGGAACGATATTTTTGTGGAACGGATGTAACAGTGACTGAAAAGTTGAAATACCTGTTATTCGCGGCGACGCTGTTCCGAGTCGAGGCATGCCCGCTACACACACACACACACACACACACACACACACACACACACACACACACACACACACACACACACACACACACACACACACACACACACACACACACACACACACACACACACACACACACACACACACACACACACACACACACACACACACACACACACACACACACACACACACACACACACACACACACAGTACGCAAGTAACAAGTAAACGAATACGCTAAGGCTAAATACTAGGCGTACAAAAATATCGCTGGTACGCAAGGAACAACCAGTATTTCAAATACTAGGTATTTCAAATACTAGGGGTATCACCGATACACAAAATACTAAGCGTATCAGAGGGACAGTAGTATTTTAGGAACACCTGGTATTTTAGGAACAGGTAGTATCAAGCGTATTTCGAGTAGTAACTAGTACGCAGCCACTTTTTCGTCCTGAATACTTAAGAGATGAAGCTGTTTTTAATAAAGGAAAAAATTCATCCTGAAGTTACATTTATTCTCATGTGATATGCAGATATATAATACAGATTATATGCTAATAAATTATATATTATACTAGTCACCAACTTGTAATTATAACCAGTTCAGGTTGTAAGGTAAAACTTTATGTTTTTACTCATAAAAAACTTTGTGTTGCGAGTCGGTAGTGAAATAGTTGTATTTAATTATATTGTGTTATAACCTATAGAGTGGCTGATGTTGAAAGGCTATATTATACTTTTTATTAATGGGATTTCGTTCCTTAAATATCTGAACAAAGAACATGAACACGATTATCATCAAGGAAATTGCAACAGTTGATATTTTTGAATGTGAATTTAAAATAGTGTTTGAATAACTGAAATCCCAGTATTTTAAAAACAATTCAATTGTTTAATTTTATTTATAATGTGTTAAGTGAACCAGATTGTAATGTAATAGGTGTGACATTTCATACCTTGTATATTCTGTGTACATTAGTGAATGAATCTGAAGATTATCCAGGCATGTAATGCATTTAATTTACTTTTGTTGTTGCTTATTATTTATAAGTTTTTATTTATTTATTTATATTTATTTTATTACAGTTGTTTTTATTATTTTTATTTGTAAAATTTTGTTTATTCTCATTCACTCTTGTGGCTTACTGTTATGTTTTTATTATATGTTTCTGATGTTTTTATCACATTGTTTGTTGTGGTATTACGTGTACTCTAAATTATTTCATTGCCCCGAGTTTCGCAACTGATTTGTCTAAAGTCTAACCAGGGTTAGTTTTACTCCTAGTGAAAACTTAAATTGGTACAGTAGAGTCTCGGTTATCTGCCCTTCGATTATCCGCCGTTCCGTGTTATCCGCCGCCCAAGCGGCGTAAAAAAACGTAAACGTAAAAAATATTTTCTTTAATTACTGCAACGAAAATAGTGTGCCAATAGTTTGCGGGCGTGAGTGTACGCTCCTCTTTGTGATTGCTCCTGACTGTACCGCAGGAATTTGGCCTACTGCCCATCGCCTATTATAGCCTAGCTGTGACTCATGTGTCATTCACCCCACCCCACCCCCAACATCCAACGCTATCGCTCACATGCTCATCGCTTAGTAGACTGCAGTTTCTTGTTGTGTGCTGTAGTGAGCAGTGAGGCTATTTTTACGCGGTGTGTCCGTGAGTGACTAGTGCAGTTTTGGTGAAAGTGTCGTAGTGTAGTCTTGTTAATAGTGTTGCGATTATGGCTACGAAAAGGAAGAAAATTGTTTTATCAATAAAAGACAAGCTTGAGGCATTAAAAAGACTGGATAAAGGGGAAACGCTGCAGAAGGTGGCTGACCACTACGGCGTCAGTCATCGCACAGTTGGAGATTGGAAGAAGAGACTATTAGAATTAGAAAAATGGTGTTCCTCACGAGTTACTGAGACTGCTTTTAAAGATAGAAAAACTATGAAAAATAGTGATTATGAAAAAGTTAGCGAAGCGTTGTACATTTGGTTTACACAGTTCAGGAAGAAAGGGGTGCCTATTTCGGGACCTATCTTAAAAGAAAAGGCGTTGCAGTTTCAAAAAGAATTTAACGAAGGTGATGCAGATTTTACAGCAAGCGTTGGCTGGCTTGATAGATGGAAGAAGTGTTATGGAATCCGTCAGTTGAATATTTGCGGCAAGAAACTGTCATCAAACTTTCAAGAAATGGAGCAGTTTAAGAAAAAATTTCAAGACTTTGTTGAAACTGAAAGCTTAACAGGAGATAAGTATTTAATTGTGATGAAACAGGCCTTAATTTCAAAATGTTACCGAGTAAGAGCCTTGCAGCTAGAACTGAAGCTGCAGCCCCTGGCTATAAACGTAGTAAAGAGAGAGTGACTATTTTAGCATGCAGTAATGCCACAGCAAACCATAAAATGGACCTGGCAATGATTGGAAAGTCCAAAAACCCTAGGGCTTTTAAAACCATTTCAAAACATGCTCTTCCAGTAAAATATTTCAATCAAAAAAGTGCATGGATGACTAGTGAAATTTTTAAGGAATGGTTTTTTAAAGAGTTTGTTCCTTCTACAGAGAAGTTTTTAAAAGACAACAACTTACCCATAAAAGCAGTTTTACTGCTAGACAATGCCCCAACTCACCCTGATCCAGACGAACTTAGAGATGGGGACATAAAGGCTATGTTTTTACCACCAAATGTGACTGCCATTTGTCAGCCTATGGACCAGGGTGTTTTGGAAACACTTAAACGAAACTATCGAAGAAAGCTTCTGTCAACAGTCGTACAAGATATTGAAGATGGGCAAAACTTGATTAAGAAGTGGAAAAGTATAAATTTGAAGGATGTCGCTTATTGGGTCGCAAGGGCCTGGGCCGACGTCGGGGCACAAACAATTGTGAAGTCGTGGCATAAGCTGTTGGGCGAGGACGAAAATATGGCTGAAAGCATGCTGGATGAACTTCATGAAAGTATTTTGCCCTTGGTGCAACGTATCCCTGGATGTGAGGATGCATCGTTGGATGAAATAAGGAATTGGCTTTCAGGAGACGACCAATATGAAATAACTGATGAAGAAATTGTAACACTTGTTAATAGTGATGATGTTGAAGAAGAAACTCTGAAACTGTAGAGCCCCAAAAGATCACACACAAAGAAGGGGTTAAAGCTCTTGAAGCAGCCATTCAGTATGTTGAGCAGCAAGAGGAAGCCAGGGTTGTCGACATAATGATGCTCTAAAGATGGCGAGACTTGGCAGCAAAGAAGCGGGAATCATCAGGGAGGGAGTCGAAGATCACTAATTTTTTTCACTCATCATGAACTGCACTCTCACTTCCAACATTTCTGACAGTGTAAGTCAATTTTATTACGTACAGATTAGTCTGATTCTGTATTTATTTTTAATAAATTTTTCTTGTTAAAATTTACTGAATTCTTAAACTTGAAGCGTGAAGTACTAAAGTAGGCGTAATTGTTTTCTCTTTTTTTGTAAGTGTATAACTTTAATATTGTTGCTTGTTCTCTAAAATGTTTTACTATAATTTTGTAATGTAATTGTACAGTACTGTATTGTTTTCTCTATTGCTTTGTTGTAAACATGATGTTTATTATTTATATTTACAAAATTACAACGTAATTTTATGATAAATTTGTGTTTTATTTAACTCTCCCTATTATCCGCCATTCCAGCTTATCCGCCCTTCCGCCAGCCCATTTATGGCGGATAACCGGGACTCTACTGTATTCCCAAAAGGAGATAGGCCTATAAATTCTCTTGTTTCTTATTTTCTTTTAAATAGTAATAGTTTAATAAAGTCACAGTGTAAAGTAACACTGTTAATACTTTTAGTTTCAATTTATTTCTTCTAACAAATTATATAGTATAGGTTATATAATATCTTCAAATAAATACACTGCAAGTAGGTTTATTAATATATTAATAGGTTTATCTAGGTGAAAATAAACCTACTTGCAGTGTATTTATTTGAAGATATTATATAGGAGACCTGCAGGAAACTCAAAACGAGTTACTTACAAAGGATAATATAGGTTATGTATATATAGTATATAATAACAGGTATTTGTACCTGTTATTTTTTTGGAACGGTATTTTCATACCTATTATTTTAAAATAACAGTTTAGCCCACCTCTACTGTGGGTTATTTCATCAGTTATTTCCCGCGGGTTGCATACACACATAGCGTCGGGCGTTGGCGAGTTTTATATCGCCTTCTCTGATTGGCTGGTTTAAAATGTTCTGGAAGCTGGGCTAGCGAATTCTGCAATTTTTTGCCGCCTGATGAAATTAACGTATGACAATTACGTGTTTTTTCGTGATTTACAGACATCCTGGGTTTCCCCACTCGTGATGCACAGACAGTTTCTCAACTCGTCTCGCCATACCAGCTCCAGACAGTAATGGGGTTTCACAATAAAATTTACACATTTTTGTTAAAAGAGGTTCCCCAAAGGTTGAACACTGGGTGTAAAACTTATTAAAATTATTAAAAGATTTGTTTCCCTGATTTGTCTCATCACAAAGTTTAACTTTTTTAAGTAAAAATATGTGCACTTGACAGGTTCAGCTGGAAGTAGTGAAACCTGATGTAATTCCAGATTACAAGATCAACAAAAATGGTGTTCACTATTGCGACCAATGAGTTATTACCTATTTGGAATGGGGTTGGAAACCATTTTATAGGTAAACTACCTATTTGGAGTTTACCTAAAGTATGGAATGGTGGAAGAAAGTGTTTTTTCATTTATTTATGTTTGGTTTTGTAACTTAATTTACAATTTATGAAATGTCAAGAGAGGATAATAACTGTTAATTAGCAAACTTTAAAGAAGTTTTGCTAAACAGCTAGTTGAACAAGGAGGAACAGACTTACAGAGTGAGCAGAACAGTTCCAGTAACTCACCAATCAACTGCCTCCCAGCTTGCCATTTTCCAGATAAAATTCCAGCAAGTAAAAAAATTTAATCAGACAGGGAAGTACAAAGTGTGTATAAACAAAGGGAAAGTTGGAAAGAAAATCCAAAGGGAATTTTCTTCCATCACAGTGCTTCAATAATGCAGGATACACTAAATAATAATAAAGTCTTCAAGTCAAATAGTATGTATTTTGTCATATTTATTCTTAGGTTTGCTTTTTGTGTATATAAATATATTTATTATTATGAAACCTTTTTTTCAAAACATCTGAAAATGCTATTTTGGATGTCTCCAATGGATTACATTAAATATGTTTCTGATACCAGTATACACCTGAATCAATACAGTCAACGAAGCCAGTTGTTCGTTGCCAGAAAAGATGAAGTCAGTTTTGTCGATACGGATCTTTTGGGATGCTAAAGGGATTTTATTTATTGAAACAATAAATGCTGTTTTCTAAACTAATTAGATGAAAAAATTGTAAAATAGACCCAGTTTGCAGAAGAAGAAAATAATTTTTCATCAAGACAGTGTACTTTCCAGAGAAGTGTTTTGGCAATGGGAAAAATTAAGGCATTTGAATTGTAAACTTGGATCATCCAATCTTTTCCAAGATTTGACTTTCTCCCCATATCTCTCCAAAACTCAAAATCTTCCTTGGTGGTCACAATTTCCACTGAGTCAGGAAATGACAATAGCTGAAGAGAGGAAATTTGCTGGCATTACTGAAACCTACTTCACAAAAGGATAATGACAGAGTATCACTGGAATAAATAATGGATTGATCTTGAAGGAGATTATGATAAAAATAAAACTAATTGCTATTATAAATTTGGTCTTTCATTTTTAGGCTTAGAACTTTTCTCGATTATTCTACATAATTAATATAAAATCAAAATTTAATGTCACAAAGCAATATTTAATACTATTTTTTAAATACATATATACATAAACATGAATTTAATTATGCAAGTCGTTCCATTGTTACTATATAAATTAAATAAATGTCTTGAAATAACAAAAATTTACATACCAAATTTTAAACGAACAGTGTTTAAACTAGATGCAAGAATTTAATAATTTATATTTCTTTCTTTACAAGGGGACTGTAGAATATAGACTAAATGGCTATGATGAGAAAGGAGATGATGGTGTTTGTAATGAAAATATTATGGAAAGGATAGTCAGGTGTTAGGAGTATAGCAAGCGAAAATTTAAAAAATTCAAATTTTCTCTTTGACTGATTTTGTTCACACGCAGTTGTGTCAACGACTTCTAGTAAAAGCAATAAATAAGACTTAATGTGAAGATGTCAAACCAGCGTCGCTAGTAGACAATAGAAAGATGTTAGGTTCTACTCAACAGTAGATATGAAAGTAAGAGATTACAGGAGAAGCTTGGCTAAAAATTATTACCCACAAAAAACGACACAAAGCAGGCGAGGACACTCACACGTGTACTGAGAAATAAGGCGAACGTCCGCTTGGGTTACGTCAGAATACGATGGTACTGCAAAAAAGGGGACAGGATGTTACATAGGAGTTGAACATGCTGCACTCTATGACAGACAATAAAAGAAGTAAATAGTTGAAAAGACTCAAGTTAAGCTGCACAGCTGGAGGTGACGTTTACGTGACAGACACAATTTACGGTTAGAAACTCAGGGTGGCTTCACCAGCCAACATATGTCAGAAGTTATTAATAGTTACAAAAAAGGGGCGTGTGATAGAACAATGCTTCAAGAGGACCTAAGAAACAGATGGGTACGAGTTAGGACAACACTGCGTTTGTCCCACACAAAAGAGTGATCGACAGGCGCATAATCGCCAGAAATTCTGCGAAAAAGGTCAACGTTCGAACGGGAAAAATCTGGGGATGTGTGACAACCTATCAGAGTACAAGTCTTGCAAAGAACACCGGTGGAGAGGAGAGTTTCTATGGTAACCAAAAGCCAAAGAGAATCATGGAACAGAAACCAAAAACCCTGGAGGAGTGGGACGAAATACTCTGAGAAAACTTTGAGCTGACCTATCACAAGTAAGAAAAGGCGTGGACAGGCCCCGAGACAAAATTTGAGTAGGGACAAGTTGATAAAACTAAGTGTCTAACACGGGGGAAGTCAGTCTTCACTCTTAGTATCAGAATCTTAGTATCTCATGGAACATAAGATTTTATGGCCGATGGACCATAAAACGGATATTCTAAATTTCAAGTAACAATTATTAGTTTATTACTTTAAGTAACTACTACTGTCCTGAGTCTTTCAAAGAATCCCTACCCTGGGAGTTTTAAATAAGTTTGATAAAAACAAATAAAGTTAGTCTTAGTATATCTCAGTATCAGTCTTAGTATCAAGCAGTCTCTTAGTATCAGTATTACGGACGGTCTTAGTCGAGGCAGTCTTATTACAATCTTTGAATGTATATTTTGACTCGGTATTACTGTGCTGAGTTTCGTATAAGTTACCAGACTTAGTGACATCGCCATGTTATAATATTCGGACTTAGTGATTTTCAAACTGTAGAATTCAATGTGCGACTTAACGAACTTATGTAAGCATTAATATCATTAAGAATCTGAGTGAACAATTCAATCTCGGTACATACATGAAACATTACTAGTGTATTGTACAGATTAGACAAACTTACAGTTAGCCAGTGTTACTGAATTACTTTAAATATAATAGAACATTTAATACTTGAACGAAATAAACAACCAAGTAATATAATCGTATATACATTGATACAAAGTCGAGTAAATTTCAGTGACGAACGGACATAAAACATTAAATTAGCGAAAATGAACATACAACACTTATTTTAGAATGATTTACACAAACTGACACTGAAAACAATAGCATATCTACACAACTCTATAAATGACGCGAGTTCCCGTGGGTGTATACAAGTGATTGTGCATTCAGCGTCATTCAACAAGATGTGTCTTTCAGCCTTCACCACAACAAAGAGATCGGACGCCGATGGACCATAAAACGGATATTCTAAATTTCAAGTAACAATTATTAATTTATTACTTTAAGTAACTACTACTGTCCTGAGTCTTTCAAAGAATCCCTACCCTGGGAGTTTTAAATAAGTTTGATAAAAACAAATAAAGTTAAAGTTATAAATAACGAACGAGTAAGCAAAAACTATCTGGGATTAATGAACGCATCAATTAATTATCATTTGAATTATTGTATACCATGATTTATGTATGTATGTCTTTTTCAGCTATTATATGAACTAGAACTTGTTTTAAGAGATACAGTGGAAATCGTTTAACGCGAAAACGGTTACCACAAAATATCGGTTAACACGAAATACCACTCGGGTACCGATCGCCGTTTGTTATGTACAGTGTATTATTTGTACGGTTAACACGAAAGGTTTACCTGAAAAATATCAGTTCACACAAAAAATTTTTGTTAAAAATAATTTTTTTTTGGCTGGCTTTTAAGTAACTGCATACAAAATAAAGCCACACAAGTACGCCCAAAAGCTTGTTTTCGATGTAAAGGAATACATTCTTCATCTCTAAAAGAGAAAGAGCAGGTAGTGACCATAGTTTGTTTTGTCTACCTGTTTTGTTTTGTCTTCAGTACCAAGTTCTATTTACAGTACGTACTGTATACAGTGTACCGTTGTTTACGAGAAACCATAGCCTCTCCTTCAGCACCAAATGTGTTGTTCATTGACCGCAAATAAACCGTTATCGCTTACATTAACTACTGTACCTACTCTATAGGGTGTGGTGAGTTCAGTTCAGTTGTATTCTGTGTGTGTACAGCGGTGGTAAAGTTTGCGGTACGGTACCGATAACATTTTATTGTAAAAAATTTACTCAGTTGTGAGGATTAACTGTTTACTTTTTTTCTGTACAAAAACTTCTTAGTCTTTTACAGCCAGTTAAGTGACGTTAAACGTGTGACATGTACGTGTTAAGTGAAGTTACGCTTTCGTAAAGTTCGTTTTTGCAGTCCGGAAGTAAAATGGAGAAGAAAGTGCGTAAACAAAGTGCCCTCTCTTAAGAAAAAAAAGTTGAACTCCTCCAAGGTGTTAATGAGGGTATTCGAACTAAAAACAGAAATCTGTAAAACATTCGGTATACCAAACTCGACGTTATCCACGATTATAAAAAATAGAGATAAAACTTTAGAACTGTATGAGTCGGGCGAGTTTGAACCAGGCAGAAAACGTTTCCGTAAGGCAAACCACGAAAACTTAGAGGCTGCTCTTCTTGTTTGGTTTAAGCAAGCAAGATCACAAGATGCTCCTATTTCTGGACCACTACTGATGGAGAAAGCAAACGTTTTTGCTGAACAGACGAACTTAAATTTCACTGCAAATCCTGGCTGGCTAGAAAGGTTTAAAAAACGAAATGGCATACCCTTTAAAACATCTGTGGCGAATCAAGACAGGTGTCACAAGAAATGACATCATCGTGGTTGCAATCTACACTGCCTGCAATTTTAAAAGACTATCCACGTAAGGATATTTTCAACGCCGATGAAACAGGACTATTTTTCCGTTGTATGCCCGATAAAACACTTTCATTCAAAGAGAAGCAGTGCTCTTGTGGTAAAAATTCCAAAGAGAGAGTGACAGTGATGGTAGGTTGCAATGCTGATGGGTCAGAAAAACTTCCGTTACTTGTTATAGGAAAACGTTTAAAGCCGCGCTGTTTTAAAAATGTTAAGTTTCCAGTAGAATATAGAGCTAACAAACGAGCGTGGATGATGTCTAAAATTTTTACCGAATGGCTGGTTTCGTTAGAAAAACATTTCACTTCTCAGAAGAGAAAAATTGTGTTAATTATTGACAACTGTCCTGCCCACCCATGTGACCTAAAATTGATGGCAATTAAACTTGTTTTTCTACCACCGAACACGACTAGTGTCCTACAACCTTGTGATCAAGGTATTATTCAAAATTTATGTCTTTTTCAGCTATTATATGGACTAGAACTTGTTTTAAGAGATATATGTGTATTTACAGGTAAAGCAAACAGTTTTTTTTTTGTGTATGATTATAAACTTAGGTAATGAATAATAAATTAGTTATTTAAGTACATATAAACAAATGCGTTCATTATTACAAAAAACCCACATGTTAAAGTTTTCTTTTAGAACATGATTAATTTACTTAAGAGTCTTTTTGCTAAGCGATTTAATTAAGTCACATAGTGTTTAGCATAATAACACTGTATATTAATGGCTCTCCAATTGCGGGGTTTGAGAAGGAATAATTCACCAATCAATACTTAATTAAATTGATTAATTAATTAATTCACAAATTAATTAATTGCACATTGCATATAAATGGCGTTCCATCGCGGGAAATAGATAATTAGAGCAATAAACATAATTAATTATATTAATCATAAAGTAATTAATTTATGCAATTAATAAGATTGCACATTAAAATGCTGCATTGTAGGAGGATGTATATGTAGAAGGAATTGTCTAACTGGTACTATAATATAAGAAAGGAGAGGGAAATGAGCAAGATGTAATTCAACAAATATTGATGATATCAAGGGAGGAAGCTCTTATGAAGATATGAAGAGTTAGTTAAGACTGTGATATAATGAAGTGCCACCATCACATGTTCAGGTTTTAAGTCTTGGACAAGTTGCAAGACAGAAGACTTGGTTTCCAAATTGGTACAGTTAAGAAAATGACACAAAAGTATCAGATTCTCTTGGTACCTGATTTGCTTGACTGTACAACAGAGTTGTAAGCCTTTGATCTGTTGCAAGACGGAAGACTTTATTATTTTTCAGATTGGTATACAGTGAAGAAAATAAACTAACTTACTGGATTGTCTTGGTACCTAATTCGCTTTATTGTCCGTTATAGTCATCTCTGAAGTGAATTCAATAGAGCGAATACTTAATGAATTTTCTTGAAGGAACACAAATTACATTTGCAATCATACTTTAAAGTGTGGCAAACTGAGTTGAGGAAATACACATGTTAGTAAATTAAACTACCGTGGTTCAAGACTTTCAGTATTCCGTTTCAAACATTGTATTTCAGAAATAAATAATAGAAACCTGTTTGTAAATAATATGTTTCTGCGTGCGCATGTGTGTGTGTGTGTGTGTGTGTGTGTGTGTGTGTGTGTGTGTGCAGATATAAGTTGTATAAATAAAAAATATGTGGTTTGTGTAAGGATATAAGATTTCTTATTAGTAACTGTATTTTAATTTGCTTGTTATTTGTTTAATTTTCTTGAGTTTTATATTTCTCGCTTTCATTGTCACTGAAGCATTTAAATGTTTCAGTGACAATGAAAGTGAGAAACATAACAATCAAGAAAAACAAACAAATAACAAGCAAATTAAAATAAAGTTATTTAATTTAATACAGTGTGGTTATGTCACTGAATGAAGAAATAATTTCAGGCATAGACTGTGAAGATGCCAGAAATGAAGAGGAAAGGCTGATGTTAAATGATGCTAAGGATTGGCTTAGTAGTGGTGAAAGACAAGACCGTCCTCATCCAAAGACTGGAGCCACAGCATTACATGTATCAGCAGCTAAAGGATACATTAAAGTCATGGAGTATGTATTTTTGTTTATTACACATGTAAGATTAAAGTTATAATCAGTAAATTGTTTTTTAAATTTAAATTTTTATTAGATTAAATGTGCAGATAAGAATAGAACTTTTATGCAGAAGGAGTGAATATTGTGCTAGTGTAATAATTATTATTACAGCTGTGTGAATGATTAGCATGTGTGTAAGTGGTGAGCCATAAGTTGTGTGACACTAGGAGTTACTCTTAGTTGAGTAGTGACTATGAATTATGTATTAGTATTGAATGTGATGTAATAATTGATGAAAGGTTATTGGTAGACAATTTTAAAATATTTATGTTGATATTTAGACAAAACTTATCACTGGAACTTGTATACAGGTAATATAGAAGAAATTAATACACAGTGACGTGCGTGCGTGTGTTTCATAATAATAATAAATATTACATTATTATAATATTCTATAAATATTAACTTTCATTATAGGTGTATTATTATTTCTGTATGGTCCATACAGAGGTCCTGGTCATGTGAATAAATTTTGAGAAAATATTGTAAGCTTATAAGCAATAAAGCCCCTATACATCTACCTTACCATCCTAAAAAGCCCCCAAAAACCCAAAAGCCAGAGTCACCATCACATTTATACAGATGGGATGTTCAAACCACTCCATTATCCCCATTGAAACAAAACAAAACATTTAAAACCAGAATTTTTTTACTTAAAGGATTTTTTCGAGATCCGTTAAATGGATTTGTTGAGCATGGGTTAGATTAAGGCAAAATGGTGTTCGAAATACTTAACTCATGTACATATTAATATACATTTTTATTTGAGGTCCTAAACAACATTCAGATTATTTAAAATAATTTCTACTTCCCTTTCTCAATGTATTATGTCACTACATAATACAATAGTTCTGTTATTTGTATTCATTAACCTAAGTTGTCATTATTTAATTAATTATATTTTTAAAATCAAGAATTTAATTCATGCAAAACTACCATTTAAATTTAATCAAAAATCATTTATTAACAGAACGGAAAAAACACTGACCAAACTAAAAACTGATCAAATAACTAAAAATATATACATATATTTGAAATCTCTATAGTTTACAATGTACATTAATAACACTTCTATTCCAATTAACCTCATTTAACCCATTTTCTTTTTACGTTTACAAATTGCAAGATCTTATTATTACAAACAATATTACAAATCAATCAGTGTAAATCAGTACTTTTGACTAATATCTCTTTCTTTCTTCCACCCCCTTTTTTACACACTCTCTCTCTTACTCACAACAACTTGTTATGGCAGCCCATACTTCATTTATTTCATTTTTGTTGCCCACATTCCCACACTTAATAATTTAGTTTTTGTTACTTAACTGTACAGTTGTAAATAATTTGTATTCAACAAATACAATTCAAGTAAAAATTGTCCACACACATTAATAATGTCAACTATAAAGAATTCCATACTAATTATAACATAACAACACTTCACTACAATACTTCTACAAACACTCGATCCGCGCTAAAGAAATCGCTCAAACGTCATTGAACTCACAAGCCAGCTGCTATGGCTTTTTGTAGGTAGCGCACGCCGTCTAGAAATCTTCCATCCTCAATGTGCACGCCACTTAATGCTGACGCTAATGCGTATTTCAAGTGGCCTCGTGAAGAATATAGAAAAAACTTGAACGCGGCCTTGACTGAGGCACATCTGGCTACTAGAGGGGTGGGTGTGGGGACGAGTAAGAAGGAAGCTCTTGGTTGTTTGATACCATTCTCGATACAATATATACAGTGAAACCCCTCACTTTGGACACTCCTATAGCCTGGACACCCCTTTTGATTGGACATATATTGAATGAACCGTTTAATTCCCTATACTTTTACATGTTAAAAATCCTCTGTACATTGGACACCCCTCAACTCTGGACATTGGACAGCCCTTAAATGACAGTTTGGGCAGGTTGAAAACTTTATTTTGTTTTGCTGTTTTGTAATGGTTTAGTGCAAGCAATTTTAACATTCAGTGGACAATAGAAGCAAAAGAGTGGGATTTTCCTTTGCTACCTGCTTAAGAAGGGTTAACAGGTGCAGTATACTAAACCATTACAGATGTTTTCAATGGTAATGTATTCAGATGTTTTCAATGAAGGGGTGGGGGAGTTAGACCTTTCTGTACAGTAAACTGTAAATTCCAAACCCTTAATGAGTTTCCAGAACAGTAGATCACTCTACAGTTTAGTCAAGGACTGACACAGTGTTTGCTAGTTAGGGTGTATTGTAGTGATTCTGTAGTTAAAGTTTTCTTCAATATGAGTAAATGCAAGTTTGTGGAATTAACGATTGAGAAGAAAAAACAAGTTCTTGTCCGTCTGTCCAATGGAGAAAGCTGCAGGAAACTGGCTGAAGAGTATGGAATTTCAAAATCTACTGTATCTAACATAAATAACAACAGAACTGCCATTATAAACGCCTGGGAAAAAAATTGTAGTGTCCTAACAAAAAAAGTTTGTCGAAGCCCTCACGGTGAACTTAATGATAAAGTGTTTGAATTTTTTCGCTGCTGTCAAATTAAGAATATTCCTGTCAGCGGTACTCTACTTCAGGAAAAGGCAAGGAAAATTGCTTCTGAGTTAAAAATAGAGTCGTTCGTAGCCAGCAGTGGATGGTTAGATCGTTTTAGGAAGCGGAATAACATAACATTTAACATTCTTTGTGGTGAATCAGCTGGTGCTGACCTTCAAGTGGCAGAAGACTGGAAGAGAAAACTCCCTGACATTGTCTCCGAATATGCAGAAGAAGATGTCTTCAATACTGATGAGACTGGATTTTATTATAGACAGCTGCCAACTCGTTCATTAATTGAAAAAGGTGGCTCGTGTAAAGGAGGAAAGAAATCTACAGAAAGGATTACTGTCTTGTTTTGTTGTAGTGCACGAGGGGAAAAGCTAAAACCCCTTGTCATTGGAAATGCTGCCTGTCCAAGAGCATTTAAAAACAATAATGTTAAGACAGACAGTCTTCCTGTATTTTGGCGTCACAACAGAAAAGCTTGGATGACAGGTGATATTTTCGGTGACTGGTTAAGAGAAATCAATCTAAAAATGAACAAGGCTAAGTGTAAAATACTGTTGTTCGTCGATAATGCTACAAGCCACGTGGACCTAAATCTATCAAATGTCACAGTAAAATTTATGCCTCCCAACTTAACTAGTGAAGTGCAACCACAAGACAAAGGGATAATTCAAGCTGTAAAATTACTGTACTGGAAACAGTTAATGCGGGCCCTCATCAACGCAGCAGATAAGTGTAACATTACAATCGAATTTACACGGAGTGTGACAGTCCTCGATGCAATTCGCTGGATCAATGGTGCTTGGATGGACGTGTCTAAAGAAACAATTGTAAAATGTTTCCATCATGCAGGATTTGTGCCCCAATCAACTGAAGAGGAAGAACCATCTCACATAGATAACATCTCGTTAACTGAGGAATTGAGATGTCTCCCTGAAGTCCTTCGCAGTGAATTGTCAGACGTTAGTGTTTTTAGTGATTTCAATAATGTGTTGGAAGTCCACGATGATGTTCCTGGAACAATTGATGGGGTGTTACAAAAAGTGATTTCTTCAGAAGAAAGATTGTCTTCAGAAGAAGAAGAAGAAGAAGAAGAGGAAACAGTTGCTGTCCCCAAGGAGCCACCTACTCATCAAAAAGCTGTGCAGTGTATTAATGAGTTGGAACGTTATGTGTTTGTGTTGTATAACCAACCAGAAATGATTGAAACTCTGTTTGGATTACGTCGGAAAATTGAATCAGAATGGGCACCTTTAAAAATCGAAAAATCAAAACAAAGTCTTGTGACTGATTTTTTCACTAAGCAGTAAAGGGTGAGCACTGTACAGTGTACTTTGTAAGAAATACATTTTTTATACAATGTCATGGAAATTATAGTCATGTACAATATGCAAAATAAAACATAGGACAATACTGTAGTGTTTTTTTACAGTTTTAGTAGGCATGAAATTCAGTGTACTGTACTGTATTTAAATTCAAAGAACCACTGTTTTTATTATGTATATACAGTACACACTAGCTCAAAGTTTTTCCTTTCCTGCACTGTTAGTGTACTTTTGAAATACACCCACCCTGTAGATTGGACACCCCACTACATTGGACACATTTTTAACGAACCGTAGTGTAATGGGGCAAAAAGGGGGTCTTTATTTTTTATTAAATTCATAAATTTATTTGCTATCAGTGTGGCTAGTCCCAGGTAAAATAATAGTGGTTTCAAACAATGAATGCTGCCATAGCTTTTTGAGCGGGGTGTTGTCAGAGAACGCAATACTGTTTTGGTAAATCAAGTGTTTGTCACGTACTAGTACGCGCCACATTAGCACGCACGCAGATGCGACGCGTACCCAGTTCAACTGACGCTACAGAAAAATGGCGAGACGGAACAATTGCCTCACCATGTGCTTTGAAGCTGAAGGAAGTCGATTAGAGGCTCCACCTACCTGAGACTCCTGTATCGTCGCCGTGTAATATCGTCAACAATGTGGGCACATTGAAAATCCACGCTACCTGTACGTTGACGAACAATTTGTCGCATGAAGGCTGTGTATTTCCGGTTGAACAACCAGATGTAGCGGGGAGCCTGTTTCGCAGGTGCGAGAGAGTCGATGATTAACATCCATACATAACGGACGCAAGTAGTGGTGTGCGTCACCGGCCTGGCTCAATTTTATCAAAAATGTGAAATAGTAAAAGCAGTTCGACTAACAACTTTTACCCGGCCGGTGAACAAAAGAACTCGTGTGTACCAAATATTTCTTTTAACTGTAGACGGTGACAACCAGATATACATAAGTGACCAGATATCTCAGAATGAAGTGAGTGGAGGGAAGAAAGGAAAATTAAAATGTGGAACTGACAAACCATTCGGACATATATCTAGTGCGGCACATGGTGAGGAGAGGAACGCTGAAAGTTAAGTAACCGACGAACAATTTCCCGATATAATTATTTTAAATTAAAAGAGAGCTCTAAATAAAATAAATAGGCGTTTTAAAGGTATGAGTGTGAGAATGTAGCAAACTGGGTCGCCTTAATTAATATAAGGATTAGAATAAGTATACAATGTTGAAATAAATGTTTTGTGTCGTTCAGTAGTATTTTCAGTAATAGAAAGAAACAGTAATATTTTAATTTTGAGAGAAAAGATGAGTAATCCAAAAATATGAAGGAGTATAAAAAATGATAGAATAAATTAAAAGGTTTGTTTTCATATAACCATGTGTTAGTTGTAGTTATTTCGTCGTTACCACTTCCTAGTGTTCTGTGCTGAAAAAATTCGTCTAACGTTCCTGGGCATTTTCTGAATTGGGGGGAAGTCAGATTGCAAAATTATCCCTTTTGTTTTATTAAGGAAGAGTGTAAAGGTTTCGATGTATAACCTAAAACATCGTGGCGACTCTGGACTTCTGATTGAAATTTATAAAAAGGTAAGTAAGCGAAAAATATCGCAGGTAAGGTTCTGGCAGTTATTTATTTATTTATTTATTTATTTCGATTTAGTTTGTTTATCAACAATTGGCGACTCGCTGCCAGGATCCTAGTATAACGTTATACGAGGTAGACCTATTTTAAAGCACAGAAAATAGGATTTGGGTAACAACGTATATGTGAGATTATTGTATATAATTACGTTGTGTCAATTAGGTTATGTTTTGGTAGCGTAAATGTTGGATTTACTTCTACGTAATACTAACGATTTTATGTAGCGGGTATTTGTAGTTAATGTATATAATTATTGAGCGATAGAGGGGTTGTAGTTTTATATAAAGGGTATTATATAAATAATTTTTTTGAACATGACCGAGGTACAAGATAACGATATTGTTTTCGAGTGGGATGAATGGGAAGGCGAATTCAGAGGGATTGTGGATAAAATGACGGACGATGAGTGGGGTAATTGGGATAATTGGGACGATAATTGTAGACAGATGGAAGAACAAGAAGAGGGAATATTCGCGGAAATTAAAAAACATAGTGAGGATAAAGGTAAGATAGTTGAAGTGATAGGAGTAGAGAATAAGATAGTGAATAGGCCTAATGACAGTGTAGTGGTGGAAGAAAAAGAGTATACATTAAATGACATACTTAACCTTATTAATAAACGGTTTGACGAGAGGGAGAAAAAGTGAGATAAATATTTTGAAAAGTGGGATAAATTATTGCGGAAACCCGAGACAGATCAATTAAAGGAGAATAAAGAAGTTGAATTAAAACAGGTAAGTGTTTGTGGTGGTAGTAATATGACAAGAATTAGTGAAGGAATAATTAACAAGGTGAGTAATAACGATAATTATAGTAATAAGGTAACAAGTGATAACAATGATATTAAAAATGGTGATGTAATTGAAAACATGGTATCAGAGAGTGATACATTGAATAATGATAGTGGCGATGAGAGTTTAGTAGGAGTAGAAATTAGTGATGAGGTAGTAGTTGTTAATGAGAGTGAGAGAGAGCGGGAAGAGAGGTTAGGTGAATATGGAGGGCAAAGGGCAAATTTTCCCGGTAGTATAAGTGGAGTAAAGACTCCACATGTGTTTTATGAGGACAAAGGTTCCTCCAGAGGTTATGTGGGAGGCATGGTGTCTCCAAAGGGTCCCTTAAGTTGTTGTAGTGATGTATCTGGTAAAGCCAGGAAGTATTTTAGTGATTTTATGTTGCACTTTGCATGGAATGAGTTGGTTCAGGGGGGTAGTGACAGGTGTTATGATGATGAGAGATGTTTTGAGAGAGGGTTGTGTGCAGATAGGGAGATAGAATTATTTCAGTTAAAGAGAAATTATGAAGAGTTAATAGAGAGGTTAGAAGTGGATAAGATAAACAATATGAAATGCTTACCTTATGAAATGAAGATTGATGATTATTTTGATAATACTGTTGTAAATGATAAAAACTTACCTTATGTTGTGATTGATATAGTAAATGAATATGATGATACAAATGACATGGAAATAACAAATAATATTAAGGGAGACTAGACAAAATTAACTAATGTTGACAAGGTTGATGAAATAATAAAAAGGGATAATCCTATAAATTATAATGGTATAATGAATGACAGATTTAATGGGTTATTACAGTAATAATAAGAATGTGATGTATGTGGATAAGAACGATTTGTGTTATAAATATATCAGATTATTACATGATGATGGGGTTAAATAAAAATCAGTGAATGGACATTTTAAATATTTTAGTTTGTGGTAAATGACCTGGCTAGATTATGAAATGAGGTGTGTTAAACAGAAAAATTAATGACGAAGAATTGTAAATAAATTTATAGAGAAATTAATGATGTTGTGTTGTAAAATGTGTTTTATGTAAACAATGTGTAGGTAGTAGAAATTGATGTACTAATAATAATAATATTGTGGCAGACTAAATAAATAAGAAGAATAATTATGAAGGTAGTACATGAATTGTAATTGTTTTGGAGTAAGGTAATTAAAATATGCTGTTTTAATAATTGATTGAATTAAATAACTTGAGATATATTAATTGATTAATGTAAAATGTTGTATAAAGAGATTTTGATAATGAATTTAAATGATTTTACGAGATTGGAACTTGATAATAAATAATAAATGAATAAATGTAAAATGTATTTATTTGTGGAATCATATGTTTGATATAATGTTTCAGAAGATAAATGGAGTTGTGTACATGATTTGGTGGTAACAATTGTTTATATTTTGTGTCTATGACAATATGTGAGTGATGTAATGTAAGTATGAATTTTATAATGCAATTTAAATAAAGTAAAATGATTAAATGTGTGAATAATAAATTTTCAATGTGTTTAAGAGTTTTGAATTAGATGATGAAATTAATTTGAGATAGTTATGAATTTTCATTGGGTAATAAAGGTTAGAAGTTGGGTGATAATTGTTTTAATAGGACATTTGAATCAGTCAGAGTTAAGGTTAAATGGGTGTTAAACAGAATAAGATTTTTGGGAATAAAAGTAATATAGAAAACTGGGTATTAGTAGGGACACAGTAGCGATAGTGAGTAAATGTAGAGAAATCAGAGTGATGTAATGGGAGAGTAATTAGGTGATAAAGGAATTTTGTAAAAGGGGGTGATGTGATAAGGAGTCCTCAATGAAAAGCGTTGTGGCGGGAGGTGAACCGTATGTGCGTTGGCGGGGTTACCTGGGGGGACCAGGAGCCAATAAGGGAATGAGCATAGGGAGGAAACACACATCTTAAGTACAAAGAGGGTAGAGGGTATTTTGTTATAAGGGTAGAATGATTCGAAGTGAGTTAGAGTAGTAAGTTAGTGGAGATAAATGTTTTGAGGGATTGTTGTCCTACTATGTAAATTTGTTAGTAAGTGTTAGAGTCAGAGGGGGGTTGAGGTTATATTTAAACACCCATTTGTAAATTGAATTATTATGAATAACTAAGAGTCGCCCAAAATAATTGATAATGAAAATGTTAAAGAGAAAATCGTAGGTAAAATGTAATAATAAACGAAACCAGTGAAAAATTTAATAGAATTTGAAAATAAAATAAAGCTGTAAGGTGTGTAAATTTTGATCAAAATTAAACGTGAATTGTTTATTGTAAGGTAATAACCACAAGGTTAATTATGAGTGTTCTATGTTTTATTATGTCGTACTATGTTCGAATGAAAAATTATAAACATGTGATGAATTTTACCTTGTATAACTTTTGAGATATATCTAGTGCAAGGTCATTCACTTGACCCAGATAGATCAGCTGATGACTGATGTTTGATATATAGTATGTTTTTTACAATTGATTCGTAGATTTTATTTGTGTATTCATACTGAAATGATTAAAGAATAAATTTTGTTAATAGAATGATTCTTTTTGGGAATCGAAACTTTTTGGGGAAAAAAAATTGCTTGAACTATAGATTGTGTTTTTGTGTCCAGGATATATTGTTGATTATATGTTAATGTGTTAACTGATTTATATTATTCATATTATATGTGTTGTAAACAAATGTAATGATAAGTGAATTTATGATTTAATAAGGTGTTCAGTTTATTTGTTTTTTATGATTGTTCGTAGCTAGTGAAGAAGAATTGTAGATTCATGTAAAAGATTTTGGGGTTTTGATGAAATTAGTGGTAATATAACATTTTGTTATTGGAGTTAGATTAAATTTTGAACAGAATTTAAATGATTTAATCTGATTTGTTCGATGTATTTTGATTTGAAAAAACTACGTCAAGTAGATGAAATTTGAGAAAAGAAATTGAAAATAAAACAGAAGTTATTTTGAAATTTGAAAGCAAGAAATGGAATGTAGATGTTATGATCAGTAATAATGAGTATGTGTACGCACCCAGTACTTGCTAAAGGCAACCCAGTATGCATGTAAGGGGGAACATATCGGTTGAGGATCTGGTGTGGTATAAGGCCAGCGTTTTGATTTTTGGGCGGAATGATAGAAGGTTAGGGGTACTATGGTGAGTATCTGTCCGATTTTATGGTGTTGAGATCTCGAACCGAGAAGTCCAGTAATCTCGTTCAGGTGCCGCCATAGTCGCCGAGCTAGGGGGGTAGTTTACCCATGATGTGTTTAGAAATTAACGGGGGGTTGTTGGCGCCATATTCTCATCGATCCTCTTAGGTTAGCAATGAGAGTTTTTATGCTCTAGGGCATAAAACCTCTCATTGGGGGCGGGTATTGTAATGGGGCAAAAAGGGGGTCTTTATTTTTTATTAAATTCATAAATTTATTTGCTATCAGTGCGGCTAGTCCCAGGTAAAATAATAGTGGTTTCAAACAATGAACGCTGGCATAGCTTTTTGAGCGGGGTGTTGTCAGAGAACGCAATACTGTTTTGGTAAGTCAAGTGATTGTCACGTACTAGTACGCGCCACATTAGCACGTGCACAGATGCGACGCGTACCCAGTTCAACCGACGCTACAGAAAAATGGCGAGACAGAACAATTGCCTCACCATGTGCTTTGAAGCTGAAGGAAGTCGATTAGAGGCTCCACCTACCTGAGACTCCTGTATCGTCGCTGTGTAATATCGTCAACAATGTGGGCACATTGAAAATCCACGCTACCTGTACGTTGACGAACAATTTGTCGCATGAAGGCTGTGTGTTTCCGGTTGAACAACCAGATGTAGCGGGGAGCCTGTTTCGCAGGTGCGAGAGAGTCGATGATTAACATCCATACATAACGGACGCGAGTAGTGGCGTGCGTCACCGGCCAGGCTCAATTTTATCAAAAATGTGAAATAGTAAAAGCAGTTCGACTAACAACTTTTACCCGGCCGGTGAACAAAAGAACTCGTGTGTACCAAATATTTCTTTTAACTGTAGACGGTGACAACCAGATATAAATAAGTGACCAGATATCTCAGAATGAAGTGAGTGGAGGGAAGAAAGGAAAATTAAAATGTGGAACTGACAAACCATTCGGACATATATCTAGTGCGGCACGTGGTGAGGAGAAGAACGCTGAAAGTTAAGTAACCGACGAACAATTTCCCGATATAATTATTTTAAATTAAAAGAGAGCTCTAAATAAAATAAATAGGAGTTTTAAAGGTATGAGTGTGAGAATGTAGCAAACTGGGTCGCCTTAATTAATATAAGGATTAGAATAAGTACACAATGTTGAAATAAATGTTTTGTGTCATTCAGTAATATTTTCAGTAATAGAAAGAAACAGTAATATTTTAATTTTGAGAGAAAAGATGAGTAATCCATAAATTTGAAGGAGTATAACAAATGATAGAATAAATTAAAAGGTTCGTTTTCATATAACCATGTGTTAGTTGTAGTTATTTCGTCGTTACCACTTCCTAGTGTTCTGTGCTGAAAAAATTCATCTAACGTTCCCGGGCATCTTTTGAATTGGGGGGAAGTCAGATTGCAAAATTATCCCTTTTGTTTTATTAAGGAAGAGTGTAAAGGTTTCGATGTATAACCTAAAACATTGTGGCGACTCTGGACTTCTGATTGAAATTTATAAAAAGGTAAGTAAGCGAAAAATATCGCAGGTAAGGTTCTGGCAGTTTTTTATTTATTTATTTATTTCGATTTAATTTGTTTATCAACAGTAGGTTTCCAACTTAGAGGGGTTTCACTGTACATACATATGTGTGTGTTTGTGTGTGTGATTTAAAAAAATTAAATTTCCTAAATTTCATTTACTGGTACTTAAATAATAATAGCATAATATGTGTATCTAAATATATGAATTTACAGTTAAAGTAATGGGGGAAATCAAATGGAAATTGAAATTGATATAACTTTATGGTTTTATGAAAAATAGTAATTGTGAGAGGAGTAATAGTAAATGGAGAAGAATAATTGTGATGCTTTTTGAAGTGATTATGTATACAGAAGTAAGGTATATTAGGAACAGATTATGTTGGATAAAGCTGCTGTAGGAAAAGCCTCACTTGGTGTATATCTCATACAAAGTAACTAAAATATAATATTGAGTAAAAGAAAAAAAATTGATGTATTAATGAATGTGGTTTTGGTACTGTTTTGGATTTACAATGATAAACAGTGTGGTGTTTAGATGTGAATACATCTAGGATGTACAGGTGAATTATGGGTACGAATTATGTTTAGAACTACTTATACAGTACATTTTCAGGTTGTGTACTTGAAGTTTGGTAAGTAAGTCTAGTCTGTTTGTAGGTTTTTGAGAAAATTAAGTTTTGGAACTTAATTAAAATTTAGCATTTCCTTTCTTCCCCACAAAAAGAGTTTTGGTAAAATATTTTAAACTGTAACATGCCATGATCAAATCTGATTTTTTAAATCTGTTTAGTAATTTTATTACATTGTGGATAAGATTAAATCACTTACATTACCTGAATCTAACAAAATGAAGTTTTTAAGTACATAAAACAAAGTCTTAGTTCATGTAAAATATCTGTTAAGGGTTCTGGTGCAGGCTGGTGTTGATGTTAACGCGCAGGACTTTGATGGGTGGACTCCTCTCCATGCTGCTGCTCATTGGGGTCAGCGAGAAGCTTGTGAAATATTAGTTGAAAATTTCTGTGATATGGATATGAAAAACTATGTTGTAAGTTAAATTCATTAGTTGAGTAATTTTATAGTTTTTCCCTTAACACTTTTTTATAGTAGTAATAATATCTTTATACATATGTACTGTGTAGAAATGTAGCTTGTATAGAAGTGTAGATACAAAGGTAGTGAAAGAAACACCCATCATTAATTCAGAGGATAAAAATTATAGTTACAGATGAAGGTTAGAGGTCAGCCTAGAGGGATATAGTTTTATAACTTTGAATGTCTTACTGATACAGTGTAACCCCGCTGGTCCGAACTAATTGGGACCAAGTCCTGTTCGGATTGGCGTAAATTCGGATTAACTGGGTTATGGTTATACAGTACTGTATATTATAAATATAAATTGTATAGCGTGTATAAACAGTACCGCATTCGTGCCTACAATCGAAGTACTGTAGCCTACTACTTTTTGATCTTGCAATCGCTCTTTTATACTATAAAAATACAGTGAATACCAGTTAAATATTGTATTGGCTACTGTTAATTCCGATACACAACGTGACTGGTTTCAATTAATGGCTGGCAGCTGACATCGAAGACCATCAAGTTTTTACTGATGAAGAAATCGTATCTTTGATACAACAAACACGTGATGACGATTCCGATGAAACTGAAGAAGCAGATGATCCTGTGCCACAGATCTCATACGCCGAAGCAGCGAGAACTTTTGAACTACCATTAGCCTATGTAGAACAGCACGCCAATGCTACACCGGCAGACGTCTTATTTTTGAGGCGCTGGCGGAACATCAGTCTGCTGGATTTACACCTTTGCATCAGAGAAAAATGACTGATTTTGTGCAACAGCTTAAGTAGTGTTTAGTTATGTAGTGTGTATTTATTGTAGTTTTTTGTGTTTTATATACTTTTACTGGCATTAAACTGTAAGTACCAATATGTTTTTCCATTCATTTTACAGACGCTAATTTGTTGATAACGTAATTCAAAACTTTATTTTAACATTTATTTAAAACAACCTAAAGTACTTAGTTTTAATAAAAATTTCACTAAAAATGCATTAGTGTGTATTTATCTAAGCTTTTATGTACAAATTATATTGATATGTTCCATTATTTTGTCGTATTTTTTTATTTCTTTTTCAATTTTTAGACCCTTTTTTCAGACTACCCGTTCAGATTAAGCAGGTTTTCGGACTAGCGGGGTTCCACTGTAATACTATAAAATTTTACGGTGTATTTTTCATTGAAAAAAATTCATTGAAACCTGTATTTGTATTTTCTGTGTATGGTAAAGCACAGTTTTCATATCTTTTCATAACTGCATTTGTTGCACAAATTATTTTTAGTGAAACTTTTCGTTTCACAAACAAATTGTCACCAGTCCACAGTAAAATATACAGTTGTATCGAATTTCTTTTTTGGTGCACATTATATGAGATGTGTTAAGAAAAAGACCGAACTTTTGCAACACAAACTTTATTACTTAAAACTTTATGCATGCTTATCCTCTTCAAAGTATTTCCTTCTGCTGGCAATGCACCGCTCCCAACATTTCTTCAAATTCTGGAACGATTCCTGTAACACACGTTTTGGTATGGTGCACAGCTGTTCTTCCGTATTTTTCTTGATTATCTCTATTATTTCAAAGTGACGCCCTTTCAAGGTTGCCTTCAGTTTTGGGAACAATAAAATGTCTGCTTGGAGTAGGGTGGGTTGTAACGTGTTAGAATTGGGTCAGTTTATTTCTTACAGTATGGGGTATTTGCATTTTTATTTAATTCATTTTTTGCGGGATTTTGTAAAATTATTGTGCAAACATTAACTCTATTGGAACAGAACACATGGCAAGTAGAACAGTTTGAAACAAAGGCAAGACGCAGTTTCTGTGGTGTAACGCGGTAAGGAATTCGTACCACCCTCGAATTTCTCAGAACTCTGTATATGTGTGACAATGCGCGTACTCAACATCTCAAGCATGCGCGCTGTTAGTGACGCCGAGAAACTCAACTGGCGCTGGAGCGAACGATTTAGGACCTCAACCAGCCAACTACAGGAAATATCGTTAAGCCACGCCTACGGCTAGTGACATCAGTGTAGCAGCGACAAATATCGTCTACTCATTTGGCGGATATAACGAATATGTTCCATGCATAGAGTGAATACGCCACAGCAAACCAGCTATGCATGGCGACGAAAATCTGTTGGCAGTGAATACGCAGTTCCTCCCGCTCAACCAAGGACGATTTTCAGTCATACTCTGTGCGTACCGGCCGGTACAGAGCTAAGTTAGGCTCAGTATAAAATTTGATGTTTCACCGATAAAAAAGTGAAATAACAGTTTAAACCCATGTAACCGCGGTTAATACCATTCAGTGAAGAATATCTACGTTTAGTTTCGGACATACCAGTGATTGCCAAACGTTAAATAGTGAGTGCGAATGAAGACCACGTTGCCGACTATAGAATTTCACAACATGTTTAAGGGTTCGGGGTAATAAAAAATGTTCAGGGGAGGGTGTATAAATTGAGAGAATGAGTGAATGGCAGGCTGGGCTCTGTCTGTATATTTGTTTTGTATAGTGATCAATAAGGTAAGATAATAGAGTAAGGTAGTATGTAGAAGATGCCAACAGAACAAAGAAACATGTAACATAATCTGTAAAATGCTGAGAAAAATTTTGAACAAGATTTTCAAATGAGTCTGATTAAATAAAAATATTATTTCTCTTCACTAAAAATGAGTCAAGGTACTTATTTCAGTAACCTATAGATCACGCTAACATTTTATGTTCGTACAAGAAACCTGGCCCGGATAGAAGTTCTACAGGTAGGTCGAAGTATATTATGTGTTTTTATATATTTAATGAGTTATATTAACATCTCAATGGCGCAGCCGACAGGGACAGTTTTTATGAGTAGAGAAAAATAAAGTAAAAAACCGTACCTACAAATAGGATGTTGGCGTGATTTAGAGGTTAAGTAGAAGTGAGAACCGATTATATGGAAATGATGTGAAGATGTAGTTAAGCGATACTTAAATTATATTATACTGAATAATACAGAAATATTTAAAATTGAAATTTTATATAAAACAAAATCTCATAAATAAGAAAAATGGAAGACGGAGATAAAGTTAGTATGAGTGATGTAACTATCACGGAGGAGGGAGAAATTAATTCAGACCCTAAGGTGGTCAAAGAAAGCGTTTCAAATGAATCAAATAATATAAATGATTCAGGATTGGAGACAACTCCAAACCTGATAGATGAGAATAATCTGACACAATCGGTAATAATGAGTGGAGCACAAGCAGAATCTACTCCTGTAACAAGTAAAGCAAAAGAGTTGTCATTGGACGATCTATTTAATTTCATGAGAACCATGTCTAGTGATATTAGCGTAAAATTTGACGTGCAAAACAGTAATTTTGATAAAAAATTAGATATACAGAATACTGAATTAAATAAACGTTTTGACAATAACGAAAAAATTTTCGAGAACAAATTTAATGTGATGAATAGTCGTTTTGACATGAATGATGCTAAGTTTGATGTATTAACTAAGTCACTGTGTAGTATTGAGAGCAAGTTAAGCGAAATATGTAGTGAAGCAAAAAGAGAGACAAATGAGTCAAGAGAGTGTGTATGTACAGAGAAATATAAAACAAATGAAAATTGTAATGACAAGTGTAAAAATATGATATCAGATAAAGAGGTAATAAATGATAACAATAATGTTGAAAATAATGAGAATAATAGTAATGTATTTGAAGAATTAGTATCGGAGACTGATACGGTAAAATTAAAGAATGAGAGTACTGATGAGTTGGTGGAATGTAGTGATAATGAAATGTTAATGTGTATTGATGAAGTAGAGAGAGAGCGGAAAAATAATGTTGTGGTCGAGTGGGGACAGAGGGCAAATATTCCCCTTATTGTTTATAATGTTTATGATGATTTAATGAGTTCACAAATGTTGTTGTTGAAGGGCAAGAGTCCCGTAGTAATAGATGAATTGAAGTATTTATTTTTGTTGTGTTATTGTGTACCCTCTGTCCGGAATAATTGTGAGAGTGTGATGTGGTGTTATGAAGAGAGACAGGTGAGTAGAGAATGGTATGTAACAGAATTGTATAATGTGAATAGAAAGTATGACGAATGGAAAGAAAGTTTAAAAGTATACTTGACTAATAATGACTATAATGATTTGACCAAAGTAATTAACCCGATAATGAGTGAATTTACTGACGGAGATTTAACAAAAATACCTAACGTGTACTGGTTTAATGAGCATTTGGGTAAAATGAGTGAATTTGGTTGTTCTAGTTATGACACACAAAGTAACCATTTGTTTGTCAATAAAAATGAACAGTGTGGTATAAAACCAAGACTTATTTGGGACGATGGAGGTTAAACTATAAACCACTAAAAGACAGTTATAAACATTATGTTTTATGGTTCTGACATGGCAGATTTGGACAATGAAGTGCGGAAAAACTGAACAGTTAATAATTAAAGTTTGTAAATAATTGTAGTGCATTTATTTATGTGTGTGTATTGCAGAAGGTCAGCTAAACAATGTATGTATATAGGTAGGTGATAATAATAAAATTAATACTTTGCAATTTAAATAAATAATAACATTAATTTTGGAAACAGTAATTGGCTAATTTGTATGATGGCAAACAATAATAATGGAATTTGTATTTTCAGTAATTAATTTAATCAAACCAGTTGATATGTTTTAAATATTTTGAGTGATTATGGAAATGCTAATTAATTAAATTCTTTAAATGAATTCAATTTATTTTACGAGATGGAAATTTGGTAATAGATGGCTAAATTGTTTGATTTAAACTAATAATTTTTGTGAAATGTTTCAGAGGTGAGGTGAAAGTATGGGGGTGTATGGTGAGTGTGTTTTGGGTATATCATGTTGAATGGAATGTAAGTATAGAACTTTTACAATATGAATCATGTATAATAAAAATGTTTACAGATGTCACTAAAATTTTAATTCAATTGCGAGATTATTTGAAATAATTGTGTTCAATAAAAATGATAATTAAAAAATTTAATAATAACTGAAAAATGATATATACTAATTATTAATAATAAATTTTGAAAATTTTAAGAAAGTCCAATGGTAGAAAGTTATGAATGAGTTAAATGATTCTTGATGAAAATATTATATTATAATGTATACAAAATTTTTTCAATTAGTTAGTTATTAAGTTGCTATTGCGGGGGTGGCCTGTGCCCTCGTAGATAGCGAAATGGGTTGGGGGTAACAGAGAGTGTTACCTCCATCAGAGGCCAAGATGGCGAAAATGTGCGACACACCTTTTCGTGTAAACTCAATTTACACACTGATAGACGATCGTGTCGCACATAATAAAACGATGTAGAACATGCATTGAAATGGAAGTTAGATTTCCCCGACTTTTCGGGCGATTACTGCCTTACCAGCACTAATCATGGATTTGGCTAGCGGCCAGCTATGGTCATATCAAGTCCCTTGACCATGGCTGACTTGAAATTGGTATATAGTAGAAATTCAATTAGGGGTGACAATTAGGGGAAATCCAGGTACTATGGAACAGCGGCTACCACTCTGCCCGCTTGGGGGCAGCAAAGCCAGGTGGTAGACCCGCATTAAGGGAGTGTAACTATATAACAAAGGTATGTTGATATCTGAACCTTTTAAAATGTAATAGCGGAAGCAAAGACACGGAGAGGTCAAACTACTCCAAAATATGCCGTCTTTGCAGAAGCGAAAGGGCGATACAGTCCTCCATAATTTGCAATAGAGTGTGTGGATGGGAGGTGTCTCAGATGAGTCACGAAGTTAAAATTTTACAACGTAAAAAAATTTTTGCTAATTCAAATTTTGATCCAATAAAATTGCTTGTGCTCTGTTAAATAACTAGCTGCTCAGACATTCAATATAAGGTGTTCATTGCATGCTTTTAAATGTATTATTTTATTGTTGTACGTTAGATATAGGTATTGATAAAAATATGTGTTTTCATTATGTGTGTATTTTGAACCTAAGTAAATAATTAAGCCGTCTGGCAGGCGGTCAACATAAATGATCAGAATCAGAAAGAGGGGAAACAATAAGGTTAGAAGTAAGGATAAATAAGTATATATAATTCATGTAATTTGTTCAATTTTGAGATGCGTTTTCATTGTGTTAGTAAGATCAGCTGATCAGCAATAAAATGTCACTGGTATATTGGTTGTCAATGTTCCAAGTAATTAATGTTTAATGTAATGTTTTAATGTATTACAGATGTTTTAAAGTAATGGTAAAAAATAATTTGATAAAGTGAGAAGTAAAGTAATAATTTATGCAAGTTAGTTAATAATTTAACAAGAGATAGTTTTTGGGTGATAAATATTTTGTGGGACATATAGATCTGTCCAAGTTGAAGTTAGAGTTGAAGTAGTAAAGATCGAAATATTGTTTTGAAATAATGTAATGTTGTTTTGAGTTAATGTATGTTATAGAATTGAGAGATATTGATGCTGACACAGTAGTCGTGGAGAATATATGTAGAATTTTGAGTGATATATTGTTGTCTATAATTGATGTTGTTATTTTGTTGTATTTGTAGTAAGGTAATGAGATTGAGATTTTTGGGGATGGCAATTTTGTAGTAGGGGGTAGTGTAATGTGGGAGTCCGCAACATACTGATAAGTTGGGACGGATTTGGGACCGATTTAGTGGGACGGGGCCGCCTTAGGTAGAATCCAGGGGCCAGATAAGGGAAATGAGTTTTGGGGGGGGGGGGAAACACGTATCCCAAGTACAAAGGGTTAGAGAGTATTTTTTTTATATATATAGAGAGAAGGTGGCGAATTGAGTTTAATGATAAGTTAGGTTTAGAGAGGGTTTTGAGAGATGTTTTGAAGGAGATGGGTGTCACGTGAGTTACAGTTGTTAATGGTTAGAGTCAAAGGGAGAAGGATTATATATGTATATAGATCCAGTAGTATATTAAATGAGAATAAATGATTTAAATCACCCACAGTAATGGAGAGTAAGATTGTTAAATAAAGAAAGAGATTTATAATAAAGATATAAAATTTTTAGGTAAAACCAGTGACCAATTTTTGATAGAATTTGGAAATGTAAAGTTAGAAAGTATTTATTTTAAATAATTTAAATATCAATTTGGTTATTATTTATAATAATATTTTGTTATTTTAAATATTTTATTTTATTATATTTTATGTTTCAAGTTAGATTGTTACAGATGTTAAATGTATTTTCAGAAAGTAGACATAACATATGTGGGTCAAGGTTGTGGACAAGACCTAGTTTCGATCAGCTGACAGTGAGGTCATATAAGTTAGTAGTATGGAAGTCAATTCAACTTGTGTTTTTAATCAATTTAACCGAGTTTTAAATAATTTCTACATGTAAAGGAAACCTTTTAATGAACTTAAATTTTTTTTGAATTTTAAAATTTTTTAGAAAATATTTTTTTGAAAAAAAAAAAAAATCTTGATTTTTCGCCTGCCAGCTAAGGAATATTTTAAGTATTGATCATTTTATTATTTGTGTATTAGCCATGTTTATTTTTATTGATTTATTGTATTGAATTGTATTGTTAGACTCTAAGTATTCACATGTTAGGCTAAGGATGTTTTGTTTGATTTTAAGAAGTGTTCCATTGGTGTAATTTTTGTTGATAACAAGGAAAGAAAACTAAGGAGGAGAATTTTTTGATAAAACATTCTATTTTGAATTTCGAATTTTGTTTCTTAGGTGAAATAGTAAATTTTAAAGAATTTTTCAATGTATAATATGTAATGTGAGTGTGTGTGAGCCCAGTATCTGCTAAAGGCAGCCCAGCTTGCATACAAGGGGAAACATATCGGTGGAGGATCTGACATAATCTAAGCCAGGGATTGAGGATTTTGGGGGGTAGCATGTTAGAAGGTGAGGTGTGCTGTGGTACTTGTCTGTTCGATTTCTCGGTGTTGGGATCTCTTACGGAGAAGTCCAGTGATCTCGTTCAGATGCGTCCATGGTCGCCAAGCCAGGGGGGTCGGTTACCCATGATGTATAAGAACAAGGGGGTTGTTGGCACCAGTTCCTCACCGGTCCTCTTAGGGGTTTATCAATGAGATTTCTTCTGTTTTGGACAGCAGAATTCTCATTGAGGGGGTATTGTAACGGGTCAGAATTGGGTCAGTTTATTTCTTACAGTATGGGGTATTTGCATTTTTATTTAATTCATTTTTTGTGGGATTTTGTAAAATTATTGTGCAAACATTAACTCTATTGGAACAGAACACATGGCAAGTAGAACAGTTTGAAACAAAGACAAGACGCAGTTTCTGTGGTGTAACGCGGTAAGGAATTCGTACCACCCTCGAATTTCTCAGAACTCTGTATATGTGTGACGATGCGCGTACTCAACATCTCAAGCATGCGCACTGTTAGTGACGCCGAGAAACTCAACCGGCGCTGGAAAAAATGGCGCTGGAGCGAACGATTTAGGACCTCAACCAGCCAACTACAGGAAATATCGTTAAGCCACGCCTACGGCTAGTGACATCAGTGTAGCAGCGACAAATATCGTCTACTCATTTGGCGGATATAACGAATATGTTCCATGCATAGAGTGAATACGCCACAGCAAACCAGCTATGCACGGCGACGAAAATCTGTTGGCAGTGAATACGCAGTTCCTCCCGCTCAACCAAGGACGATTTTCAGTCATACTCTGTGTGTACCGGCCGGTACAGAGCTAAGTTAGGCTCAGTATAAAATTTGATGTTTCACCGATAAAAAAGTGAAATAACAGTTTAAACCCATGTAACCGCGGTTAATACCATTCAGTGAAGAATATCTACGTTTAGTTTTGGACATACCAGTGATTGCCAAACGTTAAATAGTGAGTGCGAATGAAGACCACGTTGCCGACTATAGAATTTCACAACATGTTTAAGGGTTCGGGGTAATACAAAATGTTCAGGGGAGGGTGTATAAATTGAGAGAATGAGTGAATGGCAGGCTGGGCTCTGTCTATATATTTGTTTTGTATAGTGATCAATAAGGTAAGATAATAGAGTAAGGTAGTATGTAGGAGATGCCAACAGAACAAAGAAACATGTAACGTAATCTGTAAAATGCTGAGAAAAATTTTGAACAAGATTTTCAAATGAGTCTGATTAAATAAAAATATTATTTCTCTTCACTAAAAATGAGTTAAGGTACTTATTTCAGTAACCTATAGATCACGCTAACATTTTACGTTCGTACGAGAAACCTGGCCCGGATAGAAGTTCTACAGGTAGGTCGAAGTATATTATGTGTTTTTATATATTTAATGAGTTATATTAACATCTCAGGGTGGGGCAAACAGTCATACTGTTTTTTGCCAGATAATCAACGCCAAGGAGTGACACGTGAGCTTGTGCACTATCATGTTGTTGTAAACCCAAGTCTGTTCTTTTCATAAGTCTCTTCTTCCATATTGCTTCCGTCAAACGTCTTAAAATTTCCCTTTAATACTCCTTACTTACTGTCTGACAATGTGGAATGAATTCTTGATGAACTAGTGATGAACCTTTTCAGTCAAAAAACACCATCATCACTTTTGTGTTTGACAGACTCATCTGGGTGTTTTTGTCAAGGCGATCCTTTTCCCACCCACGTCTCGTCTTCTGTTATAATGTTTTTAAGGAAGTTTTCATCGGCACTGGCACGGTCAAGCTGTTCCTGACTGATGTTAACGCGATTCTCTTTCTTATCATCGGACAACAAACAGCATGAATTTTGCTGCTATGGGATGCATGTTCAGTTTTCTTGTTGAAATTTTGTGGCCTGAACCCTTGCTGATACCTAATTCCTTGGCAATCTCACATACAGTTAAATGACGATCTTCACTTATCATAGTGCAAACTTCATCAATTTTATATCACTTATTGACGTTGAAGGGCGACCAGGTCTTGGATTTTCATTGGTTGGTGTTCTTCCCACTTTGAAACGAGTAAACCAGTTGTAGCAGTGCGTTCGGCTCATACAATCATCCCCATGTACTAGTTGAAGCATTTCGAACATTTCTGTAAACGTTTTACCGAGTTTGAAGGTAATTTTATGCAAAAACATTGTTCTTCAAGCTCTTTCATTTTCACTACGGGAAAAATTTGCCAAGAGTTTAGAACACATATTAATTTCAGCTGCTGTAGCGGGAATCACAACAATGGTAGAATGAAGTGGAATATTGGATGATGTTTCCAAGAGTTGCCACTAGTCAGTGGCACTTGTCGGAGCACGCTCTTTGCGTAAACCGCTGTGTTATTGTGAAAGTTGTCTTTTTTTTTAACACACCTCGTATATGTTACTTTGATATTTTATTGTATATGTAGAGTTATAAATTTATAAATCTTATCTACCTTATGTACATTATGCCCTGTAATGTTACTTTTAGTATTTGGCACTTTCAGCCTAACCAAAGCTTAATTCAGGCCATAAAATGTAATTCTGTATATTTTATCATTGGGGTTAAATTCATTTTCAGTAAAATTATTGTCTGGGCTGTTGGGCTGTGGTCCTCTTGTTATAAATCCAGACGTTTTGACTGTAGCTGTGGCAGTCATCACATGAAAGTTTGTATTCATTGTTCGGCTTTTCAGACTTTCTTTTTTGAACAACCCAATTTAATATGAGTCCAAGTTGTCAGGTTCAGTTGGAATGATGAGACAACAGAAACATGATTTTTCATGAAGTTATATGTACATTACATTCAGTGTGTTTGAGTTGTTTTTTGTTTTTGAAATTTCTGCAGACTTTTTAAAGGTTTCAAAGTACCTTTAAAAACCTTGAGACTCAGGACCCAAAAGAGAAAATGTTAATGTATGATAATGAAGTATAAATAAATACATTTATTTATACTGTATTTTATAACACAAGAGTCCACCTTTTACTAAGTATTTTACAGTACGTGTGGAACAGCTGCCCAAAATGTGTAATACAAAAATCATGATCACAATATATGTTTTTATGCACACTATGAAGTCCCTTCTTAATGTTGTAGTTTTAGATTGACAGTAGACAGAAAGAAACAAATGTTGGGGAAACTAGACTTGTGGTATAGCCTACATTTGTATACGTGTTCCTTTCTTTCATATGGTTTTGTTCTAAATTGTGTTTCAAAGATAAATTTACTTTTTACCTTATCCTCAAAGCTGTAGCTCACCTTGTTGTTTTGTCACATGGATGAACATTAAAATTGAATTATGTAACCTAATATTATTAATATTGTTACACAGAAGAGATAAAAATCGTGTAACTTGATGTTTTGCACATTGTAAAGGTACTTCTCTTGTACCATTATGAAATATTATAATCAGAAGATTCCAAAATAATATAATACAATAATATTATTACTAAAACTCACTGCTGCCAGAATTTTACCTACCGTCATATTCCACTTTAAAAAACTTACCTTATTAAACTACCCAGGACGCCACGATATTTTATGGTTTAATATCGAAACCTTTACACTCTTGCCCTTATAAAAATTAACATAATCCCACTATCTGACCACCCTTAAAACTCAGAAAATCCCAAAGAACATTAGACGAGGTTTTCAGCACAGAATAGGAAATGGTTATGGCGTAATAACTTAATCTAACACATGTTTTATATTGAGACAAATCTTATTTTATTGACCATATCATATTCCCTCTTTACTCAACGATTATAAACAAATCTATTTAATTAGATTTCTTTGAACAACTACACTTCGCTATGAACCAGTACTTTAATTATTACTCCCCCTTTTTACTCGCATACACTCTCTCATTCTTTACAATCGCTGCATATATTTTTTATCCCCCTTTTACCAAGCGCTTTACTGTTTTAAAAACTTACTGGCCAATGTATGTACTGTACTTAACTTTTCTGGCTATTCCACTTAGTCTGCCATCTTCACTTGCACTTTCACTTTAACCACACTTACCCTGTCCTCACTGCTTTACTTTAAGAGTTCATTGTATCACGTTCACTGTTTCTTTATAATATACTTCCTTGGTGTTTCAATACGTTTCGGTAGGTCGAGGCTACTCTTTCCGCTTCGGCCTACCGAAATTTCCGAGGCCACTGATATAAAGTTTTACTTATAGACGGCTATATGCTGCCACTGTCTGATGGAAACACTATGGTGACAAAGCTCTTACTGTTATTCACAAAAACTGCTGGAGAGCTGTTGCGTAATACGTCTGGGCTGGGCTGTCTAGACATCAACAGTTTATGATAACACTGTATGTTGCCGGTTACAAGGGGCACCTCACAGGTGAATGCTGACTGCTTTCAAATTAAAACTGAATTAAATCTTTACTGTCTCTGACACACAATTCTGTACCGTTACAACATGTGATTATTCTCACAATAGTAGGATTACACAACGCTGACCTATTCTTGATCTCTATGTGCTTTCAAAGACGCGTCATAATTATTCCTTTATTGTGTAACTATTCGAATTATTTTAACAAAAGAACACTTCCAATATCTCGTTCTCTCACTTACCTTGTTGATTACCCAGGGTTCTATGGACGAACCTGTGAACTATAGAAGCGATTCATTCGGTTTGACTGGCGAAATAATTACGCTAACACATGGTTTTCATTAAATAATCATCTCATTTATTACTCTTTCAAAATTTCTATTTCTCCTTTACTTTTCTTTCTCTTACTCTTTCTTTTTAGCAGTTAACTATGGAACACCTATCAAAACAAAAAATTACTTATGCAACTAGATTACATGTTAACAAAGGCAAGCCAGTACTTTAACCCCTTCTCATTTTCTTTTACATATTAATAACCCCCGTTTACTGAGCTCTTTTAGTTTTTCAAATATTTTAGTAGGCTGTTGTTTAATCTATACTCTACACTACTGTATAATCTGTAGACTTTGTCTGTACATTGTGATTTTGTATCAAATTTTGTGTTAAATATTATTTTTATGACCCACTCATACTATATTGACCATTTTAAAAATTTTTGTCTGTCTGTCCCTCTGTCTGTTTGTCTTTTTAAAACTCATTAACTACAGATTCGATTAAGATGAAATTTTTTATACATATAGAAGACACTCTTTCTTAAAATATAGGCTATCTTTTACATCTATTTTCTATCATTATATATATATATATATATAAATAAATAAATTTTTTCTATACTATCTTCTATATTAATAAATCTCTAGGGGGGTCTACGTTTGTCCGCGGTAATCTCAGAATCTACTGAACTGATTTCAATGAAACTTTGCACGCTGATAGCAGGTACCCAACGAATGGTTTTCTTACAAAGAACCTATATGAACCGATAAGAACCTATTGTGTATTTTGTTACATAACATAAACTTGGAACTGTTGTATATGAATAATTGTTGTTTTTGTGTGTTTTGGAACTGTAATTAAAGTAGTAACAAATCCTCTGCTGTTCAATTAATTTATTCAACTGTTAAAATACAATGTGTGTGGCAGTTGTAACATATTTATATCATATTTCTTCATAGTGCTATTAGCAAGTAAGATGATAAAAAGTGCTATGTATTGAAGTGTGGGTTGCATGAGAAGTTTGTGTACTCAGTGGAGTATATTTGTCAATTTGTCACCACTATGAATACGAATACCAGCTACTGACTGGTGTGAAACACAAAGTTATTGAATTACAATTTTTTCCCTTGTAGGAAAGGATTTTACAAGTGTGATAACTAATTGGGTTGTGTTACTTTTTCACCTTAGTGTCTAAATTGGTGGTGGTGGTGGTGGTGGTGGTGGTGGTGGTGGTGGTGGTGGTGTGTGTGTGTGTGTGTGTGTGTGTGTGTGTGTGTGTGTGTGTGTGTGTGTGTGTGTGTGTGTGTGTGTTAGCGCGTGTGTGTACACGCGCGTTTGATAACTTTTATAGGTGCATTAAATAAAAATTGCGATCAGTATCTGGCATTAGAATCACAGGCTTGCAAAAATTGAGTTTAAAATTTTCTGCAATATTTTGACTGATTGTTGGATTGTTTGTGTTTTTGATTTCAAGTATAACATATGTTTTTCTCTTTATCGCTTGAAAAGTTTTTTAAAATATCTGTAAAAATCACTTATTTGTTAATATACGTTTTAATAATTAATAGAACTGAAAAATGTATATTTTTATTAAGTAGAAGTTGTTTATGGAATTATTATAAAGTATGGATTATTCAAAATGTTTGTAAAAGCTAGTAAAAAAATAACACAAAGTTCATCAGAACTGTCTGCAAGTCCCCTTAGTATCTCTTTTTTTCTGTGAAGCTTCTTTTATGTTTCATCTCTTGTGAATATTCAGTGAATTGTCTCTTTTCAGTATCCAGCAGCATTCTACTACCATGTGGGTCTTCCATCTCCCTAGATATCATCTTCGGGAAGATTTTCTGAAAAATAATCCAGATGCAAGTCTAAAAAAAATGGATTTTTAAACTCAAACATCCAAGTTTTTAAGCTTTGTCAATATTTCCTAAATTATTTTTATAGTATAGGAAAATGTCCGCAGGAGTTTTCCACCATATCTTTGAAGGCTTTCTAGGCTCCTCTTCCTGTTTCATTTATTGTAGTTTCGAATGTTTCATTCTTAATAAGGATGTGTGGTCAACAAAATTGTTCTTGTCATTTAAAGTTATCAAACGTTTCCTTCAACTCCTCCTTCTCCAACTCCTTCCTTTGTGGAAACTGATTGCAGAGACCATTCTCAGTCACAGAAACCATTGCCAGAGACCAGAGACCATTGCAGGAACTAATATTTAAACCTTCTCAGACCCAGTTTACTGTGAAGTGAAGAAGCTAGATTTTGCTTGGCTCTGCTAAACTTTTTAACACTATTTTTTCGTATAATGTTTTAGAATATCTCTGCATGCCCATCCTTTTTGTAATGTTGTGTTTTGTCATGACTGTTCCATTCACATAAGAAAGAGAAAATTTTTGTGTAATTGCATTGCAGACCAAGTAACATGCAAGTCCCTTTAAGTCACCACATATGAGGTGCGTCTATTAAATAACGAGACTCTATTTCTACATCATAGAGAAAGCAGTGAGAACTGATTGTGAGCTCTTTGGTGGAGACCTTGGACATGTCTGAACCTGCGTGACAAAACAACAAAACTGGTGTTCAGTAGATTAAGAGTCATCATTTAGTGTAGTTGTATTTCTGTTGTGTGCTGGAATAATGCTAAATTTAAGTTGAGCAATATGTCAGTTTAAAATTATGTAGTAAAATTGAACAAAAGACAGAATTTTTAAAAATGTTTACTAACTCGAACATGAAGACTGCATGTTTTGTGTACATGTGTTTGATTGTTCAGAAACGCTGCTGACTGAGTGTCAGAGTGATATCTGAAACTGCGTGCGTGGAAATTTTTGCATGAGGGTCTCAACATGAAAAAAGTGTGACAAGATGGTTCCTCAAGTTTCCACACCAAAGCAAAATGGACACTAAAAGAAAATTTATGCTGATATACTGCATAAACATGTTGCTGAACTCGACCTTTTTCAAAAAATCATCACTTGTGACAAAACCTGCTCCTTGCATTATGATCCTGAGAAGAAAAGACAGTCAGTGTACCGGAAAACACTGTCTTCACCAGTAAACAGCTTACAGGAAGTGATTTGCTCCATGTCTTCAACTAGTGGAAAATAATACTTTATCAGTGTGGAAGGGCTAATGGGGGCTACATTGAATGGGACAAAGATTAGAATTTTAATACAAATACATAAAGGTGTCTTAGTGTATCAGTCTCGTTATTTAATAGAGACACCTCACATAGTCTAAACATGGACCTTGTATTTATGCTTGTTTTTATCAGTTTTCCTTGTATTACTTACATCACAAAGCTGTAAAAAACTTACTGTGGGCACATTTTTAAGGATTTTTAAATTCTTTTCTTGATCTATGTTGTAATGCGAAATAAAAAAATGAAAATCATATTTTGTGATTATGTAATTTTCCTGTATTAAGCAGCACCCCCAAAAATAAAACACATTAATTTTAAGATAATTTTACCGCCAGAGACCTGTATAATTTGTTCTAGTATTTTAAGATCATCATCTATGTGAGTCCTCAGAACAGTTCAGTTTTCTCTAAAGTAGGAAGAAGGAATAAGGTAGATGGATAGACGGGAGAAATGAAAAATGTATTTGTTTTTTTGAGATCCTGTAAATAAAAATTCCATTTAAATGTGGGCATAGACTTTATACTGTAGATAATATATTTATCAAGGCTTAGTATTTTTGTCATAATAAAACTTAACCGTACGTGTTGTATGAACAATATATTTTGCTTTTTTAAAATTGTGTATATCGATTTCATAGAAATTTGATGTGTGTGTATTTGTATCCAGGGGCAGACAGCTTTTGATGTTGCCGACACAGATATGGTTCGAACGCTGGAGGAGTTGAAAAAGAAGCAGTCAGCAATGCAGAGGGATAAAGGCGACATTAATGCCTTATTCAACAAAAAATCACAACCTAAGAGACGGTCATTACACACATTTTGTTCTATAAAACTATTGGTCAAGGTGCTTCTGGTATCTTTAGTCTAGCTTTGTTTTTCATTATATTTCTTTTTTTAACACCAGATAATACTTTCATTTCATGTAACTGTACATGTTAAATTGTTATCTGTTATAAAGTAGTTAGGCTAGATAAAGTATTGCGTACTGTAAACATTCTTAAGAGTATTGTAATTCTGGTGTAAAAATTAAGATTTGTTCTACAAAACTTTACTGTTTTTCTCTCTATAAACTTTCCCACCATTTGAATCTGAAAACAAGAGCACATGCACGTGTAACATACACATGGGGGGGGGGAGAGAGAGAGAGAGAGAGAGAGAGAGAGAGAGAGAGAGAGAGAGAGAGTCCTTGTAATACAAGAACAAAAGAGTGGGGATTTTAAGTTGGCAAGGAGTTCAAGAAAACTGAAAACATCTAGTTTTCAATTGGTCAAATTGCTATATTATGTATTTTTAATTTTTGCTGAAAAGATCTACATGTAAGGGAAGTGAACAAATTTCTAATTTTTTTCTATTTAGGTTTAGATAAATTGATATGCTTTAGCCACAGTATTATGTGGCAACTACTTGAAAGTGCTTTTGTTTAACATATGAATGTTTTTCTGCTAGCTTTTTCTTACTCTGAAATGTATGTCTAACCATGGTATAAATTTTTAATTCTGAATCTTTGTACTTATAAAGCATATTATGTTTTGATTTCTTTTGTCCTCTGTCTTAGCTGTATGGTGACTAACAAATCTGAGAGTGTACTGGTTATAACATTGCTCAAGTTTTTATGCAGTTTAATTTCAGTGTTCCTTGTCAACTTGTATTTGTTTAGGATATTCACAGTTTAATTACATAATAACCATATATACTTAAAAGCTGTATATTAAAAGAAACATTTTATAAGTATACAAAAAAGTGGTTTTGCTGTTTTATTGTACATAGTTCATTATGATGGTTTAGGTCTTCAGTCACCAGGATGTCTGGTGTGGAGAAAACGAACTTGGCAAAGGAGTCTTGGGAAAGAGACAGATTGAGCGATGAGATGTCTGAATCACCATCAATAGACACTGTGCCACAAGTTGAGTTACAAATCCAGCCTGAGCTACCTAGCCCTCACATAGAAAACAGTAGAGTAGGTAAGTTAAATACATGTTGTTCATTAAATTAAAAAAGAAGTTAAGTGAAATTGTTTCTTTTGTCTATCAGCATACAACAGCATTGAGTACTTTGTTTGACACGTATATTTCTTCTCATTTTCCATGTTAGAAGCAACGTATGTATTTACATGAAGAGAGGCATACTTTTTCGGCATGTTTTATGTCAAAACTCCAAGCTGTTGTATTAATTTTTGTTGTGGATTTATTATGTGGTTTTTAAATGTATTTTTCTGCTAGCATCCTTTTGCTATTGTTTATGAGTTTTAATTTAATAATTTTTTATTTTTTACTTTTTATTTATCCAGAAATTTGTTATTACAAATTTTATTTGTTTACATACACACTTACGTATTTACATACTGTAATGGGACAGGTTAGGCCCACCCAGGGGTAATTTGGGGAGAAATAATAATTGTGAATTGTATTTGAAAATTATAACGACGTATACAGTGTGAGCGAGTTAGTGTCAAGGTCACCATCAGGACATAAGCGAAGCAGTTATTTTTAGTCGTATGACATTTGAACTATGCACTGGAAAAGTCACGCCAGATGACGTCAGGGCCAAACCTTTATATACGTCATTTTGGAATTTAGGAGTGTCGGCGCCAGGAGTCTGTCAACGCTTGGCTTATGCAGTCAGTCGTCATACAACACCTAACGGTGACGGACGCGAGCTGTGTGCTCGCCCGTTTCGTAGAACCTAAGTTCGAAACTACAAATTTGCGGGCGCCCGTAACTAAAAAAAAGTGATTTAAAACCAATTTTATAATTTAAATAATAATTTAACTATACAGTGAGTAATTAAAATAAAGTAACAGTTTCGGTCAAAAAATGGTGAAGAAAATGTGCGGAGTGATGGAAGGTACGCCGGGACGTTGGACTCTTTCAGACATATAGCCAGATAAGTAACCAGTTGGGGGATAACAAATTCAAAATTATGTCCTTTTAAAAGGCTTCATTTTACCATCAAATAACAAAATTGAAATCTCATAAAGGCATGGGGTGCATGTGTGTGTGAGTAGGAGTGAAAATTATGTAAATAGCACTGGTTTACGTTAAGTAAAGTTAACTTATGTTTTCAACATCTGTTTTCTATTGTTTTGACAAGTTTTAATTTTCTATAATCTCCTAAGGAAGGGTTAAGGTTAAAAGAACTAATGTACTGTATTATTGTTCACGTAGTAAACGTGTAAGAGAGGGAGGGAGAATATTGTTAGGAGTGTCATTAATATACAGCATTAAAGAATTATATTATGTATAAAACCAAGTTTACTTAAAAAACAAGTAGATTTGAAGCACGTATTTGAATAACCCATTCTGTTTCTACAGTTCGCTTATCCGAACCTTGGTGAGTAACAAAATTTTATTTATGGTTGGTAGTAATACAAGATGGCGGCCGAGTTGAGTGACGGGACTGAGTTTTGTAAACACAAAGTAAATAAAATAAAATAAAATGAAAAAGTAAAAGTAATATTACATTGGTGCCCGAACAGGGACATTTATATAAATACGTTTTATATAAATATAGGCCTACTGGGGAGAACAGAATGGTTGTTTGAGGTAGACAGAAAAAAATTGTAGGTACGTAAAAATAGATGCAAATATGGGGTTATGTTTTGGTAATTTGATGTAGTTGGTGAATTATTTGCTTACTGTAATATATTGGTGTTGATGTTTTGTAGCGGGTATTGTGAGTTAATATGTGTAACTAGTGAGTATGAGGAGGGTTGTAGCTTGTTCAGGGGTATAATCGAAAAATTTTGTTTAAAATGGCTGAGGCGCAAGCAACTGAAATAGATTTTGCATGGGACGAATGGGAATACGAATTCAGAAGTATTGCGAATAAAATGACGGAGGATGAGTGGTGTAAACTGGATGATAATTTGAGACGAATGGAAGAACAAGAAGAGAGAATATTTGCTGAAATAGAAAAGCATAGCAATATAATGAGTAGTAATGGTAATATAGCTGAAGTGGTAGTGTTAGAGAACAAGACAGTGAATAATGATGATAGTGTAGTGGTGGTAGAAAATGGTAGAGGACAGACCAATTTAACAAGAATAAAGACGATCAGGTGGCAGATAATGTAAGTAATGATGATATGAGTGAATCTGATTATAAGAGGCATATGATGAATCTTATAAAAACAACAATGGAGGATATTATGCATAATATGAATAAACGGTTTGAGGAAAGTGTGGAACGGTGGAATAAATATTTCAGTGAACAAAACGAGAAGTGGGAGGAGATAGATGTCGATTAAAGGAGAATACTGAAGTTGAATTAAAACAGGTGAGTGTTTGTAATGGTGATAAAATGACAAATAATAACGAAGAAATAATTAACGAGGTAAGTGTTAGTTATAAAAATGAGTTAACAAGTAATAGTGGTAAGATAGTTGAAAACGAGGTATTTAAAGGTGATACAGTGAAAATTAATAGTGATGATGAGAATATAGAGATAGTAAGAGAGAGTGAGAGAATAATGGGTGTAGGGGGTTGTGAAGGGGTAGAAATCAGTGTTTGTTAGTTAGAGAGAGAATATGAAGAGAGTTATTTTGTGGATATGGGGCTGAGGGTAAATTTTCCCCGGGTTTATTGTGAACCAAGGTGTTTACAAGTGTTTTTGAAGGGCGCGAGTCCCTTAGTGGAAAACGATGTGTTTTCAAATTGTTCCCTGAGTTTTTGTGGTGTTCCTGGAAGAGCCAGGAGGTGTTTTTATGATTTAGTACCCTCTGCATTGAATGGTAGAGAAAAAGTGAAATGGTGTTATGATGAGAGGTTTGTGAGAGAGTGAGAGATATAGAGTTGTTCAAGTTGAGAGAGAGAGAGAGAGAGAGAGAGAGAGAGAGAGAGAGAGGTGGTGTTGTTTAAGGTGAATAGAGGTTATGAAGAATTATTAGAAAGAATAAGGGTTGAGAGAGTGAATAAAATAAAAAACTTAGTGAGAATGGTGCAGCAATAGATGATGATAACGTTGATAATTATATTGAATACTTACCTGGACATAGACGTGGGATATTAATAGTAGATGATTCTGAAAATAAGGAGAGGATAAAATGCTTAAGGGTGACAGCTAATAATACTGACGGTGACAAGACCAGTATTACTGATGTAGACAGGTTATATGATTTGATAATAATGTGGGGTAATCCTGTAAAACATTGTTACGGGGTAATGAAACCATTTGAAAAAACAAAAGTTATTATAATAGCAATAACAAAATGCACTTAATTATAAATGAATGGTGTAGACGTAAGACAAGATTATTATTCGATGATGGTGGTTAAACATTTAGTATTCATGAACATTTAATTATGTGAGTAGGGGGTTCTGAAATGGACTGTATATGAAATGATTTGTAGTAAACAATAACGAATAATAATGTAGATTGTATATACTTTTGTGTTGATGTTAAATGTAATGATGTAGCAAGGTGAAGTATACTCAGCTTTGTGAATTTTGTTAAAGTAATTAAATGTGTTTGATAAAATAGTTGAATTAATTTGAAAGGAGATAATAAATGAAATGCTGTATAAGAATGTTGATAATAAATTTGAAATTTTTGAGAATCTAATGGTATAATAAATGATAAATAATTAACGGTTGATTATTAAAAGATTCAGTAGAAAGTCAAAGTTTAAAGTGGTAATGTTTGTAATTTTGAGGCAGATTTAAAGGTGAGATGTTTATTTTAATGTAATGATGTTTATGTTCAATTTGAGTGTCTATTATGTTGTATTATGTTGATTAAGTGTAATTGAGTAGGATGTAAGTGTAGGAATCTTAAAACATGTAATTGTATGTTTTAAAAGCGATTCCCCACATTTTGGGCGGTCCCGGCCTTACCAGCCCAGACTGTGGTTTTGGATGACAACCAGTTGTGGGCAGACTTATTGTAAACTGACCATGGTTGGTTGCCTTTGAAATTGGTGCAATTTAGAAATTAACAGGAGGTTAAATCAGTGGAATCAACATAACTTTGGAACAAGCGGCTACCACCGAATGGGGTGATAGAACCGTATTAAGGGCATATGAATCATTATGGTAGGATTACTGGTGTCCTCGGATACTAAGGCCGAATTTTTATATAACGCCGAAGCAAGAACGGCGTAAGCAGCGTTTGTACCCTAATAAAATTCAGTTCTTGTGGACGCAAATGGGCGCTACAGTCCAACATCATTAAGTAATAGTGTGTGTGGAAAGGAGCTGGCCATTACAAGCCAGGGGCATAAATACAGCATTTATGTAACAAGGTAAATGCCTTACACGGTTTATCCGTGAGGCGATCTACCTAATTGTAACTGGGTTAAGGGGGATATTAGAAAATGATGTGAAGGAGGAAGTTGATTATAATAACTGGGGTGAATAACCCATTTAAATGATTATTATGTTGATAATAGAGAATATGTACTTGAGCTGATGATGTAACTAAATGATTTTGTATTGATTTGAGGAGTATTATGAAGATGCTTAACGATTTTTAAGTAAATAATTTGTTATAATGTAGTTGATTTAAATGGGTTTAAGAGAATTTTATTAATGAATTTAGTTGTTTTGAAATGTGAATTATGTAATGGAAGGTATTTGCAATGTTGTAATGGGAAGTAATTATTTAAATTCTGATTGGAATCAGGGAAATATTTTGAATTTTGGAATAAGAATTAACAAGAGAAGGGCATTCAGAATGTTGGTATTGAAGTTTAAATGTTTTATGTTATGTTAAGTATGTATACATGGATATGTTAGAAGTTAAGAAAACCAGTGCTTCTTAACGCAAACCAGCACAGCTAAGGGGAACCAGATCAGTTGGAGATATGGTATTATACAAGGCCACTATTTGATATTTTGCTTTGATGTTTCAGTGACTGGTGATGCTGTGGTGGCGGTCCTGTGCTGGCCTGCGTGTCAGAACAGGGGCGTCAAGTGCCTGTCTGGCCTTGCGGTGTTGGGATCTTGAGAGGGAAGTCCAGTAAGGTCATTCAGGTGCAGTCACAGTACCTGGACCACGGGGGTTAATTAACCATGATTTTAAATAAAACAAAGGGGGTTGTGGTGACATATCCAGGCTGATCCCTTTAGGAAGTATGTGATTGTCAATGAGAGTTTTTATGCTTCGGCATAAAACCTCTCATTGAGAGGGTATTGTAACGGGACAGGTTAGGCCCACCCAGGGGTAATTTGGGGAGAAGTAATAATTGTGAATTGTATTTGAAAATTATAACGACGTATACAATATGAGCGAGTTAGTGTCAAGGTCACCATCAGGACGCAAGGGAAGTAGTTATTTTTAATCATATGACATTGGAACTATGCACTGGAAAAGTCACGCCAGATGATGTCAGGGCCGAACCTTTATATACATCATTTTGGAATTTAGGAGTGTCGGCGCCAGGAGTCTGTCAACGCTTGGCTTATGCAGTCAGTCGTCATACAACACCTAACGGTGACGGACGCGAGCTGTGTGCTCGCCCGTTTCGTAGAACCTAAGTTCGAAACTACAAATTTGCGGGTGCCCGTAACTAAAAAAAAAGTGATTTAAAACCAAATTTATAATTTAAATAATAATGTAACTATACAGTGAGTAATTAAAATAAAGTAACAGTTTCGGTCAAAAAATGGTGAAGAAAATGTGCGGAGTGATGGAAGGTACGCCGGGACGTTGGACTCTTTCGGACATATAGCCAGATAAGTAACCAGTTGGGGGATAACAAATTCAAAATTATGTCCTTTTAAAAGGCTTCATTTTACCATCAAATAACAAAATTGAAATCTCGTAAATGCATGGGGTGCGTGTGTGTGTGAGTGGGAGTGAAAATTATGTAAATAGCACTGGTTTACGTTAAGTAAAGTTAGTTTATATTTTCAACATCTATTTTCTATTGTTTTGACAAGTTTTAATTTTCTATAATCTCTTAAGGAAGGGTTAAGGTTAAAAGAACTAATGTACTGTATTATTGTTCACGTAGTAAACGTGTAAGATGTTAAGAAACAATCAAATCCGAAATAAATAAATGAAATAAAATACAACCTGCCAGAACCTTACCTGCGATCTATTTTCGCAAACTTACCTTGTTTATAAATTCCAGTCAGAAGCCCAGAGTCGCCACCAATATCTTTACAGGACAGATATGGAAACCTTTACACTCTACCTTAATTAAAACGGGATAATTTTGCAATCTGACTTCCCCCCAATTCAGAAGATACCCGGGAACGTTAGACGAATTTTTGAGCACAGAACACTAGGAAATGGTAACGACAAAATAACTAAAACTAACACATATTTATATTGAAAAACATACCTTATTTATTTTACTATTAATTATTTTCTTTACTATTCTTTCCTATCATACTGAACAAAACACAGAAAAATAATTGCTTGAGCTTAATTATTAATAAAGGCTACCCAGCATTTGCACACGCACTCACTCTCATACAGTTTAACCCCCATTTATTTGATTTAGAGCTCTTTAAATGAAATTATTTATATAGTAAAATTGGTCGTTGTCTACTTAACCCTCGGCGTCCCTCCTCGCCACGTGCCGCACTGAGTGTATGTCCGAATGTTTTGTTAGTTCACCACATTTTCAACTTTTCTTTCTTCACTCCACTTACTTCATTCTGAGATATCATTTCACTTATTGATGTCTGTTTGTCACTTTCTACCGTTAAAAGATTTCTTGGGCCCCACGAGTCTTTTTGTTCACCCGGTCGGGTAAGAGTTGTTAGTTGACTGCTTTTGAACTATTTTCCCATTTTTAATAATAGACAAAACTTTGCCCGGCCGGCGATGCACACCACTACTCGCGTCTGCTACCTTCAGATGTTACTTGCCGACTGACTTGTTAATGAAAAGGAAGGCACTGCCTTCAGGCGACAATTTTTTCGTCGTCGCACACAGAGTATAGATTATCTATGGGCCAAATAGTCTAATGTTGTTGAGCGGTGACGAAATAGGAGGCTTAGATAGGTGGAGCCTCTACTTGACTTCCGCCGTCTCCAGAGCACATGGTCTGACAGCCGTCCTGCTTCGCCCTTTTCGTAGCGTCGGTTTTACTATTTATGCGTAGAAGCTGCACTCCGACGAGTGTGCACGCAGCATACGTGACAAACATTGAATTCACGACCAAGTATCACATTCTCCAACTACACTCCGCCCAAAAAGTTACGTTACGGTTCTTTGTTTGAATACAACTGTATTTTACATGGGATTTGCAATTAAAAGTTTAAATAAATTTAATGAAAAATAAAACCCCCCTTTTTGACACATTACAATACCCCCCCAATGAGAGGTTTTGTGCCCAAGAGCATAAAAACTCTCATTGCTAAACCTAAGAGGATCGGTTAATTACTACCCTGTTACAAACCCTGTTAATTACTAAACACGTCATGGATAAACTAACCCCCTAGCTCGGCGACTATGGCTGCACCTGAACGACATTACTGGACTTCTCCGTGCGAGATTCCAACACCATAAAATCGGACTGGTACCCACCATAGTACCCCTAACCTTCTATCATTTCACAAAAAAATAAAAATTTGGCCTTATACCATACCAGATCCTTGACACCGATATGTTCCCCCTTACATGCATCCTTTTTTTTTTTGAAAGAGGGGCCACTAGTTAATTAAAACTAGGCGGAAGGCCTAGAGAAGCAAAAAGGCGCTGGGTCCAGTGAGACGGGACTTGCAATAAAACTCGGTCGGTAAACAGTAATAACAATCTTTTATTCTTCCTTCATTCCCATAATTTATGTTACATCTTGATTCAGAAAATTTCAATATCTGTAAGTGCCATTATAACAATAGTCTCAACCAATAAATAAATCTCAATATATTAATAAATCAATTTCAATAGGGCCATTTCAATTATAACAATAATTAACATTCCTTCAGATAAATCACCCACACACACACATATATATATATATATATATCAATCTGGTTCCTTATTTTAACACCTAATTTAAACATATAATATAAGACACATATACCTCTATATCACATAATCACAGACAACTTACAATTATAAAGCCTGGCGCACCGCCTGCACCTTCTATCTAATGCATACATGTAGGTAAAGAAAATGGACTTGCCATCATCGCAAAATTACAATCATAACTTAAGGTGCCAGTACAGCCGGTATGAATTTTAGAAAATAGCAAAATCTTTAATTTAGAAAAGTGTAAAATTTTAAAGCAAATTTGAATCGATCCGAACAGCAACCCCTTTTACATTTTTAACACTTCTTAAGACCACATTTGTAATAAGTCATGATAATAGAACGATGATGCTTAATCTGGTTAATAAAATAATAATATATAATATTTGATCTGTAATGACATACAAGGATAAGTTAGACTTGCTATAATAACAGGCAAAATGTAAAACTAGTAGTATGTCATATAATGCACAGGACATTTGTCCTAAAAAGGTTACATGTTTAGAAAGACTTCCTTCTTTAATCATAACGGTTTGATAATAAGCAAAATTAACTAGACAAGTTTAGCAAGTAAAAGCCAGAATCTAAGTTACAATAACAAGTACCGCCTGTACATTTCATTCCATTTAAAATTCTAACAATCTCTGAATATAAATCGTAAATGCCAAAAAAAATTAAAATTAATATCAGCCATCTGTGCATATATAAAATTTAAACCATTTAAAACCACTTCCAGTGTGCCAGAATGACCGGACCTGACCAGGTGAGACCAGTATCAGACCTGCATGAAACGGCACCAACATGTGCCTAACTTGTGCCCAGAAAACCTATTTTGAAATTAACACAGAAAAGGCATGAAAAACCAAAACCCCCAGCCCTTAAATACAGGAAAATAATTAAATGTGAAACCCCAGTAACCCTCAGAAAACATCTGAACCAGCCGGTTCAGAATCAAGAAACTCATACCTATACTTAGCCTTACAGAACAAATTACCCTTACAATATTAGTATTCAAAATTTAAGAAAAAGCTCTGGCGCACCCCTACAGTGTAGCTCACAATTACAGTGATAGTACGTTATAAGTGTGGATAATGTTCATAGTAAATGTCCTGGTGACACACCCTTAATCTAACTGTCTAGCTGAGTAAGCACATTGTTCGAGCACAATTTGTCACACTGATGTTTTGCGGGCCAGGCCAAAAAAATAATAAAAGAGTTCATATCACCTTAACTGAAGCGGTTGAATTACATCATTACTGTTAGCTAGCTCCTTCCTTGGTACAGACAAGTTTCAGGTGGTTCATGGCTGGTGAAGGTGGCAGTACACCAGCTGTGGCCACGTCTCCGTTCTAGGGCGAGAACCCTAAGGATTCAAAAAGATTAAAAATACTGTCTACTAAAACTTGCACCCTAGTCAAGTATTTTAAACATCAGAACTGGAGCTCCCAACTAACTCAAGATAATGCATAAAAGTTTTTAAACTTGCATAAGGAGTAATTATATCTTCAAAGTAATTAAGAACTCCTAAAAATAATAAAATGTGCATAGTAATGAGGCACTTGCACCAGATTTAACAAGTGGTGACATAACCATACATGTTGGATCCACCTCGCCACGTGGTGATACAATTATCGTAATTTTGCAATTAATGAACACACTAAAGGCCCTTTCAGCTACATACAATTAAAGGAATTACAGTACTTCATCTAAGGGCGGTCTTACAATTTACTTTTAACTGATATAATTAAAGAAAAGTTCACACTTCCGGTCACCAGTGCGTGTTCATGCATAACCCACAAGATTCAACTCTCTCTATAACGTACTTAAATTTAGTTACAACTTTGTACAATGATTGAACAAATGATTGTTACTTGAACAATGATTAAAAGAATTACTGGCGGTATCTAAATACTAAAACATCGATTAACTTTCTTAACACACACACACACACACACGCGCGCGCGCGCGCGCGCGCGCGTCTGACAGAACCACGAGCATTCTAACGTTCGCATCTGGCTGAATACATTTGAGTTTAAATATTCCTTTAATACTAAATCATTGTATACAATTCTATAAGTCACTTACCGGGAAGTCTCAAAAATTTAGCCTGCCATCAGAGATGAGAAGAAAACTGCCCATGTAAACTGTCCGAGGTGAGGAACAGCTGTTTATTCGGTGAAAGACTGCCTGTGAATGATTCGTACAGCAGCAGCATAACGAACTCTAAACTTCGCCACTAGATCGCGTGATAGTCGAGGCACTGCCAGCGAAATATCGCCTCGCTAGCAGACATTGACAAGTCATCGAATTTATTATTGGGAAAAAAATTTTATATCTTCGATCGCCGGGTTATGCAAACACCGGCACACCCCCACCCCAAAAGGGCAACATGGTTGCCCCACACTTGAACTCAGGGGTGTACCCTGCAGTGTACCCCCCTTTTTCAGCCAAAAATTCCAAGGTGATCCTAGTGGTGCTTGCTCTCAGGAGAACAGAGGCTCTCACAACTGCGGCCACCCCCATGCGACCCTCTCCGCCATGCCAACCCCACGGGTTCGCCCCAACACGTCACCCTCTCCGGTGACCATCACCAACTTCCACCGGTCCCACTCACATACCCGTCCGAAGACCAAACAAGGTATCACCCACCTTGGTATGTGAGTGACCGTACTACCTCTCATCCACCTCTTGGACCGACCAGCCATGTACCAACAAGGCATCTCCATCCTTGCCATATGGCTGGCCCACACCCCTACACTAGGGCGGACGGCCCCGCTTAGCCGGACAGAGAAGACCACATCAAGGGCACGCGAACATTCATCCCAACTCTTACTTCTCATTTGATTACACCGTAACTAGCAGGGGAGGTTTACTTCACCATAGCACCGTCGATACACCATATATATATACCCAGTCCTAACTCAAAATAAACACCCTGGTAAACAACCGGGGAATGCGGCATGGACCGACCCTACAATGATCAACAAACAAATTCAACCACTATTAACAACGAAACAACAGCACATAACTTCTCCATCTTACTTTTAGAACAGGGGAAACTGATGATCTCCAAGCCCACGACAATCTAAGGGCACTCTCCAACTCTCTAACTTTCTCCATGATAACCTTGCAGAACAGGGGAAACTGACAATCTCGAGGACCACAATCTCGAGGATACGACTTGTACGCCAGTAATACGATTCTGCATTACAAACAATAATTTATTTAGACCTTTTGCAATAGTCATCAATTTCTGAAATTAATTATAACATTACTACGCAATAACATATGATACATTATATTACTAAGTCATTCATTACTTCTCTGATGATTTCGTCTCGTAATTAATTAAGTGTTTAAATCATAACTTCTTTACATATTACAAAGTTTCTCTGATTAATGGACTCATATTTCATATTCTTCCTTTCGCATTATACGATTCGGCTTTACTCTAAATGAAATTAAGTATGCATTCTAACTAGATCAGAGGTGTGTTCTTTGTGAGGAACAGGACAGTGGCTACTAACATAAGTGATACATAAATGTTTTACTTGAAGTAAGTATCCACATCTACGGCGTTTGTCTACGATGATTTCCTCTCTCCCTCGCTCCTTAGGATGGCTGATGACTTGGTGAGCACTCTCATCGTCATCTGAAATTTTACACTACACTATCGCTGAGATTAGCACTCCCGCGTTAACATTCTTTTAGTTCGCACTCGATTAGAAGTTATATGTGTAACAAAAGTTAGTTAGTACGATCATTCGGATTTGATTTATTCATGACTTATTCGCGTGTGATTGTATCTTTACACTTTGTTCACAAGCACTGATTGTTTGTACTTTATTTAGTTGGCACGATTATTTCATTTATGAACCTTTTCATTACGATATTTGAAATATTTAATTGATACAAATAGTGCGTTAATTCATCACACAATCGCGATACTTAGTTCATATGTCCGAATTATCTTTTACGATTACGCACAATGTTTTTACTTAATTCATACCATCAGAGTTTTTGAGCGTCTTAACACAACTCGTTATTATACAAACTTTGAATTTGAACTAAGTTCCTTTTAAGTTCTGCTTCATTACGTACTATACGATATAACGATTCACCATCAATATTTACTCTGCACTTTTCGACTCGTCAGTATATTGAGATAATACAAAGTCTGATTGAGATTAACCCAACATCGTCTTAACAACTGACCCCATCAACTCACTAACAAAATTCAACTAACTCCCACGATTAACTAACTCTCTCAAACGTATGTAAGTTCAACAATCAACTAACTCCAACAATTAACTAACTCTTCAAAAACCAACTAACAACAATGATTAACTGACTAACTCCTCTCTTCGTCAACACTTATTTTTGTCTCTCGAGTTCCACTACTAGATCTGCATCCCGTGTACTCCTTCCCACCATCTACGTCCTTATTGGTTTTTCGTCTTCATTTCCATGAAGACTCCTCCCTGAGCCTCTAGCTAGACTCCTGGCTTTATCTTTATTCGCTCTTGACCCTTGTCTCCATGGTAACGTCTTCTCAAGAACCGCCTTTGCCAAACTCTCGTTCCTGGTAGGCTCATCTGGATCCCTTCCCTTAGATCTTACTATTTCGCTCCTCCTTTGCTGTAAGGCGACGGACCAGATTTCATGGTTGTACATCATCCAATTGTTCTTGTATTTCCTTTCAGCTCGTTCCTACTAATTGCTGTCCAGTTACACACGTGTCTTTTAGTTTGGGTGTGACCAATTGTTGTATTGTCTCCTAACTTCCCCTGTTTCGTTCACACGCTGACGGAGGTCGCTTTCTCGGTAAGGCACATATGTTCTGCAGGTCTCCTGCACAGTCCGTTCTTTGGCTGGTAAACAAGTTCCCCGCTGTTTCACCATGCATGGTCCTTTGTTCATGTAACATCCGTCTGAATTTTTCCATTGTGGACCCTCTACATCTGTGTGTCGTCGCTAGGCTCCCACACGTGGCTTGACAATACTCGCGTCGCCATCATATCCGTATTCTTGTTAATTGGCCCAGTAAGACGTATCCCTTTGTTCTTTGTTACTGCAGCGCATTCCCATGCCATACTCTTACGTCGAACATCTGTTATAACCAAAGCATTGTCTTCTCTAGCAGTGCCCATTTCGTCGCTAATGCGTCGCACGTCATCTGAACGGCGGCTGGTTGGCTCCAACGTATATCATTTCTGACAGCTGACACATGCTACTGTTCCTTCTATGCAAAAAAAATTCCCTTGCACAATTTATTGCTTTACAATGTCTTAGCCGAATACTTGGAAACTGATTGTATTTCTGGTGGAACTCCAATGCTTTCTGCAACTGTTTGATACCTTTGCGATATCAGCATTTACTTTGTTGCCTTTTCTATAAAAATCATAGGTCCTACAAAAAATATCATAAACATCTTTTTGCTCTTCTAAATTCCTGGAGACAAGCTAACTCTGTTTTTTATATGATCATTATTTAGTGATTTTAAGTAAATAATTTTAACCTTGCTGTTCAGTTTTTAAATGGGACACGCTCAGACTGCTTTAATGCATACTTTATGCATTCTACTTTTTGAGTGTCATAACCTGTTTTACTGGACAGAAAGAAATGATTATTTGTAGTGTTAAGAGCAGCCTATGAGATCACCATCTTGAAGTTTGCATTTTTCCGTGCACTGTTCAATTCAGTGAAAGCTAAATGCCTGTGTACGAGTGTTTTTAGAATTTTTACTTTTTAGTTTTTCAAGTTATGTAAATTTCAAAAATCATTTTGAAAGTGGCCTTTTCAAAATATTTTTGAAAATTTTGATTTGCTTACTTTTTGACATAAAAACTTTGGTATATCAGATTTCAATTAATTTTGAAAAATCCAGGGGACCTAAAACCTGGTACCTGATTTTCAGAAAATGGTGCATTACCAATCATTGTGTTTGTTCAGAAATTAAGAAAAAATTTTGAAATCAGATATAAAATATACTTAAAATGTTATGTGCTGAAAATATTCTCAGTTTTGGTAAATAGATGCAATAATTCATTTTTTAATGTTGGATGTTATCCTTTGTAGTGCAGTTGCACTACAAAACACAGTCTGTAATATTATTTTTAAATTCTTCAAGTGTGTGGGTTGTTTAGACATAATCTTTTAAAAATCTCCAGGACTAGTGATAGGGGAACCAAAGGCGAGCAGTTAGCCTATTGGGTCATGAAAGTAATTGTGCAAAACTTATTGTTGTGAGTTGAGTTTACTGCATGTTCAGTTGCTCCATCTTGTAGCCAACAATCACATTTATTAGCCTTCAGAAAAACTGTGAACGAACTGCATGGATATTTCATGGTATTGCTCAGCTGTGATTGTTTCTGAGGAAAAAAAATAGTAACAACGATTCTCTTCACCCAGAAATAGTACACCACACCCATAATTGTAGAGATTATAATGGATGCTTGTACACATGGTTCTCTGAAGACCTATCCTGTAATTCCATACCCAATGAGACGGAACCATGCTTAGTTGGTAAAACAGTCTTGTTTAGTACAGACATGTCATTTCAGATGAGTCTTCTGAACTACTAACAAAGAATCCAAGTAAAACTTATCTGCATTGTGCATGTTACCTGCCATTAAACCGTTCTCACTCTTGGAATTTTTGGATTATGTTAGTCTTGTAAGAGTCAACTTTGACTGCTTTGCAACTTTACAAACATTAATTAGAAAGTTTTTGATTAGACTCTTACAGGACAAAGAAATGTCTCACACATTATTTATAAGACGCTATATGAGATTACACTATGAGCCATTATAGGTCAAACACCTATATGGCCAGAGTGCTTACTGTCAGTAACACTTCCTAAGTTTAAAAAAAAGTTAGTAAATCATGTACAGTTGATTTGTTTGGTACACTAATATGTGGCACAGTAGTTGTAAGTTTTGGATACAAATGGGATTTGAAAACACTCTTTAACAGTAAAGACGCACATTGTTCCTGCTCAATAGTTGTTACTGTGCACACTAAACAGAATTGCAGATTGTGAGCGTGTTGTCGTCTGGTGGGATGGTTCTAAAGAGTAATATGGGCTCGGAAGTTTAGCATCATTTTCAACTAATAGCACTTGACTATAAGCGCATTCACAAATATTCACTATTTGTGTATGGTACAGTCAGAATATTTTGTATTATACTTTCTAAGTATTCTATATCTCTGTTCATTTGCACAACATTTTGATAAAGGGTCAATCCATATCAAATTAACCAATGGGTGTTGCGGACATATTTTATTTTATTTTCAATTATACATTTTCTGTTTCTATATATATCTGGGAGTGCAAAACGATTTTTTTTCATATTTTATCACTAACACTTTGGCTTCTAGCGGCCATTTTGTTTAGAAGGATCTGTCATTTTTGGCGTTTTCAAAGGTTAACGGTAAGTTAAATAACTATTTTATTTATTAAGATATCAACTTGAAATAAAAACCATCTTAATCTACATGAAACCATCTACAATTCATGTTATGACCAAATATTTGTTAGGTTTTAAGGAAATAACCTAAAACTTGATTAGAAAATCGTGTTTCGATTAGAATAAATAAACGATTTTAGAACAATTTTTTTCATAGAAGGGATGAAAACACACATTAAATATTTTTTCCCCACAAAGATATAATAGACCACTAGATGCTATTAAAATTTGAGATCATTTACATCCATCCTTTAGGTTTTACGAGCCTTCAAATATTGAGATTTGGCTAAAATTGCTGATTTTCAAATTGGTATATCTCAAAAGGGACTGAACAAAAAAATCTGAAATTTTCTCAAAATATTCTTCTAGTAACTAGTAATCAACATATAAAATTTCATCATTGTGTTTTAACTACAAATTATATTAAAAAGTTATAATTTTTGAAAAATTTAAATTTACGCAGCAGGTAAAAATCAATAGTTAGCAATCTAAAAATGATATTGGCCTACTAAATTTTAATATTAGAATTAGATGTATAAATACCTAAACTGTTAACAAAGACTAAAGTAATATATTACAACGGTACAAGTGGCAAATTTAATGTAATTTAAATTTGTGGTGCCCCAAGTTCTTTGGGACGCCAAACTTGGGACAATCTGCAGAATTGAGTTAATGAAAAACCAAATTGTAATTATAAAAGAGTAAAGACATTGAAAGACAGTAATAAAAAAAAAATTTTAATTAAAGAAAAATAATGTAAATAGGGATAAGAAAATGTAATTTACTTGTAATCAGCATTTTCTTTAATGATGAACAGTAAATTTAAAGATAGTTTAAATCCTTGCTTGGAGAATTAACAATTGATTTAATAATTTAAATTTGTCATTGAAAACATATAAAGTAAAGTAATTGGAAATATTCAATTAGTTCGTTAAAATGATTATAAAGCCGTAAAACGTATGTTAAGTATAGAATAATAATGTAAATATTAACAGATTTATAAAGCACACATTCAGACTGAGTAGTCGAGAATTTATAATATGACAAAGAAAGAAATGTTTTACATAGAATTGCTAATATGAGACATAAGATATAAAATATATTTTTATGATGAATGTACAGCAACCAAAGAAACATTGGAACCATAGATAATGAATATCTTATGGCAAAATAAATATTATTATTTTATTTTGTTTGTTTGAATAAATAAATGAAAACATATTACGATTCCTAAAAGGACTACTATTATTATAATTACACCTGAACTCCAATTTATGCATACAAGGTATCGTATAAAGTTTGGCGTCCCAAAGAACTTGGGGCTCCACAAATTTAAATTACATTAAATTTGCAACTTGTACCGATATAATATATTACTTTAGTCTTTGTTAACAATTTAGGTATTTATACATCTAATTCTAATATTAAAATTTAGTAGGCCAATATCATGTTTAGATTGCTAACTATTGATTTTTACCTGCTGCGTAAATTTAAATTTTTCAAAAAATAACTTTTTAATACAATTTTTAGTTAAAACACAATGATGAAATTTTATATGTTGATTACTAGTTACTAGAAGAATATTTTGAGAAAATTTCAGATTTTTTGTTCAGTCCCTTTTGAGATATACCAATTTGAAAATCAGCAATTTTAGCCAAATCTCAATATTTGAAGGCTTGTAAAACCTAAAGGATGGATGTAAATGATCTCAAATTTTAATAGCATCTAGTGGTCTATTATATCTTTGTGGGAAAAAAATATTTATTGTTTGTTTTCATCCCTTCTATGAAAAAAATTGTTTTAAATCGTTAATTTATTCTAATCGAAACACGATTTTCTAATCAAGTTTTCGGTTACTTCCTTAAAACCTAACAAATTTTTGGTCATAACATGAATTGTAGATGGTTTCATATAGATTAAGATGGTTTTTATTTCAAGTTGATATCTTAATAAATAAAATAGTTATTTAACTTACCGTTAACCTTTGAAAACGCCATAAATGACAGATCCTTATAAACAAAATGGCCGCTAGAAGCCAAAGTGTTAGTGATAAAAATGTGAAAAAATCGTTTTGCACTCCCAGATATACATAGAAACAGAAAATGTATAATTAAAAATAAAATAAAATATATCAGCTACAAATTATTTTATTATTGGTTGATTTCATATGGATTGACCCTAAATTAGAATAATTTTTGTCTTCATTGTAAGAAACAGTATAGATAATCTATTTTGTATGGAATAATTATAATCGTGTAATTGTAAAATGAATTATAAACGCTATTGGGATTGCTATATTATATAAGTGTATGAGTCGTAATGGTTGTAGCTACTGACTGCAAGAACAGACTTGCTCTCAGAGGTTTATAGTTTTTTTAAATACAGTTTACAGTCAGAAATTGCATCTTATTATTTGTTACATGCAGCCAAAATTGAGGATATATCACATGTAAGTGATTATGGTGATGATAATGATGATGACGATGACGATGATGATATTTCATCATCAACTTCTGATAAAAGTTCATATAGTTCTGACTCTTCTATTGGTGATGATAGTGGTGGTGAGTTAAGTTAATTTTTGGATCCAATAGGTAAAGTCAGTAGTTTTGTAATTTAAAATACTATTTTGTATTTGCTTTCATTTATGTGAGTGAAGTTTTGTAAATGTTTAGTTAAACCGTGTAGTGTTTAATTTTGTAGCTGTAGACTATTAGGTAGGTGTAACAAGCTGTTTAAACTATGTGTTGGTTCTTAATTCAATGCTGTATCTAGGAATTCGGTAATGAAATGAATTTGTAATTACAGTTATTTAGATATTTTTACTGATTGTTTTTTTACACAGGTGGGGTATTGTTTTTTGACTTATTGATCATGTTTATGTTTAAGAAACTAAGTCATAAGGTGTATTATTGCTGTTGTGGTGTGTTATTTTGAAATTCAGCTAAATAATTATAATGTAACTTAAGTGAAGTGATTTAAACAATTCTGTGTTGCTATTACTGCCTTTTTTCATGTAGGACAAGTAAGTAATGAGGGGCAAGTAAGTCAGGTTTCGACAGGTGAACGACAGTATTATTTTCATCAGAAAAATTAAATGTTATAAATTTTTGATATCTGTATTAATTTTACACTTAAAAATATGTGTGTATGTACACATTAGTAATGTGAGGTAGAAAAAAATGTATTCATGTTTGTCACTAAAACCTTAAGAATTATGATTTTTAAAGTCCTTATATGCTTCTTTTAAACATTATTAATGATGTAGATATTAAATGATTGAAAATAAATCTCAGTAATTGTAGTCCCAGACTTTGGAATATGTTCTAAGAAATTAGTACTTTATATTGTTTTAGTTAAGTGTATAGTGACCACTATTCATCTTGACTGTCTCAATGACTATTCTGTTTAGTCATTTATGACTGTCATACTATTTACTACTATACTATACTATTTATGACTATCATTTATGACTGAAAAGGAAGATATTTAGTTCAGCATCTATTTGTCAAAAATGTTGAGGTGAACAGTGTCTCTCAAATAATAGTTCTAAATAATATGGTTTAAAAAAAGTGATTTTTAAATAAATAATTTTCTATTTATTATTTTGAAATATAATAATTTCCTTTGCCAAGGGAAATGCTGTCATTCATAAGGCACACAATGGGTCAAAGAACTCTTTTTTTGATAAAAAAGTTTAACTGCCTGAATTATATTCGTTGGTCCAGTGGCTGAAGACGAGATGTCGTGTTTGGTGGAATAATTAAGAATCTGACATTGGATAATCATAAAGCTGGATGACGTGTCGTATCATCCAATAACAAAATTACGTTGCAAATATTGTTTTGCAAACTAATGCTCCATAATGTTGTCTCCAAATTCTTGAAACACCGTGGTTTTCATGATTTCCTGGTAACTAAAGGCTGCAATTTTTTTGACAGCAGCACTATAACATAACATAATTGTTAGTCATTCTTTCGCCATTTTTCCAACTTTGCATGCTTCATTTTGTGATGTTAATTAGCATGTCACTATCACCATTCACAGCCTTTAACCCTTTCAGTGCATTATTCAACTATAGTTAGGTGACATATCATACCCTTACGTGCTTATTTCTACTTTAGTCCATGTCAGCCAATTTTTGTTTTCATTGGCTGCTTTATTCAATTATAGTCCCATAATCCATAATAAGAGTTTCAACTTATTTTATGGTGCTGTGCTCTTGTGATTGCCCTGAAACAACGAGGTTTGACAACTGATTTGTTGGGTCAGCTGATTTTCATAGATGTATGTGATTGCTTACAGCTTTGGTTTGGTTTGTTTATTTTGATTATTTTGTTTGTATTGTGCATAATTGTTGTTAATTTTGTGTTGTGAAAGTGTGGTATACACGGTGTGGTGTTTCATATCACGTATGTTTATAGTTTTGTATTTGTTAACCCTATAGTGAGCTTTTTTTAAGGTACAGTTTTAGTTATAATTTCTTAATATTTTGTTATAATGGCGCATACACCCCTCTTTGATACACAAATAGAAGACATTTTAAAACATCCTGATTTCTTTTTGGCTGACGATGATTCGCTTTATGACAGTGACAGTGATTTGGACAGTAGGTTAGACATTTGTGTTGCTGAGTCGCAGTCTAATGATGAAAATAATTTAAGTAACAGTGATACCAATCAAATTTGGCAAAAAGTTAGTGATGTTTTATTGAGAAATATGATAGAACTTGATTCTGTCCCTAAATTTAGTGGTCAGTGGGCTGTATAAGACTTTCAAGGGTTTGAACCAATTGATTGTTTTTATAAGTTTTTTCCACCCAAAAATTTTTGATTGGAAGCAGAACAGACAAATTTATATTTCATTCAGTATGAGTTTTGATAAGACATTCGAGTTCCCACCACCTCAAGGGTCCATAAATGGAAAGAAGTTAATGCCACTAACCTAAAAGCATTTGTGGCTGCTGAAATTGGGATGTGACTGTTCAATAAAAGTGAAATATTTTCTTAATTTGAAAGTAAATTCTGGGTAACTCATACACCTGGGTTTAATCAACTTTTTACCAAAAATACGTATTTTCTTATTAAACCTTTTTCACATTTTAGTAACAACATCAACCAGATGCCAAAGGAAACTGATGATTATGATCCATTACATAAGGTCAGATCAATAATAATTGATATGACCAAAAATACCTACCTAAACCATTTTGAACCTGGGGAGGCATTGCTGTTGAACAGACCATGTTAAAGCTTAAAGGTAGGTTCTCATTTAAACAATACCTGCCATGAAAGTCTCATCAAATAAATGAGGTATTTAAGTGTGGTTGCTCTGTAATGTAGACAGAGGATTTCTGTGTCAGTTTTCGGTTTACACAGGGAAAGATGAACAAACAGGGCAGAAGGAAGAAGGGCTGGCAAGCCAAGTTGTAAAGACTTTGTTATAAGGACTTCAAAATAGAGGTCATGTTATCTATTATGGAACATAACCACTGGTACTGGATTGCATACTGTAGTTTCAATGCTCTATGCTTCAAGACAACACAATGTTGACAGAACACTGTACATAACTAAATGAAATAGCCTATAAAAAACTGATGGGAACACATTGGTTGGGGATTTCCTTAAATATATATGAATAGATGACTTCCTTAGGTGCAATGAAATTAAACAACAGGCGACAATAGGCGACCCTTTCAAAGGTTGTTAACGTAGTAGGCAGGTAGTCTGATACAATGGCTCCGTCAGGTTTCCATAACCCTGTTCTTCTGATATAATTATTTTGATTTAACATTATTTCATGTTCACTACTTCTAAAAACTATTTCCCTGAAACTCCATTCGACTAATTAAAAAAGTAATACACACAAAGAAATTAAAAATGAAATGTTGATATACTATTACAAAACAAAATGCAGGTGAACCCGGCAAAAAGCTACACTACACTGCCATAGCTTAGCAACTGGGCCTGATGTAAACAAATGCATGTGGTAATCGGAAACACCTGCGTGCGTGCACACGCACACACACACACTTATTGTATAAAAGTACATACCATGCCAGAAAAAGTCAATGATATTTTCAAAGTGAAAGTTTTAAATATGTAGGCTATTTCAATCAGTTTCTTTACTATACACTTTTATTAACTTTGCATTCCTAACTGTAATGGATACGCATATGTGGTTGTATAAAGTTTAAGGTTGAAAACATAGTTCAGCTAGAAATTAGCTGTGCAGGTAGTCAGAATATACAGCATGTTACAAAGTGTTCTGTATTTACATTATTCAAAGAGGTAATAAGTTAGGAGGGTTTCAAGAAAATTTTGATGTGTTCTGAACAAATATCTTGCTTACACTTTGCAGCTATCACCAGTAATAAAAAAGTTCCTCACTGATGATCTGATTTGAAAAAAATGTGAGCAGAATGTAACGTTGTTTGGTTGTTTTTAATAAACCAACATAAAGACCTGTTTTTCTCGGTATAGCAATTTCTATTTATTTTTTGTAGGTATATTTGTATTTGTAACTTTTTTACAATAACCCAAAAAGACATAAAGTAACATTATTTATAATGCGTGACAGTATTTCAGGATTATTTAGAAGTTAATATCTGGATTACAAAATTGTCAAGTTAGTATAGACAAGCGGTTTCTCCAAAAGAACAATGTATTTCCGTATCTTGCCCAAAGTCTCATTTGACTGTTGGACAAGGTAGATAGTAATATTATCTCTGACGTTTTTTAAGATTTTATTTGGTTTGTATGAGTCATTATTTCTTTACCATTCATATTGACACAAGAATAACTTAAATTTTTGTAAATTTTTCAGTATTGAAAAAATATTGTATGGTACACGAAGTGATGAGTTTTTGTGCTTTCTTTTTTGTTCAAATAGTTCTGTCAAGTTTTTATTTCTAGCTAATAGGCTTAGACCCAACTAGCACAGAATAATATAGAGTGGCAATGTTAACCAAGAGCTAAAGATGGATTGAAGCCAATAGTTGACCAAAATGGTCCCCCCCCCCCAAGTGTGTCACGTGCTGTGCACGTGCAATATATAATTTTATTATTTCCTATTTGATTAAATCAAAGTAGATGTAATAATTTTGACCTAAATTTGTCCATAGCAAACACAGGTCAAGAACATAGTTTGCAGTTTTTATAATATGTGTGTTAATAATAATTCTGTTATAATATGATCATAACATTCACAACTAGGCCAAACCATGTAATCACAATCACATATTAATAGCAGTAGCAACAGAATACACAATGTATATTCCGTTATACAATGTATATCGTATATGGTAATAAACACATAATGGTAATGGTTGTTTGGCTAAACATTTATGTGGAAATACTGCAAATTTAAATGTTAATATAAATTGAGAATCAGCCATTAAGTAATGTGTGATGGGATGACGATATTGCACTCTGGGCAGTCACTGGAATGATATTTATGTTTCAGTTACTGCTCTTGTCTATCCCTAATTTAGGCAGAAGTCATATATAAAAAAAAAAAAAACACTTCACATAAAACTTTATAAATAATTATTTAATAAAGAATTTATACATTTTTGTGTACCTTTTCCAGTACAAAATGCCGCAAACCCCATAATAAAAATCTTTTATTGTTATTTTTTGTGTCAGAACTTTAAAATATTTAACATATTCCTGTAACATATAACACAGGAACACACACATAACACAGGAGGTATGTTATATACATATAACATATTTCTGTAACTTATTTTTACAAGAATTGGGTATAACAATACAATTTAAATAGAGTTATTAGTATTCTTTATTCTTTTTATGGAAGTGAGTGAAATTTGAAGATTTTGCTGCAGTTATAAGGGAGTGAAATCCACTGTATATTTGAAATGCGTACATTTGGCCAGTTCTGTGACTGACCAATATGGCAGATCCAGCTTCATGGCTCATGCATAAGTTGAATGGGATGTCCCCTCTATGTTATTCTGTACTTTGCAGCTTCTTGTATTTATTGCTATTGCTTTTTTTGTAATTTATTTATTAGCTAAACTGTACAATTTGAACAAAAAATTGTTTAACCAATCAGTTTTTCTGTAATAATGAGATATTTAACTATAACATTGTCAGTGTTAATGTATTGAATGCCTTCTAAAATTATGTTAATATAATTCGCATATTTTCAAAAAGCACACACATAATGTTGTGTCACACAGATGTCATAAAATAATGATTAATATCCACTATAATAAATTACAACAACTTAATGACTGAGACTATTAAATATGAGTGGTTTAGTACTTTAATACTATAGTTGTACTATACTGTAATCAATTTTGTTAAAGTATATATTATAAAATAACTTTTCATATATGTATGAGTAATTTTATTTCATTGCAGAAAAGAAGAACAGGGCAAACAAGGATGAACCTCCAAGAATAACGTCACTTGATCTGACAAAACCTGTTCCTGTTACAGTAAGTAGTAGTGGTAGTATTATATTACTGTAAAATCTTGCTAATTCCACTTATTTGGAATTATATTTTGGACTAAAAGTTCACTTCTATTAATTCAGCCTATCTGATTCGCTAAACATTTGATTAAATATAAGTATATGACTACCGACTCAAAACACAAAGTTTTTGTTGGTAAAAATGTATAAGTTTTTACCTTACAGTTATCAGGCGAAAACTGGTTTAGGCTATAAGGTAAGAACTTTTACATTTTCACCAACAAAAACTTTGTGTTCCAAGTCGGTAGTGATATATTTAGTTAATCAACGGACATGTTATGGACAACAAAATCCAAAAAACATTTGACATTAATTATTCAAGAAATATGTTCTTTTATCAAATTTTCATTTTAATCCAGCGACAAAAATAGAGATTGTTGATTTGTAGTTAGAATAGTTGCAGTAGATGGTAATGATTTGTTTCAATAGCATATTTGATTATTCTAAGTATTGTTGATTTATTATTTTTTAATAGAATTTACTTTCTTTTGTAATTGATTATCCTTTTTCCAACAATAATCCTATAGGCAAAGTGATTCTTATGATAATAAAAAATACTGATTGTATGGTTAGCTGCATGTTTAGATTAGTGGTATGTACTTGTGGTTACTGGTTCGATCATATGTTCTATTAAAAGCTTTTAATGTATTCAGTTTTGTGATGTTTTTGTGTTGGGATATATTACTTAAATTCTTGCTTTCATACAATGTGTAGTATAATATTTTATTGTCTGTAATTAGAGTAACATCTAATTTAAAGGCCATTCAGATTCATCTGTTTTAAGAAATTAGTGAATGTAAAACATAAAACAAGAAAGAGGTTACTGTTGTAAGGTTAGGTTTACTGTACTTAGGTCCCAGAACATACTGTACTTACCCAGAAAACATAAAAAAAGACTCAGCATAACCACTTATGTTGGAAGGTGGTACATGAGAACTGCTTCATTATCGTAGTTGAAACAACCTGAAACATTGTGAAAACAGTATTTCTCCTTTAAAGAAATGTCCCCCAGGCCCATTTTGGCAAATCCATTAAACACAGATTAGGTTGAGGTAAGGTGATGGTTGAAATAATTTAACTCATATACATATTAACATACATTTTATTAAAGCCATAAAAAATTCATATTACTTTGAAATAATTGATTCCAGGTGAATAAATACCCATGACGCTTCTCTTTTTTAACATATTATGTCTTTACATAATAATATAACTCATTATGTAATTTAAACTATTCTGCTATTGATATTAACTACTAGATTAACTGTTACTAAACAAAGACCAAAATTGCAACTTGATAGTCAGTTGTAACACTATTCACCACTATCATGAAATCTTTAGTGTTCGATAAATAAATCTTGGTAATTTGATGTTAAAGCATTGTCAACGTTATTGATAGTCAATACAATCAATGAAACAATAAATTATTATTTTTGTAGTTTGTTACTTTTATTGACCCAACATATAAGTATTCACATTAATTAAATATAACAGTTTATTTGAATTTAATTCTAACAGTATATTTAGCCCTTTTAGTGCCAGCCAAAAAATCATTTTTTATTTTTTTACTTACCTAAAGTGCCAGTTGATAGTTGATTTCTAGCTGTGCGCTCCCGAAAGTTAGTGGCTACATGGTTGGATTACATTAGTTAGTGTTACTAACTCCCAAAAGTTAGTGTTACATTAGTGGATACTTTGAAGTTTGTAGCTTATTTCCCACAGAGCATTAAGTAACTTAGAAGTGTGTTACCCTAATCTGTTTACTCATTTTCAAAGAGTGAAAAATGATTTACGGTTTATGTATGGGGATGAGCAGTACAGACAAGTGGAACTACAAAATTTTGTGGAACTTTTAGCCAACAACAGGAACATCTTTTAAAGAAACTTATAAACTGTTTTGTTTAATAGTAACTATTCCATCCACTAGCATTTCCATACACCACAGTTTTTCTTGTTTAAAAAGATTGAAAAATGACAAGAGGACAGACCTACTAACTTATCAAAATTTTTCATTGGGAAGGCACTATTAAACAAATTAATTAGTGTACAACCATTTTATGATGACTTCATCGACAAGTTATTAAATTTGAAAGAGAGAATTATTGATCTTGTGTTCAAGAAATAAAATGGATCTCTTTCTTTAAGTACTGACTACTACTTTAGTAGTAAATATTATTAACATATTAACATTGAAAATGTTTATAAGGACGTTTTGCACATTTGCGGCTGATCGCTGGTGCGTGATCGAAAATGGGAACCAGTGAGTTTCCATAGTAGAAACTACTTCTTTGTTGTCAATAACGTAGTACACATATAAAACTCATCAACTGCTTTCCAAGTGAAATCGATGAATCTCAAAATGCCTGTAAATTTTTTTATTTGGTCTCCATATGTTATTCTTGATTCCGAAATGGAGAAAGTCTTTCACATATATTTTTTTGTGTCGGGCGAGGGGAAGCGATCTGCCAGTAATTTTGCTTCACCAGTTATTTCATGTAATGTTTCAATTACAATATGTTAACTTACACTCAATACACTGTAAACATTCAATTACAATTCAAAAATCCTCTGAAGATACAGAATAATTTCTGTGAAGTGTGTGCCAGGTGTAAATAAACCTACTTGCAGTTGTTGTTATTTGAAGATATTGTATGGGATGAGTTATTCCTCAACGAGTTACTTACAGAGAAATTGTGTGTGTGTGTGTGTGTGTGTGTGTGTGTGTGTGTGTGTGTGTGTGTGTGTGTGTGTGTGTGTTAAATGTTCATTTTACCCGTCAACTGTTTTCTCTTTAGTAATAACCATTCACATGCCACATTCCTGGTATTTATATTTTTTTCTTTTTTACACCACTATGTTTTTTCTTATCCTTCTATATGTTTTATTAGTTCTAACTGAAATATTCTTTATTTTCCTTCTTACCATGTATGTTATACTGTGAAGAATTTTCTGTGTTTGCTACTTAGCTCGTAGGCATCATTCTAACAGTGGCGTTCACGGTAATAGGATTATAATGGTAATGACACAGATAACAGATATTAAAAATGTATACTTAGGCAATTAAAAAGATTAATTTACTATAAAATAAAATAATGACTTAGTAAACTTATAAAAGAGAAACTATTCAGTTTGAGTAAAAAGATTACATACCAAAAGTAGTATGAAGACAATAGCCCACTGCATATCTTGGCAACCCAGGTTTTATTAGTTGTTATGTTACAGGTAATTCTTTGCTCCCTTCTGCTTTTACTTTGGAAGTGAACTTGTCCACATTTAAATTGATTTTTGTACAGATCAGTGTGCCTTTACCTTTTAAAACACAATACTGTATATAAAGCTTATATTCGTATACAAAATATGGGGAGATATGGTTTTTAAATTAATTTTAATGTTGTTCTTAAAATATGAAATGGGTGCTTATTTTTATGTGCATGGCTAATAAAATAGATGTTGCATGTTATGTTAACACTTTGTTAATTTTTACTTTTTAATATAGGCCCCATCGTTACAACCAAAGCAGAGTGTAGTTGAAAATGATGATTCTATACCTTCTTGGAGGAGACCTGGCTCTTTCAGGAATCGTGGTGACATTTCAAACAGGAGTCTCACTTTAAGTAAATTTTTCTTTGTGTATATGTATGTATATATTAAGTGTTTTAAACTATGAATGAATTCACTGGATACGAGGTCCAACAGTAAAGTTTGTGACCCATAACTATAACAGCACAACATACCTTATTTATGAATATCACTTGCATCCCCTTCAAGCTAATGCGTTTATTACCCCAGGGAAAATACGTATTAATGCCAGTGCATTGTCGACTGTTCAAAGTACAGTTACAGTGTTTTTTATAAATTCCGTAGTGTTATTTGTTTCAAATGTCATCAGAATATATTCATTGTAATTTCTCCTTTACCATTGGCAACAGTAAAACGTTATTGAAAGCGTTTATTGATGCAGTAGAATGTTATGGTACTATCCTTAGAGTAGAACTATGGTGGAGCATTTCAATTGATGGCTTTAAACTAATGACTATTAATAATTCTAATGGTGGGCTATAAAGACAACCTCAAATTAAGGTGGGAAATTGTATATCAGCCTCCTTTAAGACAACTACTGGATTGAGACAAGACTGCAGAATGTCACTACTTTTAATTGGCTTGTATTTAGAAGCAGCATTAAGAGTGGAGTAGGTATCCAAGTTGGAGACAACACTTTGTTTTCTTTTAAGTATGTTGATGACTGCTTAATTTTGTATGAGACTTGCGTGACTTGGAATGTTTGAATAGAAACATTATACCGAGGATATAAGGAGCAGGGTCTTAAAATAAACTAATGCGTTTATTGCCCCAGGGAAAATACGTATTAATGCCAGTGCATTGTCGACTGTTCAAAGTACAGTTACAGTGTTTTTTATAAATTCCATAGTGTTATTTGTTTAATAAATAAATAAACAAATAATTTAATAAATAAATAAACAACATTTACTCAGACAAAACAACATGCCCAAAACACACATACATGAGATCATCACACTCACCAAAATAATTACAGAACAAAATTACTTCACATACAATAACAAGATATACACACAAACAGACGGCCTCCCTATGGGATCCCCCATATCAGGAATACTGGCTGAAATATTCATACACAACATAGAACAAAAACATATAATAAACAACAACAAATATACCAACAAAATCATTTATTGGCACAGGTACGTGGATGGTATATTACTTTTATTTAATGGCAATACAAGACAGGTCGAAAATTTCCACAAATACATAAACACAATACACGACAAACTAAAATTTACACTGGAAATAGAACAAAACAATAGTATAAATTTTCTGGACCTAACAATTAACAAAACAAACAATACACACACGTATAAAATATACAGAAAACCAACCACAACTGACATGGTCATACACAACCCATCAAACCATCCAACGCAACACAAACATGCGGCATTCAACCGTATGCTCCATAGACTAACAAAAATACCATTAAATAAACAGGATTATAACGAAGAACTCAACACAATCAAATATATAGCAATAAAAAACGGTTACAACCCTAATTTAATAAACAAACTGCACAGACACATCATAAACAAAAACAACAAAACAGTAAATACCAACAACACACAACAAAATAAATGCATCACACTCACATACCATAACTCCAACACACACAAAATCGCCAACACATTCAGGAAACACAAGTACAAAATAGCATACAGAACAAACAATACCATCAAAAAACACATCAATGATGCAAACATGGACATAGACAAATACAACAAAACAGGTGTTTACAAATTAAACTGTAATGGTCGTAATAGTTTCTATATAGGCCAGACGGGAAGGTCTTTTTCTTCACATTACTCTGAACACCTAAAAGCTCTATCCAGCAACAACATACATTCCACGTTTGCCACACACATACACACAAAAAACCACAGCTACACCAACATAGATACTAATCTTGAGATATTACACTACTTATCTAAAAGTCGAAAACTTAACACAGCAGAACAATATGAAATATACAAACACTACACAACACAACCAAACAACATACTTAACGACCAATTACACTATAAATCACACACACTCTTTGACACAATTATACGTAAAACAAACAATAATTCGGATCCCCGCGCCAATTCCCTTCCACCCCCCCCCACTCAACGTACCAACAAAAAAACCGTTACAAGTTACAGTCTGTCTCACACCGCTGATGAAGGCGCACATCATGCCAAAACGCGTACGGGAGGAAACAAAGTACAGTCGACTCCCTCTAATCCGGACACCTCGGGACCGGATCCCTGTCCAGATTAAAAAATTTCCGGACCATCCGGCGGTTTTTTACTTATGTAAATTACAACCTGTAATAGCGTATCTATATTTATAAATCACATTTTAAGACAATTTTCAAGTGTACGGAACACAATTTTAGGTTCATAAAATTGTCCCAAACGAATAAACTTAAACCTAAAACTAATGAAAAACTTGGCTCTGCAATATTAAAAGAAATCTGTTATTTTCTTCTGCTTCTTTACTTCAACTGTTTTCTTGAAGGCATAATCACGCCACTTCCTTAGAAACATAACGTCCACAGCTGATGCGCCAGGCTGTTGTTCGACGTAGGTAGTTGCCAGTTCCAGTGCTGCCCTACCCTCTGCATGAGTCAAAATTCCCATGCCATTTCCCGCTTCACTATCACCTTCGTCGTCGTCTTCTTCTTTTTCTTCCTCTTGACGAAGGACTACATCGACGATTTTGTCATCATTCAGGATTTTATTAGCCAGTTCATCATCAGCTCGCGAAATCCATTCCACAACGTCATTCTCATTAATACTAGCAGAATCAGGCAGCCGTTGTAAATCCTTTAAAATTGAGTGGTTGTCATCAGGTTCAGTTGCATGAATATTTAACCCTATTGTATTTGGGTTGTCTTCTTGTCTCTTCTCAACGAGAGTTTCAACATCTGGCCACAATTTTCTCCAGGATTTGGTAAACGTAGATGATGGGATTTCATCATACGATTTAGCAGCGATATAAATGACGTCCTTAATGTTAATTGTCTTGAGCGTCTGGATGAGACCTGCATTGTCATTACCATCCATCTTATCCAAAATTTCTGAAAGAAGCTTCCTCCAGTATTTTCTCTTAAAGCATTCGATTACACCCTGGTCCATGGGCTGTGCGATACTTGTTACATTTGGAGGCATATATAAAAGCTTGATGTCACTGTAACTATCACATTCGAGACCTTCCTCTGGATGCGTAGGGGCATTATCAAGCACAAGAACTGCTTTTACTGGCAATTTCAAGGATGTCGAATGTTCTTTTACAGACGGAAAAAATTGAGCCACGAACCACTCCTTAAACAAATAAGAATCCATCCAGGCAGACTTTTGTGACCTGTAATACACTGGAAGGGAAGACATGTTTAAGTTTTTGAATACTCTGGGTTTGGCCGACTTTCCAATCACAAATAGCGACATCTTGTGTGTCCCAGTTGCGTTTGAGCATAGTGCAACAGTGATCCTTTCTTTATTTACTTTAAAGCCCGAAGCAGACTTTTCTTGAGGAGTGGCAAAGGTTTTATTAGGCAAAAGTTTATAGTTAAGCCCGGTCTCATCGATATTGTACACTTGTTCTGGGGTTAGTTTTTCACGCTCAATGATACGCTTCAATTTTTCAGAAAAATCATTAGCTGCCGGTTGGTCTGCTGAAAGCTTCTCCCCGCAAACTCCAAGGAAATGCACTCCATGCCGTTTTTTCCATCTCGTTAGCCACCCATCGCTTGCCGAGAAGTTTCCTTTTTCCCCAAGTTTTGAATGAAGAATGACGGCTTTTTCTTTCAAAATCGGCCCATTTATAGGAGTCCCTCTTCTACGTTCCTGCATGAACCACAACCATAATGCGTCATCAACAAGTTCATGGTGTGGTTTTTTCAAGGTAGATCGAGTAGAAAGGACGGATTCGACTTCAATTTGTATACAAAAATCCTCGATCGATTTTCTGTTTTTCCGCCAATCATAAACTGTGCTTTTCCCTACATTAAACTCCGTACAAATACTTTGCACTGATTCACCCTTATCTAAACGTTGTAAAATATTAAGTCTGTCTTGCATTTTAACCGTATTATGCTTCCGTTTTTCACTAATTTTTAAGAATTTTACTGTCAAATAATCAGAGTTACTGAAACTACAATTTCACCTAACAAATAAACTCACTTATAATAACATATGTAACTCACATTGAAAATTATTAAAACACACAACAATATCAGTAGTAATTAGTAAAAACAGCTACAGTACACTGTATGACGATCCGGAGCAAACGCAATCGTAAGCCGAACTGAGGATCTTTGTTTACATGTAGGCCGGAAATAAACAGACACGCTCAATCCTGTCGTTTTCGGCCGTGAGAAACCCGGCGCGCGCTGATGACTCATTTCCAAGAAGTAGTCCGGACCATCCAGCGTCCGAACCATCGGAGTCCGAACGAGAGGGAGTCGACTGTAAGTTCACAAGTGAAAGTTTAATAACCAGTATTAATAAAAAAAACTTTTTGAAAGATGGGGCACCTAGATATCAACTTGATGCAATTTTTCAGATGCTCGGTAATGATAATGTTGAAATAAAACAAGACAACAAATCCAACAAGACCTAGGAATATTTACAAAAGGTGGATTAATAGAGACTGAAATATAAAAAGAATTTACCAGTATAAAGATATAGGAGTTTGTAATTCCTAATAGGCGGTATTGTAATAATGCTAGGAGAAAAAAAACTAGAATTGAATTGGCCAGGTATTGATGGAATCTATACTTATTATAGTTCTGAGTTACAGACTTCAAGTGCAGTTTTGAAAAGAAGATTGACTGTAATAGAAATAGATTCCCTGAGAGGAAATGCCGAAGTCCCAAGCCCATGTCGGAAGTACAGGAAAGATATAAAAACCATTTTGATGGCAACAGTATGTGTTGTAATGAATAAAGAGGTGAAAGGTGTGGCAACAATATTCTGGGTATACTAAAAGACCAATGGGCAAAAACCTCCAGAATGACGAAAAAGAGCATGACTGGAACAGTGGAATGCTATAAAGATTTGGAACCTAAAATACTAACATGCGTTAAATAGAGGGGTTTGGATAGAAAGGATGGTATATGTCAATAAAATGTATTCAGTTATTATTAGTAAACTGAACCAGGTATAATGTAAAATAGAAAAACGTCTATTATCAGGGGGGTCAGATCTAATAATAGAGAAGAACCCCATCAGGGTCCTACATAATTAAACTTTCGTTGACTATTATTCTCCGTGTGAATAGTGCATTGTAATGATTCATGTTCTATTTGTTATCATTGAGGTTTGTATATATATCATATATAGTTTTGTATATATTTCTGTCAACATTTCCATACAACTAACTTAGTGAATATTTGCTAATTTCAAAGGAAGTTCTAATTTTTATTTTTACTTTGTATTGTGGTGACAAAATAGTTTTGGTGAAGAGAATGGACAGTCTCCCATTGTGTCACTTTGTTTCAGAGTTGTATTAGTCAGGTCATACGCAATTTCTTGTGTTGACAAAGTCAACAGTTTCACCTCTCCTCTCTAAATAACATCCTAATAAAGTGAACTTCCTTTTGCTTTTGCTTATTAGTGAGCTGTTGTGACACCATTTTTGCAAACAACTTCCTCATGTCGTCATCTTTACTTGAAATTTTCCTAACAATTTGTCTGTTGATTTTCTCTTAGTCTGCTCTGTTACTGGCAGTCAGATGATGATTTTCTTATACAGTTTGATGAACTTTTTTGTGTTTTCGTTAGTGTTGATGGCTGTCTTAACCACCTTTGTCAACAATACTTTGTTTCTCCAGAAAAGCTTGTTACCATTTGTTTTCATCTTCTCACTTTCACTTTTACTGTATCAGTTTTAATAAGAAATAAATGTTTTCAACTTACTCTAATACAAGTCCTGACATTTTTGAAAGGAATGTCATCAAACAGGCACCATGATACAGACATTACTCAGACTGAAACTGTGCAGGTCAGCACAGAGACGTCATAAGGTGACATCCTTCAGATCTCTCGATTCTGCTATAGTAAACAGAATGGTAAAGAGTTAGCAAACTTTACTGTCAGACACAATGTGTTCTATGTAGATAGATAATATTATATACACATGATCTAATATGACATAATATATGTACTATCATATTATAGACATTATGACATTATCTACATTAATATGTTAGACACAGCATTTAATTGATTGATACGCTCTTAGGTAGTTACGTTAAATGAACATTGATTAATTTGAAACTCAAATCACAGATTCTGAAGTTATAAAATTTAAATAATGGGGATATGACAGCGGTGTTACCGTGTTGTGCTTTATAACCATGTGCCTACATAGTCTGTTAGCAGACTGTTTTTACAACAGAAATTTTAAATGTTTCATAGATTTGAAATAATTGAAATAGTGTTCTGTTTTTCAGTTCTTGAATTTGAGCCTTTAACTTCATAATCTAATAAGTGATTAATAAACTATAGTGGGCATTATATGATGGACCTATAGAATTTGGGAACTATAAATAAGAGATGCAAAGGTGTTTTCTACTTCATATCAGAGTGGCAAATTAATTACCAATTTTTTTTTGTTACTTTTATGATCTGTGGGTATTTTGGAGAGTAATTTGAAATGGCAAGTGTGTACAGGTAATCTTTCACTTGTTTATAGAAAATTATTGTAAGCAGGCATACTTTTTTTTTACATATTTCATATTTTAATGGTAAACTTGGAGTAAATCTATGACTTTGAAGTCTTTGTAAAAAATGGGACAGCTTGTTTTTAATTTTTACTAGAATTCATGCAAATGGTAAGTTAGATAGAGAAAAGTACTTGTGACAAGTCCTGATTTCTGTACATTACGCTTTGTGATTATTGTGTAAAAAGTATTTTTTTATTATTTAAATAGTTGATCATATACAACACAGGTATTAACAGCTGGATAGTTGTTATCAGTAGTTTCACGTTTTTTTCATTTTGAAGAATGGAATAAATCTGCCTTCAGATAGATTCAAGTTGGATAGCTCATGCATTACTTGGACATAATAAGCTGGGACATGTGTGACACAGTCTGCGTACATGTGCCATATAATAGTCTCATGATGTTACAGATGTCATTGATAGTCCACTTATGATCTTTCACAATCGCATTTCGAACAGCAATGGTGCTTCTGCGTTTTTGGAGTAATGCTACCCAAACTTTCATCATCATTAACAGATGTGTGGCCATTTAAAAACGTTTAATCCAGTTGTATACTTGTGTATGGCCATAGCAAATGCTTGCATTAACATTTTGTGCATTTTTGTGGCTCAGGACTTGATACAGATATACAGTACTGTTCTCTTAGATTGGTCACAAACAAAAGTGACTGTGGAAAACTGCCTGCACGCAATTATTTATATAACTGTTTAATCAAACCCACCTGTTATCAAGCGTACTTGTGCTAGTGCCTCTTCCCTATCAGAGTTACACATGGGATGTGGTCAAACACACCCACACACACACAGTTACAATCATACTTGCCTTTACATGTATAATATTGATAAATACTTATGCAGTGATATTTAAATAATCTATCAAGTTTATAGAACTTTTATTTTATTTGTATTTCATAGCAACCCAAACCATAAGTGTCTATTATCAGTAAATTTCCCCCAATAGAAAAATCTTATATAAGCACATGCATATGCCTGTATATAGTGACTGCCAAAATACGTATTTGTATATGTTACAAAGTACTGTATTCTGAACATACACATTTCATATAATAGGCGTATATTTTTAAATTTATTTTTAATATACTTCATTAACACATAATCAAATGTGATTTTATGATTTTAATAAATGTGTTTTATGGGTGATTAATCGAATATATGTCAGCAACAGGGTTTACAAGCAATATATATATATATATATACTGGACAAAAATTTAAAGGGTGGGAGAATCTATTTTTCTGTCAACTGACTTTCACTTCTTTAGAAGTGAAGGCATTGGTATCCATGAATTGTTTAAAGAGGGGTAGTTTCAGCTCAGTTATTTTTTTGTGATCCATAATTAGTGTAGTGTAGTAGTCCACATTTAGGTGACCTCATATATTGTAACGTAACATAGTTGAGGTCCCCCAACGTTACATAAAAATTGAATGAAATATGGTCAAGGACCATACCCTGAATTAAGGTTGTTCAATAGTTTATGTGCTTGAGAAGTACCTCAAGTCAAAAGGAGGCAATGACTAATGTTAAATATAAAAGAGCCAGACCAATGAATGATTGAATGTAATAAAATGTTTGTTTTTGTACTGTGACATGTTAAGGTCTACAGAGTATTTATGTTGTATTTTGAATATGCTAAAAAAGGAACTGATGTTGTTTGATAGTAATACTTCATCAATAATTATGTTTATATTTATATTAAATTTGTCTTTATACAATCCAGTATAGTTACCAATGTTAGATACTGTACTAAGTTCTAAGTATTGTATAAAGTTGAAAAATACTGTTGTTTTAATTAATGTTTATAAACTGAGCCAGGAGTGTGACCAGTGTTTCAAGTCTAACAAGTAGTTCTGACAATTATATCATAAATTAATAAAGGGTTCCAGAACCAGTTAATTAATATAAAAAAGTAACCACCAGTAAATTAAAATTCATGTAATTAACCATGTAACCAATAATTAATTGTACAGTAGGTCAGGTAAAAAGAAAATTAAGTTAAAAAACCAAATAATGTTATAATGGTTGTAAGTGAATCTATAGGCCTAAATTCCATATTAGTGAAAGGAAACTAATACCTTTTTAGGAAACCCAGTCCAACGAAACTCTGGTAAAACATTTACTGTTTAGGAAGGAAGGTTAGGGGAGAATTTTATGTGATTTAATATTAATCCAAGCATGGAGTATTTTATTGGAAAGGAGTAGTAATATTCTATAATGCCGGCTCAAGGATATAGAAAAAACGTGGTTGTTAAGGCAACTGAAATGTACAGAAGTTGTTGATTTGGAATTAATTCGTTCTGATTGTTACAAGCTATTAGGTTGAGATGGACCGATATATTTAAAAAATATGAATAAATCTAAAGGAAATATGTATCAAAATTGAAAAACCCTTTTTGTAAAACAATTATACTTTAATGCTAATGAGTAATAAAAATTAAATAATCCTCCAAATTGTAAATGAATACAGTAAAAAAGAATTGAAGGCCTCTCACCTGATTCACTAAATAATTCCGCTGGATTCAGTATTAAACCAATTCATACTATAAACCGAAGATCAGTAAAGAATTAAAGCCTGAATTAACGGAATTATTGAAAATACTAGAAGACTCGGTTTGGCAGAAATAACCTTCATTGGCAGCAGAAGAAGCTGAGATCCTAATTCCATTTTACTGGGACCGAGAATTGTGAAGATCGTAAAAGAAGAATAGAAGCCCTAAGATTTCCTTTGGGTTTACCAGTACACACCACCATCAATTTTATTGAAAACCAGATCTGTTTCACTGGATGAAGACGAGATAAGCTGAGTTTTGGGCCACTGTTTACAAACGTCCACCGCCAGACGAAATTTTCGTCGGTTTGGTAAAAAAACAACTTATTTTCATTTCACTGTATTTAAAGTAAATAATTTTATTTTTGTAAATTGAACAACCTTAATTATGCATTTTACCTGGCCTTACTAATGGTTCAAAGAACTTTACGAACCCTGGGATAAGAATTATTTGTTATTATTTTCAAGTGTATATGTTTTTAGAATTTGAGTAATTAATAATCGATATATGTCTGGATGATCGATTGGATCGTATTATTGTTTTTTGAGACAACGTAACCTGTGAATTAATAGAGAAAACAAATAAAGTACATTTATTGTATGAGATAATGTTTAAGTTATTGCAGAATAAATACTATATGTAGTGGGTGGAATAATTTACAAAAAGATTGTTACAAACACAACGAATAACTAACCTATAAGTACGCTTATTACTAGTAACAGCGCTCAAAGTTTGCAGCTGGTGGGACGGGAGATTGCTGAACTAGCTTGTGTTTAATATTAAATTCGAATGAAATTTTCTACCATCGAGTGACTAGGGTTGACACAAATACCCCTTACATTCAGTTAATACTCCATACATATCGCTAATATTACACAACCACTGAAAACTAAGTTAAGTCTATAGAGTAGTACGATTATAAATTCAAGAACATAATTATAAATTTGTTTGTTTAATAATCTATTTTCCGAAGGTTTCATCGATCACAACCGAAAGATATATTCGTTAATAACAACTGTAAATTAACAGATTTACAGATTAATTGAAAATAGTAACATCGATAGATTGTTACAGATTGGCGCTCAACGAGTGGGCTTTAGTTAAGTAAAAAAATCATATAAATTGTTACTTAACTTGAGCAGGCAACCATTAGAGGCACAGGAATGCATACGAGAGGTGTTACGAAAAGAATGGAGAAGGAACAAGAAACAGAAGAAGATAGGAGGGAAGAAGAAACAGAGGTAGGTACAGATAATGAAATGGAACAACAGGCGAGCAATAAAGAGGATGCCCAAGGGGACCAACCAGATAAAGAGGAAGCCAGAGGTGAAATGGATTTATTTAAACTATGGGAATTAATTAAAGAAGATTCCAAGAAACAGAAGGAAGCTAATGATGAAAATTATAAACGAATGGAGGAACAAAATAGACAAACTAACGAAAAAATAGACAGTATCAACGAAAACTCAAAGAAACAAAATGAAATTTTGAGTGAGAATTTGATCAAATTAATGAACGAGAAGTTTGACAGAAATAAAGAGGAAAATGATGAGAATAACCGGCTGATAAATGAAAGCTTAAACCAAATCAATGAAAGGTTTGACAGAAACGATGAGAGCTTAAGGCAGATTCAAGAAAATCACAAACAAATTGACGGGAAAATTGAAAACAGTAATAAGGAGTTACGGCAAATTATAAATGAACAGAACCAGGCGTTGAGGGAAGTTATCAAGGAAAGGGTTGCGAATGTCAATGAAACACTCAATAAAAGGGTAGATAATAATGAAGCGGAAGTAAGCCAGCAAATAGATGAAATTAAGGGGAGTCTTGAAAAGACAGATGAAACCATAGTACAACTTGCAAGGGAAGTAGAGGCCAAAATTAATCATGGAGAAAATACCTACAAAACTATGATAAATTAGGTACAATTAGAAACACAAGAGAAAATGGACGAGGTACAAATTAATATAGCTGGAAGAATTGAATTGGTAAATAACGAAATGACACAAATAAAAACCCAAGTAGTTCAACATAAAGAGACTATAGAAAATATAAAAAATCAAGAAATAAGTAATATGAAGGAATCAATAGAGATTTTACAAAATAGACCAATGTATCTAGCACATCACATAGCCCCTGAACATAAAGATAATATTAATTTTAAAATTTATAGGGGGAATCCCATAGAATTCCTGGAGAGAGTAGACGAATGGTTTAACCGAATTAAAGTAACTCGGTGGAACGTGATAAAAAGTTATTTAGATGAATGCTTCAAAAGTATAAATGATAATTGGTGGTCGGCTGTCCGAAACGAACTTAGTGATTATGAGGAATTTAAAAGGACGTTTAAGTCAAAAGATTGGTCAGATTCTGTACAGAACATGATTAGAGATAACATTACTAACGGGAGATGTAATGTTAATCAAGAACAGTCCCCAACTACTTACTTTTTGGGAAAAGTATGTTTAGCACGTCATTTGGAACCGCGGATACCAGAGGAGTGTTTGGTGAATAAATTGTCATACCATTTTGAAGAGGAGATAGTTCGTGCCAGACGCAGTGGACAAGTAAAGACCGTTGAAACAATGGAAACCTTATTAGCTAGTTACGAAATGGAAGACTATTATCAAAGGTCTCGACGGCAAGGTGAATATTATCACAATAGAAGGGAAGAGACAAATCAAGAGTCGCGTCCAGGGACAAATCGGTTTAACAATAATAACTATCATAGAAGAATGAATGACCAATTAATGAACAATCGTAATCGTAACAATTATTATCCAAATAATCACTATACTAATCATGAGAATAACAGATACAGAACAGGCCGCAGGAATTGGGACAATGGTAGAGAGTATTGGAACAATAATCGTGTCAACAACGACCAACGAAATCTACCCAATAATCGAAATCGAGAGGAGGATCTGCCTAGACACCAGGAAGCCCATAGAGATTTTGGACCTGATGAGGGTAACCCAGGAACTACTGCAAGGGACGATCGTCCGCAGGATAGGATGGAAAACTGAGTACAGCAGTGGAAGTATCTAGTAACCCCTCGCTGCTGGAATTGGAAGGGTATATACAAAGGCATGAGGAAATTAATCAAATTATAAAAATTACAAGGAACAATTATTTAAAGGATATACGAAATGATTTAACGGAAGAAGTGGTACTGTCAGAGAATAAAACTGATAATCAAATTATATACATTATGGCTGAATTGCAGGGAGTGATGACTGAGATAGTAATTGATACTGGCGCGAATGTGTCGCTACTGGACAAGGTTGAATATAACCGAATAAGGGAGAAGTATAAGAAAAATATACCAACATTACCAGTTAACAACATGGTTATTATAGATGCTACTGGCAGACCAAATAAAACAATACGACAGCAAGTAATGATGGAAGTATCTAGTGGAGGTAAAACTATTCCTATGGTGTTTATGGTAGCCCAAGGACTACCATTTAAAGCAATGCTGGGATGTGATACGCTGCGGCGGCACTCAGCTATTATTAATATGGGCAGAGGAAAAATAACCCTGTACCATGAAAATGGAGAATGGTCAAGTGAAATAGTGGATCATAAAAATGCCACTCACCAAAGACATTCTTTTACTTTGATGCGTGATGATGAGACGGAATATAAAGCACCTTTTGAGGAATTAACTTATACTAAAGAGAATGAATGGAAGGAAAAATTGCAAGAGATTTATTTGTTTAAAACTGTCAATAATAATAATAGAGTAACACCTGAACAAAGGAATCAATTAATAAAGATTTATAACAGGTATAAAAAAGTATTTTCGGATGTGCCAGGGAAAGCCAGGAATTTTATTTGTGAGTTGTCATTTAAGCAACCTATTAATTTTAACCGTAAATCATATCCTATACCCCAAAATTCTAAAAAACTGTAAGGACAACTTGCTCAACAATTTATTCAGGAACAAGACTATTTAAGATATTTTGAAACCATTTAATTAACAAAAAATAATAACAGATTAGTAAATAAGAGTTATAAAGAATTGATTTAAAATGAAATAATAGGAAAAAGTAATATTTTTAATGGTAACAAACAGAAGAAAAATTAAATGAACAGAAACAATTGATGGTAATTTGCTCAGATAAGAAGAATAAAGAATAATTTAATGACTCCAATGAAACTGAAGGAGGATGATAATTAATACAATAATTAGAATTTCTCGGAATTGAAGATTATATAAGAAGAAATGATACGGAGAATATGTCACAAGAAGTAAAGTCAAAAGAATTTTAACATAAGGCCTATCAATAATGTTATATGCTATTAGTTAATGGAAAAGAAGAAGGAATCAAGGAGAAGAAGAAATATATAAATAAATGCAAACAGCTACAGTATGAAGAATCCCAAAAGTGTTTAGTACTAGTCGCTAATTGACTACTACTTATAATTTTTTTATTTTAATGTATTGACCGTAGAAATGTTCCGGCAATAATTTTTATGAGCAGGGATGATGTTCCCCTGGTCTCAGAAGGTGTAAGGATGGACAGAGGAGTATGGACCCAGAGTGGCCACCCTACTGGTACCACTGCACAAGATAGGGAAAAATGTTAGGGAAATTGAATATTTAAGGGATAATAATTATAAAATAGCTGTATAGATTGATATTAGATTCCAGAAGTATAGATGAAGAAAATAGAAGGAAGATAGCAGACCGAAGCTTAATTGATAAAGATAATTTATAGAAGTAAATAGAAATGAGTGTTAAAACAAGTTTAATATGATTAGTGTGACCAGTCCTTATCAAATAAAATGTGGAAGTACCACTACCCAGAAATAAATAATTGATGAATTTGCGTCCAAGAGAGAGAGAGTAGAGTAAGAAAACAGCAATTACCACCAGTCTGAATTACCAGTCAGTTTACAATCAGTCGGAAATATAAAAGTACTATGAATAGGAAACCAATTGGCCAGATACAAGTTGTGCGTTTATTTCTTGCTAAACTTTGTTTATACGAAATAAACTTCTTTCGAAGGGGGAGTGTTATGTAACGTAACATAGTTGAGGTCCCCCAACGTTACATAAAAATTGAATGAAATATGGTCAAGGACCATACCCTGAATTAAGGTTGTTCAATAGTTTATGTGCTTGAGAAGTACCTCAAGTCAAAAGGAGGCAAAGACTAATGTTAAATATAAAAGAGCCAGACCAATGAATGATTGAATGTAATAAAATGTTTGTTTTTGTACTGTGACATGTTAAGGTCTACAGAGTATTTATGTTGTATTTTGAATATGCTAAAAAAGGAACTGATGTTGTTTGATAGTAATACTTCATCAATAATTATGTTTATATTTATATTAAATTTGTCTTTATACAATCCAGTATAGTTACCAATGTTAGATACTGTACTAAGTTCTAAGTATTGTATAAAGTTGAAAAATACTGTTGTTTAAATTAATGTTTATAAACTGAGCCAGGAGTGTGACCAGTGTTTCAAGTCTAACAAGTAGTTCTGACAATTATATCATAAATTAATAAAGGGTTCCAGAACCAGTTAATTAATATAAAAAAGTAACCACCAGTAAATTAAAATTCATGTAATTAACCATGTAACCAATAATTAATTGTACAGTAGGTCAGGTAAAAAGAAAATTAAGTTAAAAAACCAAATAATGTTATAATGGTTGTAAGTGAATCTATAGGCCTAAATTCCATATTAGTGAAAGGAAACTAATACCTTTTTAGGAAACCCAGTCCAACGAAACTCTGGTAAAACATTTACTGTTTAGGAAGGAAGGTTAGGGGAGAATTTTATGTGATTTAATATTGATCCAAGCATGGAGTATTTTATTGGAAAGGAGTAGTAATATTCTATAATGCCGGCTCAAGGATATAGAAAAAACGTGGTTGTTAAGGCAACTGAAATGTACAGAAGTTGTTGATTTGGAATTAATTCGTTCTGATTGTTACAAGCTATTAGGTTGAGATGGACCGATATATTTAAAAAATATGAATAAATCTAAAGGAAATATGTATCAAAATTGAAAAACCCTTTTTGTAAAACAATTATACTTTAATGCTAATGAGTAATAAAAATTAAATAATCCTCCAAATTGTAAATGAATACAGTAAAAAGAATTGAAGGCCTCTCACCTGATTCACTAAATAATTCCGCTGGATTCAGTATTAAACCAATTCATACTATAAACCGAAGATCAGTAAAGAATTAAAAGCCTGAATTAATGGAATTATTGAAAATACTAGAAGACTCGGTTTGGCAGAAATAACCTTCATTGGCAGCAGAAGAAGCTGAGATCCTAATTCCATTTTACTGGGACCGAGAATTGTGAAGATCGTAAAAGAAGAATAGAAGCCCTAAGATTTCCTTTGGGTTTACCAGTACACACCACCATCAATTTTATTGAAAACCAGATCTGTTTCACTGGATGAAGACGAGATAAGCTGAGTTTTGGGCCACTGTTTACAAACGTCCACCGCCAGACGCAATTTTCGTCGGTTTGGTAAAAAAACAACTTATTTTCATTTCACTGTATTTAAAGTAAATAATTTTATTTTTGTAAATTGAACAACCTTAATTATGCATTTTACCTGGCCTTACTAATGGTTCAAAGAACTTTACGAACCCTGGGATAAGAATTATTTGTTATTATTTTCAAGTGTATATGTTTTTAGAATTTGAGTAATTAATAATCGATATATGTCTGGATGATCGATTGGATCGTATTATTGTTTTTTGAGACAACATAACCTGTGAATTAATAGAGAAAACAAATAAAGTACATTTATTGTATGAGATAACGTTTAAGTTATTGCAGAATAAATACTATATGTAGTGGGTGGAATAATTTACAAAAAGATTGATACAAGCACAACGAACAACTAACCTATAAGTACGCTTATTACTAGTAACAGCACTCAAAGTTTGCAGCTGGTGGGACGGGAGATTGCTGAACTAGCTTGTGTTTAATATTAAATTTGAATGAAATTTTCTACCATCGAGTGACTAGGGTTGACACAAATACCCCTTACATTCAGTTAATACTCCATACATATCGCTAATATTACACAACCACTGAAAACTAAGTTAAGTCTATAGAGTAGTACGATTATAAATTCAAGAACATAATTATAAATTTGTTTGTTTAATAATCTATTTTCCGAAGGTTTCATCGATCACAACCGAAAGATATATTCGTTAATAACAACTGTAAATTAACAGATTTACAGATTAATTGAAAATAGTAACATCGATAGATTGTATTATATATAACATCGATATATATATATATTAGTATAATGTTGACATGTGTTTCATATTTCTTGTTTTAAGTAAAGTGTAATTTCCAATTTGGTGTTATTTTATCGGGTTGTAAACTTGTGTTATTGCTATTAATATAATTTGTGCCAATAGTTAAAATGAATTAGGTAATGTGAATGCAGTAAAATGTGTGAAATGAGTACCATACCTCATAAGAAAGGGAAGCCAGTTAGAACTGGTAACTAAATAAGCTATAAATAATGTGGTTAAGTATTTAAAAGAACTTTTATATCAGGAAAGTGTTAAATATTGTTTATAGAATATTTGATGGAACTATAACCAGTCAGGCATCAATATTTAGGTTCTTCAAAGAGTCGGAATATGGTACAGGTTAAACCAAACATAACACTGGAGCCTGACATTGTATGAACATACTCAAAATGTATGCTTGAAATATTACATGAAGTGAACATGGATGTATAGATTACAACGTAACAAGTTGCAAATTTAATATAATTTAAATTTGTGGAGCCCCACGATCTTGGAGTATTTTATAATAAGAGTATTTTTATTTATCAGCATTTAAAATTCATATTTATTGTTTACTCAATATTATAAATATTGTTACAACACAAATAAGGCACCCCAATACCAGGGATAAAAAAGATGAATCAACAATATAAAAAGTAATTCGTATAATATAAAATGTTTAATGAAAATATAATGACAATGACGTGACAAACGACGACATGGCCTAACCCAAGTGATTGACCAAATAAAAAGAAACAAAAGGAGAAGGGAAAAAACGAAAACAAAAAGAATGAAACCTATTGAAGGAAGTGAATGACTCCATACAACAAATGAAGTAAAACCAAATGAGAAGGGGAAAACCAAAATAAAATGAAACAAAATAAGATGAAGGAGAAGAAGAAGGAAAATGGAAATGAAACAAACCAAGTATAAAGGAAATAAAGTGAAACCGAATGAGAAAACACAGACAAATAATATAGAATATGAAAAGGAGAAATGGTACACTCAATTATAATATTGGAAAAGAAACCAATAACTAACCAATGTAAAAAATAAGTATTATTATCGATTAAATGACAAATGTAAATGATAACTGATAAAACCCGATAAATAAAAGTACACTAACCCAAGAATTAGAGTTATATGTAATAAAGAACTCTATAAAGACATGAACTTATTAATAGTATAAATAATATTTGTAAAGAGAGAGATAGTGAGATGGTGAGAAAATAAAATTAACCAAGTGACAAAGAGAAAGTAATGGTAGGGATTACCCACTAATAAACACTTAAAATAATCATTTAAGGAGTGCAAAAGTGAAAGTGTAAAACCCCCAAAATAATTAGAAAATCTAGTGATAGATAAAAAACGGTTAGTAAATCAGTGATAAACACTAAATGGTTTAAAAGTGAATATTATTAGTGTTGCGTGCTTAACACTCTCGAAATCATCTTGAGTTAGTTTTGCAAGCTTAAGGAAGCTGGTAGGAAGTCAGAAAGTGTATTACATTAATTAGTGGATCGTAAATTATGATTAAGTAACGTTTATTGAAAGCATTTGGAAGCGCAGGCCTACGCAATTACGTCTTAGCTCATAGCCAAATATAAGATGAATGTAAGGCTACGTAATGTGTAGCATTGAAGCTAGATCAGAAATAAGAAGAACAGAGCAAATTTAGGTTGCCGCGGCTTGGCTAGAAAACAAGGGTGCAAACGAACTGTTCAAAGATTGAGTGTAGACTGATTAGTCGCAGCGGGGTGACCACGTGGAACACCGCCACGGTGACGTAAGTGCGCTAGGCAGATTGCGCGTAAGCAAGTACAATGTACAATGTCTTAACATACTGCCCGCCTCAAAATCGGAGATTTTGACATAGTTTGCAGTAAAAAAAAAGAACAAATTATTTAGCGCATACAAGTATACATGAATACTGGCAAACATACAAATATAATATAAACGAGTATATCATTAATATAATTAAATACATTATTAATCAATGCTCCATAGGTAATATGTAACAATAATCCAAAGGCTTGAATATGCGATAAACCATGAACAATAATACATGGCAAAAGGACACCGTGGGTGGCCTTGCACAAACATTAAAGAAATACAACCAATTTAAAAAATAACAGCATGACACTTGGCGTGTAATAAACAGTATTGCGCAGCAATACAAGGTAATATATCTGGAAAATTCACTATGACAATATACAGTAGAAGTATGCCACAAATATTGATAATAATGTACAATAAAAATACCCAAAAATTTAATGTAATAATATAATGAAAATACACAAAAATTTAGTATAATACTATACACTGCACCACACCGTTCACCATAATTGACATCACACTAAGAAAAGAAAAACGTTTAAATGTTCACCAATGCACCGCTACATGGCGTCCATTAATGATACAATACATACAAGTGCATAAATGGTATACCTTACATAAGTTACATGATATAAGTTACATAAACAACATTGTAGTCAATAAAATGTGTATGGAAGAGCATGTGCTCGACCGGCAATGTCCCGGGCATGAAACACCGAGGCGCAATCAGTCTGTTGCCACCGGAAGTGGGCACAGCTTATGAATGGGTCTATGCAGAATGCCGTTGGCAGTACGGACGTCCGCAACACGTACCAATGAATCCTGCCCAAGATATGTCTGAGTGACAATGCCGCGCTTCCAAACCAATGGTGGGGCATTGTCATCCAGAATGAGGACCAGTTGTCCTACCGATAAATTTTTCGACTCCTTTTTCCACTTGTTTCGTTGCTGCAACTGGTGCAGATAGTCTCGGGACCAACTCTTCCAAATGGAACGAGTAAACCTTTGCAAAAGCTGCCATCTCCCCAAGCGACCGAAATTTGTATCCGAATAATCAGGTTCCGGAAGAGCGGTAAGGGGGGAGCCAACCAAAAAGTGAGCTGGAGTCAACGGCTCAGGATCCCCGGCGTCATTTGAAATGGAAAACAAGGGACGCGAGTTTAAACAGGCTTCAACTTGGGTTAAGACAGTGGAGAACTCTTTGAAGTTCAGGATCGTATTGCCTATGACGCGCCGCAGATGGAACTTAACAATCTTGACGCCACTCTCCCACAGACCACCAAAATGGGGGGCTGAGGGAGGTATGAACGACCACTTAATTCCGCGTGGACTAGCGAAATCCTGAGCGGCCCTTTGAAATTCGTCCGCTTGAAGAGATTGTATAGCTGGTGTAATATAGTGCCAGCCCGTCGGAAATTAGTACCGTTATCGGAGAATATTTGTTCGGTGATGCCCCTCCGGGATATGAAACGTCTCAAGGCGGCCAAAAAGGCGTCTGCCGACAAATCTGAAACCAATTCAAGGTGAATAGCCTTGGTGGACAAGCAGATGAACAGAGAAATGTAGGCCTTAGTAAAGGATTTGGACCTCTGCCCGCCCTGGCGTAACAACATAGGACCGGCGTAGTCCACGGCGCACTGTGAGAATGGCTTGGAAGGGGTGACCCTAGGCGCGGGTAATTGACCCAACAGTTGGCTGGAACCAGACGCGCGAAAGCGAAAACAAGTGATACATTTGTGAATGACCGAGCGTATGTACGACTTGTCGTTTATAATCCAATACTTTTGGCGCAGCGAACATTGCGTAAGTTGTACTCCACCGTGGAGTAATCGAATGTGTTCATATTCAATAATTAATCGAGTAAGATGAGCCTGCGGATGTAGTATGATTTGATGCTTGTTACTGTAACTTAGCTGAGACTGCTGAAGGCGACCGCCAACACGCAATATACCAGCGTTATCAAGAAAAGGATTAAGTGAGAATGTTTTACTATCAGTAGGTATAGGGCGATGTGCCTGTAATTGCTTAATTTCAACATTGAAATGCGAAAACTGGGCTTGGCGAATAAAAACCAAGAGCGTGCTGTTTAACTCATGCGCCGATGAAAAGGAGGTGCTTCTACTGGAAGCGGGAGACTTAGCGTTATGAATAAAACGCAGGCAGTAAGCAAAAACGCGTAGAAGCCTAGTGAGAGAAGAGTAATTTTCAACATAGTTTGAAAAGTGTGAAGCGGTAGCCAACGCGAGCAGGGCCTGTTTACGTACTTCCTTGTCCAACTCCGGATGAGCGTAAGCGGAATTGGGATCGAAGGGACGAGTAGGCCAGTCCAAATGCTTCTTTAGTAGCCAATAAGGACCATGCCACCATTGCTGGTGGTTGTGTAACAAACGGGGTAAACAACCGCGGGATAGAATGTCCGCGGGATTATCATGAGACGAGACATGATACCAATTGCCCAGACTAGTGAGCTGCTGAATTTCAGAAACACGGTTCGCTACGAATACCTTCCACCTGGACGGTTTTTGATGAATCCAGTGAAGGGCAATCGTCGAATCAGAGTAAAAATATAACTTGCTGAACTTGTAGGCCACGGCATGGACGACCTTAGAAACCAACTGCGGTAATAACAAACAGGCGCACAGCTCTTGACGAGGTAAGGAAATTTGCCTTAACGGGGCAACTCTTGATTTAGAGCACAATAAATGAGACGAAATACTATTATCGGAATATACCGTGCGCGCATAGATACAGCATGCGTAACCTTTTACAGATGCGTCGGCGAACCCGTGTAATTGGAATGAGATGATTGACGAACTACCTGAATCTTTTACAGCCCTCGGGATCCTAAAATGAGTATCTGAAATTAATTGAGCGTAGAGCTCAGTCCATTTAATAGATAAGGAATCAGAAAGCGGGTCGTCCCAGTTTGTACCCGAAGACTAAAGTGTTTGCATAAAGTACTTGCACCAAAACGTGATAGGCCCAATTAAACCCAATGGATCATAAATACCAGCGATAACAGATAACACCTTTCTTTTATTGAAATGATCAATTTTAAAATTTCTTTGTATATTGTATACGAAGCAGTCCGCTATAACGTCCAACTGAATGCCCAAAGTGTTTTGTCCATGTTAAAGTCCAGGGACGAGTTAGTGTACGAAGATGTTATATTCCGGTTGTTAGACGACCATTTGTGAAGAGTGAAGCCGTAGCGGCTTAGCAACTCAGAAATGTCGGTATTCAATTGGATTAGAACGGGTGAGCTATCGGAACCAGTGAGGAGGTCATCGATGTAAAAGTCGTTAGCAATGACTGAACAGGCCAGGGGGTACTGAGTACTATTCTCCTGGGCGATTTGTTTTAAACATCTCATTGCAAGAAATGATGCACTGGCAGTCCCGTACGTGACTGTTCTTAAAGCATAATGTTTGAGCTCCTTGTGGGGAGAGTCACACCAAAAAATTCTTTGTAAATTGGAATCACGTGGGGAGACCAAAATTTGGCGATACATTTTTTCTATGTCCGCGATGAAAGCGTAACGATGAGTTCTAAATCTGGTCATAATGGCGAAAAGATCGTGCTGGATCGTGGGGCCGACCCTAAGGGTGTCGTTTAACGACAAATCGTTGGGCGCCTTGGCCGAACCATCAAAAACAACGCGAAGTTTAGTGGTTGTGCTCGTAGTCTTAAAGACGGCATGGTGAGGTAGATAAAAAATGTTTGATTTGTCAACTGACAAGTCATATGAATCAAGCGGAGACATATGGCCGAGATTTAAATATTCTTGCATAAAGTCAACATAATCCTTGTGTAAAGACTGGTTTTGCCTAAACTTGAGTTCAAAGGTTTGAAACCTACGAACCGCTCCGGTGAGGGAATCTCCGAGGCATTCTGTAGTGCGGGGTAGCGACACAACGAACCTACCACTATCATTACGATAGGTGTTTGCGATGAAGTGATTTTCACACTCCGATTCCGCATCTGAAGGAGTATGGTGCGAAACATCCTCCAACTGCCAGAAGGCCTTGAGTTGCGATGAGACAGCATTATTATCGTCGAGGGCAATGAATGAAGAGACGGGTTTGGTCATATTCATGTTGAAGGGTAGATTCCCAGCGAGTATAAACCCCAGTTTAGTTTCTTGTATTGTTGGAAAATGTGGACTTCGAACGAATTTGGTCGGCTCAATTAATTGCAAAAAGTATTGTGCCCCAAGTAATATGTCAATTTGGGACGAATTATTAAATTGCGGGTCAGCTAAAAATATCCCTCTAGGAATTTTCAAGGAAGCGATGTCAAAGGATTCGGTTGGAAGATTGTTTGTGATTCGGGGCAGAACAGCGCAGTGGACACTCAAGGTGAAGTCCCTATAACGTGAGTTTAAGCACACGCGCGTGCTAAAATTGGCCTGACATGATGAGCTATTTATACCTGCGATAGGCAGCTCGGATTTGTTTAGCCTTAGGCCCATGCGGCGGGCGAAACCCATAGTACAAAAATTAGCTTGGGACCCTGAATCCAACAGGATTCTCACTGGGCGTCTTTTACCGTGGTGATTGATAGTAGTGCATACGGCGGTGGATAATGAAATTGACTTATTCGTCTGTAGCTTCAGGGAACATTGCTTATTGTTCCTGTTGCTAGACTGATTTATCGAAGCATGGAGCATAGTGTGGTGCCTTTTCGCGCATGCCTTGCATGAAAATTTGGAAGGACAACACGAGCTGTTATGGCCCGAGCGAGTACAATTCAGGCATAGTTTATTATGTATCAACACTTCTTTACGTTGTATAGGCGGTAGGGCGATAAATTGCGGGCATTCAAGTAGTTTGTGACTACCACGACACAGCTGACAAGATTTATTGTTTGGTGGAGTGTGCACTAGTGACCCAGTGAACTCCGCGCGCTTAGTTGACTTGCGATAAGAAGCATTAGCGCCAACCCATCCGAAGCCAGGCGAACCGGTCGGTGCATTTATGTTTTGTAACAGGTGACGTCTTGAATTTAAAAAATTAATGAAATTATCATAAATAGGAAGTTGTTTTTCGCCTAAAGTTTCCTTCCACAACCTGCACGTGTGCTCGTCAAGTTTTTGGGATAGAAAATGCACAAAAATAAGCTCGAACGTATTTACAGAAAGTTTTAATGAGTTCAGCGCATTTATGTTGGCGGTGAGCTCATCTATGAATTTAGAAATGCTGAGCATGGACTCACGTTGAATGTGTCTCATGCCCAGTACGTTTGCTGCATGATAGTGGTTACAATCAATTTATTGTCATAGCGCGCCCTTATCAACTCAATGGCCACCGTGTAACTTTCGTGCGTGATAGGTAGCGATTTTATGACATTCAGCGCCTCGTCTTTTAATGATAAGTGCAAATAATGAAGCTTCTGGATGCCAGTTAGGTCCGTTCGGACATGAACTAGCTCCAAAAACATGTGGTAAAAGTGTTGCCACTCGATTATGTCACCTGAGAAGCAGGGTAGCTTAATAGGTTGCAATTGAATGGGAGGCGCGCTGAATGTAACTACCTCAGATGGACTTGCTGCCTTCCTGGTCATTTCCTCGGCATGGTCTATTAAATTTTGCAGCTTGCATTCTATGCTGGATAAATCGTCTTCTGTTTGAACCCTATCGCTAGCAGAAGCAAAATCGGAGTCCTCAGACTCGATTTGTGTTTGGATCTCATCATATTTAGCCGACAGTTCCATAAGGTGGCGAAGCTTTATTTTTAATGCATGATTGTCATACGTATCATGATCGAAATTGTCGGCATAAGTATTTATGCGCGATATAGAGGCCTTGATCGTGCCACGTTTCTTGATCAGCGCCTTCATATCCGCCATGATTGGGTATGAACAAATAAAAGGAACAAGAATTTAAATGATGCTACAAAGGCCAAGTTAGTGCAACGAGATGAGCCAGACCAGGCAGGAAGTCCAAATCATAAAGTCACGCAACGACACGGTAATACTTACTAACATATCTTAACTAAATTTATGTGACAATAAAATCCTGAATTAGGCGTTACAACCAATATAGCAGCAATCATCAATGACATGAGTGCTGTTTGAAAAGATATGACTTAGAAATAAAGAGAATATTAATTGAGTTCACAAAAAATTATAAGTTCATATTCAAATTATTGAAAAATATTTAAATTGTTTTAGATTATTAAATCATATTATTATTTCTATACTGCTTTGTTTAATTTAATAATATTGAGAAAAAATATGCGAATTATGCAAGTTGAAACTAATGCACAACATGAGTTCAATCAGTTGAAATGGTACTTATCGGCATGTTCTAGAAGGTATCGAAAGCCTGTCGGAACCCTCGTTTCAGGTACTCAAGCATGGATAATGTAGACATGGTCGTTGCCTGTCCGGTGATGTCCAATGCGGTGGAATCCTGTTTAGATAGGCTGCTCTGGATTTTCCCAATGCTAAATGCCACTTGCTGGATATGCTGCAATGATGATTCCAATGTTTGGTTGGCGAAATATGAAGTCCCCAATGTCGTGTGATGCGATTCCCAGAAGTAGGTGCTAATTGACGAGTTGTTGAATTTAAATTGAAGAAAGGAAATGTTGATAGGCCTGCTTAATGCACTAAACCATAAGACGAATTGTCCATGGTTTTAGTCACGTCCGTGAAATACAAATCCGGGTACGGAGGACCATATGTTGCGTGCTTAACACACTCGAAATCATCTTGAGTTAGTTTTGCAAGCTTAAGGAAGCTGGTAGGAAGTCAGAAAGTGTATTACATTAATTAGTGGACCGTAAATTATGATTAAGTAACGTTTATTGAAAGCATTTAGAAGCGCAGGCCTATGCAATTACGTCTTAGCTCATAGCCAAATATAAGATGAATGTAAGGCTACGTAATGTGTAGCATTGAAGCTAGATCAGAAATAAGAAGAACATAGCAAATTTAGGTTGCCGCGGCTTGGCTAGAAAACAAGGGTGCAAACGCACTGTTCAAAGATTGAGTGTAGACTGATTAGTCGCAGCGGGGTGACCACGTGGAACACCGCCACGGTGACGTAAGTGCGCTAGGCAGATTGCGCGTAAGCAAGTACAATGTACAATGTCTTAACAATTAGTAAATAAGAGTATTGTAAATGATAGGATTAGAAAATCTAGTGGTAGATAAAAAACGCTTAGTAAATCAGTGATAAACACTAAGTGGTTTAAAAGTGAATATTAGTAGTAAATAAGAATATTGTAAATGATAGGATTAGAAAATCTAGTGATAGATAAAAAACGCTTAATAAATCTGTGATAAACACTAAACGTTTTAATGGTGAACAAGTAAGAATTTGGTTAATAATAGTATTAGATATAAACACTTAATAATCTGTAATGAACACTGAAGATTAATGGTGAACATTATTATTTAAAAAAGAATCTTGTTATTAATAAAATTAAGTTTAATTGTAAGAGAGGGATACAATAGTATTCAAAAGGGGGAATCCCATGGAAGGTAAACAGTTAGTGTTACCATGGATTGGAGGTAGAGATTATTTAAGAAATATGAAATTAAAAAACAAAATCAATAAACACCCCATGTTATAAGGGATAATCAATTAAGTAAGTTTAAAGGGTGTGATGATGTTTATCACCCAAAAAATAATAATGAATGAATTGAATTGTAAACAGACATTACCTAATAACTGTTAAAAAATTGTTCAATTAAATTTATGAATAGGATATGGCTGAAGGAATTATACAGACCATAGGCCTAGATGTTATATTTTATGTAATAAAGAATAGTAAGTAATAGCCATATTGTTAACAAGGACAAAATAGATAAATAAGAAGGTAAATCAAGACAGATCTAATAACACTGGAAAATCAGTTAGGAAATAATTAACAAGCCATGATGTAGAAAATAATGGTAACATACAATTAGTATAAGAACAGATCCAAAACACATCAACAAATAAACAAATCAATTATAATAACAAAACAAAACACATTAGGGTAAAATAAGATGTAAAATAAGTAAATATAATCAGTTACTATTTAGGCCTTGAAATGCCTAACTATCAAAAACAAATACAGTAGAACCTCGTTAACCCGGACCAGTTTTGGAAAAAAAAATTATGTTGTTTAGCGTAGTAAATGAAGACTTGTTTTACAGACGATAAATCGCTATTCTCAGTAGGTACATTACTCGAATTCACTTACCAGCGGGCGAGTTCATTGCACTCACCCCACCTGCCAACCCTCTCCTTCCCCTCCCCAAGCCTCCAGTGGGCGAGTTCATTGCACTCACCCCACCTGCTGTTGCTACGCAGCAAACTGGTGACTCAACCCTCTCCTTCCCCTCCCTACGCCTCACACTTGACATTGACCTATAAACAACATTCCTCAGTTGCGCTGCAATCTCGGTAGTGTTCGCGTGTTGTCCTAGTGTCACTGTCGAGGTACAGTATCGTTGTGCTGTTTCGTTAGCACGTTGTTCGCGATGGCGACGAAACGTAAAAACATTGTTGTGACTATGAAAAAAAGGATGGAAGCATTGACAAGAATTGATAAGGGAGAATCGTTAAAGAACATTGCTGCTGAGTTTGGAGTAGGAACATCGACCGTATCTGATTGGAAAAAGAACAGAATATTCATTGAAGACTTTTGTTTCAAAATGATTTCTAAGGACAGTTTGGATAATCGGTGTAAAGCAAAAACTGCTAAACTAGAAACTCTGGATGAAGCATTGTTTGTCTGGTTTTGTGCTGAAATAGAACGTGGTTTGCCGATTTCTGGACTCATCATCCAACAGAAAGCATTGAGTTTGAACAAACAGTTGCCCCATGGAGACCCGAGTTTTACAGCTAGCCACGGGTGTTATGTTAATTACTTTTATACAAAATACAAATACAAATACATAGAATTATCTATCTTCCACCTACCTTGTTTTTCCCTCTCGTCCCAGAATCCATCACACGAACGTCGAGATGCAAGAGTGATCTAAAGGTTGTGTTAATAATAGACGCAACTCGCATTTTGTGAAGAGAAACAAACTAAGATTTTATTTTATTCTTTAAAAATTTTTAAACTTCAAGTTATATAATTTCTTTGCCGCTTAGCTCAAGCGATTATCCAAAATTTAAAATGCATAAAACTTTTACTTATATTTATGACATGATTAAATATATTACAATATTACACTTAACATCTTACCTTACATTGGCAGCCCAGCCTGCTCACACACACACACAAACCATTACAAAACAAAACCCCTTCTTTATTTATTTAAACATTATTTAATATATTATGCAATACCCGTGCCGGCAACGTGGGGTTCCTCCGAACTCGTGGCCTCTCACTTATGAATTTAGTTGTGGGTCCGGAAATAGTTTATAATTTATTCTTCTTCTGTCGAAACCATCCGCACTTCTTCATTTTTGACTAACTGCACTCACTTTTATTTGATAATGAAAATTTGTTAATAAGCCATGTTCGGCAGGCTGCCTGCGCAGGCGAGCATCAGTGAGGTACTGGGAAGAGCGTTCACCAAGTTCCCCCAATTACATTTCTCTCGGACAAGGCGGAAACCAATGCCTTATTCGTTAAAGTCATAGCTATGGTTCATTTAACAAGTGCAAACTCCCATGTGCTGGACGTTGGCGATATTTGTTGTCCAGTGGTTTACGTCACTGTAGTAGGCGTGACTTAGTTTCGTTTCCGTCACCTCCGATGCACGTGGCAAAAAATATTGTCTCTGGGCCATATTGTGCGCCTTTTGCTTAGCGTGTGTATGCGCTCCGCCGATGTTAGTGCGTTTGGGCGCATTACACTGTTTTGCCGTTCTGAGAATTACGAAGCTGTGTGCGACACGCACATTCCATTGTAATTGTTTCATCACCGTTCTTTGTTAGCGACGATTTAGATTCAACCTGTGACTGGCCACGCATATGAAATAAATTGTTGCAAATTTTTAATAAAATAAAACCCCTCCCTTTTGCCCCGTTACACGGGTGGTTGGACGGATGGAAAAAACGGCATGGAGTGCGTCAACTTACAATCACTGGAGAAAGCTTGTCAGGTGATGTTGAAGCAGCAGAAAAATTTGAAAAAGAGTTTGAAGACTTTATTAAAAAGGAAGAACTGACTGCAGATCAAGTTTACAATGCCGATGAATCCGGTTTATTTTACCGGATGTTGCCGAGTAAAACGCTAACCTCAAAATTAGGAGATTCAGCGAAAGGGTATAAAAAAGGGAAAGACCGCCTCACCATAATGGCTTGCAGTAATGTGTCAGGAAAGCACAAAATTCCTCTCCTTATAATAGGGAGGTCTAAAAACCCCCGTGCATTGAAAAATGTGAAACGAGGCTCATTGCCTTTCGTTTACAGCTCACAAAAAAGTGCTTGGATGGTTAGTGACACTTTCAAACAGTAGTTTTTCAAGAATTTTGTGCCGTCAGTAAAAAAATATTTGAAGAATTGTGGCCTTCCCAACAAGGCGGTTTTGCTGATTGACAGTGCGCCTTCGCATCCGTCTGTCAATGAACTAGTCAAAGATTACATTTCAGTGAAGTTTTTACCACCTAATGTAACTTCTCTCGTTCAACCAATGGACCAATGAGTTCTAGAAAAAATAAAAAAAGTGTACAAAAGGCAAATGCTAAGTCAACTGGTAGAGGACGAAGGAGAGCATGGTGTGGTAGAGGTGCTGAAATCTTTTAACGTAAAGACTGTTATTTATATGTTTGCGGAAGCTTGGGACCAGGTTGGAAAAGAAACTTTGATAAAGTCATGGAAAAAGTTATGGCCTGGTGTGTGTGACTTGCCAGAAAACAATACAATTGAAGAAGAAGAAAAAACAAGTGTGGAAGAAGATTTTATAGACATTTTTAAAAATATCGATGGCTGTTCCGATGTTGATGAAGACATTGACAATTGGTTGCAAATTGACAAAGACGGAGGTTATAAAGCGATCACAGAGGAAGAAATTATTGCATCATGCAGTGTTACAGAAAATGAAAATGAAGAGGATTCAGACAGTGTTGTTGAACCAGCTGTGGTTATGACCCACACAGAAGCAGTAGCAAACATAGATATATTGATGGTTTATTTCGACAGTCAAGCCGAAACATCGCCAAACGAGCTTCTAATGCTAAAGCGGATGCGAGATCGCGCTGCTCATAAGCGATACACAAAACTGAGGCAACAAAAGCTCACTGCCTTTTTTACTACCGACTAGTTTGTACCTATATTGTGTACAGTGTAAATACATATTATGTGTTTTTAGGTGAAAGTGTGATAATAATTTTTAAACTACATTAAAAATATTTTTGGTAAGTACATGTTCTTTTTTATCATTTTTCCCTCATTCTCTGGATAACCCGGATTTTCATTAATGCGGATTGGCCCCGGCCCCAGTTGATCCGGGTTAAAGAGGTTCTACTGTAACTACAAATTGTAAAAAATTAACAAGGAAATTAGCAAATCCAAGGCAAGTATCTAGCCAAGGATAATTTGTGAATCATATTAAAAGAAAAATGTTAGAATAATTACTTAAAATAAAAAAGAAATGTAATTAACAAATATTAACATAATTGTACAAACAATAATACATTAGAGAACCCAACCTTATGGGATGTCAAAATAATCTTTGAAAGGAAATACAAACAGTAGTGATAATATTTAATACATAGGAAGGAAGACGGAAGAATAAAAGCAATCAGAAGATATACAGTAATTTTGAATAAAAATTCAAAATTGATAACAATGGTTATAAGTCATGATCAACCAATCGGAATCAATGAGTAATCATGACAACAGACCGTTGGTTAAGATTTTTCCGTTAAATCATAGTATTCAATAAGTGACGCTCTTCCAGAATAGACGCCAGGCCGTGAATTACCAAAATTTTAATCTAAAATGTATAAAAAGTAATCAAAATTCAAAAAGATGGAAACGTAAGAAGTAGACGAGGAACGAGAACATTTAACTGATGCCAAGGATCAATTTAAATAAAATTTAAATGAATAAATTGCTACAACTAAAATGAAAAAGATGCCAGAAGCCCCAGATAATTGAAAATTGACCACGATTGAAGCCCTATTCTATTTCAACTGAACGACTGTTTACATCAAGTCTACTGATTTGATAAGTGGGCCTATCATTAAATTACCCAAATTTCAGAAATAAACTCACTTTAAATATTTCTCACAATAACCTGAATTCTCACTATAAACTGAATATTATTTCTTTCAAAGATTAAGTAAAAAAAATAAAACACTGAAAATTTGTTAACTAATAAAATAACCTGTTGTTAGATTACGAACTTTTGAAACACACTTTACTACACTGCAGGAACAAATTATAGCTACACATTATATTATTTAAGTACAAATAATGTAAGGTAGTGTACTTTTTATTGTAATCATTATTAATATTTTTCTCATAATCACAAGAACCCAGACTTTGAACGAAAATAACTGTAAACAAACAACAAAGTCGCCATCTTTGACTGTATATTCCGTTCAAAATCGATTCGCCAAACCCTAGAGAGATTAGACTCATATTAATTGTCGGTGCAAATTTGTTGAATAACCAAATATAATTTTAATGTCAAACTGAATAATTACCAATCACAAATTAAAGAAAGTAGTGCAGAGTGTAACCATTGGTTTTATTTCATAGGGAAGTGTATTGTATAATTTGTGCATTTTAGCGAACAACTAGGATTGATGGTAAGTGCTCACACCGCAAACTCGGCGAACTACCTGCTTGATTAAGAAGGTCAAACGAAGGCGGGAATAAATTTGAATGCTCCAGGCCGTCATAGCTAAGATCGCTAAACCATATTATTTATTAATTTAATTGTTTTAAGTAAACAATTTGGCGCCACCCAGGATTATTAAACACCTATGAAACAACAGGTAATGTTTCCACTCGCATTGTACTGGTAATTGAAGTATCACTACGGACATCATTAGCGCAAAACATAGAAGTAATGACACCCGTGAGAGGCGAACACACACTATACTTTACACATTTTCAGAGTACGTAAGAATTTCATTGTTACAGATTGGCGACCAACTAGTGAGGCTAGAAAAGAAGACTAGCAGCGATTACGGGAAAAATAAAAAGACAAAAAAGATGAAACAGAAAGATATGCCACAACAACAAACGAAAATGCCCAAACAACAGAAACAATTTAGCTATGCAGAATGGGTGACGGGGTTATTTAAAAAGTTCAGCAAGGGGATGGAGTACATCAAGAAAAATACCACGGATCACGAACGAGCACAGATGAGTCGTGCGAATGCAGTGGGAACGCCAAACGACAAAATGTCATTGAGAGATATGATGAAATGTGGAAGCTAGACAACAAGTATAATAAAGAAGAGACTATCGGGACAGCCCATGAAAAAGGAGATACCCATGTGGAAAGGATGACTGAAGAAGATTGGAATAGATGGGACGATAATGAACACAAATGAAAAACGAAAGAACGGGAGTATACGCACAGGTGATAGAGTAATTTATACAGGAGGAGTATGAACAATGGAGACAATCAATAAGACAACCAGAAAAACCTATACAAACGGAAAACGCAGAATTAAGGGAATGGATAAGGGTTATGTTTGAACTATCCAGAGAAGATATTTGTAATTCGAGGAAGGTACATAATCAAATAGAAGAGTTCAAGGAATTACCAAATAATAAAAAAATGAAACAACCAAAAACTCAAATAAAAAAAGAAATAGTCAAAGACGTCGAAGTGAAGCAACAGAAGAAAATACCAGAACAAAAGAAGGAAGAAAAGAGAAGGAGAATTACCAAATTCAAAAGATGTAAGATCAGCTTACAACAATATTTCGATGACATATGAGGTATAATATAAAATATAAAATAAAGGAATAAGTTACAAAAATTCCTACAAAGTAAGATCACCTTAAAATAAGGTATAAATAACATATAAAGTAAAAAGAAAAAAAAATTATATATATGTGTAAAATGAAGGAATAAGTTACAAAAATTCCTATAAAGTAAGAGCAACAAACTTACAAAAATTATTTAGAATAATATTTAAAACAAAACAAAATAAACAAAAATGAAATCAAGCAAGAACTGCTAAGACAAATACCTAAAATTATAAAGAATATAGAGTATTCATAGAAAAAAAATGAACTGGCATAAGAAAAAAAAAAAAATGTGTACAAGCAAATATACAGCAAATGGCTAAAGCAAAATAATGGTAATCAACCAAGAAAAAAGAAAAAAGATGTCTAAGATAATCAAAATGATCACAAGAAGAAAAGCAAATCAAACAAATGAAAAGTTAGAAATAATGAAATTAACAACTAAATAAACAAAAAACAATCAACTGTATGAGTAGATAACAGTATATAGCAAAGGTACAGTGGAAGGAAGAATGAGTAAAAGGTTAAATGATCGAAAAAACCACGAAGTGGACAATCCCAAAAAATATTATTATTAATGTAAGTCACAAGATGACAAAAAAGGTTTTTAAGATTGACTGAGAATAGGTCCAGCAATCAAATAACTGAGCAGAGATGATGTTCCTCTGGTCTCAGAAAAATGGGTAGTAATGGAAGAAACCAGCTACTAAAAGTTGGGGAAAAAATTATATAAAAGGGAGAACACACTAATGGAAATAAGTAAAAACAGATCTAAATAAGAAGGAATGGAACAAGTAAGAAGAGAAACAAGAAAGAAGAAATAAACAAGAAGAAAAAGGAAAAAATAATATGTAACTGATAATTTCATAAAAAACTATGCTAGTGTTTTACCAAAATGATCAATTTTGAAGGAGAGGCATTATGTTACAACACAAATAAACCACCCCAATACCAGGGATAAAAAAGATAAATCAACAATATAAAAAGTAATTCGTATAATATAAAATGTTTAATGAAAATATAATGACAATGACGCGACAAACGATGACATGACCTAACCCAAGTGATTGACCAAATAAAAAGAAACAAAAGGAGAAGGGAAAAAACGAAAACAAATAAGAATGAAACGTATTGAAGGAAGTGAATGACTCCAAATGAAGTAAAACCAAATGAGAAGGGGAAAACCAAAATAAAATGAAACAAAACAAGATGAAGGAGAAGAAGAAGGAAAATGGAAATAAACAAACCAAGTATAAAGGAAATAAAGTGAAACCGAATGAGAAAACACAGACAAATAATATAGAATATGAAAAGGAGAAATGGTACACTCAATTATAATATTGGAAAAGAAACCAATAACTAACCAATGTAAAAAATAAGTATTATTATCGATTAAATGACAAATGTAAATGATAATTGATAAAACCCGATAAATAAAAGTACACTAACCCAAGAATTAGAGTTATATGTAATAAAGAACTCTATAAAGACTTGAACTTATTAATAGTATAAATAATATATATAAATATATATATATATATATATATTTTAACTCTTTCACTGTGAACTTACTTTTAGGTTTTAATTTCCCAGACGTTTCGACGTAGTGTTCGTCTTCCTCAATGGGATTTAAAATACTGAAAGTCTATACATAGTAACGGTTATGGGTTGTGGGTGTGTGTGGTGGGGGTTGCTGGTGGGAGGGAATTGGCATTCAAAGCGTGTGTATGAATCAATGTATCGAAAAGTATGTGTGATCTGTAATATAATTGTTCATTTAATATGTTATTTGGTTGTAGTGTGTGATATCTGTAAATTTCAAATTGTTCTGCTGTGTTTAGTTTTCTACTTTTAGGTAAGTAGTGTAGTATTTCCATGTTGTGCTCTATGTTTGTATAACTGTGGTTTTCGTTTTGTAAATGTGTGGCAAATGTGGAATGTATGTAGTTTGTGGTGAGGGCTTTTAAATGTTCAGAATATCTAGAGGAAAAAGATCTTCCCGTCTGGCCGATGTAGAATTGGTGACAATCATTGCAGTTTAATTTATAAACCCCTGTTTTGCTGTATGTGTCAGTGTCTTTGTTAGTATTTTTTGTGTGTTTCCTGATGGTGTTGTTAGTTCTGTAGGCTACTTTATAATTTATAAACATCATTAATAATTGTCGGTCATGTTATTGCTCATTATTAAATGTTTATATCTTATGATATGCAACATTACACATTTTTAAACAAATTTCTTATATCTAAACATGTTAATAATCTTATATCTAGACATGTTTATAAATTGGTTTATTAATTAAATATAAAAATGAAAAATATTTTTATTGAAATAAATTTTCTTAACTCAGATCTGACCTCTACTCGCTCAGTCTATACCAATGTTTAAAATTCAATTTAAAATTATATTAATTGCTTGTAGACTGGCATTTGTTTTAATATTCAACTTTAAATTAATCTTTTCTATGATTCAAATATCCAATCATTTTACTATTTATTCTGATAATAATTCTACTCTCTCTACTTAAACTTCTCTTTCATTTATTAATTCTTTTTATATGCGATCGCTCATTCTTACGACTAAACATTTATCTACATTTTAAAATATTGTTACTAAGTATAAATTTTTCTTTATTTTAATTTACTGTCTTTTGATATAGTCTTTGTGAGCTCTTTTTCTTTTTTAAAAATCATTTAAAATGCATTACGCATGTCACCTCGAGTTCTGATGATCTTACGACTTGTTGTCCGGGGTCCAGCGTTGTCCAGAGTTAGTTTTCCATTCCTCCTGTCCTGGCATGGTCCTGGATACGTCTAGAGTCCAGCGTCGCTCTCCAGCAGTGTGTTCCTGGATACGTCAAGAGTCCAGCAGTGTTCCTGGATACGTCTAGAGTCCAGCGTCGCTCTCCAGCAGTGTGTATACTCTTGGTAGACTTATGATTTCAGTATTTACTTTTTCCGGAATATTGTCGTGAATTTAACGAACGTTATTTCTTTCATTACTGCGACGTAATAGAATTAAAATAAACTGTTTTGCCGATGGACAGCATGTCCGACTGCAACTGTGTCTTGAAATGAAGAGAAGGGTTTTTGGTCGAACCCTTAATTTATACCCTCTCAAGATTCCGCGCCAGTTGGCTCCAAAATCGTCCTGTCGATACCTGCATATCTCGTGACAGCCCCCACTCCCGAACCTTTTCATCTATTTGCAATTATTAGCAAATAGCAATGTTTTGCACGGAATCGAGATAGCACAAATCATAGCTAATTCGATTAAGCACTCACTATATTAATTTGAGCGTCTTAGGGTAATTTGCATATTTTTTAGCACGTTTATTTTGCACTGACTTTGCATAGCGTGTTCTATTAACGTCATCTTTTCACTGGGGATAACTATAAATTTTACACACACTTTGGTGCCTTTGGTTTGATCATACACTAATTAGTTTTCGCACAGTGAATTAAAATAATTATTTTATTAATTACTTGGGGCGGGTTGCTGAGATTCCTGTCTTTGCATGCATCACTAACACACACAAGATACACGTGGAACACACATACAATTGAGCAGGTGTTCACTGCGTGTCGGAACAGGTTAATTTCTCCCCTAATCTAACAATGAAATATTTGTACAATCTCAGACCTGTCCATTTACCCGTAACTTATACAAATTCTACAAATTTTATATTTATTTAAATTAATGCCTTTATTTATCGTTGCAATATATTCTAGGCTTCAAGAAATCAACTTTCTGTACAGTAGTGAAAAGAATAGAACTTATCTTTAAAGAGGGAAATAGCATGTCACTTCTAGTAGAACTTGGTAATATAATTGTGTGGCAGCATTCTTATTTAAGGTATATAGAAAAGGAAAAAAGAAAAACTATTTATTTAGATGGAACACGCTTGCACGTTGGACAATCATATAATGAAGTATGGAGTGAGACAATAATAAAAATTCCTAAATACACTTTCCTTGCGAGACTTGCAACAGAACTGACAACACCAGTTTCAAAAGTTTATGTTCTGTAAGTTATTCATACTGGTGTTGAAGATATACTTATTTCCGATATTTTGTTAGTGTTTTTGATAAAGAGAAATGCCTAAGAGTATCAGAAAACAGTTTAAAACATGATTTAATAAGAAACTACTACCATTGGTTCTGCAAGAAAGTGTTGTGATAATTAATAATGTTCCATATCATTCTAAGAGAAAAGAGAAAATACCTATGACAGCATCGCAAAAAGAAAACGTCAAAGCGTGTTTTAATTTAGAAAATTTGTATGTCCCAGATAACTATTTGTAAAAGAACTGCTGAATGAAGTTAACAAAATAAAACATAAATTTACATATCAGGTAATTGACCAGTGTACCACTGCAAGCTAAACCTTCTAGAGCTGGTTTGGAGGCATGTGTTATTGGAATGATGATATATAATATAAAACCAGAGATAATTATGTACCACACATGCTCTGTCACTAACGGTGATAATAATAGGCAAACATAATAATTAAATGTAAGTAAGGAGTGATAAAATACTGGCAGTGACAGAAGGTAATCTGTCAATGAACACATAATGAATAACATAGTACAGTCATACCCCGCTTAACGCGAGTGATACGTTCCTCGGCGATTCGCGTAAAACGAAAATCGCACTAAGCAGAGTTTCCTATTTTTTACCGGCCAATACCTCGTTGTTTTAGTTTTTATTGCTTTTATATGATTTTCCTTGTCAAAATGTGTTATAAACATAATAAAATACGTATGTATATACAAAGGTTTTGATAAATAAATATTCATAATATGAAATCTCAAAAAAGGCATTTTAATTTAAAAGATATACATACATACATACAAATGAATATATACAAAAATAATTTATACAAACATCTACCTAATTCATTTAAAATTGATCACAAAGAAGATCCTTGAGAAGTTCCGGGTTGAGGTTCCTCATGTGGCTTCTCAGTCGCAGCCTTTTTGAAAAAATGTGTGTAGAGTTGGTTGTGATGCTTTTCGCTTCCTCTCATTTAATAGTTGTCGATAACAATCTATTCCATCATTGACAACTTTTTTTTGACTTTCGCGATTCTCTCCCATCAACTTCATTTTGCTCTCTGAGGTTTAATCCTGTTTGAATTAACATTAAACCTTCCTGCAAAATTTTAGTTGACAAAATTCGCAGTGTTTCTTCAAGAACGATCTCTTCTTTTTCCGCTTCATCTTGAGATTGTAGATCCAGAAGTTCTTCGTTTGTCAAAGGCTGCGCGTCGGATTCAATCAATTCCATAATTTCTTGTTTTTCTATGGATTCTTCACTCAGCCTCCCTGTGTTGGCTAGCTGTGTGATGTCATTCACTAAATTTGAAAAAACTTTATTTTCTTCATTTTTGGCCACGTCCGGTCACAGTTTTTTCCAACAACCATTCATGCAATGTTGCATAACTTCTTTCCATGAAAGATCAATATTTTCAATGGCTTTCATAATGTTAAACGATTTCCACCATTCTTTCATTGACTGCTTGTCTGCTGAATCTGTTTCATGAATTAATTGGCCGAATGTGCGGCGCAAATAATACGCTTTAAAAGCAGCAATTGCTCCCTGATCCATAGGCTGCAATAATGAAGTTGTATTGAGAGGAAGAAACACAACATCAACAGGAAAATCAGTTTGGAGGCTTTCCAAGGTAACAGAATGACCGGGTGCGTTATCCAGAACTAACAGGGCTTTATGTTCTAAGTCGTTCTCCTCACAATGGTTAAGATACCAATCATTAAACACAGCCATTGTCACCCAAGGCTTCTTGTTTGATGTCCATATGACGGGCAAATTTTCTTTTTTATAAAATTTCATCGCTCATGGATTTTCTGAGTGGTACACCAAAAGAGGTTTTAATTTCAAATCTCCACTTGCATTACTCCCCAATAGAAGTGTAAGCTGATCCTTGGCCGCTTTGAAGCAAGGGGCCTGTCGGTCACTTTTAGAAATGAAAGTGCGTGAAGGTAAATTTTTCCAAAACAGCCCTGTCTCATCCACATTGAAAACAAGGTTAGGGCGATAGCTTCGACTGTTCACCAAATCCTTAAATGTGGAAGGATATTTATCAGCTGCTTCCATGTCGGCACTTACTGATTCACCTTGAAGTCGAAGGTTTGAGCGACGTTTGAATCGATCAAACCAACCTCGACTTGCTTTAAATTCAGTGGTCGAAAATTCTTCCTCCTTTTTTTTAATGTCGTCAAACAGGGACTTAGCTTTAGCCGTAATAACAGCCTGGCTTAAAGGCATTCGCCGCTGGTCCATGTCTTCAACCCAAACTGACAGTAGGTGTTCCATTTTTTCCATAATAGAGGATCTAGAGCAATTCACTTTTGTGGCAGCAATAGATGTACCCGCGGACTGACTGGATAGCACAATTTTTTCTTTATTTTTTACAATTGTATGTACGGTTGACTCCGATATGTCAAACTCACGACCGACTTCTGTGGCACCAACACCTGACTCCATACGATTTAAAATTTTCATTTTAACTTCAAGAGTCAACGATTTACGTTTAACTGCTAATTTCGACATTTTATCAGCGCACATTGTTAATCCGTTCTAATTGAATGTTCGAACTAAACTGAAAGGAAAACATATTCCCAATGTTTAGAAACAATAACGGGGGGGGGGGGGAGATTGAATGGTTTTCCAGGAAATTGGCTGAGACTTAAGTTCAACAAGGGGCCCTAAAAAGGATGGATTAACCCGAACTACCATTCCAAGAATGTAAGTTAGTACGTATACAGTACAGTAATGTTTATTTGGTTGAGACAAGATAAACAAGAAACGTGAATACATTTCTGGCGGGAATGGAAGATGCATTTTGCAAACTAATGCCTACGTCACACACGTCCGCCTTTTCTACAAACATTGTGCACAGTTTAATCTGAGTTGTTGCATCGGGAACTCAGAAATGATTAATAAACGTCAGCCACTGCTGTGTGTAGTGAAAATGTGTTGTGTCTATTCAGCGTCACCATGGGTTTCCAGCACAGAGATACAATTTCTCATTCGTCAGAATCCCGCCAACAAGAGTATTCAAGGTCAAATAACATTTATAATGTATAATGGCACAGCCATGTATGTTTACAAAACGTACTACTGTTTTGGCTGACACTTATATACAGATCTACGTCTGACCTAATGCAACCTCTTATTTATCTGTACAAATCAGCTGTCTGTTTTTATGTTTCCACCAAACGTGTTGGTAGGCTGACGTGTTCGTACTCCTTAAAAAATAATACAGTAATGTAATTATGTGTTTATTTGCCATTTTCAAAATAAAATACGCAAACTTTAGTTGTTAAATTCAAAATTTACATATTCATTATATTTACGATGATACGTATATATACAATATTATTGGTACTGTATATGTAATTGTTAATATGTATAATAAATATTTTCTTAAAAGAAAAAAAAAACGCGTTATAGCGAATTCGCGTTATGTGGGGTCGTGCAAAGCGGGGTATGACTGTAATTATAATATTGTAATAATAGTAAAGAGTTATGTGACAGAACAGTTGTGTTAATCTGTCAATTGATAAACACATAGTGAAGAACATAGTAATTGTAGTGTTGTAATAATAGTAAATGTTTATATGTTATTCAGCAAGTACTAGTAATTCACCAGTATCCAGGAAATATTTCAGGATAGCAACATCATTATACTGTCTCATTTTTCTTTGTGTATGGTTGTCACTATGAAATGTTTCAAATTTGTATAGTTTTATCTTGTGTGTGTATGTGTTTTGATCAGAGAATTTGATAAACCTGCTATAATATTTTTAAATGTAAATTATCTTCATTCACAAGCCTTATTTTTAAACACAATACAATCACAATGTGAGTGTAATAAAATTGACTATTTATAGGAATTGGAGAAAAGGAGAACCAGACAGTGAAAGTAACTTCTCCGACAGGACATCTAACACATAATGCTACAGACCAAAGTCAAGAAGTGGTTTTGCGAAGAACACAGAGCTTTGAAGCTGATGAAAAGTATGTAATAATATTTAATTGTGTTTATAGTGTGTTTTTAATGTGCATTTTTAAATAGTTTTGATATTTATTATGCATGAATTTTATATTTGTGAATAGTGTTACTGCTGTGATTTGTGTTCATTTATTAAAAGAAGTGTTAAATGAACGTACAGTGACTTCAAAAAAATATGCTCTTATTTTTAACTGAATTATTATTGAAGTATAATGTAAGAAGTAAATTACAGTATCACAGTTATTATGTATATTGTACAAGACAGTAAAGTATGTCCAAAACTTCATGATTGTTCCTTGTGATTCATATTCTTGAAAAAATTATTTGGTTAAAACATTTTTACCAACACAATGTTTACTCCTGACAGAATAACGAAAGAAAATGTAGTAAGTGATGTAAATCTTATTATTTATTTGACAGTATACAACAAGTGGACATTTCTATTCACTGTAAACACACAAGAATTTTATTTTCAGTTGTGTGGATAAATTATAGTATCTGTTTTACACCATGGATTAAAGAATGCGTAATTAGCCAGAATATTTATCTTGCTTTGTTAACTTTCATTTCCATATTACCAGCTCTCAGTGTATTTTCTGTATGAACTACATAAACACCATCATACAATAGATAAATGTTTGTTGAACCCTTTTATAATAATAATAGTTATGAGTTAACCTCATTTATAAACATACATACAATTTTGCCTAAATATAGTATAATTTTTTTTTAAGTTGTAACATGTCTAAGTTAGCAGTGAAACTCCTCAAGATTAGAAACACTAATTGTCCGTCACAACTGACTTTTACTAAAAGAATTGGGATGGAACTGGTTTGTAGGAAGTTTGGTTTCAACCATCAAATCCCATTACCTCACTGATGTGTCAAAAGTGTAGCAATCTATCTTTGTATACATATATGTGTATACATACAATGATTTATTATATATATCTTGGAAGCCCATATTGACTAAATGGCAATATTAAAATTTCTTCACAAAATCTAATTTGTTGTTAGTTAGAAAGTCTTCATAACAATATTACTTTTATCATAATCAGCACATGAGTTTTTTATTTTTAGTGCCTTAGGATTGAAATTACAAATCTGTGTAGCACTGCTTAATTCGTACATTTATAAGAACTTGAGTATCAGCCATTTCTTGTTATTAAATTTGTTTTTTGTGAATATAGTGTATGAAATGGAACATGTGTATTAATGCAACGGCTGTTCCTTAATTGCTTAAGGCTAACGAAGGCAGACTTTTCTTGAAAATATGAATCCCCTACTATTCCATTAATTTTTACTTGGTACAATGAGTATCATGAATGAAGGAAGTATAATGAATGCCAGATGTGGTAACTTAAACATTAATGTCAGATTTTCAAGAAAATGTGTGCATTCTGTGTTACTGCCTTACCAATATCAGTCTTGTATCAATAGTCTTGTTATCATAATCACTAACATGAAATGTACAAATACTATGCAAGTATAACACATTGCTGTTTCTAGTATATTACATTGCCACAAACTGTGATTTGTTTTTCTCATTAATTATGCTGTGTGTATCAGGTAGTGTAACATATTAACTGTCTCCAGTACATTATCTTGCTATCCATTATTGTCTTCAACACATTATCACTAACACATCCATATTGTATTGTGTAATATGATACCATTATTATGCATTGAATGCAATTATTGTAGCCAGTTTTCTATTACACAGAGTTATTTTAATCGAATATGATAATCATTGTTAAATAGAAATTATGTCAGTTGTGTAAAATCTCAAAGAAGATGCTAGAGTTAAGTTTTTAGAAGATGAACTATACCCTGTTCTAACAAACAATGTCATTGATGTTAGAACTTCATAATTATTACGATACCTGAGTTAAAAAATAAATATATATACCACACAAATTCTCATTTATTTCTGTACTTATCCATGCATTTTCATACTGGGGAGGGGGGAGTGCTCTTCATTATTTTATAGTAAGATGAAATCCCAAGTCATGTTTTCATCCACATTCTGACACTAGTTGTCAACTTTATTATGCTGCTATAAATAAACCAGACGTCAGAAAAATATCGGTATGGAGAACCATACATGACTTCCATGTTCTAAGATTTATATTTAAATCATTTACAAAATGAAATGTTTCCATAGAAACTACTTCTTTCCACTTATTGCTTCTGCCTTAACCACAGTACTGTGTTCACTAACGTATACCACCACACGTTATCGCACTCGTTTTTCACTGATGATGGCAGTCGACGGCACTGCCGAAACGTCTGGTTTTGCAGAAAACATTAAACTACGGCCAAACAGCCCGGGAAGGAATTTTAACAATAAACTAGTACTTTGTTGCTGATAACGTAGGACACATATAAAAATCATCTCCTCCCCTTTCAACTATAATTTTCGTTTATAGAAAATTACCCCCACCCCGTTCAACTAGCCTCTCCATTTATAGATGTTTCATCCACGTTTCTACAGTGGATTATTAAGATCTTCTTATCAGGATACTTTATTTATCATAATTAAGTACAGTGAAACTTCGATTAACCGTCACTCTTTTAACCGTCAGTTTCTGTTAACCGTCACTCTGTTAACTGTCAGTCCGTACTCTATGTACAGTAACCAGATTGCCGCGAACAATCATCCTTGCTTTACTGCTGAGCTGCAGAGGCGCCGGAGTGGTGCACTATTGTTCTATTGATGAGTCACATTCTTGGCCCGCCACCTAGCTATCGCACACGTGGTCAGTTTCAGATGTGGTTGAGAAGCTGTTGTGCTCGGTGCTGTACGGTATTTGTTGCGAAGTGGCTTAATTGTTTCGGCATACGATAGTGACATTCACACCAGTAAGCTATGTTGTTAAGGTTTCTTTTCTTTTTTGTTTTTGTGCAACAGCTAAAAAATGCCTGAAAATCGTAAACGGGTCGTGTTAGATCTCAACCAGAAAATTGAGATTATTAAACGTTTGAAAAAAGGTGAAACTCCCACTAGTATTGCTCTCATTTACGGCATTGGAAGAACGACAGTGAATGACATTAAACGTGATGCTGAAAAAATAGAACAACATGTTTCAAAAATGCAAAACATCGATGGAGATCCTAAGACTCGTAAAACCATGAAATCAGCAAAATATGACCAACTGGACACTGTTATGTATCAATGGTTTATACAAGCACGGAGTCAAGGAATCCCACTTCCCACTTTCAGGCCCCGTAATAATGGCCAAGGCGGTTGAAATGAACAAAAAACTTGACGGAGATCCTAATTTTAAAACAAGCATAGGATGGCTCGATAAGTTTAAGTGTCGCCATGGCATTCAGAAACTAGACATTAGTGGTGAAAAACTTAGTGCAAATAGCGCAGTTATTGCCGAGTACAGAGACCAATTTAAAGAGAAAGTGGCCAAATTAAACCTCGTTAGGGAACAAGTGTACAATTGCGATGAAACCGGGCTCAATTGGAAGGCTTTACTACAAAAGACGTTGGCATCACTTTCAGAGACATCAGCCCCGGGTTTTAAAGTCCAAAAAGATCGGATCACTTTAATGGTTTGTGCAAATGCCACCGGCAATCACAGGTTACGCCTGCTTGTGATTGGAAAAGCAAAAACACCTCGTGCATTCAAAAATTTTAATTTGAATGCATTGCCTGCTACCTATTACGCTCAAAAGGGTGCTTGGATATCTCAAGATATTTTTTCCGATTGGTTCCACAAAGTGTTTGTGCCACAAGTTAGAGCTCACTTGGCTGAAATGCAGTTACCACAGGAAGCACTGCTGCTAATGGACAATGCTCCAGCACATCCCACTTGCGGAATTAAAAGTGATGATGGCAAAATAACATGCCTCTTCCTTCCGGCAAACACAACACCACTACTCCAGCCTATGGACCAGGGCATAATCGAAAACATGAAACGTCGTTATAGGAAAGCTTTTATTGGAAGTTTGATTTCATCTGATGATCAAATGTCTGTAAAAGAGTTTTGGAAAACGTACAACATAAAAGATGCAATTTTCAATGTTGCTGCTGCATGGGATAATCTTCAAGTGTCAAATCTTAAAAATGGGTGGAATAAACTCTCGCCTGAAGCTAATGATGGCAAACCTAAGGAAACTGGGAATGTTAGTGTGGACAAAATTGTGCAACTGTGCAATAATGTACCGAATGCTGAAGACATAACGCCAGCAGAAGTAACAGAGTGGTTGGGATGTGACAAATTGGACGGAGGCTTTGACATTTTGAACGACGATGAAATTGTTTCCAGTGTGATTGACAACGAAGAAGAAGAAATTGACGAAGACGAGTGTTATATTTTGAATGAAAAAACTACGTTAAGCCATAAAGAAGCAGAAACAATGGTATCAAAATGCATTGAGTGGTTTGAGGGGCAAGAAGAGGCAAACGCAATGCAGATACTTCTCCTACGTAAAGTACGGAACATTGCCGCTCAGAAAGCACGAGCCTCGAAGAAACAAAAGAAAATGACAGACTATTTTAAAATTTGAATATGTATGTACGTCTAGAGAGTAAGTTCATGTAACAATATGTACAGTACATATGTTGTACTACATATACTGTACTTAATGTAAATTGTATATTGTTTGTTTCTGTAAAATAAAATACACGTATGTACAGTGCATTTCCAGTTCGTAAACGTGCATTTTTTATCATTCGTTCATATGCAATGGATGGGGTGGGTTGTTGTTTAAGGTTTTTCTGTTATCCGTCTATTCGATTAACCGTCACGGTCCCGGTCCCGACACTGACGGTTAATCGAAGTTTTACTGTACTTTACTCTTCTAACAACAAAAAATGTTTCAGGTAAACTACCCTTTCTCCGTTACCGATCTTCACCAAAATCAATAGGCCTTGAGTCTTCTACAACTCAGGTACATATGTAAAAAATTATTTGATTCTGTTTGAATTTACAGCAGTTATCGTTCGTCATGAAAAAATGTCTCTTGTTACAACATAAAATATTGCAGGTAAACTACCCCTTTCCATTAACCGATCTTCACCAAAATCAACAGACCTTGAGATCTTAAAATTTAGGGACGTGTGCAAAAACTTATTTGATTATGTTTGAATTTACAGCAGTTATCGTTCGTCATAGAAAAAAATTAACCTTGTTATCACATAAAATGTTGCAGGTAAACTACCCCTTTCTCTTAACTAATCTTCACCAAAATCAATAGGTCTTGAGTCCTCTATAATTTAGGGATGCATGCAAAATATTATTTGATTCTGTTTGAACGCGCATGCGCGTTAGTTATCGTTCGTCATAGAAACAAGTACTCTTGTTAAAACATTAAAGGTGGCAGGTAAACTATCCTTTTCCCTTAACCGATCTTCACCAAAATCAATAGGCCTTCAGTCCTTTACAATTCAGGAACGTATGCAAAAACTTATTTGATTCTGTTTGAATTTGCGGCTGTTATCGTTTGCCAAACAAAAAAATTACACTTGACAAAAAAAAACGTTGCTGGTAAACTACCCCTCTCCCTTAACCGATCTGCACCAAAAACAATAGGTCTTGAGTACTCTACAATTCAGGGCTGTATGGAAAAAATTATTTGATTCTGTTTGAATTTGCGGCTGTTATCGTTTGCCATAGAAAATACTCTTGTGAAAATATAAAATGTTGCAGATAAACTACCCCTTTCCCTTAACCGATCTTCACCAAAACCAACAGACCTTCAGTCTTTTACAACTGAGGAATGTATGCAAAAAAATATTTGATTCTGTTTGAATGTGCGGCAGTTATCGTTCGTCATAAAAAAAATTGCCGTTGTTGAAACATAAAATGTTGCAGGTAAACTACCCCTTTTCCTTAACCGATCTTAACCAAAATCAACAGACATTGAGATCCCTACAATTGAGGGTAGTATGCAAAAAATTATTTGATTCTGTTTGAATTTGCGGCTGTTATCATTTGCCATAGAAAATACCCTTGTTAAAACAAAAAACGTTGCTGGTAAACTACCCCTTTCCCTTAACCGATCTACACCAAAAACAATAGGTCTTGAGACCTCTACAATGCAGGGCTGTATGCAAATAATTATTTGATTCTGTTTAAATTTGCGGCTGTTATCGTTAGCCATAGAAAATACCCTTGTTAAAACATAAAACGTTGCAGGTAAACTACCCCTTTCCCTTAACCGATCTTCACCAAAAACAATAGGTCTTGAGAACTCTACAATTCAGGGCTGTATGCAAAATATTATTTGATTGTGTTTGAATTTGCGGCTGTTATTGTTTGCCATAGAAACAAATTACCCTTGATTAAAAAAAAATCGTTGCAGGTAACCCCTTTCCCTTAACCGATCTTCAGCAAAAAAGTATTTGATGTTGTTTAAATTTGCAGATGTTATCGTTTGCCATAGAAAAAAATCCACACACACACGCACGCACGCACGCACGCACGCACGCACGCACACACACACGCACACACACACACTTCGAAAAATGACTTTTTTTCATGTTTTGAGTGTAGTACAATCAGAATCGGCAATAATCTCTAACACGATTTTTTTTTGCCATCACCATACTTCCATTTTCTTAAGGAACATGGAAGTAAAAATTGTTCTTAAAGTATGACTTGTACATACGTTCTCTATTATACATGCAAATTTATCTTGTGAATTTAATACTTTACAACGTCTTAACATTTTTCTTTTATAATGCTATCAAGTTACTTAAAAAATGCTACATACCTAAATTTTACTTTGTTTTAAGCAAATTACTATTTCCAAGTAATGGGGGAAATCTATAAATATTGGTAATTTTTAGTTGGTACATATGGAGAACAAACACAAAAATGAATATACTGTTATCGGCCTCACAGATTGTCATGTTTTACCGTGGAAACAGCGTAACTGACATCACATGAATTCACTAATTACATACTTTAAATTAGTCACAAGGAAAAATTAGAAATCAACAGTACTCTTATACAATAATTCAAATTAAATACATCCAACAAAACTATAAGTGTCACCTTATTACAGATTCACACTAATTATTGTGATACTCACTTCGATCCACACTCTACAATATTGCCAGTTGTAACTGACTCTCGTCCGCTTCGAAATCCAGTATTGATACTTTATCACTTGCCAAAGTAGTAATATAATGTAATATACCTGGATGCTGGTAGAGTAGTCAGGTAACGTCTGGAAGGGGCAATATCGAACAGTCCAGAACATTATGCAACTCTGCCACACAGAATGATCTCCAATCAACTGGAACAGTCTCGTGCACCATAGGCACGTTTGTTATTTTTTCAGTTCAGTACACCTTCTAAAGCCTGTTTGCCCTGAACTGGCTAACTGTGTCTGCAGTAATATTTTGCCAGAAGTTTAGGTGGATGACTTTGAATATCTGCTGTCCTTGTATCCAATAAACAACATCATTGATTGTCTTTTTCACACTGTAATTACCTTTCCAGTTACCTTGAAGGTTGAGGGAGCAACCATGCTGGCACTTTGGTGTGTACAACCAAACCTGGTGTCCTTCAAAAACCACACTATTCCTGTGAATGTCATAACATCATTTCATTGTTATTAGCTATCTTCAGCAATCCTCTTATCAGATGATTAATTTCTCGCAGAGTGATCTCCAGACAACTGGAACTGCCTTGCACACTTCCATGTGCCAAGAGTAATGTAGGCACTTTTGTTATTTTTTCAGCTCAGTGTAGCTGATTTTATACATGCTCTTTTTTTATGAATATAATCGTTGACAACTTATTAACATTTTTATTTTATTATGCCATCATGTTATCTGAAAATGTTGCAGACCTAAATTTCACTTTGTATTAAGCAAATTACTAATTATAAGTAATTCCAAGCAAATTACTAATTATAAGTAATTCCAAGTCATGGAAGAAATATATAAATATTAGTAATTTTTAATTTGTACATATGGAGCACAAACACAAAAATTAATAGACTAAGGAAGGAAAACTATGTTCATGTACTCTCATTGTTTATAGACAGCAGTATTTCAAATAATGTTAGTCCTCAGATGTACTGATGATGCATAATTCTAGCAGAAATGAATTTCAGTGTAAATTTCAAAATTTAGTACCATGTTGAAGTAAGGTAGTCTTATGGTGAGTATACTGTCCTGTCTTGAAAGAGTGTACACATTCTTGTAAAATATAGTAACCATTACTATTAGTAAATTATAAATAGAATCAGGATAGAGTAGTAGTAATGAGTTACTAACTGTAATGTCAAATGGCACTATCAGGACATCTCAACATATACCCGATATCATGTTGTGAGGCGTATATAATTATTCTCCCAACTGTCTGTGTTGCACAGACATGATTTGGTGTTAGAAAAATGATCCCAGGAAGGAACTGACTGTACAACAGCACGCTAATCTCATTTCAAAATTCTGCTGCATAACAGTTTAGATAATAATTTGCATAAATTATGTAAACATACTTTCTTCATTTTTAGAATATTTATTGACATTAATACATATATTGCGAATTACACTGAAATGAATTCTTGTTAATTGTAACCATTACAATAATAGTAGGTGTTTGTAAAAACATATTTTATATAAACTTATTGTATATAAATTAACAAATATAATTTATTTATATTTATATAAACTTAACTCACAATAGATTATTAAGAGAATACAAATTTTATTTAATACATAATTACAAATAACAATTTAACTGGATAATTTTCCTTATGTGTACTTTTTTCACAAAACTTGATTTTTTATGCTATCTGTAGAATTGTGAGAAAAGCATAACTTCTGACACAGTTTTCTCAAACAAAAATGAACAAGGATTTATATCCTCTTTATCTCAGATATTGTAGAAATTATAAAATTGTAAACACAGGGACTGGTTTTCCTTGATTAGAGTACATTAGAAATTTCATTGTAGTTATGTATAATATGTTTATAATATATTGATCAGATTTAGTGGTTTCTTATAGATATCATCAAGTTTTAATTTTTATATAAATTGTTACAAATCAGTAAAAGTACTAAAGGAATAAGTAGGCTTATTGATTGAGCTTCAGACTTTTTATTTCAACTAATAACATTATAACATATTTCTGCTTATAATATTTTATTTCAAGGTCCTTTCTGTAGTGTTATAAGAGATTTTACTAAACTAGTTTGTATCTATTTTTTCTTTGTTCAAGGTTCTATAATAACAAAACCAAGTTTTCACAGATTTTTGTCAGTAAAACACATCATCTTTTGTATACATAATAAAATAAATATATAAATTACCTTTTTATATATAAAATAAATAATAGGCCTAATAATAAACTTGTGCTTTTTTCTTATTAATGCCACACATGTTTTGGGAAGTTATTTCTGACTTAAAAATAAAAAAAATCATTGCACACCAATTTGAATGTCTAATGTTTTATGTAAAGTATGTGGCCAATAATACACAAAGTGGCTGTGGTATTTATTATTAAAAATCATATTTTATCTTTTTTGTTTGTATTTATATATTATTATTTAACACTTTAACGACCACGGTAAAATTCATTTTTCTTCCTGTGGGATCAAGTCTAATTTTCAACCGATTAGCCTTGTAATCAAGTAAAAAAATAGTAATCAGTCACTTATTTTCCTGTTTAGTCTAATTATATAAGAAAACATAACCAGTCATATACACCCACTGTGATCTCTCGTAGCGAGTTGATATAACTTTTGCCATGAAGGGACTGTGGCGGGCGTATACGACAGCTTCGTTTGTGTCGATGTCTAATCGATCCCAGCCTATCCAAGCTCTTGGCCAGTCAAGGGAACCTACTGAAGGAATGCTTTTTGATTACTCATAGCTTCCTGTGTGAGTGAGTGTGTGTTTGATGTTTGCCTCATAGTTAGCATTTTAAAAACTATTAAGTGGCAGATGCCACCCGATATCATTATGTAATGTCAGTAACATGCAGGTCTGTTGACAACAAACTGATTCACATTGTGGTAAAATAAAAAAAGAAACTATTACAGTCATTTCCTCTTTCTGACATTCATGTTTCCTTTCAGTATACGCGTGTAAAGATATGACCATTATACTTACAGATATTTATAATGAGAGACAAAGAAAATAATATTCAAAATTGAAAAACAACCTGTTTACCAACAAACATCTAGAATAAGAAATTTATAAAGATCGAAAATGTGAGCCCAAATACGTTTTTGTGTTCCCAGTGATTATGTCATACGTCATAGTATTATGTGTGTTCATGTCATACAGAAAAATCAGCTGAGAAGAGGTCACCTGGGCTACAGAGACAATTTTTCTGTATGTTTGAGAGGTCATATACACCCACTGCGATCCCTATGGAAAGACGAGAAGTAGTTGTATACGCCTGCCATGGTCGTTAAAGTGTTGATAGAAATCAATCGTATTTCTATTATTTTTAGTAATGTTAAATTTATAGCATCACTGTGAAGAAAGTTATTTTTTTAATGGAATTTTTTATTTTCAATAATATTAGTGAAACTTGTAATTTAAAATGTTATAAAACTTCTCATTGTTCATATCCAATTTTCAGCAATGGATGTGAAAAATGATAAAAAGTTGTGTAAATGCAAATGTTGTTGGACATCTGTATCCCATGGTTATGTAAAAACAGCTTTGCTTACATAACTTCACTTGCATTTCTAATATAGAAGATGCTATTCCAAAATTATGTTTATGTAGAGTGTAATTCTTGTAATTGATATTTACTAAGTCACCGCTTTGCAACCTTCAAGCTCCTGCCATAATGCAGTTTTAATGTAATTTTGATGGCTTCTGCAGCTCTAATTTTGAGATTGCAGTACCAGGGACACTGAAAACTGGAAACTCAAATGGTTGTCTGGGAAAATGGTATTACATGTATCTACTTTTACCTAAAAGCTTTGTTTGAGGTATTCCCATCAATATAGTTATTATATAGGTTGTGGGTCTTTAGGAGTTAATTTAAACATAAAATGGATTCACTTGTCCATTCATTCAGCTATTCAGAGCCAGAGAAAGAATTTCTAGTTTAGTAATGGGAAGCACATACTAGTTTGGAAATTGTTTGTATTTCATAACACCAGACTATAGTTTGAAGTATGTTATTAATCTGACTGCAGGAGACCTGAGTAACATGTCTGGAAAAGGAGATATGTAGATCTCACGACACATACAGCATCATTATTTATTGTTACTTAGTGGGTAACACACTAGTATTTCTGCATTTAGGTACATACAAGAAGTGAAATATACTAAATATGCTTATCATTTTTGTGGAATACAATTAAAAGTTGTGCAAAAAAGAATAGTTTACAAGTAATGTAAACTTTGTGCTCACAGTTATTAGAAAAGTCTTTAACCTATAAAAAATAATTATTAGGGTTTTTTGTATACATCAGTTTGTGTTGTTGAAAAATTTTCAATTAAAAACTCAAAAAACTTGTTACTAATCTCAACACTCAAAGCTCTGAGCAGGCAAATTGAAAGCTTCCTTAGCTTAATAAAAATGTTAATATGTAGAGAGAACACCATACAGACAAGAAAGTAACAGATGGTGAAGATTATTAGTAAGGTACAAAAGATAGATATTAACAAAATCTTGATGGAGTTTCAGAAGAAAGTAGATGGTTAAAAATGTATCAGAATAGATTCAAAGAAAACTGAAGGAAGATCTCTATGTCAAGGAGATTGTGTATTGTCCAAGCTCTGGACAAAGTGGATTTAGTTACAATATAATTGTAAGGAAAAAGAAATGTCAGAGAAAAAGAAGAGACATTTATATAAGTGACGTCTCAAAAATGCAAAGCAAGAAGGAAATTGATGGATGAATACCGTATTGATAACCACAAAAATAAACTTTGGTCCCACAATGTTTGGGAAGGTCAAACCAGGAGAGACAACTTTTCCTTGAATAATGTTCTGCAAAGCTGGTAACAGTGAAAACAAGGCATGTTACGGTAATGTGGGTGCAAATTACAAAAAGACTTGAGAATGGAGAATTTCAACCTTGAATTTCTGACTTAAAATTAAAAACAAAAAATCATTGCACACCATTTTGAATATTTTCAGTTGCAGTAACATGAAGATTAATTTGATTGGAATGGTAATGAGAAAGATACTACTTTCCCATTTATAATATTTATTTGAGGCACATTTATTTGATTGGCATTCAGGATAAAACAAATCTATGTAGACATAAACCATTTAGTATTGACTAGGTAGGGAAGCTCTGTATATACTACCTGGTTCTCATATCTAACAATTCATAAGATAACACTACTAATCAACATTAATTAGTGTCAGAATTAATGCAGTAAATGCCATATTTTCCTTGTAATTTGTATATAACTATTAGAGAATACAGGCATTTATAATCATAAAATATCTTGTGTTGATTTCATTAAATGAATTATTTCTAAACAAACAATAATATAAAGTAACCAGTGCTCATTATATTTTGTCTTATGAAGAATATAGGTAAAGTATATATGTTTTATAGATATATGTATGTTTTTAAAACACTTTGTAGTTGCTGTTCATAGCATGGGCATGTATGTGTGTTGTGTTATGATGTGTGTGCATGACAGGTTCTACAGACGCTACTGGGAATTACGAGCCAAGATCAATGCAGGTAACTCTTGCCCTGCATTGCACGCTTCCCCTGTTGCATCATCAAATTCAGCTTCACTTCCTATACGCTCTGCTTCACTCAAGGAAAAACATTTCACCAGGTAACACTAACTCATAGAACAAAAAAATTAATATTAACCATTGTGTGCATATCTTGGGCAGGTAAATCAGTTCCAGCTCATTTTCATACATGTGTTTTATGCAGTGACGTTATTTTTAACACAATCATATATTGTAATGCTTTCTCAGTTTTCGTAAGACAGTAGTATTTATTTTAATAACTGATTAATAATCTGTGAATTTAAAATGTTTAATAAGGCCAACATTCCAAAAATACATCCTTTTTTTAGGTAAAGTGTATACAGCTGTGTTGAGAGGTAGGGGAATCTGATTGTGTTTTTTGTATATATGAGGGGTATCCAAAAAGTAAGTTTCCCTTGTCAAGGAAAAATAAAAAAAAAAATAATTCAAAAAGTGCATAAAATATTATTTACCTTTGTACACAAGTACTTATTTTTCTATATAATTTCCATCCGTTTCCAAGCATTTCTGGTACCTCAACAGTTCTTTATTCCAGCTTCATACCAATCTGCCACCAAATTTTGAAACCAGATATCCACCTCATTTATCACTTCATCGTCATTGGCGAAGCGCCGACCGACTAGATGATGTTTGAGCTCCAGAAACAGATGGAAATCACTTGGAATAAGTTCTTGAGAGTACGGAGGATGTTCGAAAATCTCGCATTGGAATTTGGTGAGAAACTCGCCTGTTGCACGAGCAGCATGTGGTCGGGCGTTGTCGTGAAGGAACAAAACTTTGCAAGACAAAAGCCCCTGCTGTTTGTTCTGAATAGCGCGACGAAGTCTGGTCAGCACGTCACAGTACCACACTGCATTTATTGTCGTTTCACGTGGCAGATAGTCAATCAGCAATACTCCACAGCAGTCCCAATTGTGGCCATCACCTTTCCTGCCGACTCAATCACCTTGGCTTTTTGGGGAGCTTTCTCTCCTTTTTTTTGCCACACCATATCTGGTGCTTCCTTTCGAAAGTTGAATGGTGAATCCATGTTTCGTCACCAGTGACGAAACATGGATTCACCATTCAACTCTCGAAAGGAAGCACCAGATAGGGTGACTATTCTTGTAAACAGGGCTTCACCCTCATCTTTAAACAAATGCAAGAAAGATTGTGCAGCTGTGAAGTGACACTGCTTATAGGCATCAGACAATAAGAGCGGCACCCATCTTGCACACACTTTTGAAAGTTGAAGGTCTCAATCAATATGTTGTGAAGAGAGGATCGGCTTATTTCAATATTTTGTGGCAGTAGAGTCATGATTTTGTCGAGCGTGAGCAGCTTGTCGGAGTCAATGACGTCACGCACAGCAGCAATGGCATCGGCTTGGCGCAGAGTTGCTGGTTGGCTGCTGCGTTCATCATCGTGAACATTTTCTCTGCCTTCAATAAACATTGTTCGCCAACAACGAACCATTTGTACAGACGTGACATCTTCACCATAAACACTGCATAACTGACGATGAATTTCCATGGCCGATTCATTTTTTGCAGTCAGAAAACGAATAACACTGCGTATTTCACAACTGGCGGCAAAACGAAGTGGGGTCTCCATGGCACTCGGCTCGCTACTGACGCTTGAGCAGTTCACTGCCACCGGACCGGCTGCGAGCGCTGCCACTACATCCAAACTAAAATTCCCTGTGCACAGGAACTGCCTGAGTTGGTCATACTTGGATATACAAATTAGGGAGACTTATTTTTTGGATACCCCTCGTACTATTAGAGCATGTTTTATGCTAGGTGTTTACTGTGTACAAATATTTTCTTACTGTAAACAACATGAAAAGTGATACTTGAATTTCCACCCACTTTTGTTAGTGAATATATTACATACAATTCTAAAACATGTTATTCCCTGCTCCACAGAATATGTCATAAAGGATTGGTAAAATTTAAAATTTTAAGGAATTGTTTAAAGAATGGTAAAACTTGAAATCTCATTTTGATTCATATTTTATTATCATGATGATTATTATTATTTTATTGTTATTTATTTTATGTTCACTGAAAATTATTTACTCTGCGGTACTTCTCCTAATTGTAAGTTTGTATGACATCTTGTTGTCTTGACCTCCTACTAAGAGCTTTATTCTACTTTCCTCTAATTCCCATCAGTACTTCCAGTTTTGTGTTTACAGCATTTCTTCATCCACCTGTACCTGACCCTCAATGAGCATTTTATAAAATATAGAAATGTGTGAATCTGTGTATCACTTACTTGTCATGTAGACAATTTATTGAAAACATAAAATTTTATTAGATTAGCAATTTCTTTTTAAAACAGTTAAATATACCTGTTGTCCTCATTAAGTAACCTTTCTTGTAATTTATGTTTTGAATAAGTAATACACATTGTTATAGTATTTAATATTTCTGTCAACTGTTTCTATACCAAATATAGATACCAGAAGGTTGAAAGTTTTAATTTGAATTGTTTATGACAAGAGTGAATTAACTTGTAAATAAATAAATAAACATAATTAACCTGCAGGGTATGAGAAGAATGGATGTTTAAGATGGATACTCTGTTAACGCAAGTTAAAAATCTCCTATTTTGCTGACCTTTAGATCAGCCTAGTTTCTTCGGCAAAGAAAGTGCTAATTTTTTTAGCTTAGCGAAGCAATATGTGTCAACTTTCTTGTGACACTTCACCATTAATTATCATCTTTTTACATTTTCCTGTTGTTTTTACGGTTGACTGTTGTCACAAAGTTAATGATTGTGTTCTCATGATATCCATGGCAACAAACAATATTTTGAGTGACGATTCTGAAGCTCTTGCAGTATTCATTGATGTTTTGTGCCTGGTTATGCACTCAACTCATAAGACTTGTCGTTCAGTTCATAATCTGTGAATTCATGTTTTATTTATATAGCTTCTGAAACTATATTCAGCAATACTATATTTTTGACTATATTTTTTAAACTATATTTTTGAGCAATTTTTATATTGCCTATTCAAGAAAATATAATTTTGTATTCTTAGTCCAGTCTGTAATACTAGTGAAGATTTTGTGACTTACCATATACTCAGATCCTCTGCTTGTCTCTTATTGTCTATCATATAGTCATCTGCATCGTCTAGTAGTAACAGACTTCCACAGTCTCTATTTCAGCATTTTTTCACACATATAGAGAAACTTATAATAAATTGTAAATATATAATCAAGGACAACCAAGTATAATGAAAATTCCCACATATTTTCAACAACAGAATGTTGTATACTGTAGTTTAAAACAATATCATATTAAATGCATAGCATTTAAATACAGGAAGGTATTAAGTCCATGTCTTTATGATGGATATCCACTAATAAGCATTAAGGAGATTTATCTAAAGCAGTTGTGATTGCAGATTAGAAATAAATAGCTCTCATAAAATTAGGCCCAAGCTCCCACAATATGTATCACATAAAATCCTGTGTTCAGAAAACAAAATATACCAATTTAGCAGACTATTCTTCAGGTATAGTTTTGTGTGAGTATTATTTACTAAGTTGAAGTTGCTAATAAATGGGTAGCATTTAAAGGTAAAGTAGAACTCATAAGCAAAGTATTTGTTGGCAGTGCTAAATACGGATTTCGAAAAATATTTCAAACAAAAACTCAATAAACTGTAAGCTCATGAAGTTGCAGTATGCCACTTTGAAGAAAATTAAATTGGAAACACAATATTGCTCAGTATAAGATCAAATGATACATTATGGTCAGACTTCATGTTCTTTGGACACAAATGCCCATAATATTTTGAAACTGCAGGACATATCAGCTTGCTTAAAAGTAAGGCACTGTTCACTGTCTACTTTGTACAGAACATGTTACCTGTCTGAAAAGCTTAATATAGAATGAACTTCATAAAGTCACATCAAATAACTTTGACCCTTCCTTATTATTAGTACTTCTGTGAAACATATGACTATGTATTTTGTATTAGTAAAGTGTGTGTGTGCAGTGGACACACATGTATGTGCATGCATGGTTCACAGGTTGTATATTGTTTACGATTTGTTTTTTAGGGTGTAAGTTATTTTTCTTCATTTACAATACTTATATACAACAGCATTAAAAATATTATAATTTTTAATTGTTAACTATTTTTAATGGAGAAGTTTAAAATATCAAAATGGAATTAATTCATTAGTCCAACTTGTGTGTTGCATTATTCCAAAATACATGCACATACTACAAATACCGTTTTTGTTGGAATTGTTGAAGAATAAAAACATAACTGAAAATTTTATGATGACTTACTTAAGAACACCAGCCATTTTAGTTGCTCGTTCATGATTAAACAAGTAAAACATTCAATTTAATTATATGTTGTCAACTTTTTAAATGTTTTATGTGGTATATCATATTTGCTGTAATAACTTCATTAAATAAAAATTAACCGTTCCTGTTTGTTCTTTTAATTTAAAGTACATAAGGTTTATATATTGGAATATTCACACAAATGTAATTATTGTGATTGGTAAGCTTACAATTATGCTTACAGTTATGTTTGTTCACAGACGAGGCCTGAATCGAGAAGAAGTAAAAACAGTTAACCCAAGTGGGCTTCCACAACCATACCATGTGACAACAACTGTTACTACAGCTACTAGTGTAACTACTACTATTACTACTACACCAGTTTCAACAAATACAACGTTAGTTACCACACCCCCACCAGTGTCACCCAATCCACAGCACGCTAGTGTCAGAAGGTATGTATATAGTGTGCTTCATTTGAGTAATTACAACAAAGAAGTCTAGACATACATTCTAAACATGCTCTAGATAAGAATATCTAAGTATATATCATAGAGAAACAACAAAGGGATATATAATTTGTAAACTATGCATGTAGTCAAGTTTACTTGTAGGTGTTTAATCCATTCACAGTATGCTATTCCTTACATATGAAAATAACGTAGATTACTTCCATCATTTGTATATTATTGATATTGCATTGGTAAAATATGACAAAAAAATGTGGTGAAGGCATCAAAAGATAGTTACCCTATAGGTGGTAAATAAAACTGGATTTTTTAATTCATGGAATGTATACAGATCTTCCTGTATGCTGTCGGAGTTATTTTTTTACATTCTATGTCCAGTATTGTCAGCAGAAACATAAATTTGAAATTTGCAACTGATTCACTAAATTAATATTTGTTAGCTTTTTGGAATAGGTTTGTTTAGATTTATTTTATATATCATAAAATAATAAAAAGAAATTGTACTAATATTTTATTTGTGTGTATATTAGAGATGATAAAGAATTAAAGTTTGCTGTAAATTATATGACAAGCACTGTATAGTCTATACAGTAGGAGTCATATAGTCACAATAGGAGAGGGACTAACAGCTGTCGTTTCTCGATGTACTGAACGTATGTAGGGATGTTGGCAGTCTGGGGCGCAAGGTTTACAGAAAGCAAATGCACACTGACAGGTATCTTCACAAACTGTTGAACCATCACCCCAGGCAGAAGCGAGTGGTGCTGAAGACACTTGTGGACTGGGCGAGAAGAATCTGCAAGTCCCGGTTCTTGGATGCCAAGTTGGGCCATTTGGAGCATGCACTGCAGAACAACAGATGTTCTGCTGGGGAGGTGAAAAGAGCGGCCCAGCCAAGAAGATTGATGCACCAGACCTGTTGGTGTTCCAGGGGGAGTTTGTTGGCTTGGTGGTCTTGCCATACATCAAGAGAGTGATGGATTGCACAGGCAGACTGCTGTCTTGGCATGGTGTCCATGCGATCTACAAGCCAACCAAGAAAATCTAGCAGTTTCTCAGGCCGGTAAAGGATGGACGCAAAAGATCTGCTGTTGTCATGTGGCATCTACTGTGTGCTGTGCTTATGTGGTCAATGGCCAAGTCTATATCGACACCATGAAGTATAGCATCCAGACCTGCGTGGGTAAACACAGTTGCTGCTGTCCTCTGCGCCATCTTGGGAAGTACAACGCTGACCATCAGGGTTGTTCGAGATCATGGTCCTGTCTTCCATCTCCAGCTATTATCCTTCCCTGCACAGAGAGTTGGCTGAGATATGTAGGCATTTTGGTAGTCAATGAATCAGCATGGCGAAAGCCTGACATTAAATAGGATTTGGCACGGTGGACTGAATGAGGCTATTGGGACGTGACCAGGTCGAGGCCGTGTGATTGGCGGAGACCTGGTGGCTGAGGTTATATAGCTAACCTCGTGTTACTGGTTGCTTTTACCCCAAAAAATTTGTCGGGTATCATTCCACCTAAGATCTCGCATAACTGTATCTTAACACTCTGTCGCTTTCGATTTTTGTGACCTGAAGATCTCCAAGGGTGGGATACGAAACATTGCTGATGATGTTAACTGACAACATCCTATCAGCCCGGTATTTAATCATTTTGAGGTTGACACTGGCTGTGTAAGGTTAATACAAAACTTACAACTTCATGTTTATGGTAGTTAATAAAACAGTGTATTAAGATTAATGGAACAGATGTTTTATAATGCAGTTGAAATTTATTACTGCTTATAAAAAAACATCTGTGGGTTGCCATGGATATCTCCGCAATATAGATAATCGGGAGTTTACTATAGGCATATATTCCTTGTAAACATTCTAGGAACCAAATTTTTTTATATTGCTGTGTCAGTTTAGTTTCATCGGACAGAAACTGTGCCTATTACTTCTTCAGCATTTACAGTAATTTACCTCGGTTTTAATATGTGTTAAATTATTTAAGTATTTTTGTTGTTATGTTTGTGTTGTTTTTATTATCTGACGGGATGTGCATACATCAACAAATGTATTTTTAACTTATATTCATCGAGGATCTGAAGATGACACTTAATGTGTCGAAACTCGAGTAATCCTGTTTTCGGATTTCAAAAAGCATGACGGTAGGTAATTAACCTGTTTTATAGTAAATAATGCAATGTCAGGGGCAGTAGGAGTATTTGGAGAACAACATAGAAGTAGTAATGGAGACAGCCTCATGAGATTTGTTACTAGTAATGATCTGAAAATCACGAATACCTTTTTAGAAAAAAAAAAAAAATATATATATTACGCGGTCTCACCTTTTGTCGTATGGTACAGTAGAAAACAAAATACAGACACCAATGAAGCCAGCTGTAATTACATACAGACACTAGTCACCAGCTGTAATTAACCACATATAACAATTTGTAATCAACAAGTTATTCAACAAAAATATACTTGTACAATAATTCAAGTTAAATTTGTCCGCACACAATACTAATGTCAAATAATAGAGATCCATACTAATTGTAACACAATAACACTTCGCCGCACTTGGAGGTAAATCGCCATTCGATCCGCACTAAGAAAATTGCTCAACACAACTCATTGACAAGCTGGCTGCTATGGCTTTTTATAGGTAGCGCATGCCTTTTAGAAATTTTTCATCCTCAATGTGGCGTGTCAGCTAATGCATATTTCAAGTGTTCTCCAGAGTACTCTGGAATGTACTTTAGTGTGGCCTTGACTGAAACACACACCTGCTCAGCTGGGGAAGGGACAGGTGAAGTATGTTCTTGGGTGTTTGGTAGGGTTCTCATTACACTGCCCCCTCCTTAAGCCTGTTTGTCCTGAAATGGCAAACCGTCTCTGAAGTAATACTTGGCCAGGTGATCTACGTAGTTGGTCTCCTTGCGAAGGATAATTCTCCGGCTCTTCGAATTCAGTTTCGTGTGATCCGAGCATTAAGTTCCCAGGAATACGTGTTCAACTCAACCACTACTTTTGCTGGAATCACTCCCGTTGCATCATGTACTGATGATCTATACACCATTAGCTAGTCCAAGTCTGTTTGGTTCTTGTCAACAACCCCTTGAGTAACTTCATCTTCAGCAACTTTTCCCCCGGGCGCTTCCATTAACTCAGGAAGAAGCAAGAGTCTTTCCTCGACACCCACAGTTGGCTTTACAATCACTTCTTTTGTTGTTACACCTGTTGGTACTAGTCCTTCCATTTCCACCTGCAATAGGAAGGGTTCCTCTTGACCACACCTGTTGACTTCTTCTTCAACCAATGTCACTCGCTTGACCGAATGCTTGGCAGATCCTGTCATTCTAGCCATGGAAAGCTTTATCTTCTCTTGGCCAACCTTCAGGACATTCTGTCTTAAGTCCACAATGAATCCGTAGGCATTCATAATGTCCATTCCAAGAATCATTTTTTCACAATGTCTGCAATGAGCATTTGGTGACTAAACTCAAGGAGGCCCACGTGTGCACATATGTCTACTTGACCTAATACTTTTACAGGGCTTACAGTCACGGTCTATATTGTACAAGAGCTAAATTGAGGCTGTCGTTTGCTGATTAAGTCTGGGCACACAATGGATGCGCCCTTGTCAGCTGTAAATGATGTTGGTTTACATTCCGGAAATCGATTAATGATCAAGTTTCCACTGGTCTTATGTAGTGTGGAAACTGTGTGCTGTTCTGGAGCTTTAATTCTCCAATTGGTGCAATCACTCCCTTCTCTCGGTGTTTTATTCTCCCAACAGTCTACCTGTAGATGACCATGTTATAAGAAGATATTAGAAGTAAAGTGGTAGTAGAAGGGCTCTTAGACTTGGAATGGTGAAGTTGCTAAAGCAATTAAAGGGAAGAAAAGGACATACCACATGTATCTACAACTAAATACAGATGAAACTAGAGACATGAACGTGATGTACACAGAAGGCAACTTGTAGCCTATAAAATGCTAAAATGCATGAATAAAATGAAAATAATATAGCAAAGTTAAACATCATTCCCTAACATAAATGGGTATATCAGTACAAAAGCTCTCTGGTATAAGTGAAAGCAGACCATAGTAATATAGAAACGGACAACTGCGTAACATATGAGGGAGACTTAGCAATGAACAAATTTGAAGGAGCCCTTGGAAGAACTAAAATTCATAAAGCAACAGGACAGGATGGATTGAGCACAGAATTGTTTAAGAGTGGGGGTATTTCGCTTCAACTTCAATTATTATATGTCGGAAGAGACAACAGGTCCTGCAAGATTGGGTACCTGGACGGGTGATGTCTATTTTTAAGAAAGGAAAACGGAATGACTGTAACAACTATAGGGGAATATGGTTGGTTGATACTGAATACGAAATGTATGGATAAACTACCATCTGCAGACTTTTTCTGAGTATCTTATTTTGGAAAAACAAAATAGTTTCTGGAAAAGCAAATCTTGTACAGACAATGCTTTTATTATAACACAAATTACTGAGAATCATTGTGAGTTTAATAAATAAACGGATGTAGGTTTTGGTGATTTTGAGAAGGCCTTTGAAAGAGTAGATAGAAATTTGCTATGGCAATTATTAGAAAAATGGGATACCTACAACTTATAAGAACATACCAGGCCTATATACAGGGTGTCCCGGGAGGAAAGGGAAATAATTTGAGAAATGGTTCTATAGTGTAAAAGAAGAAAAAAAGTTCATATAAACATATGTCCGGAAACGGTTTGTAAGCGAGTTACGGCTAGTGAAAGATTTCGCCCGGGTTTCGGTTCTCCCGGGTAAATGAAGACTTTCTGAAATTCTGGGAAGGTAAATTAAGGGGGGAATTCTGTTGTTTCTTATGGTTTTTGACCTGAAAAATCGAATAAAACAGGTCGCAGAACTATATCTCCCATTACTTTCATGATATCCGACGTAAAACAGAAAAATCTTTGCCTAAAAACGTATTGTATTGTTTTTAACCAAAATTGGAATTTTTTGTTGATTTTTATTGACATTATTTACACCATTTTTCTCAGAATTAAATTCTTTACAAGTTTTGTTTTTAACTTTTATGCATTTATTAATCATTTAACAAAGTTATTGTACTTCTAACCTAAAAAACACGTTTTTTTTAGGTTAGAAGTACAATAACTTTGTTAAATGATTAATAAATGCATAAAAGTTAAAAACAAAACTTGTAAAGAATTTAATTCTGAGAAAAATGGTGTAAATAAAGTCAATAAAAATCAACAAAAAATTCCAATTTTGGTTAAAAACAATACAATACGTTTTTAGGCAAAGATTTTTCTGTTTTACGTCAGATATCATGAAAGTAATGGGAGATACAGTTCTGCGACCTGTTTTATTCGATTTTTCAGGTCAAAAACCATAAGAAACAACAGAATTCCCCCCTTAATTTACCTTCCCAGAGTTTCAGAAAGTCTTCATTTACCCGGGAGAACCGAAAACCCGGGCGAAATCTTTCGCTAGCCGTAACTCGCTTACAAAGCGTTTCCGGATATATGTTTATATGAACTTTTTTTCTTCTTTTACACTATAGAACCATTTCTCAAATTATTTCCCTCTCATCCCGGGACATCCTGTATGTAGGCAGCAAAAATATCTGTAAAAAATAATTGTAGGATATCTCAACAAATATCTGTTAATCAAGGTGTTATAAAAGGGTGCAGTGTATCTCCTATTCTTTTTAACACATATATTGACAATCTAGTATAAAAATGGAAACATCTAGTGAACTCTGGTACTAAGATATTACGAGACAGATATTTGAATGTGGTGTTGTTTGCTGACAGCTTGCTTGTAATTCAAAACACAGAATCTGCTTTTCAAAATCTGTTTTTAAGCTTCATCAGATATAAGCAAAGATATATCTTTCCTATTTAAGCAAAAATACAATAGGAAAATCTCCACTACAAAACAAAAATAATGACATTTTGAGGTAAGGAAGCAATAAGAAAAAGAAATTATGAAAGTTTAAATTTTAGAACATGTGAGCCATTTTGACTATTTGGGAAATGATATTGGCTATGATAAGAATTATGATATTAATGTTAAGTTTGGTAAGTTCCAGAGGATCTGTGGAACAGTCAGCTATATTTTTAGAAACAAGGTATGTCGAGATAAAAATTGGAAGTTTTTACAATGTTATGGCCGCCCCTATACTGTCCTATGGGTGTGAATTACAGACAACAACCAAGGAATAAGAAAGTAAAATACAGGCCTTGGAAATTGTATTCTTTAGAGGAGTAAAAGGTCTTCTAAACTGACCATATAAAGAATGAGGCTATAAGAGAAGAATTACAAGTTTTTAACTTGAATTAAGGACTAAAAGATTATAAACAATTGAAAGAATGCATAGAAAGAACGTTAGATTCAAGACTGACCAAATAAGTCTGGAAATATAACCCTATAGGATACAGGTGTGTGGGTAGACCCAGGAAGAGATGGCTGGAGGATCTTTGAAGGCGGAACAGGCAGCACCTTGCCCATGCTGTGATGTGTAGATGATGAAGACAAAGCCGGCTACAACTATTGGTTTGATTTCGATTATCCATTTCATAACCTTCAGGGACTCCTGACTCCCATCAGAATGGAGTTGTAGGCAGTGTGCTTACTGTAATGAATAGCAGCACTTGCCATGTCATTGCATTATCATAAAACTCTAGTAATATTTGAAATACAATTGTACTTGATACATGATATATTGTTGCCACCGCAGATTGGGTTAGTTTGGCATAGCCTTATTCATAGATGTCTACTCATATTTGATTTAAGAACGGGCACATATGGCATTATACTGAGGAGACTTTCTATTACCTACTTTAAACTTGATGCAGTTCATTCTCCTAACACACACACACACACCAGTTTAGATTAACGCTGAGATTTATTTAGTTTTATGCATGAGAATTTTCAAAAATTATTTGTGAATGTCCATTATCAGTTGCTGTTACATTCTTTCTGGCGTGTGTGTGTGTGTGTGTGCGCGCGCGCGTACGTGCGCGCACTCTGTGACTTTCACTAGTCAATGATTGTTTATTGCTTACGTATTTTAACTGGTTTAGTGGAGATTATTTATTATATACACTGTCTAATGTTTCAGAAATTGCAATACGCTTCCTATTGCTTGGAATGTATTTGTTTATTGATTTTGTTTTTCGTATTAGTTAATGTGTAGACTTCTCCAGTAATACATGTCAGTATGTTTTATTGGTGTTCTACATATTATTAAATGTGTGGTTAAATGAAATTTGTAATTTATTTTTTATACCGTATGAGATTCACAGTAGCATTTAAATTGTTTTGTTTCATGTGCACAAAATGGGTTTTTAATCTTTGTATTCATTTTTATAAATTTTATTATTTAATATGTGCTGTTGTGTACTATATTTATTCTTCCTGTTGTTATTTTTTTATATGCTGTTTTAAAATCTATTTGTGTATAAATAGTTTTGTGTTTCATTTTGGTGTTTATGATTTGTGAATAGTATCCATTTGGTTTCATTCTTTGTTTAGTGTTTTTTTTACCATTCATTTTCTTTAATAGTTTTCATTTTATATTTCTTTCTTTCTTTGCCTAGTTCCTTGGGTTTTTAGCAGTATGTTGTACCATTCTATTCGTACATTTGTATTTTTATTGTTTGCAGATGGTTTGAATCATGTTGTATGATCAAACTGAATCTAGTAGTTTTCTGTATATATTATACTTAATTTGGTGATTCCTGAATGAAATGAGTGGAAATGAAAAAAAATTCGTGGATTTCGTTGTCCATGACGTGTCCGTTACTTAACTAAATACAACTATTATATTAACGACTCGGAACACATAAACGACTGTGTTCCGAGTCGTTAATATAATAGTTGTATTTAGAAAAAAATTAATATTTTTTTTTTCATATGTGAAACCAGTCTTTTCGTATAGGTTATTTCTTTTCAATATTTTGTTTGGGTGTTTGAAATGAATAGTTCATTTACATCTCTGATCCATATGCGTGTACGATCCAGTAATATGAATATAGTTCTGCATCATGCAGAAATATTTCTGTTATACTCAATTATCGTTTTGTATAATAACACGATAAAACAGGGTATATTTTGTATACTAAATTACATCTAATAAAATCGCTAATATTTATGATATTTTATTTTTACAAGTAAAAAGATGTGTTATGCACAGGAAAAGTTATAAGGAGTTGATTAGAAAGTGGGATTACAATTTATAAAATTGTGATTTTTCCTAATAGTTTTACTGTTACTGTTACTGTTAGTTTTACTCATGTACATGAGAACCTATTGGGTCAGGATTTTTCGTATACAATGTTTAGTGGATGGTTTCTGTGAAAGTGAATGTTCATATAGTGTTTTGTATATGGTATATGTTTTTGTGATAGTATGACAAGTATGTGTAGCATTTGAAAATAGTAGAGTAGGTTACTCAACATAAAAAAGTTTTTGAAATATGTATAAGTTTGTAATATATTATTGTAAGTAGAAATGCCTTATACCAGCTTGCTGCACTTACATCTGAGCTGTAGACAAGCTTTATTCTTAAAAAAAAAAAGTAAAATAATTATAATTTAGACAAAACATTTAATTGCTTAACATTTTATTTTCACCTTTACTTTCGGTATGTGTGTGTAAGCAATGTAATGCATTCCCCTTGTCTTGAAGGGGAGAGCCACATCCAAGGCCTTTTACAGAAAGAAAATGTAGAGACACTAACATATGTTTCATTAATCAGAATTTGTGGAAAACATTCTTAGGACATTTGCATTCTTAGAAATATCATCTATATGTATATTTAAGTTTGAAAGTGCCCTATTAAGAGGAAGGGATGTGGTCACTAGAGAATGCAAAATTTGTATTATACTCATTACTTTCATTAAATCTAGTTGGTGCAATAGCTGCAGAATGTAAATAGATGTTTCACTTTTTTCCCCTTCAGTTTCAATATACGAGCATTGTTCAATAGAAACACATTGCTCAGCCGTGACTTCGTCACCATAGCAACTGAATTCATTTGTTTATATTGTCTGTTTAAGTACTAGTGATTTGTCTGTCAAATATTTGTAGTTTGCTCTTTTCTAAGTTGAAAAACTCGGTTGAAAAATGACATCTATGACAGAAAATCCATCCAAAGATAATCTGCGTGCTGTTCAGGTTTTGGCCGCTGAGGGGCGTCAGCCAATGGAAATTTATATGAGAATGAAACCTGTATATGGTGACTGTAGTTATTCTCATACGGCAGTGGTTGAATGGTGCAATAAATTTCGACAAGGAAGAGAATCCACTAAAGATTTGGCCCGTCCCAGACATGCACGTGTTGCAGCATCAGATGAAAATGTGAGACAGCTGGAAACTGCTTTACGCGCAAATAGGCGCATCATAGTTAGAGAACTTTCCCAAATGTTGAGCATCAGCATGGGAACTGTTCATTCCATCATTCATAGTCTTGGCTATCACAAAGTTGCTGCTCAGTGGATTCCACGACTGCTTAATGATGAGCAGAAAAATTTGCGCTCGGCCTTATCATTACAGCATTTGATGCGCTATCAACAACAAGGTGATGCCTTTCTTCACCAAATTGTTGCCAGTAATGAGTCTTTGTGTTATCACTATGAACCAGAACCCAAACGTCAGAGTTATGCAGTGGAATCATGCACTATCTCCGAAGGAAAAAAAAATGTCAGCCCCAACCTTCGGCAGGAAAAAAGTAATGGTGACCGTATTTTTTTGATTAACAGGCTGTGCTGCTCTTAGATTTTAAAGAGCCTGGTGTCAACATCAATGCTGAGCGATTTTCAGACAGCTTAAAATGCTTACGGGTCAGCATCAATAATAAACGTCCTGGGAAGCTCACAAATGGTGTCATTCTTGTGCATGATAATGCTTGACCACATGTAGCCCAGACGATTTAAGATCTGCTTGATCGTATGAAGTGGGAAGTCTTACAACATCCACCGTACAGTCCCGACTTGTCCCTGTGCGATTATCATGTTTTTTGCCCATTAAAGAAATCACTAAAAGGACGGTGGTTCAAATCGGACGCTGAGGTATAGTTTGCTGCTAGCGAATCGTTCTGCAAATAGCCCCAAGAATTTTAGCAGCAGATAATCTACAGATTAGTGCAACAGTGGGACTCATGTCTTACTGTTAATGGAGACTTCTTTTAAAATCGTTGAGTAAAAAATGCTTTACAGCCTCTAAACATGTTTATATTGAACAATCCTCGTATATAAACCTTATCACCTAGCAGTACACATTGAGGGAGCAGCGGCTTTTCGTTGTGTGCAAAAATGTGCACGAAATTAACTGGTACTAAAACAGTAAATTGGCAGGAACTCAAAAATGTAAATTAGCAGAAATAAACAAAATCGATGGACCAATTGTATTTTAGCTGATCTTATCAGTCTATAAAAGATGAGTCAAAATTAACAAAAACTCTCCAGTAAAGTGTGGTAGCCACAAAAAAATGTGACCACATGGTGTTGTGCAACCTGAGAACACACGCATGTGCTTTACTGGTGAGGGAACGTTGACTCCATGACAGTTACAATATTACCCTGTGTACTGGAAATAATTAACTTATTTCAGCTGAGTATTAACGAATTCAGAAATCACATTCAAAATCAGTGGCAATTCAACAGTAAATTGTGGTAATGACCAAAAGCATGACCATGTGGTGTTGGGCAATTATTGTAGAACAAAGGAATGTGCTTTACGGGCAAGGCCATGTTGATGCACCAACAATAGAATAGAAAGTAGAATAGAACTGAAAATAAAATAAGTGGTAGAAACAGAGGGTAGCATATTAATAATATGGCTTACCTGGTATTACATGATATTCTTTATGGTTTACCTGAAAAGGCCAGAGTGCCTTTTAGGCCATATACTGTGTGTGAGAGTGAGGGAGGGGAAGAGAGAGAGAGAGTTAGTATATAAAAAGCCTAGCAAAGTACTGATTTTTCATTGCTAGATATAAAATAAGTCCACCAGTTAAAAGAAGTTAAACAGTATTAATTGATGACTCGTTGGGCACTTGGTGAAACATATTAATACAAAGGTTTTGTAAAATATATAAACAAAACACTTGGTAAGTTTCACAAATTTTTTTTTTTAATTAACTCTGACAGCTGTTTCGACTAACTTAAGCCATTGTCAAAGAGCGAGTGAATGAAATTACTGAACACAGGATGTTAGAGTAGTGTAGGTGGTAAACATCTGTTTAGGGCGTATCTGGAACATCTGTGTTGTGATGGCGAGGGGGGGAGTGTGTGCATGAGACAAGGGAAGGTCTGGTGTCTTTAAAAACTAAATACAATCATGAATCAAAATATAAAATTAACTGAACTAAATATAAACTGAATGCAAAATTTAAAATAATGATGAACATTCAAAATAATATAAAATAAACTAAACTAAATAACAGATTTTAATAAAGCGGATACACAAAATTCAGTCTGTTCATTGGTTAAATTTTTGTTATTTTTTATTGCTTTTTTAATTTCTAAAATTTCTAACAAATCCATTTTTTTACCTTTTTGTATGTTGTGGAGTAGTGTTATGTTTTTTGTGTCTATGAAGTGATTGTGTTGTAAGCAATGATCTGCAAAACCTGTATTAGATGTGCAGATCATTGCTTACTACACAATCACTTCATAGACACAAAAAACATAACACTACTCCACAACATACAAAAAGGTAAAAAAATGGATTTGTTAGAAATTTTAGAAATTAAAAAAGCAATAAAAAATAACAAAAATTTAACCAATGAACAGACTGAATTTTGTGTATCCCCTTTATTAAAATCTGTTATTTAGTTTAGTTATTTTATATTATTTTGAATGTTCATCATTATTTTAAATTTTGCATTCATGATTGTATTTAGTTTTTAAAGACACCAGACCTTCCCTTGTCTCATGCACACACTCCCCCCCCCTCGCCATCACAACACAGATGTTCCAGATACGCCCTAAACAGATGTTTACCACCTACACTACTCTAACATCCTGTGTTCAGTAATTTCATTCACTCGCTCTTTGACAATGGCTTAAGTTAGTCGAAACAGCTGTCAGAGTTAATTAAAAAATTTGTGAAACTTACCAAGTGTTTTTATATATTTTACAAAACCTTTGAAGTTAAACAGTTTGATATTTTTGGATTAGGTTTGATATTGAATTAGGTGTAATACTTGAAACAGTGCAAAATAAGGTGATTGCACCCTCTGAGGTACCTTTAAATTGCCTTGTGGTGAGGAAATAAATGTTTTGTTTATTGAAAGCACTTTTTGTATAATTTGTTGGTTGTCTTTTAATAAAATCTCTTTTCTATTTAATATAACTTACATTGACTTTCACATTCAGTTTACCCTTTTCAATATACAATTTTACAGTTAAATTCAATGTACATGAAAATTGTAGTCTGATAAAACAACAGAGAAAATACTAATTAGTAACTGTAATAAAAAATTATTAAAGTTCACAAATAGAAGAATATAGTTACAAGTAAACCTGTGCTCGATGGGTTCATCTGACAGGCCTGGGTGGGGGTTCCTTTCAGGCTGTAACGGTATTGATCTTTTACCATTATAATAATATAATACAATAATAATACTACTAAAACTCACTGCTGCCAGAATTTTACTCACCGTCATAATCCCGTTAAACTTACCTTATTAAACTGCCCAGGTCGCCACAATATTTTATGGTTTAATATCGAAACCTTTATACTCTTGCCCTTACTAAACTGCCCAGGTCGCCACGATATTTTATGGTTTAATATCGAAACCTTTACACTCTTGCCCTTACAAAAATTAAAATAATCCCACTATCTGACCACCCTTAAACTCAGAAAATTCCACAGAACGTTAGACGAGGTTTTCAGCACAGAATAGGAAATGGTTATGGCGTAATAACTTACTCTAATACATGTTTTATATTAAACCAAATCTGAATGTATTTTATGTCAAATAGTTATTGTATCAAATAAAATTTACTGGACACCAACTTGTCCAATGAAGCTTGATAATACAGACCTTATGAAAATTAACAATCTTCGGACACAAATTATACTATAGCCAACCAGTCTTTGACTATTTTCCCCTTTTTTACTTTTAAACACTCTCTCTCTCTCTCTCTCTCTCTCTCTCTCTCTCTCTCTCTCTCTCTCTCTCTCTCTCTCTCTCTCTCTCTCTCTCTCACTTTCTTTAATTACCCCACTGTTTGAGATCTCATTATTTATTTGTGTACACTTTATAAAAAAATAAATGATGGATTATTATTAGATGGACTGTTTTTGCTGCTGCTTATATACACTTGGTCACATACTACGATTACGTCTTTTTACTCCGACACCAATGTTCGTTTTTGTACTTTTCGTTTAACCGGCACTGCAGTTAGTTTACTGTTGTATTGCACACTTTACTAGATAGGCCGATTATAGTATTTTCGGCCTATCTTGCACACCCGAGGCCACCGTTAACTTACGACCGCTCTATTTGAAGACTGCTATTCCACTCTGGTGTTAGTTAATGCCTGTTCTGTGCTACTGTCTGATGCAAAAACTGGGGTGACAAAGTGTTTTACTGTGATTCACAAAGAGACTGAGCTGGCAAGCGGTTGCGTAATACGTCTAGCCGGGCAGACTACAGGCTTTAGACATAAACAGTCTGCAATAACATTGTATGTGTGGCTGGTTACAATGGGGTACCCCACAGGTGAATTCTGACTATTTTAAAATAAATTAAAACTGATTTAAATTGAAATCTTTTTATCACACAATTCTGTACCGTTACAAGGCAGTTTATTGTCTTTTAGTGTTTCGGCTTGTTTTAATGGGGACAGTTAAATGGTTCTCAAACAGTGGATTTAAAAGCATGAGTAGTGACTGTGGGTTTTAGTTCTTTTGAGTTTTCTGGACTGGTGTGACGGTAGGTAAGTGATGGGACCTTCTTTTCCTTTACCCATCACAATTGGCGGCCCTGCCAGGATACTTTTTAAAACTATAGACAAGTTATGCCTACCCAGAACGCAGAAGTAGATTAGGGTAGGAGATGAACAGTTATGTTCTTGGATTTTGTTGTCCATAATGTGTCCGTTGATTAACTAATTATAAGTATAACACTACTGACTCGGAACACAAAGTTTTTTATTGGTAAAAATGTAAAATGTTTACCTTGTAGCCTGAACCAGTTTTCGCTTGTTATAAAGTTCATCAGAGGCTCCTGACAAAGCTTATAAAAAGCGAAAATTGGTTCAGACTATAAGGTAAAGTTTTAAGAGTTTTACCAATAAAAAACTCATTGTGTGTGTGTGTGTGTGTGTGTGTGTGTGTGTGTGTGTGTGTGTGTGTGTGTGTGTGTGAGGGGGGGCAGAAGCAAAGAGAGAGAGTGTGTTACATATGGGAGACAAAAATGAAATTGAAACAAGTGTAACCGATTCCACCATAATGTGGTGATTCTAGGGTGCACGTGGTCCCAAGTCCACAAAAGAGGTGAGTGGGACCAAACGAGGTCCTCATTAACTTTTTACTGATGATGTTAAAACAAAACAGTGATGAATTAAAACAGTTTCGATATATTGTGTGATCGTCTTTACACTGCTGATAAATGATTTAGTGCAGTTTTGTGATGTTAGAAAACAGTTCAGTGAATTCTGAAATGAGGTTAAAGAGCAAACTGAGAAGTTGAAAAGAGATGTAGCTAAATTTGAGGAAAAATACAGAAGTTAAACTAGGCTAGGTTGTGGATAATAAGGTGGGTGACTTCAGTGAGTAAGATAAGATGTTGAACAATAGTGATAGCCTAATTGAAAATATGGTAGAAACAGAGGGTAGTATATTGGACAGTAGACATGATAAAACTATAGTTGTGGTAGCTAGTGATGAGTTGGAGACTGAAGCAGATGAGTGTGAAAGTGAGAGTGAAGAGAGGTTAGGTGATAGTATGGAACAAGGGTACACTTAATATATATTCGTAGCATATTAGGTGGAGTATTGTCTCCATATGTGGTATCAGGGGCTAGGGGTCCTCCAGCAGTGAAGAGGAAGACATGATGTCTCCAAGTTTTTATAGTTGTAGGAAGTTTCTTTGTGGTTTACCTGGAAAGGCCAGGTTGTTCTTTGTGTGGTTTGAGGTAGTTCAGGAAGAGTAAGATAGGTACTATGGTGAGAGGTGGAGAAATGTAACACTTGATTTGTTCGGTATAAGTAAGAGCTATGAATGTTTGAGAGAGAGAGAGAGAGAGAGAGAGAGAGAGAGAGAGAGAGAGAGAGAGAGAGAGAGTACTACATAGTGACAACTTACTTTGTATGAACAGTGATGATAAAGATGATGTAACTAGTGAAACTTTTCATGATGATGATGTGGCTGATGATAACATTAAGACTTAACCTGTTTTTGGATAGTGATCCTGATGATGACATGATGTTAAGAATTTCTATAAGGTACATGATGCTGATTCTTGTTGGGTACAGATGAATAATCTAGTGAACTATGATGATATAACATTCTATTATTTTGGTATTGAAAGATGTAATTTTTGGAAAGTAGATTATACTAAATTTTATATACGTAATTTAAGAATAATTTATGATAAAGTTAGTACTGATAATATAGGCATATGATCGATTTTTTTGGTTTTGACAATTAACTTGCTAAGTAATGATTCAGACCATACTAACAGGATACATTATGTGTGTGTGGGACGGGGTGCATGCGCTCATTATAATATTGAGGTTGATTGTGTATCATGGTGTATTATGTTGTGTATTATTATATCTTAAGTTCATTTTGTTACCATGGAATAATTGATCAAGTCAGTAGTTTGGTAATACAAAAGAACACAAAGGTTTTGTAAAATATATAAAAACACTTGGTATGTTTCACAGATTTTATTTAACTCTGACAGCTGTTCTACTACCTAAGCCATTGTCAAAGAGACGAAATGACATTGTCTCTTTGACAATGGCTTAGGCAGTCAAAACAGCTGTCAGAGTTAAATAAAATCTGTGAAACGTACCAAGTGTTTTTATATATTTTACAAAACCTTTGTATTAATATGTTTCACCAAGTGCCCAACGAGTAACCAGTTAATATCGTGACAAAATAATACTCCTAGCATGAAGTAATTTAGCGTAAGAATATGGATTGTTGAAAGACCACATTATGCTGCTTTTTAATGTTATAGAATCTGGTAAGTTGTGAAGGCGAACCTGTGCTCACTGGTTCAGCGCAGAGTCATCTAGTGCCTATGTGGCTTTATGGTGTTGGGATCCTGATGAAGGAAGTCCAGTAAAGTCATATAGGTGCGACAACAGTTACCAGATCAGAAGGGTAATCCCCAATATTAATAACTGAGTAAGGGGGGTTGTGGTGCCATATCCTCACCAAGCCGCCAAGTTTAAGGCAATGAGAGTTATGTTTTCAGACCAAAAAAAAACCTAAAAAATTATTTGAATTCTATAAATTTTGTGCTAAATTCATACAGCCTATTGTGGGTCTGATAGAAATGTGTTTTGATGATCAGAATGTGTGTGTGTGTGTGTGTGTGTGTGTGTGATTTTTTGAAAGTTATGTTTGTGTCATTTTCTGGAGCAGCAAACTTACGATTTAATTTCAGGATCATTAGTCCAACTCGTAGACGTACAGTCGTACATGGTCGATGGTTTTAATAACAACACGTTTTGTGGTTAACAACCAAATTTTATTGGTATCATTATTAACACCAAACATACACAGTATAGGTGAAATGTTTGGTGTTAATAATGATACCATTAGAACATAGTTGTTAACAAAAAAAAGTGGTGTCATCAGTCCAGTATCACTTTGTGGAAAATAACTGTGTAGAGTAATTGTTTTTATATATTAACATTTACAAAACTATACAGTTGCCGTGCATGATTGGTGTTTATGTACTGTATTTGTGAGTATGGAAATTTGTATGATGTCTAGCATCTTTCACAAGCTGTGTGTGAGAGGCACTTGTTGATTGTGAATTTTGAATTTGAGAGTTTTAATAGCTGGTTAAATTTTTAATCAATTATTGTGATTTGAGTTTCCCATATTTAATGTGTACATATGTAGTTATGTATGTATTTTTTGTAATGTGTAGTACTTCAAATATATTAGTCTGTTTTTATTTTTACTTGTATTTGCGTTTTTATACAAGTGAGTTCATGAGAAACTCGCAGTTTCAATATTAATTGCATTAAATCCCTGTGATAAGCCATGTGATGGATGAAATGTTTATTATATTTGCCTATAAAAATTAGTGAACAAAGAAATTCTGTGTGTGCGTGAACACATACGTCACACAATAAAATACCACTGTAGTGAATCTGTGTGTATGCGTGTTTGAACATTCATGATAGAATGGTTTGGTTCTACAATTCCAGTTCCACCAATTTGTGATAGTTTTTTTGTTTTCAAGTACATGTAAATATTTGCAGAATAATAATTATAATTAAATTTAATGATATTGGAAGGTATAATAATGAAACAGTTTGGTCACTTTAATCACAACAAATCAAGGTTAACCCTCCAGTGGACGCACAAAATTCACACTCAATAGTGGGCGCACTGCAGCTTTTTTACCGCAATTGTAAATTGCACTTTTTTACTCTAAGACAAGGTAGTATGAGAAGTAAATAGACTGGTTAAGGTGTTTTAAAATTTATTTATTATTATTAAACAAAAACATAATGCTTAGGCATCGACGTCCATATCTTGGCCCTGGTCGCCGTCACACCTGACACATGTTGTCTCTTGACGCGAATGCCTCTTACAGACATTATTTCTGCATCTCTGGCACACAATTTTTGATCTGTTATTCTTATGCCGTCCGCAAGTATGGCAGATTCCTGGTTTTGGTGCTTCTTGAACCTCCTCCTCTTTTTTATATTTAGCTAAAAATGCTGTGATATCTTTTGGCAGGTTACGTAGTCTAGATCTTTCTTCCAGATGAGTTTCCATAAGGCTAAGTGCCAGATTCTTCAAAAACAGTCTTCTTCTTTCTCGGTTATCAGGATTGTTGTATTTGAAAATTATGTTGGCGTTGATTCCCGCGATATCAAGATGCCGATAAAACAGCGCGAGAGGCCATCTTCTACTTATTCTAGAAGTTGTGTAGGATGTGCACATCTGGTCAACCGTATCAACTCCTCCCTTTGTGGCATTGTAATCCAGGTTTATTGTGGATTTGCTGGTTGCTTCGTCTATCTCATTTGTATCATGCATCGATGAGAGAAATATCACCACCTTATTTTTTTTAGGCGCCGAAGAAGACAAACAGAAATCATACTGAAAACCAGAGAGCGTCGACTTGATTTCTCTTGTTTTGTTGGCTTGGAATTCTGGTGGTATTTCTCTTTTATTTTTTTTCATAGTTCCGAGTAAGGTCAGCCACTTCTCAAGAAGATCTTTAGCCAGAGTGTAGCTTGTATAGTAGTTGTCAGTTGTGATATTTCGTTTGGAACCCTTTATTGGTTCAACCAGTCTTTTCACAATGTCATCTGGTTTGTTCGATTTGAGATAGGGACCAGGCATCTGCTTGCCACAATATATTTCTAAGTTGAGAGTATAAAAAGTTTTTGCGTCACAGAGTGCGTATATTTTCAGCCCATACTTGGCTGGCTTGTTTGGTATATATTGTATGAAGCCACGTCGCCTCCTAAAAGCATGTAGCATCTCGTCAATAGTCACAAACTCGCTGGCATTGTAGTGAGTCAAACAGTTGTTCACAAAATTTTGGTGAAAATCACGAATAGGTGCAAGTTTGTCCATAGCTCTTCGCTCGTTCCGTGTATCTAAATTGTCGAACCTAAGGGCTCGAAGCAGAAATCGGAAACACTTTGTGCCATCGGAATTCCACAGTTCAGCACAATTTGTATGTGATCCCTTTTTTATGCGTATCAAGTATAACGCACCAAAGAGAGCCTTGACCTCCACTTTTGTAGTTTCTCTACAGTCTCTATCTCTACCATAATTGACATCATTTCTTTTTTTCTGAATGTATCTGTTAGTGTGAGTTACAATATCATCTATCATGGCATCAGTAATGAACAGGTGAAACATGTCTACTTCTTTCTGCGCAGTTGTAGCATTCATTTCTGGACCTGGCATTATTTTCATAATATTTTTGGCCTTCTGTTTAGTTGAAGATAGAGGGTTACTCATCCAAAGCGTATCTCCATCTTTCCCGATGTAAAAATGGTAATCATCTTCAGCGACTTCTGGCACAGTTAGTTGATCGGCATCCGCTTCATCCGCTGATTGCTCTGAGTCACTGCTGTGGTTGTCAGCTTGTATCATTTCATCCTCCATATCTGGGTCATCTGACTCATCCTCTTCATTTTCTCCTTCTGACAATTCTGATAATTCCATGAGTACTTTCTCAAAGTCTTCAGGGCGCACAAATCGACGAGACCTGAACGTAAACACAAACTCAGATTAACATAGGAAAAACAGGCACCGGTATATAGAATAGGCGAAAACCAAAAGATTCAAAACAAAACCTAACCAAGCTCTAAGAAGACGTTTGATTCTATGGTAATGGTCAAAATATGCATGAAAAATAAAAAAAAACATCACAAAATTAAAAAAAATTAACACTTACATGACTGGGCGCGCAGGCGGCAAAATAGCCGCAGACACGTCACTCTCTTTTCAAAGCACAACAGCTACTGAAGCGTTATGCACATGATTTATCCGCATGTCGGAAATACTGCCATCTATCATGAAAATTGCATACTAGGCAGAACAGACAATAAACACTACCGGTACCTAGGGGACAGTTCAGAAACTAAAATTTGCGGCTTTCTGCCGCGGGCGCGCCCACCGGAGGGTTAAACAACATCCCAACAAACAAGGTGCTACCCAAAAATCCCAAAATTGCAATGTCATGCTTAAAAGGAGCATGGTATAGAATCATTCCACTAAGTACCTCCACCATCACTAACCAGTCTTGCGTGCATCGTTGCTGTGGAGAGTTGTATTTGTTTATATTGTGAGTCTTTTTTTAGGTTAAGTTTGTGGTGTTTCACAATTGCCAACTGACTTACGTGAATGAGCAAAACGTTTCTATCAAATTTTGTTTTAAACTTGGAAAGATAGCAACAGAGACATAAAGAATGGTGAAACAAGCTTATAGTGGTAAAGCTATGAGGCAGACTCAAACCTCCAAATTGTTTAAGCATTTAAAAATGGTAGAACATCAGTTGAAGGTGATGCCTGTTCTGGGGATCCTTCAGCATGGCATCACCAGTGCAAATGTCACCAAAGTTCATGAAACACTTCATGAAGATCGCCAACTGACAGTGTTTACTATTCATTGGTATAGGTTTATCATACAGAACTTGACAGAAGCTTTTGTCAGAAGAATTTTGAATGTGCAGCATTGGACCAAAATCTGTGCCCCATTTGCTAACAACTGATATAAATGAACACCAAGTTTGTGTGTGTAGGGAGCTCAAAGAATATTGTTAAAGTGACCCAAACTTCATTGCATAGATTATTTATTACTGGTGTTGAAACACATGTTTGTAGGTGTTATATATAAACAAAACGACAGTTGGGTTTGTAGGGTTCAAGTTAACCTAGACCAAATGAAAACAGTAAGTACCAAAACTGTCATGAAGTTATTGTTGGTTTGCATTTTTTATGTATAAAGTGTTTTCCAAAAAGAATTTATTACTCAAGGGTAGATGATCAATTGATAGTTCTAATGTGGTGATCTGAGGTGACTATGAGAATAAGATTGACGTTAATGTGAGATGTGGGCCAAGAAAAAATGGGTTGACAATTTGCAACATCATGACGATGTGTATTATCTCATTCATCACTCATTATGGATGGGTTTTTAAGTAAGTGAACATGATTTAGTCAGTTATTATTATTTGTAAGTGAATGATTTTTCATATATAAATTGTGTGAACTTTTAGGTAGCACCTTGTATAAAATTCCAGACGTCATGTGTATTGCCCTCTTGCCATTAAAACATTTTGTTTTGTAATATCTATCTGGTGATGAATTTTGTATCGGATCAGTTGCTTCTGTTGGTTCACAAATTGAAGAGATATTTGTAGTAAATTATATAACAGTATCAGCTATCAGGTAGTATTCATAAAGTTTACATTTTAAAAATCCTATAGTGGACAACGTAAACAGGTTCCTTTGTAATTATTTGTCCCATCAGCTTATATAAATTCTTCTGATACATAAGAGCTAAAACTTTATGTATTTGTTTGGTTTTAATCATTTCACGTGTTAGTTTTAACTGGTCTGTTCTTTTAATTACTCTTTTGGAATAAAACTATACTCTATACTTGCCATAAAGTAGAAGTGCAAAGAATAGAAACTGTTCAGTTATCTCTCTAAACACAAACTCACATCCGTGGCAAGAAATAACATTAAGATAAAAAAAAATCATCTCTGTAGAAAGTGTTTTCCTTATATAGAAGTGTTAAATCAATATAAAGAATGTATGTCTTTCATTTTGAGTTAGTGCAGTTTTTGTTGACACTACATACTGCAGAAATTTCAAATTTTCAATAACATAATTTTAGTAAAATCTGATGTAATAACTAAATATTGCCTTCCAATTAAATGTGAATAGAGTTTATGATACTTGTAATTGTCACTGATCATATTTTTTCCTGATGCGATTACTTGTAATATCGTTAAATTATCAGCATTATAAATTCGTGCTGTATGTACATTCTGTTAATATATTCAATCTATATGGGTGGGTATATTTCAGTGGGGTGAAAGCTGTAGTAGTGAGTAGCCCAGTGCAGACACCTTCAACACCCACTACCCCTGGTGGCAGTAAATTAAGTCCTGGAAACATCTTTAAGAATTTCTTCAAGTGCGTAAAACTTGTAATTAGGTTATATCTTTTTTTTTAGCAGTGTTTGTATGTCATGCATGCTTGCTTTAATGCTGAGTGTTATATATTGTAGCTGTATTTTTTCATTTAATTTTATTGTTTACTCTTTTTTATTATTTACAATTGCATGAATAGACTAATATTTATATTTGATCAACAGTTGTGGTATATGATCAGTGTTATAAAATCACAAGAAAGAATTAAATAAATAAATGTGTTCAGATGTGTTTTTGTTTTTAGAGCTTTATTCTCCATATTTTGTTGTACACAGTGTGACAGAATTTCCAAGTATACAGGCTGCAGATAAAAATTAAATATAGAATAAACCTAAACAATTTATTTGTAAACATTCGGTGTTAACCTTTTACAGAAAGTAAGCCATTATATATTTAGTTGTGTTTTAAATATTATTATGTGCTGTTTTCTTGTGGAAAAACGAGTACTGTATCTGTTAACATACTCGAGAACTATTGGTTTGGTTTATATCTTTATTTATTCAAGTGTAACATGTGATACGTGGAATATATAATGCAGACCAAATTTTTAGACATCCTGTTTGTCATTAAACTTCTTGTAGAGCAGTGAAATGTGTTGAAACATGATGAGCATACATAATAAAAGTAGAATAAAGTAGACTTTTTATAAACATAATTTATAAGTCTATAATAGATAATTCTATTGTCTAGTTCTTGAGTGAAAGCTAATATATTTATTTGCTGCCGTATGTGTAGTCTATGAGATAAGATACAATAATTGAGATCTATAAATGGTAAACATTACGTATGTATACAATTTGGCTATGTGTGGATAATAATTTGGTTCCACAATATGGTTGTATACCCAAATGGTGTCTTTAATTATACAGTATAATAGAACCTGAAAACGTATTGTTTTTCACAAAGAACAAAAAACGCGTTTTGAATAATAACAGCTTAATTTGGTATTACAGGAGAGGTGGGCTGTATTGTCACAAAATGTCATGTATACTTTTAATTTGAATTGTTCTTTAATATATTATTTATATTCTTTAATATATTATTTATATTATGTTTATATATTACAATCTTTTCTCAGAAGTTCATTTTTTTCCTTTTGGGACATTGTAATGGGTTTTTCTAAAAAAAGTGTGCGTGCGTGCGTGCATGCGTGTGTGTGTGTGTGTGTGTGTGTGTGTGTGTGTGTGTGTGTGTGTGTGTGTGTGTGTGTGTGTGTGGTAATTTAGCAGTAAACATTACTCATATAAAACCATAGGCATGGTTCTAATTGGCTTGTGTCAGTACCCCCCCCCCCCATGGAAAAGGAATGTGTGCAGAACTGCAAAAAAGGTTAGGAATAGTTAATATTGTAATTTGATTAAAAAAAAAAACACTTTATAAACAAAGTCAGTGTTAAGAAAAAATGAGAAATGTTATATAAGATTGGTGGAACTGGTTACTCAGATTTTTAGGCTGATTTTGTAGAAATGTAATAATAAAATGCGGTTGACTGTAGTAGTCGGATGACAGTAAAGATAAGAAAAATATACATTGTTTTAATAACACAAGTTCATAAGTTATTTCATAAATTGTTTTTAAAATTATGTTTACTATATTTCTTCAGAAATATCACTGATGTGTTCATTTGTAACTAAGTCTAATTAATGCATGCAAACTGTATTTCTCTGTATGCATTAGTTTTGCAGTTTTAAACAAAGAACTGGCAGCAATAGTTTCGTTATAAGAGTAAAAATGTTAAACACTCAAAACTTTTAAAACATAAGCTTTAAACAAAACTTATCCCATCATATATTCTGTTTGTTATCTATAAAATTGTCTATACGCTTGTGTGTATGTCCACGCTTCTATGTGTTTTTACACAACTGTGCTGTTTAAAAATTATATATTTTTAAAGTTAACTTCAAAATGTATATGGAAGAAACGTTACAATTAACAAACAACTTATGTTAATTTACTTTAAAACTGGTTTCATTTAATCAATAAAAAACAGATTTCTTAAAGAAAAAATTGTTATCTAATTGATATTTTAATTAAGTGATTTGTTTTTTATCAACCTTCCCCACAAAATTACAGTTTACAATAAAATAGAAAATATGTAATTAAAACTTTGACATATTTCAGTTTTTAAACATACATAATTTTTATACAGATCTGTGCTACTATTACTACAGGTTTAAAGTTTAAATTCTGGCGAGATTAAACTTTAAATTTTAAACAAGTTTAATACTTTTATTATTTTGTACTTACAACTTGTATTCATAAGAAACATGTTGAACATTTTATACTCTCTTCAAATTAATTTAATTTTGACTTGAGGAGCATGGGATATTTAGTATTATGTATAAGAGTTCACAAGGTATAAAATTATAATTATAGTTACTAATATGTTTTAGCCACAAATATTGACAAACTTGTGAGCATGGAACTACTTAGGTTCATTTGAAGATTTCTGCTTTAATATTCAGTTGCAATAATAAAACATTTTGTAATACAATTTTTATTAATGTACAGCATGCAATGTGTGTGGATTTCAAATAATACATTACAATGTGAATTGCCAGAGTGCAAAATAGAGCATGTTGCAAGTTGAACTTTGTATTAATTTAGTATTTTATTAATTGTGTGTGTGTGAATTTTCGCATTGTACATTTTAAAGTGACATGCACTTTAATTAGAATTACTGTAATGCAGAGTTTTATATTTTTATTATTTGTGAGTGTAGTGTATTTGAATCCTGTTAATATATACATTGTATTTTAAATTTAATTTACAATTAAGTACACCACTTAACTAATTTCTCAGTTTGTTGAAGCTCATAGCTCCAGTTTATTAGGCTTACTTTTTTTTTTTTTTTTTTTTTTTTTTTTTTTTTTTTTTTTTTTTTTTCCGCGTTTACGTACTGTTGGTATTATTATTATTATTATGTTTTAACCGAACATTACGCAGTAATATTTAGAGACAGTAATATTTTATTAAGTTATGAGGTCGGTCCTTTCACTGCTACATTTTTAACCAAATTGTGATTATCTTAGACTTATTTTTTTCTTTTCCCAGTATTTTTATTGTGCTTTAGCAAACAACAGAAATTATGGGGGAAAAAAAAGCTTTGATAATGAAGCATTTGATGCCAAAAAACTTGTATGAAAGGATTAACAACAAAAGACCAAATAATCTCATATACAATTTAATTTTACTTTCAGTGTCACAACCATTATTTTGTAAAGAGAATTGCTCAATATTTAGCAATTTTTGTGAATCAGATGAGGCATAGTTTCATTTTCTGAAATTGGGAAACTATAAATGGAAATTAGATCACACATAATGATAAACAAATAAATTTATATAACAAGAAGCATTCGTTGTATCTAAAAACCATGTGTCCAGCCAGGAATCATTTTGTGATCTGTTTTAAATGCCATTGTGTCGTAATTAACAAGATATTATATTGTTACTGGTATTGCAGACATAAAATATAAAGAATTAAATTTCTTCAGTAGCAGTGAAAGAATAAGTGTTTAGATATTTTAACATTTGACATATAGATATTAAAATAACAGCGAACTCCTTCTCAGAATATCCTTTTGTAGTTCTACACAATTTTGTTCTGTATCAGAATCACCCTCGCTAACATCATGCCTTACAGACGATGCTTTAAAGTACAGATTTTGTTTATTGAGTCAACAATTAAATTTGAAAATTGGTGAATTAGTATATTGAAATTTGCTTACTTGATTTTTTTATTCTGATTAATAAGTTCTGTCTTTAAACTATATTTCATGAAGTAATTCAACCAACCCATTATGTTCTAAAATAATATCTAATTGTTTTATCTCTTCACAATGTAAGGGGTTGATTTTAGAAAATCGCCATGATTTCTTCACTTTCTTCCTTCACCTTAGTTTCTTTGACATCTTTTTAAGAAGCAGTATTAATATGCATTTGTGTAACTCATTGTTCTCCTCATTTTCAGTTTCTTCACCTGCATTAAACCTCTTTTCAAAGATAGTTTCTACTTGTTGACCTAGTTCTGTCTTCTGTGAATTTATTTTTAATTGTTCTGTATTCTTGCATTCATATATGTAATATGCATTTGCAGTATCTTTAACATTCATGTCATAACAACATGAAATGAATACCTTTTTTTTATATGCAGTTCTTCAGTGATACTCTTCTAAAATAATGCTATACTAAGATTTAACTAAATACATATACATTTTAATGTTTTGTGAACTATTCAGGTCATTTGTGCCACCAGTGAGGGATGAAGAATCTGAAACACAGCGTAAAGCTCATGCAAAAAGAGTTCGAGAAACAAGGCGTTCGACACAAGGAGTAACATTAGAGGAAATAAAATCAGCAGAGCAGTTAGTGAAGAGAAAACAACAACAGCAGTTACATCAAGCGACGCAACAGTTAAATAACAATGAAGTGGTAAGTATATTGAAAGATATCTTTGTGATCCCAAATAAAGCACCATGAAACTATTACAAGGTTTCTTCCAATTTCTAGTGTAGTTTAACCATTTGTGTGACTATCTTTTGAATCTACAGTGATAAACCAAACGTTTCTGTTCAATAGGTTGTAAATAATGCTTCTGGTTTTCTATTCTTCATTGAATAAATTTTTGTTAAGTTTTTTTTTCAGGAAAGTTGAGTCGTTCATGAATTTCAGATGTGTACTGAGTTATAGCAGTTAATATAAATGTATTTTTATACGAATAATTTAATTAGAATCTGCATTTTTATGCAGTTTTCCGTATCTAAAGTACCACATACATGTGGATTCAGTAGATGCATTAACATAACAAAAATTTAAATAAATACATTACACGAAACACACAGATAGTTGCATGTACATATTATTAACATGGTTGTGAGTTTAATATTATAAATTTTACAAGTAGTATTAAAGTATAAAGGTAAAAACCTTGAAGTCAATTTTACATGGAGGAAGAAAGTTAAAGTATAGTCAATGAAAAATGTCAAAGTTTAAAATTATGCGTTGAGGTATCTGGCTTAGTAGCATAATGCCATTTTATTTAAATTTTGTATTACTCAGTATTTATGTTTTTTAGGCAACGTATGCAGACAGTACCCAATGCAATATGTAATAAATTCTGGGGTCACCAAATATATATTGTGAGTAAACCAAAACTCTCTCCTTTAAAAGCCACACTGTTGGGCTGGCCAATTTGTAATATAATAAATGATTTGCGGTTGTTATTTGGTATTACGTTTATGTTTGAAATATTATTTTGAAATGTATTAATGTTTGTAGTTGTTTCTAATTGAAGGTTACTAATTTTGTAAAGCGATTTAAAATGTAACATTCGAGGTTACTCAAAGTGTGTTTACAATTGTATAACTATAATTATCAGAAAAGAATTCCCTTAAATAAAATAAAAATCGTTGTGTTAATATTATTTAAATACTAGCTTTGCTTAATTTCAAAAGTAAAGTATAATAGTTGGTCTCTTGATGATGCTGATCGTCTTGCTGATACTAGCTGTGAAACTTCTTCTCCAGGTCGATAATAGTCTAAGTACGTTACGTCTAGTAATGTCTGGACAATAGAATAAATATAGTATACTTTCACGTACATGGTCGTGTTTTCTAGAAGTTCAATAAGCTGCCAAGACAGTTTACAAAAAACCAACTCGCTTTAGCTGCAAGGTTAAGTTGCCTTGTTTGATAGTGGGCGCCACACGGATTTATTTTGGGAAAATCCCGTGTAAAACCCATGAATTGAATCAATTAATGATTTAAAGAAATTAAAATAATGGTTGATTATCTTTATGGCAATGCTATTCCAAGTACTTAATCACAACTGAAGGTTGTTTGAGTTGTCTAAATAAAATATTTAACTATCTGTTAGAAATAAATTAAGTCGAGTTATGCTGTTAATAATGGGGTTTTATTCATACCCTTGATAGAGAATTCCAACAAATATAATTAAAAACATACAATGATGTACAATTGTAAATAAGTTATTATATACCCTATAAGGCTTGCTCAGAGCACAAGTGGTAAATCTGGCTAAGTCCAGATATTTGTTATTTTTAACATTAATATTATTAAAATCTCAGATGTGAGTTCTTTGAGACACGAAAAAGAAAGTCATGCCTACACAATAGCTAATAATTTTCTGATATAATATTGATCAATAATGTTTTTGACGTTACTTTTATACAGTAAACAAATAAAAATAACCTATTTGATAGGTTGTGCGTTCATCACGCTTGATTTATGAATTACAAAGTTTATAGATTGAGAACACTTATAACTAACATTCAGCTTAATTAATAATGACAAATTCATCAAATAAATTGAGACATGGTGTAATATTGAAATGTTTCTGTGGTTTGCGTCAGTACAGATCAGTGTATAAAAACGTACAGGTTATGGCGCTCGTAGTAAAATGAAATAATGGTTACACTGTTACCTTTTGGTTTTAATTATTTAATTAAAACTCATTTAGCACCTCGATAATCGGATTATAATGATTATCGTTATTCACTGCACACGCACAAGAACAGAGAATTTCGATCCGCTTCTAACTTAATGGATCATAAATAACATTATTTAATTGCTTCTGCTCATTATTTTCCCGCACAAAAATGAAATAATACTGCACATAATCACTATGGTTCTCTGTAGAATAATTTGAAGTAGTTGTAGGTTGTTGTCGAATTGTTTCCTTTGACGTGTTATGGTGATGACGCTTTCCGTTATTAAAAATGTTGAGATGGCGGGTGCACGTTCCGCGCTGGATGAAGTTGATAAGTGTCTGTCGAGAATCGGTTACATCCTCTTATATACCCTACTCTTCGATCGGCTTTAGGCAAAAATGTTAATTACTAACTAATTTTGTGATTGGCTCTTGCAGGTGTGATGAATATGACGTATTGTCTTTTTAGCCGTTAATAACGGTTTTCCAACCGCCAAACTCTGAAATGATTGACAGCTGCTGATATTGTTGGTATTAGTACCCAGATTTCTGATGCATATTTCGTAAATGATGCTAACACCTTTCACGCACTTAATACAGTTGCGATTGGGGCGATATTACCATCAAATTAAAGATCATTTTGTCCTCTTTAATTTGATATCGTTTGATACCGAGTTAATTTCACTTTTACTGACATTGCTACATAAACAATGTTCAGGTACACTACTCCGCACTGTCGTCTGTTTACCTGAATCGACGATTATACACTTTGATTAATATTGTTTGTGTTCACATAGCATTTTACTACGCAAACGTTTATGTGAGAACACTATTAACTCTGTACTGACATTTTACTGAACATTATGGATAAACCTTATCTTTATACATGGTAATGAACGATCCTTACTACTATGACATTTCGTTTTACACTAACTCGCTCTATTCTACTAACTAACAATTGAATTATTAAATATATCATTTTAATAATAGTTTTCTGCTATGTTTGAGCATAACAATTGTTCTGTGCATTTAATCTACACTCATGTTACCTCCCAATAATCAACTCACTGATTATTGTTTGGTCTAGGCCTTGTTAAGACATACCGCTCATACCGGAATTCTGCCTTTAAAAGCTTTCATTATTTCACAATTCGTTAATTTGCTGAGGTACCTTATTTGTACAAGGTTCCCTCTTACAAATGTTTTTTTCTTTCTCGTCATAGGTATATTTGAGATTGAAATATAGCTTCGTTCTCATTTTGTGGACATTGCTAATTTTAGCTTTTTGGCGTTAATAATTACTAATCATATTTAATTAATACCCAGCCAAATGCTGATTCTGATTTCACATTATTCAGATTCTTATTGACTCACTTTTTATTAACATATCATATTCTGTTTACATTATCCACTGACTCGCTTGACAGCTTAAAGTAAATTTACTCTGTCCATCAGTTTGTGTTAGTCATTGTCTGGTTGTAGTGTCAAACAGTATTTGGGTTTACTGTTTCATGTGGCACTTCTGCTTCTTTCTTCTTCCATGATTTCTCTCTTCTTGGTTATTCTTATCACTATATTCCCTATTTACATTATTGTTATGTACTTATTAAATCTGATAGTATACGTTTAGGTTAGGTAACATTTTGTTATGTTACATATACTCCTTCCTCAAAATTGATCATTTGAGAAAAAATTTATTTTTTATAAAATTATCATTTCATGTCAGTTTCTACATATTACTACTGTTTTTTGTCTTGTACTCTTTACATTGATCTTTAATATACTATTAGTGTGTTACTCTAGCTTGATTTTTTGTCTAGTGATATAATTCTTAACTTACTAGTATTTTTCAAGTAGCTTACTTTTTAAGTCATTTAACTACAATAGATCTCATTTCTTAAATTAACAATTTCCTGTCTTATTCACATTCTTCTTTCTTATTACATATCTTTACTTTCGTGATTATCTTAATGGTTATTATAATTTATACCTCACAGATATTTTCATAATAGTCCTTGATCCATTAATACAATAGAACTCCCTAACTTTTGTAGTGGGTTTGGAATCAGAGTGGCTCACTGTGGCTTACATTCTCTGCCGTTCCTCAATACACATACTCAGATTCAGAGGCATTACTCTTCTCTGTCTGAGAAAAAAAATAAACATTGCACCAGGCAATAGGTGCACTATCACAACTCATAAAATATAACACATATCATTCATTTTCAATAATATAATATCTTTAATATAATATTCAAGGTATCAGAGGTTTTCATTTGTATCACATTTCCATCTTTATACTTGTTAACATGCTTTCTTTTTTTACAGGTAATTATTTCTTTTCAGACTTGACATTCTCAGCTATGCTTTTTATCAGCCGTATTGTTACTGTTTATACTAGTTGACAATTTGCTTTGGTTCACTTGAGTATTCTTAAGATTACACACTTATTTTGCTGCTTATATACTTATGCAGTTGGTTTTCACATATAGAGTCTACAATATTTTATTCTCACATTAGTTTACAAGTTTTTTTTTTTCTTAATCATTTATACTTATCCTGAATTATCAGGATCTACACTATTCATATACTGACTGGTTTTTTGTTAGATGTTCTCTGACATATTTTGCTACATACAATATTTGATAATTACAATTTAATATGACAATATAATAACATATTAATATCTAATTTTATAGACATTCTTGGGGTTACATGGTTCATTTAATAAACATTTTTTCTCTCTCTTTACTTTCCATAATAATATCCTTCTTTCTTTATACTCTCGTTGATCTTCTGCCTCTCTACTCCTTCAAAGGTTAGTTGGGTGAACCTTTATTCTGGATGGTTTTATATAATATTTTAGTTTTATGAGAGGTACACAATAATCATTTGATAAAATTTAGTTACCTATAGTATTCATTTGGATAAACTTTTTTTTTTTTTTTTTTTTTTTTTAAGTATAGCATAGTAATTTTAGTTATATGCCACTACTGGCTCTTTATGACATAATAGATGTCTTTTCTCTCATTAAATCATTTAGTTTACAATACATATCTTTCTATCCTCTGGTGTGATAGATCTGGTTCCTTTTTAACAAGTAACAAATAGTTTGGCCTGTATCTTAATCCTACACACTTTTTGTAACTCAATAGGGCAAATAAGTTTGTTATAGTAAATTAATTACCTTCAATAATTTGGGCCTAATACGTGATTCTTCTAATCACTGAATGAGTTCGTTCATAGTAATCATTTTTAAAACATATTTTTTTTTTCTTTTTATACTCTAAATATCCGGGTGATAAAGGTTGCCTACCACTATTTTTATCTGCTCTTAATAGTAATCATTTTTATGGTTTACATACATGGGGTTATCTTGTGCTTTTCCACTCTATTCCTATCATGCGGTTTTTCCACTTTGCGGCTACCAGATAGTCATTGGCTCCCCGTTTTCTTGCCTTCTTCTCCTCCTCTTCTTTGGTATCCAGGTGTCCAGTGTACTCCTGGTCTTTGTTATTACTGACTTCCAGTATCTCTTCTAACTCTGGTTGATCATCATTAGTTTCCTGGTTGGATTTTTCCATTGATTGGTCCCTCTTCCTTCGCAATTCTTTTATTTCTTGGGCATACCCTTCAATGATCCGGTCCAGTTGTTCTTGATAACCTTTCCTTTTCTTGGAATGCCTTATTCTCCCTTTGGAAATATTTGTTTTAAGTATGTTATTGGTTATAGTCCTCTTTGTTGTAACACATTTCTTCTCTTCATCCAGCTTCATGAAGCTCCTTCGGTACTCCTTCCTATAGGTCCCTTCTTTACGGTTGATGACTGGGAAATAAACCATATTAACTAGACCACTTCGAGTCATTTCGATTAATTCTTTTGTTACCCTAGTCTTCTTTGGACGTAGTATTCTTCTTATCTTCGCCTCCTTGTCTTCCGTTTTCTTAATTATTTTGTTCCTTTCTTCATGAATTTTAATCTTCGAATTCACTTGTTCGGTAGTTGTATTTCTGGGTAATTCTTTTGTCTCCACCTGATCATCACACATTGGCAGATTATTTTGTTCTAAGTCTTCGTTCTCGGCTACTAACTCTTCCGTTTCTTCAATTACCTGAGTGTTCTCTATACTTCCAGTATCGATCTCCTTGTCATGAATATCTTCCTGGTGTCTGTCAAGCTCTTTTTCAGATGATGATGTATTTGATTCCCCTTCATTCTCAGCTTGTTCGACCTCATCTTCAGGTTGCATGCTTAATTCTTCTATGGTTTCATCATTGGGTACTTCTTCTGTCTCTGAGTTGTTGTCGTTTGGTAATTCTCCTCTTGTTGTCTGATCCAATTCTCCCGTATATTTCTTATTCATTTCATCCATTTTCTGGCTAATTTTCTTTAATGTGGTGTTCAGCTCTTCTCTTATGGCTCTACTGTTGTCATCTATTTTATTGTTTAATGTGTCCATGGATCTATGGGTATTATCTATCCTTCTATTCAAGTCTTCCTTCAGTAACTCCATATTTTTACTAATAGACTCCATATTTTTATTTAATAACTCGATATTCTTCTGATTCTCCGCCCGTGATTTCCTACCATCTTCTTTTAAAGATTCGTGATTTTTATTCGCGGTCTCTTCCATCTTTCTCTGGTTATCTTCCATCATTGTTCTTATCATCTCGACTATGCTCATATCGCCTGGTTGTGGGATTCCTTCAGGTCGTCTGGGTCGGTTGTCGACCCTCATGTCTATTTCCGGTTCTACCTGGGGTGTTTCTTCAGGTTGAGTTTCGATATTATTGATGGTAATGACTTCCATTTCGTGTATGGGTTGTGCTTCAGAGGTCTCTATATCCCGTTGTATTTCTCCTACCCGACTGTCCTTATATCTCGTATCATACTGATGGGTGTGTGGCGTGTTTATTCTTTCGCGTGTACCGGGCTGTTTATTAATATGAAAAATATTTTTATTTAATATTTTTAAGCCACACTAGTTGGTGCGCCAATTTGTGAGTATAATCAAAACTCTCTCCTTTAAAAGCCACACTGTTGGGCTGGCCAATTTGTAATATAATAAATGATTTGCGGTTGTTATTTGGTATTACGTTTATGTTTGAAATATTATTTTGAAATGTATTAATGTTTGTAGTTGTTTCTAATTGAAGGTTACTAATTTTGTAAAGCGATTTAAAATGTAACATTCGAGGTTACTCAAAGTGTGTTTACAATTGTATAACTATAATTGTCAGAAAAGAATTCCCTTAAATAAAATAAAAATCGTTGTGTTAATATTATTTAAATACTAGCTTTGCTTAATTTCAAAAGTAAAGTATAATAGTTGGTCGCTTGATGATGCTGATCGTCTTGCTGATACTAGCTGTGAAACTTCTTCTCCAGGTCGATAATAGTCTAAGTACGTTACGTCTAGTAATGTCTGGACAATAGAATAAATATAATATACTTTCACGTACCTGGTCGTGTTTTCTAGAAGTTCAATAAGCTGCCAAGACAGTTTACAAAAAACCAACTCGCTTTAGCTGCAAGGTTAAGTTGCCTTGTTTGATAGTGGGCGCCACACGGATTTATTTTGGGAAAATCCCGTGTAAAACCCATGAATTGAATCAATTAATGATTTAAAGAAATTAAAATAATGGTTGATTATCTTTATGGCAATGCTATTCCAAGTACTTAATCGCAACTGAAGGTTGTTTGAGTTGTCTAAATAAAATATTTAACTATCTGTTAGAAATAAATTAAGTCGAGTTATGCTGTTAATAATGGGGTTTTATTCATACCCTTGATAGAGAATTCCAACAAATATAATTAAAAACATACAATGATGTACAATTGTAAATAAGTTATTATATACCCTATAAGGCTTGCTCAGAGCACAAGTGGTAAATCTGGCTAAGTCCAGATATTTGTTATTTTTAACATTAATATTATTAAAATCTCAGATGTGAGTTCTTTGAGACACGAAAAAGAAAGTCATGCCTACACAATAGCTAATAATTTTCTGATATAATATTGATCAATAATGTTTTTGACGTTACTTTTATACAGTAAACAAATAAAAATAACCTATTTGATAGGTTGTGCGTTCGTCACGCTTGATTTATGAATTACAAAGTTTATAGATTGAGAACACTTATAACTAACATTCAGCTTAATTAATAATGACAAATTCATCAAATAAATTGAGACATGGTGTAATATTGAAATGTTTCTGTGGTTTGCGTCAGTACAGATCAGTGTATAAAAACGTACAGGTTATGGCGCTCGTAGTAAAATGAAATAATGGTTACACTGTTACCTTCTGGTTTTAATTATTTAATTAAAACTCATTTAGCACCTCGATAATCGGATTATAATGATTATCGTTATTCACTGCACACGCACAAGAACAGAGAATTTCGATCCGCTTCTAACTTAATGGATCATAAATAACATTATTTAATTGCTTCTGCTCATTATTTTCCCGCACAAAAATGAAATAATACTGCACATAATCACTATGGTTCTCTGTAGAATAATTTGAAGTAGTTGTAGGTTGTTGTCGAATTGTTTCCTTTGACGTGTTATGGTGATGACGCTCTCCGTTATTAAAAATGTTGAGATGGCGGGCGCACGTTCCGCGCTGGATGAAGTTGATAAGTGTCTGTCGAGAATCGGTTACATCCTCTTATGTACCCTACTCTTCGATCGGCTTTAGGCAAAAATGTTAATTACTAACTAATTTTGTGATTGGCTCTTGCAGATGTGATGAATATGACGTATTGTCTTTTTAGCCGTTAATAACGGTTTTCCAACCGCCAAACTCTGAAATGATTGACAGCTGCCGATATTGTTGGTATTAGTACCCAGATTTCTGATGCATATTTCGTAAATGATGCTAACACCTTTCACGCACTTAATACAGTTGCGATTGGGGCGATATTACCATCAAATTAAAGATCATTTTGTCCTCTTTAATTTGATATCGTTTGATACCGAGTTAATTTCACTTTTACTGACATTGCTACATAAACAATGTTCAGGTACACTACTCCGCACTGTCGTCTGTTTACCTGAATCGACGATTATACACTTTGATTAATATTGTTTGTGTTCACATAGCATTTTACTACGCAAACGTTTATGTGAGAACACTATTAACTCTGTACTGACATTTTACTGAACATTATGGATAAACCTTATCTTTATACATGGTAATGAACGATCCTTACTACTATGACATTTCGTTTTACACTAACTCGCTCTATTCTACTAACTAACAATTGAATTATTGAATATATCATTTTAATAATGGTTTTCTGCTATGTTTTAGCATAACAATTGTTCTGTGCATTTAATCTACACTCATGTTACCTCCCAATAATCAACTCACTGATTATTGTTTGGTCTAGGCATTGTTAAGACATACCGCTCATACCGGAATTCTGCCTTTAAAAGCTTTCATTATTTCACAATTCGTTAATTTGCTGAGGTACCTTATTTGTACAAGGTTCCCTCTTACAAATGTTTTTTTCTTTCTCGTCATAGGTATATTTGAGATTGAAATATAGCTTCGTTCTCATTTTGTGGACATTGCTAATTTTAGCTTTTTGGCGTTAATAATTACTAATCATATTTAATTAATACCCAGCCAAATGCTGATTCTGATTTCACATTATTCAGATTCTTATTGACTCACTTTTTATTAACATATCATATTCTGTTTACATTATCCACTGACTCGCTTGATAGCTTAAAGTAAATTTACTCTGTCCATCAGTTTGTGTTAGTCATTGTCTGGTTGTAGTGTCAAACAGTATTTGGGTTTACTGTTTCATGTGGCACTTCTGCTTCTTTCTTCTTCCATGATTTCTCTCTTCTTGGTTATTCTTATCACTATATTCTCTATTTACATTATTGTTATGTACTTATTAAATCTGATAGTATACGTTTAGGTTAGGTAACATTTTGTTATGTTACAATATATATATATATATATATGTATTTTTTTTTTAAAGACACTTGTTACTTGTTAAAGAAATTGACAAAATATCCATGGTGAGATGGGTATGATGTAATACAGATTCAAACATATTTTTTTATATTTTCCAAATTGATATAATGAAATGATTTACAAAAATTCTTGGTAATTGTTGTAAGCAAATAGGTGGCAGTATAATATTTTTTAAATTACAGAAAAGATGTAGTATTTCTACAGATTCATCTTATTGCAACTAAATTGTGTGTATTTTGCTGCAGTACATCCCTTCATATATGAAGAATACATTTTAAACAAACTTATTTAATGTAAACTATGACTAAGTTATAATTTAAAACAACATTTCAAATCATAATGAACCGGTTTAAATATATTTGTTAAATCTTTGACAATACTTAGCAGTGTTTTGCTCTCATTGATAGTTATAATCTTAATTTATTTCTTAAAAAAAAAAAAAAAATACTCGAATCGTCTCTTTGTGGAGGATAGGGTGCTTGTAGTTCATGGGAGTGTGCAGAGATCCTTCTGAATATGCAAGCTGTTTAGCATCATCAGCAGAGGGGAAATACACAAATTTTTATGGGGCAAGATTGGAGAATACCTACAGGATGAGACAAGGGCATCATGCCATTTTTAATCAAAAATTGTTTAACACGCAGTGCTGTGTGGGCAGCTGTGTTGTCATGATAGAAGAATCAGTCACCTATTTGCCACAAATCATGATGCAATCTTTTCAAAACTTCCTAATAAAAACTTTGATTTACTCTTTGACCTTTGGGTAAAAATTATTAGTGCACAATCCCTCAAATATCAAACAAAGATACAAACAATGTCTTCACATTTGACTTCACTTGCCATGCTTTCTTGGGATGAGGAGACATGGCAGTTTCCACTGGCTGGATTTTTGCTTTCTTTCTGTAGATGATTTCCAGTTATGACCTTGAAAAAGAAAACAGGGTCAGCTTCCAGTTGTTCTTTCAAGGCACAGCATACAGCCAATCTATTGTCCCTCTGATAAGGGTGAGCCAGTGAGGCATGAATTTTGCTGTAACTAGTCTCATGTCCAATTCCACAAGTTGGGTAGTTCGACAATGACCTTCCTGATTGACTAGATGAATTTTCATCATATTTTTGTCGAAGATATGCAGAATGAGGTTGATCAATAATCGACATTTCATCTTTTTTAAAATTGGAGAACCATTCATAAACTTGTATTTTACTCATGGCAGCTTCCTTGTAGGCAGTTTCTAGCATAACATCTGTTTCTGCTACTTTTATTTCCCAAAAGGGAACATAATTTCACAGATCATTGTTCCTGCTAATCATCTCCCAAAATAGGCAATAGCATGACAACTCGTTATAAAAAGAAAGTTCACTGGGTGCTCCACCAAGTACAGCTTCTCCCAAGGTTCTCATACCTCTTACCCCACTAAGCTGCGCTTGTACTAATTTTTGATTCATAAACTACACCTATTGTCCTGCTCATTTCAGCATATTTATGGGACTAATTTAGATATTGTGTATTGGAAAGTATAGTTATGTATTCTGTTATGTTTTCTTTATTTTAGCACTTTTCATTGTTAATAGTTTAAAACAGTTTAAAAGTACTAGCCCAGATATTATAGGTCAATAAATAAGAAAGTTTCCCATATATACAGTTATCTTACAGAGTGTGTACCGAAACAATAACATAAAACGCATTGTCATTAACTAGCAAGAATGAGATTTTGACGTAGATAGTGACAGTTACGTTGACAGAGATGACCTGATGTAAATGATGAAAAAAAGGCATTTAAAACTGAAGAAGTTTGTAATTAACATTACAGTGAATAAATAAAATATTAATCTATATTATTTGCCATTTACAACTAAATACAATAAATGTTTGATAATAAATAAAACTTATTATTTTATATATTAGAAAAAATTATATTAATCTGTTTTTATTAATAATATCAATGTCTTTTTATAAATTAGGTATACGTAAAATGCCTATTTAAATTTAAATCTGTTTGTTAGTTGAATTAATTTCCAATAACAGTTTCTAACTATTATCTGCACTGTGTGTTTCTTTTCGTTGTATAAGTATTTCTGAATGGCAGTGAGTATTTCAAATTTACGAGTTTATAAACTACAGTTGTACACATTTTCTGATTGGCATCAGCATGTTTTGAGTCAAGGTACTTCAGATGAGAAAACATATATTTAATAAAACAGCCTGTGAAATTACGTATTTATTACCATTTAATTAACTTATAAAAACTATACCATAATAAAAAAACTTACACTTACTGTTTTGCGTGTTCTTGGGTCCAGGATCTCATACGAACTTTGGGATACAAGCGTAATTTTCAAGGTTGTGTGAAGAACTTATACAATGCATCTTGGAAGAGAAATTAGTTTTCTTTTATTACTCAAAAGATTTTAAATTGATACTTTTTCTCCAAATTTAGATTTTACATACCTTCAAAATATTAAGATTTTACAAGTTGTGTAATCATTACGTCTTATATGCTATTCTTATTTTCTATTACTTACAAGAGAGCCCAGCCTGCCATTCTCACTTAACTTAATTTTAATTTCTTTAATACCCCATACTCTTTTAAAACCCCCTACCCTTACTTTCAATAAACGAAATGACCCCCGGCCACGTGGTCTTCGCGCACATCCATTGTTCTTTCCTAATTTCGTGTGAAAGTGTCCAAAAAATGTCTGATGTTGCTTTACATTTTCTCTTGACCGCGGTCACATAAACTTTTTGGCCATAATTAACACCTCTTCTGTTGATAGAGTAAAACTTGGTTGACGAGCCTACTTTAATTGTACCGGCGCCGGTGGATACAACTGTGAGACTGCACTGTAATGTAACAGGTACTTTTCACTTTTTGCCGGGAATCAGTGTTTCACTGCCACTATGCTTTCGTCGCTCCGGGCTCATTTGTTGGGAAGTAACCACTTTATATATGGATTAAAGCTGGTATGTGTGTGTGTCCAGAGGCCGATATTGGACTTGGTTCCGCTGATGTCACCAACAGTAGGCGGAGTTTAATGCGCCTTCCGGGAGGTTTTAGAGAAGACGACTAATATTTTTTACGCTCTGGCCATCTTGAGTTTTTTGTTAGAGCGTCCTTTGAGCGCGTGCGGGTGTAGTTGCGCTTGAGCGTTGACACACATTTACAGAGTTCTTAGAATTTTGGTGGAGGTGCGAATGCTCTGCCGCATTCCTCAACAACAACTGCGCCTTATTGCTTTGTTTCACTGTTCTGTTACACTGACTATTATACGTTGCACCATAATACAGTTATTTCGTCATATTTTATAAGGCTTCCGACCGAAACTGAAATGAATAAAAATATAATTATCCCATACTGTTGAAAATAAAAACACCCAAAATTTGACCCGCTACAATACCCCCTCGATGAGAATTCTGCTGTCCGCAACAGAAGAAATCTCATCGATAAAACCCCGAAGAGGACCGGTGAGGAACTGGTGCCAACAACCCCTTGGTTCTTAATCTCATGGGTACACGACCCCCCTGGCTCAGCGACCATGGACTCATCTGAACGAGATCACTGGACTTCTCCGTAAGAGATCCCAACACCGAGAAATCGATCAGACTCGCCCCACAGCGCACCTCGCCTGTTAGCATGCTACCCCCAAAAATCCTCAATCCCTGGCTAGAATTACTCCAGCTCCTCCGCCGATATGGATCCCCTTTTTGCAAGCTGGGCTGCCTTTAGCAAATACTGGGCTCACACATACTCACATTACATGATACATTGTGAAATTGAAAAATTACAAAATTCTTTAAAATTGACAAGTTTTTTTTTTTTTTTTTTAAATTCAAAGTTCAAAAAAAAATGATATGCTCAAAAAAAATTCTCTTCCTCTTTTTTCTAATTTTTGTTTCAAATGACAACCCAGACATTTCTAATAATATAAACACATCCTTATTCTAACATGAGAATCACTTATAATCTACCAATATAATGCAATACAATAAAAGAAACATCATTATTACATACACAATAAAAGAATCATTACTCAAAATATTCATTCGCTGGCAGGCGAAAAATCAAGTTTTTTTTTTTTTTTTTTTCAAAAAAAATTAAAATTTTCAAAATTTTAAAATTCAAAAAAAAAATTTTAATTTATTCATTAATACATTTTATTAAATTTATTTATTAAATAACATCTATTAAAATTATTCAAATATTGGTTTGAATTAATCAAACAAACAAATTAAAATTGGATTCCTACTATACAAGCTTAGTAGGTGTATGACCTCATCAGCTGATCGAAACTAGGTCAAGTCCGAAACCCCTTGACCTACATATGTTATATATAAGTTCTGAAAACACATTGAACATTTGCAATATCCTAACTTGAAATACAAAACATAGTAACATAAAATATTTAAAATAAATAAAATATTAATATAATAATCAAGTTGACATTTAAATTATTTAGAATAAACAATTCTTGACTTTACATTATTTTCACTTCATCAAAATTCTGTCACTGGTTGAAAAAAAATAAACAATTGTATATTCTTTATTATAAATTCCTCTCTTTAGTTAACAGTTTAATTCTACATTACTGTGGGTGTTGTAACTCATTTATTCTCATTTTTCTGTATTATATCTGTATGCATATATAACCTTCCTCCCTCTGACTCTAACATCAATCACTTCAACTCCTATGACACCCATCTCTACCAAAACATCTACTAATCAGGACACTCTAAACCCCAACTTATCATTTAACACAAACGCCACCTTCTCCCATTATAAAATACTCTCTAACCCTTTGTATATAGGATACGTGTTTCCCCGCCCCCAAAAAACTCAATTCCCTTATCTGGCGGCCCGGATTCTACCTAAGGCGGCCCCTTCCCCACTAAAATCTATCCCTATCCCGTCCCAACCCTTGTTGCGGACTCCCCAAATACACTACCCTCTATTACAAAATTACCATCCCCAAAATTCTCAATCTCATTACATCACTACAAATACACAAAATAACCTCATTAATTATAAACATAAATATATCATTCAGAACTCTACCATTATTTTCCACAACTACCGTGTCAACATCAATATTTCTCAAGATTCTGTTACATCACATTAACTCAAAAACATCATTACATCATAATCATCTCTGTCATTTCAAATTCAACTTTGATTTTAACTTGGACAGATCTACGTGTCCCATAAAACATTTATCACCCATGAATTATCTTTTATTAATTTGCATAAATTACTGTTATTTTATTTCTCATATTCTTTTTATCTTTACTTCAAAATATCTGTAATACGTTAAACATTAATTACTTGTAACATTTACAAACCAATATACCAGTGACATGGTATTGCTGATCAGCTGATATCCTAACATAATAAAAACACATCTCAAAATTGAACAAATTACATGGAATATACATATTTATTTTTATTCATTCTCCCTTCTCACCTCATTGTTTCCCATTCCTCTGATTCTGATGCTTATGTTAACCTGCCAGACGATTTACTTATTGGCTTAAACACAGACACACATAATAAAATTACATATTCTTATCAATGCTTATCTAATAGACAACAATAAAATAATACACTTAAAATTATAGCATGAACACCTTAATTTACGAGTCTGAGCATATAATTATGTGGACAGAGCACAAGCATTTTTGATTGGACTAAACCTTGAATAAGCAAAACTTTTACGTCATAAAATTTTAAATTCGTGACTCCTTTACGTCACCTCCCAGCCACACACACTATTTCAGATTATGGAGGACTGTCTCGCCCTTTCGCTTCCACAGAGACTGTATAATTTTGGAGCAGGGTTTTACCTCTCCGTGTCTCTGCTTCCGCTATTAAGTTTTAAAGTTACTGAACATCATAATGTTCTTGTTATATAATCATGCACCCTTAAAACGGATCTGCCACCGGTCTTGCTGTTCCTCCTCGAACAGAGTGGCAGCCGCTGTTCCCTAGTTCCGGAGATTTCCTCTAATTGTCCCCCCATTGAATTTCAAATATATACCAATTTCAAGTCAGCTATGGTCAAGGGACTTGGTATGACCATAGCTGGCCGCTAGCCAAAACCACGGTTAGTGCTGGTAAGGCAGTAACCGCCCGAAAAGTCGAGGAAATCTAAACTTTTATTTCACTGCCTGTTTCACATCAATATTATTATGTGCGACACGTTATTTAATATGGTGTGTAAAAAATTTTTTATTTACACGTATAAGGTGTGCCGCACATTTATCGTCAGTTTGGCCTCCGATGGAGGTAACACTCACTGCTACCCCCAACCCATTTCGCTACTTGTGAGAGCACAGGCCACCCCCTCAAGAGCCACTTAATAACTAATCACAATTGAAAACTAATTAAAATTTTTTGTATACATTATCATATAATATTTACATCAATAATCGTCTAACCCATTCATAACCTTTTACCTTTTAACTTTCTTGAAATTTTCAAAATTTATTATTAATAATCATTATATATCATTTTTCATGTATTAAAAAAAAAAATTTTTAATTATTATTTTTATTAAACACAATGATTGCATTAAAATCTCACTATTGCATTAACACCTCAATCACACCTGTAAACAGCTTTTATTATACATGATTATAAAATTTTTCTACTTACTATCCATTTAACATGATATGCGCACAAAACATAATCACCACCACCTCTGAAACATTTCACAAAATTTATTAATTTAAATTAAATAATTTATCATTCATTACCCACTTTGCATCTCGTAAAATAAATTAAATTTACAAAAAATTTAATTATACAACATTTACATAATCAATTAAAATATTTAAAATATATCAAATTGTTTTAATTAAATTAATTATTAACAATATAGAATTCATTACCATCCAAACAATTATAATTCTCTGATTACTTGTTTTCAAAATTAATTTGGTTTATTTATTTAAATTGCAAGTATTTCAATATTATTATCACAACAATCATCTTACATACACATATATAAATTCACTATGTTCTATTTACAACTCTTGTTAATTATTATTCCATTTTTTCCACACTTCTGTCCAAATCTGCCATGTCAAAAAACCATAAAACATAATGTTTAATTGTCTTTTATTGTTTTACAGCCTACCCTCCATCGTCAAAGATTAATCTTGGTTTTGTATAGCACTGTTCAATTATATTGACATACATACTGTTGTCTTGTGTGTCATAACCAAACAATTTCAATTTATCCGTTATACCATAATAATCATTCACCAAGTCTAAGTTAAGTATTTCTGTTAAATCTCCGTCAGTAAATATTTCCAATATCGGGTTAGTTACTTTTTTATTATCAATTAAATCATTCTTGTTCAAGTACACTTCTAATATTTCTTTCAACTCATCATAATCTCTCTTTACTTCATATAACTCTATCTCTCTCTCAACACACAATTCTCTATTTAAATCACTCTCATCATAACACCATCTCATACTTATAAAATCATTCCGCACAGAGGGTATAAACTTATACAAATAAAATAAACTCAAATCTTCTACTAACACGGGACTCTTGCCCTTCAAAAACTCTTGCGACCACATTAAATCATCATAAATAATAAAAGGAAAATTTCCCCCCTGTCCCCACTCTACTACAACATTATTTTTTCTCTCTCTCTCTCTAACTCACTGACACACATTAACATCTCATAATCACTGCATTCTACACTTTCATTAATACTCTCATTATTTATTTTTTCCGTATCACTTTCTGATAACAATTTCTCAAACACATTATTATTCTCAATATTAAATTCATTATTTTTGACATTATTGTTATTATTTGTTATTATATTTTCATCATTTGCTTCTACACTATTCTTCACCCCCACTATACTCTCAGAATTGTCTACTATTTCGTCATTTTTACATTTTGTCATATTTAACACATTGTCACCTAATTTCTCAAACTTCTGTTCTAATTTATTTAGATTGGTCATTATTGTCTCATGGGTATTTTCTAGACATTCCTTCATTTCGTTAACTTTGTTTTTTAGCTCATCAAAACGACTATCAAATTTATTATTCATTTTTGCAAATTGATTAAGTAAAATACTCATTAGATCGTCATCCACCTTATTGTATTTTGTTGAGGTCGGGGTTGCTTGAATCCCTGAATCCTCTGTATTATCTTTTTCATTTGTTTTGCTTACATTCATAATTTTCTCGTCTTGACCTACATTCGGTGTTGAATGTATGTCAAGACTACTCATCACAGCTGATTCATTTAATTCAGCTATTTCGCTTATCACAGTCGAGTCGGACAAATCGACTCCGTTCTCTGTATTTTCCATTATTATATTTTTAAATATGTAATTTATTTCTTATCTGTCTGAACCAATATTTTTTTATTTATTTTACGTAACTTTACGTCTTTCACTTAACCTCTCAATTGCGCTTGTATCTTATTTGTAGGTATGGTTTTTACATCAAATTTTTAGCTTATAAAAACTGTCCCTGTTCGGGCGCCACTGTGAAATTACGTATTTATTACCATTTAATTAACTTATAAAAACTATACCATAATAAAAAAACTTACACTTACTGTTTTGCGTGTTCTTGGGTCCAGGATCTCATACGAACTTTGGGATACAAGCGTAATTTTCAAGGTTGTGTGAAGAACTTATACAATGCATCTTGGAAGAGAAATTAGTTTTCTTTTATTACTCAAAAGATTTTAAATTGATACTTTTTCTCCAAATTTAGATTTTACATACCTTCAAAATATTAAGATTTTACAAGTTGTGTAATCATTACGTCTTATATGCTATTCTTATTTTCTATTACTTACAAGAGAGCCCAGCCTGCCATTCTCACTTAACTTAATTTTAATTTCTTTAATACCCCATACTCTTTTAAAACCCCCTACCCTTACTTTCAATAAACGAAATGACCCCCGGCCACGTGGTCTTCGCGCACATCCATTGTTCTTTCCTAATTTCGTGTGAAAGTGTCCAAAAAATGTCTGATGTTGCTTTACATTTTCTCTTGACCGCGGTCACATAAACTTTTTGGCCATAATTAACACCTCTTCTGTTGATAGAGTAAAACTTGGTTGACGAGCCTACTTTAATTGTACCGGCGCCGGTGGATACAACTGTGAGACTGCACTGTAATGTAACAGGTACTTTTCACTTTTTGCCGGGAATCAGTGTTTCACTGCCACTATGCTTTCGTCGCTCCGGGCTCATTTGTTGGGAAGTAACCACTTTATATATGGATTAAAGCTGGTATGTGTGTGTGTCCAGAGGCCGATATTGGACTTGGTTCCGCTGATGTCACCAACAGTAGGCGGAGTTTAATGCGCCTTCCGGGAGGTTTTAGAGAAGACGACTAATATTTTTTACGCTCTGGCCATCTTGAGTTTTTTGTTAGAGCGTCCTTTGAGCGCGTGCGGGTGTAGTTGCGCTTGAGCGTTGACACACATTTACAGAGTTCTTAGAATTTTGGTGGAGGTGCGAATGCTCTGCCGCATTCCTCAACAACAACTGCGCCTTATTGCTTTGTTTCACTGTTCTGTTACACTGACTATTATACGTTGCACCATAATACAGTTATTTCGTCATATTTTATAAGGCTCCCGACCGAAACTGAAATGAATAAAAATATAATTATCCCATACTGTTGAAAATAAAAACACCCAAAATTTGACCCGCTACAAGCCATGAATTCCAGCAGCAGTAGTGCAGATGGGGCAGGTTAGGACTGTTTGGCCTTTGAACTCTGATTAAATTCATCATGTGATTAGTAGTAGTGACACCATCAAGAGAACAATAAGTTGACACTTATTTTACAGTCAAGTATTTTTGCATTAGATTACAGCAGTTTTGTGTTACAATACAAACTTATCAGTTTTATTAGGTTATGTTTTTTTGTTAAGTAACATTATCACTTCCCATTTTACTGTTGACATGTCACACTGTATTAGAATATCTGAATCATCTTTGTATGTCATTAGATTAAATGACTGCAACACAACTACAATGAAAACATAAATTATTGGTGAAATGTAAACTACGTGGAGATTAAATTCACAAGTGCGATGCGTAAACTGAAAATTTCTAAAACATGAAAGTAGTTTAGAAGGCCCTTCAAAAAAACAACTTTGTAATACCCTAAAAACTCTACTCATTTCAGGCTAGTCCAGTTAGTATAGATGTTTATAAGTTAGGGTCATTACATATCAAATCTACCAGGGGTCTGAACCTCAGTGTCTCAAATATTGGTAATTTTTTGTATATTTGTTGTACTTATAAAGTACTTCAAAAATACAAAGTTTCAAATTTTTTTGTTGGGTAGTTTTTTTTTAAAGATTTTTTAAAAACTGCACATAACGCCATTTTTCACATTGTTTTGAAACAGAAAACTGTGTATAATTAAGGAACCGTTAGACCTAGAAAGCTCGTTTATAGCTCATTTTAAAGGTCTTTGTAAGGGCTTTAATTTGATATGTAACACAACCTACTTTGAACAAAAACCTTTTTTTAGCATGTTTTCAAAAAACGTTTTTTTGAAAATTTCAAAAACACCATCATCGAATTTTTTCAAAAAAATATATGTTATTTGTAAAGACATTGACTAGAAATATGCAAAGTTTGAAAGTGGAGAAATGATGGTTTTTTTTTAACAAAAATTTAAAGGCATCAGTGTGGAGGTCGTATTCACGTAAATTTGCATTACAATACCAACAGTTACATTTTATGTCATTTTTAGTTTGCCTTAGTACCATAATGATAAATTACAAACAATTACTAAGACTCGCCTACAAATTCTTTTGAATAAAGTGTCCCATATTGATCTTGCAGTGAAATGATTTTAAGCAACAAAACTCATTTATTAGTTGTATATTTTACGAATTAAAACATATCTGTAGAAGGTTCTAGTCTATATATACACTACACAGTGCAGTCTTATAAGAACAAATCATGTTTGTAAATTAAAATAGAGCTTTTGAATATTAATCATTTAGACTTCACACATAAGTTAATAATAAGTTGTTCACATTTTCTTCAACTGTTGTTCAAGTAAGTGAGATGAGTCTGCCATTTCTTCTGTGGTCAAAGTATACGTTCTTCCTGTAGCGGTTCTAGGTTCAACCTTTTTCAGAAGGGTTGACACATCCAAAATATCCAACCGTGGTTGAGGATAGAAAAATGATGCTGCAGGTCCTCGGGGATGTAAAAAGCTCACTTTAACTTCATTTGTCTCGTTGTTTTTCCCTAGGACGCATGCAAGCCACCAGAAGTTATCATACATGACAGTTACAAAACCTGATTCAATTTCTTCTAATTCAGCTGTTACACTATCTGTTATAACTGGTGCTTGTAGCTTTCTTTCAGTACTTGAAGAAAACAATTTTGTTGCCATTTGTGTGTCAGAAATAGGGATAACTGCATGTAAATTATGGGTCCCTTTTATAGTTTTTGTTTTATCAAAATGTGTTGCTAACCTTTCTTCATTTTCATTGTGTTCTTCTATTGTACAGTATTTAAACTTGATGCCTGGTATGTTGGTTGCTGCAAATTCATATAATTGATGCGGTGTCATTATTTGCTGGTCATACGGTCGCTGTAAACTTGCTTTCATAGCTAATCTTTTAACAGTCCCCCCCTAGACCATCACAGGCACTTTTACCATGTGATGTGGCAAAGAAATGCCACTCAGCATCAATGCCAAAGTCTTTTTTGTGCAAACAAATGTTCTGGAAATTCTTACGGTTTTTATATTGTCCTGCACAACCATCTGAGAAGTAATAAATTATTTTAATCCCTGGGATGTCTTCTTTTAGGGCATTAATCAGGTGCGTCTGAAAGAGATTGAATGCAACAGTGTTGTGGGTAAGGCACTCTGATATAAAAACGTAATTTAAGTGCTGTATTTTACTGTCTTCTCCTCTATAGTAGACAACAAAGGGATGGAGTGTTGCCTGGCTATTGGTCCAATGGTAAGATTGAACCTCATCTTGGAGGACAAATGAATAATTTTCTGAAAAATCACAGGTTACAACCACTTCACTGTCCTCTAAGTTAGTTTTTGTTTCATGGTAAAACTCTTTTTGCATGTTTGCTAAAAAAGAGTGTGTCTTTAACTTTAAAATAGCTTCACTGAAATCTTCTATGAATTCATCCTTTTCTTTTACAACAGTCTCTAATGTACATCTATCTACAGACATCCACTTTTTAATTGTTACACTATCTATCATCTCATCTTCAAACTTCTGGCGCAGTAAAGCTTTCAAAGGTTCTATCCCGGGACACTCTTTGCATGTGTTCAGATAACAGATAGGAGATGCCGGGTTGCACATAATTTTGTACAGGCAGGTTTGGTAGTTTTTTAATGCCACTTCATATCCAGCCAGTACAAAGCTGTGCATTTTTGATCCATTCATCATGACACTTTATTCAAGAGAATTTGTAGGTGAGTCTTAGTAATTGTTTGTAATTATCATTATGGTACTAAGGCAAACTAAAAATGACATAAAATGTAACTGTTGGTATTGTAATGCAAATTTACGTGAATACGACCTCCACACTGATGCCTTTAAATTTTTGTTAAAAAAAAAACCATCATTTCTCCACTTTCAAACTTTGCATATTTCTAGTCAATGTCTTTACAAAAAATTCGAATTTTGAAAAAATTCGATGGTGTTTTTGAAATTTTCAAAAAAACGTTTTTTGAAAACATGCCAAAAAAAGGGTTTTGTTCAAAGTAGGTTGTGTTACATATCAAATTAAAGCCCTTACAAAGACCTTTAAAATGAGCTATAAACGAGCTTTCTAGGTCTAACGGTTCCTTAATTATACACAGTTTTCTGATTCAAAACAATGTGAAAAATGGCGTTTTGTGCAGTTTTTAAAAATCTTTAAAAAAAAAACTACCCAACAAAAAAATTTGGAACTTTGTATTTTTGAAGTACTTTATAAGTACAACAAATATACAAAAAATTATCAATATCTGAGACATGAAGTTTCAAATTAAATTCTTCATTGGTTGATTTGATATGGAATGACCCTATAGATGTTCATCAGGTACTTGTTGCAGACATTGTGATGAAGCAGTTCTTGGTGTGGACGTTATGAACACATATGGATTTATAGTCGACAATGAATACATTAGAAAAATTGATGGATGTGATAAATCAAGTGGCCGTAACTGTCCCGCCAAACCCCAAAAAGACAATCATGGTTAGAGATGAGATAGATATGAGGGGCAACCAGTGCTCTATATTCTAACCCCAGGTAGTCAGCACACCAGCCTTACTAATTACCAGACGTTTAGTAAAACCTGATGAAACTGGAAATGTACCTATTAGATTGGTGAATATTTTGGATCAAGCTGACACTTTACAAACAATACTGTCTGGAGGCAGTGGTTTTCCACATTGGCCCTGAAGAGTGGATATTGGTAAGTGAGTCTTCAACAAGAAGACAAGGAAAAGACCGCTTTCTCGACCCCAAGTGGCTTATACAATTTAACGTCATGCCATTTGGACTCTATAATGCACCAGACATTTGAAAGATTGATGGATCTGGTCTCCAAGGCCTGATATAAAAAATTTGCCATATTTATTTAGACGATGTCATAGTCATGGGGAAGACTTTCAAAGACCATTTGGAAAATCTTAAGGAGGTTCTAACTACCATCTGGTTTTGGCAGCAGGTGTTAGCATGTATCATAATAGACACCGTAAGAGACTGGTCAGTTCCAAAGAGCAAACACGAAGTTCGGAGTTTCCTGGGGTTATGCTCATATTACAGATGTTTTGTGATAGGCTTCGCTCTATTACTAAACCAGTACGTAAGCTAACAAAAAATAAACGAAACTTCCAGTGGTCGATATAGTGTGATCAAGCATTCAGAACTTTAAAAATTGCATTATGTTCACAATCACTTCTTGTTTTTCCAGCTTCCGAAAGGAGGTACATCGTAGACATAGATGCAAGCAATACTTATCTAAGAGCAGTTTTGTCTGAAGTGCAAAATGGGGAAGAACGAGTAATAGCGTGCAACAGCAAGAGGCTTTCTAAATGTGAGAGAAATTGTTGCATTACAAGGAGAGAGTTGTTGGCAGTCGTCCGAGTTGGAGCACTTCCATAAATATATCTATGGGAGAAAGTTTTCACTACGCACCGACCATGCCGGGCTAGCATGGCTCTTGAGATTTAAAAATCTGAAAAGGCATTGGCAAGGTGGCTTGAACGTTTGCAAGTGTTCAACTTCAGGGTACAACATAGGCGGGGGCACCTGCTTGATAATGCAAATGGCTTATCTTGAAGCCCGTGCCCTGAAGACTGCCGACATTGCCACAAAAAGGAAGAACAAAATGCAAGCGAACATGTTCAAGCCATCACTGTGGATTTTCTGGCAGACAGCTGGATGACACAAGCGCTTCGAGAAGAACAGATGACTGATGAAGCATTGGATCAATCTTGACAACAAAACAGGAAGGTCGCTGCCTGGATTGGCAAGATATCTACCATGGTTCCGATGTACCGAAGGACTACTGGGCACAATGGTAATCTCTTACCCTGGAGACAGATTGCTGAAAAGGGCTTGGGAAAGTGCAGATGGACGAGACGTGGTCATGCAGCTGATAGTTTCCCAAATTAAAGTGCAATCTGTTTTAAAGGAGATGTATGATGGAACGTCTGGAGGTCATCTTGGCGTTAACAAAACCCTTGACAAAATACAGAAGCGATTCTATTGGCTTCATCTTCACCACATTGTAGAAGAATGGTGTCGTACATGTGAAATATGTCCTGCAAGCAACGGTCCACAAACCAGAAGCAGGGGGAAAATGAGACATTATAACATTGGACTGCCATTCAAGAGAATTGCCATAGACATTGCTGGACCTTTCCAAGTTACTGACGATGGAAACCGGTACATCATGGTTATAGGTGACTACTTTCCTACGTGGGTGGAAGCTTATGCAATTCCAAATCAGGAGATTACCACTGTGGCAAAGGCGTTAGTTCACAACTTCTGTTGCCATTATGGAACCCCTATGGAAATCCATACGGATCAAGGGAAAAATTTCGAATCAGGAGTGTTTAAAGAATTATGCCATCTACTCAGAATTCTAAAGACCAGGGCAACGCCTCTTCATTCCCTGCAAGAAATGTTTAGTATTTGGAATCAAGTAATAGCCTGGTGGAACCAAAGCTAAAGGATACAGAGGGAGGGGAACAATTTCATAGTATAATTTTAACAGTTATGTCTTCAGAATGACATGTGAATTAGCTGGAGCACTGTTATGATGGAAACATTTTTTTTCTTATTAAGTATGGGCTCTTTGTCTTAATGACATCATGTAATGACAAAGTAAGACACAAAAAAGAAATCAAAATTTTGGAAATTTAAAAGAATATGTCTACTCTAAAAGTGAAGATGAAAAACATCTGTTGGGAAAGGAAGAAAAACTAAGTGGGTGGCAAGAATAAGACAATACGCAGATATAAAACTAATGGAAATCACTTACAGTTAGAAAAACAGGAAGAAAAAAGAGAGCGTCCATTACTGGGTCTGAATTTCATTCAGCTTTGAAGCACTTAGACTCTCAAATAGATTGGAAATAGACAAAATATTTTCAGACCCTGTGAGATCTACAGATAAGGCAGAATTGAAAAGTTACTTAAATTATAACTAATTTTACCTTCAGATAAGACTTTTCCCTTCAGTAGCAGATGAAAGCAAATGTTATCAGATCTTATGCATAGCTTAATTTTTTATACTATTCCAAACATAAAATGTATGAATATAAGAATGAAGACTGAAGTATCTTTGCTTCAGAACAAAATATACATGAAACTTAAAATCCAAACAGAAAGTTAACTGGACAGAAAATAATTTAGATTTATATAAAACATACATACAGACGAAATTCCAACTTTATGAGGGAATTCTAAAGAAAAAAGGCTTAGATATTGCTGGACTTTCCCAGTTACTGACAAAGGAAAACAGTACACCCATGGTTATAGGTGACTACTTTACTAAGTGGATGGAAAGCTTCCACAATTTTAAATCAGGAGATTACCAGTGTGGCAAAGGCGTTAGTTAACAACTTCTGTTGCCACTATGGAGTCCCTATGGAATTCCATACAGATCAAGGAAGAACTTTCGAGTTAGGAGTGTTTAAAGAATTAGGCCATCTACTCGGAATTCGAAAGACCAGGACAACGCCACTCCATCCTCAGTCAGACGGAATGGTTGAGAGGTTCAATAGGACGCTTGAGCAGCATCTTTTGAAGGTTGTTGATGAGAACCAAACAAACTGGGGTCAACCCTATACCACTATTCCTCATGGCATGTATATCATCAGTACATAACACAACCCGGCATGACTCCAGCAAAATTTGTAACTTTTTTTTTTTTTTTTTTTTTTTTTTTTTTTTTTTTTTTTTTTGAGGGGCCACAAGTTAATTATAACTAGGCTAAAGCCTAGAGAAGCCAAAAATACGCTGGATCCAGTGAGACGGGACTTGCAATGAAAACTCATGAATTAAACAATTAACAAATCCCTTTTATTATTCTATCTCAGTAAACAATTAATAAAATAAACAGACCCAACAATAATAATCTATAATTCCCTTAAATAGTAAATTAAATAAAGTATACTTTCTCAACAAGGCCACCTGAAAATATTTATTAATACCAAGAAAATAATTCGCTATGTCGCTCTACAAATGAATTGAAATTTAAAACCATAACTAACCTTGAAATAAGGTTTCCATTAAAATATTAATAAAATATAAAATTTATTTTATATGTTCCTTGTAGAATGCTGCATTGAACTTAATGAAGATAAATGGTATAGATTCCTTGCTAATATTAATTATAATAATAATTACTCAAACAAATTAAATAAATTTTAAAGGGTGACAATTCAAATACTTGTTATTAAGGTTAAATAAAATAAATTATTTTCTTAAAGAAATGATCAGCAATGATTAATTGAGATAGAATACCTGTTGTAAAAAATGAAAAGGATATATCTACATGATTCCATGTATTAACTTTCTTTTATAAAAAAGACAACGAACCAACAAACCCTATATCTAAAGTCCCCACCAAAAATACCCTAAATGCATAATAGTTATAACCCCCAAAAAGGTACACACAAATATACACACATAACATGTTCCACAATACAAATACATTATACAATAGTATACAATACAATATACATAAGGATCTCTTGCCACGCCCCTTTTTATATTACCCCCATGGTGTATATAAATTCTTACTTCTTTTATACTTATCCCTGTTAGGATTGCAATTTACCTTTAATTACCCCCATGGTGTTGGTTGATTACACCTCATGTGTATTAGATAATGCTTAAGCATTCAGTAGTCCCCAGGACATAATAACTTTCAAAATTTTGGCTAAGTGCCTAATGCTGTTATCTAATTCTGCCCCACTGGGCTCTATTGCTGTGAGAAATAAAAAATATTTAAAACAATGAACACCCCCCAGTCATCATAAATAATTTAAAGAATTTATATATACTGAAACATTGCCAAGTAATAAAAATAGAAATATTGCATAATATTATAACCCTATGAAAAATACACTTGGCCCAGAGACCGACATGTTAATAGCCTGTTGATTCATCTTTCAACTTGTCTCAACAAACAAGTTCAAAAGTGTATCAACATGCATTGCTTCTGGTTGAAACTTGTTGAAAATGCACCTACCTACCCCAGTAATTTCTGTACAATCTGAATTAAACTGATTTTTAAATTAAGAAAATATATATATATATACTACTGAATTGAGCACGATAAATTACTAATAGAAAGAATGACTTAAAATCTGTAAAGAAACCCACATAATGAAATAAGGGGAAAATCTATGTTGAATGTTGCACTAGTAGGCATGCCAGTCTCTGAGCTGACAATTTTACCAGAAATATACTGAAATTTACAATTAATTTTGCACCCAGTCCACACACTAAACTGTCCCATCAGTTGGGGATCCAAATAAATGTTTAAAACTTGAAATGTTGTAGTTGATATATATATATATATATATATATAACTGGTCACTGGGTATGATTGAGTGCTGACTCTGTGTGTAATTAATAATTGGTTTTGTATCACCTGATTTCGTCCATGAGGGTTTTTTATGAAAGTGGCAATCTCGTGGTTGACATTATAGGTGTTGGTGTGGTCTTCTGGCCATTCCTCCGGTAGCGAATAGGAGCTTTAAGGTGTTAAATGTTCAGCCATGTAGTAGGTCTTGTTCTCGTCTATATCGGTGAACCCTAATACACACCATTATATATATTAGCCAGAGTACACAACACAATGCCCCACTAAAGTTTGCACACCCCCCCAAAATACATATATAAAGTTAACATAGCTATTGAGCTACTTAAATTAAACTTGATAAAATTTATATGGCCAACATGCCCTATTTGAAAATCTTTAGAACATTAATTCTTCATAATATTAACTTCACCTAATGTGAGTTACCCTGTTTGCAATTTGACAATTAATTATGGCTTTGTACCATTTTATAAACTTTATACATAGTGTGAATATGTAGATACCACGTGGTTAAGAAGTTGTTTCAAATACATAATTTTTACTACAGAAAATAATATGAATTGGTGGTTATTTACTTTCAAAACGTGCCTGAGTTAGTTACCAGATATTAATAAAGTTTTACTGTTAATTGTAGTAAAACTTGTATGCCATCCAAAACAACTACGCCTTGTGCAATAACCTAGATGAACGTAACACGAATCTCGTTATATCGATGTTAGATAAATTATAAACTTAAATATTTGTATTTAAATTTACTTTACTTTTCAGTGCCGAAATTCTGACACGTGAATGAAATATAGTTTTATAAAGTCTTGAAAATTTTACCATCAAATTGTATATTGCACAACGCCATGCGGTTGCGTACAGGTGAACAGAAATCGCTTACTTAGGCTCGTTAAAAACAGTTTTCTCCAACGAAATATTATAGTCTAGTAATATGAAAGTAGGTGAGACTCACCGCAGTCGTGTAGAGAATTAGCTAATCATAGCGTGAAGAAGATGTATAGAAAATCATTTTCTCTACCGGAGTAAAAATGGCGTCGACCTTCAGCCACGGAGTATTTTGTGAGACAACTTAATCAGAAGTTCCAGCTTCGTTCCCGTTTGCGTAAGGCACTTGTCGCCAGAAAGCAGCACCTGGAGTTTTCATACCGCGGGCAGGCGGCAGGTGCCGACACCGATCAAGAAGTTAATCTGTAGGGCTTATTTTCACGGAAAGAGTGCAGCACGAATTACACCACTGTAATTCCGTACTGCCTATAACTACAGGCCGTATTTTCAGTTGTTTGGCGCTGTCTCTCCGCTAGAGATCAGCCCACCCTCCAATTGTAAATTACTGAAATCGCGCTGAAGCTTACAGATTCGGCATACCCTCACCCCAAAAGGGCAACATAGTTGCCCCAACGTTAAAGGCCAGGAGAGTACCCTGCAGTGTACCCCTCCCCAAAACAAACCGGTGGACGTCGTGGTTAGGTTGGCTCAGCAGCACTTGCTCTCAGGAGAACAGAGTCTCAGAAGGAAAATGAAAGAGACGAAAGAAGATATGTATTATGTAAGTGTGGGGGTGCTGCACGCTGACCTGATCAGGGTCCGCATACAGCACAAGAGAGAGACAGCAAAAAGACCAAGGAAAGATTTAGGCGCCGGAGACTTCCGACCTCCTGAGGCTTGCCCACCAATGCCGGAACACGACTTCCACCTTAAACAAGGACATCCGCCCTATCTTTACGGGGACTAACCCCCTTCGAAAGTTTTCGATTGCCCGCGACAACGTTTCAGTTTTGAAATGTGGCTTATCACCATTTTTTGTTTGTCTCCCGGTACGCCCAGCCGGGCCGTCACCGGTGACGTGAATCCTAGGATACGGTATGGCCCCGACCAACGGTAGCATAGCTTCGCAGCACATTTGTCAGCGGCTGAGCTGAGTGGGTGGCTTTGGCAATAGACCCAGTCACCAATCCGGAAGGGGTTTGGAATACGCCCCTGATTATAACGCCGACGGACCCGCTCGTGCGCTCGCAGCAAATTCTTCCGAGCCTCTTTCCATCTCTCCGCTGTTTTATTATTGGGGTCCCGCGGCAGAAGATCTTCGATATCCCACAGGTTGGTCAACGGGAGTGCGGGCGAGAATCCAAACAGAATTTCAAAGGGCACGGCCTGATGACTATCGTGTCTGGCCGTGTTGAAGGCTAATTGTAACCACTTCAGATTCTGATCCCAGGTGGTTTGTTGCTCAGCATGATAAGCAATCAAGGCGGACCGGAAATTCCGATTGAATCTCTCTGCATGGGACGGTTGTGGGTAATAAGGGGAAGTGGTTACGTGTTTGATGCCACTGGCGAAACACATACGCCTAAATTCACTCGAAATAAATTGCGGGCTATTGTCCGAAACAATGATGGTCGGAAGACCGAAATGCTGAAATACATGGTTTTGTAGAGCGTTGATGGTCAAACGAGCGGTTGCCTGCCGTAAGGGCAGTAGCCAGGCAAACTTAGAAAAGGCATCCACACAAACAAGCAGGTAAGCATTACCTGACTTGCTACGGGGGAACGGCCCCACGTAGTCAATGAACAACTTTTCCATTGGTCTGCTCACCACCTCAGATGATAACAACCCTAGTTTGGTGTTCTGGGCAGGCTTGCTCAAGCCACAAAGATGACAGCTCTTAACCCTTGTCGCGATGTCCCTATCCATGCCCTTCCAGATAAAATGTTTCCTAATACTGGAAATGGTCTTCGAAATTCCCTTGTGGCCTCCGACTGGGGAATCATGGTAATAGCTGAAGACTATGGGCACTAATTTGCTAGGCAGCACGATTTTAGGTGCTCGTCCTTTTCTCTCTCGACAACAGAGGACTCCCTTGGACAAGAAATAAGGGGCCTGTACGTTACCCTCCTTGATATTTTGGATGACTGGACCCAGCACTTCGTCGTTTAACTGATGGGGTAACACATCAGTGAAGGCTAAAGGAAAATCTAGAAGAACGGAACAGGGTTGCTCAGCTTGGGCATCACTGGGTTGGGAAAACATGCGGGACAAGGCATCTGCAACCACATTCTGAGATCCCCTGATGTGTTGCACGGTGGACTTAAATGATGAGATTTTCACCACCCATCTACCAATTTTACCCAGTTGCCGGGGATGAGCCAGAAGCCATGAGAGAGCCTGATTGTCGGTCTCGAGCAGGAACTCAGCATGTTCCAGGAAACGCCTGAACTTGTCTAGAGCGTACACAACAGCTAAACACTCTAGCTCATAAACAGATGATTTACGTTCTTGCTGGGTCAACGTCCGGGAGATAAAAGCCACAGGCTGCCTAGCGTCGTCAATAACTTGGGAGAGAACCGCCCCGAGCGCAACCGAACTCGCGTCCGTCTGCAGTATGAACGGCTTCGAAAAGTCGGGCATCCACAACACCGGTGGGGAGATGATGGCTTCCTTTAATGTAGCGAAAGCCTTCTGTTGGTTTTCCCCCCATGTAAACTTTGCGCCCTTCTTCCTCAGTTCATTCAAAGGTGCGGCAATTTCAGCGATGTTCGGTATGAAACGTCGGTAAAAATTTACCATACCGACGAATCTTGCTATGCCCTTCGCATCCCTAGGGGGAGGAAAGTCACGGATGCCCTGTGTCCTCTCTGGGTCTACCGTAACGCCCCTGTGTGAAACTAAATGGCCCAAGAAAGAAATACTCTCTTGGGCGAAACGAACCTTTTCGGGATTGACAGTGAGGCCAGCCTCTCTTAAGCGACCCAACACTTCTCTTAAATGCCCCAGATGATCTTCGAAAGTCTCGCTGTATACTAATAGATCGTCGAGATAATTAAATACGAAACGGAATTTCACATCGTGAAAAACCGTATCGAGAAGGCGAGTAAGTGTCTGGGCCCCCACAGCCAAACCCATGGGAACCCTTGTGTACTGGTACAAATTCCAGGGTACACAAAAAGCCGTATATGGTCTACTTTCTTTGGCCAGAGGTATCTGATGATAGGCCGCGTTCAGATCGATAATCGTGTATAATCTGGCCCCACTGAACCAATCAAAGGCCGAATATAAATCTGGGAGGGGAACAGAATCCACCTCTATATTGGCATTCAACTTCCGATAATCGATCACCATTCTTTGTTTGCCCCCAGGCCTAAAAATGCTGGACTGGCATAGCTGGAATGAGAAGGTTCAATCACCCCTTGTTCCAACAATTCTTCAACCTTCTCTCGCAGAATGGTCATCTTTGGAGGAGCAAACTTGTAAGGGTGTGACCTTACTATTTTCGAATCAGTAAGTCGAATTTTGTATTCCAGCAGGTGTGTGAGTCCCAAAGTAGGAGTTAACACCTCGAGAAATTCCTCACACAAATAGTCTAAGGCCGTCTGCTGGGATGGAGTGAGATGATCTCGTGCAGAATCGGGACAAGCTACTTCTTGGATACCCGGCTTGGCGCCCTGGTACCCAAGGAACGGAATTAAAACTTCCCGATTGAATTTAAAAAAACATTGGTGCGCTTGGATGTCCAGCACGAGACCACTTTTTGCGATGAAATCGGCACCAATGATGCAATCCACTCCCAGAGCAGGAGAAACCAGAAAAGGCCACACCCAAGAAAACCCATCGATTTTGATTTTAAAGGTAGTAACCCGGGAGATAGGCAAGATTTCCCGGGATGCAGTCCAGCATATTGCAGATGACAAGTCCGACTCCTTAATCAAGCCCTGCTTTTCAAGGTCCGCATATACCCGAGATGAGATGATGGATCGGGCTGAACCGGAGTCAACTAAGGCTCTGAGCTGACCCCCTTTTACCTCGAGCGACAGAAAGGGGCATACAGAAAGTTGTTGCGAGGTAGTGGACTGGACCTTGAGGTTAGAAGATTTGGATTCTAACAACTGCCTGGAGGTCTTCGGAAGTTGAACAGAATTAGAGCGGGGGGAAGACATCCTCCGAAATATCTTCCCCTGTCTACCTAGTTTTTTGGTGCCGGTCTGGGCAAAGGTGGTGCTGGGCGCGCGCGCCCTCGCGTGCAATTTCTCGCCACATGTCCCGGGCGGTTACAATTGTAGCAAATCACGGCTTTCGTTTACTCGCGATTTCGAGCTGGCTGGGCCTGCCGGGGGAAGATAGGCTCTCTGGGCCCTTCCGATCTCTGTGGTCTTGATTCGGCTCCTCTACTATCTCCTCTCGCATGGTCGGTCATCTGCATGGCCTCGGTCATGACGCAGAGCCGGTCCAGGTCAGCAAACCACTGCGGCCGCTGGGCAAAAACTAGTCGCAGACGGTCGTCGGCAGAGACGCCGTCGAGAATGTGTTGGACCACTTCTTCCTCCGACATGCCCATTCCCAGTATACGAGCTACTTTCCGTATTCGCTGCACGTATTGGGCCAATGTTTTGCCCCGCGCCTGGACTCTATAAAAGTGACAATGGCACAATTGCTCCATCAATCTACTAGGGATGAACGCCCTCAGCACCACCCGGTGGAACTCGTCCACACCTTCTTTACGTCGCATCACCTCCGCCACCCTGTCAGCCATCCTACCGCGACAATAGGGGAAGATGAGCTCGAGCACCATTCTCTCCGACATGCCCGGGTAGTCCATCAACAGGAAGACGGTTCTAAAAAAAGGTATGAGTTTGTCCGCCTCCAGTACATCTACGACTGGTAGTTGTTGTATAATGTGGGCAAGTGGGTTGGGCAGTTTATTGTACGTCACCGCCCCCAAACCAGTTTGCACAGGTTCTACGTCTCTATAAGAAGAAGTATTTACAGCTGAGACCACGGACTCCTCAGCAACCGGAACCAGAGTGGATGCTCTTACAGGTTGAGACCCCTGGAGGGTCGAGGTAATCTCTTGAATTCTCTCGGGTATATTATATGGCGGCACAAGTTCACCGCCTTATGCTTGTAAATTCTGCAGCCGAAGAATTACGTGCTGCAGACGTTGCCGGATCTGCCGGACACCGAGAGAGCACCCCGGTCCCTCCTCCAAACTTTCTACGGAGTGAGCTAACTCCCGCAGCTCCTCCCACTTCTCCGTACAACATTCCCACTCACTCTCGGGGTCAGTTATGGTGACCCTAGAGAGCGCATCACCCGCGGCCAGCACTTCTCGGAGCTGCCGCCGTAAAATTTGTACATTGCCTCGAGGTTCTTTGCCCCGGGCCCGGAGCTCGAACTCAAGTTCCTCCCGCAAAAACAACTCAGGATTAAGTGTACTCATCGTCACTTCGCGGTCGGCACACAAAATACACAACTTTAAAAACTAACGCTAACTAATACCGGAATCTGAAAAACTCAAGTACTATATCTTCCATTAAGTAGATTGCAGGTCCACCTACCGTTGCGAGAAACTAGCCCACTACCTGAACTGCTCTCACTCTATTACGCTAGACAAATGGAACGCGACACACACACAACACGACAAAACACCGACCAACGAAAATTTATTTAAACAATTTCTCATGTTACTTCGGCTACCATATATCGGAAGAAACCGACTGCCGATCGGGCCATACTGCATAATTAAAAAAACACCTCCCCAAATATGGGCAAGGTAATACTCCAACCAACCAAGCACCGAACTGCGATAAGTCCCGTTTCCCCAGGGATTTCCCCTTCTAAAATTTCTCACCACGTGGCACTATCAACTATTCAAGGTGGGCTAGTACATATACATATATATCTCAAAACCTTAAACCTAACAACAATATTTTCATCTTTAGATATAGGGCCTTTTGAAAATTTTCCTAAGTTCCATTGGAACTCAACATTTTGGGAGTTCCAAAATGTTTCCTAAGTTTGCAAGCCCCGTCACACCCACAGGACCCACGGGTTGACCCTAATCTCAACCACGCTCTGCTATCAAATGTAACTCCTCTTTAACTTAAGTAGTAAAAAAAGATTTGATTTTTTTTTTGGATTTTTTTTTTGTAAAGAGGGGCCACAAGTTAATTATAACTAGGCTAAAGTCTAGAGAAGCCAAAAATGCGCTGGATCCAGTGAGACGGGACTTGCAATGAAAACTCATGAATTAAACAATTAACAAATCCCTTTTATTATTCTATCTCAGTAAACAATTACAAAAAAATAAACAGACCCAACAATAATAATCTATAATTCCCTTAAATAGTAAATTAAATAAAGTATACTTTCTCAACAAGGCCACCTGAAAATATTTATTAATACCAAGAAAATAATTCGCTATGTCGCTCTACAAATGAATTGAAATTTAAAACCATAACTAACCTTGAAATAAGGTTTCCATTAAAATATTAATAAAATATAAAATTTATTTTATATGTTCCTTGTAGAATGCTGCATTGAACTTAATGAAGATAAATGGTATAGATTCCTTGCTAATATTAATTATAATAATAATTACTCAAACAAATTAAATAAATTTTAAAGGGTGACAATTCAAATACTTGTTATTAAGGTTAAATAAAATAAATTATTTTCTTAAAGAAATGATCAGCAATGATTAATTGAGATAGAATACCTGTTGTAAAAAATGAAAAGGATATATCTACATGATTCCATGTATTAACTTTCTTTTATAAAAAAGACAACGAACCAACAAACCCTATATCTAAAGTCCCCACCAAAAATACCCTAAATGCATAATAGTTATAACCCCCAAAAAGGTACACACAAATATACACACATAACATGTTCCACAATACAAATACATTATACAATAGTATACAATACAATATACATAAGGATCTCTTGCCACGCCCCTTTTTATATTACCCCCATGGTGTATATAAATTCTTACTTCTTTTATACTTATCCCTGTTAGGATTGCAATTTACCTTTAATTACCCCCATGGTGTTGGTTGATTACACCTCATGTGTATTAGATAATGCTTAAGCATTCAGTAGTCCCCAGGACATAATAACTTTCAAAATTTTGGCTAAGTGCCTAATGCTGTTATCTAATTCTGCCCCACTGGGCTCTATTGCTGTGAGAAATAAAAAATATTTAAAACAATGAACACCCCCCAGTCATCATAAATAATTTAAAGAATTTATATATACTGAAACATTGCCAAGTAATAAAAATAGAAATATTGCATAATATTATAACCCTATGAAAAATACACTTGGCCCAGAGACCGACATGTTAATAGCCTGTTGATTCATCTTTCAACTTGTCTCAACAAACAAGTTCAAAAGTGTATCAACATGCATTGCTTCTGGTTGAAACTTGTTGAAAATGCACCTACCTACCCCAGTAATTTCTGTACAATCTGAATTAAACTGATTTTTAAATTAAGAAAATATATATATATATACTACTGAATTGAGCACGATAAATTACTAATAGAAAGAATGACTTAAAATCTGTAAAGAAACCCACATAATGAAATAAGGGGAAAATCTATGTTGAATGTTGCACTAGTAGGCATGCCAGTCTCTGAGCTGACAATTTTACCAGAAATATACTGAAATTTACAATTAATTTTGCACCCAGTCCACACACTAAACTGTCCCATCAGTTGGGGATCCAAATAAATGTTTAAAACTTGAAATGTTGTAGTTGATATATATATATATATATATATATATATATATATATATAACTGGTCACTGGGTATGATTGAGTGCTGACTCTGTGTGTAATTAATAATTGGTTTTGTATCACCTGATTTCGTCCATGAGGGTTTTTTATGAAAGTGGCAATCTCGTGGTTGACATTATAGGTGTTGGTGTGGTCTTCTGGCCATTCCTCCGGTAGCGAATAGGAGCTTTAAGGTGTTAAATGTTCAGCCATGTAGTAGGTCTTGTTCTCGTCTATATCGGTGAACCCTAATACACACCATTATATATATTAGCCAGAGTACACAACACAATGCCCCACTAAAGTTTGCACCCCCCCCCAAAATACATATATAAAGTTAACATAGCTATTGAGCTACTTAAATTAAACTTGATAAAATTTATATGGCCAACATGCCCTATTTGAAAATCTTTAGAACATTAATTCTTCATAATATTAACTTCACCTAATGTGAGTTACCCTGTTTGCAATTTGACAATTAATTATGGCTTTGTACCATTTTATAAACTTTATACATAGTGTGAATATGTAGATACCACGTGGTTAAGAAGTTGTTTCAAATACATAATTTTTACTACAGAAAATAATATGAATTGGTGGTTATTTACTTTCAAAACGTGCCTGAGTTAGTTACCAGATATTAATAAAGTTTTACTGTTAATTGTAGTAAAACTTGTATGCCATCCAAAACAACTACGCCTTGTGCAATAACCTAGATGAACGTAACACGAATCTCGTTATATCGATGTTAGATAAATTATAAACTTAAATATTTGTATTTAAATTTACTTTACTTTTCAGTGCCGAAATTCTGACACGTGAATGAAATATAGTTTTATAAAGTCTTGAAAATTTTACCATCAAATTGTATATTGCACAACGCCATGCGGTTGCGTACAGGTGAACAGAAATCGCTTACTTAGGCTCGTTAAAAACAGTTTTCTCCAACGAAATATTATAGTCTAGTAATATGAAAGTAGGTGAGACTCACCGCAGTCGTGTAGAGAATTAGCTAATCATAGCGTGAAGAAGATGTATAGAAAATCATTTTCTCTACCGGAGTAAAAATGGCGTCGACCTTCAGCCACGGAGTATTTTGTGAGACAACTTAATCAGAAGTTCCAGCTTCGTTCCCGTTTGCGTAAGGCACTTGTCGCCAGAAAGCAGCACCTGGAGTTTTCATACCGCGGGCAGGCGGCAGGTGCCGACACCGATCAAGAAGTTAATCTGTAGGGCTTATTTTCACGGAAAGAGTGCAGCACGAATTACACCACTGTAATTCCGTACTGCCTATAACTACAGGCCGTATTTTCAGTTGTTTGGCGCTGTCTCTCCGCTAGAGATCAGCCCACCCTCCAATTGTAAATTACTGAAATCGCGCTGAAGCTTACAGATTCGGCACACCCTCACCCCAAAAGGGCAACATAGTTGCCCCAACGTTAAAGGCCAGGAGAGTACCCTGCAGTGTACCCCTCCCAAAAACAAACCGGTGGACGTCGTGGTTAGGTTGGCTCAGCAGCACTTGCTCTCAGGAGAACAGAGTCTCAGAAGGAAAATGAAAGAGACGAAAGAAGATATGTATTATGTAAGTGTGGGGGTGCTGCACGCTGACCTGATCAGGGTCCGCATACAGCACAAGAGAGAGACAGCAAAAAGACCAAGGAAAGATTTAGGCGCCGGAGACTTCCGACCTCCTGAGGCTTGCCCACCAATGCCGGAACACGACTTCCACCTTAAACAAGGACATCCGCCCTATCTTTACGGGGACTAACCCCCTTCGAAAGTTTTCGATTGCCCGCGACAACGTTTCAGTTTTGAAATGTGGCTTATCACCATTTTTTGTTTGTCTCCCGGTACGCCCAGCCGGGCCGTCACCGGTGACGTGAATCCTAGGATACGGTATGGCCCCGACCAACGGTAGCATAGCTTCGCAGCACATTTGTCAGCGGCTGAGCTGAGTGGGTGGCTTTGGCAATAGACCCAGTCACCAATCCGGAAGGGGTTTGGAATACGCCCCTGATTATAACGCCGACGGACCCGCTCGTGCGCTCGCAGCAAATTCTTCCGAGCCTCTTTCCATCTCTCCGCTGTTTTATTATTGGGCTCCCGCGGCAGAAGATCTTCGATATCCCACAGGTTGGTCAACGGGAGTGCGGGCGAGAATCCAAACAGAATTTCAAAGGGCACGGCCTGATGACTATCGTGTCTGGCCGTGTTGAAGGCTAATTGTAACCACTTCAGATTCTGATCCCAGGTGGTTTGTTGCTCAGCATGATAAGCAATCAAGGCGGACCGGAGATTCCGATTGAATCTTTCTGCATGGGACGGTTGTGGGTAATAAGGGGAAGTGGTTACGTGTTTGATGCCACTGGCGAAACACATACGCCTAAATTCACTCGAAATAAATTGCGGGCTATTGTCCGAAACAATGATGGTCGGAAGACCGAAATGCTGAAATACATGGTTTTGTAGAGCGTTGATGGTCAAACGAGCGGTTGCCTGCCGTAAGGGCAGTAGCCAGGCAAACTTAGAAAAGGCATCCACACAAACAAGCAGGTAAGCATTACCTGACTTGCTACGGGGGAACGGCCCCACGTAGTCAATGAACAACTTTTCCATTGGTCTGCTCACCACCTCAGATGATAACAACCCTAGTTTGGTGTTCTGGGCAGGCTTGCTCAAGCCACAAAGACGACAGCTCTTAACCCTTGTCGCGATGTCCCTATCCATGCCCTTCCAGATAAAATGTTTCCTAATACTGGAAATGGTCTTCGAAATTCCCTTGTGGCCTCCGACTGGGGAATCATGGTAATAGCTGAAGACCATGGGCACTAATTTGCTAGGCAGCACGATTTTAGGTGCTCGTCCTTTTCTCTCTCGACAACAGAGGACTCCCTTGGACAAGAAATAAGGGGCCTGTACGTTACCCTCCTTGATATTTTGGATGACTGGACCCAGCACTTCGTCGTTTAACTGATGGGGTAACACATCAGTGAAGGCTAAAGGAAAATCTAGAAGAACGGAACAGGGTTGCTCAGCTTGGGCATCACTGGGTTGGGAAAACATGCGGGACAAGGCATCTGCAACCACATTCTGAGATCCCCTGATGTGTTGCACGGTGGACTTAAATGATGAGATTTTCACCACCCATCTACCAATTTTACCCAGTTGCCGGGGATGAGCCAGAAGCCATGAGAGAGCCTGATTGTCGGTCTCGAGCAGGAACTCAGCATGTTCCAGGAAACGCCTGAACTTGTCTAGAGCGTACACAACAGCTAAACACTCTAGCTCATAAACAGATGATTTACGTTCTTGCTGGGTCAACGTCCGGGAGATAAAAGCCACAGGCTGCCTAGCGTCGTCAATAACTTGGGAGAGAACCGCCCCGAGCGCAACCGAACTCGCGTCCGTCTGCAGTATGAACGGCTTCGAAAAGTCGGGCATCCACAACACCGGTGGGGAGATGATGGCTTCCTTTAATGTAGCGAAAGCCTTCTGTTGGTTTTCCCCCCATGTAAACTTTGCGCCCTTCTTCCTCAGTTCATTCAAAGGTGCGGCAATTTCAGCGATGTTCGGTATGAAACGTCGGTAAAAATTTACCATACCGACGAATCTTGCTATGCCCTTCGCATCCCTAGGGGGAGGAAAGTCACGGATGCCCTGTGTCCTCTCTGGGTCTACCGTAACGCCCCTGTGTGAAACTAAATGGCCCAAGAAAGAAATACTCTCTTGGGCGAAACGAACCTTTTCGGGATTGACAGTGAGGCCAGCCTCTCTTAAGCGACCCAACACTTCTCTTAAATGCCCCAGATGATCTTCGAAAGTCTCGCTGTATACTAATAGATCGTCGAGATAATTAAATACGAAACGGAATTTCACATCGTGAAAAACCGTATCGAGAAGGCGAGTAAGTGTCTGGGCCCCCACAGCCAAACCCATGGGAACCCTTGTGTACTGGTACAAATTCCAGGGTACACAAAAAGCCGTATATGGTCTACTTTCTTTGGCCAGAGGTATCTGATGATAGGCCGCGTTCAGATCGATAATCGTGTATAATCTGGCCCCACTGAACCAATCAAAGGCCGAATATAAATCTGGGAGGGGAACAGAATCCACCTCTATATTGGCATTCAACTTCCGATAATCGATCACCATTCTTTGTTTGCCCCCAGGCCTAAAAATGCTGGACTGGCATAGCTGGAATGAGAAGGTTCAATCACCCCTTGTTCCAACAATTCTTCAACCTTCTCTCGCAGAATGGTCATCTTTGGAGGAGCAAACTTGTAAGGGTGTGACCTTACTATTTTCGAATCAGTAAGTCGAATTTTGTATTCCAGCAGGTGTGTGAGTCCCAAAGTAGGAGTTAACACCTCGAGAAATTCCTCACACAAATAGTCTAAGGCCGTCTGCTGGGATGGAGTGAGATGATCTCGTGCAGAATCGGGACAAGCTACTTCTTGGATACCCGGCTTGGCGCCCTGGTACCCAAGGAACGGAATTAAAACTTCCCGATTGAATTTAAAAAAACATTGGTGCGCTTGGATGTCCAGCACGAGACCACTTTTTGCGATGAAATCGGCACCAATGATGCAATCCACTCCCAGAGCAGGAGAAACCAGAAAAGGCCACACCCAAGAAAACCCATCGATTTTGATTTTAAAGGTAGTAACCCGGGAGATAGGCAAGATTTCCCGGGATGCAGTCCAGCATATTGCAGATGACAAGTCCGACTCCTTAATCAAGCCCTGCTTTTCAAGGTCCGCATATACCCGAGATGAGATGATGGATCGGGCTGAACCGGAGTCAACTAAGGCTCTGAGTTGACCCCCTTTTACCTCGAGCGACAGAAAGGGGCATACAGAAAGTTGTTGCGAGGTAGTGGACTGGACCTTGAGGTTAGAAGATTTGGATTCTAACAACTGCCTGGAGGTCTTCGGAAGTTGAACAGAATTAGAGCGGGGGGAAGACATCCTCCGAAATATCTTCCCCTGTCTACCTAGTTTTTTGGTGCCGGTCTGGGCAAAGGTGGTGCTGGGCGCGCGCGCCCTCGCGTGCAATTTCTCGCCACATGTCCCGGGCGGTTACAATTGTAGCAAATCACGGCTTTCGTTTACTCGCGATTTCGAGCTGGCTGGGCCTGCCGGGGGAAGATAGGCTCTCTGGGCCCTTCCGATCTCTGTGGTCTTGATTCGGCTCCTCTACTATCTCCTCTCGCATGGTCGGTCATCTGCATGGCCTCGGTCATGACGCAGAGCCGGTCCAGGTCAGCAAACCACTGCGGCCGCTGGGCAAAAACTAGTCGCAGACGGTCGTCGGCAGAGACGCCGTCGAGAATGTGTTGGACCACTTCTTCCTCCGACATGCCCATTCCCAGTATACGAGCTACTTTCCGTATTCGCTGCACGTATTGGGCCAATGTTTCGCCCCGCGCCTGGACTCTATAAAAGTGACAATGGCACAATTGCTCCATCAATCTACTAGGGATGAACGCCCTCAGCACCACCCGGTGGAACTCGTCCACACCTTCTTTACGTCGCATCACCTCCGCCACCCTGTCAGCCATCCTACCGCGACAATAGGGGAAGATGAGCTCGAGCACCATTCTCTCCGACATGCCCGGGTAGTCCATCAACAGGAAGACGGTTCTAAAAAAAGGTATGAGTTTGTCCGCCTCCAGTACATCTACGACTGGTAGTTGTTGTATAATGTGGGCAAGTGGGTTGGGCAGTTTATTGTACGTCACCGCCCCCAAACCAGTTTGCACAGGTTCTACGTCTCTATAAGAAGAAGTATTTACAGCTGAGACCACGGACTCCTCAGCAACCGGAACCAGAGTGGATGCTCTTACAGGTTGAGACCCCTGGAGGGTCGAGGTAATCTCTTGAATTCTCTCGGGTATATTATATGGCGGCACAAGTTCACCGCCTTATGCTTGTAAATTCTGCAGCCGAAGAATTACGTGCTGCAGACATTGCCGGATCTGCCGGACACCGAGAGAGCACCCCGGTCCCTCCTCCAAACTTTCTACGGAGTGAGCTAACTCCCGCAGCTCCTCCCACTTCTCCGTACAACATTCCCACTCGCTCTCGGGGTCAGTTATGGTGACCCTAGAGAGCGCATCACCCGCGGCCAGCACTTCTCGGAGCTGCCGCCGTAAAATTTGTACATTGCCTCGAGGTTCTTTGCCCCGGGCCCGGAGCTCGAACTCAAGTTCCTCCCGCAAAAACAACTCAGGATTAAGTGTACTCATCGTCACTTCGCGGTCGGCACACAAAATACACAACTTTAAAAACTAACGCTAACTAATACCGGAATCTGAAAAACTCAAGTACTATATCTTCCATTAAGTAGATTGCAGGTCCACCTACCGTTGCGAGAAACTAGCCCACTACCTGAACTGCTCTCACTCTATTACGCTAGACAAATGGAACGCGACACACACACAACACGACAAAACACCGACCAACGAAAATTTATTTAAACAATTTCTCATGTTACTTCGGCTACCATATATCGGAAGAAACCGACTGCCGATCGGGCCATACTGCATAATTAAAAAAACACCTCCCCAAATATGGGCAAGGTAATACTCCAACCAACCAAGCACCGAACTGCGATAAGTCCCGTTTCCCCAGGGATTTCCCCTTCTAAAATTTCTCACCACGTGGCACTATCAACTATTCAAGGTGGGCTAGTACATATACATATATATCTCAAAACCTTAAACCTAACAACAATATTTTCATCTTTAGATATAGGGCCTTTTGAAAATTTTCCTAAGTTCCATTGGAACTCAACATTTTGGGAGTTCCAAAATGTTTCCTAAGTTTGCAAGCCCCGTCACACCCACAGGACCCACGGGTTGACCCTAATCTCAACCACGCTCTGCTATCAAATGTAACTCCTCTTTAACTTAAGTAGTAAAAAAAGATTTGATTTTTTTTTTGGATTTTTTTTTTTTTGTAAAGAGGGGCCACAAGTTAATTATAACTAGGCTAAAGTCTAGAGAAGCCAAAAATGCGCTGGATCCAGTGAGACGGGACTTGCAATGAAAACTCATGAATTAAACAATTAACAAATCCCTTTTATTATTCTATCTCAGTAAACAATTACAAAAAAATAAACAGACCCAACAATAATAATCTATAATTCCCTTAAATAGTAAATTAAATAAAGTATACTTTCTCAACAAGGCCACCTGAAAATATTTATTAATACCAAGAAAATAATTCGCTATGTCGCTCTACAAATGAATTGAAATTTAAAACCATAACTAACCTTGAAATAAGGTTTCCATTAAAATATTAATAAAATATAAAATTTATTTTATATGTTCCTTGTAGAATGCTGCATTGAACTTAATGAAGATAAATGGTATAGATTCCTTGCTAATATTAATTATAATAATAATTACTCAAACAAATTAAATAAATTTTAAAGGGTGACAATTCAAATACTTGTTATTAAGGTTAAATAAAATAAATTATTTTCTTAAAGAAATGATCAGCAATGATTAATTGAGATAGAATACCTGTTGTAAAAAATGAAAAGGATATATCTACATGATTCCATGTATTAACTTTCTTTTATAAAAAAGACAACGAACCAACAAACCCTATATCTAAAGTCCCCACCAAAAATACCCTAAATGCATAATAGTTATAACCCCCAAAAAGGTACACACAAATATACACACATAACATGTTCCACAATACAAATACATTATACAATAGTATACAATACAATATACATAAGGATCTCTTGCCACGCCCCTTTTTATATTACCCCCATGGTGTATATAAATTCTTACTTCTTTTATACTTATCCCTGTTAGGATTGCAATTTACCTTTAATTACCCCCATGGTGTTGGTTGATTACACCTCATGTGTATTAGATAATGCTTAAGCATTCAGTAGTCCCCAGGACATAATAACTTTCAAAATTTTGGCTAAGTGCCTAATGCTGTTATCTAATTCTGCCCCACTGGGCTCTATTGCTGTGAGAAATAAAAAATATTTAAAACAATGAACACCCCCCAGTCATCATAAATAATTTAAAGAATTTATATATACTGAAACATTGCCAAGTAATAAAAATAGAAATATTGCATAATATTATAACCCTATGAAAAATACACTTGGCCCAGAGACCGACATGTTAATAGCCTGTTGATTCATCTTTCAACTTGTCTCAACAAACAAGTTCAAAAGTGTATCAACATGCATTGCTTCTGGTTGAAACTTGTTGAAAATGCACCTACCTACCCCAGTAATTTCTGTACAATCTGAATTAAACTGATTTTTAAATTAAGAAAATATATATATATATATATATACTACTGAATTGAGCACGATAAATTACTAATAGAAAGAATGACTTAAAATCTGTAAAGAAACCCACATAATGAAATAAGGGGAAAATCTATGTTGAATGTTGCACTAGTAGGCATGCCAGTCTCTGAGCTGACAATTTTACCAGAAATATACTGAAATTTACAATTAATTTTGCACCCAGTCCACACACTAAACTGTCCCATCAGTTGGGGATCCAAATAAATGTTTAAAACTTGAAATGTTGTAGTTGATAGATATATATATATATAACTGGTCACTGGGTATGATTGAGTGCTGACTCTATGTGTAATTAATAATTGGTTTTGTATCACCTGATTTCGTCCATGAGGGGTTTTTATGAAAGTGGCAATCTCGTGGTTGACATTATAGGTGTTGGTGTGGTCTTCTGGCCATTCCTCCGGTAGCGAATAGGAGCTTTAAGGTGTTAAATGTTCAGCCATGTAGTAGGTCTTGTTCTCGTCTATATCGGTGAACCCTAATTACACACCATTATATATATTAGCCAGAGTACACAACACAATGCCCCACTAAAGTTTGCACCCCCCCCCCAAAATACATATATTAAGTTAACATAGCTATTGAGCTACTTAAATTAAACTTGATAAAATTTATATGGCCAACATGCCCTATTTGAAAATCTTTATAACAGTAATTCTTCATAATATTAACTTCACCTAATGTGAGTTACCCTGTTTGCAATTTGACAATTAATTATGGCTTTGTACCATTTCATAAACTTTATACATAGTGTGAATATGTAGATACCACGTGGTTAAGAAGTTGTTTCAAATACATAGTTTTTACTACAGAAAATAATATGAATTGGTGGTTATTTACTTTCAAAACGTGCCTGAGTAAGTTACCAGATATTAATAAAGTTTTATTGTTAATTGTAGTAAAAGTTGTATGCCATCCAAAACAACTACGCCTTGTGCAATAACCTAGATGAACGTAACACGAATCTCGTTACATCGATGTTAGATAAATTATAAACTTAAATATTTGTATTTAAATTTACTTTACTTTTCAGTGCCGAAATTCTGACACGTGAATGAAATATAGTTTTATAAAGTCTTGAAAATTTTACCATCAAATTGTATATTGCACAACGCCATGCGGTTGCGTACAGGTGAACAGAAATCGCTTACTTAGGCTCGTTAAAAACAGTTTTCTCCAACGAAATATTATAGTCTAGTAATATGAAAGTAGGTGAGACTCACCGCAGTCGTGTAGAGAATTAGCTAATCATAGCGTGAAGAAGATGTATAGAAAATCATTTTCTCTACCGGAGTAAAAATGGCGTCGACCTTCAGCCACGGAGTATTTTGTGAGACAACTTAATCAGAAGTTCCAGCTTCGTTCCCGTTTGCGTAAGGCACTTGTCGCCAGAAAGCAGCACCTGGAGTTTTCATACCGCGGGCAGGCGGCAGGTGCCGACACCGATCAAGAAGTTAATCTGTAGGGCTTATTTTCACGGAAAGAGTGCAGCACGAATTACACCACTGTAATTCCGTACTGCCTATAACTACAGGCCGTATTTTCAGTTGTTTGGCGCTGTCTCTCCGCTAGAGATCAGCCCACCCTCCAATTGTAAATTACTGAAATCGCGCTGAAGCTTACAGATTCGGCACACCCTCACCCCAAAAGGGCAACATAGTTGCCCCAACGTTAAAGGCCAGGAGAGTACCCTGCAGTGTACCCCTCCCAAAAACAAACCGGTGGACGTCGTGGTTAGGTTGGCTCAGCAGCACTTGCTCTCAGGAGAACAGAGTCTCAGAAGGAAAATGAAAGAGACGAAAGAAGATATGTATTATGTAAGTGTGGGGGTGCTGCACGCTGACCTGATCAGGGTCCGCATACAGCACAAGAGAGAGACAGCAAAAAGACCAAGGAAAGATTTAGGCGCCGGAGACTTCCGACCTCCTGAGGCTTGCCCACCAATGCCGGAACACGACTTCCACCTTAAACAAGGACATCCGCCCTATCTTTACGGGGACTAACCCCCTTCGAAAGTTTTCGATTGCCCGCGACAACGTTTCAGTTTTGAAATGTGGCTTATCACCATTTTTTGTTTGTCTCCCGGTACGCCCAGCCGGGCCGTCACCGGTGACGTGAATCCTAGGATACGGTATGGCCCCGACCAACGGTAGCATAGCTTCGCAGCACATTTGTCAGCGGCTGAGCTGAGTGGGTGGCTTTGGCAATAGACCCAGTCACCAATCCGGAAGGGGTTTGGAATACGCCCCTGATTATAACGCCGACGGACCCGCTCGTGCGCTCGCAGCAAATTCTTCCGAGCCTCTTTCCATCTCTCCGCTGTTTTATTATTGGGCTCCCGCGGCAGAAGATCTTCGATATCCCACAGGTTGGTCAACGGGAGTGTGGGCGAGAATCCAAACAGAATTTCAAAGGGCACGGCCTGATGACTATCGTGTCTGGCCGTGTTGAAGGCTAATTGTAACCACTTCAGATTCTGATCCCAGGTGGTTTGTTGCTCAGCATGATAAGCAATCAAGGCGGACCGGAGATTCCGATTGAATCTTTCTGCATGGGACGGTTGTGGGTAATAAGGGGAAGTGGTTACGTGTTTGATGCCACTGGCGAAACACATACGCCTAAATTCACTCGAAATAAATTGCGGGCTATTGTCCGAAACAATGATGGTCGGAAGACCGAAATGCTGAAATACATGGTTTTGTAGAGCGTTGATGGTCAAACGAGCGGTTGCCTGCCGTAAGGGCAGTAGCCAGGCAAACTTAGAAAAGGCATCCACACAAACAAGCAGGTAAGCATTACCTGACTTGCTACGGGGGAACGGCCCCACGTAGTCAATGAACAACTTTTCCATTGGTCTGCTCACCACCTCAGATGATAACAACCCTAGTTTGGTGTTCTGGGCAGGCTTGCTCAAGCCACAAAGACGACAGCTCTTAACCCTTGTCGCGATGTCCCTATCCATGCCCTTCCAGATAAAATGTTTCCTAATACTGGAAATGGTCTTCGAAATTCCCTTGTGGCCTCCGACTGGGGAATCATGGTAATAGCTGAAGACCATGGGCACTAATTTGCTAGGCAGCACGATTTTAGGTGCTCGTCCTTTTCTCTCTCGACAACAGAGGACTCCCTTGGACAAGAAATAAGGGGCCTGTACGTTACCCTCCTTGATATTTTGGATGACTGGACCCAGCACTTCGTCGTTTAACTGATGGGGTAACACATCAGTGAAGGCTAAAGGAAAATCTAGAAGAACGGAACAGGGTTGCTCAGCTTGGGCATCACTGGGTTGGGAAAACGTGCGGGACAAGGCATCTGCAACCACATTCTGAGATCCCCTGATGTGTTGCACGGTGGACTTAAATGATGAGATTTTCACCACCCATCTACCAATTTTACCCAGTTGCCGGGGATGAGCCAGAAGCCATGAGAGAGCCTGATTGTCGGTCTCGAGCAGGAACTCAGCATGTTCCAGGAAACGCCTGAACTTGTCTAGAGCGTACACAACAGCTAAACACTCTAGCTCATAAACAGATGATTTACATTCTTGCTGGGTCAACGTCCGGGAGATAAAAGCCACAGGCTGCCTAGCGTCGTCAATAACTTGGGAGAGAACCGCCCCGAGCGCAACCGAACTCGCGTCCGTCTGCAGTATGAACGGCTTTGAAAAGTCGGGCATCCACAACACCGGTGGGGAGATGATGGCTTCCTTTAATGTAGCGAAAGCCTTCTGTTGGTTTTCCCCCCATGTAAACTTTGCGCCCTTCTTCCTCAGTTCATTCAAAGGTGCGGCAATTTCAGCGATGTTCGGTATGAAACGTCGGTAAAAATTTACCATACCGACGAATCTTGCTATGCCCTTCGCATCCCTAGGGGGAGGAAAGTCACGGATGCCCTGTGTCCTCTCTGGGTCTACCGTAACGCCCCTGTGTGAAACTAAATGGCCCAAGAAAGAAATACTCTCTTGGGCGAAACGAACCTTTTCGGGATTGACAGTGAGGCCAGCCTCTCTTAAGCGACCCAACACTTCTCTTAAATGCCCCAGATGATCTTCGAAAGTCTCGCTGTATACTAATAGATCGTCGAGATAATTAAATACGAAACGGAATTTCACATCGTGAAAAACCGTATCGAGAAGGCGAGTAAGTGTCTGGGCCCCCACAGCCAAACCCATGGGAACCCTTGTGTACTGGTACAAATTCCAGGGTACACAAAAAGCCGTATATGGTCTACTTTCTTTGGCCAGAGGTATCTGATGATAGGCCGCGTTCAGATCGATAATCGTGTATAATCTGGCCCCACTGAACCAATCAAAGGCCGAATATAAATCTGGGAGGGGAACAGAATCCACCTCTATATTGGCATTCAACTTCCGATAATCGATCACCATTCTTTGTTTGCCCCCAGGCCTAAAAATGCTGGACTGGCATAGCTGGAATGAGAAGGTTCAATCACCCCTTGTTCCAACAATTCTTCAACCTTCTCTCGCAGAATGGTCATCTTTGGAGGAGCAAACTTGTAAGGGTGTGACCTTACTATTTTCGAATCAGTAAGTCGAATTTTGTATTCCAGCAGGTGTGTGAGTCCCAAAGTAGGAGTTAACACCTCGAGAAATTCCTCACACAAATAGTCTAAGGCCGTCTGCTGGGATGGAGTGAGATGATCTCGTGCAGAATCGGGACAAGCTACTTCTTGGATACCCGGCTTGGCGCCCTGGTACCCAAGGAACGGAATTAAAACTTCCCGATTGAATTTAAAAAAACATTGGTGCGCTTGGATGTCCAGCACGAGACCACTTTTTGCGATGAAATCGGCACCAATGATGCAATCCACTCCCAGAGCAGGAGAAACCAGAAAAGGCCACACCCAAGAAAACCCATCGATTTTGATTTTAAAGGTAGTAACCCGGGAGATAGGCAAGATTTCCCGGGATGCAGTCCAGCATATTGCAGATGACAAGTCCGACTCCTTAATCAAGCCCTGCTTTTCAAGGTCCGCATATACCCGAGATGAGATGATGGATCGGGCTGAACCGGAGTCAACTAAGGCTCTGAGTTGACCCCCTTTTACCTCGAGCGACAGAAAGGGGCATACAGAAAGTTGTTGCGAGGTAGTGGACTGGACCTTGAGGTTAGAAGATTTGGATTCTAACAACTGCCTGGAGGTCTTCGGAAGTTGAACAGAATTAGAGCGGGGGGAAGACATCCTCCGAAATATCTTCCCCTGTCTACCTAGTTTTTTGGTGCCGGTCTGGGCAAAGGTGGTGCTGGGCGCGCGCGCCCTCGCGTGCAATTTCTCGCCACATGTCCCGGGCGGTTACAATTGTAGCAAATCACGGCTTTCGTTTACTCGCGATTTCGAGCTGGCTGGGCCTGCCGGGGGAAGATAGGCTCTCTGGGCCCTTCCGATCTCTGTGGTCTTGATTCGGCTCCTCTACTATCTCCTCTCGCATGGTCGGTCATCTGCATGGCCTCGGTCATGACGCAGAGCCGGTCCAGGTCAGCAAACCACTGCGGCCGCTGGGCAAAAACTAGTCGCAGACGGTCGTCGGCAGAGACGCCGTCGAGAATGTGTTGGACCACTTCTTCCTCCGACATGCCCATTCCCAGTATACGAGCTACTTTCCGTATTCGCTGCACGTATTGGGCCAATGTTTCGCCCCGCGCCTGGACTCTATAAAAGTGACAATGGCACAATTGCTCCATCAATCTACTAGGGATGAACGCCCTCAGCACCACCCGGTGGAACTCGTCCACACCTTCTTTACGTCGCATCACCTCCGCCACCCTGTCAGCCATCCTACCGCGACAATAGGGGAATATGAGCTCGAGCACCATTCTCTCCGACATGCCCGGGTAGTCCATCAACAGGAAGACGGTTCTAAAAAAAGGTATGAGTTTGTCCGCCTCCAGTACATCTACGACTGGTAGTTGTTGTATAATGTGGGCAAGTGGGTTGGGCAGTTTATTGTACGTCACCGCCCCCAAACCAGTTTGCACAGGTTCTACGTCTCTATAAGAAGAAGTATTTACAGCTGAGACCACGGACTCCTCAGCAACCGGAACCAGAGTGGATGCTCTTACAGGTTGAGACCCCTGGAGGGTCGAGGTAATCTCTTGAATTCTCTCGGGTATATTATATGGCGGCACAAGTTCACCGCCTTATGCTTGTAAATTCTGCAGCCGAAGAATTACGTGCTGCAGACGTTGCCGGATCTGCCGGACACCGAGAGAGCACCCCGGTCCCTCCTCCAAACTTTCTACGGAGTGAGCTAACTCCCGCAGCTCCTCCCACTTCTCCGTACAACATTCCCACTCACTCTCGGGGTCAGTTATGGTGACCCTAGAGAGCGCATCACCCGCGGCCAGCACTTCTCGGAGCTGCCGCCGTAAAATTTGTACATTGCCTCGAGGTTCTTTGCCCCGGGCCCGGAGCTCGAACTCAAGTTCCTCCCGCAAAAACAACTCAGGATTAAGTGTACTCATCGTCACTTCGCGGTCGGCACACAAAATACACAACTTTAAAAACTAACGCTAACTAATACCGGAATCTGAAAAACTCAAGTACTATATCTTCCATTAAGTAGATTGCAGGTCCACCTACCGTTGCGAGAAACTAGCCCACTACCTGAACTGCTCTCACTCTATTACACTAGACAAATGGAACGCGACACACACACAACACGACAAAACACCGACCAACGAAAATTTATTTAAACAATTTCTCATGTTACTTCGGCTACCATATATCGGAAGAAACCGACTGCCGATCGGGCCATACTGCATAATTAAAAAAACACCTCCCCAAATATGGGCAAGGTAATACTCCAACCAACCAAGCACCGAACTGCGATAAGTCCCGTTTCCCCAGGGATTTCCCCTTCTAAAATTTCTCACCACGTGGCACTATCAACTATTCAAGGTGGGCTAGTACATATACATATATATCTCAAAACCTTAAACCTAACAACAATATTTTCATCTTTAGATATAGGGCCTTTTGAAAATTTTCCTAAGTTCCATTGGAACTCAACATTTTGGGAGTTCCAAAATGTTTCCTAAGTTTGCAAGCCCCGTCACACCCACAGGACCCACGGGTTGACCCTAATCTCAACCACGCTCTGCTATCAAATGTAACTCCTCTTTAACTTAAGTAGTAAAAAAAGATTTGATTTTTTTTTTGGATTTTTTTTTTTTTTTTGTAAAGAGGGGCCACAAGTTAATTATAACTAGGCTAAAGTCTAGAGAAGCCAAAAATGCGCTGGATCCAGTGAGACGGGACTTGCAATGAAAACTCATGAATTAAACAATTAACAAATCCCTTTTATTATTCTATCTCAGTAAACAATTAATAAAATAAACAGACCCAACAATAATAATCTATAATTCCCTTAAATAGTAAATTAAATAAAGTATACTTTCTCAACAAGGCCACCTGAAAATATTTATTAATACCAAGAAAATAATTCGCTATGTCGCTCTACAAATGAATTGAAATTTAAAACCATAACTAACCTTGAAATAAGGTTTCCATTAAAATATTAATAAAATATAAAATTTATTTTATATGTTCCTTGTAGAATGCTGCATTGAACTTAATGAAGATAAATGGTATAGATTCCTTGCTAATATTAATTATAATAATAATTACTCAAACAAATTAAATAAATTTTAAAGGGTGACAATTCAAATACTTGTTATTAAGGTTAAATAAAATAAATTATTTTCTTAAAGAAATGATCAGCAATGATTAATTGAGATAGAATACCTGTTGTAAAAAATGAAAAGGATATATCTACATGATTCCATGTATTAACTTTCTTTTATAAAAAAGACAACGAACCAACAAACCCTATATCTAAAGTCCCCACCAAAAATACCCTAAATGCATAATAGTTATAACCCCCAAAAAGGTACACACAAATATACACACATAACATGTTCCACAATACAAATACATTATACAATAGTATACAATACAATATACATAAGGATCTCTTGCCACGCCCCTTTTTATATTACCCCCATGGTGTATATAAATTCTTACTTCTTTTATACTTATCCCTGTTAGGATTGCAATTTACCTTTAATTACCCCCATGGTGTTGGTTGATTACACCTCATGTGTATTAGATAATGCTTAAGCATTCAGTAGTCCCCAGGACATAATAACTTTCAAAATTTTGGCTAAGTGCCTAATGCTGTTATCTAATTCTGCCCCACTGGGCTCTATTGCTGTGAGAAATAAAAAATATTTAAAACAATGAACACCCCCCAGTCATCATAAATAATTTAAAGAATTTATATATACTGAAACATTGCCAAGTAATAAAAATAGAAATATTGCATAATATTATAACCCTATGAAAAATACACTTGGCCCAGAGACCGACATGTTAATAGCCTGTTGATTCATCTTTCAACTTGTCTCAACAAACAAGTTCAAAAGTGTATCAACATGCATTGCTTCTGGTTGAAACTTGTTGAAAATGCACCTACCTACCCCAGTAATTTCTGTACAATCTGAATTAAACTGATTTTTAAATTAAGAAAATATATATATATATACTACTGAATTGAGCACGATAAATTACTAATAGAAAGAATGACTTAAAATCTGTAAAGAAACCCACATAATGAAATAAGGGGAAAATCTATGTTGAATGTTGCACTAGTAGGCATGCCAGTCTCTGAGCTGACAATTTTACCAGAAATATACTGAAATTTACAATTAATTTTGCACCCAGTCCACACACTAAACTGTCCCATCAGTTGGGGATCCAAATAAATGTTTAAAACTTGAAATGTTGTAGTTGATAGATATATATATATATAACTGGTCACTGGGTATGATTGAGTGCTGACTCTATGTGTAATTAATAATTGGTTTTGTATCACCTGATTTCGTCCATGAGGGGTTTTTATGAAAGTGGCAATCTCGTGGTTGACATTATAGGTGTTGGTGTGGTCTTCTGGCCATTCCTCCGGTAGCGAATAGGAGCTTTAAGGTGTTAAATGTTCAGCCATGTAGTAGGTCTTGTTCTCGTCTATATCGGTGAACCCTAATTACACACCATTATATATATTAGCCAGAGTACACAACACAATGCCCCACTAAAGTTTGCACCCCCCCCCCAAAATACATATATTAAGTTAACATAGCTATTGAGCTACTTAAATTAAACTTGATAAAATTTATATGGCCAACATGCCCTATTTGAAAATCTTTATAACAGTAATTCTTCATAATATTAACTTCACCTAATGTGAGTTACCCTGTTTGCAATTTGACAATTAATTATGGCTTTGTACCATTTCATAAACTTTATACATAGTGTGAATATGTAGATACCACGTGGTTAAGAAGTTGTTTCAAATACATAGTTTTTACTACAGAAAATAATATGAATTGGTGGTTATTTACTTTCAAAACGTGCCTGAGTAAGTTACCAGATATTAATAAAGTTTTATTGTTAATTGTAGTAAAAGTTGTATGCCATCCAAAACAACTACGCCTTGTGCAATAACCTAGATGAACGTAACACGAATCTCGTTACATCGATGTTAGATAAATTATAAACTTAAATATTTGTATTTAAATTTACTTTACTTTTCAGTGCCGAAATTCTGACACGTGAATGAAATATAGTTTTATAAAGTCTTGAAAATTTTACCATCAAATTGTATATTGCACAACGCCATGCGGTTGCGTACAGGTGAACAGAAATCGCTTACTTAGGCTCGTTAAAAACAGTTTTCTCCAACGAAATATTATAGTCTAGTAATATGAAAGTAGGTGAGACTCACCGCAGTCGTGTAGAGAATTAGCTAATCATAGCGTGAAGAAGATGTATAGAAAATCATTTTCTCTACCGGAGTAAAAATGGCGTCGACCTTCAGCCACGGAGTATTTTGTGAGACAACTTAATCAGAAGTTCCAGCTTCGTTCCCGTTTGCGTAAGGCACTTGTCGCCAGAAAGCAGCACCTGGAGTTTTCATACCGCGGGCAGGCGGCAGGTGCCGACACCGATCAAGAAGTTAATCTGTAGGGCTTATTTTCACGGAAAGAGTGCAGCACGAATTACACCACTGTAATTCCGTACTGCCTATAACTACAGGCCGTATTTTCAGTTGTTTGGCGCTGTCTCTCCGCTAGAGATCAGCCCACCCTCCAATTGTAAATTACTGAAATCGCGCTGAAGCTTACAGATTCGGCACACCCTCACCCCAAAAGGGCAACATAGTTGCCCCAACGTTAAAGGCCAGGAGAGTACCCTGCAGTGTACCCCTCCCAAAAACAAACCGGTGGACGTCGTGGTTAGGTTGGCTCAGCAGCACTTGCTCTCAGGAGAACAGAGTCTCAGAAGGAAAATGAAAGAGACGAAAGAAGATATGTATTATGTAAGTGTGGGGGTGCTGCACGCTGACCTGATCAGGGTCCGCATACAGCACAAGAGAGAGACAGCAAAAAGACCAAGGAAAGATTTAGGCGCCGGAGACTTCCGACCTCCTGAGGCTTGCCCACCAATGCCGGAACACGACTTCCACCTTAAACAAGGACATCCGCCCTATCTTTACGGGGACTAACCCCCTTCGAAAGTTTTCGATTGCCCGCGACAACGTTTCAGTTTTGAAATGTGGCTTATCACCATTTTTTGTTTGTCTCCCGGTACGCCCAGCCGGGCCGTCACCGGTGACGTGAATCCTAGGATACGGTATGGCCCCGACCAACGGTAGCATAGCTTCGCAGCACATTTGTCAGCGGCTGAGCTGAGTGGGTGGCTTTGGCAATAGACCCAGTCACCAATCCGGAAGGGGTTTGGAATACGCCCCTGATTATAACGCCGACGGACCCGCTCGTGCGCTCGCAGCAAATTCTTCCGAGCCTCTTTCCATCTCTCCGCTGTTTTATTATTGGGCTCCCGCGGCAGAAGATCTTCGATATCCCACAGGTTGGTCAACGGGAGTGCGGGCGAGAATCCAAACAGAATTTCAAAGGGCACGGCCTGATGACTATCGTGTCTGGCCGTGTTGAAGGCTAATTGTAACCACTTCAGATTCTGATCCCAGGTGGTTTGTTGCTCAGCATGATAAGCAATCAAGGCGGACCGGAGATTCCGATTGAATCTTTCTGCATGGGACGGTTGTGGGTAATAAGGGGAAGTGGTTACGTGTTTGATGCCACTGGCGAAACACATACGCCTAAATTCACTCGAAATAAATTGCGGGCTATTGTCCGAAACAATGATGGTCGGAAGACCGAAATGCTGAAATACATGGTTTTGTAGAGCGTTGATGGTCAAACGAGCGGTTGCCTGCCGTAAGGGCAGTAGCCAGGCAAACTTAGAAAAGGCATCCACACAAACAAGCAGGTAAGCATTACCTGACTTGCTACGGGGGAACGGCCCCACGTAGTCAATGAACAACTTTTCCATTGGTCTGCTCACCACCTCAGATGATAACAACCCTAGTTTGGTGTTCTGGGCAGGCTTGCTCAAGCCACAAAGACGACAGCTCTTAACCCTTGTCGCGATGTCCCTATCCATGCCCTTCCAGATAAAATGTTTCCTAATACTGGAAATGGTCTTCGAAATTCCCTTGTGGCCTCCGACTGGGGAATCATGGTAATAGCTGAAGACCATGGGCACTAATTTGCTAGGCAGCACGATTTTAGGTGCTCGTCCTTTTCTCTCTCGACAACAGAGGACTCCCTTGGACAAGAAATAAGGGGCCTGTACGTTACCCTCCTTGATATTTTGGATGACTGGACCCAGCACTTCGTCGTTTAACTGATGGGGTAACACATCAGTGAAGGCTAAAGGAAAATCTAGAAGAACGGAACAGGGTTGCTCAGCTTGGGCATCACTGGGTTGGGAAAACATGCGGGACAAGGCATCTGCAACCACATTCTGAGATCCCCTGATGTGTTGCACGGTGGACTTAAATGATGAGATTTTCACCACCCATCTACCAATTTTACCCAGTTGCCGGGGATGAGCCAGAAGCCATGAGAGAGCCTGATTGTCGGTCTCGAGCAGGAACTCAGCATGTTCCAGGAAACGCCTGAACTTGTCTAGAGCGTACACAACAGCTAAACACTCTAGCTCATAAACAGATGATTTACATTCTTGCTGGGTCAACGTCCGGGAGATAAAAGCCACAGGCTGCCTAGCGTCGTCAATAACTTGGGAGAGAACCGCCCCGAGCGCAACCGAACTCGCGTCCGTCTGCAGTATGAACGGCTTCGAAAAGTCGGGCATCCACAACACCGGTGGGGAGATGATGGCTTCCTTTAATGTAGCGAAAGCCTTCTGTTGGTTTTCCCCCCATGTAAACTTTGCGCCCTTCTTCCTCAGTTCATTCAAAGGTGCGGCAATTTCAGCGATGTTCGGTATGAAACGTCGGTAAAAATTTACCATACCGACGAATCTTGCTATGCCCTTCGCATCCCTAGGGGGAGGAAAGTCACGGATGCCCTGTGTCCTCTCTGGGTCTACCGTAACGCCCCTGTGTGAAACTAAATGGCCCAAGAAAGAAATACTCTCTTGGGCGAAACGAACCTTTTCGGGATTGACAGTGAGGCCAGCCTCTCTTAAGCGACCCAACACTTCTCTTAAATGCCCCAGATGATCTTCGAAAGTCTCGCTGTATACTAATAGATCGTCGAGATAATTAAATACGAAACGGAATTTCACATCGTGAAAAACCGTATCGAGAAGGCGAGTAAGTGTCTGGGCCCCCACAGCCAAACCCATGGGAACCCTTGTGTACTGGTACAAATTCCAGGGTACACAAAAAGCCGTATATGGTCTACTTTCTTTGGCCAGAGGTATCTGATGATAGGCCGCGTTCAGATCGATAATCGTGTATAATCTGGCCCCACTGAACCAATCAAAGGCCGAATATAAATCTGGGAGGGGAACAGAATCCACCTCTATATTGGCATTCAACTTCCGATAATCGATCACCATTCTTTGTTTGCCCCCAGGCCTAAAAATGCTGGACTGGCATAGCTGGAATGAGAAGGTTCAATCACCCCTTGTTCCAACAATTCTTCAACCTTCTCTCGCAGAATGGTCATCTTTGGAGGAGCAAACTTGTAAGGGTGTGACCTTACTATTTTCGAATCAGTAAGTCGAATTTTGTATTCCAGCAGGTGTGTGAGTCCCAAAGTAGGAGTTAACACCTCGAGAAATTCCTCACACAAATAGTCTAAGGCCGTCTGCTGGGATGGAGTGAGATGATCTCGTGCAGAATCGGGACAAGCTACTTCTTGGATACCCGGCTTGGCGCCCTGGTACCCAAGGAACGGAATTAAAACTTCCCGATTGAATTTAAAAAAACATTGGTGCGCTTGGATGTCCAGCACGAGACCACTTTTTGCGATGAAATCGGCACCAATGATGCAATCCACTCCCAGAGCAGGAGAAACCAGAAAAGGCCACACCCAAGAAAACCCATCGATTTTGATTTTAAAGGTAGTAACCCGGGAGATAGGCAAGATTTCCCGGGATGCAGTCCAGCATATTGCAGATGACAAGTCCGACTCCTTAATCAAGCCCTGCTTTTCAAGGTCCGCATATACCCGAGATGAGATGATGGATCGGGCTGAACCGGAGTCAACTAAGGCTCTGAGTTGACCCCCTTTTACCTCGAGCGACAGAAAGGGGCATACAGAAAGTTGTTGCGAGGTAGTGGACTGGACCTTGAGGTTAGAAGATTTGGATTCTAACAACTGCCTGGAGGTCTTCGGAAGTTGAACAGAATTAGAGCGGGGGGAAGACATCCTCCGAAATATCTTCCCCTGTCTACCTAGTTTTTTGGTGCCGGTCTGGGCAAAGGTGGTGCTGGGCGCGCGCGCCCTCGCGTGCAATTTCTCGCCACATGTCCCGGGCGGTTACAATTGTAGCAAATCACGGCTTTCGTTTACTCGCGATTTCGAGCTGGCTGGGCCTGCCGGGGGAAGATAGGCTCTCTGGGCCCTTCCGATCTCTGTGGTCTTGATTCGGCTCCTCTACTATCTCCTCTCGCATGGTCGGTCATCTGCATGGCCTCGGTCATGACGCAGAGCCGGTCCAGGTCAGCAAACCACTGCGGCCGCTGGGCAAAAACTAGTCGCAGACGGTCGTCGGCAGAGACGCCGTCGAGAATGTGTTGGACCACTTCTTCCTCCGACATGCCCATTCCCAGTATACGAGCTACTTTCCGTATTCGCTGCACGTATTGGGCCAATGTTTCGCCCCGCGCCTGGACTCTATAAAAGTGACAATGGCACAATTGCTCCATCAATCTACTAGGGATGAACGCCCTCAGCACCACCCGGTGGAACTCGTCCACACCTTCTTTACGTCGCATCACCTCCGCCACCCTGTCAGCCATCCTACCGCGACAATAGGGGAATATGAGCTCGAGCACCATTCTCTCCGACATGCCCGGGTAGTCCATCAACAGGAAGACGGTTCTAAAAAAAGGTATGAGTTTGTCCGCCTCCAGTACATCTACGACTGGTAGTTGTTGTATAATGTGGGCAAGTGGGTTGGGCAGTTTATTGTACGTCACCGCCCCCAAACCAGTTTGCACAGGTTCTACGTCTCTATAAGAAGAAGTATTTACAGCTGAGACCACGGACTCCTCAGCAACCGGAACCAGAGTGGATGCTCTTACAGGTTGAGACCCCTGGAGGGTCGAGGTAATCTCTTGAATTCTCTCGGGTATATTATATGGCGGCACAAGTTCACCGCCTTATGCTTGTAAATTCTGCAGCCGAAGAATTACGTGCTGCAGACGTTGCCGGATCTGCCGGACACCGAGAGAGCACCCCGGTCCCTCCTCCAAACTTTCTACGGAGTGAGCTAACTCCCGCAGCTCCTCCCACTTCTCCGTACAACATTCCCACTCACTCTCGGGGTCAGTTATGGTGACCCTAGAGAGCGCATCACCCGCGGCCAGCACTTCTCGGAGCTGCCGCCGTAAAATTTGTACATTGCCTCGAGGTTCTTTGCCCCGGGCCCGGAGCTCGAACTCAAGTTCCTCCCGCAAAAACAACTCAGGATTAAGTGTACTCATCGTCACTTCGCGGTCGGCACACAAAATACACAACTTTAAAAACTAACGCTAACTAATACCGGAATCTGAAAAACTCAAGTACTATATCTTCCATTAAGTAGATTGCAGGTCCACCTACCGTTGCGAGAAACTAGCCCACTACCTGAACTGCTCTCACTCTATTACACTAGACAAATGGAACGCGACACACACACAACACGACAAAACACCGACCAACGAAAATTTATTTAAACAATTTCTCATGTTACTTCGGCTACCATATATCGGAAGAAACCGACTGCCGATCGGGCCATACTGCATAATTAAAAAAACACCTCCCCAAATATGGGCAAGGTAATACTCCAACCAACCAAGCACCGAACTGCGATAAGTCCCGTTTCCCCAGGGATTTCCCCTTCTAAAATTTCTCACCACGTGGCACTATCAACTATTCAAGGTGGGCTAGTACATATACATATATATCTCAAAACCTTAAACCTAACAACAATATTTTCATCTTTAGATATAGGGCCTTTTGAAAATTTTCCTAAGTTCCATTGGAACTCAACATTTTGGGAGTTCCAAAATGTTTCCTAAGTTTGCAAGCCCCGTCACACCCACAGGACCCACGGGTTGACCCTAATCTCAACCACGCTCTGCTATCAAATGTAACTCCTCTTTAACTTAAGTAGTAAAAAAAGATTTGATTTTTTTTTTGGATTTTTTTTTTTTTTTTTGTAAAGAGGGGCCACAAGTTAATTATAACTAGGCTAAAGTCTAGAGAAGCCAAAAATGCGCTGGATCCAGTGAGACGGGACTTGCAATGAAAACTCATGAATTAAACAATTAACAAATCCCTTTTATTATTCTATCTCAGTAAACAATTAATAAAATAAACAGACCCAACAATAATAATCTATAATTCCCTTAAATAGTAAATTAAATAAAGTATACTTTCTCAACAAGGCCACCTGAAAATATTTATTAATACCTAGAAAATAATTCGCTATGTCGCTCTACAAATGAATTGAAATTTAAAACCATAACTAACCTTGAAATAAGGTTTCCATTAAAATATTAATAAAATATAAAATTTATTTTATATGTTCCTTGTAGAATGCTGCATTGAACTTAATGAAGATAAATGGTATAGATTCCTTGCTAATATTAATTATAATAATAATTACTCAAACAAATTAAATAAATTTTAAAGGGTGACAATTCAAATACTTGTTATTAAGGTTAAATAAAATAAATTATTTTCTTAAAGAAATGATCAGCAATGATTAATTGAGATAGAATACCTGTTGTAAAAAATGAAAAGGATATATCTACATGATTCCATGTATTAACTTTCTTTTATAAAAAAGACAACGAACCAACAAACCCTATATCTAAAGTCCCCACCAAAAATACCCTAAATGCATAATAGTTATAACCCCCAAAAAGGTACACACAAATATACACACATAACATGTTCCACAATACAAATACATTATACAATAGTATACAATACAATATACATAAGGATCTCTTGCCACGCCCCTTTTTATATTACCCCCATGGTGTATATAAATTCTTACTTCTTTTATACTTATCCCTGTTAGGATTGCAATTTACCTTTAATTACCCCCATGGTGTTGGTTGATTACACCTCATGTGTATTAGATAATGCTTAAGCATTCAGTAGTCCCCAGGACATAATAACTTTCAAAATTTTGGCTAAGTGCCTAATGCTGTTATCTAATTCTGCCCCACTGGGCTCTATTGCTGTGAGAAATAAAAAATATTTAAAACAATGAACACCCCCCAGTCATCATAAATAATTTAAAGAATTTATATATACTGAAACATTGCCAAGTAATAAAAATAGAAATATTGCATAATATTATAACCCTATGAAAAATACACTTGGCCCAGAGACCGACATGTTAATAGCCTGTTGATTCATCTTTCAACTTGTCTCAACAAACAAGTTCAAAAGTGTATCAACATGCATTGCTTCTGGTTGAAACTTGTTGAAAATGCACCTACCTACCCCAGTAATTTCTGTACAATCTGAATTAAACTGATTTTTAAATTAAGAAAATATATATATATATATATATATACTACTGAATTGAGCACGATAAATTACTAATAGAAAGAATGACTTAAAATCTGTAAAGAAACCCACATAATGAAATAAGGGGAAAATCTATGTTGAATGTTGCACTAGTAGGCATGCCAGTCTCTGAGCTGACAATTTTACCAGAAATATACTGAAATTTACAATTAATTTTGCACCCAGTCCACACACTAAACTGTCCCATCAGTTGGGGATCCAAATAAATGTTTAAAACTTGAAATGTTGTAGTTGATAGATATATATATATATAACTGGTCACTGGGTATGATTGAGTGCTGACTGTATGTGTAATTAATAATTGGTTTTGTATCACCTGATTTCGTCCATGAGGGGTTTTTATGAAAGTGGCAATCTCGTGGTTGACATTATAGGTGTTGGTGTGGTCTTCTGGCCATTCCTCCGGTAGCGAATAGGAGCTTTAAGGTGTTAAATGTTCAGCCATGTAGTAGGTCTTGTTCTCGTCTATATCGGTGAACCCTAATTACACACCATTATATATATTAGCCAGAGTACACAACACAATGCCCCACTAAAGTTTGCACCCCCCCCCAAAATACATATATTAAGTTAACATAGCTATTGAGCTACTTAAATTAAACTTGATAAAATTTATATGGCCAACATGCCCTATTTGAAAATCTTTATAACAGTAATTCTTCATAATATTAACTTCACCTAATGTGAGTTACCCTGTTTGCAATTTGACAATTAATTATGGCTTTGTACCATTTCATAAACTTTATACATAGTGTGAATATGTAGATACCACGTGGTTAAGAAGTTGTTTCAAATACATAGTTTTTACTACAGAAAATAATATGAATTGGTGGTTATTTACTTTCAAAACGTGCCTGAGTAAGTTACCAGATATTAATAAAGTTTTATTGTTAATTGTAGTAAAAGTTGTATGCCATCCAAAACAACTACGCCTTGTGCAATAACCTAGATGAACGTAACACGAATCTCGTTACATCGATGTTAGATAAATTATAAACTTAAATATTTGTATTTAAATTTACTTTACTTTTCAGTGCCGAAATTCTGACACGTGAATGAAATATAGTTTTATAAAGTCTTGAAAATTTTACCATCAAATTGTATATTGCACAACGCCATGCGGTTGCGTACAGGTGAACAGAAATCGCTTACTTAGGCTCGTTAAAAACAGTTTTCTCCAACGAAATATTATAGTCTAGTAATATGAAAGTAGGTGAGACTCACCGCAGTCGTGTAGAGAATTAGCTAATCATAGCGTGAAGAAGATGTATAGAAAATCATTTTCTCTACCGGAGTAAAAATGGCGTCGACCTTCAGCCACGGAGTATTTTGTGAGACAACTTAATCAGAAGTTCCAGCTTCGTTCCCGTTTGCGTAAGGCACTTGTCGCCAGAAAGCAGCACCTGGAGTTTTCATACCGCGGGCAGGCGGCAGGTGCCGACACCGATCAAGAAGTTAATCTGTAGGGCTTATTTTCACGGAAAGAGTGCAGCACGAATTACACCACTGTAATTCCGTACTGCCTATAACTACAGGCCGTATTTTCAGTTGTTTGGCGCTGTCTCTCCGCTAGAGATCAGCCCACCCTCCAATTGTAAATTACTGAAATCGCGCTGAAGCTTACAGATTCGGCACACCCTCACCCCAAAAGGGCAACATAGTTGCCCCAACGTTAAAGGCCAGGAGAGTACCCTGCAGTGTACCCCTCCCAAAAACAAACCGGTGGACGTCGTGGTTAGGTTGGCTCAGCAGCACTTGCTCTCAGGAGAACAGAGTCTCAGAAGGAAAATGAAAGAGACGAAAGAAGATATGTATTATGTAAGTGTGGGGGTGCTGCACGCTGACCTGATCAGGGTCCGCATACAGCACAAGAGAGAGACAGCAAAAAGACCAAGGAAAGATTTAGGCGCCGGAGACTTCCGACCTCCTGAGGCTTGCCCACCAATGCCGGAACACGACTTCCACCTTAAACAAGGACATCCGCCCTATCTTTACGGGGACTAACCCCCTTCGAAAGTTTTCGATTGCCCGCGACAACGTTTCAGTTTTGAAATGTGGCTTATCACCATTTTTTGTTTGTCTCCCGGTACGCCCAGCCGGGCCGTCACCGGTGACGTGAATCCTAGGATACGGTATGGCCCCGACCAACGGTAGCATAGCTTCGCAGCACATTTGTCAGCGGCTGAGCTGAGTGGGTGGCTTTGGCAATAGACCCAGTCACCAATCCGGAAGGGGTTTGGAATACGCCCCTGATTATAACGCCGACGGACCCGCTCGTGCGCTCGCAGCAAATTCTTCCGAGCCTCTTTCCATCTCTCCGCTGTTTTATTATTGGGCTCCCGCGGCAGAAGATCTTCGATATCCCACAGGTTGGTCAACGGGAGTGCGGGCGAGAATCCAAACAGAATTTCAAAGGGCACGGCCTGATGACTATCGTGTCTGGCCGTGTTGAAGGCTAATTGTAACCACTTCAGATTCTGATCCCAGGTGGTTTGTTGCTCAGCATGATAAGCAATCAAGGCGGACCGGAGATTCCGATTGAATCTTTCTGCATGGGACGGTTGTGGGTAATAAGGGGAAGTGGTTACGTGTTTGATGCCACTGGCGAAACACATACGCCTAAATTCACTCGAAATAAATTGCGGGCTATTGTCCGAAACAATGATGGTCGGAAGACCGAAATGCTGAAATACATGGTTTTGTAGAGCGTTGATGGTCAAACGAGCGGTTGCCTGCCGTAAGGGCAGTAGCCAGGCAAACTTAGAAAAGGCATCCACACAAACAAGCAGGTAAGCATTACCTGACTTGCTACGGGGGAACGGCCCCACGTAGTCAATGAACAACTTTTCCATTGGTCTGCTCACCACCTCAGATGATAACAACCCTAGTTTGGTGTTCTGGGCAGGCTTGCTCAAGCCACAAAGATGACAGCTCTTAACCCTTGTCGCGATGTCCCTATCCATGCCCTTCCAGATAAAATGTTTCCTAATACTGGAAATGGTCTTCGAAATTCCCTTGTGGCCTCCGACTGGGGAATCATGGTAATAGCTGAAGACCATGGGCACTAATTTGCTAGGCAGCACGATTTTAGGTGCTCGTCCTTTTCTCTCTCGACAACAGAGGACTCCCTTGGACAAGAAATAAGGGGCCTGTACGTTACCCTCCTTGATATTTTGGATGACTGGACCCAGCACTTCGTCGTTTAACTGATGGGGTAACACATCAGTGAAGGCTAAAGGAAAATCTAGAAGAACGGAACAGGGTTGCTCAGCTTGGGCATCACTGGGTTGGGAAAACATGCGGGACAAGGCATCTGCAACCACATTCTGAGATCCCCTGATGTGTTGCACGGTGGACTTAAATGATGAGATTTTCACCACCCATCTACCAATTTTACCCAGTTGCCGGGGATGAGCCAGAAGCCATGAGAGAGCCTGATTGTCGGTCTCGAGCAGGAACTCAGCATGTTCCAGGAAACGCCTGAACTTGTCTAGAGCGTACACAACAGCTAAACACTCTAGCTCATAAACAGATGATTTACGTTCTTGCTGGGTCAACGTCCGGGAGATAAAAGCCACAGGCTGCCTAGCGTCGTCAATAACTTGGGAGAGAACCGCCCCGAGCGCAACCGAACTCGCGTCCGTCTGCAGTATGAACGGCTTCGAAAAGTCGGGCATCCACAACACCGGTGGGGAGATGATGGCTTCCTTTAATGTAGCGAAAGCCTTCTGTTGGTTTTCCCCCCATGTAAACTTTGCGCCCTTCTTCCTCAGTTCATTCAAAGGTGCGGCAATTTCAGCGATGTTCGGTATGAAACGTCGGTAAAAATTTACCATACCGACGAATCTTGCTATGCCCTTCGCATCCCTAGGGGGAGGAAAGTCACGGATGCCCTGTGTCCTCTCTGGGTCTACCGTAACGCCCCTGTGTGAAACTAAATGGCCCAAGAAAGAAATACTCTCTTGGGCGAAACGAACCTTTTCGGGATTGACAGTGAGGCCAGCCTCTCTTAAGCGACCCAACACTTCTCTTAAATGCCCCAGATGATCTTCGAAAGTCTCGCTGTATACTAATAGATCGTCGAGATAATTAAATACGAAACGGAATTTCACATCGTGAAAAACCGTATCGAGAAGGCGAGTAAGTGTCTGGGCCCCCACAGCCAAACCCATGGGAACCCTTGTGTACTGGTACAAATTCCAGGGTACACAAAAAGCCGTATATGGTCTACTTTCTTTGGCCAGAGGTATCTGATGATAGGCCGCGTTCAGATCGATAATCGTGTATAATCTGGCCCCACTGAACCAATCAAAGGCCGAATATAAATCTGGGAGGGGAACAGAATCCACCTCTATATTGGCATTCAACTTCCGATAATCGATCACCATTCTTTGTTTGCCCCCAGGCCTAAAAATGCTGGACTGGCATAGCTGGAATGAGAAGGTTCAATCACCCCTTGTTCCAACAATTCTTCAACCTTCTCTCGCAGAATGGTCATCTTTGCAGGAGCAAACTTGTAAGGGTGTGACCTTACTATTTTCGAATCAGTAAGTCGAATTTTGTATTCCAGCAGGTGTGTGAGTCCCAAAGTAGGAGTTAACACCTCGAGAAATTCCTCACACAAATAGTCTAAGGCCGTCTGCTGGGATGGAGTGAGATGATCTCGTGCAGAATCGGGACAAGCTACTTCTTGGATACCCGGCTTGGCGCCCTGGTACCCAAGGAACGGAATTAAAACTTCCCGATTGAATTTAAAAAAACATTGGTGCGCTTGGATGTCCAGCACGAGACCACTTTTTGCGATGAAATCGGCACCAATGATGCAATCCACTCCCAGAGCAGGAGAAACCAGAAAAGGCCACACCCAAGAAAACCCATCGATTTTGATTTTAAAGGTAGTAACCCGGGAGATAGGCAAGATTTCCCGGGATGCAGTCCAGCATATTGCAGATGACAAGTCCGACTCCTTAATCAAGCCCTGCTTTTCAAGGTCCGCATATACCCGAGATGAGATGATGGATCGGGCTGAACCGGAGTCAACTAAGGCTCTGAGCTGACCCCCTTTTACCTCGAGCGACAGAAAGGGGCATACAGAAAGTTGTTGCGAGGTAGTGGACTGGACCTTGAGGTTAGAAGATTTGGATTCTAACAACTGCCTGGAGGTCTTCGGAAGTTGAACAGAATTAGAGCGGGGGGAAGACATCCTCCGAAATATCTTCCCCTGTCTACCTAGTTTTTTGGTGCCGGTCTGGACAAAGGTGGTGCTGGGCGCGCGCGCCCTCGCGTGCAATTTCTCGCCACATGTCCCGGGCGGTTACAATTGTAGCAAATCACGGCTTTCGTTTGCTCGCGATTTCGAGCTGGCTGGGCCTGCCGGGGGAAGATAGGCTCTCTGGGCCCTTCCAATCTCTGTGGTCTTGATTCGGCTCCTCTGCTATCTCCTCTCGCATGGTCGGTCATCTGCATGGCCTCGGTCATGACGCAGAGCCGGTCCAGGTCAGCAAACCACTGCGGCCGCTGGGCAAAAACTAGTCGCAGACGGTCGTCGGCAGAGACGCCGTCGAGAATGTGTTGGACCACTTCTTCCTCCGACATGCCCATTCCCAGTATACGAGCTACTTTCCGTATTCGCTGCACGTATTGGGCCAATGTTTCGCCCCGCGCCTGGACTCTATAAAAGTGACAATGGCACAATTGCTCCATCAATCTACTAGGGATGAACGCCCTCAGCACCACCCGGTGGAACTCGTCCACACCTTCTTTACGTCGCATCACCTCCGCCACCCTGTCAGCCATCCTACCGCGACAATAGGGGAAGATGAGCTCGAGCACCGTTCTCTCCGACATGCCCGGGTAGTCCATCAACAGGAAGACGGTTCTAAAAAAAGGTATGAGTTTGTCCGCCTCCAGTACATCTACGACTGGTAGTTGTTGTATAATGTGGGCAAGTGGGTTGGGCAGTTTATTGTACGTCACCGCCCCCAAACCAGTTTGCACAGGTTCTACGTCTCTATAAGAAGAAGTATTTACAGCTGAGACCACGGACTCCTCAGCAACCGGAACCAGAGTGGATGCTCTTACAGGTTGAGACCCCTGGAGGGTCGAGGTAATCTCTTGAATTCTCTCGGGTATATTATATGGCGGCACAAGTTCACCGCCTTGTGCTTGTAAATTCTGCAGCCGAAGAATTACGTGCTGCAGACGTTGCCGGATCTGCCGGACACCGAGAGAGCACCCCGGTCCCTCCTCCAAACTTTCTACGGAGTGAGCTAACTCCCGCAGCTCCTCCCACTTCTCCGTACAACATTCCCACTCACTCTCGGGGTCAGTTATGGTGACCCTAGAGAGCGCATCACCCGCGGCCAGCACTTCTCGGAGCTGCCGCCGTAAAATTTGTACATTGCCTCGAGGTTCTTTGCCCCGGGCCCGGAGCTCGAACTCAAGTTCCTCCCGCAAAAACAACTCAGGATTAAGTGTACTCATCGTCACTTCGCGGTCGGCACACAAAATACACAACTTTAAAAACTAACGCTAACTAATACCGGAATCTGAAAAACTCAAGTACTATATCTTCCATTAAGTAGATTGCGGGTCCACCTACCGTTGCGAGAAACTAGCCCACTACCTGAACTGCTCTCACTCTATTACGCTAGACAAATGGAACGCGACACACACACAACACGACAAAACACCGACCAACGAAAATTTATTTAAACAATTTCTCATGTTACTTCGGCTACCATATATCGGAAGAAACCGACTGCCGATCGGGCCATACTGCATAATTAAAAAAACACCTCCCCAAATATGGGCAAGGTAATACTCCAACCAACCAAGCACCGAACTGCGATAAGTCCCGTTTCCCCAGGGATTTCCCCTTCTAAAATTTCTCACCACGTGGCACTATCAACTATTCAAGGTGGGCTAGTACATATACATATATATCTCAAAACCTTAAACCTAACAACAATATTTTCATCTTTAGATATAGGGCCTTTTGAAAATTTTCCTAAGTTCCATTGGAACTCAACATTTTGGGAGTTCCAAAATGTTTCCTAAGTTTGGAAGCCCCGTCACACCCACAGGACCCACGGGTTGACCCTAATCTCAACCACGCTCTGCCATCAAATGTAACCCCTCTTTAACTTAAGTAGTAAAAAAAGATTTGATTTTTTTTTTGATTTTTTTTTTTTTGTAAAGAGGGGCCACAAGTTAATTATAACTAGGCTAAAGCCTAGAGAAGCCAAAAATGCGCTGGATCCAGTGATACGGGACTTGCAATGAAAACTCATGAATTAAACAATTAACAAATCCCTTTTATTATTCTATCTCAGTAAACAATTAATAAAATAAACAGACCCAAAAATAATAATCTATAATTCCCTTAAATAGTAAATTAAATAAAGTATACTTTCTCAACAAGGCCACCTGAAAATATTTATTAATACCAAGAAAATAATTCGCTATGTCGCTCTACAAATGAATTGAAATTTAAAACCATAACTAACCTTGAAATAAGGTTTCCATTAAAATATTAATAAAATATAAAATTTATTTTATATGTTCCTTGTAGAATGCTGCATTGAACTTAATGAAGATAAATGGTATAGATTCCTTGCTAATATTAATTATAATAATAATTACTCAAACAAATTAAATAAATTTTAAAGGGTGACAATTCAAATACTTGTTATTAAGGTTAAATAAAATAAATTATTTTCTTAAAGAAATGATCAGCAATGATTAATTGAGATAGAATACCTGTTGTAAAAAATGAAAAGGATATATCTACATGATTCCATGTATTAACTTTCTTTTATAAAAAAGACAACGAACCAACAAACCCTATATCTAAAGTCCCCACCAAAAATACCCTAAATGCATAATAGTTATAACCCCCAAAAAGGTACACACAAATATACACACATAACATGTTCCACAATACAAATACATTATACAATAGTATACAATACAATATACATAAGGATCTCTTGCCACGCCCCTTTTTATATTACCCCCATGGTGTATATAAATTCTTACTTCTTTTATACTTATCCCTGTTAGGATTGCAATTTACCTTTAATTACCCCCATGGTGTTGGTTGATTACACCTCATGTGTATTAGATAATGCTTAAGCATTCAGTAGTCCCCAGGACATAATAACTTTCAAAATTTTGGCTAAGTGCCTAATGCTGTTATCTAATTCTGCCCCACTGGGCTCTATTGCTGTGAGAAATAAAAAATATTTAAAACAATGAACACCCCCCAGTCATCATAAATAATTTAAAGAATTTATATATACTGAAACATTGCCAAGTAATAAAAATAGAAATATTGCATAATATTATAACCCTATGAAAAATACACTTGGCCCAGAGACCGACATGTTAATAGCCTGTTGATTCATCTTTCAACTTGTCTCAACAAACAAGTTCAAAAGTGTATCAACATGCATTGCTTCTGGTTGAAACTTGTTGAAAATGCACCTACCTACCCCAGTAATTTCTGTACAATCTGAATTAAACTGATTTTTAAATTAAGAATATATATATATATATATACTACTGAATTGAGCACGATAAATTACTAATAGAAAGAATGACTTAAAATCTGTAAAGAAACCCACATAATGAAATAAGGGGAAAATCTATGTTGAATGTTGCACTAGTAGGCATGCCAGTCTCTGAGCTGACAATTTTACCAGAAATATACTGAAATTTACAATTAATTTTGCACCCAGTCCACACACTAAACTGTCCCATCAGTTGGGGATCCAAATAAATGTTTAAAACTTGAAATGTTGTAGTTGATATATATATATATATATATATATAACTGGTCACTGGGTATGATTGAGTGCTGACTCTGTGTGTAATTAATAATTGGTTTTGTATCACCTGATTTCGTCCATGAGGGTTTTTTATGAAAGTGGCAATCTCGTGGTTGACATTATAGGTGTTGGTGTGGTCTTCTGGCCATTCCTCCGGTAGCGAATAGGAGCTTTAAGGTGTTAAATGTTCAGCCACGTAGTAGGTCTTGTTCTCGTCTATATCGGTGAACCCTAATACACACCATTATATATATTAGCCAGAGTACACAACACAATGCCCCACTAAAGTTTGCACACCCCCCCAAAATACATATATAAAGTTAACATAGCTATTGAGCTACTTAAATTAAACTTGATAAAATTTATATGGCCAACATGCCCTATTTGAAAATCTTTAGAACATTAATTCTTCATAATATTAACTTCACCTAATGTGAGTTACCCTGTTTGCAATTTGACAATTAATTATGGCTTTGTACCATTTTATAAACTTTATACATAGTGTGAATATGTAGATACCACGTGGTTAAGAAGTTGTTTCAAATACATAATTTTTACTACAGAAAATAATATGAATTGGTGGTTATTTACTTTCAAAACGTGCCTGAGTAAGTTACCAGATATTAATAAAGTTTTACTGTTAATTGTAGTAAAACTTGTATGCCATCCAAAACAACTACGCCTTGTGCAATAACCTAGATGAACGTAACACGAATCTCGTTACATCGATGTTAGATAAATTATAAACTTAAATATTTGTATTTAAATTTACTTTACTTTTCAGTGCCGAAATTCTGACACGTGAATGAAATTTATAAAGTCTTGAAAATTTTACCATCAAATTGTATATTGCACAACGCCATGCGGTTGCGTACAGGTGAACAGAAATCACTTACTTAGGCTCGTTAAAAACAGTTTTCTCCAACGAAATATTATAGTCTATTAATATGAAAGTAAGTGAGACTCACCGCAGTCGTGTAGAGAATTAGCTAATCATAGCGTGAAGAAGATGTATAGAAAATCATTTTCTCTACCGGAGTAAAAATGGCGTCGACCTTCAGCCACGGAGTATTTTGTGAGACAACTTAATCAGAAGTTCCAGCTTCGTTCCCGTTTGCGTAAGGCACTTGTCGCCAGAAAGCAGCACCTGGAGTTTTCATACCGCGGGCAGGCGGCAGGTGCCGACACCGATCAAGAAGTTAATCTGTAGGGCTTATTTTCACGGAAAGAGTGCAGCACGAATTACACCACTGTAATTCCGTACTGCCTATAACTACAGGCCGTATTTTCAGTTGTTTGGCGCTGTCTCTCCGCTAGAGATCAGCCCACCCTCCAATTGTAAATTACTGAAATCGCGCTGAAGCTTACAGATTCGGCACAGATTGGTGTTTGGAAGGGAGATTTGTCTTCCTGAGGAATTAATGTTCAGATCACGTGAGACTCAGTCCTAAGAGCTACAGAACTATTCCTTGCAATTAGAAAACCAACTGCGAGAAATAAATCTCTTTTTAAGAGGATGGCTGAAGATAGCCAGTGATAAAATGAAAACTCGGTATGACATTCGCAGTAGTAGTGTGGGTTTCCAAGGAGATCAGGTTTGGTTATTCAACCCAAAGCACCATCGTGGGCCCTCACCTAAACGTCAGACTCACTGGGAAGGACCTTACACTGTGAAAAAGAGAATCATCAATGTTTATCGGATTCAACAGGAACGACAGCAAAAGTTCAAGGTTGTCCACCTAAATCGCCTGGTCAAATATTACTTCAGAGACGGTTAAATATTACTTCAGAGACGGTTTGCCAGTTTGGGATGAACAGGCTTAAGGAAGCAGCAGAGTTACACAATATTGAATGTTCTGGTACTATCGAGAACGTTGTTCTACACGTTTCTCACTTAACCCAGCACGTGCATTTTTGTGCCAATGCCGCGCTGAAGTATCCTCTAGAATTTTTGAGTGCTTGTTAAATACCAATATTATGGAATCCTGCAGACTATAAATAGCCAACACCTGCTGCTTGAAAGTTAAGTTTATGTCGGGCGATTACTCAGAGCGTTCAAGTGGTTATTAGTGAAAAGTGATTATTGTGGGAGATTTAATTAGTTGGTCATTATTATTATCTTGTTGAATAACTCATTGATTTCAACCTGTTAATTGTGATTATTTAAAAATGGTGATCAGTGACTTAAATGGTGTCTTTATTTTGTATTCCACTGTACCATACGACGATCAGTGAGATCATCGTAACAATATAAACTTCCGTATCTTTGGAAAGAGGCTTGCAAGGTGAATCTTTGGACCTGATTGATTCTTATACTAAAATTATAAAATGCATGTAGGCTGTATAAATAAATTTGTTAATGTTATAGCTTAAGTTTTGTTAGGTTAAGTTTGGCATCTCTTGCACCGTTAGGTATATGTATATGAAATGTTATATTATATATAACATTCTTATATGACAATTACAATGTTATTGTGTATATGCAATGTTAAGCATCTATATGAAAATGTAAGTATAACAATATATGAAGGATACTTTATCTTTCATGAGATCAGAAGATAGTGATGCAATCTGCAGATGGGAATCCCTATGTTAGGGGACACATCAGTTCCCTACCATACAACACAGTTCCATTGAAAAAGTTTCAAACAACTAGCAAGATTCAGTTAGTGAATGAGTTAGAAAAATTAAATTCTAGCAAGATTAATGTAATATTCTTAATTAGACATAGGCAATGTAGTGAGAAGACAGGGGTCTAGAACTTTATTTTCATATTATTCAGTTATATATGACATGTTTAAGGTCTACTATGGTGATTCTGAAATGTATCTCAATCTTGAAGATCTTATTGATAACAGGTTGATATTGGATAGCAGGAAGAAAGAATATTAAAGAGTTCAATAGATTGTTCTGAAACTGTCATTACAAGATTCCATTAAAAGTTTAATGATGTTTATATACAGCTACTTTTCTGAATAAATCTTTTGCTATTTACTGCATATGTTCTACACTGTTCTTCCATGGCATTTTCTTCATACCTTTTATTTGTATTTTGGTTGGCCCCCAAATTACGTTTGGTACCATAAATTCATATCTTAGTACAACCTTACTTTCAATCAATACTACATTCATTTAACTACAACATTATTATAGTTAGATGAATGTACTTGTTGACTGGAAATAAGAGAAACGTTGAACATATAAATTTCCGTTACCTTTACTCTTTTACTTTATAGAACATTTGCTACAATCATGTAGCACAAGTGATTTTATGTTTGGCTATGCATAGGTTTGCTATGGCTGTCCAGTATACATCCCCTAATATTAAATGCTTGTTCCAGACAATTTTGCAGTACTTTGTTTGTGAAGCATATGTTAACTACAGAGATTTTTTGAATGTATTCTGCAATGAATTCATAATTGTGAAAATAATTTTGACCTGAAGTAAATGAAGATACACAGAGCAACAAAGTGATATATGAAATAACTTTGTCTAATAGTTTTACACTCAAACATAACTGTGACAGAAAATGAAACAACAGTGAAATTATCATTGTAATAGAATCTTTTACTGAATGATGAATGTAGAGTATGATTGAAACAGACAGTGTTGAAACTTGAAGAACTCCTGTATTGTATCCTACTCTTACTCCTTATTTGTATATTCTTTATTCCATCGATGTTATATATTGTCTTCCTATTCTTATAGTTGGATAACTTCGATAACTTCACTAAGTGTATACTAAATGCTACTGTTGAAAATCTTCTCTATGGCCACAACAGCCATACTCATGTCCTTTAAGTTGTCTCACTTTTCAGCTATTGCACAGTCCCAGTATAGACGGTTGTGTCTGTTTTTAAGAAAATAAAATTGATCTTTTGCGAAATGTTTTCCACTTTATTATATTTTGTACAATTTTTGTCATAATTTAAAACGTGATAGTAAACTTAAAGCACAAACTTCTTTACAGGTGATATTAGTACATTTTTCAGTAACATTATTGTAAATGCCAGTTAGAATCCGTGGAAGTATTATTTTTTCATTAGTGTGAACAAGCTAACTTTGTTTTTTCCTCTCGTTTTTTAATGATTCTCTCATTTTTCACAAAAAGGATTCTGTTACGCCTTGAGACTTTCCATTCTGTAAATCATTTAAAGCATTATCAATTATTCATCCCTTATTATAGTAGTGAATACAAGAGAGTATCATATGTTTCTTACAATGACATTATGAAAAATATTTGCTGCAAAAATCTTGCAAGTTGAATCTTTGCACCTGATTGATTCTTATGCTAAAATTATAAATTGCATGTGGGCTGTATAAATTTGTTAATATTATATATTTGGTAGTATGTACACTCATGTGCAGGAGATAATATATGAATAACGAAATGTCTAATATCCGCAGTGTAACTGCCTAATTAGTAATTTATATACTAACGTGATCTGTTTAGTGTTTTGTTTTGAAAATCTCATTCTGAATAATTTAAAACTCTTTTATCGTATACAAAATGTAATTACTTGAATCAAATATTATATAAATAGCAACTTTAAGCCAGCCGTGGTATTAAATATACTCCTATAGCTGAAATTATTAAAATGAAGAAAATGGCAGGTCGATGTTTAGCTTGATAAAACTGCAAAATTTTAAGACACTATTTTTCAATTAAACACTTGTTTTCTATTTATTTATATTCAATCGCACCTGAAAGTTTGTTAGTTTATTAAATGTAATTAAATAGTTTAAAACTTAACAGTTGACAGCTTACATAGTTACATGTCCTTCCTGGATTAAATAGTCTTGTTTCATCACTAATTAGTGGGAGCTGTGTCTTTATCTGTGCTGATTTAACAAGTCTTATCTTCCTTTTCTCTTACCTAACTCAATTCTTCACTCTATGAGTTCCAGTGACTCATCTATATTAGGTGTGCTTTCTCATCAGTCGTAGATTACTTTTTCTAGTTGTACAAAAATCTCATCCACTTTTGTAATCCATATTACAGTACATATATTACATACAAGTACGTTCGCCTATATTACTGTGTCATTTATGCTTTGTGACTACTTTTATTGTGTCTTGTCACTAAATTGATATATGCCTTTGATTCTGTTAAAAATAAATTCAAGACCTTTCCTCCTTTCTGAGTAAATAATTCTGTAATTATCACTACAAAAATTCTAGCTAGGACTATTATGTATTCCTAGAATATTGAGCACTCCTCGTTTCATTCCCGTTTTTTTTCTAATTTTTCTATTAAAGTATGTTACAATTTTATTGCATATACCATGAACTCATAAACCTTTATTAATAAACATAGGCAACATACCCGTCACATAAAGAAATTCTATAAATCAGGCCCAGATATAAATCTAGTCTCACTAACAAACAAGAGATATTTTTTTATTTATTTCAAAACTGCATTAGTGACTTAGGGTTAAAAAAGTATTTACATGGTCACAACTATAAATGAGTTTTAAATGTAACTGGGTAGCTAGCTTATAATATTGTATATATTACTTGCATACCTTCATGTTATGTCATGAAGTGTGAGTACTCTACCATGTAGTAATTACACTTAGGTCTGAACAAGTCTGTACCTAGTGTGTTTGGAATACACAACCTTAACTTTAAACAGTGTATGGTGTTATCAGTTCCAAAGCTTTACTAATTAATCATGATTGAGTATATTTAATTATATATAATTCCCTTTCCTGACATGATCAGTTTTAGGTATCTGCAGTGTTGCATCCTTAAGTTGAAGTTGGCAGCATGTGACTATGGTGAACTACAGTAGAACTCCATTTATCTGAACTAATGGGTCCCAAACGTAATTCGGATATGCAGACATTCGGATAATTGGGACAAACATAAGAAAAAGGTTATGTTATGAAAGAAAACGTGAAGATTGCTGAAAAATCACGTTTGTTTATTTTTATTACATGAGTACAGTATCATAATAAAAATCAGGTCACATGTGTTTTGCAAAAAGTTCACTTTTACTACAAAAAAAAATTGAATATAATACAAATAATTATAATTTTTCAAATTTAATTGTTTTGACATAGAAACTCGTTTGCGTGCAGCCAAGTTTTGCAAACGCTTGACGGCACATGGTCCCTTTCAGTCTGCCGTTCCATCCACTTTAAGGCAGTGTCAAAACAAGCGAATGTCTCAATCGCGGTAGGTTTCTTTTCCGATTCAACTGAAGCAACGTTGTGATCGTCTTCGTCTACCTGCTTAGATTCATCGTTTACACTTTGGATAATTTCATCATCGTCCAAAATTTGGTATCCAGGGTCCAGTGAATCGTACTGCAACCTCTCGTTTATGTCGTCCACATCACACTCGGGACAGCCAGGAATTTGTACAATTTCTGGATGTCTTCTGTTGATACAGCTTCATTTTCTTCGACACTTTCTTTTGCTCTATTTTCCTCTTCCTTCTTGTTCATTCTTTTTCTTCCTGGATTTGTTGTTTTGTCGAAATGCCATTAATTGTATTCCATGCCATTTTCTGATATCGATTTGGATAAATGGAGTTCTACTGTATTGGTATGTGATAGACCAATATTGACTATCTTTGATAGCTGTCGAATGCAAAACCTTAAGTTAGAAGTCAATAAACAATATAATCGCCAATTAAGCAAGCACCAAGTTAAGAATATGTACAGCTCAGAATTATATAGAAAATTAACATAATAATCTTTAGCAGTGTGAACAACTACATACTGAAGAATTTTGAAGTACAGTACTTTTGAATTTGAGTGTTTAACATTACACGTTGTGTCATGGGACAGAAAAAAAAGTTACAGTTTACATTTAGTACCAATATCTAGGCAGCAATAAGTAAATACTAATAGATTATATAACACTGAAGTAGTAGTATCTAAGTGACTTGCTTCATATTCCCAGTGGTAACTATACATTTGAAATATTTGAGTACAAGTATAAGACTGATGCATGTAATAAACAGAGAACAAGCTGGTGTAACAGTAACAAGCAGAATCCCTATTGATTTAACACCACCATGAAATCTTTCTTCAGAGTCACACAGAGTCACATCACTGAACTCAGAAAAATCCAGATCAAATTAAGAAAACTGGAGTGCTTAGATTTTCTAATTTTTCAGAATTTGTTGTCATAATATTCTAATTTCCAAGCCAGTAGTACATTTTATTCACTCCTCTGGAAATCCCAGAATGTATGATGTTATGGAAGATGTATCACATTCCTTATACCCCTTGCAACATAGTATGGTCACAGAATATAAGTTATTTAATATATATTTAAAATAACTATATATAAGAGTCAGAGTTGATGCATCACATATTTGATGTGCATGTGAACATGACTGTAGAGCTGACTCCGACTTTTTTACAGGTAAACATAATGTCTGTAATTATGTCTATTTTTAACCAACTATTAAAAATACAAAATTATTTCTATACAGCCAGTTCCTTGGTTGTATTTTCCAAATTGTCACAAAAGTTTATTCGGTCATAATTCTAGATTCAAGGACATATAATTTTGTCTTAATTCTATGTTGTGAAATATTGTTTGTAATAGAACACAGATTTTGCCTGTGTCACAGTGGATTCTCCTCATTTTTGTTGTTGCCATATATTATTGTTTAATAATTCTCGCCTCTTTCTTAACACTTTAACTGGTTTTTGCTGACAATTTCTTATGTTGTTTTAACTAAATCCAGCACTATATTTGTAAACACAGCCAGAAGAAAAATTAACACTTAGGTTAATAATCACTTAGGTGTTTAGTAATCATTCAGAACAGAAGTAATTCTTCCACTGAATTCACAGTCACATAATGTTATGAGGTGTTGTTCAAAAACTGGTTCTTTAGCATCTTTAAATACATGACAGTGACATACTTTTTGTTTGTAGGATGACCAAAAAACTTTGGGCATAATACAATTAACTAACGCAATTTAGCTAACAAGGTCAGATTTCTTAGAAGACCTTCATTGTTTTTATAACTAAAAGGGTCTCAAATGTTTCAAAGTCTAAAGCTTGTTAGGTTGTTCAGTTACACCCTAAAACATCATTTAGGAATGGTAACTGTAATTTTAAATTCTGTAAAGCTAGCCTAAAAACTTTATTGGAGTTACTTTGGTCCCTGGTCAAAGTTACCCCAATTCCCTTGAGACAGAATTGGAACAGCTTTTATGAGAAATTGTAGCAATACAATACATTTACATATATAATAATGTAAATGTACAAAAAGACAATACCATAATTCTGGACTAGTGTTATGGAGCACAAAAATGGTTCTTGTTGAAATGGCTATACAATAATGCTGCCTATAATTTGATGCTTTATTTATCATAGTACTTTAATTTGTTCAGGAGTTAATAAACTAAACAGTTTTTTTCATAAGATACAGTTTTCCCATAAAGAGCCAATGATACCTCAGACTACAGTAATTGAAGTTTTTTATAATAAAGTTGAACATTCATTAAAATATTGTATTCGATTTCCTCAAGAAATATGAAGCATTAGTATTTGTGTAGCCATCGAGGACGGATGAGGCACTGAGTGTGACAGCAACTATTACAACAGAGCCACCACTGCCAACAGGAGAAAGGCGACCATCCTGGAGACTTCGAGTCGATAGTGGCAGCAAGGTGCTTCCATAATCACTGCTTTCATTTAAGCTCAATCCAGTTCATGCATGCCAAGTGTTTTGTTTCTTTTTTGTCATTTGTATCAGTTCTTTTGACTGTTTGTGTCTTTCAGTAATATAACAGCATTAAAAATTATTTTGGATACTTTTTATTGTTTTAAATGCATACTTCTACTTATGTATTCAGTCTTCTATGTATGTGACTTTTTTTGACTTTTGTTAGAGCAACGTATTATTAATTTTGCATCATTAATGTTCTGTAAATAATACTACTGACATTGTCAAACCATAAAAATTGTCACTTTATCGATATTAGAAAATCTTTATATCCTTCTTTAAGTAATCTCTTTGTATGAGCTTTAATGTGATAACTTTTTTTATATTATTTCTATAATAAAGCAATTATTAGTAGACTTAGAAAACTCTTCATTAAATTAACATTGTATTTTGTATTGCAGTAACTCAGGATTTCCGCTTAAATTAACTATATTATTATCCAGTGAAAGTTATTCTGTATCTTAATTCATTGATGTGGTTGTACGTATGTCTACAAATTTCTAGAGAAATATTGTTATTTCATTAGTGCAGTCGTAGTTATATACAAATATGTGTAGTATTGTGTGTTCCTTTTTTAATTTAAGGAATGAGGTGTTAGCAGGACATAGCCATATATCTCATTCACTTGTTTAGTTTATTAATTGAGAACAAAAATTTGTATTTTTGATTATGTAAGCTTGAAGAAGAATTTATGTGAATATGCTTGTATAATAATTTGCTAGTCTACTTGATTCAAATATTGTGTTTAAGTTCATTCAGATGTGAAAGGTATATACAAATTGATGTGTATTTTCTTGAATCCAGTCACAGTTTTGCTATTTGATTAAGATTGTCATTGTCAGTACTGTTGTCATATACTGCCATTAATAACTTTCGTTTTTCACGTCAGTGAATGATTTCATGTCCTATCAGTGTTATTTCAGTAGGTGGGTAAGCTGTACTCTGTTGTCGTTTTTATAGTGGGGGCGTGTTTATTGTTAATTGAATTATATTCAGTGGACTCTACTAATTGTAGAGTTGTCTTGTTGACAAATTTATCAGATGAAAAAACTTAATATTTTGTAAATTACTGTTATTAGGAATTACATCTGCAGAATATTCTACTTTATAGAAAATGGTGAATAGGTTACGACACGGGAATTGTGTAAATGGCTGAGAACATATAATTTACATTTTACGGTTGCACTTGTGCATGTCCTCGCAGGACTGGTCAACATCATTTACTTATTTTCAATTATAAATCCACTGATACAAGCACAGCACCATATTTGTAACATACTTTATTGTATTCTATTACTTGTGTGTGTGTGTGTGTGTGTGTGTGTGTGTGTGTGTGTGTGTGTACGCGTGCGTGCGTTGTTAAGAAATTCATCTGCTTCTTTATTGAAGTTTGGTATATTCAGTTTGATGTTTTGGTCATTGGAACTGATGGTGGAACTATACACTGTAACAAAGTTAAGTTAAAGTTTATTTGTTAACCAAATGTTGTTAATTCATTTGTGTTGTTTTTATATAATATTTTTACTGTTAAAACATGTAAAAATGTTTGTAAACGAACAGTTTAAACATGCTACCTGCTCAGATTTGGAAATGATACATCTTTTGTAGCATCACCTGCTATCATTATTAAATCCTTTTATTCTATAAAGTGAAAGTTCATGTTATTTTAGAATATCTACAGCTGCCAGATGTGTTGCAATACTGTAAAGCAATAGTATTGTGTGTGTATTGTGTGTGTGCGTATGTGTGTGTGTGTGTGTGTGTGTGTGTGTGAGAGAGAGAGAGAGAGAGAGAGAGAGAGAGAGAGAGAGAGAGAGAGAGAGAGAGAGAGAGAGAGAGAGAGAGAGAGAGAGAGAGAGAAATGCGAGATGAAGCTGATTTATGGTGTGCCACTACTGTGGATATTTGTGTCATCAGTAAATAGGAAACTTATAATTCACAACTTTGGTTAGAAAAACACTTTTAAAATCAAAAGTTGAGTATTTATTAAGGTTTGTGTATATGTAATTTCTGTTTTTGTTTCACTTCAATTGACTTGGTTAATTGCTTTTCTTCACTCTAAGCATCTTCCATTAGGATATATTACATGTTACTGTAGTGTTTTGCAAAAATAAGAAATTAATATGACATTATCAAGTAATTACAAAGATTCAAAGTAAATTACGATACAAATTTCCAGTTTATGTGTATTATATCACATTCTGTAGTTAACTAGTTTTATGTAGAACAAGTTATAAAAGCAATAATTTCGTATAAATATTACAATTGTGTTTTCATCTACCATTTGTTATACTCTATAATAAATTATATTTATTAATTACCAAATTCACAATATAATTTCCACCTACCTGCCAAGACTCTGTTACGGGCCAGGATCCGATCACAAGTACGTTAGTTACAAACATGGTTTACAGGTTAAACAAATCACTTACACAACTCATTTTTGAAGAGAATTAAAATTTAATTTTTATTTCTTGAACTTTGGTAACTTTAAAAAGATTCTTTCTCCAAAATTAAAATTTGAAATACATGCCTAATAATTTTCGGTGATCCACTCCCTGATCACAACAATATAATTATAAACTTATTCTTATTCTAGCATCTTACCTTATACTCATACAGACATACAGACAGAGCCCAGCCTGCAATTTTTTCACACTCACTCAAACACTCTAAATTATAAACCCCTTAACATTTTGAATGATATTCCTTCCCCGTCGACCACGCGGTCTGCACGCCCGCACTCATTGTTCGGGTAAATGTCTTGTTATTTTCCAAAAATTAACGATCTGAATGGGTTCGGTTCTTCTAAAGGACCGCGGTCACACAATTTTGTACTGTTATTTCTTCATTACCGGTAAAATTACGAACCTTTATTCGGAGCCTAATTCAGCTTGGTGTGCCGGCCGACACGGATGGAGTAAAACTGGGCTGCGTCCTGTGCTGAGCGGGAGGAACTGTGTATTCACTGCCAACAGATTTTCGTCACCGTTCAAGCTGAATTGCTGTGGTTTATTCACTCTATGCATGGCACATAATGTGTTTCCTGTGAGGTAATCGTGGACGATATTTGTCGCTGCTATACTGATGTCACTAGCAGTGGGCGGGGCTTAACGATATTTCCTGTAGTTCGTCTTGCTGATATCACAAACTGTTCGTTCATGCGCCATTTTTTTACAGCGCCGTTGGAGTTTCACGGCGTCACTACAGCGCCCCTGCTTGAGATGTTACGTGTGTGCATCGTCACACATATACCGAGTTCTGAGAATTCGAGGGTGGTACGAATTCCTTGCCGCGTTACACCACAGAAACTGCGTCTTGCCTTTGTTTCAAACTGTTCTACTTGCCACGTGTTCTGTTCCAATAGAGTTAATGTTTGCACAATAATTTTACAAAACCCCAAAATAAAATAAATAAAATATAAATGCCCCATACCCTCAATAAATGAAATAAATGAAATTACCCAAATTTTGACACGTTACAATACCCCCTCAATGAGAATTCTGCTGTCCAAAACAGAAGAAATCTCATTGATAAACCCCGAAGAGGACCGGTGAGGAACTGGTGCCAACAACCCCCTCTTGTTCTTACTCCTCATGGGTACACGACCCCCTGGCTTGGCGACCATGGACGCATCTGAACGAGATCACTGGACTTCTCCGTAAGAGATCCCAACACCGAGAAATCGAACAGACAAGTACCACAGCACACCTCACCTTCTAACATGCTACCCCCCAAAATCCTCAATCCCTGGCTTAGATTACGCCAGATCCTCCACCGATATGTTTCCCCTTGTATGCAAGCTGGGCTGCCTTTAGCAGATACTGGGCTCACACACATTCACATTACATATTATACATTGAAAAATTCTTTAAAATTTACTATTTCATCTAAGAAAAAAAATTCAGAATTCAAAATAAAATATTGTATCAAAAAATTCTCTTCCTTATTTTCTGTTTTATTTAAAATGAGTTAATTTAAACATTTCTCCTAATTAAACATACCCTTAACCTAACATGTGAATACTTAGAGTCTAACAATACAAATCAATACAATAAATCAGTAAAAATAAACATGGTTAATACACAAACAATAAAATAATCAATACTTCAAATGTTCATTAACTGGCAGGCGAAAAATCAAGATTCTCTCTTTTTTTTTTCCCCCCAAAAAAAATATTTTCCAAAAAATTTTAAAATTAAAAAAAATTTAAGTTCATTAAAAGGTTTCCTTTACATGTAGAAATTATTTAAAAATTGGTTTAAATTGATCAAAACAACAAATTGAATTAACTTCCTTACTATAAAATTATATGACCTTACCATCAGCTGATCAAAACTAGGTCAAGTTCACAACCTTGACCTACATACGTTATGTATACTTTCTGAAAATACATTTAACATCTGGAATAAGCTAACTTGAAACACAAAACATAATAAAACTAAACATTTAAAATAACAAAATATTATTATAAATAATAAGCAAATTGACATTTAAATTATTCAAAATAAACAATTCTTAATTTTACATGATTTCCGAATTCTGTCAAAATTCTGTCACTGGTTTCAAAATAAAACTTTTATGTCTTTATTCTAAATCTCTTTCTTTGCTTAACTATCTTGCTCTCCATTACTGTGGGTGACTCAAATATTTATCTCATTTATTGTACTACTTGATCAGTATACATATATAATCTTTACCCTCTGACTCTAACCACTAACAACTGTAACTAACCTGACACCCATCTCTATCAAAATCTCTATCCCATCAATCTCTAACCCCAACTTATCATTAAACTCAATTCGCCACCTTCTCTCTATATATATATATATATATATATAAAAAAATACTCTCTAACCCTTTGTACATAGGATACGTGTTCCCCCCCCAAAAAAACTCATTTCCCTTATCTGGCCCCTGGATTCTACCTAAGGCGGCCCCGTCCCACTAAAATCGGTCCCAATCCCGTCCCAACTTATCATTATGTTGCGGACTCCCACATTACACTACCCCCTACTACAAAATTGCCATCCCCAAAATCTCAATCTCATTACCTTACTACAACTACAACAAAATAACATCATTAATTATAAACATCAATATATCACTCAAAATTCTACATATATTCTCCACAACTACTGTGTCAACATCAATACTTCTCAAATTCTATAACATTACATTACTTCAAAACAATATTTTTATCTTTACTACTTCAACTCTAACTTCAACTTGGACAGATCTATATGTCCCATAAAGTATCCATCACCCACACACTATCTTTTATTAACTGGCATAAATCATTACTGTACTTCTTACTTTATCAAATTATTTTTATCATTACTTTAAAACATCTGTAATACATTAAAACATTACATTGAATATTAATTACTTGGAACATTTATAACCAATATACCAGTGACCTCTTATTGCTGATCAGCTGACATCCCTAACACAATGAAAACACATCTCAAAATTGAACAAATTACATGAAATATTTATATATATGTTTATCAATACTCACTCCTGACCTCTTTGTTTCCCCTCTTTCTGATTCTGATCATTTATGTTGACCGCCTGCCAGACGGCTTAATTATCTACTTAGGTTCAAAATACACACATAATGAAAACACATATTTTTATCAATACCTATATCTAACGTACAACAATAAAATAATACATTTAAAATTATAGCATGAACACCTTATATTGAGTGTCTGAGTCTAAATACTTAAACAGAGCACAAGCATTTTTATTGGATCAAACTTTGAATTAGCAAAAAAAATTTTTTATGTGGTAAAATTTAAATTCGTGGCTCATCTGAGCCACCTCCCATCCACACACAAAATTTTCCAAATTTATTATTAATAATTAGTATATATCATTTTTCCATTATTATTAATTTGTTTTGATTATCATTTTTATTGAACACAAATATTTCAAATAATCTCACTATTGAATTAAAATCTTAGTTATACCTGTAAACATTTTTATTATACATGATTCATACTGTAAAAGTTCTATACTTACATTCCATTTAACATGGTATACACATAACATCTACCCCCTACACCCCAATACATTCACCTCACCTCTGAAACATTTCACAAAAATATTAGTTTACATCAAACAATTTAGCCATCTATTACCACATTCCAAATCTCGTAACAATAATTTAAATTCATCAAAAGTTAATTATACAACATTGAAACCAATCAAAATATTTAAAACATGTCAAATTGTTTTAAATACATTAATTACTGAAAATATAAATTATATAGTTATCAAAACAATTACAATTAGTCAATTACTGTTTTCCAAAATCAATTCTGATATTTATTTAAATTGCAAATATTATTATTTTTATTACCACAATTACACACACTTGTTTACTTAACATTCCACCATGTACACAAATAAATTTACTACATTATTATTTACAAACTTTTGTTATTAACTGTTCAGTCTTTCCGCACTTCATTGTCCAAATCTACCAAGTCAGAACCATAAAACATAATGTTTATCACTGTCTTTTATTGTTTTGTAATTTAACCTCCATCGTCCCAGATAAGTCTTGGTGTTATATAACATTTTTCAATCTCATTAGCATACAAATCACTGTTTTGTGTGTTATAACCATAAAGACTAAATTCATTCATCTTACTCAAATACTCATTAAACCAGTCAACGTTAAGCATTTTTGTTACATCTCCATCGGTAAATACATTCATGATCGGGTTAATTACTTTAGTCAAATCATTATAGTCATTATTATTCAAGTATGCTTTTAAACTTTCCTTCCATTCGTCATACTTTCTATTCAAATTATACAATTCTGTTACTCTCTCCACATACAATTCTCTGTTTAACTCTCTCTCTTCATAACACCACATCACACTCTCACAATTATTCCGGACAGAGGGTACACAATTACTCAACAAAAATAAACACCTGAATTCATCTACCAATACGGGACTCTTGCCCTTCAACAACAACACTTGTGAACTCATTAAATCATCATAAACATTATCAACAATAAGGGGAAAATTTACCCCCTGTCCCCACTCTACCACAACATTATTTTTCCACACTCTCTCTAACTCATACACACACATTAACATTTCATTATCACTTTCCACCAACTCATCAGTACTTTCATTCTTTATTTTTACCGTATCAGTCTCCGATACTAATTCTTCAAATACATTACTATACTCAATATTATTATTCTCATTATTTTCAACATTATTGTTATCCTTTATTAACTATTTCTCTGGTATCATATCTTTACATTTGTCACTACAATTTTCATTTGTTTTATATTTCTCTGTACATACACACTCTCTTGACTCATTTGTCTCTCTTTTTGCTTCACTACATATTTCGCTTAACTTGCTCTCAGTACTACACAGTGACTTAGTTAATACTTCAAATTTAGCATCATTCATGTCAAAACGACTATTCATATCGCTACTTATCACATTAAATTTGTTATTCTGTGTATCTAATTTCTCATTTACATTATTTTTAAATTCTTGCATCTCGTTTTTCTGTTCATCTAACTTTACATCAAATTTATTGAAACTAGTACACAACATTGTATTTTGTTCTAAAACCAATTGGATCATTTTCATCATATCTTGATCCTCCGATTTTTTAATCGGGACTGGTGTTGAATGCAATACGTTATCTGACATTTTTGTAATTGATATTCTAAATATTCATACTCTAATTAATTAATTTTTTGTGATGTACTTTCCATATTACTTTCGGTATAGCTTTGCGTACATAACGCATTGTTATTTTGTTACGCTAACCTAACACATGTTTGTATCTTTGTAGATGTGGAATTTAATTAAATATAATAAAAATTCATGCCTGTCACGGGCGCCATTTGTTATACTCTAATTTAGATTATATTTATTAATTACCAAATTCACAATATAATTTCCACCTACCTGCCAAGACTCTGTTATGGGCCAGGATCCGATCACAAGTACGTTAGATACAAACATGGTTTACAGGTTAAACAAATCACTTACACAACTCATTTTTGAAGAGAATTAAAATTTAATTTTTATTTCTTGAACTTTGGTAACTTTAAAAAGATTCTTTCTCCAAAATTAAAATTTGAAATACATGCCTAATAATTTTCGGTGATCCACTCCCTGATCACAACAATATAATTATAAACTTATTCTTATTCTAGCATCTTACCTTATACTCATACAGACATACAGACAGAGCCCAGCCTGCAATTTTTTCACACTCACTCAAACACTCTAAATTATAAACCCCTTAACATTTTGAATGATATTCCTTTCCCGTCGACCACGCGGTCTGCACGCCCGCACTCATTGTTCGGGTAAATGTCTTGTTATTTTCCAAAAATTAACGATCTGAATGGGTTCGGTTCTTCTAAAGGACCGCGGTCACACAATTTTTTACTGTTATTTCTTCATTACCGGTAAAATTACGAAACTTTATTCGGAGCCTAATTTAGCTTGGTGTGCCGGCCGACACGGATGGAGTAAAACTGGGCTGCGTCCTGTGCTGAGCGGGAGGAACTGTGTATTCACTGCCAACAGATTTTCGTCACCGTTCAAGCTGAATTGCTGTGGTTTATTCACTCTATGCATGGCACATAATGTGTTTCCTGTGAGGTAATCGTGGACGATATTTGTCGCTGCTATACTGATGTCACTAGCAGTGGGCGGGGCTTAACGATATTTCCTGTAGTTCGTCTTGCTGATATCACAAACTGTTCGTTCATGCGTCATTTTTTTACAGCGCCGTTGGAGTTTCATGGCGTCACTACAGCGCCCCTGCTTGAGATGTTACGTGTGTGCATCGTCACACATATACCGAGTTCTGAGAATTCGAGGGTGGTACGAATTCCTTGCCGCGTTACACCACAGAAACTGCGTCTTGCCTTTGTTTCAAACTGTTCTACTTGCCACGTGTTCTGTTCCAATAGAGTTAATGTTTGCACAATAATTTTACAAAACCCCAAAATAAAATAAATAAAATATAAATGCCCTATACCCTCAATAAATGAAATAAATGAAATTACCCAAATTTTGACACGTTACACATTTAATTCTTGGTAGTAGGTGAAAAAGGACCAAGTGCTACATCATGTTATAGGTAAAGCCAGACATCTTACCTAATCCATTTACTGGGGTGCAAACACCATATAGTGTTATACCCATTTGTACATTCGAATTGAGTCCATTAACTTTATGGGGTAGTTTGCATGTGTTACCATGGTTAATAAAATCAACTACTAGACTATTTAAAAATTGATGTAAAATGGAAACATCTGTATTCAATAAATGTGGATTATTATAACAGCAATAAAAATTGTTTTATAAAATTAATAAGAATTGTAGAAATCATCAAAACCATTTATTTACTGTAACTAAGAGCAGACAGTTGAAATTAAATTATATTTGTGGTAATATATTATATTCATGGCTAAAATATTACCATATAGAAACCGTTTTTGTGTACTTGGATTGAGATAATTTGGATTTGATTAAGAGATCTAAAGACCAAAACTTTTAAATTATTACAACTAAAATTTCAATTTTCACTACAGACTCTATCTGTTCCTAAACACCTAACACAAGGGTACATATCAGAATTGACTTGCATTGCTGTTAATTGTAATAGACTGTTCAGTTCTCTTATCTCAAATGTGACAGGGACTTCATAGAAAACAGAAGCGTATACAATAGGGAATAATCTTCATGATTGTATTGTATTGTTTCTGAATTATAAAAACTCTTATTTATTGGAGTGCACATGTCCGTGCGCCTGTGTGTGCATGTATTATGCATATTTGTACGTATATACATAGGTGTGTGTGTCATTGTGTGTACATTGAATCCTCAACAATAAAACTGACAAACACAATAAGCAACATGTTTTGTTAGATAACCGCCAACAGCTGTAATACTAAAAATATATCCATTAGAACAGTGTTTCTCAAACTTTGTAAATCTGGGACCCACCTTAAAAGATATTACACTTCAAGGGACCTATAAGCATGGGTGCTGCCAAAATTACGTATAGGGGTGTGCAGCCTAGTTTATTATAGTAATATTTTCACTAACATCAAGTACTTTAAGCACTGTTTTATGCATAAACAAATTACACACGCTCTTCTTAATACTAAATATAATAGCTTTTAAAGACACAATAAATAAACTATCAAGCCCGACTACATGACCCACTAAACACCTCCTTGGGACCCAGCAGTGGGTTGCACCCCATAGGTTAAATAATGCTGCAGTAGATTAATATTGAACACAACCATTGCAGATCACATTTTTCTCAACAAATTCCTTAAATTTATTGTTTGTTTGGATAGGTCTTTCATTTAAAAGAAAGACAGAGAGACTGATAACTTAGTTTTACGATTATCACTTCATGCTCTTAAATTGTGTACTCAGCATATTGTAACGACAGTCTCGCTGATCATTGTATGGTACAGTGAAAACAAAATACAGACAACAATGAACTCGCTAATAATCAGCTTTAGTGAGTCACAAATAAGAATGTGAAATCAACAAGGTTCTCTCATACAATAATTCAAGTTAAATTTGTCCACATGCAATAATAATGTCAACTAGCACAGTTTGTAACTCTTATCTCTTTGGTAAATTTTTATTTATTCAAATTACAACTCCCACTTACCTTTTATTTTTGATCTGGCCGGATCGTGTAGTGTAGAAATAACCCATTTCGTCCGACGAACTCTGACAGTACATAAACGAATTAGGGCCTTGAAAGAATTTAACTCTCAATTGTATGGAAGAGAAATTAGATTTTTTTTTTAATAATTAGAAATATTGAAATTATAAATCTTCGTGTTACATGTTGTGCAACTCTTGCACCTTACTGACTATGGCTTACCTTATCCTTTATACAGATACAAACAATTATATATTTCACACATAAACAGCCCAGCATTGCCCACGCACACTTACATACAGAGTTTATAAAAACCTTAACATTTTTAATGGTGATCACTTCTCCCCCCTCACGGCAGCCACGCGGTCTTCACGCACAGTCATCGTTATACTAAATGTTTTAATGTTGATGTCCGAAAAAACGTTCGGTTGATTTCTACCGGATGGATTGATTGTCGTACCAAACTTTTTTCACTGATATTTGAATTTACTAGTAAAAATAGTAGACGAACTTTTGTGTGGAGTCTACTTCGTTCCTAGCCGGCCGGCTTCAATAGTGGAACTGCCCAGTGTGTGTCTTTGAGCGGCAGGATGTACGCATCCACGGCCAACAGGTTTTCGTCGCCGTATAATGTTGATTTGCTGTTACTCATGAGCTCTATGCATGGAATATAGTCATTATATTCGCCACATGTGTAGCTGATATTTGCATGTGCCACACTGATGTCACTAGTAGTGGGCGGGGTCTAACGTCGTTTCCTGTAGCAGGTTGTTTGGAACTACTAGTTTTTCGTCCCATCGCCATGTTTGCCTCGACTTTGGTGTTTTTCACGGCGTCACTCCCGAGCCCCGCCCGGCTATGCTAAGTGCGAGCGTGAACACACATATACCAAGTTCTTAGAATTTTGTGGAGGTGCAAATTCCTTTGCCTAGTTACACAATGGAAATTGCGTATCGCCTTTGTCCCAAACACTGTTTCTCAACACTGGTTCTTTCACAATGGAAATAACGTTGACCAAAAATTTTATGAAAAGCCCGCCCAAAATGAAACAAATAAAAAATATAATTACCCCATACGGTAAAAAATAAAAACGCCCAAAATTGACATGCTACAATACCCCCTCAATGAAAATTCTGCTGTTCACAACAGAAGAAATCTCATCGATAAACCCCGAAGAGGACCGGTGAGGAGACTGGTGGCAACAACCCCCCTTGTTCTTAATCTACATGGGTACACGACCCCCCTGGCTCAGCGACTATGGACCCATCTGAACGAGATCACTGGACTTCTCCGTAAGAGATCCCAACACCGAGAAATCGAACAGCTAAGTACCACAGCCCACCTCACCTTCTAACATGCTATCCCCAAAATCCTCAATCCCTGGCTTAAATTATTCCAGATCCTCTACCGATATGTTTTCCCTTGTATGCAAGCTGGGCTGCCTTTAGCAGATACTGGGCTCACACACACTCACATTACATGTTGACATAATACATTGTAAAATTGAAAAATCTTTTAAAGTTTATGAAAAATTCAAAAAAATTCAAAATAATATTTTATCAAAAAAATTTCTCTTCTTTTTTTCTTTTCTGTTTTTTTTTTTTAAATACAATAATTTACACCTTTCTCCTAATCAAAACATATACTTACTCTAACATGTAAATACTTAGATTCTAGCAATACAATGCAATACAATCAAACAATAAAATAAACATGTTAAATACACACATAATAAAATAATCATTACTCAAAATTCATTCGCTGGCAGGCGAAAAATCAAGATTTTTTTTTTTCACAAAATTAAAATTTCCAAAGGTTTTAAAATTCAAAAAAAAATTTAAATTTATTTAAATATTTCCTTCATGTTTAGACATTATTTGAAAATTGGTTTAAATTGGTTAAACAAACAAATAAAACTGACTTCCTACTATACAAGCTTAGTGGGTATATGACCTCATCAGCTGATCGAAACTAGGTCAAGTTCAAAACCCTTGACCTACATATGTTATGCACAATTTTTGTCTGAAACACATTTGACATCTGTAGCAACCTAATTTAAAACACAAAACAATAAAATAAAACATTTAAAATAAACAAAATATTAATATAAATAATCAAATTGACATTTAAATTATTTAAAATAAACAATTCTTAATTTTACATTATTTTCAAATTTTATCCAAATTCTGTCACTGGTTTAAAAAATAAAAATTATATCTTTATTATAAATCTCTCTCTTTATTCAACAATCTGATTCTCCATTACTGTGGGTGATGTAAATTATTTATTCTCAGTGACTGTATTAGATCTGTATACATATATCAACTTTCTCCCTCTGACTCTAACCACTAACAACTTCAACTACCATGACACCCATCTCTATTACAATCTCTATCCCAAAACACTCTAACCCCTACTTATCATTAAACTCAAATCGCCGCCTTCTCTACTTATATAAAAAAAATACTCTCTAACCCTTTGTACATAGGATATGTGTTTCCCCGCCCCCAAAAAACTCAATTCCCTTATTTGGCGGCCTGGATTCTACCTAAGGCGGCCCCTCCTCACTAAAATCGATACCTATCCCGTCCCAACATATCATTAAGTTGCGAACTCCTACATTACACTACCCTCTAATACAAAATTGCCATCCCCAAAAATCTCAATCTCATTACCTTACTACAAATACAACAAAATAACATCATTAATTATAAACATAAATATATCACTCAAAATCTACATAAAGTCTCCATTACAACTGTGTCAACATCAATACTTCTCAAAATTCTATAACATAGTACCTCAAAAACAACATTACATTATCTCCATCTCTATTATTTCTTTAACTTCAGTTTGGACAGATCTATATGCCCCACAAAATATTTATCACCCAAAAACTATCGCTTATTATCTTTCACCAATTGTTACTTTATTTCTCATTTTATCAAATTATTTTTCCCATTACTTTAAAACATCTGTAATACCTTAAAACATTACATCAAACATTAATTACTTAAAACATTTATAAACCAATATACCAGTGACATGTTATTGCTGATCAGCTGATATCCTAACATAATGAAAACACATCTCAAATTTGAACAACTTATATGAAATATATCTTTATCAATACTTACTTCTACCCTCATTGTTTCCCCTTTCTGATTCTGATCATTTTGTGTTACCCGCCTGCCAGATAGTTTAATTATTGGCTTAGTTTAAAATATACACACATAATGAAAATACATTTTTTTATCAACAGCTATATCTACGTACTACAATAAAATAATACATTTAAAATTATAGTATGAACACCTTATATTAAGAGTCTGAGCATCTCATTATTTGAACAGAGCACAAGCGTTTTTTGATTGGATCAAAATTTGAATTAAACAAAAAATTTTTTATGTGGTAAAATTTAAATTCGTGGCTCATCCGAGCCACCTCCCAGCCACACACACTATTTCAAATTATGGAGGACTGTCTCGCCCTGGCGCTTCGGCACAGACTGTATATTTTGGAGCAGGTTTTACCTCTCCGTGTCTCTGCTTCCGCTATTACATTTGAACTTATCGAATATCAACATATTCTTGTTACATAATGACACACCCTTAATGCGGGTCTACCACCTGTCTGTGCTACCCCCAAGCGGGCAGAGTGGCAGCCGCTGTTTCATAGTTCCGGCAGATTTCCCCTAATTGTCTCCCCCCATTGAATTTCTAATATATACCAATTTCAAGTCAGCTATGGTCAAGGGACTTGATATGACCATAGCTGGCCGCTAGCCAAAACCACGATTAGTGCTGGTAAGGCAGTAATCGCCCGAAAAGTCGGGGAAATCTAAACTTCAATTTGACTGCCTGTTACAATCATTACTATTATGTGCAACACGGTCGTTTGGCAGTGTGTAAACTTTATTTTACACTAAAAAGGTGTGCCACACATTTTCGCCATTTTGGCCTCCGATGGGGGTAACACTCTCTGTTACCCCCAACCCATTCCGCTATCTACGAGAGCACAGGCCACCCCCGCAATAGCAACTTAATAACTACTGACTTAAAAAGTTTATATACATTATACTATAATATTTCCATCAATAATTATTTACCTCATTCATAACCTTCTACCATTGAACTTTCTTAAAATTTTTTAAAATTTTATTATTAATAATGAATATATATCATTTTTTCTTTATTACTAAAATTTTTTAATTATCATACTTATTAAACACAATTATTTCAAATAAACATCTCATTTACTGAATTAGAATCTCAATTACACCTGTAAACTTTTTTGTTATACATGATTATAAAATTTTCATACTTACAATCCATTTAACACGATATACACACAAAACATACTCACCATATCACAATACTTTTCACCTCACCTCTGTAACATTTAACACAAAAATATTAGGTTACATCAAATAATTGATCATTCATTACCAAATTTCCAAATCTCGTAAAATAAAATAAATTCCTAAAAAAATTTAATTAATTAATATTTAAATAAGCAATCAAAATATTTAACATGTATCAAATTGTTTTAATTAATTTAATTACCAAAAATATAAATTATATAGTTATCGAAACAATTACCCTTAATCAATTACTGTTTTCACAATTAATTCTGATATTTATTGAACTTCCAAATATTTCAATATTATTATTACAACAATCATCTTACGTACACACATTATTTATTTAACATTCCACAATGCACACAAATAAATTCACTATATTTTATTTACAGACTTTTGTTATTAACTATTCAGTTTTTTCGCACTTCATTGTCCCAATCTGCCATGTCAAGAACCATTACAACATAATGTTTATACTGTCTTTTATTGTTTTAATAGTTTAACCTCCATCGTTCCAAATTAACCTTGGTTCTACATAACATTGTTCAATTTTATCACCACACAAATGACTGTTTTGTGTGTTGTAACCATGCAAACTAAACCCATTCATCATACTCAAATACTCATGAAACCAGTCTACATTCGGTATTTTTGTTACATCTCCTTCGGTAAATACATTCATGATCGGGTTAATTACTTTAGTCGAATCATTATAATCATTGTTACTCAAATATACTTTTTCATTCCATTCATCATACTTTCTATTCAAAAAATACAATTCGGTTACTTTCTCCCTATACAATTCTCTGTCCAACTCTCTCTCATCACAATACCAAATCATACTTTCAACATCATTATTACAGACAGAGGGTACAACATTATACAACATCAATAAACACTTCAATTCATCTACTAATACGGGTCTCTTGCCCTGCAAACACATTTGTAAACACCTTGGTTCAGTTAAATTAATGGGAAAATTTACCCTCTGCTCACATTCTACCACTATACTATTTTTTCTCTCTCTCTCTAATTCGTACACACACATTAACATTTCATTATCACTACATTCTGCAAACTCATCAGTACTCTCTGATATTATACTTTCAATTACATTATCGTCATCATTTGTTAGCTCTTTATCTAACACAACATTGTCACTATAACTCTCATTTGTATTACTCGTACTTGATTCTACTTTATTCAAACTATTTCTTGTCATTTCATCGGCATTTTCAAGACATACATTCTTGTCTTGTATACTATTTATCAACTCATCAAATTTTACATTTATATTCTGCTGCAATTGAACATTCTGGTCTTTAATTTCTTTAAAATTAATCTCGTTTTGAATATTCTGCTGTTCGCATTTTATTTTCTGTTCATTAAAATCATTAGTTAATTGATCTAATTTATTGTTAAAGTCACTTTTCATCTGATTTAAAATTTTATCATTATTATCACAGCGTTCATTCTGTTTATCGAAATTAACTTTCATAAAATCTAATAGGTCATCTAATGACAGTTTTTTCTCTTTCGTTTTATTGGATTTAATCAATATTGGGGTAGATTTCGCTTGTGCGTGATCGACCATAGTTGATCCAGTTAGGTCATCGTTAACTATTGATTGCACGCTCAACTCAGCTGTTGGCCTTGACTGACTTACTTCGCTCACACTAGGTGACGGGTTCATCGAACCAAGGCCACTCTCACTCATAATTGAATCTACTACACTGCTTTTCTCTGTGTTCTCAGACATTCTTATTTGATCTATTTTTTCTGATGTAACAACTGCCAATTATTGATTTTATTTCAAAACTGATGTTTTAACATCTACAAAATCAATTTGCTTTCGCAACCGTATTTCGCTATGTACCGTCAGATGTAGGCCAGCGTATATAACCCCTTTTTCAGTTATATCACATCCTGGTAATTCACGGCACCAATTGTAACTCTTATCTCTTTGGTAAATTTTTATTTATTCAAATTACAACTCCCACTTACCTTTTATTTTTGATCTGGCCGGATCGTGTAGTGTAGAAATAACCCATTTCGTTCGACGAACTCTGACAGTACATAAACGAATTAAGGCCTTGAAAGAATTTAACTCTCAATTGTATGGAAGAGAAATTAGATTTTTTTTATTAATTAGAAATATTGAAATTATAAATCTTCGTGTTACATGTTGTGCAACTCTTGCACCTTACTGACTATGGCTTACCTTATCCTTTATACAGATACAAACAATTATATATTTCGCACATAAACAGCCCAGCATTGCCCACGCACACTTACATACAGAGTTTATAAAAACCTTAACATTTTTAATGGTGATCACTTCTCCCCCCTCATGGCAGCCACGCGGTCTTCACGCACAGTCATCGTTATACTAAATGTTTTAATGTTGATGTCCGAAAAAACGTTCGGTTGATTTCTACCGGATGGATTGATTGTCGTACCAAACTTTTTTCACTGATATTTGAATTTACTAGTAAAAATAGTAGACGAACTTTTGTGTGGAGTCTACTTCGTTCCTAGCCGGCCGGCTTCAATAGTGGAACTGCCCAGTGTGTGTCTTTGAGCGGCAGGATGTACGCATCCACGGCCAACAGGTTTTCGTCGCCGTATAATGTTGATTTGCTGTTACTCATGAGCTCTATGCATGGAATATAGTCATTATATTCGCCACATGTGTAGCTGATATTTGCATGTGCCACACTGATGTCACTAGTAGTGGGCGGGGTCTAACGTCGTTTCCTGTAGCAGGCTGTTTGGAACTACTAGTTTTTCGTCCCATCGCCATGTTTGCCTCGACTTTGGTGTTTTTCACGGCATCACTCCCGAGCCCCGCCCGGCTATGCTAAGTGCGAGCGTGAACACACATATACCAAGTTCTTAGAATTTTGTGGAGGTGCAAATTCCTTTGCCTAGTTACACAATGGAAATTGCGTATCGCCTTTGTCCCAAACACTGTTTCTCAACACTGGTTCTTTCACAATGGAAATAACGTTGACCAAAAATTTTATGAAAAGCCCGCCCAAAATGAAACAAATAAAAAATATAATTACCCCATACGGTAAAAAATAAAAACGCCCAAAATTGACACGCTACAATACCCCCTCAATGAAAATTCTGCTGTTCACAACAGAAGAAATCTCATCGATAAACCCCGAAGAGGACCGGTGAGGAGACTGGTGGCAACAACCCCCCTTGTTCTTAATCTACATGGGTACACGACCCCCCTGGCTCAGCGACTATGGACCCATCTGAACGAGATCACTGGACTTCTCCGTAAGAGATCCCAACACCGAGAAATCGAACAGCTAAGTACCACAGCCCACCTCACCTTCTAACATGCTATCCCCAAAATCCTCAATCCCTGGCTTAAATTATTCCAGATCCTCTACCGATATGTTTTCCCTTGTATGCAAGCTGGGCTGCCTTTAGCAGATACTGGGCTCACACACACTCACATTACATGTTGACATAATACATTGTAAAATTGAAAAATCTTTTAAAGTTTATGAAAAATTCAAAAAAATTCAAAATAATATTTTATCAAAAAAATTTCTCTTCTTTTTTTCTTTTCTGTTTTTTTTTTTTAAATACAATAATTTACACCTTTCTCCTAATCAAAACATATACTTACTCTAACATGTAAATACTTAGATTCTAGCAATACAATGCAATACAATCAAACAATAAAATAAACATGTTAAATACACACATAATAAAATAATCATTACTCAAAATTCATTCGCTGGCAGGCGAAAAATCAAGATTTTTTTTTCACAAAATTAAAATTTCCAAAGGTTTTAAAATTCAAAAAAAAATTTAAATTTATTTAAATATTTCCTTCATGTTTAGACATTATTTGAAAATTGGTTTAAATTGGTTAAACAAACAAATAAAACTGACTTCCTACTATACAAGCTTAGTGGGTATATGACCTCATCAGCTGATCGAAACTAGGTCAAGTTCAAAACCCTTGACCTACATATGTTATGCACAATTTTTGTCTGAAACACATTTGACATCTGTAGCAACCTAATTTAAAACACAAAACAATAAAATAAAACATTTAAAATAAACAAAATATTAATATAAATAATCAAATTGACATTTAAATTATTTAAAATAAACAATTCTTAATTTTACATTATTTTCAAATTTTATCCAAATTCTGTCACTGGTTTAAAAAATAAAAATTATATCTTTATTATAAATCTCTCTCTTTATTCAACAATCTGATTCTCCATTACTGTGGGTGATGTAAATTATTTATTCTCAGTGACTGTATTAGATCTGTATACATATATCAACTTTCTCCCTCTGACTCTAACCACTAACAACTTCAACTACCATGACACCCATCTCTATTACAATCTCTATCCCAAAACACTCTAACCCCTACTTATCATTAAACTCAAATCGCCGCCTTCTCTACTTATATAAAAAAAATACTCTCTAACCCTTTGTACATAGGATATGTGTTTCCCCGCCTCCAAAAAACTCAATTCCCTTATTTGGCGGCCTGGATTCTACCTAAGGCGGCCCCTCCTCACTAAAATCGATACCTATCCCGTCCCAACATATCATTAAGTTGCGAACTCCTACATTACACTACCCTCTAATACAAAATTGCCATCCCCAAAAATCTCAATCTCATTACCTTACTACAAATACAACAAAATAACATCATTAATTATAAACATAAATATATCACTCAAAATCTACATAAAGTCTCCATTACAACTGTGTCAACATCAATACTTCTCAAAATTCTATAACATAGTACCTCAAAAACAACATTACATTATCTCCATCTCTATTATTTCTTTAACTTCAATTTGGACAGATCTATATGCCCCACAAAATATTTATCACCCAAAAACTATCGCTTATTATCTTTCACCAATTGTTACTTTATTTCTCATTTTATCAAATTATTTTTCCCATTACTTTAAAACATCTGTAATACCTTAAAACATTACATCAAACATTAATTACTTAAAACATTTATAAACCAATATACCAGTGACATGTTATTGCTGATCAGCTGATATCCTAACATAATGAAAACACATCTCAAATTTGAACAACTTATATGAAATATATCTTTATCAATACTTACTTCTACCCTCATTGTTTCCCCTTTCTGATTCTGATCATTTTGTGTTACCCGCCTGCCAGATAGTTTAATTATTGGCTTAGTTTAAAATATACACACATAATGAAAATACATTTTTTTATCAACAGCTATATCTACGTACTACAATAAAATAATACATTTAAAATTATAGTATGAACACCTTATATTAAGAGTCTGAGCATCTCATTATTTGAACAGAGCACAAGCGTTTTTTGATTGGATCAAAATTTGAATTAAACAAAAAATTTTTTATGTGGTAAAATTTAAATTCGTGGCTCATCCGAGCCACCTCCCAGCCACACACACTATTTCAAATTATGGAGGACTGTCTCGCCCTGGCGCTTCGGCACAGACTGTGTATTTTGGAGCAGGTTTTACCTCTCCGTGTCTCTGCTTCCGCTATTACATTTGAACTTATCGAATATCAACATATTCTTGTTACATAATGACACACCCTTAATGCGGGTCTACCACCTGTCTGTGCTACCCCCAAGCGGGCAGAGTGGCAGCCGCTGTTTCATAGTTCCGGCAGATTTCCCCTAATTGTCTCCCCCATTGAATTTCTAATATATACCAATTTCAAGTCAGCTATGGTCAAGGGACTTGATATGACCATAGCTGGCCGCTAGCCAAAACCACGATTAGTGCTGGTAAGGCAGTAATCGCCCGAAAAGTCGGGGAAATCTAAACTTCAATTTGACTGCCTGTTACAATCATTACTATTATGTGCAACACGGTCGTTTGGCAGTGTGTAAACTTTATTTTACACTAAAAAGGTGTGCCACACATTTTCGCCATTTTGGCCTCCGATGGGGGTAACACTCTCTGTTACCCCCAACCCATTCCGCTATCTACGAGAGCACAGGCCACCCCCGCAATAGCAACTTAATAACTACTGACTTAAAAAGTTTATATACATTATACTATAATATTTCCATCAATAATTATTTACCTCATTCATAACCTTCTACCATTGAACTTTCTTAAAATTTTTTAAAATTTTATTATTAATAATGAATATATATCATTTTTTCTTTATTACTAAAATTTTTTAATTATCATACTTATTAAACACAATTATTTCAAATAAACATCTCATTTACTGAATTAGAATCTCAATTACACCTGTAAACTTTTTTGTTATACATGATTATAAAATTTTCATACTTGCAATCCATTTAACACGATATACACACAAAACATACTCACCATATCACAATACTTTTCACCTCACCTCTGTAACATTTAACACAAAAATATTAGGTTACATCAAATAATTGATCATTCATTACCAAATTTCCAAATCTCGTAAAATAAAATAAATTCCTAAAAAAATTTAATTAATTAATATTTAAATAAGCAATCAAAATATTTAACATGTATCAAATTGTTTTAATTAATTTAATTACCAAAAATATAAATTATATAGTTATCGAAACAATTACCCTTAATCAATTACTGTTTTCACAATTAATTCTGATATTTATTGAACTTCCAAATATTTCAATATTATTATTACAACAATCATCTTACGTACACACATTATTTATTTAACATTCCACAATGCACACAAATAAATTCACTATATTTTATTTACAGACTTTTGTTATTAACTATTCAGTTTTTTCGCACTTCATTGTCCCAATCTGCCATGTCAAGAACCATTACAACATAATGTTTATACTGTCTTTTATTGTTTTAATAGTTTAACCTCCATCGTTCCAAATTAACCTTGGTTCTACATAACATTGTTCAATTTTATCACCACACAAATGACTGTTTTGTGTGTTGTAACCATGCAAACTAAACCCATTCATCATACTCAAATACTCATGAAACCAGTCTACATTCGGTATTTTTGTTACATCTCCTTCGGTAAATACATTCATGATCGGGTTAATTACTTTAGTCGAATCATTATAATCATTGTTACTCAAATATACTTTTTCATTCCATTCATCATACTTTCTATTAAAAAAATACAATTCGGTTACTTTCTCCCTATACAATTCTCTGTCCAACTCTCTCTCATCACAATACCAAATCATACTTTCAACATCATTATTACAGACAGAGGGTACAACATTATACAACATCAATAAACACTTCAATTCATCTACTAATACGGTCTCTTGCCCTGCAAACACATTTGTAAACACCTTGGTTCAGTTAAATTAATGGGAAAATTTACCCTCTGCCCACATTCTACCACTATACTATTTTTTCTCTCTCTCTCTAATTCATACACACACATTAACATTTCATTATCACTACATTCTGCAAACTCATCAGTACTCTCTGATATTATACTTTCAATTACATTATCGTCATCATTTGTTAGCTCTTTATCTAACACAACATTGTCACTATAACTCTCATTTGTATTACTCGTACTTGATTCTACTTTATTCAAACTATTTCTTGTCATTTCATCGGCATTTTCAAGACATACATTCTTGTCTTGTATACTATTTATCAACTCATCAAATTTTACATTTATATTCTGCTGCAATTGAACATTCTGGTCTTTAATTTCTTTAAAATTAATCTCGTTTTGAATATTCTGCTGTTCGCATTTTATTTTCTGTTCATTAAAATCATTAGTTAATTGATCTAATTTATTGTTAAAGTCACTTTTCATCTGATTTAAAATTTTATCATTATTATCACAGCGTTCATTCTGTTTATCGAAATTAACTTTCATAAAATCTAATAGGTCATCTAATGACAGTTTTTTCTCTTCGTTTTATTGGATTTAATCAATATTGGGGTAGATTTCGCTTGTGCGTGATCGACCATAATTGATCCAGTTAGGTCATCGTTAACTATTGATTGCACGCTCAACTCAGCTGTTGGCCTTGACTGACTTACTTCGCTCACACTAGGTGACGGGTTCATCGAACCAAGGCCACTCTCACTCATAATTGAATCTACTACACTGCTTTTCTCTGTGTTCTCAGACATTCTTATTTGATCTATTTTTTCTGATGTAACAACTGCCAATTATTGATTTTATTTCAAAACTGATGTTTTAACATCTACAAAATCAATTTGCTTTCGCAACCGTATTTCGCTATGTACCGTCAGATGTAGGCCAGCGTATATAACCCCTTTTTCAGTTATATCACATCCTGGTAATTCACGGCACCAATTGTAACTCTTATCTCTTTGGTAAATTTTTATTTATTCAAATTACAACTCCCACTTACCTTTTATTTTGATCTGGCCGGATCGTGTAGTGTAGAAATAACCCATTTCGTTCGACGAACTCTGACAGTACATAAACGAATTAAGGCCTTGAAAGAATTTAACTCTCAATTGTATGGAAGAGAAATTAGATTTTTTTTTATTAATTAGAAATATTGAAATTATAAATCTTCGTGTTACATGTTGTGCAACTCTTGCACCTTACTGACTATGGCTTACCTTATCCTTTATACAGATACAAACAATTATATATTTCGCACATAAACAGCCCAGCATTGCCCACGCACACTTACATACAGAGTTTATAAAAACCTTAACATTTTTAATGGTGATCACTTCTCCCCCCTCACGGCAGCCACGCGGTCTTCACGCACAGTCATCGTTATACTAAATGTTTTAATGTTGATGTCCGAAAAAACGTTCGGTTGATTTCTACCGGATGGATTGATTGTCGTACCAAACTTTTTTCACTGATATTTGAATTTACTAGTAAAAATAGTAGACGAACTTTTGTGTGGAGTCTACTTCGTTCCTAGCCGGCCGGCTTCAATAGTGGAACTGCCCAGTGTGTGTCTTTGAGCGGCAGGATGTACGCATCCACGGCCAACAGGTTTTCGTCACCGTATAATGTTGATTTGCTGTTACTCATGAGCTCTATGCATGGAATATAGTCATTATATTCGCCACATGTGTAGCTGATATTTGCATGTGCCACACTGATGTCACTAGTAGTGGGCGGGGTCTAACGTCGTTTCCTGTAGCAGGTTGTTTGGAACTACTAGTTTTTCGTCCCATCGCCATGTTTGCCTCGACTTTGGTGTTTTTTCACGGCGTCACTCCCGAGCCCGCCCGGCTATGCTAAGTGCGAGCGTGACACACACATTATACCAAGTTCTAGAATTTTGTGGAGGTGCAAATTCCTTTGCCTAGTTACACAATGGAAATTGCGTATCGCCTTTGTCCCAAACACTGTTTCTCAACACTGGTTCTTTCACAATGGAAATAACGTTGACCAAAAATTTTATGAAAAGCCCGCCCAAAATGAAACAAATAAAAAATATAATTACCCCATACGGTAAAAATAAAAACGCCCAAAATTGACACGCTACAATACCCCCTCAATGAAAATTCTGCTGTTCACAACAGAAGAAATCTCATCGATAAACCCCGAAGAGGACCGGTGAGGAGACTGGTGGCAACAACCCCCCTTGTTCTTAATCTACATGGGTACACGACCCCCCTGGCTCAGCGACTATGGACCCATCTGAACGAGATCACTGGACTTCTCCGTAAGAGATCCCAACACCGAGAAATCGAACAGCTAAGTACCACAGCCCACCTCACCTTCTAACATGCTATCCCCAAAATCCTCAATCCCTGGCTTAAATTATTCCAGATCCTCTACCGATATGTTTTCCCTTGTATGCAAGCTGGGCTGCCTTTAGCAGATACTGGGCTCACACACACTCACATTACATGTTGACATAATACATTGTAAAATTGAAAAATCTTTTAAAGTTTATGAAAAATTCAAAAAAATTCAAAATAATATTTTATCAAAAAAATTTCTCTTCTTTTTTTCTTTTCTGTTTTTTTTTTTAAATACATTAATTTACACCTTTCTCCTAATCAAAACATATACTTACTCTAACATGTAAATACTTAGATTCTAGCAATACAATGCAATACAATCAAACAATAAAATAAACATGTTAAATACACACATAATAAAATAATCATTACTCAAAATTCATTCGCTGGCAGGCGAAAAATCAAGATTTTTTTTTTCACAAAATTAAAATTTCCAAAGGTTTTAAAATTCAAAAAAAATTTAAATTTATTTAAATATTTCCTTCATGTTTAGACATTATTTGAAAATTGGTTTAAATTGGTTAAACAAACAAATAAAACTGACTTCCTACTATACAAGCTTAGTGGGTATATGACCTCATCAGCTGATCGAAACTAGGTCAAGTTCAAAACCCTTGACCTACATATGTTATGCACAATTTTTGTCTGAAACACATTTGACATCTGTAGCAACCTAATTTAAAACACAAAACAATAAAATAAAACATTTAAAATAAACAAAATATTAATATAAATAATCAAATTGACATTTAAATTATTTAAAATAAACAATTCTTAATTTTACATTATTTTCAAATTTTATCCAAATTCTGTCACTGGTTTAAAAAATAAAAATTATATCTTTATTATAAATCTCTCTCTTTATTCAACAATCTGATTCTCCATTACTGTGGGTGATGTAAATTATTTATTCTCAGTGACTGTATTTGACTGTATTAGATCTGTATACATATATCAACTTTCTCCCTCTGACTCTAACCACTAACAACTTCAACTACCATGACACCCATCTCTATTACAATCTCTATCCCAAAACACTCTAACCCCTACTTATCATTAAACTCAAATCGCCGCCTTCTCTACTTATATAAAAAAAATACTCTCTAACCCTTTGTACATAGGATATGTGTTTCCCCGCCCCCAAAAAACTCAATTCCCTTATTTGGCGGCCTGGATTCTACCTAAGGCGGCCCTCCTCACTAAAATCGATACCTATCCCGTCCCAACATATCATTAAGTTGCGAACTCCTACATTACACTACCCTCTAATACAAAATTGCCATCCCCAAAAATCTCAATCTCATTACCTTACTACAAATACAACAAAATAACATCATTAATTATAAACATAAATATATCACTCAAAATCTACATAAAGTCTCCATTACAACTGTGTCAACATCAATACTTCTCAAAATTCTATAACATAGTACCTCAAAAACAACATTACATTATCTCCATCTCTATTATTTCTTTAACTTCAATTTGGACAGATCTATATGCCCCACAAAATATTTATCACCCAAAAACTATCGCTTATTATCTTTCACCAATTGTTACTTTATTTCTCATTTTATCAAATTATTTTTCCCATTACTTTAAAACATCTGTAATACCTTAAAACATTACATCAAACATTAATTACTTAAAACATTTATAAACCAATATACCAGTGACATGTTATTGCTGATCAGCTGATATCCTAACATAATGAAAACACATCTCAAATTTGAACAACTTATATGAAATATATCTTTATCAATACTTACTTCTACCCTCATTGTTTCCCCTTTCTGATTCTGATCATTTTGTGTTACCCGCCTGCCAGATAGTTTAATTATTGGCTTAGTTTAAAATATACACACATAATGAAAATACATTTTTTTATCAACAGCTATATCTACGTACTACAATAAAATAATACATTTAAAATTATAGTATGAACACCTTATATTAAGAGTCTGAGCATCTCATTATTTGAACAGAGCACAAGCGTTTTTTGATTGGATCAAAATTTGAATTAAACAAAAAATTTTTTATGTGGTAAAATTTAAATTCGTGGCTCATCCGAGCCACCTCCCAGCCACACACACTATTTCAAATTATGGAGGACTGTCTCGCCCTGGCGCTTCGGCACAGACTGTATATTTTGGAGCAGGTTTTACCTCTCCGTGTCTCTGCTTCCGCTATTACATTTGAACTTATCGAATATCAACATATTCTTGTTACATAATGACACACCCTTAATGCGGGTCTACCACCTGTCTGTGCTACCCCAAGCGGGCAGAGTGGCAGCCGCTGTTTCATAGTTCCGGCAGATTTCCCCTAATTGTCTCCCCCCATTGAATTTCTAATATATACCAATTTCAAGTCAGCTATGGTCAAGGGACTTGATATGACCATAGCTGGCCGCTAGCAAAACCACGATTAGTGCTGGTAAGGCAGTAATCGCCCGAAAAGTCGGGGAAATCTAAACTTCAATTTGACTGCCTGTTACAATCATTACTATTATGTGCAACACGGTCGTTTGGCAGTGTGTAAACTTTATTTTACACTAAAAAGGTGTGCCACACATTTTCGCCATTTTGGCCTCCGATGGGGGTAACACTCTCTGTTACCCCAACCCATTCCGCTATCTACGAGAGCACAGGCCACCCCCGCAATAGCAACTTAATAACTACTGACTTAAAAAGTTTATATACATTATACTATAATATTTCCATCAATAATTATTTACCTCATTCATAACCTTCTACCATTGAACTTTCTTAAAATTTTTTAAAATTTTATTATTAATAATGAATATATATCATTTTTTCTTTATTACTAAAATTTTTTAATTATCATACTTATTAAACACAATTATTTCAAATAAACATCTCATTTACTGAATTAGAATCTCAATTACACCTGTAAACTTTTTGTTATACATGATTATAAAATTTTCATACTTACAATCCATTTAACACGATATACACACAAAACATACTCAATACTCACCATATCACAATACTTTTCACCTCACCTCTGTAACATTTAACACAAAAATATTAGGTTACATCAAATAATTGATCATTCATTACCAAATTTCCAAATCTCGTAAAATAAAATAAATTCCTAAAAAAATTTAATTAATTAATATTTAAATAAGCAATCAAAATATTTAACATGTATCAAATTGTTTTAATTAATTTAATTACCAAAAATATAAATTATATAGTTATCGAAACAATTACCCTTAATCAATTACTGTTTTCACAATTAATTCTGATATTTATTGAACTTCCAAATATTTCAATATTATTATTACAACAATCATCTTACGTACACACATTATTTATTTAACATTCCACAATGCACACAAATAAATTCACTATATTTTATTTACAGACTTTTGTTATTAACTATTCAGTTTTTTCGCACTTCATTGTCCCAATCTGCCATGTCAAGAACCATTACAACATAATGTTTATACTGTCTTTTATTGTTTTAATAGTTTAACCTCCATCGTTCCAAATTAACCTTGGTTCTACATAACATTGTTCAATTTTATCACCACACAAATGACTGTTTTGTGTGTTGTAACCATGCAAACTAAACCCATTCATCATACTCAAATACTCATGAAACCAGTCTACATTCGGTATTTTTGTTACATCTCCTTCGGTAAATACATTCATGATCGGGTTAATTACTTTAGTCGAATCATTATAATCATTGTTACTCAAATATACTTTTTCATTCCATTCATCATACTTTCTATTCAAAAAATACAATTCGGTTACTTTCTCCCTATACAATTCTCTGTCCAACTCTCTCTCATCACAATACCAAATCATACTTTCAACATCATTATTACAGACAGAGGGTACAACATTATACAACATCAATAAACACTTCAATTCATCTACTAATACGGGTCTCTTGCCCTGCAAACACATTTGTAAACACCTTGGTTCAGTTAAATTAATGGGAAAATTTACCCTCTGCCCACATTCTACCACTATACTATTTTTTCTCTCTCTCTCTAATTCATACACACACATTAACATTTCATTATCACTACATTCTGCAAACTCATCAGTGCTCTCTGATATTATACTTTCAATTACATTATCGTCATCATTTGTTAGCTCTTTATCTAACACAACATTGTCACTATAACTCTCATTTGTATTACTCGTACTTGATTCTACTTTATTCAAACTATTTCTTGTCATTTCATCGGCATTTTCAAGACATACATTCTTGTCTTGTATACTATTTATCAACTCATCAAATTTTACATTTATATTCTGCTGCAATTGAACATTCTGGTCTTTAATTTCTTTAAAATTAATCTCGTTTTGAATATTCTGCTGTTCGCATTTTATTTTCTGTTCATTAAAATCATTAGTTAATTGATCTAATTTATTGTTAAAGTCACTTTTCATCTGATTTAAAATTTTATCATTATTATCACAGCGTTCATTCTGTTTATCGAAATTAACTTTCATAAAATCTAATAGGTCATCTAATGACAGTTTTTTCTCTTTCGTTTTATTGGATTTAATCAATATTGGGGTAGATTTCGCTTGTGCGTGATCGACCATAATTGATCCAGTTAGGTCATCGTTAACTATTGATTGCACGCTCAACTCAGCTGTTGGCCTTGACTGACTTACTTCGCTCACACTAGGTGACGGGTTCATCGAACCAAGGCCACTCTCACTCATAATTGAATCTACTACACTGCTTTTCTCTGTGTTCTCAGACATTCTTATTTGATCTATTTTTTCTTATGTAACAACTGCCAATTATTGATTTTATTTCAAAACTGATGTTTTAACATCTACAAAATCAATTTGCTTTCGCAACCGTATTTCGCTATGTACCGTCAGATGTAGGCCAGCGTATATAACCCCTTTTTCAGTTATATCACATCCTGGTAATTCACGGCACCAATTGTAACTCTTATCTCTTTGGTAAATTTTTATTTATTCAAATTACAACTCCCACTTACCTTTTATTTTTGATCTGGCCGGATCGTGTAGTGTAGAAATAACCCATTTCGTTCGACGAACTCTGACAGTACATAAACGAATTAAGGCCTTGAAAGAATTTAACTCTCAATTGTATGGAAGAGAAATTAGATTTTTTTTTATTAATTAGAAATATTGAAATTATAAATCTTCGTGTTACATGTTGTGCAACTCTTGCACCTTACTGACTATGGCTTACCTTATCCTTTATACAGATACAAACAATTATATATTTCGCACATAAACAGCCCAGCATTGCCCACGCACACTTACATACAGAGTTTATAAAAACCTTAACATTTTTAATGGTGATCACTTCTCCCCCCTCACGGCAGCCACGCGGTCTTCACGCACAGTCATCGTTATACTAAATGTTTTAATGTTGATGTCCAAAAAACGTTCGGTTGATTTCTACCGGATGGATTGATTGTCGTACCAAACTTTTTTCACTGATATTTGAATTTACTAGTAAAAATAGTAGACGAACTTTTGTGTGGAGTCTACTTCGTTCCTAGCCGGCCGGCTTCAATAGTGGAACTGCCCAGTGTGTGTCTTTGAGCGGCAGGATGTACGCATCCACGGCCAACAGGTTTTCGTCGCCGTATAATGTTGATTTGCTGTTACTCATGAGCTCTATGCATGGAATATAGTCATTATATTCGCCACATGTGTAGCTGATATTTGCATGTGCCACACTGATGTCACTAGTAGTGGGCGGGGTCTAACGTCGTTTCCTGTAGCAGGTTGTTTGGAACTACTAGTTTTTCGTCCCATCGCCATGTTTGCCTCGACTTTGGTGTTTTTCACGGCGTCACTCCCGAGCCCCGCCCGGCTATGCTAAGTGCGAGCGTGAACACACATATACCAAGTTCTTAGAATTTTGTGGAGGTGCAAATTCCTTTGCCTAGTTACACAATGGAAATTGCGTATCGCCTTTGTCCCAAACACTGTTTCTCAACACTGGTTCTTTCACAATGGAAATAACGTTGACCAAAAATTTTATGAAAAGCCCGCCCAAAATGAAACAAATAAAAAATATAATTACCCCATACGGTAAAAAATAAAAACGCCCAAAATTGACACGCTACAATACCCCCTCAATGAAAATTCTGCTGTTCACAACAGAAGAAATCTCATCGATAAACCCCGAAGAGGACCGGTGAGGAGACTGGTGGCAACAACCCCCCTTGTTCTTAATCTACATGGGTACACGACCCCCCTGGCTCAGCGACTATGGACCCATCTGAACGAGATCACTGGACTTCTCCGTAAGAGATCCCAACACCGAGAAATCGAACAGCTAAGTACCACAGCCCACCTCACCTTCTAACATGCTATCCCCAAAATCCTCAATCCCTGGCTTAAATTATTCCAGATCCTCTACCGATATGTTTTCCCTTGTATGCAAGCTGGGCTGCCTTTAGCAGATACTGGGCTCACACACACTCACATTACATGTTGACATAATACATTGTAAAATTGAAAAATCTTTTAAAGTTTATGAAAAATTCAAAAAAATTCAAAATAATATTTTATCAAAAAAATTTCTCTTCTTCTTTTTTTCTTTTCTGTTTTTTTTTTTTAAATACATTAATTTACACCTTTCTCCTAATCAAAACATATACTTACTCTAACATGTAAATACTTAGATTCTAGCAATACAATGCAATACAATCAAACAATAAAATAAACATGTTAAATACACACATAATAAAATAATCATTACTCAAAATTCATTCGCTGGCAGGCGAAAAATCAAGATTTTTTTTTTTTCACAAAATTAAAATTTCCAAAGGTTTTAAAATTCAAAAAAAAATTTAAATTTATTTAAATATTTCCTTCATGTTTAGACATTATTTGAAAATTGGTTTAAATTGGTTAAACAAACAAATAAAACTGACTTCCTACTATACAAGCTTAGTGGGTATATGACCTCATCAGCTGATCGAAACTAGGTCAAGTTCAAAACCCTTGACCTACATATGTTATGCACAATTTTTGTCTGAAACACATTTGACATCTGTAGCAACCTAATTTAAAACACAAAACAATAAAATAAAACATTTAAAATAAACAAAATATTAATATAAATAATCAAATTGACATTTAAATTATTTAAAATAAACAATTCTTAATTTTACATTATTTTCAAATTTTATCCAAATTCTGTCACTGGTTTAAAAAATAAAAATTATATCTTTATTATAAATCTCTCTCTTTATTCAACAATCTGATTCTCCATTACTGTGGGTGATGTAAATTATTTATTCTCAGTGACTGTATTAGATCTGTATACATATATCAACTTTCTCCGTCTGACTCTAACCACTAACAACTTCAACTACCATGACACCCATCTCTATTACAATCTCTATGCCAAAACACTCTAACCCCTACTTATCATTAAACTCAAATCGCCGCCTTCTCTACTTATATAAAAAAAATACTCTCTAACCCTTTGTACATAGGATATGTGTTTCCCCGCCCCCAAAAAACTCAATTCCCTTATTTGGCGGCCTGGATTCTACCTAAGGCGGCCCCTCCTCACTAAAATCGATACCTATCCCGTCCCAACATATCATTAAGTTGCGAACTCCTACATTACACTACCCTCTAATACAAAATTGCCATCCCCAAAAATCTCAATCTCATTACCTTACTACAAATACAACAAAATAACATCATTAATTATAAACATAAATATATCACTCAAAATCTACATAAAGTCTCCATTACAACTGTGTCAACATCAATACTTCTCAAAATTCTATAACATAGTACCTCAAAAACAACATTACATTATCTCCATCTCTATTATTTCTTTAACTTCAATTTGGACAGATCTATATGCCCCACAAAATATTTATCACCCAAAAACTATCGCTTATTATCTTTCACCAATTGTTACTTTATTTCTCATTTTATCAAATTATTTTTCCCATTACTTTAAAACATCTGTAATACCTTAAAACATTACATCAAACATTAATTACTTAAAACATTTATAAACCAATATACCAGTGACATGTTATTGCTGATCAGCTGATATCCTAACATAATGAAAACACATCTCAAATTTGAACAACTTATATGAAATATATCTTTATCAATACTTACTTCTACCCTCATTGTTTCCCCTTTCTGATTCTGATCATTTTGTGTTACCCGCCTGCCAGATAGTTTAATTATTGGCTTAGTTTAAAATATACACACATAATGAAAATACATTTTTTTATCAACAGCTATATCTACGTACTACAATAAAATAATACATTTAAAATTATAGTATGAACACCTTATATTAAGAGTCTGAGCATCTCATTATTTGAACAGAGCACAAGCGTTTTTTGATTGGATCAAAATTTGAATTAAACAAAAAATTTTTTATGTGGTAAAATTTAAATTCGTGGCTCATCCGAGCCACCTCCCAGCCACACACACTATTTCAAATTATGGAGGACTGTCTCGCCCTGGCGCTTCGGCACAGACTGTATATTTTGGAGCAGGTTTTACCTCTCCGTGTCTCTGCTTCCGCTATTACATTTGAACTTATCGAATATCAACGTATTCTTGTTACATAATGACACACCCTTAATGCGGGTCTACCACCTGTCTGTGCTACCCCCAAGCGGGCAGAGTGGCAGCCGCTGTTTCATAGTTCCGGCAGATTTCCCCTAATTGTCTCCCCCCATTGAATTTCTAATATATACCAATTTCAAGTCAGCTATGGTCAAGGGACTTGATATGACCATAGCTGGCCGCTAGCCAAAACCACGATTAGTGCTGGTAAGGCAGTAATCGCCCGAAAAGTCGGGGAAATCTAAACTTCAATTTGACTGCCTGTTACAATCATTACTATTATGTGCAACACGGTCGTTTGGCAGTGTGTAAACTTTATTTTACACTAAAAAGGTGTGCCACACATTTTCGCCATTTTGGCCTCCGATGGGGGTAACACTCTCTGTTACCCCCAACCCATTCCGCTATCTACGAGAGCACAGGCCACCCCCGCAATAGCAACTTAATAACTACTGACTTAAAAAGTTTATATACATTATACTATAATATTTCCATCAATAATTATTTACCTCATTCATAACCTTCTACCATTGAACTTTCTTAAAATTTTTAAAAATTTTATTATTAATAATGAATATATATCATTTTTTCTTTATTACTAAAATTTTTTAATTATCATACTTATTAAACACAATTATTTCAAATAAACATCTCATTTACTGAATTAGAATCTCAATTACACCTGTAAACTTTTTTGTTATACATGATTATAAAATTTTCATACTTACAATCCATTTAACACGATATACACACAAAACATACTCACCATATCACAATACTTTTCACCTCACCTCTGTAACATTTAACACAAAAATATTAGGTTACATCAAATAATTGATCATTCATTACCAAATTTCCAAATCTCGTAAAATAAAATAAATTCCTAAAAAAATTTAATTAATTAATATTTAAATAAGCAATCAAAATATTTAACATGTATCAAATTGTTTTAATTAATTTAATTACCAAAAATATAAATTATATAGTTATCGAAACAATTACCCTTAATCAATTACTGTTTTCACAATTAATTCTGATATTTATTGAACTTCCAAATATTTCAATATTATTATTACAACAATCATCTTACGTACACACATTATTTATTTAACATTCCACAATGCACACAAATAAATTCACTATATTTTATTTACAGACTTTTGTTATTAACTATTCAGTTTTTTCGCACTTCATTGTCCCAATCTGCCATGTCAAGAACCATTACAACATAATGTTTATACTGTCTTTTATTGTTTTAATAGTTTAACCTCCATCGTTCCAAATTAACCTTGGTTCTACATAACATTGTTCAATTTTATCACCACACAAATGACTGTTTTGTGTGTTGTAACCATGCAAACTAAACCCATTCATCATACTCAAATACTCATGAAACCAGTCTACATTCGGTATTTTTGTTACATCTCCTTCGGTAAATACATTCATGATCGGGTTAATTACTTTAGTCGAATCATTATAATCATTGTTACTCAAATATACTTTTTCATTCCATTCATCATACTTTCTATTCAAAAAATACAATTCGGTTACTTTCTCCCTATACAATTCTCTGTCCAACTCTCTCTCATCACAATACCAAATCATACTTTCAACATCATTATTACAGACAGAGGGTACAACATTATACAACATCAATAAACACTTCAATTCATCTACTAATACGGGTCTCTTGCCCTGCAAACACATTTGTAAACACCTTGGTTCAGTTAAATTAATGGGAAAATTTACCCTCTGCCCACATTCTACCACTATACTATTTTTTCTCTCTCTCTCTAATTCATACACACACATTAACATTTCATTATCACTACATTCTGCAAACTCATCAGTGCTCTCTGATATTATACTTTCAATTACATTATCGTCATCATTTGTTAGCTCTTTATCTAACAAAACATTGTCACTATAACTCTCATTTGTATTACTCGTACTTGATTCTACTTTATTCAAACTATTTCTTGTCATTTCATCGGCATTTTCAAGACATACATTCTTGTCTTGTATACTATTTATCAACTCATCAAATTTTACATTTATATTCTGCTGCAATTGAACATTCTGGTCTTTAATTTCTTTAAAATTAATCTCGTTTTGAATATTCTGCTGTTCGCATTTTATTTTCTGTTCATTAAAATCATTAGTTAATTGATCTAATTTATTGTTAAAGTCACTTTTCATCTGATTTAAAATTTTATCATTATTATCACAGCGTTCATTCTGTTTATCGAAATTAACTTTCATAAAATCTAATAGGTCATCTAATGACAGTTTTTTCTCTTTCGTTTTATTGGATTTAATCAATATTGGGGTAGATTTCGCTTCTGCGTGATCGACCATAATTGATCCAGTTAGGTCATCGTTAACTATTGATTGCACGCTCAACTCAGCTGTTGGCCTTGACTGACTTACTTCGCTCACACTAGGTGACGGGTTCATCGAACCAAGGCCACTCTCACTCATAATTGAATCTACTACACTGCTTTTCTCTGTGTTCTCAGACATTCTTATTTGATCTATTTTTTCTGATGTAACAACTGCCAATTATTGATTTTATTTCAAAACTGATGTTTTAACATCTACAAAATCAATTTGCTTTCGCAACCGTATTTCGCTATGTACCGTCAGATGTAGGCCAGCGTATATAACCCCTTTTTCAGTTATATCACATCCTGGTAATTCACGGCACCAATTGTAACTCTTATCTCTTTGGTAAATTTTTATTTATTCAAATTACAACTCCCACTTACCTTTTATTTTTGATCTGGCCGGATCGTGTAGTGTAGAAATAACCCATTTCGTTCGACGAACTCTGACAGTACATAAACGAATTAAGGCCTTGAAAGAATTTAACTCTCAATTGTATGGAAGAGAAATTAGATTTTTTTTTATTAATTAGAAATATTGAAATTATAAATCTTCGTGTTACATGTTGTGCAACTCTTGCACCTTACTGACTATGGCTTACCTTATCCTTTATACAGATACAAACAATTATATATTTCGCACATAAACAGCCCAGCATTGCCCACGCACACTTACATACAGAGTTTATAAAAACCTTAACATTTTTAATGGTGATCACTTCTCCCCCCTCACGGCAGCCACGCGGTCTTCACGCACAGTCATCGTTATACTAAATGTTTTAATGTTGATGTCCGAAAAAACGTTCGGTTGATTTCTACCGGATGGATTGATTGTCGTACCAAACTTTTTTCACTGATATTTGAATTTACTAGTAAAAATAGTAGACGAACTTTTGTGTGGAGTCTACTTCGTTCCTAGCCGGCCGGCTTCAATAGTGGAACTGCCCAGTGTGTGTCTTTGAGCGGCAGGATGTACGCATCCACGGCCAACAGGTTTTCGTCACCGTATAATGTTGATTTGCTGTTACTCATGAGCTCTATGCATGGAATATAGTCATTATATTCGCCACATGTGTAGCTGATATTTGCATGTGCCACACTGATGTCACTAGTAGTGGGCGGGGTCTAACGTCGTTTCCTGTAGCAGGTTGTTTGGAACTACTAGTTTTTCGTCCCATCGCCATGTTTGCCTCGACTTTGGTGTTTTTCACGGCGTCACTCCCGAGCCCCGCCCGGCTATGCTAAGTGCGAGCGTGAACACACATATACCAAGTTCTTAGAATTTTGTGGAGGTGCAAATTCCTTTGCCTAGTTACACAATGGAAATTGCGTATCGCCTTTGTCCCAAACACTGTTTCTCAACACTGGTTCTTTCACAATGGAAATAACGTTGACCAAAAATTTTATGAAAAGCCCGCCCAAAATGAAACAAATAAAAAATATAATTACCCCATACGGTAAAAAATAAAAACGCCCAAAATTGACACGCTACAATTTCCCCACTAATTTATAATACAGTAATCACAAACACTTGATCTAAGCAGAAGTTGTCGCCACCTGATGCTCCACACTAGTGTTCCATAATAGGCGTCAACAAGCACTCGAAAACTGTAGAGTGTCTTGAGTGCGGCCTTGACAGAAATACACACCTGCTCCGCTAGCGAAGAAGCGTGTAGAAGGATGCTCTCGCCTTTTCGAGAAGATTCCATCATTACATTGCCCCCTCCTTAAGCCTGTTCGTCCTAACTGACAAACCCGTCTCTGAAGTAATACTTGGCCATCCGATCTAGCAGTTGGTCTACTTGCGAAGAATAATTGCCTGGCTCTTCGAATTCAGTCTTGTCTGATCCGAATATCAAGTTCCAGGAAGACAATCTTCCGCTCAACCAGTAGTTTCACTGGAATACTCCCATTGCATCATGTACTGATGACGTATACGCCATTAGCTGTTCCAAGTCTGTTTGGTTCTCATCAACAACCTCTTGTATAACTTCGTCTTCATCAACTTTTCCCCCAGGCGCTTCCATTAACTCAGGAACAAGCAAGTATGTGCTTTCCAATCACTTCTTTCGTTGTTATACACATTGGTACTTCCTCTCCTAGTTCTTCTTCCATTTTTGCTTCCAGTAGGAATTGTTCCTCTTGACCACACCTGTTGACTTCTTCGGCCAATACCACTCGCTTGATCGACTGGTTGGCGGATCCTGTCACTTTAACCATGGAAAGCTTTATCTTCTCTTGGCCAACCCTCAGAACATTCTCTCTTAAGTCCACAACGAATCGGTGGGTATTCATAATGTCCATGCCAAGAATCACTTCATCGACAATGTCCGCAACGAGCATGTGGTGGCTACGCTTGAGGAGACCCAGACATACACGTACGTTTACCTTTTCTAACACTTGGACAGGGCTTCTAGTCATAGTCTGCGTTGTGCAAGAGCTAAATTGAGGCTGGCGGTTGCTGACTAAATCAGGGCGCACAATGGACACTGTAGCACCCGTGTCAACTGTAAATGCTGCAGGTTTGTTTTTAATTAATCCTTTGGCAATCAGGTTATCTGTGGTTTTATGAAGCGTGGAGACTGTGTGCAGTTCCGTATCTTTACATCTCCAGTTGGTCCGTTCATGCTCTTCTCTCCGATTTTTCGTCTGCCAACAGTCTGCTTGAAGATGGGCACTTTTCCCACAGTTGTAACACATAGGTCTTTTGTCTTTATCCTTTGGTTCGAAAGATCGTTGTGGAGCTACTGACTTCTTAAACTGTTCTTGAATAGTCTCTTTATTCCATCCATTTAAGGATACTGTGATATTGTACCTGTTTGGCTACAACATGATGACATACTTTCTATTAATGTAGGTCGCCGACTTGGCATCTACAAAACGGAGAGCATGAACAAGAACGTCTGAACTATTATGATGCCGTCCCATCCTTAACACTGGTTGTAACTGACTATGTCTGATACCGTCAATAAACACAATGTGAGCAATCCACTTTCAGAAGTCCTCCAATTCTTCGGGATAAGCCAATTTTGTCAGTCGGTCAACATTTGCTTCAAACTCTTGAAGGCTCTCCCCTGAACGCTGTCGCCTTGCTTTAAGTGGAACACAGTACACTTTGCACAAATGCTGGTCACCTTATCATAATTCCAGAGCTTTTGTTAATTCTCCATAGATCTTCTGGTTGTCAGATGGCACTTTCTGTATTAGCTCTGCAGCAGGTCCTTTTAAGGTAAGACTGAGTGAAAGGCTTTCTATTCTTCTGTCCATTTATTTAAGCGAGCGGCAGCTTCAAATTGGAGATGATAAGTTGCCCAGTGAATACTTCCAACATAGGTAGGGCCCTTGACATGAATTGCCCCAACTGCAGACAAAGTGACTGTGTATTTTCTGTGTCTTTTTCTGTCTTTACCATAGATACATTCTGTTCAGCAATTTGTTTTGAAATGCACTGTTGTATCTTCATGAACTACTCAACTTCACATTTAATTTTTCTCTTATGTTTGCAATTGAGTCTTTACTACAGATATTTTATTTATTTGACATCAATTCTTCCATACTCAAGACAGATTTTTTTACATCAGGTATTTTTAATGTCACTGATTCTTGTACCTCCGATATTCTACTAACTTGTTTATTAAACTCATCTCATAATTCACCCAAGTCACCATGTAGGAGACCCAATTCTGTGTTAATATGTTCTTGCATCTGCTTTTGCTCCTGTATAAATGCTTTGATGTCATCTGCTTCCCACTTACATTCCTCATCTTGCCATTCTTCTGCCTCTTCTCTCTTCTGTCTGCGTTTCTCATCCTGTTGTTTATCTGCTTCTTCCGTCTCTTGTTGGTGTCTTTTCTCTGCTTCTTCTGCCTCTTGTTGCCATTGTTCCTCTGTCTGCAACAACAGTGCCTGGAAATTTTCTGTCATCTGACTGGCATCCATATTTGCAGATAAATTACAATTTACACTAGTCTTGTACAAAGCATCCTCCGTTTCCACTGTTAAAGGTTCTGTCCCACTTCTGACCCAGTGTTATGATGGTCTCACTGATCATCATATGGTACAGTTGACACGCAATAATAATGTCAACTAATAGAGTTCCCCACTAATTATAACACAGTGATCACAGCCATTTGATCCGCACTAAGGAAATCGCTCAATGTAACTGACTTCTAAGTGGCAGCTGTCGCTATATATATAGCCTGCCGATTTTCCAGACTAGTGTTCCATAATATGCATCAACAAGCACTCGAAAACTCTAGAGGGTACTTTAGTGGGGCCTTGGCAGAAACACGTGCCTGCTCAGCTAGCCAAGATACGTGTAGAATGACGCTCTTGCCTTTTCAAAAGGGTTCCATCGTTACAATATGTTACAACAGTACAACAAACATGAGATTTTAAGTTATTTAACTTAACACATCTTTCTTAAAATTTTAAGTTCTGAGTATCTACATCTTGGCTACTTTTTTTTCTTTCTTTTCAGTTTTATGTTAGCTTTGATGAAATGAATTCAGGTATTCATAACTAAATTGAAAATGTAAACTCATATGAATTGTGAAACAAATAGTACTTCAGATTGATCTTAATTAGAAACTTATTGAGGGGGAATTTTTTGAATTACAGATGGATATCACTTTTCAGACCAATGTTTCACATTTTACACACTAACAGTGGTAAAAACAAATTAGAATGTGTGTGTGTGTGTGTGTGTGTGTGTGTGTGTGTGTTTTATTTCTTTAAGGACAGAAATGTCATAAGTTTTTCATTGTTTTCAATTTGTATTATAGTGCTTAACAGTAGACCTGTTAATAAATTAATAGTTAGACAAAGTCTGAAAAATAAAAGTGAGTACAGCTGACTTAATGAAAAAAGTAAACATTCACATATCATAATCAACTGGATTCTACAGAAAAGAGGCAAGCGTTTTGAACATGGTTACTAGTACCAGTGGGTTTCCCTTAAAGAATGTTACCCCAGCTCTGCCATGGTCTCAGTTGAACATGCAAATGGGTATAGCATCAGTATATAAAATATTTTTTATGTTAAAATATTTACAGCTTAAACAGTTACAAAAAGCTGTTTTTATGTTTGGTGTGCTCTTTTGCAGTCAACACACTTCTGAAGTGCATTACAGTAAGACGATAAAAATTTAAGAAAATTATCCAGTCTTAGGCTGTTAAAGGAAAGTTACCTTATGATTTCCATCTGTACTCCCATTTCTTTGAATTAGATCCCATTTGAACCCGCATTATTGAGAACATTTGTGAATTCTGTGTTTTGATATTGTTGTTCCCTTGTTATGCCATTATATTTTTCATCATTTCAGTTTCTTGACTATCAAATCAAGCATCTTTTGTTGGCAATCCACCATAGGAATTAACCAGAAGTCATGCGTATAGAGAGCAGGTAGCCTGGGAAATCCTGTACTTGGCCAAGAAATTCTAGATCACACTTAATGGACCAAGGCATTACCATGGTACAGCTGCTACTTGCAGTACTTCCATATATCTGGTCTCATATATTGAACAGCATCATAAAACTGATGGTAAAATCCTTTGTTAATAGTCTGATCTTCTTGAAATATACAGATTCTGCAGTAATACAGAGATGTTGCACAACTCTGCAGTAAAAAAATATAAAAAGTTACAAAAAATAATCTGACTTAATAATATTACACATTCCCTAATTTGCTGTGTATCATCTTTTCATAGCAATCAATGGAAACATCTGTTGCACCATGTTTGACTCTGTTGAACCATAGTTCCTACGTTCCACATTCAAAATTTGAAGTACTCACAGTCTTCATGAATTCTGAATCATAGTTCGTTTTCTATAGTATGTCAGGCAAAGGTCTTTCTGCTCGCACATACACACAACTTAGACACAAATTGTTTGCACCCACTGGGTACGTCATCTCATCAATTAAGATTGAAGATCAATTATATATAACCATTGCCTGATCCTCATGTTAGAAGAAATGTCTCAAATGGTCAACCAGTGGTCTTTCACAATGAAAATAGATATTTTGTCAAAGACATCTGGATTTGAACCTACACTGCTTAAACAGTTTACCATTTCAAAACTGGTTAAACAGTTCTTTAGTTTCTTTTAGCCTCCAGTGTTTGTACAGATTGTTTCAGCTTGGTTTGGCAAACGTTTCGCATTAACATTGTCAAGACATTATATATTGAATAGTAAAAATATTATGAGCATATGTTATCCATTTATACAGATAGGTTGCCATTCATTGACTGATTTGCACAAGAAAGGTGGGAGAAATTGCACACACAGTACCACATACTGCCAACTCTGGTCTTTCTGATCCATTTTCAAAAGAAAGAAAAAGTTGCATATTTTATTAATAGATCTTGTATTTTATACAATATATTCCATATGATTTAGTATCGGTGACACGTGTCAGTGAACAGTGCTTTTCTGCAGTAAACATTCAATTAGTTTGCTGGGCTTTCATATAATTATATCCAGATTGGCTTACTATTTGTCATGTATACCATATTAGTTTTATGTGTATTTTATGCAAATTGTTATAATTTAGTGTTTCCTACCTAGCATTATGTTATGGGCTTTCATATATTGAATATATTTGTTGATAGTTCATGTTAGAAGATGCAAGAGCAACACCAGCTCCACTAGAGACTAATCGACAGTCTGCAACTGTTCCTGAAACTGTTAGACGGACCACACCAGTAACAACTTCACATTCTCCTCCTTCATCATCTGTTGTAGATACTGCGGATACCACAGTTACAATTGCTTTAAGAAGACAGAATAGGGGACCTGATGGTAAATATACATGTTACATAATTTATCATTGTATTGTATGCTGCCTAGTACTATATGCCAATATTCTCAGTTGTGAAGTCTAAACTGGCAAGGTGGAAATAGTGCCTATTTCTCAACATACCACAGGAAAATAGTTTTGACTCACCTCCCTATTGGTTTTATTATTCAAAAAGCCAGATATGTTAGGTGATATGACACTTAGTTTCCTTTATTTTTTTTTGTGGTTTTAGTAGGTATTATGACATGATGCATGACGCCAGTGATGCATCTTGTATAGTTTAGCAGCAGTGAACAGCAGTTATGCTACCCTGCACTTCAATGATACACGTGTCCTTTATTTCAGTTCTGAGCAAGTGCCTCTCTTCTCTACAGTCAAATAGAACATGCTGTAATGTCTCCATGAATATGTCTGAAGTAAGAGACTGGCTTACATTTTAGTTATTTTGAATCTGTTAGGATGCATATTTTCTCCGCATTGAGCTCCCTGCATGTTGAAAGGCTGAAAATATTGCCAAATGTTCAGTTTCCATGCTAAATGTAGCAGTTGAAGGTACCTAAAATTCAAGGCCAACATCAGGAATGTAAATGCCTGATCCTGTTTTTGCAATTCAGAAAGCTGTCAATGTAAACATGAAGAAAATCTGCATACTTTGTGTGGATTATATCTAACACTGTCATAAAAGATCAAGATGATTCTACTTACTCCAGGAACCCAGGACGTTATTTATGGCAGGGGGAGTCCACAACTAATGTGAAATAGAATTATTTGGTGGAATATCCTGGAGAGAGAGAGGGGGGTTGTATGTTTTTGTTCTAGTTCTGTGAGCCATACTTGACAGACTGTTTGCGTATTACAAAGCTTGCTCCCAAATGCAATGGATGGATGCAGTCTCTTTAAGTGACATATTCTTGACATGTTTGTAGTAAATGTTTTCTCACAGAGCATTGTCAAATACATGAAAAACATTGTTAAATAAAAAAAACCTTACCAAATTCAGTCTGCATAATACTGTTTGGTGACATTCTTAGGCACCCCATATTGCTGGTCTCTGAAGAACTTTGGTTACTTAATATTTTTTGTGGCTGCTCCACTCCAAACCTTGCGGCTTTAAATAATTTATGGTCTGGTGAGCTATTTCAATGATTTGGTGCCTGCTCCCCAAATGATTCCTATTTGCAATGATTTTCAGTAGATCAATTCTCGGAGCAAACTTGGTTTGTAAGTAAGCAGCCACTGATCCAGGGGCACAAACATGAATAGATCAGCTTCATTTTCAAGTATTGAAATGAACATGAGTTTTGGCGTCTTGTTAACTATTACATGTCATCAGGAAAGGGATGTGGTTTTCTTGATTTATATGGGTTACAACATTGAAAGACTTATTAGAATATGTTGGTCATGTTAAAGGGGTGTGCTGATCTGGGAAATTAGCATCACACAAATTGAAACATGTTCTTGATTAGACGTTTGATAATGGATGTTGGTGGAAGATTTTAACGTGTTTTACTGAAGAGGAGTCGTTATTTACTGGTTTAGTGCACTATAAATATGGTCCCATCTTATCTATTAATATTTCAATGTACAAGAACTTGCGTATGTATTTTTTCATATGCAACACAAATGAAATTACATGAACTCCAAGATAATTGATGTATTTTACTTCCACTCTCATCATAGGTAAAAATTGAAGTGTAAACCTTATAATGTGATTTAAAAATTATGAAATTTTTCCATTGATAACACATTTGACTACTTAAAGGATAATTTTTTCTTTTCAGGTATTCTCAACAAATGAATTACATACCACACTAATAATGGTATGGTATGCAGATGTTCAATTATTTTGCATGCAAGATGAGTTGCAGCATACACAGTGCAAAATAGAAATGATTGAAATATTGTTTCTAAAGTATTAGTATGCATCTCCATTTATTATTGTTGTTATTACTATTATGATTATCAGTTTATTAGAGCCACTCTACTAGTCTATCAATTTGTAGGTAATTTTTAAACCATTTTAGGTAATAGCAATCTGTGTCTTGGTTATCTGTGATTGCAAATCGCAGGACTACAGCGACACTTAGAATCCTCGCCTCCTGATGACAGCAATCACAAACAGACAGCAAATGAGGACATCATACTTCCTCACAAAATTTGAGATTATGAGCAGTAAACTCATGCAGCAAAGTAGCGTCATGCTTAATCTGCTTACAACACTCGTCAATGAACTTTCTAATTAATAAAGAATAACAATTACAGGATTGGACTATGGAACGCCAATGGACTCTCTCAACGCAGTCTAGAACTCAAAGCTTTTCTTATTGACAACAGGTTAAAGAAGCCATATTAGAATTCCAGGATTTATTTACTGTTTATGACACCCAACATCCTGATGGTACAGCTTGTGGCAGAACCGCTCTATTGATCTGAAACAGTATAAAACATTATCTCTTCTCTAAAGTCATAACTGCTCACCTACAGGTGATAGATGTTTTAATTGAAGATCAAAGAGGCCCTCTAATTGTTTCTAGTCTTCTGTCCCCTGAAACACAGAATCAATGAAACTGACTTCAGCTCCTTTCTTATAACTCTTGGTGCACGTTTTGTGGTGGGATATGACTTCAATACAAGACACCTGCAATGGGGTTTGAGATTAGCAAATCCAAGAGGTAGAATTTTATATAATGTCATTAGACAAGAATCCCTGTCCTTTCTGTTCACAGGTCAACCAATCTATTGGCCTTCTGATACAAATAAAATACCTGACCTCATTGATTTCCTTTTAATACGAGACTTTTCTCATAAATACTACAAAGTTGACTCTTGCCTTGATTTGTCCTATGATCACACTCCAATTATTGCCACTATTAGCAATACTATAATTGAATCTGAATAGTGTCTACCAACACTCACAAATCGTAATACTGACTGGGACTACTTTAGAGAGCTTATAAATGATAATATCTAATTAGAACTTCCACTCCACACGTCTGCTGAATTGGATTCAGCTGTAAATTATGTCAACAGTAGTTTTCAAAAATCAGCCTGGGAAGCTACACCGTGCATTGCAGCGAAGAGTAAGTACTTAAATTTTCCTCTGGTTGTCTGAGAGAAATTATCTGAGAAGCGTAGATTGTGACGAATTTGGCAGCTACTCATTATCTGGATGATAAAAGAAAATGGAATTCTGTAGCCAGAAAACTAAAACGGTTGTTAGAAAATTTAAAGAATGAAGGCATTCAGGATTGTCTAGAAAATCTGTTACCTAATGAAAGTACTGATTATTCCTTGTGGAAGGCTACAAAATGAATAAAAAGGCCACTATTATAAATACCACCAATACATAAACCAGATGGTAGCTGGGCACAAAGCAGTACAGAGAAATCCCAGACTTTGCCGAACATTTGGTCAACGTTTTTCAACCTGAAGTCAGGAAGAATGTCTCTTTCGATGAAGAAGTCCAAAGATATTTACACTCCCTGCTCCAACTGACTACCAATTAAGCCTTTTAAGGTTAACGATGTCAAGGCAATAATCCTGTATAATTTGAAAAGTAAAAAGGCTCCCGGCATTGATTTGTTATCGGGTAAATTCTAAAGGAGCTGCCTCACAAAGGCTTTGTACTAATAACATACATCTTCAGTGCCATACTCAGACTTGAATATGTTCCTCTTCTGTGGAAATCAGCTCAAGTAATCGTGGTCTTAAAACCTGGTAAAACCCTTCAAGAACCTTCTTCTTATCAACCCATAAGCCTTCTGCCGATACTTGGTAAGATCTTGAAGAAGCTGTTTGTAAACAACTTATGCCAACAATTGTAGAAAACGACCTAATTCCGGATCATCAATGTGCCTTTCGAGAAAAGCATTCTACGGTGGTCAAATACACAGAATAACAAATGTTATCAATAAATTACTGGAATCGAAGATGTTCTGCTCAGGTGTGTTTCTTGACGTTTCCAAGGCATTTGATAAAGTAAGCATCTTGGACTGTTATGCAAAATAAATAAAAGTCTGCCACATAATTGTTACCGTATGCTACTTCTCCTCTATTACCAGTGGGATCAGGTGTTCCGCAGGATAATGTCCTGGGTCCTCTACTGTACCTCCTGTTCACCTCGGATGTACCATCAGCAAGTGAAACCACTGATGCTGCCAGCACTGATGAGACAGCAATCCTAGCGACACACTCCGACCCCTCAATAGCATCTCTTATGGTACAAGAATCATTAAACAGCGTCCAGTTATGGATTGATAAATGGCGCATAAAAATCAATTCATCCAAGTCAGTACACATTACGTTCACCACACTTAAGGCTAACTGCCCTCCAGTAACAATTAACAGTCAACCAATACCCCAAGCTGAAAGTGCTAAGTACCTTGGGATGCACCTGGGCAGAAGACTAACATGGAAGAAACACATAACCTCTAAGAAGACTAAACTTTAACCTCAAGGTCAGAAATATCTACTGGCTGATAGGCAGAAAATTGCTGTTAAGTCTTGTCAACAATCTCTTAATATATAAAGCAGTTCGTAAAGCAGTATGAACTTATGGTATTCAACTTTGGGGTACTGGTAGTATGAGTAACATCGAGATTATACAGTGCTTTCAGTTCACAACTTTAAGATCAATAGTCAACGCTTCATGGTTTGTCCCCAACAATTTTATACACCGAGACCTCAAAGTTCCAACTGTGAGAGAAGAAATCGTGCGGCTCTGCAGGAAACACATCTCTAAATTAGAAAAGCATCCGAACCCCCTAGCAATTAATTTGTTAGATAATAGTGAAGACATTTACAGACTAAAAAGGCATAAATTATTAGACTTGCCCTTTAGGTTCAGTGAACAATTTGTACTCTGTATTATCTGTATTGTAATGTCTGTTATTTGTTCTGTACTGTCTATCTTTTGTATTCATGTCAACATTAAGTGTTATTGTCAACCAGTATATGTGCCTTATAGGCCCAGTGTTTAACATTTTGAATTTATTGTATCATGCCAGCAGCAAGTGGAAGTGACTTTTGTTCATTTGTTTACATGTTTTTGCCATTTAGTCCTGTAATTTATATATCTGTTTAATCTGTTAACAAAAACAAGAAGAGCTGTCAATGGTCAGCTCTTCATAATCATGTATGTTTTGTCAGTCAATTTGTTCAATGTTCGCTTAGTCGAACGGATTACAAATCTGCAATAAATTGAAAAAAAAATAATTAAATGCTTTCTCCATAGAGTACACTTTTACTTAATCAATTTCATGACCTTTATAAAACTCTGCGGGTTATTGTTATAGAAATTTTTACTTTAATTTTCTGAACAACAACTAATAACCTTATTAAATATCAGAATATTATTTCATAACTTCAAAATTGTATGTTGATTTGAAAGTTAAATTTTTATCCATTAACTTCGTGGACACCCCCAAATCATGGAGTTATTGGATTTTCATATTAACTAATTAAGGAGATTCACTACCGTGAGCAGCTCTTGAATCACGATTTTTTGGGGCTTAAGAGGGATAGGCTCCTACTTATAGGAGCTTAGGGGTTATGTAACACCGTATCTTCATTTTGGTGGAGTATCCTCCACTAGAAATTGTTTTTCAAAAATGAATTGAAAGGAGTGAGACAATTTTTTTTATACGTAATACAGTATTTAAGTCAAATACCACAAATGCACAACTTTATGGATAACAGTCAAATCTGTGACAAACAAAAATTATTTAATTTTTTATATGGCACCTCTATGGTAGTGATCTTTGACTGGACGAGAGTCACATTGACATTAATTGTACTTTGCTTAAGAATTACATCAAATATATTTTTAATTTTTAATATTGGAAATATAATGTTTTTGGTCTGTGAAAGTGCCCTGTTTGTAGAGAATAACATTTATGACATGCAACCCATTGAATCTCTTTCAGTTTTGCTATTTTTATAGCTTCTCCATATGGGATGGGGCCCTTGACATTTTTAGAAATTTGTCTTACAGTTGTGTATTAAAGTCACCCCTGATTAGCATGTTATATCCTGTATTTTTTGAAAAGCATTTACTTTTCATTAATTATGAAATGGAAGTATAATGTACTTCAGAATTAAGTATTATCACTTTTTACAGAACAAGATAAAGAGAATGATATACGGAATGTTCAGGCCACACAAGCTGTTATTCAACGAAGGAGGCGTCCCAAAAGAAGGTCTACTGGTGTTGTCCACGTGGATATGGATGTATGCATTTCTAAGTTTTAGATAGTTATAGTAATAATTTCTTCAGTAATTTAAATTTATAATAAGCAAAACTATATAAACATGCGTATACATTACTATAATAAAAAAGTAATTGAGATAGAGCTCTGGGACCTCTTTTATTCAATTTTTCAGATTGAAAACCATAAGAAACCACCAAATTTACCCTTCACTTTATACCCCAAGAATTTCAGTATGGTGTTATTTTACCATGGGAGCGTAAATCTGGGCGAACTGGTTCGTGATCTGTAACTCGCTAACGAACCATTTTCGGACCTATGTTTATATCAACTTTTTTCTTATTTTTAGCTATAGAATCGGGTCCCGAGAGATTGCCGTGGAATTTTGAATCACTTGTATATTAAATTAAATAAGTATTTTACTTTTAAATAAATTATTACACATTTGTTTATGTTGCAATTTTAAATAGCTATTAAGAATGTAAATAATTACTGTATATTAAATTTAGAATTAGTTAGGTTTTCAAATTTTACTATACAGTATTTCATACCACTTTGAATTAATGTTTCAAAGCTATTAAAATTGTTTACATAAACTTGTATTAATTATTTACAGGTACAAATGCAAAATTTTAAGACTCTGCAAAAGATTCGCATGTTGTATTTAGTATCTGTAAGACAGCACATAACGTTTCATATCAATTCATTGAAAGAGGCTGGGTTGCAAGGTTTTGCTCTTTTTACTTGTAATGGTACTTCATTAATTATGCTCTTCTATTATTCCAAGTTTTGATAAACATTAGCAACTTTTAACCATGCAAGGTGGTAACTGAGTAATTAGTAAAACTATGGAAATGTATAAAAACAGATCTAGCTTTATAAAGATACTAAATAAAAAACTGTTGAGTGTAGAAATGTCTAATATAACTATAGTCAACTGGTATTTTAAAAATGTTGCAAGTCTCACAATAATTCTGGTAAATAAATTGCACATATCAGTAAAAACGTTCACTACATATGGGTGCAAATGGATGAAGCAATCTTGTACATACAGTGTGAAGTTACTCACTTTTTGCACTGATATTTAATACATTCCACTCTTCATAAAATAATACTTACCGCTGCCAGAATTTCACTTACCGTCATGGTCCCCGTAAAACTTATCTTTTGAAAACTGCCCAAGGTCGCCACGATATTTTTTCTAGAAGGTAAAATATCGAAAACTTATATACTCTTGCCCTTATAAAAATCCCGCTATCTGACTGTAATAGAATTTCAGAAAACCCCCGATTTCGTTAGACGAATTTTTAACAACACAGAAATGAGGAAGTGGCAATGACGAAATAACTTAGACTAACACATAATTATAGTGAAGCAAATAGTTTTAATTACTGTTAAGACGGATCAAAATCATTATGACACCAACATGAGAGAAACAAATTCTGAAATAGATACAGATATGCCTTACATTTCGATATTTCTTACCCTATACAGGTTAGCCCAGCTGCTCACACACACATTCACACGATTTAGAACCATTTAATTGAAACACCCCATTTTACTTTAAAACTGTATATATCTCGAGACACCACCCGGGTACACGTTGCTTCGTTCGTTAGTTCGCGTCACTTTGAATAATTTGCCCGCAGTTCACTACACTTCTCCTGTATAACCTACTTATTTCCTTGGGTCCCGGTCGGTAATACGTCGGTATTACACTGAGTTATTCATATTTAGAAAGTTTCGACCGACCGGGGCCCGCGGCTCACTAACTACATCTACACGCTGTTGTACAATCTGCTGCTTAGCGTCTCTGACTAATGTCGACTGTCACCGAGAACGTAACAGGTACATGTTGCTTTCTCTGGAGGGAATGATTGTTCACTGCCACTATGCTTTCGTCGCTCAGGCCTCAGTTGTTGTTAGGTAACCATTTTATATATGGAATGGAGCTGATATATGTGTGTGACCAGAGGACAATATTGGACTTGGCTCCGCTGACGTCACCAACAGTAGGCGGAGTTTAACGCTGTTTTCCGGTATTGAGCTGATAGCTGCGACAAACGGTTTGCTACATCGCCATGTTTCACAGCGTGGGTTGTGTTTTCCAAGCGTCACTCCGGCGCGCCGCCCATCAATGTTGCATACGGGCGTGATCACACACACGCAAAGTTCTGCGAAAAATTGGGGTGGTAAATTCTTCGCCGCATTACTCAACAACAACTGCGTCTTACTGCTTTGTTTCACTGTTTCTCAACATCGTTCTGTTATACGGACAAATACGTTGCACAATAATACAGTTTTACAATATTTTATACAAGCCCGCCCGAAAACGAAATAAGTAACAATATATAAATGCCCATACGGTTAAAATAAAAATACCCAAAAATTGACCCGCTACAATACCCCCTCGATGAGAATTCTGCTGTCCACAACAGAAGAAATCTCATCGATAAACCCCGAAGAGGACCGGTGAGGAACTAGTGCCAACAACCCCCTGGTTCTTAATCTGCATGGGTACACGACCCCCCTGGCTCAGCGACCATGGACTCATCTGAACGAGATCACTGGACTTCTCCGTAAGAGATCCCAACACCGAGAAATCGAACAGACTCGCACCACAGCGCGCCTCGCCTTCTAACATGCTACCCCCAAAAATCCTCAATCCCTGGCTAAAATTATCCCAGCTCCTCCGCCGATATGTTTCCCCTTTTTGCAAGCTGGGCTGCCTTTAGCAGATACTCGGCTCACACACACTAACATTACATGTTACCATAACACATTAAAATAAAAGATTTCTTTTCAAATTTATTAAAAATTTAAAAAATCCGAAATTCAAAAAAAATAATATTTTATCAAAAAATTCTCTTCCTTGTTTTTCTAAATTTTTGTTTCAAATGACTTAACCTAGACATTTCTACTAATCTAAACACATCCTTACTCTAACATGAGAACCACTTATAGTCTACCAATACAATGCAATACAATAAAATAAACATGGTTAATGCACACATAATAAAATAATCATTACTCAAAAATATTCACTCGCTGGCAGGCAAAAAATCAAGTTTTTTTTTGTTTTTTTCAAAAAAATTAAAATTTTCAAAAATTTTAAAATTCAAAAAAAATTTAAATTTATTCATTAAAAAATTTTATTAAATTTATTTATTAAATAACATATTTATTAAAATTATTCAAATATTGGTTTGACTTAATTAAACAAACAAATTAAAATTGACTTCCTACTATACAAGCTTAGTAGGTGTATGACCCCATCAGCTGATCGAAACTAGGTCAAGTCCAAAACCCTTGACCTACATATGTTACGTATGCTTTCTGAAACTACATTTAACATCTGTAACAATCTAACTCAAAGCACAAAACATAATAAAATAAAATATTTAAAATGAACAAAATATTAATATAATAATCAAATTGACTTTTATATTATTTAAAATAAACAACTCTTACTTGTATCTTGTTTTCCAAATTTTATCAAAATTCTGTCACTGGTTGAAAAAAATAAACAATTGTATATTCCTTATTATAAATTCCTCTCTTTAGTTAACAGTTTAATTCTACATTACTGTGGGTGATGTAAATCATTTATTCTTTATTATTTACTGTATTAGATCTGTATGCATACATAAACTTTACTCTCTGACTCTAATATTAATCAACTTCAACTCCCATGACACCCATCTCTATAAAAATATCTATCAAAACCCTCTAAATTCAATTTACCTCTGGCCATCTTTGTACTAGGATGTGTGTTCCCTACCTGGCTATATCCATACGAGCCAATGCCCCTCCAAAATATCGGCAAACACTCACGCGAACTACTCTATTCTCGCCACAACGCCGCACGTTGTTCACACCTTACCACCTCACCCTTACTACAAAATATCATCAACAAATATGTTTAAATCTCATTCACATTACTCATCTCTACATATACTCACTACTACTGTGTCAACATCAATACTTCTCAAAAAATACTATAACATGTATACCAAAACAACATTACCTTATATCACCTCTACTAATTCAACTTTAACTTTGACAGATCTATATGTCACATAAAATATTTATCACCCAAAAACTCTCTTATTAGATTTCACAAATCGTCACTTTATTAACTTGCATAAATTATTACTTTGTTTCTCATTTTCTCAAGTTATTTGTATCATTATTTTAAAACATCGGTAATACATTGCAAACATTACATTGAACATTAATAACTTGGAACCTTTACAACCAATATACCAGTGACATCTTATTGCTGATCAGCTGATCCTATTAACATAATTAAAACACATCTCATAATTGAACAAATTACATGGAATATATTATCAATACTTACTTCTATTATGTTGATTGCCTGCCAGGCGTTTAATTATTGGCTTAATTTAAAGCATACACATATCATGAAAACACATATTCTTATCAATGCCTATACCTAACATACAACAATAAAATAATACATTTAAAATCATAGCATGTAATGAACACCTTATATTACATATCTGACCAGCTAGTTAATTGAACAATTAAATATAATTAAACATAACAATTATACAAATTAGCCAATTACTGTTTCCAAAATGAATGTTATTATTTCTTTAAATTGCAAAATATTATTACAATAATTAATTAACTACATACACTGTTCACTTAACCGCAACACATACAATTAAACTCACTAAATATTTATTTACAAATCTGATTCATTATTTATTCAGTTGTCACATGTCAATTTCCAAATCAGCCAAGTCAAATAGCTTAAAACAGAATATTTAACTGTCTTTTACTGTTTTCTATTTTAGCCTCCATCGTCAAAAAGATACCTCACATATTTATAGCATAAATGATTTTTATTTATCTTGAATTTATGATTATTATCTTCATGAACCATTATTTCTAAATCCTTCATCATACCATTTATTATTTCATACAACTTGTCGCTATCAGTGAATTTTGTCCAGTCTCCGTCAGTAAATTGTCTCAATCCCCAGTCAACTATTTTACCATTATTTATAACAGTGTTATTCAGATATTCCTCTCTCTCTCTTTCATCATCTCTCTCCATATCTAACACCTGCCACAACATTTCATACTCTCTATTAACTTCAAAAATTTTTATTTCTCTCTCTCTTTCTTCACAACAACTCTCATAACCACACTGAACTCTCCCATTCCATGCAGAGGGCAATACCATAACATTATCTAAATACCATCTGGCCCTACCAGATAAACACAAAAAACTTATATAACCTTCTGAAGAACTCTCGTCTTCTACAAAAATTATCGAGGAACTCTTGTCCTCCATCAACACTTGTGAATTCTCCGCTTCACATTTAACCCCATAAAAATTTGCCCCCTGTTCACCTTCTACATTTAAACTACCCCTATACTCCCTTTCTAACTCATAAACACTAACTAACACTCCATGATCAACCTCAACTCTCACTCTATTCTCATTTCACGATTTTCTACTGTATCACTTTTTGATACCCCGTTTTCAGCTACATCATCATTATTCTTGTTTAATGTTATTTCATCATTATAATTAATTGTATTACTACCACTTACCTCAAAATTGTACTCACCATCTCCCACTATTTGGTCACTGTTATTTATTAATTCATTATCGTTATCACTCACCTGGTTAATTATTTCTTCACTACCATCAACAACATTGTTACCACTTTCTATTGCTACATTTTCAATTGCGTCACCGTTATCATTTTTTGTCTCGTGACTACCATTTTCTACTATTTTACTCTCACTAACCCCTTCACTTACCTCGTTACTTTGTTTACTAGTATCATCACTATTTTTATTCAGGAAAGCGTATAGTCCCGTTTTTTGTTCTTCCATTTGTCTAAGCTTATTATTTAATTTACGCCAATCATCCTCAGTCATTCTGTTCAAAACCCTTTCAAACTCGCGCCAGAATTCCGTACTATTCCCGAACTCTCCCCATCCACTCACTTTATTTTCTTGAAATTGGTTTGTCTTTTTACCTTTATTTACCACCACCACACTCTCATCATCATCACTAGGCCTATTTTCTGTCTTATTCTCTACCAATTTTACTTCAACTATCTTACCTGTATCATTGGTTATTTCACTATGTTTATTAATTTCCGCAAATATTCCTTCCTCTTGTTCTTCCATTCGTGTTAACCTATCGTCTAAATTACCCCATTCCTCGTTTGTCATCTCACCCACAACACCTCGAAATTCACTCTCCCACTCGTCCCATGCAAAATCACTATCGTTACATTGTATTATAGACATTTTTAAAGTTCGTTTGTATAACACTTTTATATATAAAATTACTCTTTTTCTCTACTCACACCTAACACATTGTGAATCACAATAACATAAACCTAACCTACTTAATTATGTACGATAAAATTTTTATACATTCGTCATTACCACATCCCAACTTCTGTGTATTAAAATAGGTCTAGTTCCTATAAAATTTATATACGAACATCCTGGCAGGGTCGTCGCTGTGAAGTTACTCACTTTTTGCACTGATATTTAATACATTCCACTCTTCATAAAATAATACTTACCGCTGCCAGAATTTCACTTACTGTCATGGTCCCCGTAAAACTTATCTTTTGAAAACTGCCCAAGGTCGCCACGATATTTTTTCTAGAAGGTAAAATATCGAAAACTTATATACTCTTGCCCTTATAAAAATCCCGCTATCTGACTGTAATAGAATTTCAGAAAACCCCCGATTTCGTTAGACGAATTTTTAACAACACAGAAATGAGGAAGTGGCAATGACGAAATAACTTAGACTAACACATAATTATAGTGAAGCAAATAGTTTTAATTACTGTTAAGACGGATCAAAATCATTATGACACCAACATGAGAGAAACAAATTCTGAAATAGATACAGATATGCCTTACATTTCGATATTTCTTACCCTATACAGGTTAGCCCAGCTGCTCACACACACATTCACACGATTTAGAACCATTTAATTGAAACACCCCATTTTACTTTAAAACTGTATATATCTCGAGACACCACCCGGGTACACGTTGCTTCGTTCGTTAGTTCTCGTCACTTTGAATAATTTGCCCGCAGTTCACTACACTTCTCCTGTATAACCTACTTATTTCCTTGGGTCCCGGTCAGTAATACGTCGGTATTACACTGAGTTATTCATATTTAGAAAGTTTCGACCGACCGGGGCCCGCGGCTCACTAACTACATCTACACGCTGTTGTACAATCTGCTGCTTAGCGTCTCTGACTAATGTCGACTGTCACCGAGAACGTAACAGGTACATGTTGCTTTCTCTGGAGGGAATGATTGTTCACTGCCACTATGCTTTCGTCGCTCAGGCCTCAGTTGTTGTTAGGTAACCATTTTATATATGGAATGGAGCTGATATATGTGTGTGACCAGAGGACAATATTGGACTTGGCTCCGCTGACGTCACCAACAGTAGGCGGAGTTTAACGCTGTTTTCCGGTATTGAGCTGATAGCTGCGACAAACGGTTTGCTACATCGCCATGTTTCACAGCGTGGGTTGTGTTTTCCAAGCGTCACTCTGGCGCGCCGCCCATCAATGTTGCATACGGGCGTGATCACACACACGCAAAGTTCTGCAAAAAATTGGGGTGGTAAATTCTTCGCCGCATTACTCAACAACAACTGCGTCTTACTGCTTTGTTTCACTGTTTCTCAACATCGTTCTGTTATACGGACAAATACGTTGCACAATAATACAGTTTTACAATATTTTATACAAGCCCGCCCGAAAACGAAATAAGTAACAATATATAAATGCCCATACGGTTAAAATAAAAATACCCAAAAATTGACCCGCTACAACAGAAGGTGCTGACTAGTTAGTAGCATACAGTATTTCATGCCAAATAGATTTCAAACAGCATAGAGTGACTTCTTTCTGGATATAAATAGAAGAATTAATAGAATTAGAAGAGTTTGTATATATTTGTCCATGGTAACTTGGAATAATGAAATACACATGACTTTCCAAAATAATTCAGGATAATCAGGGAGGCACTTTGTAGACAGGAAAACAAAAAATTAATAATTATGAAACTAACTCGCAAGCATGTAATAATACAGTTCCATATCACTTGGAAAAGAAAACTTTCTAATTACATCATTATTAAAGTAATATGATCATGAGATTTATTATAACGTAACTGTATGATACATATCTGTTTAAAGTATCGATGTAGGCTTGTAATAGGTTTATTGTTTTATTGGAATTTAGTTAAAAAAATTAATTTTGATTAATGGATTTATGATTATGAATTTAATAAAACAAATTATTTTTTAATAAAACCGTCAGTCTTTTTACTAACAATTTCCACTATTCAATTTTAGAAAATTAAATAAGATTGTGAGTGTAGGGCTGAACCAATTTACTGATCACAATTACAAAATATTAGTCAGTAAGTATATTGTAAACATCATCTACATCATCTGTATGTATATAGTTAAATTCAGATATTTGTATACAGTATTATCATTGTGTAGTAATCCTCTTGGCCAGATAATATACAGTTGTCTACGATGTTTTGTTCTTTTCAGGAGATAGACCCAGAGAAACAAGATGTGGGGAAAGAGTCAGAGAATGAAGATGTGAATAGTGAGGTAAGAAATATCCAGTATTAGTGTACTCGCATGTGCTTATAGTCAGCAAGCTATAAAAGTAATTTGTGGAGAGCTGTTTCATTTTATTTAAGTAAATCAGTAACACTGTACAAACACATGTTTCCATTTATCCTGCATGAAATTAGAGAATTGCTAATTTACTGAAAGTTGTTTTTTCTTGTGTTTAAGGAAAGAAACAAGTTAAAAGTGTGTGTGTGTGTGTGTGTGTGTGTGTGTGTGTGTGTGTGTGTGTGTGTGTGTGTGTGATGAGACCACTTATTAAGTATTAGTACTTCCTATTTTTAATATATTCCTTATAAAATATTTAGAAGACTCAGGTTTTGTTTAGGAACTAATACAGTGAAATTCTTTCCCTTGGTTCATATTTCTTTTTTTTGTATTTTAAAATTAAATATTGTATTAGATGCACATAATTATGTACTACATAATTGTTAGATGTGTAGTACACAATGCATAAAGTAGAATACGAAGTTTACCTGAGTCGTTTTTTCAGCCTTTGGTTAGCAACCTATCTAGTGAAGGTTATGATGTTGGGAATATCGTAAACACATTAGGATTACTAAAAACTTCAACAAAAAAGTCTGACACATCACAGTTTATGTTACAACTTATATAAGACACAGGGTTGATGTAAACATGAACCAGTGAAGTCAAGGTATAAATTGTCACCTGCACAGATTTATATGAACTGGTCACATTTTGTCCTATCAGTTGAACCAAAAACATAATCAAGCATTAGATAAAAAATATGCAATAATGGAACAAGACAATGCCTTTATACCTCTACTTGCCCTACAGTGTGTACACATTTTCATAAACAAGCCTTGAGGTAAACGCCGTTACTTTCCAGCTGTTAACTTACTGGTGAATTTGGTCACCTGTTCGGTACTTTTACATTTATATCTAGTATATTCGGTGTGTGAGTTTGTGTGCATCCCTTTCTATACCTAATGCTTTAAAACTTCTCTTGTTGATTACTTTTAACTAATGCAACGATACAGCCATACACTGTATTAGGCATTAATTTAAATAAATATAAAATTTGTAGAATTTGTATAAGTTACGGGTAAATGGACAGGTCTGAGATTGTAAAAATATTTCATTGTTAGATTAGGGGAGAAATTAACCTTTTCCGACACGCAGTGAACACCTGCTCAATTGTATGTGTGTTACACGTGTATCTTATGTGTGTGTGTGTGATGCATGCAAAGACAGGAATCTCAGCAACCCGCCCCAAGTAATTAATAAAATAAATATTTTAATTCACTGTGCGAAAACTAATTAGTGTATGATCAAACCAAAGGCACCAAAGTGTGTTTAAAATTTATAGTTATTCTCAGTGAAAAGATGACGTTAATAGAACACGCTATGCGAAGACAGTGCAAAATAAACGTGCCAAAAAATACGCAAATTACCCTAAGACGCTCAAATTAATATAGTGAGTGCTTAATCGAATTAGCTATGATTTGTGCTATCTCGATTCCGTGCAAAACATTGCTATTTGCTAATAATTGCAAATAGTTGAAAAGGTTCGGGAGTGGGGGCTGTCACGCGATATGCAGGTATCGACAGGAAGATTTTGGAGCCAACTGGCGCGGACTCTCGAGAGGGTATAAATTAAGGGTTCGACCAAAAACCCTTCTCTTCATTTCAAGACACAGTTGCAGTCGGACATGCTGTCCGTCGGCAAAACAGTTTTATTTTTATTTCTATTACAAGTCGCAGTAACTAAAGAAATAACATTCGTTAAATTGACGACAATACTCCGGAAAAAGTAAATACCGAAATAGTAAGTCTACCAAGAGTATATACGGAAAAGCTACCAGAGCGATGAGGGATGCTGGACGTTAGAAGATGTTTAAGATCTACCTTGCAGCAGATAACTCTGATGAGGACCACACTGCTGGAGAGTGATGCTGGACTCTAGACGTATCCAGGAACACACGCTGCTGGAGAGCGATGCTGGACTCTAGATGTATCCAGGAACACACACTGCTGGCGAGCGACGCTGGACTCTAGACGTATCCAGGACCACGCCAGGACAGGAGAAATGGAAAACTAACTCTGGAAAACGCTGGACCCCGGACAACAAGTCGTAAGATCATCAGAACTCGAGGTGACATGCGTAATGCGTTTTAAATGATTTTTAAAAAAGAAAAAGAGCTCATAAAGACTATATCAAAAGATAGTAAATTAAAACAAAGAAAAATTTATACTTAGTAATAATATTTTAAAATGTAGATAAATGTTTAGTCGTAAGAATGAGCGATCGCATATAAAAAGAATAAATAAATGAAAGAGAATTTAAAGTAGAGAGAGTAGAGTTTATTATCAAAATAATTAGTAAATTGATTTGATATTTGAATTATAGAAAAGATTAATTTAAAGTTGAATATTAAAAAAATGCCAGTCTACAAGCAATTAATATAAATTTAAATTGAATTTTAAACATTGGTATAGACTGAGCGAGTAGAGGTCAGATCTGAGCTAAGAAAATTTATTTAAAAAAAAAATTTTTAATTTTATATTTAATTAATAAACCAATTTATTAACATGTCTAGATATAAGATTATTAACATGTTTAGATTAAGATTATTAACCTGTCTAGATATAAGAGATTTTTAAAAATGTGTAACGCTGCATATCATAACATATAAACATTTAATAAGGAGCAATATCGTGTCCGGCAATTATTAATGATGTTTATGAATATTTATAGTATTGAGTAATAATAAATATGAGTTTTAAATACTGATAAACAAATATGCTCTTATTATAGTTACACCTGGTATCATTATACAACCTGCATAAATTACAGTATCGAATATATATATGTATCGTTGTATAGAATTGCGCTCCAAGATCGTGGGGATCCACAAATTTAAATTATATTAAATTTGCAACAACGTTTATATATGTATCGTTGTATAATTTTGTCACCCATGAACGTGGGGCACGATCCCCACCATTTGAATATTAAAATTTTTTTTAGCTAAATGGTTGCTCTAAAAAAATAAAGGTGTGTTAAATGAAAAATATATTATATGTAATAATAATTATTTATATTAAACATTAACTGTATGTTATGTTAATTGTTGTGTATTAAAACACAACTGGCGCTTAACGAAATAATATCGTTGTAAAGGTGTAATTGTAACAGGAGTAAATAAAAATAAATAAATAACAGTTCAACAGTAAATAAATAAAAGCTTGCATACGGTTCATGAATAATAATAAATTATAAATAAATATTTTAATAATTCGACATGACGACTCCAGGAAACTTAGATATGGAGGCCTTTCGAAAAATGATGTGGGCCATGATGGACGAATTAGTTACAAAACAAACAGAAAATATAAATGCTAAACTTAAAGAACAAACAGAAAATATAACAGCAAATTTAAATGAGCTAAGACAAGACAATGTCCAGCTGAAGGACGAAATAAATAATAAATTAGAACAAGAGACTGAAAATTTTAAACAGGACACCATAAAATTGCGGAGAGTCTAGAAGGATTAACAGAGAAAATTGTTTGACATCAACTCACATATTGAGACTATCACAGAAAATGTATGTGAAAGAATTGTTAAACAAACGCAACAAATATGTGAAATGATGTTTTCTGAACAAACAATTGTAATTGGAAGTAAGAGAGAACAGACTTCCATAATTACTGATGATAATTCTAAAATAATAATTAACTCTAAAGAAGAATGTAAAATACATTCAATTAAACAAACGTACCGTGTTGGCGGAGGTATCCAAAGTAGTGGTTACACTCACACACTAATAAAACAATTCAAAAAGGTAACACGATTGAAACAAATCACTATTTCTTTTATGAATTTGCTAACTGCTATAATTTTTATTGTTCGACTAAGCTTTTCGTCATCACTGACATCAAGTCTTAAACAACGCCAAATGCATAAAAGAAATAGTAAGGATGGCTGCTAATTTAATCAATACGAAGAATGAAACAAATCACACGCGACAAGGGTACGCACAGCAATTATCGATTGAACGATAATCATAATGATAAGCACAATAAATATAAAAACTATAAAGGTTATCATAAACAACGAATGAAAAAACCGTCGCGCACAGCTGGTCAGGTAAGTTCACTCAAACGAACTAATGAGAGAGAGAGAGAGAGAGACGTTCATCAGGAGAGGGGAAGCAGAAGAGAATGCATTTTGCCGACGGCTAAGAGAAAAAAGTTGTAACATCAGGTGACTCCACGGTCAAACCAAACGTTGCGGTAACACAATGGAATGTTGTCGCGAGGGTGAATACAATAGATTTCCTGTTGACGGACCCAATACAATTACTTTAAACTAAGGAGGGTGTAAATTGAACCACACTCAATACCCGAATGTGAATGAATAATTATTTTTAAAAGAAAAATGTTACGGTTAATTATTATTAATAAGAAAAGGAGTTAATTAATAAGAAATAATATGCGTAAAAAGATGAAAGAATTAATAATAGAAAGAATGATATGTGTGTAAGAAATGGTAAGGAATGTTAGTATTCAAAGTAAAGAATGGCACGAAATAATATGTGTAAAGAAATATTTAAGAAATGATTGTAAAGGAATGTTATTATCGATGTTGTTATTAGTATAAAAAAAGGATTAGAGATGAGAAATCAATGTTAATTGTCAGAATGGCTGATCAAGTGAAATCTTCATACCTTAGTGGAAAGGCAAGGACACAGAAGATAGCGATAGTGACAGTCAAGGGCAGAGATTATTTAGAGCTCCAAATACTACGATTAAAACATCGAGTAGAGTTAAGCACATAAAGTCTGGATATAGACGTGTTTCTAAGGTAGTCATCTGTAGCCGATAATGGCTCACTACGAAGCTAACGAAAAAGGTGTATTTGAGAAAGTAATGGTAAGGATGAAGAAAATTATTAGCGATCAGAAAGGTAATAGTAAAGAAATGTAATAATAAAGGTAATGAAGGTTAATGTATTGTATAAGATTAATGTAAGAAATGTTAATGTATTGTATAAGTAATATAAGAAAAGTTAAGAAAGATAAAGTAATGTTCATGTTAAGAAAAGAGTTAAGAAGCGAAGGTAAGAATGTATGAGTAAGGAAATGTAAAAGTACAGAGCGAATCTACATACCTATGTGGAAATGCAGAGTATCTGAAAGGACCAGAAAGAAAGCTAATTGCAGTGGATTTCCTTGGACCACTTCCGAGATCAAGTCGGGGAGTGAAACACATACTTGTTTGTATAGATGTATTTTCCAAAGCCGTCCATCTGTATACAATTATGCGACCCACAACTAAAGTTGTAGCAGAAATATAATCCTGCATATGGTAAAATTTCAGATTGAAGAATGGCATAATATGTTAAGATGCAAAATGTTTACCAGTGCAAGAATGCAAACTCGTGTAGGAAGTGCTACACGTAAAAAAAAAAATAAATAAATAGGTCGATGGGACCAGATTAGAGGAGAACGGTGACAAAAAATGTTTGCTACGTATGAATAATGAGAGAAGAGAAGAGAGTGAGAGGGGAACAATGCCACTGAATCAGTACAAGGTCAACTGTTATAATGGGGGGGGGGGTGAATCTTGCATTCCACCAACAGCGAGCGTTATACGGACTACTCATTATTATGTGTTGTTTAACTGGTGTAAACGTAAGTTAAGCTAATATAACATGATTGTATTTGTCTAGAACAAATGGACAAAAATTTAATAAATAAATATTTATTAAATTTTTTTTTCTCAGGCAGAGGAATAATGCAACGATACAGCCATACGCTGTATTAGGCATTAATTTAAATAAATATAAAATTTGTAGAATTTGTGTAAGTTACGGGTAAATGGACAGTTCTGAGATTGTAAAAATATTTCATTATTAGATTAGGGGAGAAATTAACCTGTTCCGACACGCAGTGAACACCTGCTCAATTGTATGTGTGTTACACGTGTATCTTGTGTGTGTGTGTGATGCATGCAAAGACAGGAATCTCAGCAACCCGCCCCAAGTAATTAATAAAATAATTATTTAATTCACTGTGCGAAAACTAATTAGTGTATGATCAAACCAAAGGCACCAAAGTGTGTGTAAAATTTATAGTTATTCCCAGTGAAAAGATGACATTAATATAACACGCTGTGCGAAGACAGTGCAAAATAAACGTGCCAAAAAATACGCAAATTACCCTAAGACGCTCAAATTAATATAGTGAGTGCTTAATCGAATTAGCTATGATTTGTGCTATCTCGATTCCGTGCAAAACATTGCTATTTGCTAATAATTGCAAATAGTTGAAAAGGTTCGGGAGTGGGGGTGTCACGCGATATGCAGGTATCGACAGGACGATTTTGGAGCCAACTAGCGCGGAATCTCGAGAGGGTATAAATTAAGGGTTCGACCAAAAACCCTTCTCTTCATTTCATTTCCAGACACAGTTGCAGTCGGACATGCTGTCCGTCGGCAAAACAGTTTTATTTTTATTTCTATTACAAGTCGCAGTAACGAAAGAAATAACATTCGTTAAATTCACGACAATACTCCGGAAAAAGTAAATACCGAAATAGTAAGTATACCAAGAGTATATACAGAAAAGCTACCAGAGCGACGAGGGATGCTGGACGTTAGAAGATGTTTAAGATCTACCTTGCAGCAGATAACAGCTCTCTGATGAGGACCACACTGCTGGAGAGCGACGCTGGACTCTAGACGTATCCAGGAACACACGCTGCTGGAGAGCGACGCTGGACTCTAGACATATCCAGGAACACACACTGCTGGAGAGCGACGCTGGACTCTAGACGTATCCAGGACCACACCAGGACAGGAGGAATGGAAAACTAACTCTGGACAACGCTGGACCCCGGACAACAAGTCGTAAGATCATCAGAACTCGAGGTGACATGCGTAATGCATTTTAAATGGTTTTTAAAAAAGAAAAAGAGCTCATAAAGACTATATCAAAAGACAGTAAATTAAAACAAAGAAAAATTTATACTTAGTAATAATATATTAAAATGTAGATAAATGTTTAGTCGTAAGAATGAGCGATCACATATAAAAAGAATAAATAAATGAAAGAGAATTTAAAGTAGAGAGAATAGAGTTTATTATCAAAATAAATAGTAAATTGATTTGATATTTGAATTATAGAAAAGATTAATTTAAAGTTGAATATTAAAAAATGCCAGTCTACAAGCAATTAATATAAATTTAAATTGAATTTTAAACATTGGTATAGACTGAGCGAGTAGAGGTCAGACCTGAGTTAAGAAAATTTATTTAAAAAAAAAATATTTTAATTTTATATTTAATTAATAAACCAATTTATTAACATGTCTAGATATAAGATTATTAACATGTTTAGATTAAGATTATTAACCTGTCTCGATATAAGAGATTTTTACTTCCATGTTCCTTAAGCAAATGGAAGTATGGTGATGGCAAGAAAAATCGTGTTCGAGATTATTGCAGATTCAGATTGTACTACACTCAAAACATGAAAAAAGTTGTTTTCCGAAATGTGTGTGTGTGTGTGTGTGTGTGTAGATTTTTTTTCTATGGCAAACGATAACAGCCGCAAATTCAAACTAAATCAAATCATTTTTTGCATACAGCTCTGATTTGTAGAGTACTCACGACCTATTATTTTTGGTGAAGATCGGTTGAGGGAAAGGGGTAGTTTACCTGCAACGGTTTTTTTTAAATCAAGGGTAATTGTTTTCTATGGCAAACGATAACAGCCGCAAATTCAAACAGAATCAACTACTCTTTTGCATACAGCCCTGAATTGTAGAGTTCTCAAGACCTATTGTTTTTGGTGAAGATCGGTTAAGGGAAAGGGGTAGTTTACCTGCAACGTTTTATGTTTTAACAACGGTATTTTATATGGCAAACGATAACAGCCGCAAATTCAAACAGAATCAAATGATTATTTGCATACAGCCCTAAATTGTTGAGTTCTCAAGACCTATTGTTTTTGGTGAAGCGGTTAATGGAAAGGGGTAGTTTACCTGCAACGTTTTATGTTTTAACAACGGTATTTTATATGGCAAACGATAACAGCCGAAAATTCAAACTGAATCAAATGATTATTTGCATACAGCCCTAAATTGTAGAGTTCTCAAGACCCATTGATTTTGGTGAAGATCGGTTAAGGGAAATGGGTAGTTTACCTGCAACGTTTTATGTTTTAAAAGGGTATTTTTTATGGCAAACGATAAGAGTCGCAAATGCAAACAGAATCAAATAATTTTTTGCAAGTAGCCCTGATTTGTAGAGTACTCAAGACCTACTGATTTTGGTGAAGATCGGTTAAGGAAAAGGGGTAGTTTACCTGCAACGGTTTTTTTAGACAAGTGTAATTTTTTTCTATGGCAAACGATAACAGCCGCAAATTCAAACAGAATCAACTACTCTTTTGCATACAGCCCTGAATTATAGAGTTCTCAAGACCTATTGGTTTCGGTGAAGATCGGTTTAGGGGAAGGGGTAGTTTACCTGCAACGTTTTTTTATCGGGGGGTAATTTTTTCTATGGCAAACGATAACAGCCGCAAATTCAAACAGAATCAAATAATGTTTAGCATACAGCCCTGAATTGTAGAGTTCTCAAATCCTATTGGTGTTGGTGAAGATCGGTCAAGGGAAAAGGGTAGTTTGCCTGCAACATTTTATGTTTTAACAAGGGTAATTTTTTATATGACGAACGATAAGTGCCGCAAATTCAAACAGAATCTACTACGTTTTTGCATACCTTTTTGAATTAAAGAGAACTCAAGGTCTGTTGATTTTGTTGAAGATCGGTTAAGGGAAAGGGGTAGTTTACCAGCAACATTTTATGTTTTAAGAAGGGTAATTTTTTTGCTTTTTTTTTGTGAAAGATAACTGCCGCAAATTCAAACAGAATCAAATAATGTTCTGCATACACCCCTGAATTGTAGAGTTCGCAAGATCTGATGTTTTTGGTGAAGATCGGTTAAGGGAGAGGGGTAGTTTACCTGCAACGTTTTATGTTTTAACAAGGGTAATTGTTTATATGACGAACGATAACTGTCGCACATTCAAACAGAATCAAATATTTTTTTGCATGCATCCCTGAATTGTAGAGGACTGAAAGTCTATTGATTTTGGTGAAGATCGGTTAAGAGAAAGGGGTAGTTTACCTGCAACGTTTTATGTTTTAACAAGAGTAAAGTACTTAATTTTGATAAATAATGAATCCTAATAAGAAGCTCATAATAATCCACTGTAGAAACTTAGACGAAATATCTATAAATGAAGAGGTTAGGTGAAGGGGTGGGGGTAATTTTCTATTAATGAAAATTATAGTTGAATGGGGAGGGGAGAAATTGTTTTGTGTACTACGTTATCGGCACCAAAGAAGTAGTTCTTTGTTAAAATTCCTTCCCGGGCTGTTTAGCCGTAGTCCAATGTTTTCTGCAAAACCAGACTTTTCGGCAGTCCATCGACTGCCATCATCAGTGAAAATCGAGTGCGAAAACGTCAGGTGGTATACGTTAATAACCACAGTACCGTGGTTAAGGCTGAAGCAATAAGTAGAATGATGTAGTTTCTATGGTAATATTTCATTTCGAATATGATTTTAAATATAAATCTTAGAACATGGAAGTCAAGTATGGTTCTCCATACCGATATTTAAATATGTGTAACGCTGCATATCATAAGATATAAACATTTAATAATGAGCAATATCGTGACCGGCAATTATTAATGATGTTTATGAATATTTATAATATTGAGTAATAATAAATATGAGTTTTAAATACTGATAAACAAAAATGGTCTTATTATAGTTACACCTGGTATCATTATACAACCTGCATAAATTACAGTATATAGAATATATATATATATATATATATATATATATATATATATTGCGACAACACAAATTACTAAACTATTGGCGCATAGGATATGATAGTATGTGTATTTCAAATTACAAGTCTATATTGGAGGGTTTAAGATTATTTATTGTACAAACACAAGTTATAGTTTATATGGTATATTTGAAATGTACAGAATGTAATGTTTGATATAGAGTCTTTCTTTTAAAATGTTAAATAATGTTCATACGCAAGACGTGATACGTTACATAAGAAGACTCCCACGATGATGTTGTTGAAGAGAAGGGCCGGTCTTTGCGGTATAGTTGGTTCGTCAGGTGTGGCTTACAAATGACAGACGTTTCACCAGAAACGTTTACAGCTGGGCTGGCGTCCTGTAACAGCTGGGCTGGTCCTATAACAGCTGGGCTGGTGTCCTATAACAGCTGGGCTGATGTCCTATAACAGCTGGGCTGATGTCCTATAACAGCTGGGCTGATGTCCTGTAACAGCTGGGCTGATGTCCTGCAATTCCCACGATGAATCCGACACTTCGCACACAACGGTACTACGGATTTTATTACTCGCAAAACTTATATAGAGTTTAAGACCAAGTAATATCTCAGGTGACAGTGAGTTAATCTAATAACGGTATATTGAGCTTATACCTCTCCGGCTTCTTCAAGTGTTCTCGCGAATACAAAGGTCTACCGCGATCAGCAGACCACCCTATGAGGAAATCTTGCACTAGCACGGAAACGTCTTGATGGAACTATTGCGTAACAATTAATGATACTGTCACTGCGGAAAATCTCGCACAATGATACAGTTACACTCACTTCTTACACACGTAATACTACAATATTAATATTGTGTGTAAAGATATAAAATCAATTGTTATGCGTCACACGCGTTACTATCCCCGAAAAGTCTTAACAGATCCTTGCAAGCGGTAGAGTCTTGTATAAGGATTGTATGTACCGTTCGCGGTAGCAGCAGTGAAGAACTGCTTGTAATTTTTCGCACAATGCGTTAAAACACAGATGTGTGCAAATGTACTACACACACAGTTCTGAGTCTTCCCGTTTCACTAACGACGAATAGTTTTTACAACACCTTGCAAGCGGTAGAATCTTGTACAAGGAGTGCACGTTCCGTTCGCGGTAGATGGCGTAGAAGAACTATCGTAATTATACGCGTAATGCGTTTAAACACTACTGTGTGCAGATGTACTACATACACAGTTCTGAGCCTTCCCGTTTCACTAACGACGAATAGTCTTTACAACACCTTGCAAGCGGTAGAATTCTTGTACAAGGAGTGCACGTTCCGTTCGCGGTAGATGGCGTAGAAGAACTGCCTGTGTAACAACAGGCTTAAGAAAATTTCCAACCACCAGTCCGCATTCTATTGGTGGATGGAAGTCACATGGTTAGTATAAATGACCATGCACTTTTCATGCAGTAGAGTGCATTTACTTTGTAACAGCATGCATAGCGGTAATCAGACTACTCGTATCTCATGCATGCTGACTACATACTAATAATATACATGAGCGTAAACAATAGTCCGACGGGTATAGGGATTGTAGCGATACATATGTCTAAGTTCAGTTAATGGCAACACAACGATAATACTTCACGCGCCGCCCGGGAAACGTTTACCACTCGCGCACGCGCGCACATTTCCACTAACACAGTACATGAATCACCATAAATAATAATGCACAGTTTTTCTAAACTAAACCCTTAACCTTACTAAATACAATTGATAACAACCAAACTTAACCATCTACGAATATAATAAGAATGTCCATTGTCTGTGTAATATATGAACTTGCCCCACCTATCATGATCCTGTGATTCGTTGTAGGATTAACTCCTTCCCGCATAAAAAAAAATTTTTTTTTTTTTTAGTTAACTAACAAAAAATAAAAAATTTTTTTTTTTTCAATATACCAAAACAACTTCCTAATCCTGAAATAATAATAATACCCTCGAACTAAAATCAAATAAACATCCTCAATTAATACTAACATTTCCAACTGTCGCTTTGAAAGAAGCATCAAATCAAAAGACACGTGGTAACCTTCAAACCAAAACAAATACACATGTTCTTGACACACAGATAACGACATCTTATGCAGGGTCATAGGGTACACACACAACATTCCTTATCAAAACTAGATTATTGTTCATTCACAGAGCCATCTTACATACAACATTTAAACCTGAATTGACATATTTAAATCACTACACATTCTTACCCCTATATCCTGACATTTATTTCTGAGTTTACGGATCCTTTGTATAATACTTCCTCAATGAGGACGCATGGAATTTACCAATCGCACGGTTGGTATTTGGGTTGGTTAAGATAAAGGTATTTTTCCCAACTTGCTCCGACAGGGTATACGGACCATTATACAGCCTAAAAAACTTCGCGGCTGTGTTGTCCTCCCTTCTTCCAACATTTAATGCTCGTAAAAGCACACTCTCTCCAGTCTTGAACTTGACTAGTTTATGTTCCGCATTAAATTTTTCCGTGCGCTCCTCGGCGCACTTTTTAATATGTCTTCTAGCTTCGATTTTCTTTATCTCAACTGGTATAGGCATATTATGCGTCGCTATCCTTTCAATGTGTTTACCCCAGACCCGGCCTGGCATTTCTCCGGTTTGGAGTTCATTCGGAGTATACCCAGTAGTAGAATTATAATTTCCATTTATGGCATACTCAAAAAATTCTAGGAATTCCGGCCACTTACTCTGGTTAGTATTACAGTACGTACGGAACAACCGTCCCAACTCCTTGTTGACCCGCTCGGCCAAGTTACCTTGCGGTCTCCGGATCGCAGTCAAGACCGTCTGGACCCCGTGTTTCTCAAGCTCGGAGTGCCACTTGGTGTTCGTAAATTGCTTACCTTGATCTGAGAGTATCTTCCTTACGGGACCATTTTTCGGCATGTATTTATTTAGCATAATGTTTATGACAGCCGACGTAGTAGGTCTACCAATAGCATATAGGCTAACATGTTTGGTAAAGGCATCCGTAACAACCACAAGGTTCTTCATTCCACGTGCCGCCCGAGGAAGTGGACCCAAAAAATCAATGCATACAAGGTCATTTTTATTACGCACAACAATGTTACCCATTTCAACCTGGGTATGTTGGTTCGGATATTTCGCTGTTTGGCAGATGTGGCATGAGCGGAGTATGGCCTTTATTTTCCTGGTCATATTTAGCCACACAAAATCCTCCCGCATTGCCAGGTAACATTTATAAGGCCCCGCATGAGCCAGACTCTCATGACACATCCAGGTGAGGTCTTCCACCATGGCGTCCGGTACCATAATCTTCCATCCGCCATTGATAATTTTATACACTACGTCTTTATATATTCTGTACTTAGGGTTTTCTTGTATCCGGATAGCGTCACATATCCGCTTCAATTTTGTGTCTCGCTGTTGTTCCATACCAATATTTCTTAACCTATTTTTGAGACTGTCTTCTAATTTATATTTGACAGCTAGAATTTGAACTTCCTGGTTATTAGACGCATGACGTTCTTCCACCATTGGAGGGTATCGGCTTAACGTGTCAGCTGCTTGGTTCTCGCTTGCCTTACAGTACTTAATGGTAAAGTCGTACTCTTGGATGGCCATGATCCAACGGGATATGCGAGCGTTCGCCAACTTGCAGCGCAACATGAACGATAAGGCCTGGTTGTCCGAAAGGATTTCGAAGTGTTGTCCAACCAGGTAATAACGAAATTTACTAATGCAGTACACAATAGCCAATATTTCTTTCTCCGATGTGAAATAGTTACGTTCGGCTCCTTTTAGTGACCTACTGCTGTGCGCAATTATTTTGTTTTCACCCTTCTCATTCCGTTGGTAGAGTACCCCCCCAATGGCGTAATCCGAAGCATCGCAATTCAGGACATATGTGCCCCTTTTCTCAGGATGGAACACGTGCAGGTTCCTACTATACAAACTTTTAGTCGCGTCGAAAGCATGCTGATGACGCTCCTCCCATCTCCATTTAGTACTCTTACGAAGTAGTTCTAACAACGGCTCAATTGTCCCAGAATATTCTGGAGTAAAACGTCTGAAGTAACCAGTCAATCCAAGGAACGCTCTGATATCCCTGGGTTTTGTGGGTTTCGGGAACTCCATGATCGCATGTATTTTTTCCGGGTCCGTTGTTATACCTTCCGCTGAGATAATATGTCCCAAAAATTTAATTTGCGATTTCCCGAATTCACACTTTTCAAGATTGAGAGTCAGGTTAGCGGCTTGCAATTTCTGAAATACAATCTTGAGATGTTCAAGATGTTCTTCAAATGATTTGGATATGACCAAAATATCATCAACAAATATGCTGACGAAGTCCTCCACCTCGGGTCCCAGAGCTAACTCCAAACATCTGACCATGGCCGCTAAACTGGTAACCAAACCAAATGGAACTACTTTAAACTGATAGCATTTATTTCGATATAGAAATGCTGTGTATCTTCTCGACTCTTTGGCAAGGGGAATCTGCCAGAATCCACTTTTGAGATCAAGGCGAGACATGTATTTAACACCTTGACATTTTATGAATAGGTTCTCCGCATTCGGAGCACAGTCGTAGCATTTTTTTGTAATAGAATTTAGATTTCTCATGTCGAGACATAATCGAATGTCGTTATTTTTCTTTTTAACAACAACCATAGGATTTAAAAAATTGCTATCAGTTCGTTCAATCACACCATTCTGAAGCATACTCTTAACTTCGGCATCAACCTGTTGTTGATAGTGAAGGGGGATGGGGTACGTCTTCCGTACAAATTTATTTTCATCAGTGACCTGAATACTGTGTTCATAAACATTCGTGACGGTAGGATTTTTGGAAAACACAGATTCAAATTTATCAAGCATACTTTGCAGCTTATCTTGCTCCTTGCTCGTTATCTGCCTGCTGTGAGTCCGCAGATTATGTGTTATCTTATCGGCAAGTTGAACCGCTGGGCGAGTTATAGTAATAGGTTCACAATCAGACCCCGTCTTACCCCTCCTGCGTCCTAACCTGATATCGTGTTTACTATTATTTATAGTACATTTTAGTATTTTATTTGGAAAATCAATGTTCGCGTGCAGTTTATTTAATGTGTCCACTCCCAAAATAACATTATACACAAGTTTCTTGACAATAAGCACAGAGACTTCTATTTCCATTCCCTGAATGGATACTGTTATCATAGCTTGACGGTCAACCCTCTGAGATTCACCCGTCGCTGATTTTATGATTTTGTGGGCTGCTGGCAGAATCGGGATTTTTTTAAAATGTTTCCTGTGCTTCTCTAGGAATCGCTCATCCATTAACGAGATTTCTGCGCCGCTGTCAAATAAAACTTCGCCGACACATCCGTTAATTTTCGCGTTGACAATGAGGTCAGTGTCATTTTCAACACTAATACCTTTCTCATTTTCCTTACTATGGTTATTGCAAATTAAACTATCTCTAATTACGGCAGGATATAGGCCGGACACTACAAATTTTTTCTTATAATTAACATCTTTCACATTTGATTTATTGAACTGCTTTTTATAGTTACACCGGGCTTTTGAAACTTCATTCCTACCTTTACGTGTACTAGTTATTTTGTTGCACGGACTCACGCCGTGCAGCCTTACACGTTTTTTGACTGTTCTATATCGGAATCCTCTTCCGCTACTACTGCTACTTTATTGGCATTAAATTTTTGATTGGTATTTCTATTAGACATCTTAGGTCGTTGTTGTTGTTGCGACTGTGTTTGCTTGGTTTGATTTTGATATTGAAAACTTTTATGCGGTGTTTCATTACTGTTACCATTGATATTCGGGTTGTCGATACCTTCCCATTTTGCAAGTAATGTGAGTAGCTCATTCCACGACTTAACTCCTTGCGTAAGGACGGCCACCTGTATCCCGCGTCCAAAGTGGTGCGCAAGTTTACTTACCATGTCAGGTTCGGTTAAGCTAGGCTCAAGATATCTAGCTCTGGATATCAACTGCATCACATATGCATCTTTAGGACCTCTGGTATTGGAATATTTTCCAAACTCCAGCTGCGTACGTATCTTCCGCTGGATCTCCTCATTCCAGTATCTAGCTCTGAAATGTCTTACCAGGTCTTCCAACGTGTTGATTTTATCCTGGACGATACTAAACCACTCCGCAGCGGTACCCTTAAGTCGCCGCACTATGAAATTAATTCTATCCGCTTCACTTAAGGTATCACCAATTTGCTCCAGATCCCGCTGGCAAATTTGAATGAAATCCATGGGGTTTTCATTCTGCCGTCCATAAAATCTTTGCTGTGAATTAACGTCATCCAAAGTCTTATATACATACGTAGTACAGTTTAGTGGTGACGAGGTACTTTGCAATCGTGACACTTGCTGTTGCAGCTCTTGAATCCGCACGTCTTGCTCAGCCATTAATTCACTCACCGTGGATCTGTGTTGTATTACCTGCTCCTCCACTCCAGCGAGTTTCGCACCATATTCATTAAGTCGTGACTTATTAACCTCCAAACTCGCCTCTATATCAGCTTTCATAGCTTCCACGGTCTCGCTAATACGCTTTTCTGCCGCTTCTATCATTTGTTTGCTTTGTTTAGATTGCTCCTGCACGGCCGCATATATTCTTTTGTTTTCGTCGTGGATCGATTTACTTCTTTTCTCGGCTTCTGCACTTCTTTTCTCGGCTTCTGCTGAAAGCTTCTGTATACTCATTTTCACCTCCTCTTGACGGGCTTTATTTTCCTCTTTATCAGTTTTCCGCTCTTCTTTATTGGCTTTCATTTCTTCGGACATGGTTTCCATCTTCGCTAATAAGGCCGCTAAAGCATTCTTGATTTCAGCAGTATCCGCCATAATGATTAAAATTTAATTTAAAATTTAGTAAATTTAAATTTATTGATTTATACGCCAAGCAAGTTATTATTATCACAACAAGATTAGAACGTATTGTAACCAGTTTATAAGCACACAGAAAAAGCAGTTCAAAATATCAACATGCAAATACCTTATCTAACATACAACAACTAATAATCAACCTCCAATATACTGATAAAATCTGTTCATATATGATATACAAGAGAATATGCACACTTGAAAAATTATATCCTCAGCTTTTCACATGAACAATACACATACAATTATTATGTTAATTATATTTATACGTCGGATTTTTCCAACAAATTTTATATTCATAGACAAATATATAATAGCGTAAAATTTCCGCTATTTTACGAGCCCCACGTTGGGCGCCAAAATATCTCTATGTGACAACACAAATTACTAAACTATTGGCGCATAGGATATGATAGTATGTGTATTTCAAATTACAAGTCTATATTGGAGGGTTTAAGATTATTTATTGTACAAACACAAGTTATAGTTTATATGGTATATTTGAAATGTACAGAATGTAATGTTTGATATAGAGTCTTTCTTTTAAAATGTTAAATAATGTTCATACGCAAGACGTGATACGTTACATAAGAAGACTCCCACGATGATGTTGTTGAAGAGAAGGGCCGGTCTTTGCGGTATAGTTGGTTCGTCAGGTGTGGCTTACAAATGACAGACGTTTCACCAGAAACGTTTACAGCTGGGCTGGCGTCCTGTAACAGCTGGGCTGGTCCTATAACAGCTGGGCTGGTGTCCTATAACAGCTGGGCTGGTGTCCTATAACAGCTGGGCTGACGTCCTATAACAGCTGGGCTGATGTCCTGTAACAGCTGGGCTGATGTCCTGTAACAGCTGGGCTGATGTCCTATAACAGCTGGACTGATGTCCTGCAATTCCCACGATGAATCCGACACTTCGCACACAACGGTACTACGGATTTTATTACTCGCAAAACTTATATAGAGTTTAAGACCAAGTAATATCTCAGGTGACAGTGAGTTAATCTAATAACGGTATATTGAGCTTATACCTCTCCGGCTTCTTCAAGTGTTCTCGCGAATACAAAGGTCTACCGCGATCAGCAGACCACCCTATGAGGAAATCTTGCACTAGCACGGAAACGTCTTGATGGAACTATTGCGTAACAATTAATGATACTGTCACTGCGGAAAATCTCGCACAATGATACAGTTACACTCACTTCTTACACACGTAATACTACAATATTAATATCGTGTGTAAAGATATAAAATCAATTGTTATGCGTCACACGCGTTACTATCCCCGAAAAGTCTTAACAGATCCTTGCAAGCGGTAGAGTCTTGTATAAGGATTGTATGTACCGTTCGCGGTAGCAGCAGTGAAGAACTGCTTGTAATTTTTCGCACAATGCGTTAAAACACAGATGTGTGCAAATGTACTACACACACAGTTCTGAGTCTTCCCGTTTCACTAACGACGAATAGTTTTTACAACACCTTGCAAGCGGTAGAATCTTGTACAAGGAGTGCACGTTCCGTTCGCGGTAGATGGCGTAGAAGAACTATCGTAATTATACGCGTAATGCGTTTAAACACTACTGTGTGCAGATGTACTACATACACAGTTCTGAGCCTTCCCGTTTCACTAACGACGAATAGTCTTTACAACACCTTGCAAGCGGTAGAATTCTTGTACAAGGAGTGCACGTTCCGTTCGCGGTAGATGGCGTAGAAGAACTGCCTGTGTAACGACAGGCTTAAGAAAATTTCCAACCACCAGTCCGCATTCTATTGGTGGATGGAAGTCACATGGTTAGTATAAATGACCATGCACTTTTCATGCAGTAGAGTGCATTTACTTTGTAACAGCATGCATAGCGGTAATCAGACTACTCGTATCTCATGCATGCTGACTACATACTAATAATATACATGAGCGTAAACAATAGTCCGACGGGTATAGGGATTGTAGCGATACATATGTCTAAGTTCAGTTAATGGCAACACAACGATAATACTACACGCGCCGCCCGGGAAACGTTTACCACTCGCGCACGCGCGCACATTTCCACTAACACAGTACATGAATCACCATAAATAATAATGCACAGTTTTTCTAAACTAAACCCTTAACCTTACTAAATACAATTGATAACAACCAAACTTAACCATCTACGAATATAATAAGACTGTCCATTGTCTGTGTAATATATGAACTTGCCCCACCTATCATGATCCTGTGATTCGTGGCAATATATATATATATTGTAATATTTGTAAGTTCCCTTGTGTGTATTGCGTGTGTATAATAATATTTATTGTTTGTGTAGTATGTTGATTTTTGTTATCGAAAAATTCAAATAGTTCGCCGTCTGGCTTGTGACTGATTCTCGTGTGAGTGGGGGAACACGTGTTGCCAACTTGAATTAATGTTGGTTATGTCGACCCACTGCTAACAAACAAAACATACATAATATATTCTACAAATAAATACTGGACAGTTTGTTATCAGTATGCACTTTTTTATTATACTTTTGCTTGTTAATTATAGTTAAAGCTTCATGAAAATAATGACTGTTATAATAAAAGTTTTAGCCTCGGCAATATAATCTCTCGCTCAGCGTAGCGCTGGGTTGGCAGTGCAATGTTTACAATTGACTCTGGTTATTATTTCACAAAATAAATCTGCCAAAATGGGTTCTTTTAAGTACGAAACAGAGGTTTACATAACAATATAACAAAATTAGAACATACAATTAAAAGTTTGTGATCATTAAAACTATACAAGGTTTGTTATAAATTGAATATTGTGGTGTTGAAGTGTGACAGTGTCTTTGTGTAACATAGGTTATCATGTGTTCATTCAATGTTTACAAAGTTATCTCTTTGGTTTATTAATCCTTGAAAATATTCAGTTATAGTGAGAGTTTTATTTTTTATAGTTAATAATTTTGGAAAGAGAATTTGTTTTATAATAATAATCAAATAACTTCAGCAATACTCAACGTTAGTAGTTATGGTGGGCATAGTCATTCGTCCATATGAAGTAATGTGTCAATGTAGATTCTTCCTACTTCTGATCTTGGGTTCAAAATTGGGTTGTCATCTTCTTCAGATTGGATTACTAGTATTCTCCGGTCATCTGGATTAATTTCGGCTGGTCCTTGGTAGATATTGGTTGTAAAGGCCTCTCATCTGATGTACTGCTATTCCTTCTCCAAATTATGGGCACTAATACGTTTTTTCTAATGAAAATTTGGGCCCTTCATCGCGTGGCTTCTCTTCAGTTTGGCGTCACTACTTAAAGTCATTGTTCCTAACTGAATTTTGTCAATATTCGGTTGTTGTCATGGTTACTCAAAGTTTTTTGATTGGCTGAAATTGGTTAATTATTATTTGAATTTGTATTCAAACTGGTTACAGATCTTCTAAATGTAATTAATCTTCAGTACTTCCTTTTTAGTAGTAAATATTATCACCACTGTCCATATTTTTGCTCAAGGATTAATTTGACATCCAATATTATAGTGTTCACTTAGGTATCAACATTTTGACAGTTTTGTGAATCTTATTTAATTATACTGTTTTCTCAGTTTACATTATTATCATAATATTTCTGTCTTATAATGATTGTCTATTTGTATTTCATAGTTTATGTGGTTTAGTCTTCCTAATGTCAGTGTTTAATTCTATAAATTGAAGTTTTTTGGTATTTGACAGTTGGGAATTTGCATAGGCTTAAACAGCAATTAACTATTTTCATTGTAACGGGTTATAATTGTTTGAATACAAGATTTTGTTTATTTATTCAATGTTTAAGTCGGTTCCTGTAATTGCGTATAATTTTATTGTTTCCCTATATTAACTTGTCTACTGTGATAATTCATTTTTGGTGTCATTGTGTTTGAATGTATGGTTGGTTTCTTATTCCTGGTGTCTGATGGTTTTTTAAAATCTGATTTCTTATAACATATAGCATAACATCTAATGGTTTTAACTATTCTCATAGCCATAATTCTTATCATTTAAACATAATTATTGGAACATAAACCTTAGTCATTAAAACACAATTCTTATCCATTTAAACATAATTATTTGAGACATATTATTCACTCATATTCTTCATCTCCCCATACTCTTTGACAAATTATAATTATTACTTGACATAAAAATAAAGACATTGTAACGAAAATGTGTTTACTGTGTTTAAGTTTTGGTGTAGTGTTACAAAAATATAAATATGTGTTCTTGAAAGAAATTAAAATTTTGTTTAAAAATTTTTTCTAATTAAAATTTTTTTTATTGTTTAATTAATTGAAACAATTAATTAATTGATGTTCGTGAAGTTCCAAAATGTCTCTCACTTGTATAAAAAATTTTATAAGCTTTTCTGTATTTTTTAAGAAACTCCAACCACTTATAGGATTGTCTCCAGATACAATCGATCTTTGTTTACTTTCAGTTTTGGAGGTTATCTTCCTTCAATGTGGTGAAATTCTTGTAGTAGATGTTGTTTAAATTATAGTATGTGTAAATTGCTATGTTTAGAAAAGAAAGAACTGTTTTAAGAGGAAAAGTATAAATTATTTTATTGGACAATTGGTTATAAAGACTCTTGTCGATTTTTAAATCGATTCTCAGGGTATCGATATGTTTACAAGTTTTTATGTAAAGTACAATAAGGTTCTTTTAACAGCTATTTATTGGAAAAGTCAGAGAAATCGGGCAAAGATTAAAAAAGTATAACGTTTCAATTGAAAAGATTAAAATAAATAAATAGATTGCGCACCATGTCGCTGACAAACGAGGAGGCACTGTTCAGTTGAGCGGTGACGAAAAGTAATGGCCGCCGTCGAAGTTGTCAATCGTCCCTTCATAGATTCGGCGTTCCAATAAAGATATTTTCTTGCCGAATTCACGTCCTGGTGTCTGCAAATCTTCTTTCTGATGTTGGTGTAGTGTCTCTGGTTAAGTTTCTGTGTTGTATTTTGTAAAGTGGTGTATTTATAAGTCTGTTTCACTTTTTGTCGATCAGGCACTTTCGATGGTTATGTTATATACTGTTTTATGGTGTTTAAAATGTTATTTAACTGTCGTTTCATGCTATACAATGTTAGTTAGTCTTTTGTAAGTGTTTGTGTCACTGTGTCGATGTTGTGAAATGTTTTTTATCGCCACTCGCGATTTTCAAATTCGTATCATACAATGACTCGCCATTACGGTACTAGAAACTAGGTTAACTCGTTTTAATTGCTTGTGTGAAGTGTCCCATACAACTTTCAATAATCAACTCTCTACTTCCTTCACTTTCGACTAAAACCTTAGCCAAAGCAATATTATTCCTTTCATTGTTAGAATTTTACTTTGCATCCTGTGCATGTATTAAAGTTACATTATATAACTGCTTAAACTTTGGTTATTATTCAAATTTATTAGCTAGTTGTTACTTAATTTTATCCTTCAGTTCATTCGGCGTATTTTGATATCGAATAATGCCGTTTTATTATGTTTTTTATCTAAAATTGGTAATTTTACCTTCATTTTGTATCTTGTAAATTTTCAAAATCAGCTTCCTGTCATTATGCAAATTCTGCCATTTTTAAGTTATATTTATGATTATTAAATCTCATATTGTAATAAAAGGTTTATATTCCCTTAGTTTCTTGCAATTATTTGAATTGGTTAAGTTTTAAAATATTATGTTGGAATATATGACTCCCCTCTCCAAATTTTTGAGTTCTGTCATTTCCATTTTTATTAATAATTCTGTCTGTAATTTTACAATTGTTTCTGGTTTACCTTATCTAATTCCCTTCAGTTTAAATGTATTTAAGTACTTAGTTTCTCAGTTTTGATGATGTTTAGTTTTCCTCATTTTGCCTAGATTCCTAACAATTTTTTCACACAAATTTTTATATAAACATTATATATTGAATTATACCCTCTCTGACTTTTTAACATGTAATATAAATTAAACATTTTTTCTATTAAACATAATAACAATTAGTATCTGTCTCAATACTATAAACAGATAAGAAATATTTTTAAATAATGGTTGTCTTCAACTAATTAGACATTTTTTTATAATCAAAACTTAATACTAAAACAGAAATATTATTTATAAAGAATGTTTTTTACCATGCAAACATTTTATTCAACCATTAACACCAATACAAGTAATAAATATTTTACAATTAGGATGTCAGTGGTTCTAAACTTACTAAAAGGTTCTTATTACTAATACATTTTTAAAATATCCTATTCTGTATACACAAAACCTTATTCCTATATTCTTATTTACTATTTCTTATACTAAATTGAATTATGCAGTTTTTAAAATGGTTTAGGGTAATTGTACCCTGTCACTTTATGTCTGCATCTGTTTTTGTTCATTATTTACATAAATGTCATTTCAAACAGATTGACAGCTTGATATTATTACATGTATTATATTCCCTCTTGTACAAATCATAAGTCATTCAAAAGTTGTATTTTTCATTATCTACACAGTTTGTGGATGCCAAGGATGAAACATAAGGTTTATTTTTTATAATACACAAACTAGCACTGGTTCACTTTACACTTTTTGATGCTATTTCTAAATGGTCATTTAGTCTTATTAACATCAAGAGATTTGTTTGTGGGTTACAATGAAGATTTGTTCTTTGGGGATTATATTATTGTTTCACCTTGGTCCACTGGCAACTCTTACTCTATACACTTTTATTCTTAATTTTATTGTACATGTGGTTTCTTTTCATGCATACTTCGTTATACTTTTATTATTATGGTTTTTATTTATTTTGGGATATGGGGATATGGGTGTTTTTTATAAGAGCATTCCTTCTTCTTCTGGATGCTGTCTTCTTCTTCTTTCTTCAATGATGTCTTCTTTTCTTCTGGCTTCTTTGAATTGTATGTTCTTCATCTTCTTCTGGATGCCATCGGGTTTCTTGGGGTTACTTCTTCATCTACTCTTCTGGTTTCTTTAAATACATCACCTTTTATGGTGGATCTTGCCTTGTTCTGGGTTTCGTTTTTATTTATTCCTTATACTCGTTGTGGGTTTAGTAATACTCTGGGTTGCTTCCTTATTTACTCCTTACCTTCCTGGGTTATATTTTTAAACCTTGGGTTATTACATTGGGTTTTGATGATTCATCACTAGTAACATTGCTTTTATTCGAACTTATACTCTTAATATCAATGATTGTTCTGCACGGTTGCTCTGAATTAATTCTTTATATTATTTTAATGCTTTCTTCGGATTTAATGTTATTATGTTATATTAATTTAATGATCAATGCCATTCATTATTATGTGTTTATCTGTCACGCTACAACATAAACATGGATTAATTATTAATACAATGGTATATTGTTATGACTAACTCTAAATGACATTAAGCCATAACTGACTTTTCAACAACTGTTTATTATCTAATGTTAATATCTTGTTTTTATTATTATCAGTTTGTCATGAAAAATATTCTTTAATGTATCATTTTAAATTAATGATATTGGATTCTTATTTCTGTGAATAAACTCATATATCTTGGTGTATTAACACACTGATAGTCATTCGTTCTTGAATACATGATTAACAATACTAATTAACAACTTATTCCCTAATATTAAGACTTGCAAATTAAAATGTGGCAAGTAGTAAGTACTACTATTATCTAAAATCTACTTATTATCTAGTCTGTTACACTTTGTTTCATTTTGTTACTAATACACTTGTGTTCACTGGATAATTGCTATTAAGTGTCACAGTCCTTTCTGTGACTAGCCATTATCAGCCTTCACTAATTATTTTACCACTCACTGACGGTCTTCGATCACTCTTAACTCTTTACTAATGGTTTTAACACTGATTATTTGGTGTCAATCCGTATCAATAGGGTTCTATTTAATTTGGGGTTTTCACACTATCACTTTGCACTTTATCTGTTTAATTTAAGTGTTACTAGTGGGTATTACCTAACTTTAAATTCTCTTTCTCACTACTATGTTCACTATTTCTGTAACTCTCTACCTCTCACTTTACAAGGTTTAATTATAATATTAACAAGTTCATGTTGGTTTATTGTATCACAAACATGTTAGTATTGTGCTAATGTGATTTGTCATAGTTTACTCTATCTGTTTGTGGTTTACTGTGCCCTTCTATATTTTAAGTACTTAATAATTCGTATCTCTAGTTTGTCTGTCCTTACAATTATTAATATGATATACAATTTTCTTTGGTTTAATACAAGTGTGGTGTTCTTTCTTAGTTCATTTTCTTTTGTCCTACATTATCCGTCACTTCCTTAGTGTTGTGGCTGATTATTTCACTATACTTATAGGTTAATTGTCTTTTAGTCACTATTCTTCTTATTTACACTTGTGTTGGTGCGATGGCTATTTCTATTCTATTTGTAGTTGTCATCATCAGGTTGTTCTTGGTCCTTTGGGGCTAGTTCTACTCTCTCACTTACCATCTATTGGGCTATTCGGGTTAAATCGTCTTGTTTCAGTATTTACCATTTTGACTTGTTTGTTTGTTACTACTAAGAATTAATATAAGTTACTGTTCTGACTACCTTGATATGTCTGATCGTTTTATTATTCTGATTCACCCATTCTTCTATTATAATTCATCCCTTTTTACTCTAGTGTCAATGACTAAATAAATTATCTGGTCATGTCTTCTTCATTATGGTTAGGTGAAGATATGTACCATTACATATTGCCCTGCCACTAAAATTGATTATTTCAACAAATATCGTTCAGTTTTTTGATTGGAATTATCAATCATTATTTCATTTTATTTTCTCAATCACTGGTTATTTTAGAGCAATAGGTTCTTTTTATTTTTTTTTAGTGTCAATATACTTCTTGATCTTTGTATCATATTTTATTTTAATGTTCTTATCCCTTTGATATCTAATTCCCTAACATTTTTCCCTATCATTATATTGAATCGGATCGGAGGGGTACTTTTGACTCCATTGCTCCGCCGTAAAATACACATTTGATTGCTGGACTTATCTACAGTCAATCATTATAAAATTATACAAGTAGTCTTAGTGCGACTATAAAATAAATATCATTTGTAGGATTCTTCACATTATTATTATTTGGTTTATACAATACATTGTTTCAAATTATATTCTTTTTCTTTTATTCACACTCTCTAGCTCTCAGTGATTCGATATTGTTAGTGGGTATGGTATCCATGATCTTTTTATTATTATTGGTTTTGTTTATTTTTCTTACTGTTTAACACTAGTTATTTATTAATTGGTTTCAGGATGGTTTTTTCTCATTTTTAATAATATTTTTTCATAGAGGTTTGGTTAAATGTCCCCTTCATTCTTTGTGTCTTTGGGTCTACGATCTCATATGTATTATTTTGGTTGTCTTTGCTTACTATGTAGGGTCCTGTGTACAGTAACAGTAGCTTCTTGGCTATTCCTTCCATGGCGCTTGGTAATCCTCTGTTTTTGAGTAATCTTTGCTCTCCAATCTGATATTGTATGGGTTTCGGTTGCATTTGCTTATATTTTTCTCTGATTTTGTCAGTCTTCTCTAATATTTTATTGTGAAATTGAACTTCATCGAACTGATATCCTTCATCATTCGGAAATTGAATTAATGGAGTAATTTCTCTTCTCACTGCTTCCTCCATCGAAATTTGTGAACGGGTAAGATGTTTTTATCAAGTTGACAGGCTCTCGGAATTGAATCTCGCACTGATAATCTCTGACCTTTCCAGGTGTATTTGAAAATACGTGCTTGTAACGCTTATATACTTCGATCAGTTGTTCAGCTTGTTGAGCTGTTAATTGAGCGCTCGTTTTCTCTCTCTGGAAAGTTCGGATTTCTTCGAGTTTTTCTTGTCATAGTTCTTCATTGTCGGTCTCGTCATAAATCCCATTATTTAGTACATGTTCTCCAGTATTTCTGTACTCTTGGATATGGTACATTGTTTCATGTGGCTGTATTTCTTCACTATTGGTCAGTTCAGCTATCCATTGTATGTCATTCTTCTTCAAAATAAGTTTGTATTTGCTCAAGTCAATTATGGCTGAGTACTGGCGCAGCATATCGCAATCAATTAGCATCCGGAATGGCAATCCACTGGCTACTAAAAACGCCATTGTCACGGTTTGTCCATTGCTTGTCAGTTCGAGTTGCACTTGTTTTCGGACGGTTCTGTTTTGTCGTCCGGTCGCTCCTACAAGGACAATGTTGCTGATGGGTAACGTAAGTATAATTGTCTTACTTGCTTCTTGAATTTTCTGAAGTTCAATACTGTCGATTAATGAGATATTGGATCCAGTGTCTATCATGATTTGTACTGGTACTCCGTTGACTTGCGTTGAAATATAAGCAATCTCGTTATGTTTACTATCAGATTGGTTGCTACTTTCTTCGAGGAGTTCCTCTATAATATTCTTCAAATAATTATTGCGCACGATTGTAATTGTGTGTTCGCCGTTGGTTTGAGTAACGATGCGATTTAACCCAATAGACTGGTTCAGTGAGGGTACGAGTAGGTTTTTCACTGCCTCTCCTAATTTAACGTCATCTCGGACTGATTGTTATGATCGTCTTGCTGATTTATTGGCGGACTTCCGCTCATTGACGGTCGGGGTTCAGGCTGGTTGTGATCTCTTCGTACCGGTCACGCCTGTACACTTCTTGGCTACGACTTCGGCCCGTGTTGGTTCTGGTGTCACGTCCGTAATTACTATCACTGTACCGGTGTCCGTAGGCATTTCGGTTGGCACTTCGTCGTCCCTGATAAAACGACCTATTTCTCCCGTCACTTTCGGCCCTCACATAGTGCACTTGACGATAGTTACGATCTGTGTTGTTGCAATTTCGATTGTCATTTGTATTGCTGTTAAAATTTGGCCGGTTGTAACTGGTGTTATTCGGCCTATAGGGTTGATGTTGTGTGTTATTTGGACGATTGTATTGATTATAATGATTGTTCGGCCTATTATTGTTATGATAGCCTTTATTTGGTTGGTTGGTCGGATTGTTATTTGTTCTATTATGCGACTCGTTAGTCAGGTTATTTGAATTGTTCCGGCTGTTATAATTAGGACGGTAGTTATTGTTGTTATACTGGTAGCCGTTCTGAAAATTTTTGTTTTTGCCCCTGTCGTACCGCTGTCGACTTCTACAGTAATAATGCTCCCTTTCGTAATCTTCTAGCAGAGCTGCCATGGATTGGATGGTCTTAATTTGGCTACCCAGCCGCGCTCTGGAGACACCCTCTTCGTAATGAAAGGCGAGTTTAGTCACTAAACTTTCTTCTGGGATTTTCAGCTCCAGATTCCTTGCTAGACATACCTTTCCCAGGAAATATGCCATAAAAGTCGTCCCTCTGGTGGCGTCATACCTGCCGAAACATATACTGTCACGCACGATGTTTTGTGTTGCTTCCGACCAGTATTTCCTTTTAAACACGTCTTTAAATTCTTCGTAATTCGTGAGATCGTGTCTCGTGGCCGTCCACCAATTGTCATTTATATCACGAAAGTATTCGTCCAGGTACCCTCGGATAATACTCCATCTATTCTCCCGAGTCTTGGCCAGTTGTTCGTCCACTCTCTCCAAGAATTCCATCGGGTTTCGCCGGTATTGTTTGAAGTTAATTACTTCCCGGTTGTCCATGTGCTGGTACTGTGTTATTACTGGCGGTCTGTTGTTAATTACTTCCAGCTCCTCCCTAATTTTGGCAATCTCTCGTTGCTAGATTTCTTCAATTCTGTTTTTGTTTTGTTGACCTTGTCCGCGAACTTCGTTTACGGTGGTGTCAATCTCTCGGCTTTTCTCTCCAATTCTGTCCGTACCTGTGTTATATTTTGGTCAGTTGTGGATTTTATGGATTCTATTCGGATCTGGCTGTCTTCTTCCATGTTGGTCATTCGTTCGCCGAAGTCTTCTTTCGTTTGTTGCAGGTCATGGCTCGTAATTTCCCATTTCCCTTGTATTTCGGAAATCTCTTGCCGTATACTTGTCATCTCCTCCTCGATTTTCTTATTCACCTTTTCGTTGTTCTCAGCCATCTTCTGGTTCAATACCTCCATATTCCTCTGGCTGTCTTGCTTCAGTTCATCCATTTTTTCCTCCATGGTCTTACTATTTTCGGCCATTTGTTGGCTATTCTTGTCTAATTTCTCATTTAATGACGTTATGTTTTTATTGGTTTCTTCCCTGTTCTGGTCCAATTTTTCATTAATTTCCTCTTTTAATTCCTCCTTATTTTTGTCCAATTTTTCATTTAATGACGTTATATTATTGTTCGTTTTATTTAATTCTCCTTTGATATCTTCCACCAGTACTCTCATCATTTCCAGTTAACTCCCGTCCTCCAGGTTGTGCAGGTTTCTCCGGTTGATTTTCTGGCTGTACGGGTTTGACTGGTTCTGCGGGAGGTAACATTTGTTCGGCGTCTTCTACCGAAGTCACTTCCTTCTCTTCCGCTCGAACTTCCTTTTCGGCCTCCTTCGTCCGCCTTAAAGATGATGTTGTTGACCTTCTGTTCATCTTGTTGACCTTCTGTCGTACTTGCCGCTAGACGTTAATATTTCTCGTCAATCTAGCCTCACTAGTTGGTGCGCCACTCTGTAATATTTGTAAGTTCCCTTGTGTGTATTGCGTGTGTATAATAATATTTATTATTTGTGTAGTATGTTGATTTTTGTTATCGAAAAATTCAAATAGTTCGCCGTCTGGCTTGTGACTGATTCTCGTGTGAGTGGGGGAACACGTGTTGCCAACTTGAATTAATGTTGGTTATGTCGACCCACTGCTAGCAAACAAAACATACATAATATATTCTACAAATAAATACTGGACAGTTTGTTATCAGTATGCACTTTTTTATTATACTTTTGCTTGTTAATTATAGTTAAAGCTTCATGAAAATAATGACTGTTATAATAAAAGTTTTAGCCTCGGCAATATAATCTCTCGCTCAGCGTAGCGCTGGGTTGGCAGTGCAATGTTTACATTTGACTCTGGTTATTATTTCACAAAATAAATCTGCCAAAATGGGTTCTTTTAAGTACGAAACAGAGGTTTACATAACAAGATAACAAAATTAGAACATATAATTAAAAGTTTGTGATCATTAAAACTATACAAGGTTTGTTATAAATTGAATATTGTGGTGTTGAAGTGTGACAGTGTCTTTGTGTAACATAGGTTATCATGTGTTCATTCAATGTTTACAAAGTTATCTCTTTGGTTTATTAATCCTTGAAAATATTCAGTTATAGTGAGAGTTTTATTTTTTATAGTTAATAATTTTGGAAAGAGAATTTGTTTTATAATAAGAATCAGATAACCTCAGCAATACTCAACGTTAGTAGTTATGGTGGGCATAGTCATTCGTCCATATGAAGTAATGTGTCAATGTAGATTCTTCCTACTTCTGATCTTGGGTTCAAAATTGGGTTGTCATCTTCTTCAGATTGGATTACTAGTATTCTCCGGTCAACTGGATTAATTTCGGCTGGTCCTTGGTAGGTATTGGTTGTAAAGGCCTCTCATCTGATGTACTGCTATTCCTTCTCCAAATTATGGGCACTAATACTTTTTTCTAATGAAAATTTGGGCCCTTCATCGCGTGGCGTCTCTTCAGTTTGGCGTCACTACTTAAAGTCATTGTTCCTAACTGAATTTTGTCAATATTCGGTTGTTGTCATGGTTACTCAAAGTTTTTTGATTGGCTGAAATTGGTTAATTATTGTTTGAATTTGTATTCAAACTGGTTACAGATCTTCTAAATGTAATTAATCTTCAGTACTTCCTTTTTAGTAGTAAATATTATCACCACTGTTCATATTTTTGCTCAAGGATTAATTTGACATCCAATATTATAGTGTTCACTTAGGTATCAACATTTTGACAGTTTTGTGAATCTTATTTAATTATACTGTTTTCTCAGTTTACATTATTATCATAATATTTCTGTCTTATAATGATTGTCTATTTGTATTTCATAGTTTATGTGGTTTAGTCTTCCTAATGTCAGTGTTTAATTCTATAAATTGAAGTTTTTTGGTAGTTGACAGTTGGGAATTTGCATAGGCTTAAACAGCAATTGACTATTTTCCTTGTAACGGGTTATAATTGTTTGAATACAAGATTTTGTTTATTTATTCAATGTTTAAGTCGGTTCTTGTAATTGCGTATAATTTTATTGTTTCCCTATATTAACTTTTCTACTGTGATAATTCATTTTTGGTGTCATTGTGTTTGAATGTATGGTTGGTTTCTTATTTACTGGTGTCTGATGGTTTTTTAAAATCTGATTTCTTATAACATATAGCATAACATCTAATGGTTTTAACTATTCTCATAGCCATAATTCTTATCATTTAAAGGTAATTATTGGAACATAAACCTTAGTCATTAAAACACAATTCTTATCCATTTAAATATAATTATTTGAGACATATTATTCACTCATATTCTTCATCTCCCCATACTCTTTGACAAATTATAATTATTACTTGACATAAAAAATAAAGACATAAACATGGATTAATTATTAATACAATGGTATATTGTTATGACTAACTCTAAATGACATTAAGCCATAACTGACTTTTCAACAACTGTTTATTATCTAATGTTAATATCTTGTTTTTATTATTATCAGTTTGTCATGAAAAATATTCTTTAATGTATCATTTTAAATTAGTGATATTGGATTCTTATTTCTGTGAACAAACTCATATATCTTGGTGTATTAACACACTGATAGTCATTCGTTCTTGAATACATGATTAACAATACTAATTAACAACTTATTCCCTAATATTAAGACTTGCAAATTAAAATGTGGCAAGTAGTAAGTACTACTATTATCTAAAATCTACTTATTATCTAGTCTGTTACACTTTGTTTCATTTTGTTACTAATACACTTGTGTTCACTGGATAATTGCTATTAAGTGTCACAGTCCTTTCTGTGACTAGCCATTATCAGCCTTCACTAATTATTTTACCACTCACTGACGGTCTTCGATCACTCTTAACTCTTTACTAATGGTTTTAACACTGATTATTTGGTGTCAATCCGTATCAATAGGGTTCTATTTAATTTGGGGTTTTCACACTATCACTTTGCACTTTATCTGTTTAATTTAAGTGTTACTAGTGGGTATTACCTAACTTTAAATTCTCTTTCTCACTACTATGTTCACTATTTCTGTAACTCTCTACCTCTCACTTTACAAGGTTTAATTATAATATTAACAAGTTCATGTTGGTTTATTGTATCACAAACATGTTAGTATTGTGCTAATGTGATTTGTCATAGTTTACTCTATCTGTTTGTGGTTTACTGTGCCCTTCTATATTTTAAGTACTTAATAATTCGTATCTCTAGTTTGTCTGTCCTTACAATTATTAATATGATATACAATTTTCTTTGGTTTAATACAAGTGTGGTGTTCTTTCTTAGTTCATTTTCTTTTGTCCTACATTATCCGTCACTTCCTTAGTGTTGTGGCTGATTATTTCACTATACTTATAGGTTAATTGTCTTTTAGTCACTATTCTTCTTATTTACACTTGTGTTGGTGCGATGGCTATTTCTATTCTATTTGTAGTTGTCATCATCAGGTTGTTCTTGGTCCTTTGGGGCTAGTTCTACTCTCTCACTTACCATCTATTGGGCTATTCGGGTTAAATCGTCTTGTTTCAGTATTTACCATTTTGACTTGTTTGTTTGTTACTACTAAGAATTAATATAAGTTACTGTTCTGACTACCTTGATATGTCTGATCGTTTTATTATTCTGATTCACCCATTCTTCTATTATAATTCATCCCTTTTTACTCTAGTGTCAATGACTAAATAAATTATCTGGTCATGTCTTCTTCATTATGGTTAGGTGAAGATATGTACCATTACATATTGCCCTGCCACTAAAATTGATTATTTCAACAAATATCGTTCAGTTTTTTGATTGGAATTATCAATCATTATTTCATTTTATTTTCTCAATCACTGGTTATTTTAGAGCAATAGGTTCTTTTTATTTTTTTTTAGTGTCAATATACTTCTTGATCTTTGTATCATATTTTATTTTAATGTTCTTATCCCTTTGATATCTAATTCCCTAACATTTTTCCCTATCATTATATTGAATCGGATCGGAGGGGTACTTTTGACTCCATTGCTCCGCCGTAAAATACACATTTGATTGCTGGACTTATCTACAGTCAATCATTATAAAATTATACAAGTAGTCTTAGTGCGACTATAAAATAAATATCATTTGTAGGATTCTTCACATTATTATTATTTGGTTTATACAATACATTGTTTCAAATTATATTCTTTTTCTTTTATTCACACTCTCTAGCTCTCAGTGATTCGATATTGTTAGTGGGTATGGTATCCATGATCTTTTTATTATTATTGGTTTTGTTTATTTTTCTTACTGTTTAACACTAGTTATTTATTAATTGGTTTCAGGATGGTTTTTTCTCATTTTTAATAATATTTTTTCATAGAGGTTTGGTTAAATGTCCCCTTCATTCTTTGTGTCTTTGGGTCTACGATCTCATATGTATTATTTTGGTTGTCTTTGCTTACTATGTAGGGTCCTGTGTACAGTAACAGTAGCTTCTTGGCTATTCCTTCCATGGCGCTTGGTAATCCTCTGTTTTTGAGTAATATTTGCTCTCCAATCTGATATTGTATGGGTTTCGGTTGCATTTGCTTATATTTTTCTCTGATTTTGTCAGTCTTCTCTAATATTTTATTGTGAAATTGAACTTCATCGAACTGATATCCTTCATCATTCGGAAATTGAATTAATGGAGTAATTTCTCTTCTCACTGCTTCCTCCATCGAAATTTGTGAACGGGTAAGATGTTTTTATCAAGTTGACAGGCTCTCGGAATTGAATCTCGCACTGATAATCTCTGACCTTTCCAGGTGTATTTGAAAATACGTGCTTGTAACGCTTATATACTTCGATCAGTTGTTCAGCTTGTTGAGCTGTTAATTGAGCGCTCGTTTTCTCTCTCTGGAAAGTTCGGATTTCTTCGAGTTTTTCTTGTCATAGTTCTTCATTGTCGGTCTCGTCATAAATCCCATTATTTAGTACATGTTCTCCAGTATTTCTGTACTCTTGGATATGGTACATTGTTTCATGTGGCTGTATTTCTTCACTATTGGACAGTTCAGCTATCCATTGTATGTCATTCTTCTTCAAAATAAGTTTGTATTTGCTCAAGTCAATTATGGCTGAGTACTGGCGCAGCATATCGCAATCAATTAGCATCCGGAATGGCAATCCACTGGCTACTAAAAACGTCATTGTCACGGTTTGTCCATTGCTTGTCAGTTCGAGTTGCACTTGTTTTCGGACGGTTCTGTTTTGTCGTCCGGTCGCTCCTACAAGGACAATGTTGCTGATGGGTAACGTAAGTATAATTGTCTTACTTGCTTCTTGAATTTTCTGAAGTTCAATACTGTCGATTAATGAGATATTGGATCCAGTGTCTATCATGATTTGTACTGGTACTCCGTTGACTTGCGTTGAAATATAAGCAATCTCGTTATGTTTACTATCAGATTGGTTGCTACTTTCTTCGAGGAGTTCCTCTATAATATTCTTCAAATAATTATTGCGCACGATTGTAATTGTGTGTTCGCCGTTGGTTTGAGTAACGATGCGATTTAACCCAATAGACTGGTTCAGTGAGGGTACGAGTAGGTTTTTCACTGCCTCTCCTAGTTTAACGTCATCTCGGACTGATTGTTATGATCGTCTTGCTGATTTATTGGCGGACTTCCGCTCATTGACGGTCGGGGTTCAGGCTGGTTGTGATCTCTTCGTACCGGTCACGCCTGTACACTTCTTGGCTACGACTTCGGCCCGTGTTGGTTCTGGTGTCACGTCCGTAATTACTATCACTGTACCGGTGTCCGTAGGCATTTCGGTTGGCACTTCGTCGTCCCTGATAAAACGACCTATTTCTCCCGTCACTTTCGGCCCTCACATAGTGCACTTGACGATAGTTACGATCTGTGTTGTTGCAATTTCGATTGTCATTTGTATTGCTGTTAAAATTTGGCCGGTTGTAACTGGTGTTATTCGGCCTATAGGGTTGATGTTGTGTGTTATTTGGACGATTGTATTGATTATAATGATTGTTCGGCCTATTATTGTTATGATAGCCTTTATTTGGTTGGTTGGTCGGATTGTTATTTGTTCTATTATGCGACTCGTTAGTCAGGTTATTTGAATTGTTCCGGCTGTTATAATTAGGACGGTAGTTATTGTTGTTATACTGGTAGCCGTTCTGAAAATTTTTGTTTTTGCCCCTGTCGTACCGCTGTCGACTTCTACGGTAATAATGCTCCCTTTCGTAATCTTCTAGCAGAGCTGCCATGGATTGGATGGTCTTAATTTGGCTACCCAGCCGCGCTCTGGAGACACCCTCTTCGTAATGAAAGGCGAGTTTAGTCACTAAACTTTCTTCTGGGATTTTCAGCTCCAGATTCCTTGCTAGACATACCTTTCCCAGGAAATATGCCATAAAAGTCGTCCCTCTGGTGGCGTCATACCTGCCGAAACATATACTGTCACGCACGATGTTTTGTGTTGCTTCCGACCAGTATTTCCTTTTAAACACGTCTTTAAATTCTTCGTAATTCGTGAGATCGTGTCTCGTGGCCGTCCACCAATTGTCATTTATATCACGAAAGTATTCGTCCAGGTACCCTCGGATAATACTCCATCTATTCTCCCGAGTCTTGGCCAGTTGTTCGTCCACTCTCTCCAAGAATTCCATCGGGTTTCGCCGGTATTGTTTGAAGTTAATTACTTCCCGGTTGTCCATGTGCTGGTACTGTGTTATTACTGGCGGTCTGTTGTTAATTACTTCCAGCTCCTCCCTAATTTTGGCAATCTCTCGTTGCTAGATTTCTTCAATTCTGTTTTTGTTTTGTTGACCTTGTCCGCGAACTTCGTTTACGGTGGTGTCAATCTCTCGGCTTTTCTCTCCAATTCTGTCCGTACCTGTGTTATATTTTGGTCAGTTGTGGATTTTATGGATTCTATTCGGATCTGGCTGTCTTCTTCCATGTTGGTCATTCGTTCGCCGAAGTCTTCTTTCGTTTGTTGCAGGTCATGGCTCGTAATTTCCCATTTCCCTTGTATTTCGGAAATCTCTTGCCGTATACTTGTCATCTCCTCCTCGATTTTCTTATTCACCTTTTCGTTGTTCTCAGCCATCTTCTGGTTCAATACCTCCATATTCCTCTGGCTGTCTTGCTTCAGTTCATCCATTTTTTCCTCCATGGTCTTACTATTTTCGGCCATTTGTTGGCTATTCTTGTCTAATTTCTCATTTAATGACGTTATGTTTTTATTGGTTTCTTCCCTGTTCTGGTCCAATTTTTCATTAATTTCCTCTTTTAATTCCTCCTTATTTTTGTCCAATTTTTCATTTAATGACGTTATATTATTGTTCGTTTTATTTAATTCTCCTTTGATATCTTCCACCAGTACTCTCATCATTTCCAGTAAACTCCCGTCCTCCAGGTTGTGCGGGTTTCTCCGGTTGATTTTCTGGCTGTACGGGTTTGACTGGTTCTGCGGGAGGTAACATTTGTTCGGCGTCTTCTACCGAAGTCACTTCCTTCTCTTCCGCTCGAACTTCCTTTTCGGCCTCCTTCGTCCGCCTTAAAGATGATGTTGTTGACCTTCTGTTCATCTTGTTGACCTTCTGTCATACTTGCCGCTAGACGTTAATATTTCTCGTCAATCTAGCCTCACTAGTTGGTGCGCCACTCTGTAATATTTGTAAGTTCCCTTGTGTGTATTGCGTGTGTATAATAATATTTATTGTTTGTGTAGTATGTTGATTTTTGTTATCGAAAAATTCAAATAGTTCGCCGTCTGGCTTGTGACTGATTCTCGTGTGAGTGGGGGAACACGTGTTGCCAACTTGAATTAATGTTGGTTATGTCGACCCACTGCTAGCAAACAAAACATACATAATATATTCTACAAATAAATACTGGACAGTTTGTTATCAGTATGCACTTTTTTATTATACTTTTGCTTGTTAATTATAGTTAAAGCTTCATGAAAATAATGACTGTTATAATAAAAGTTTTAACCTCGGCAATATAATCTCTCGCTCAGCGTAGCGCTGGGTTGGCAGTGCAATGTTTACATTTGACTCTGGTTATTATTTCACAAAATAAATCTGCCAAAATGGGTTCTTTTAAGTACGAAACAGAGGTTTACATAACAAGATAACAAAATTAGAACATATAATTAAAAGTTTGTGATCATTAAAACTATACAAGGTTTGTTATAAATTGAATATTGTGGTGTTGAAGTGTGACAGTGTCTTTGTGTAACATAGGTTATCATGTGTTCATTCAATGTTTACAAAGTTATCTCTTTGGTTTATTAATCCTTGAAAATATTCAGTTATAGTGAGAGTTTTATTTTTTATAGTTAATAATTTTGGAAAGAGAATTTGTTTTATAATAAGAATCAGATAACTTCAGCAATACTCAACGTTAGTAGTTATGGTGGGCATAGTCATTCGTCCATATGAAGTAATGTGTCAATGTAGATTCTTCCTACTTCTGATCTTGGGTTCAAAATTGGGTTGTCATCTTCTTCAGATTGGATTACTAGTATTCTCCGGTCAACTGGATTAATTTCGGCTGGTCCTTGGTAGGTATTGGTTGTAAAGGCCTCTCATCTGATGTACTGCTATTCCTTCTCCAAATTATGGGCACTAATACTTTTTTCTAATGAAAATTTGGGCCCTTCATCGCGTGGCGTCTCTTCAGTTTGGCGTCACTACTTAAAGTCATTGTTCCTAACTGAATTTTGTCAATATTCGGTTGTTGTCATGGTTACTCAAAGTTTTTTGATTGGCTGAAATTGGTTAATTATTGTTTGAATTTGTATTCAAACTGGTTACAGATCTTCTAAATGTAATTAATCTTCAGTACTTCCTTTTTAGTAGTAAATATTATCACCACTGTTCATATTTTTGCTCAAGGATTAATTTGACATCCAATATTATAGTGTTCACTTAGGTATCAACATTTTGACAGTTTTGTGAATCTTATTTAATTATACTGTTTTCTCAGTTTACATTATTATCATAATATTTCTGTCTTATAATGATTGTCTATTTGTATTTCATAGTTTATGTGGTTTAGTCTTCCTAATGTCAGTGTTTAATTCTATAAATTGAAGTTTTTTGGTAGTTGACAGTTGGGAATTTGCATAGGCTTAAACAGCAATTGACTATTTTCCTTGTAACGGGTTATAATTGTTTGAATACAAGATTTTGTTTATTTATTCAATGTTTAAGTCGGTTCTTGTAATTGCGTATAATTTTATTGTTTCCCTATATTAACTTTTCTACTGTGATAATTCATTTTTGGTGTCATTGTGTTTGAATGTATGGTTGGTTTCTTATTTACTGGTGTCTGATGGTTTTTTAAAATCTGATTTCTTATAACATATAGCATAACATCTAATGGTTTTAACTATTCTCATAGCCATAATTCTTATCATTTAAACATAATTATTGGAACATAAACCTTAGTCATTAAAACACAATTGTTATCCATTTAAATATAATTATTTGAGACATATTATTCACTCATATTCTTCATCTCCCCATACTCTTTGACAAATTATAATTATTACTTGACATAAAAAATAAAGACATAAACATGGATTAATTATTAATACAATGGTATATTGTTATGACTAACTCTAAATGACATTAAGCCATAACTGACTTTTCAACAACTGTTTATTATCTAATGTTAATATCTTGTTTTTATTATTATCAGTTTGTCATGAAAAATATTCTTTAATGTATCATTTTAAATTAGTGATATTGGATTCTTATTTCTGTGAACAAACTCATATATCTTGGTGTATTAACACACTGATAGTCATTCGTTCTTGAATACATGATTAACAATACTAATTAACAACTTATTCCCTAATATTAAGACTTGCAAATTAAAATGTGGCAAGTAGTAAGTACTACTATTATCTAAAATCTACTTATTATCTAGTCTGTTACACTTTGTTTCATTTTGTTACTAATACACTTGTGTTCACTGGATAATTGCTATTAAGTGTCACAGTCCTTTCTGTGACTAGCCATTATCAGCCTTCACTAATTATTTTACCACTCACTGACGGTCTTCGATCACTCTTAACTCTTTACTAATGGTTTTAACACTGATTATTTGGTGTCAATCCGTATCAATAGGGTTCTATTTAATTTGGGGTTTTCACACTATCACTTTGCACTTTATCTGTTTAATTTAAGTGTTACTAGTGGGTATTACCTAACTTTAAATTCTCTTTCTCACTACTATGTTCACTATTTCTGTAACTCTCTACCTCTCACTTTACAAGGTTTAATTATAATATTAACAAGTTCATGTTGGTTTATTGTATCACAAACATGTTAGTATTGTGCTAATGTGATTTGTCATAGTTTACTCTATCTGTTTGTGGTTTACTGTGCCCTTCTATATTTTAAGTACTTAATAATTCGTATCTCTAGTTTGTCTGTCCTTACAATTATTAATATGATATACAATTTTCTTTGGTTTAATACAAGTGTGGTGTTCTTTCTTAGTTCATTTTCTTTTGTCCTACATTATCCGTCACTTCCTTAGTGTTGTGGCTGATTATTTCACTATACTTATAGGTTAATTGTCTTTTAGTCACTATTCTTCTTATTTACACTTGTGTTGGTGCGATGGCTATTTCTATTCTATTTGTAGTTGTCATCATCAGGTTGTTCTTGGTCCTTTGGGGCTAGTTCTACTCTCTCACTTACCATCTATTGGGCTATTCAGGTTAAATCGTCTTGTTTCAGTATTTACCATTTTGACTTGTTTGTTTGTTACTACTAAGAATTAATATAAGTTACTGTTCTGACTACCTTGATATGTCTGATCGTTTTATTATTCTGATTCACCCATTCTTCTATTATAATTCATCCCTTTTTACTCTAGTGTCAATGACTAAATAAATTATCTGGCCATGTCTTCTTCATTATGGTTAGGTGAAGATATGTACCATTACAATATATATTGTAACGTTACATAACCCAGTCCCAAAAAACTGATAACTTAATTATACTACCATAAAGGTCAGAAATGGGTAAACTATAACTAGCTCTAAATTACGTTATATCACCAAACATTATAAACTATATTGAAGTGATATACAGTGTAACAAGTGAGTTATAGTGTACCCAGTGCGTAAATAAGTGAATGTGAAGGGAGCATCGTACAGACTTGTGCTGTAGATGTAGGAATTATGGATTATAATAGTAGACTGTGATGCTACTAACCAGTTATGTATTTTATTTAATTATTGTATGATTTATATTGTGTAGGCAACTAAAATTTAGTACCTATGTTTAATTTTATATTTAATAAAATAATTATGTTGGTATATAAGATAACCCAGGGTTAAAAAATAAAAGAGTTAAATATTAAGATGATAATAAAAAATAAAATAATACTGTATGAGGAAAATGGCAGAAGAAAATAGTGCAGTGTAAGAATACTATAAGAGATTAATAAATAATATATAAATTCAATTAAAGTTAATAATAATATTAAAGACTTATATCTAAAGTTATAAGAAAATAAACGAAAAACTGTTATATAAATCAAATTGGAAAATAAACCAAAATTAAAAAGAATTATTTTTCTATAAATCAGAAATAAATTTATAATAATTAGAAACAGCCTATATACTCAAAAGTAAATAGAAGCACCAATAAAAAATGATATAAATTATGGGTTACTAAGAGTAATCAACTAAACGTTATGTAACTCACCGTCTGTGGCTTAAGTAAATGTCTTTATACAATTGACATGTTTCGGGACACTTGTCCCATCCTCAGAATATTTAAAAAAGTCTCTTCATACCATCATACGATGACACAGTCGTCAATATATTAAAAATATTAAAATCCACATAACACAAAACACAATTAATGTGTAATTGTGTTTTGTGTTATGTGGATTTTAATATTTTTAATATATTGACGACTGTGCCATCATATGATGGTATGAAGAGACTTTTTTAAATATTCTGAGGATGGGACAAGTGTCCCGAAACATGTCAATTGTATAAAGACATTTACTTAAGCCACAGACGGTGAGTTACATAGCGTTTAGTTGATTATAAAATACGTGGCTTGGACTATAAGTGGATTTATTCCATTAACAATACTAAGAGTAACAGAATAACAACATATTTTTTAATCGAAAAAGATATTGAAAACCGTCCGGTTGGAAAAAGTGATGAGACCAAAATTGTATTAAAAAACCATTTAAAACGTTTGGAAACAGTACAAAATTATAACAAAATTAACTCACAGTATCCACATTATGTACAAACTCCTTTAGATATCAAATATAACTTGCTTTACCCAATAACAAAGTGAAAGAAACCTTCCCCAGATCTGGCCTAGCCGAACCGCACTTCGAGTTTTAAACGAGATTGTATCTGAAAGACATTCAATGAAATTACAAAACAACTAGAACAACCACATGAGAAACCGCTTCACGCAAGTAAGAACTTCGAGGAAAGAGGTAATATAAACATTTCTTTTAATAATTAACCAAGAAAACCTCAAATCAAATCGTTGTGCAGTTCATAAATTTCTAAAAATGTTGTCATGTGTCTAATAAAGAAATAATCTGCACTCTCGCGGACAAATCCGGAACTACGTACTACGAAAAAAACAAAAAAATCGAAATTGATTATTTTTATCTTGTAAAGCGTAGTATATAATTATCCATTTCTGACCATCTCATAACACAAAGAACTTACCATTAACCCTGGGGAAATAAATAAAACGAATTATATGTTGATTGATGTTTAATTAAAGATAAAATTGTAAAATCATTAAAAACCAGATTTTGTGATAATTTCATGTTTACTTAACTAAATCGATATAATGTATTAGTGACTGAAAAGATCGATTGTAATATTTGTATATTGGAAGAAGAGGAAATCAATATTATACAAATAAATACTCTTAATATTTTATGTTGAATAATAAAATGTGTATTCTTTATTGTAGAGGGTAGTTGTTGTAGATTTTAGTAAGCCAAGAAGAGGACTATCCATCGGGGAGTATTACTGAACAGTGTCGTTTGGTTAACCTAACATTTGGAGATTGATGTCAAAATCAGCTGATCTTATGAACGGCGAATATTTGAAAAATAAGAAATTGTGTACTCTGGGTGTAAACAAATTATACTTACTCTCTCTTCCAAATAAGATTAAACAACTTCCTTAATCTCTACCAAATCACACACGCTCGATTTCTGTTTCGTTGGGTAAAAATTACAATCTGATTTATGTAAACATTAATACTTATAATCCATAAGTGGCGATCGCAAAAAGGTACTCTGATCACTCCGAGACTGTCAAAGGACGGACGTCACCCCGTATTTAAGATTACATTACAAAAATGACGTACTAACATTGGGGCTGAATTAATTATAAACCCGTAATTGTAATACACTCTTGGAGAGGTTGAAACCTTTTTTAAGGTTACGTTACAAAATGGCGCGCAACGTAAAAGGGCTGTAATTAGAAAAGAATTTTGAGATATTCAATAAATTAATATACCAAAAAAACCTAATTATCGTCGGCAGTTATGAGAAAACAAGAAATGCATAATACCAGAGGCAGATCGAAGAAGAGGGCAGAAGACAAGGAGAAGGAAGAAGATGGACAGGAACGAGAGATAGAAATAGTCACGGACAGTGAAATGGAACAACCGATGGGTGATAAAGAAGAAACTGAAGCAATTATGAACACGGAAAAGGAAATAGTGGAAGAGGATGCCCAAGGGGACCAACCAGACAAAGCGGAAGCCAGGAGAGAACCAAATTGGCAAGACATGATGAGATTTATAGCCGAGAAATTTGATAAAATAGATGAAAATTTTAAGAAACAGGAGGAAAACTCGAAGCAAACCAATGAGGAAAATAAGGAAAATTTTAAGAAACAGGAGGAACACTTGAAGCAAACCAATGAGGAAAATAAGGAAAATTTTAAGAAACAGGAGGAAAACTTGAAGCAAACCAATGAGGAAAATAAGGAGAACTTTCGGAAACAGGAGGAACAAAACAGACAAACCAATGAGAAAATAGATAGTATTCAAGAAAGTTTAGTCAAACAACTAAACGAAAAAATTGAGACCATTCATGGAAATATCAGAGAAACCATGAATGAACAAAACCATGAGTTGAGAGAAATAATTAAAGGTCAAAGGGAAGATATGAATACCAAATTTGAAGAAAATAATAAAAATATAAAACAAATTCATGAGAAGATTGAAATGATCAGTAACACACTTAGCCAAAAAGCAGATTCATACAAGAGGGAAACAAATAAGCAAATGGACAGTGGTTTCAAGAATTTGGATGAAACACTAAACAGCACTTCCGAAGGTACTAAAGAAGACCAAAGTGCATTGTTATCTGAAGAGAAACCTAACAGAGAAAGAAAAGATAATGCCCATAGAAATTAACATTAAGGGAGTAAAGAAACAAGTAATTAAGAAAACAAAAGAAAGAGGAATAATACATCTTAACAAAAGGAAAAATACACGGGAAGAAGTAGATATGATTAAGAGTGGGCTGGTTAATGTACTTAATCTCCCAATCGTTAATTACAGAGAATTGACTGCTTTGAAAAGTTATAGAAAAACCTTAACTAAATCTATATTTAAATTAAATATACCAGTAAATAAAAGGTCAGTGACATCACCAGTAAATGATATATCATCAACGTATTTGTGTAATAGACTACATATAAATATGATAGAAATAAGTGTATTAGAAAAATTACAAGACCTGGTAGTAGAAGAATATGTTACAAAGAAAGAAAGAGTTCGGAAAACGATGGTAACCATTGAATTTAATGAAAATTCAATATCAGCAGAGTTACAATATCAGATGATAGAGAGCTATTTAACAAGGACAAAAATTATTATGGACACCCCAGTAATCCGAGAACATGGAGTACCTGAGTTAATGGACCATGGTTAACCTAAATAATAACAAACCAGAAAAAAAAGGGGACTGAATTTTTGAAAACCGACCAAGCAACCCATTGAATAGCGGAAGAAAACCCCAAAATTCCAAAAGTATGTAAGTACAACTTACTTAAGATATTTCGAAACCATTTGATTTAACAAAAAATAAGAACAGATTATTAAATAATATCTATAAAGAATTGATTTAAAATGAAATTATAGGAAAAATAATATTTTATGGTAACTAACAGAAGAATAAATAAATAAATAAAAACAATTGATGGTAATGTGCTCAGTTAAGAAAGTCAAATAAGAAGAATAAAGAATAATTTAATGACTCCAATGAAACTGAAGGAGGATGATAATTAATACAACAATAATTAGAATTTCTTGGAATTGAAGATTATATAAGAAGAAATGATACGGAGAAATATGTCACAAGAAGGAAAGTCAAAAGGATTTTAAAATAATGCCTATCAATAATGTTATATGCTATTAGTTAATGATAAAGAAGAAGGAATCAAGAAGAAGAAGAAATATATAATTTAATGCAAACAGCAACAGTATGAAGAATCCCAAAAGTGTTTAGTATTAGTCGCTAATCGACTACTTATAAGTTTTTTTTATTATAATGTATTGACCGTAGAAATGTTCCGGCAATAATTTTACTGAGCAGGGATGACGTTCCCCTGGTCTCAGAAGGTGTAAGGATGGACAGCGGAGTTATGGACCCAAAAGTGGCCACCCGACTGGTACCACCGCACAGGATAGGGAAAAATGTTAGGGAAATTGAATATTTAAGGGATAATAATTATAAAATAGCTGAAAAGAGTGATATTAGATTCCAGAAGTATAGATGAAGAAAATAGAAGGAAGATAGCAGATAGAAGCTTAATTGATAAAGCAAATTTATAGAAGTAAATAGAAATAAGTGTTAAAACAAGTTTAATATGATTAGTGTGACCAGTCCTTATCAAGTAAAATGTGGAAGTACCACTACCCAGAGAATATAAATCATTGAGGAATTTGCCTCCAAGAGAGAGAGAGAGTTGAGTAAGAAAACAGCAATTACCACCAGTCTGAAATACCAGTCAGTATATAACCAGTTTGAAATGAAGGAAGATATTATGAAGAATAAAACCAGGAATATTATGAAAATTGAAACAATCAACAATTTATTTTGGTAAACAAGTAAAACAAAAATAAATTTGTTCTAGTGGGGGGGCTTTATGTAATGTTACATAACCCAGTCCCAAAAAACTGATAACTTAATTATACTACCATAAAGGTCAGAAATGGGTAAACTATAACTAGCTCTAAATTACGTTATATCACCAAACATTATAAACTATATTGAAGTGATATACAGTGTAACAAGTGAGTTATAGTGTACCCAGTGCGTAATTAAGTGAATGTGAAGGGAGCATCGTACAGACTTGTGCTGTAGATGTAGGAATTATGGATTATAATAGTAGACTGTGATGCTACTAACCAGTTACGTATTTTATTTAATTATTGTATGATTTATATTGTGTAGGCAACTAAAATTTAGTACCTATGTTTAATTTTATATTTAATAAAATAATTATGTTGGTATATAAGATAACCCAGGGTTAAAAAATAAAAGAGTTAAATATAAGATGATAATAAAAAATAAAATAATACTGTATGAGGAAAATGGCAGAAGAAAATAGTGCAGTGTAAGAATACTATAAGAGATTAATAAATAATATATAAATTCAATTAAAGTTAATAATAATATTAAAGACTTATATCTAAAGTTATAAGAAAATAAACGAAAAACTGTTATATAAATCAAATTGGAAAATAAACCAAAATTAAAAAGAATTATTTTTCTGTAAATCAGAAATAAATTTATAATAATTAGAAACAGCCTATATACTCAAAAGTAAATAGAAGCACCAATAAAAAATTATATAGAAATTATGGGTTACTAAGAGTAACAGAATAACAACATATTGATTAATCGAAAAAGATATTGAAAACCGTCCGGTTGGAAAAAGTGATGAGACCAAAATTGTATTAAAAAACCTTTTAAAACGTTTGGAAACAGTACAAAATTATAACAAAATTAACTCACAGTATCCACATTATGTACAAACTCCTTTAGATATCAAATATAACTTGCCTTACCCAATAACAAAGTGAAAGAAACCTTCCCCAGATCTGGCCTAGCCGAACCGCACTTCGAGTTTTAAACGAGATTGTATCTGAAAGACATTCAATGAAATTACAAAACAACTAGAACAACCACACGAGAAACCGCTTCACGCAAGTAAGAACTTCGAGGAAAGAGGTAATATAAACATTTCTTTTAATAATTAACCAAGAAAACCTCAAATCAAATCGTTGTGCAGTTCAGAAATTTCTAAAAATGTTGTCATGTGTCTAATAAAGAAATAATCTGCACTCTCGCGGACAAATCCGGAACTTTACGTACTACGAAAAAAACAAAAAAATTCGAAATTGATTATTTTTATCTTGTAAAGCGTAGTATAAAATTATCCATTTCTGACCATCTCATAACACAAAGAACTTACCCTTAACCCTGGGGAAATAAATAAAACGAATTATATGTTGATTGATGTTTAATTAAAGATAAAATTGTAAAATCATTAAAAACCAGATTTTATGATAATTTCATGTTTACTTAACTAAATCGATATAATGTATTAGTGACTGAAAAGATCGATTGTAATATTTGTATATTGGAAGAAGAGGAAATCAATATTATACAAATAAATACTCTTAATATTTTATGTTGAATAATAAAATATGTATTCTTTATTGTAGAGGGTAGTTGTTGTAGATTTTAGTAAGCCAAGAAGAGGACTATCCATCGGGGAGTATTACTGAACAGTGTCGTTTGGTTAACCTAACATTTTGAGATTGATGTCAAAATGTGACGATTTAAATTGTACCAATAATCAAAATAATAAAAAATTTTAAAAATTAAGGTAGCGAGCTTTTAAGCCATTTAAATCTCACTGTAATAATATAAAAAAACCTGTATGTACTCAGTATGAGAGGAAGCAGTAATTAGTTAGTAAGAAGATACTCTAATAAAAAGATAAATTGTAAAGAGTTATTAATATCGTATTTAACCCTTTGCTTGTGATCAAGCGCTGACCTGTTGATTCCAGACTCGACATGTTTTCCGAGTCTTGTGTAAGTTAGAATAAGATAAAAAACCTAATGTTAATAATTAAGAATCTGAAGACACAGATAGTCGCTAAAACAACTAATTTAAATTATGTATATTTGTTTAGGGATAGTTTGTATAAATAAAAATGTTAACATAAAGAGAGACAGGGACTATATTCTCGCGCAGTAATTGCCCCTCTACCATTTTGTCCAGTACCAGGCGAAGGGAGCAGAATTTCGCTCTCTCGCAATGGTGACTTCATACAGTACGGACGTAAGAGTTATGCTCTTACACTATATTACCTATACTTTGTTTTACCATAAGGTGGTATACAAGAAATAGCTGCTTAAAGCATATGTATGTGTTAACTAATATAGTTATGTAAATAAACAAGAGATTTAAAGTGTAAAACTCGAAACGTAAAAAAGGTGTAACACAAGATGACTTCGAACTTCAAGAACTAACAACACTTCCAACATCATACCTGGAGATGTGAACTATCAGAAGCCACAAACTCTAGTACACACGACAGAATATGCAGATCATGACATCTGAGAATCTACAAGTACCATCGTAGAAGGTTCAACCTGCGGACTTTGGAGCCCTTTACTGACGAAGACCATTCCGAGATGACGACGTAGCTGTTCCTGTTTCCCAAGACGGATACCCCAGGACGAGTTTTCTGCATACCAACTAAAAGGTGACTCGATAGCCTGTCTATCGAGGGTTACTAATATTTGTTACACAACACCCCTTGAAAGAGACTTTTCAGAAACTATTAACTTTGTAAAGACTAATAAATTAAATCTAAGAATTTCATGTAACTATTCTAACTTCATACGTTGTAACAGTTTATATGCTAATGTATAGTAATATAATTCAAGCAATAATACCATTCTTCCAATGGTTGAATAAAAGAAAGTCTTGCAAGCTAATATCATGAATTGATTATGACTAAAAGTTTTAATGAATAAATACCGAAGGTTACCCGGATCCGAGGTATAGCTATATAGAATCAATTTTGATCCCAAAGTTTAAAGAAATCTTTCAAATAACTTAATAATTGAATTAGTAATGTCATGGGATCTGTCAGTAAATGTTTTTAAATGTAAAATAAAGAGAAGTCTTCTTGTTACACACATATGAGGAGTGCTTAAATCAATTGTATACCTTGCCATTGTTTCCTTACACAGTTAGTAAGTAATCTGTTATATAAATGATTTGTGATACATTCTGTTACAACATAGGCAGCCCATCTAGTTAACGGAGTTTAATTACGATGGGTTCCCTGGATTTGTAACGCGGCGAAAAGACGTTACAAAAGTGCGCCACTCTGCTTAAAAGTTAAAGTAGTTGTAAGCATCGCGACGCAAACAAAATTGCGTCACTCTTTTTAAAAAAAAAAGAAGGAAACAAAGGAAAGAGTTTTATTTGTGTATGGAGTGTCACAAACAAAATTGCGCCTCTATGCGTAGATAATTTGTATGATCAATAACTAAATATATAATATTGATCTATGCACTCAGAAAGTTACCTTAATAACTTTAATGTTCAAAACATATTTAATAGTTTATTAAGTTACGTAAATGATAGTATGTATAAGTGAAATATCCTTAGCGTCATACAATGCATATAGCTTTTGCATTCTATATGCCAGTAGGAACCTGCATTACTCTATATAATTACTTGCATACATGAATTGTGACCAAACATAACAATTGTGGTCAACCGAACAATCTGTAACAGGTTTGTTTACGACAATCCGTGACCTGTTGTTTCCTGAATCATTCTGCACAGTGTATGTCCAACAGTATAGCTTACATACACTAGTATGTGTTATAAAAGAAAAATTAATTAAAAAATAACTTTGTTAATAATAATAAAGTAATTAAGTAGAAGTTCGTGATTTAAAACTTGTGAACAAAATAATTAATTTACTTAATTGAGAAAAGTTTATGAATGAACGGAGTCAAAGTGTTGTCAAGCGAAATAATAATAATAGATTTGTTGAATAAGATTGTGCTCCCCTTCTCTCGTTTATACCGGTATAAGGTAGTTGTGTTATTCAGTCGCATTGTGTAGAGAACAATAAGAGTAAAACCCCCTTTCTCACTGACACACAAGATCCTTTGTTAACTAAATACAGAGGGTGACCTACATTCCAGAAAACAGCTGATCGGCTATTTAACCTTGAAAAATATGTGTGTGTGATTTCTGTCTCTCCCTTAGAAGAGAAATTGTTCTTTTCTAATTTGTGTAAATTGATTGCTTAAGAATTTATTATATATATGTGTAATATATGTGTAGTGTACTAGTATTAAATTTAAGTACGTGCTAATGTGTTAGAACAAAATGGCCCAATTTAACCCGGATTTGTTATTAAAAGACGAGCTATCTTACGAAGCCCTTTTGCGTGGACTACCCCATGCTGATGTAACAGTCGCGGAATTACGAAGGTCAATTCGCGAATGTGGATTTGATGCGCCCGTGCAATTAAACTATCTAAGCCAACTCGATTATGAAAGCGAGAAAGAAATTTGTAATGCCAAGTATAGTGAACTATACTCATTGTCTCAAACACTCCAAGACGAGAAATCTCCGGCAATAATTTTGCGGACTACCCAGAGAATAGAGCATTTAACCAGGCGAATAAAAAATTTGTCGATCTGGCCGAATCTCACAGAAATACCCGTTGATGTACAAAAGCTAGCAGACGAAGCTCTTCGCCGCTTACCTTCAATTATTAACGACCTAAGACGAAAATCCAACTCATTCAGAATGGACGAAATAGAGAAAACATTAATGAAATTACACATCTCCCCAGTACAATCCCCCACCACTGGTTTACCTCCGCCTAACTCGGATCGGAACTCACCTATCGTATCGCAAGTGCAAGCGAACCCAGAACAAAATACTGATACAGATGTAAATGCCCCTCCTCCCGAGCATTTTCAGTTTCGTCCCGGAAATAATGAATTGACCAACACCTCCAATGAATCCAATCGCCCTCATCGAGGAATTACACCTATGAACTATAACGCAGATCTATACGGTAAAATGACTCACCCTGTGGAGAAGATTTTAACCGAAATCCCTTATACAGATGGCTTAAATGTTTCCAAATTACTAACATTTATTAGTTATCTTCTTCAGATAAAGGATCTACAGCAGCTGAATGACTGGCAAATTTTACAAGTTCTGTTACCAAAGTGTAAACCCCCGTTAAAAAATCGTGTCCTAGAAGCCCTAACCTCTACATTCCCAGTAGAAGAGCTACATAGCTCTATAATAAAATACTTTATTCCCACCGGCATCTATGAGGAGATAAAAAGAAAGACAGTACTCCGAGTACAAGGACATCAGGAGAGATTAGCTCACTACATCTCCGATATTAGGGAGTCCTCTCGACTATTACGTGTAAGCTGGAATGAAACACAACTGGTGGACACCATTTTAATAGGCGTGTCACCTGAAGAAAGATCTCGACTATCATTGATGAATAGACCCAATACAATTGCTGATCTAGAACAGTGCAGTATCCATTCTTCAAATGTATGGTACTCAGATCAAAATAGAGAAGCAATGAAAACCTCTGGAACTAATAGACATCAATTGCGTGCACTACTGCCTGATGTAACACCCTCGTATGAAAGACAAGTTTCTAATAGACCTCACCATGTGCGCAAAGCTGGTAAGTTAAGTGTAAACCCCGATAAAGCGGAAACCAAGTACCCACCTCGCAGAAAACCCACCTGTTATAATTGTGGCAAATATGGGCACATAAGAAGAGAGTGCAAAAGTAAGCCATTGGAACGGAATAACCCCAATTCAAAAAACATGTAAGGCAGGGAGACCCGAAAACCTGTGTCTTCCACAGCTACTCGAAATTGGGTAAACTAAAAGAAACCAGTAATAATAATAATAATGAATTATTCTGTAACCAAGTGAAAAACAAAAAAGGTGCGAAAGAAATCGACCCCTATGTGCGAGAATTTCGTGAAAAGTGTAATGCGATTAATAGATGTAAATGGAAAAAAAATCTACTACCATTAATACGAGTCGACTTAGGCGTTACATCCCCCATCACCTTAATTGATTAATTGATTCGGGATCTAGTAGAACTTTAATCAGCCAAGAATTAGCGGACATGTTAGCTAAACATCATCTAGTAAAACGGAACCAACTAGTGAATATAAAGTGTACTACCGCCGATAAACGTAAAATAAACATAAACCTGAGTATTACCGTTAAGGTTAAAATAAAAAACCTAAGTTGGATGTTTACAATGTTAGTATGTAAAGAATTAGGACCTGATTTAATATTAGGTGCAGATTTTATTAGTAAGACAGGGATGATTATTGACATCTACGAGCAAGTATTTTATTTCAGATTTGACCGTACAAGGAAACATAAATTTGATAGTAATGAAGATAAACGTTGTTCATCTACTGCACATGTAATACACCAAGATTCAGATTTATCTCACCTAGAAAGAAGAGATAGAGTCAGAATACTAAAACTAATAAAAAAATTTTCCTCGGTTCTTACACCAAAACTAGGACTTACGGACCTAATAGAGTATAAAATTAATCTGAGTGATCAGAAAGTAATACGACTACCCCCGTACAAGTTGTCGCCTCCCAAGATGGAAGTCATGCGAAACCACATCAACAAGTTATTGGACCAAGGAGTCATAGAACCCTCTACGTCCCCATATTCTTCACCCTCCTTTTTAGTACCGAAAGGACCAGATAAACACCGACTAGTTGTAGACTACAGGCAATTAAATAAAAGAATAGAATTTGAATCAATCCCTCTTCCAGACATCCATAGTGCGTTTCATTATTTTACTAAAGCTATGGTCTTTACGGTAATGGATCTGAATCAAGCATTTCACCAAATACCTCTTTCAGAAGAATCAAAACGTCTAACAGCGTTTGCAGTTCCTTTTAACTTGTACCAATTTACTAGGGTACCCTTTGGAATATCTCAAGGAAGTTCCGTATGTAGTAGACTATTGGAAAAGATATTTCACGACATTAAATTTAAATATGTGTACCACTATTTGGACGACATCGTAATATACAGTGAATCAATGGAACAACATCTCAAACATTTGCGTGAAGTGTTATCTCGGTTACTAAGAGCAGGATTAACGGTGAACCCAAATAAGGTAAGTTTTGCTGTCCCTCAGTTTTCTTTCTTAGGACACATCGTGAAAGCGAATGGAAAGGTAAGCATTGACCCCGAACGTACCCGCGCTATTAGAGAATTTGCACCCCCACGAGATGCAAAAGGTATAGCCCGATTTTTAGGTATGGTGAATTATTTCCACAAATATATTCCCCATCTTGCCGAAATAGCAGCACCCCTAAACTCCTTACGAAAGAAGGGAACGAAGTTCGAATGGAGCTCAATACATCAAAACACGTTTGAGCAACTTAAAGAAAGTATTATATCTCCCCCAGTTTTGCAACTAGCTGATTTCACAAAACCATTCGTCGTGCAAACCGACAGTTCCAGTGTAGCGTTAGGTGCAGTGATATACCAAGAGATAGATAACTGTAGACTACCAATTAGTTATGCATCACGAACACTGAGCGATCTAGAAAGAAAGTATTCTGCATATGAATTGGAATGTTTAGCAATTGTTTTTGCGTTCGAAAAGTTTAAACCCTTCCTAGAACATAAAGAATTCCTTTTGGAAACCGACAATCAGGCGTTATCATGGTTATTGAATCATCCTAAACAATTAGGACGAATTGGCAGATGGATATTGAAATTAAACTGCTACAAATTCAGAGTGCAGCATATTAAAGGTACTCAAAATGTAGTCGCCGATACCCTGTCCCGTATGTTCCAGTCACCCACTAAAACTTCCGAAAACGTCGTGAAGCAGGAAATGGCAAGTGCTAACGCCGTAATTACTGAATTCCCCCTTGCCTTTACAAACATTGCCCTGTATCAACAACAAGACCCCTTACTGAAGCCTATTATAGAACAACTTACCCAAGGTATTAAATCCGAGAAGTACGTATTGAGTAAGAATGTACTGTGTCTCAAGATAAGAGACGGAAAGGAATTAAGAATAATAGCCCCGGATGTAATTAAGCCCATGCTGATGGAATACTTCCATTCATCTACCATAGGAGCCCATATGGGAATCAATAAGACGATACATCGTATTCGAAAGGAATATCATTGGAACAATATGAACTGCGAAATAGCTACCTTCGTAAAGAAATGTTCATTATGCGCCCTTAGTAAACCAGCCAGAAATACTCAAGTAAGCCAGTTGATATCAGAAATCCCAAAGACCCCTTTTTCGAAACTTTATCTAGATTTCTCAGGTCCATATCCACGATCCAAATCAGGAAATACCATGTTACTGATATGTGTAGATTCGTTCACCAAATTTGTGTGGATGTATCCCATGCGACGAGCATTAGCGTCGACAACAGTTAAAATACTACAGGAAAGACTATTTAAAGACTACGGTACTCCCGTACGTATAGTATCTGATAACGGTCCGCAGTTTAAAGCAAAAGAATTTAAGAATATGTGTTTCAAGTTAGGGATAGACCATGTAACCACTACAGAGTATCGACCGCAAGGCAATATTGCTGAAAGGTATCTACGAAACCTCAAATCTGCGCTAATCGCCTATCATGCGAACGATCACACGTCGTGGGACCAAAATCTATCCTGGATTCAATACGCTTTTAATTCAGCTTACCACGAAGGTCACAAGTCTACCCCGTTCGAGTTACTATACAAGTATCGACCAAACCACCCTTTGTCCACAAGATGGAATATACACGATCTGCTGCCTCCGCAAATAACGGATAAGCAGATAAAGCGAATATGGAACAAAGCCCGCTCTAACTTAAGAGCAAGCTTGGAAAAATCCAGAAGATACCACGAGAAAGGTAATCATAGCAACTCAGTCAGGTACCAAGTAGGTGACTTAGTAATGTACAAGACTCACCCCATTAGTAGTGCGATTGATAAGACCACCTCTAAACTATCATTCCGATGGTGTGGCCCTTACCAAATCCAAAAGTACCTAACTCCAGTTACAGTAGCCCTGTGCGAACCAGCAACTCAGAAATATGTGCGGAGAACGCATATTTCGCAACTAAAGTTGTATAAGAAGAAGTGATGGTATAGTATAACCCAAAAAGGAAAAGGGAATAGTAGGCAGTAAAGAAAATTATATTTCTGAATCCACGTGAAAAAAAATGTAAAACGTAGAGTTTGGAAACGAGGCCTGATCAACCTGAGTTCCAGTTCTGCGAAGCATGCATTAATGAATAATCATTAACTAGATAGGTACTAACACTCATTAACTACATGAGTTATATAGGACTCACAGAAGACAAGTTAGAATTCTAAATAGTAAAGATTTAGAAAGTTACTCTACAGAAGAGAGAGTTAAACAAACAAAAACCCGGTAGTAAATTTAAGTGATAGAGATAAGAAAGAGTTTTGTGTTTTAATTGTAGTTAATAAGAATATAAAGTATACTGTGTTGTAACTATAGGAAATAACTATGTGGACAACGTTGTAAAGTGTCCAACAACTATGTGAAAGAAATTACACACACTAACCCCATTCATACTCCCAGTCCCCAATTGTGAGTTAGACTCAAAAAACTTAACCGTAGCGTGCAAATTAAGCGGTGGAGTATGTGACGATTTAAATTGTACCAATAATCAAAATAATAAAAAATTTTAAAAATTAAGGGTAGCGAGCTCTTAAGCCATTTAAATCTCACTGTAATAATATAAAAAAACCTGTATGTACTCAGTATGAGAGGAAGCAGTAATTAGTTAGTAAGAAGATACTCTAATAAAAAGATAAATTGTAAAGAGTTATTAATATCGTATTTAACCCTTTGCTTGTGATCAAGCGCTGACCTGTTGATTCCAGACTCGACATGTTTTCCGAGTCTTGTGTAAGTTAGAATAAGATAAAAAACCTAATGTTAATAATTAAGAATCTGAAGACACAGATAGTCGCTAAAACAACTAATTTAAATTATGTATATTTGTTTAGGGATAGTTTGTATAAATAAAAATGTTAACATAAAGAGAGACAGGGACTATATTCTCGCGCAGTAATTGCCCCTCTACCATTTTGTCCAGTACCAGGCGGAGGGAGCAGAATTTCGCTCTCTCGCAATGGTGACTTCATACAGTACGGACGTAAGAGTTATGCTCTTACACTATATTACCTATACTTTGTTTTACCTTAAGGTGGTATACAAGAAATAGCTGCTTAAAGCATATGTATGTGTTAACTAATATAGTTATGTAAATAAACAATAGATTTAAAGTGTAAAACTCGAAACGTAAAAAAGGTGTAACACAAGATGACTTCGAACTTCAAGAACTAACAACACTTCCAACATCATACCTGGAGATGTGAACTATCAGAAGCCACAAACTCTAGTACACACGACAGAATATGCAGATCAGGACATCCGAGAATCTACAAGTACCATCGTAGAAGGTTCAACCTGCGGACTTTGGAGCCCTGTACTGACGAAGACCAGACCGAGATGACGACGTAGCTGTTCCTGTTTCCCAAGACGGATACCCCAGGACGAGTTTTCTGCATACCAACTAAAAGGTGACTCGATAGCCTGTCTATCGAGGGTTACTAATATTTGTTACACAACACCCCTTGAAAGAGACTTTTCAGAAACTATTAACTTTGTAAAGACTAATAAATTAAATCTAAGAATTTCATGTAACTATTCTAACTTCATACGTTGTAACAGTTTATATGCTAATGTATAGTAATATAATTCAAGCAATAATACCATTCTTCCAATGGTTGAATAAAAGAAAGTCTTGCAAGCTAATATCATGAATTGATTATGACTAAAAGTTTTAATGAATAAATACCGAAGGTTACCCGGATCCGAGGTATAGCTATATAGAATCAATTTTGATACCAAAGTTTAAAGAAATCTTTCAAATAACTTAATAATTGAATTAGTAATGTCATGGGATCTGTCAGTAAATGTTTTTAAATGTAAAATAAAGAGAAGTCTTCTTGTTACACACATATGAGGAGTGCTTAAATCAATTGTATACCTTGCCATTGTTTCCTTACACAGTTAGTAAGTAATCTGTTATATAAATGATTTGTGATACATTCTGTTACAACGTAGGCAGCCCATCTAATTAACGGAGTTTAATTACGATGGGTTCCCTGGATTTGTAACGCGGCGAAAAGACGTTACAAAAATCAGCTGATCTTATGAACGGCGAATATTTGAAAAATAAGAAATTGTCTACTCTGGGGGTAAACAAATTATACTTACTCTCTCTTCCAAATAAGATTAAACAACTTTTTTAATCTCTACCAAATCACACACGCTCGATTTCTGTTTTGTTGGGTAAAAATTACAATCCGATTTATTTAAACAATAATACTTATAATTCATAAGTGGCGATCGCTAAAAGGTACTCTGATCACTCCGAGACTGTCAAAGGACGGACGTCACCCCGTATTTAAGATTACGTTACAAAAATGACGTACTAACATTGGGGCTGAATTAATTATAAACCCGTAATTGTAATACACTCTTGGAGAGGTTGAAACCTTTGATATAAGCGAGACGTTACAATATATGTATCATTGTATAGAATGGCGCTCCAAGATCGTGGTACTCCACAAATTTAAATTATATTAAATTTGCAACAACGTTTATATATATATCGTTGTACTATATTATAACTTCCTTTTCAGAATAGTTTTGGTATGCATTATATTTGTCAAAATCATTCCCTCTTTCTTCCAATAATTCTAACATAAACAACACAACGTAGGTAAACACCCTTTCCATCTAGTCCTATCACTACCTATGGGCGTGGTCACTCACCTTTTCAGTTATTTACCATTATTTCAAAAACATTCCATGTGTGCTATTTACTTTCTATCCCTAATGTTCTCTGTTCACGCACTACCTTTTACTTTTTAATTATATTATAAAATATAATAATTATATATTTTAGAAATATTATAATTTCTTCATTATCAAAATTAGTTTTAATATTCATTAAATTATCTAACCCTTTTTCCCCTTCTTTCAATATTTCCAACTCCTCTCTAAGTCTTCATTCAACTTTATTATTAACTACTTTTAAAATCTCATAGTTTCAAGCGGATTAACAAGATTGTGATTTTCTTCTACGCAATGTCATGTACATAAATAATTTGTTCTGTTACCTTCTCCTAGTTTATGGTCAGATAACCTGGATTCGAATTTCCATCCTGAGGTTTCTTCTATATTTTTATTTCTTGTCAAATAAGGTACTATTTCACATATTTTAATTGCTATATCTATTCCAAATTTTTTAATTTTTTTTTGTATACTATTAATACTCCACATTGTATAATTATTTTTGTATGTGTTCCTATGTATGTCAATGACCCTACATAGTTCTTTTGTTTTGGTTCATTTCTAGCTTACTTCCTGTTAATATTTTCCATAACTTTATCCACTATATTGGTGTATAATTGTTGTTATTTACAATTTTCTTTATCTTTTTTTACCTCCCTATCTTTTGTTTCTGTTTCCTTTAAGCACTTCTGAGCTCTATATCAATCTATATATTTATGGCCGTCATTTCATATCTATAAAGGTACAAGTCTTTCAGAATAATTATATCAGAATATGATAATGTCATAAATATATTGAGTTGCAGCTTTTTGTTATCTTTTATCTGTATGTTTAAATTAGGTAATTTATTTTATTACCTCCTATCTCTTCTTTGACCTATAAATTTTTATCCTCAGTATTGACGTCATTTACAAACGACTGAGCTTTTTCTATACCTCCTTCCCAAATTACCAATATGTCTTCAACATATCTAGTCTAATTTTTTTTTTTTTTTTTTTTTAGTAGACTTCAATAGTTGCTTTTCAAAGTTGTTCATATATATTTCCGCAAGAATAGGGGAATATAATGAAGACCCCATAGGTAGTCCTTTTTTTCTGTATGTAATAACCTCAAATAGTTTTGTTCTAGACATTCGTTTACTATTTTTACAAATTTTTTTCTACTTGTAATTTTCCATACTATTATATTGTATTAGCTTAATAACTTTACTCACTGTAATGTTAGTGAACAAGTCCAACTATAACAACTTTGTATTTTCATTTTCCTTTATATTTTTTATTTTTTCAATAAGTTTTACATTATTTTCTACTTACTCAAGTTCATATTTTTCTTACAATATTCTGCTGACCTCTTTAGATAATTTATATACAAGTGCATTAATAAAAGAAAAAAGGGTCTAATTGGTCTTCCCTCTTTACGTAATTTTACCTGACATTTAAAAGTTGGTAAATATAAGTATATTTATTATAATAGATTACTGCTTTGTAAGTAACTCGCTGAGTGCTTGCATGTTTTTTATGTGATATGTTCAAATAATGAATACTTCTGCCAGTAAATTTATTTTATTTCCACCTGATGCTCGTTTCACAGAAATAATTCTGTATCTTTAGAGGGTTTTTTATATGAATTAACACATAATTGAATTATTTTGATTATAATCCAGTATTATTATTATTACAGGTAAATTTATTATATAGGTATTATAGACATTTAAAAAATAATATAATATTTTTACAAGATAATTCTTCATTATGAGAAACTTGAAAGATGATAATTGAGGATAATTTTCTTTGTCATCGTTTCACAGACATACCACATGTGAAGAAACATTTTAAGTTTTTGATGGCTAGTTTAATTACAAACACATAAATTGGCCCTGTGATCTGATGGCCTAACTCATGGCAGACAACATCCACTGGCAGCAGCTTTCCCACTTTTGAGTAGCTGTGCCTCCAAGTTTCAGCTCAGACACTACAGAATCAGTCCAAGCTCCCTTGGCTGTGCAGTGGCTCTGGGCATGGCAGCTCATCATTCTGGCCAACATCTTATGGCAACCACACTTATTGTCCAAGCCTGTATGGCTGTAAGCTCCTTTGGGTAAATCTTGGAAGCATGGAACTGTATCATATGGAACTGAGATGTGAAGACAGAATGGAGCAAAAAACGCGTTCAGTAATTTTCAGTAGTATGCATCTGCTTGAGCTTCTTTGGCTGCACTGTTGCCCTAGACATAGGAAACTGGTAAGTTGTGCAAATGGCTCCTTTTGGGAGCCAAGGCAGCTGAATGATCCAGCTCTAGTTGACATCTTATGGCAACTGTACCTATCGTATATGCCAGTATGGCTCTAAGCTCATGTGGGTGAATCCATAAGAGAGCCATGGTGCTGCATCCCAGGCATGCAGCCAGGCCATAGCATCCCCATCCTTACTTGCATGACATTTTGTGCAAAGGGGACCTACATTTTAACTCCTTGTGCTGCAAACAGATGACTGCACTGCACTACAAGAAACTGCTGTTCATTAAGCTGTTACCTGGAGAACACACACACACACACACACACACACACACACACACACACACACACACACACACACACACACACCAGGGTGCTGTCTTCTGACTACAAAAATTGGTGTAACTTGTGTGGAGTATGCAATAATGGACATAATCTTCATGGACATGCCATGAAGGACCTCCCCTCCTCACAAGTAACATGGCATCATTGTTTCGTTCACATTTTAAGGCAAAACCTTGTAACCAAACCCCTACTTTAAGTTGTTTTTGATGAAGCTGTGAATGTTATTAATTTTATAAAATTCACAATCAGCAAATTCCAGACTATTAAATTATTTTATGAACAAATTAGAGATGAACAGATTGCTTCTAAAATCTTTGTGTAGAAGTAAGATGTATTGTATCGTATGGTAAAATACATTTTTGCATAGCTATTTTGATGTAAGACGTACAAATTTAAAGTTTTTTCTTCACGATTACTCTTTCCATCTTGCCTTTGTGTTTCATCCAACCAGGATTGTCTTGGAAATCGTGGATATTTACCAGACATTTTTTTTACAAATAAACAAACTGAACTTGGGACTTAAGAGCAACTCAGTAATAACATTAAAAGTATCAAAATATAACTCATCATGAAAAAGTTGGACTTTTAGAGTTCATGTGTTAACAATAGCTGGACTGAAATATTGGAATCATGCATATCATATTAGTGCTTATCGTATAAAGTAAGGAAAGGCCAGAAATTTATTAAAAGGCCCTAAAATTTTCTATAAATTATTATTTTCTAAAATTTAGAGAAGAGAAAAGTCTTTATCTCATCAGAGATGATTATTTCATATCAACCAAAATTTTGATTAACTAACGAGAAAAAATTAATTGCACTTTTGAGTGAGCCTTGCATAAGGATTTTAAAGTAAAAGATCTTTACACCTGATGGAAAAACATCGTTGAATAATATGCACAACTTAGAGAAAAAGCACCAAGTTTCTCTTGCCTTGTACAAACACTAGGAGTAAATGTTTGAGATTTTGAGTTTAAATTTGAGAACTGACCACTGAAACCCCAAAATCTGTCTGGTACAAGGTAGTTGTGTTAGTATTGAATTCTCATAATTTGTTTGTTCCATACATAAAAATAGCTCTTCTTAAATATTTGTTCTTTAATTCTATATATTACCAAACTGCACTGATGTTTTGTTTGTGTTACCACTGTAAAAGGACGCATGCAGCATTGTTGTATGAAAATATAAAAGGTTGGAAGTTTAAACAAATTGATGAGAACTGAGTGTCTTTCATGTGTTATTATCCCTAAGTGTATCCTGTTCTTGACATGATGTAGAGAATTAAACTTTAATTTTCTCTCATCTACTGTCTTTATTCTATGGCATCATCATAGATACGCTTTACTTTATTTGCTATATAAAGTTAAGAGATGCTTTACTTTATTTTCTATATAAAGTTAAGAGATTTTTAACAATAGAAAGCAGTATAAAAAGAGACAAGAGACTCTTATATGAAAAGTTTTTTTTTGTTTTTAACAAACAGCTATATGTAGAAGTGTACATAATGGTACATAAATTCATTCATGCATTTAATTAATTGACTTTGTAGGACTCACATTTTTATGTGCTCTCATAACCTCTGTCTGAGGTGTCCTCATAATATGATGAAGGACAATACTGTATTATAGAGAAATTCAAAATATGTATATGGAAATATAAACTGTACTTTCCGAGGAGAGGCGGAAGCATCAAGGGTTCAAACCTGAACACTTTTACAGATTTAAAGATACTCTGAGGCCTGTCTCATGTACAATACGAAGCACACTGTATTTCATATTATAGCAGATGCAACGGACATAAGTGGCATTCGAGCCTCGACAGTCTGTAGATTTACAATCTGCTGGGAAGTTAATTAATCATGTAATATAAATAACTAGAAATTCATATTCGATAAAAGCAATTATTTTTTTTAATGCTGACAATAAATGAATAAGAAGTAAACAAAATACAATCAATAAGAAACAAATTAACAGGTAATAAAACTGAAAACTAGTATTATTACAATTTTAACACTCATATTAACATGAAAGAGTATTTTTTTCCACTTATGTATTAACTCCAGTCTCTTTTATTTCATTAGAAATTTTTGAATTACGAAGTTGTAAAAAGTATCTTTCACTCATAATTTTTGTAACATTTTCTTTTCAATAATAAGCTCAAACTACTCAAACAGTCTTGACCTTGGGTACACCTTAGTGATATGTTTTAAGGCAGAAAATGAACATTCTGTGGAGCTTGTACTGGGGATTGTCAGTATAAGCTCAGCTAGTTTGTATTGTTACATAATCCGGAAAAAGTGTTACACCATTATAGAACAGTCTACATGTTTCTCGGATGTTCCAGTGGAATCTGGCTGTAATGTTGTGTGCGTACGTGATCTCAACATGCGTTAGCAAGACTTTTCTAGACTCCGCCAGCCGCGTGCACTGTGTCAAGTCCACAGTCAATTACGCTCTAATGTAGGGCTGATGCGTAGTATGGAATGTTTCTGGAATTTCGGCGGGGTATAAATACAAGTACTCAGTGACCCTCAGTTTCAATTGCGATTTATTTCAGTGCAGTTCGAAGTATTGTGGCATAGTGTTATGTGTTTCATATTTGAGCAACACAAATTATTGACAATTTTTATTTTTATTTGTTGTAAGAGACTATCTTGTTGATTAACAACTGTTTGTGATAATTAAAGCCGTCGATTAGTGACCTAATTGGTGTCTTGTATTTTGTTTTCCACTGTACCATATGACGATCACTAGACCGTCGTAAGAGTAGTGTCAGAAGTGGGATAGAACCATTAACAGTGGAAACAGTGGATGTCAGTCAGATGATGGAAAATTTACAGGTGATGCTGTTGCAGACGGAGAAACGCAGGCAGGAGGCGAAAGAAGCAAAAAAATGACAGGATGAAAAAGCGGAAGAGAGACAGAAAACCCTCCTGCTGGAAACACAAGAATGGCAGAAAGCACTAATTTTGGAATCTGAAGGATGACAAAAAGAAGAATGTAAGCAGGAGGCAGAGGAACGGAAGCGTGAAACAGAAGACATCAAAGAGTTAATACAGCAGCAAAAGCAGACAAAAGAACAAACTGCTGCAGAGTTAGGTCTCCTATGAGGTGAGCTTAATAAACAAGTTACTAAAATGTTGGAGGTACAAGAATCAATGACATTGAAAATAGCTGAAGTAGAAAAATCTGTTTCGAGTGTTGAAGAATGTGTCTACAGAAATATCTGTCATAGAAGAATCTATGCCAAATAAAATATCTGCAGTAGAAGACTGAATTACAACCATAAGAGAACAAATTAAAAATGAAGTTGTAGTCCATGAAGACACAACCAAAACAAATTTCTGAGCAGACTGTACCAATGATAAAGACAGAAAAGACAATAGGGAAAGTCACCTTGCCTGCAGTTGGGACAGTTCATGTCAAGGCCCCAACCTTTGACGGAAGCAATCACTGGGCAACGTACCTCTGCCAATTTGAAGCTGCTGACTATTGGACATGCACAAATAATTGGACAGAGAAAGACAAGGCAGTGTCACTCGTTCTGCATTAAAGGGACCTGCGGCAGAACTACTACAGAAAGTGCCACCTGACAACCAGAACACCTATGCCGAATTGATAAAAGCTCTGCAATTACGGTGATAAACATTTGCGAGATGTGTACTACTCTCAGTTGAGAACAAGATGACAATGCTCCGGGGAGAGTCTTCAAGAGTTTGAAGCAAGTATCGACAGACTGATTAGATTGGCCTATCCTGAAGCACCAGAAGATTTTCGAATAATGTTTGCAGTGCAGACATTTATCGATGGCATCGGAGATTGTGAATTTCAGCAAGTGTTACGAATGGCAAGACACCGTTGTAGCTCAGAAGCTCTTGTTCTCATCCTAGAGTTTATAGCTGCCAAGTCAGCGTCCCGCTACATTAATGGGTTTATGCAATCACATTGTAGTCAGAAGATCCCTGTATCACATTGCCGTTACAATGGGTGCAGAAAAACAATTTTGTCAAACAAACTGTTCAGAAGTTCAAGAGTGCTGCAACAGTTTGAATGATGGGAAAAAGACAAAAGACACAAGTGTTACAACTGTGGGAAAAGTGGTCATCTACTGTTGGGAGAAGAAAATACCAAGAGAAGAGAGTGATAGCACCAATTGGAGAAGTAAAGCCCCAGAACAGCACACAGTTTCCACGCTACATAAGACTAGTGGAAACTTGATCGTTAATGGATTTGCAGAAGGTATACCAACATCGTTTACAGTTGACATGGTCGCCACAGTGTCCATTGTGCGCCCTGACTTAATTAGCAACCGACGGCCTCAAATTAGCTCTTGTACAATACAGACTGTGACTGGAAGCCCCGTCAAAGTGTTAGGAAAGGTAGATGTACGTGTACGCCTGGATCTTCTTGAGTTTAGTCACCAAATGCTTGTTGCAGACGTCGTAACAATATCCTTCTCTAAGCCCGTATACTAGTTGTTACCTTGTTAAGTTTGTAAATAGGCATGCCATTGAATTCAGGGCTCGCATAAATTACACTTAGTACACTTTAAGTAAAATGTGATTCCATAAGCTAATTTTAGACTATTTTATAAGTCACCAGGAAAGGTTTTCCTGTAGCTGTCAAATTTATTGTTCTGTCAATGATTTCATAATACAGTCGCCTATAAGACATAATCCCGCTATCGCAACAACCACTTTTTTAATTCAGCTCAGTGTTATTTTCATCTTGAGATGTTGCTGAGCTCTAAAGTGTTTCAAGTGCATCCTTCCTGTTATTTTGTAATTCACGAAGAGCATCATTCATTTATTATTACAGAAACAATGTCCAACGTTGTAGTTTACAGTGTGTTGTAAATTACATCCTTATAGAAAAACAACTATGAAATAAAAGATCCCAAAACTAGTAAGAAATGACAAAAACTCTTGCCTTCACGATAGAATCTGAATCCCATTCATCAGAATTATTAACTATAAATTGAAAAACCTCGGATATTGGAGAGTGTGTCATGCCGTGCGGAAAGATTACACACAATCACTGAAAGGAAGGAAAACAATGAAAATTGCTGAGGTTTATGAAAAAGTTACTGAGGTCCTTTTTCAGTGTTTAGACTACAAATGGAAAATGGAATGCCTATCTCAGGACCTATTTTACAAGAAAAGCTCTCAAGTCCTATGAAGAATTAAAAGAAGAGAGAGAACCTGGATTTATGCCAAGTAATGGCTGGCTAGACATATGGTAGCAGTGATACGGAATCAAACAATTTAGTATCTGTGGCAAAAAACTGTCTGCTGACGCCTGTAATATAAATAAATTCAAGGTGAAATGTCATAATAATATTGAAGAAGTATGTCTCACTGGTGAACAAATTTACGACTGTTATGAGACAGTCCTTAATTTTCGAATGCTCACTACTAAAAGCGTGGCTGTGAACAATGAAAAACCTTCTCCAGTCTATAAGAGGTCCAAGGAAAGGGTCACAATTTTGGCATGTAGCAATGCAACGGGTGAACATAGGTTGAAAATTGCTCTCATAGGAAAAGCCACAAGCTTTCTAAAATATAAAATTTATTGATACAGCCCGCCCGTTTGGTACCAAAACCAGCCTAATGCATGGATAGACAAGACAATATTCAAAGACTGATTTCACAAACAATTGTCCCATCAGTTGAGAAATTTTTGAAGTCAAAATATCTCACAAGGAAAGCAGTTCTTAATCTTGATAATCCTTTGACTCATCCAGATGTTGAACATCTACAAGATAGAGAAATTAAAGCTATGTTTCTCCCGTTGAATGTCACTTCATTGTGCCAACCTATGGACCAGAGAGCTTTGTCTTCTCTGAAGAGACGATATAGACACATGCTTCTGTCATCTTTGCTAGATGTTGTTGGCTGGATCGCTGATTCATGAAACGAGTTTGAGCCGTCTTGGAGAAAACTTTTAGACCATTCAGGAAATGAATTTTCTGAAAATAAGGAGGAAGCAACTCCACAATGCAACAGCAATTCGGAGCTGGTCGATTTGATGGGAGAAAATCCTAGGATGTGAGGAAGCTTCAGAAGGTGATGTTGAAGAATGGATGGACCAGGATGACGCTGAGGAAACAACTTAGAGATTATGAAGTTGTTGCTGCCATGAAAGCATGGGAGGAGATAGAAGAAGACAACTCGGAAGATGACGTTGAGAATTGCCAACAACAAGAGAAGATGAGCCACAGTGAAGGTGTGAAAGCTGTTTAGGGGTGTGAAGGCTGTCCATTGAGCAACAAGGAGCATCTGCAATGGACATCATCTTCCTCTGTCAACTTTGTGATGAAGCAGGAAGAAGTAGAAAAGTCAATAATTACAGTTTTTTTTTAACTATTAATTTTGTAAGTTATGTACAATAGTGTTTTTTTTTTCCTAAAGTTTTGTGTAAAATGAACTTTCATAAAGTTTTCTTTTTTTAAATAATCCTAACATTATTTTTGCAGTTTACTTTTAGTTGGTATTCAATTTATTATTTTCAATTTACATGCAATAAATGTATTGACATAACCTGTAATAATTCTGCATAAATCGACATTTTACTAACTTGACACCCCTTAGTCCACATCATGTCAAGTTGTGAGGTTTTACTGTATTATATTAGTGACGTGATCAAATAGTCCATTCAAAGTACTGTCCAAGCTCAAACGAATCTACATATGATTGAGACCGTTAGTGTTTGTGTTGTGCAGATGACAAGTGACTAAGATCAAGGAAGCCACTTTTTGTCCATACTCCACTTTCACTAGAAAATAATAACCAGAGCCAGCAAAACAGTGTATTTAATTTCACACAACCTGTAATCTAAGGAATAGATGTATACTGAGAGACAGAATAATGGCGAGTGTATTGCCTTTGTGTTTAGTCGTCAAGTTTGGTAGCTTGGGACAAGGTCAACCATTACTAAGAATTTCTAATTTTTCTTCAAAAGTTTTCACTGAGAATTTGTTAAAAGATCTACTACAATGCACATATGATCCTCCATATAAAAAAGCAATTATAGTTAATATTACCTCGTGTATCCGGGTACACTGGTGCTCCTCCTTGCAACTTCGTTGTTTTTAACAACTACGCGTTTCGGGACTCATGGTCCCATCATCAGTTTTGTAAAAACGAAAATCACTCACATGGAGTACGTCAACTTAATAAAATACAAATAAAAACTTTCACTCGCACATCATTCCAGAACATAAAGTCATAGTACCGCGTACATACAATTACACCACTACACGATGCGCATCGTATCGGACCGCGCGAGCGACTAACCGTTACGCGCCGTACTATCTCTACCTCTATCCATGTGTTGTTCCAACACGCGTATGGCCGTGTCATACAGTCCATGAGTTGTTCCATACACGCATCGTGTAGTGGTGTACTTGTGTGCACGTGGTACTATGACTTTATGTTCTGGAATGATGTGCGAGTGAAAGTTTTTATTTGTATTTTATTAGGTTGACGTACTCCATGTCAGTGATTTTTGTTTTTACCAACCTGATGATGAGACCATGAGTCCCGAAACGTGTAGTTGTTAAAAACAACGAAGTTGCAAGGAGGAGCACCAGTGTACCCGGATACACGAGGTAATATTAACTATAATTAGTTATATGCAACTTGGAGACCACAACACAATATGTATAAAAAAAGCAAGTTATTTAAAGTACCTAAACACTATTTAAATAATTGTAATTAATCACAAATCATTGAATATAGCAATGATTTTTTTAAACCATCACAGCATTAACAATTACAAACTTCCCCCAGCACAGTTTGTGCGGTATTAAAACCACACATAGGCCGGTCATGAGTGACCCACAATCGCCACCACACTTCTCCTCTGTTCCTCTCCCTGTTTTCCAACACCTTCAGCAAAGACAAAGCCTCCCCCTTTGCGTGCAGTCATTTTACCAGATGTTCAGTAGTTGGACTACAACATGCACTGGTGTCACGCTACATTGATTATAATATTTGAAATCTTTTTAAATGTATTTCATGGTAGCTGTTCAACATAATTTATTTTCGAGTTAATATGTACACTCCCAAAATGTGTATAAAAAGTTGTAAACATTTAAGAATATTGTTGGGTGTGCACCACAAATATCATGCTTATAGTGTCGTGTTACACAAAACATACACCAATGAGTAAGGGACGTTTTTGATTATACGAGGTGTGATAAAAAAGTAATGAGAATTTTGTAATTTTCTCAAAAAGAATTTATTCAATCTTCAATGTTTATCACGTCCCCTTCAAAGTAGTCTCCCTGTGATATTATACACTTATGCCAACGTAGCTTCCAGTTTGTGAAACACTGGTGGAACGCCTCTGTAGGTATCGCCTTCAGCTCAGCCTGCGATTTTGCCTTTATCTCATCTATTGTTGAAAAACGTCCTTTTATTGTCCTTTTGACCTTGGGAAATAGGAAAAAGTCGCAGGGAGCCATGTCTGGAGAATAGGGTGGTTGCGGCATCACAACGGTAGTGTGTTTCACCAAGAACTCTTGGATAAGTAAAACAGAATGCGCTGGTGCATTGTCATGGTGCAAAATCCACGAGTTGTCTCTCCAAAATTCGGGTCGTTTTCTCCAAATTGCCTCACGCAAATTGCGTAAGACCAATACTCCTTGTATACTCCTTGGTAGTACTCCTTGTTGACTGTACGACCTGACAGTAAGAATTCATGATGAACAATTCCGTTGTAGTCGAAGAACACAGTTAGAAGGACCTTGACATTTGACCGAACTTGATATGCTTTTTTTGGTCTTTGCTCCTCAGAAAACTTCCATTGGGACAATTGAGCCTTCGTTTCAACATCGTAGCCATACACCCACGTTTCGTCACCAGTTATGACCTGTTTGAGTAAGTCTGGGTTGTCAGTGACGTCAGAAAGCATTTGTTGAGCGATGGTTACACGATGCTGTTTTTGCTGAAAATTCAGCAGTTTCAGTACAATTTTGGCTGCCACGCGTTTCATGTTCAAAACATTAGTAAAAATCGCTTTGCATGAGCCATACGAGATTCCTATTTCTTCTGCAACCTCTCTAATGGTGATTCTGCAATTGGTAAGCACAAGCGCTTTTAAAGTTTTTCCACGTTTTCATCATTGGTTGATGAGCTAGGACGCCCAGACTTTGCGTCGTCTTCGATGTCTTCTCGGCCTTCCTGAAAGCGTTTGTACCACTCATAAACGTGTGGTTGTGACATAGTATCGTTTCCAAAGGCCTTCTTTACCATTTTGAAAGCTTCGCTGCACTTAATTCCACTTTTAACACAAAATTTTAGACAAATTCTCTGATCCGACATTTCACCACACAAAAAATCTCCAAACGCACTGAAGTACGTGTGACTCATTCACTCGCCAAACACAAACTGAGCGTCGCAGCTTGCTTCCCGCCTGATACGTGCGTCACTGGCAGAACTACCAACTTAGAAAACAAAAATTACCTCGCTTAACACGATAGAGTTCACACAATTCAAAAATTATCGTTACTTTTTTATCACACCTCGTATATTAAATTTCTCTGCAACAGCCAACCCATTGCAGGACAACTGAAGTCCCATTCAGAATTTTTAGTACTTAGACACTTTTCAATGGTTTTTTTAATATACCTGTTACATAAAATTGAAATATTATTATAAATATTACAAAACCGTCCAGTATTATATTTTTAGTGACAGATACATTATGTAAATCAAACATCAGGTTGTCATTGTGCGATATGGCAGCTGCTGTTTAAACTCATTTGCTATTTATAATTTTGAATACATTTATATTCCAAACTGTGGTAAATTATTACATGGTCTGTTATGTGTTTGCGTGTGTGTTTGGCAGAATCTTTGTTTGTGTGGGTAGTGTTTGTCACTGACAGCTTTGAAAAACTAATTTTTCTGTTTAACCCAATTAAACATATTTTACTTTAAATGTGTATATTGTGAATTATAAACACTACTCACTCAGTGTTTATAGCAACATAAATTACTTTAAAATAAAACTAACAATTTAAAAAACAGTTAGTTACAAAAAAAACGTGTACAGCACCTCAGAATGTGGTTCATTGATTTTTACAAAACCTTTCAGTTCGAAAAGGTGATTTAAGTAAGGCAAAATGCCAACTGTCAGTTAGATAGGTTATTTTCAGCTGTGAGTAGGAAGGAGTAGGGTAGCTGCACTCAAGTTGGGTCAGTGTTGTTTGTAATGGCATCGTATCACCATCGTGCTTCGCGTCCTGTTTCAACATCTCTCAATCCAGCATATTCTGCTTTGCAAGGAAGAAATCTTTATGGATCAAGTTCTTCTTTGCCGTATTTAAATTCGTCTTTATCTTATAAGTCACCATACACAACATATGGAGGAACTGCTTCAGGATATGGTGGTGTAACACTTCCTGTATCAAGCTCATCACCTTCATACTCAAACAGTTTTCATCAGTACCCATCAGGATTTTCAAGTTACCCTGGATCATCGTCGTCTCTGTATAATGATAAAGTATATCCACATACTACAAGAAGTAGACCATTGCATAGTAACCATGTTTCACCATATACAAGTACATATGGTTCAAGATCTAACTCTTCTCTTTCACTGCAGAGCGATGCTTCTGAAGGTTATGGTGTAAGGTTTTTGTGTTTTAATCTACTTAATTTATGTAAGACACTTATTGCTTGAAAAGTGTATGTGCAGCTAGCAGATTAGACATATGTTGAAAGGAGAGAATCCGTGTTGAATGTATTATCATGAATGTGTCTGCATTTTTAGAGTAATACTATTACTGTGCACTAAATAAAAACAATACCTTTTTTACTTCGTATTAAAAATAATAATATTGTCATTTAATTGTTAAGCTGTTTTTTAGTTGATGTGACTTGTAATAGTTGGAGAGATTCAGTTTTTACAAAACTCTTGGAATATATGATTCATCAGGGCTCTTGTGTGTTAATAAGGAGAGATACAAGGGTGTAACAAAAACACTTAAATATATATGATATGGTAACAGTACAGAATTCATTCAGATATTATAGTATTTTGGGGAGAGGGGAATTATATTTTTCCTTATTGTTAAGGTAATTATACTTTCTAATTTCATGAGCCCATAAAGACAGTAATCCCATGTGTTTTTAATTCATATATATGTGAAACTGTGCTACTATATATTTTTTTAATAATTTGTACTGATTTTTACTTGAGGTTTGTTTTGTCCATAGTCACTTAAACAATGGATGGTATATGTATTTGAATTCATGACTACATGAAGTAAACAGTGTAACTATCAGTTACACAAGTTTTACTTGTATTCTGGAATCATTAGGCATATTTCTTGTTTTGTCTGTTAGTATTTTGTTTGTTTTTAAATTTAAAAATTCTCATAGAATTGATGGGAAATAACGTTTATCTTTTAAGAAAAACCCAAAAGCTAAAGCTCAACATAAATATCAAAATAACATACTTTTGTTTGTTTGTTTGTTTGTTCAAAGTTTCTGATTGTAATAAGATTAAAACTTGGTTTACATTTATCTGTTCACATTTGTTTATGAATCACTATAGGTTTACTATAGGTAAAAATGTGTATCTGACTTTTGAGGTAAATTTTAAATATTTTCATATTCATTATTTTCATGTAACTGTGAAGTCATTATTTCTTTTATATATACTTGCAAAGTTGTAAAGTAATTGTAAAGTAAAGGGTTTAACCATGTCATGCTATTATACTTACAAACATTGTCTACTTTCCAAAATCTAACATGTTTACTGTTTTTTGGAGTGAAAATATATGTATCACTTCATACTGTCAAATGTTGAAAACTTTTATAGGGTATGATAATTGTTATAATTGATTATTAGACAGTGTTATGTTTTGTTATAAACATAATTAACTGAAATAACAAATGCATACTTTCTGTGATTAAGTTATCACAATATGTAACAGTTTTATATAGATGTTTTATATATACAGTTTTATATATATGTTTTAAATATGTTCATATTACAGAGTAGTAGAGACAAATCTGGAAGGTCATCTCGACTTAGTTCAACAGGAAGTATTGATGCTATAGAAAATGGAGAAATAGACTATAAAAAGGTAAACGAAACATTTAAATTACTGATGTAATGGCAATGCATCCATGTTAATTTCTGTTTGAAATTCAAGTGTAATTTTGTGTGTATTGTTAAATGTTCACAGCTTTATGAAGAATCTGTGCTTGAAAATGAAAGATTACAGGAAAAATTAAGAAGAACAGAAGAAGATTTAAATGAAGCAAGGAACGTGGCAGATAAATCAGTTACAGTATGTTTTGTAATTATAATAATTTTTCATAGCCTTCCAATATTATCTGGACTAGTAATGTTTGCATCAATTCAAATTGTTTTGGGGGAGGGGTAGAGGAGAGAACAAAGGTAGTTGAACTGTTATTTTGATTACAGGCTAGTGATTGTAATGATTTTGATATTTTCATATAATGCTTATATTTAAAAATTGTACACCAAGTTGTGTTTACCAGTATAACATATTTATTTCAGAGTGGTAAAGGCACGATGTCAGAGACAGAAAAACGTGAAAGGCGAGCAATGGAACGTAAGCTTTCAGAAATGGAAGAAGAACTGAAGGTAAGTTGAATTTCATTCTTGTGTATAAGTTTTATCACATGGGTAATTGCAGAGAAATAAAGAGAGAGGGTGTTTGGTAGCATTAAAACCGTGTTAATTATTTCAAATTAATTTACGATCAGACTTATTGGTGGTGTTTAGAAAATGATATTGGTTAATGGGAAAATTCATTTATGTAGAAAATATGAAATTTTGTGTATACTGAATGTGATATGAATACCAAGTAGTCATCCACAGAGCAGGAAAGAAATACAATTGTATACAGTGGTAAATTATTAATAGATTAACCACCTAATTAAAAATGCTACTGCTAGTACAGGCTATCTAGCTTACAACTTAATAAACATATTTTTAAAAACTCTTTACTTCCAGCTTATAAATATATGGATATTTACTGTTATAAATGTGTTCAATAATTTTCTTAAAAGTTCAAACACAACACAGCCACTCCTAATCTGAGTAGTGCAACAATTTGTGTTATATTTAATACAAGTTTTCCATCAACACATTAAGTATAATAACAATATTGTTTTAATGTTTGGTATCGTCTTAATCCATTGATTGTGTACTGCAAGGAAAATTTATGTAGCATGTGTATGTATTAATTTCATATATATCTATGTGCAGTAATCTGAAATCTTAGTGACAGGTTAGTTATATTATAATAGTAAATTTGTCAATTGTAGAAATTTATTGTTTGTGAAACTTTCTTGAGTAAAAATAGACTTTATCTTTGTATGTAACTAATATAATCAAGTTCTTTATTGTTAACAATGTGACATGTGTTTGTTAATGTTGAAACAGTTTCTGTCCAGTGTAGAAAACAGTTGTAGAGCAATTTCATTTGTAGAACACTAATGTATCAGTAACTTCTAATTATGTAAATTCTCCTTAGACTAATTTTCAGAATGTGTAGGGAAATCGTGGATGCTTGTTAGTGTGGAAGGGGCAGACTTATTGTGGGTTTGTGTACTTATCTTTATATCAGTGATAACAGTTGGCCACAACTTACGTGCAGACAGTGATCTGTAGACTTTGCACACCATAGACAACTCTAACCATTCAAAACACCTCAACTGTTGATATTTCAGTATGCACTATACTTATATTTCCTAGAACTCTGTACTGTATCACTTAAAACAAAACACTGACAAAAACAAATAATGTTCTAGCATCAGTCTCGTACTAACTGTCTTGAGTGTGCACTTGTTCATATTGCTAACATGAAAATATTTTACAGCTAAAGGAAATTGAACAATATTTGTGTAGTATTAAATAGGGTAGAGTAACATTGGTATTTGTAAGAAGCTACCTTCATCACATTCACCTGTTTCCACAATAACATTAAATGAACATTTCAAATAATTCTTTCAATAAAAAGAACTGGATAAATCATTACTGGCCATAATGGAGAACTTCTATATACAAAATGTTACAGAATCGAAGGTAACAAAAATTGGGATTTGTTTGTCAACTGTATTTTCTTGGATTCACTGATTTGACAGCCACCATTCTCTAGAATCGTCACATTCAAAGCATGATGATGATTATCCACTAGATGTTCCATAAACATCTAAGTGTTGTCTGTTATTGGAAAAAGTTGAAGCCTTGATATTTAAAAATTGTGTGGTGCAATCCAGACTTCAAGTGAGTTTTAGTAATCAAACTGCACAAACTAATTTACTGAAAAATATGTCTGTTCGATTTTGTGGAATAATATGCAGTCATTATTTTACTATATTTTAATAAATAGTAAAGACAAAAAAGAATAGCACAAAATAAAGGAAATAGTATATAAAGAATGATGAACATTTTTACTGTTTTAACCAATCACTGACTAGTGTTAGATTTTTTTACAGTCTGTTGGAGATGTGTGTGTGTGTGTGTGTGTGTGTGTGTGTGTGTGTGTGTGTGTGTGTGTGTGTGTGTGTGTGTGTGTGTGTGTGTGTGTGTGTGTGTGTGTGTGTGTGTGTGTGTGTGTGTGTTAAATTTAATGTCAGTTGCTTTTATTGAAGGATCACCTTCAATTTGGTCTCACCCTATCTCGCAGATTGTCAAAACATGTGTGAACCTGCACATGACATATAAGAATCTTGAGTACTGAAAAAAGCTGTCAGTTTAACTTCATTTTTCGATATACTCCCATTCAAATCGGAATTCTTTAATATGTCTTCATGTTATTGTCAGTAATGTCTCTGTAAACATGATTTAGTGTAAAGCATTGTCATGATCAAAAACTGACGTACTGCTTCAAGTTTCTTGGTTGCAACTTCCTAAGTTTAACAAGAATTTCGTATACACATGGTTTTTGCTAGTTGTTCCAGATTTGCTGATCTCAACATAAGTTCCAGTTATATACACATCAGGCCTCTTTCACAGGTTATCTTGTTACAGTAGACAGACATTACAGTCTTTACCACCAACCTCACTTATGTGTAAGCCAAGAAACAGTTGTGATTGTACAGAGTGATTTAAAAATATTTATAAGCAAATGATTAAAAACTGTACAAATAAAAGACAATAATTTTAAGCCATATAAAATTATTAAATATTGACATGAGTTGGCGCATCATAGATACTGTGAGGTAGAGGATAATAACATGTAAAGTATTTTATACAAAAAGCTGTTGCAATTTTTTGAGACATATGAAGGAAAGGAAGTTTCCAGAATAACAGAATAGATACTATTTTATGGAGAAATTAACTAGCATATAAATGCTAAAGGGGTTTTTTAATCATTCCTGTAGAATGGGTACACAATAATTGTAGATGTAATACACAAATAAAAAGATTTGAAAAACAGTAGACCAATTTCATTGCTGTTATCTACATACAAATTTTTCATAAGTGTCTCACTAATAAAGTTAACAGGTGCTTCAGCTGTTAACAGATATCTGACTAAGAAATGTATAGAAACAACTACAACACAACACTAAAACTATATTTAGGAGAATATTATTGAAGAAAACTGCATTGTACAGTGTTTGTTGGTAGGTACGAGGTGCTATCAGAAAATTCCCAGACTAGGTCTAATAAATTCTTTTTGCTTACCTAGGCCATTAATGGCTCCCATCTCCTTCAAAGTAGTCTCCCTGCGAATTGATACAATGAATCCAGCGTTGTTTCCATGCCTGGAAAGTGTCAAAAAAAGTCTTTTGCTGAAGGCTGTCAAGCACCTCCTGCGTTTTTTTCTTAATGTCTTCTACAGTGTCAAAACGGTGACCTTTCATGTGAATTTTTTATTTTCGGGAACAGAGAAAAATCACAGGGGGCTAAATCTGGTGAATATGGAGGGTGTGGGACGGTGGCCATATTGTTTTTGGTCAAAAACTCTGTTGTTTTCAGTGAAGCGTGAGCAGGTGCATTGTCGTGATGCAACAGCCAGTTTTGGTCTTCCCACAATTTGGGCCTTTTTCGTCGCACATTTTGTCTCAGCCGCCTCAAAACGTCACAATAAAAATCTGAGTTCACTGTAACACCAGCTGGCACGAACTCGCGATGGACAATGCCTTTGATGCCGAGAAACACAATGAGCATGGTTTTTGTTGCACTTCTGACCTGCCGTGCTTTTTTTGGTCTCGGTGATTGTGGACTTTTCCACTGTGACGACTGCTGTTTTGTTTCTGGATCATAACCATAAAACCAGCTTTCATCATGGTTATGACCCTGGAGATGAAGGTAGGGTCATTTTCAGACGTTTCTCTGAGTTCACTGCACACATCAACACGGCGCTGTTTCTGATCCACAGACAAAAGCCGAGGGACGAATTTCGCAGCAACACGACGCATGCCTAAATTTTCAGTTAGAATTTCTTGACAGCTTCCATAGCTTATTCCGGCACTTGTACACAACTCATGGATTGTTTGACGACGGTCTTCGTGAATGAGTTGTCGAATTTTTTCAACATTTTCATCCGTTTTGCTCGTGGAAGGTCGTCCTGAACGGTGATCATCTTAAGTGACATTCTGCTGGCCTTGAAACGAGCGTACCACTCAAAAACCTGTGTTCTGTGTAGGGAATGTTCTTCAAAAGCTTCTCGAAGCATTGCAAAAGTTTCAGTAGGCGATTTACCAAGTTTAAAACAAAACTTAATGCACGCGCGTTGCTCGAATTTATCAGCCATCATAAAATTAGCAAATGAACGTGAACACACGATTACAAAACACAACGCATAGACCGAACACAACCTCACAATGCAACGAAACTCGGCAGACTGACTCATTACGTATTACGGAATCGGACACTGGGACGCCAGGTTGTACAGTCACGTCCAACAGCCGTGCCAAGTACAGTCCGGGAACTTTCCGATAGCACCTCGTATATGAACTCTTTTCATGATTCAGTCTACACAAAGAGAAAACAGTCACCATTAAGAACAACAAAAAATAGTAAACGGATATTTCCAGATTATCTCCATAAAAGCTCAGAAGCTCATACAAAACATACCTCCTCATAATGTAATTATTTAAAATATATCTTTAAATGTCCAATATTTGCAATTTGATGTTGCGGTTTTTGCATAAATTCAAACTAGATGGGGCAGATGTTTAATGGTCTGAACAAGAAAAGTATTCAGTTTTATTTAGAATAAAATGACAAGCATAATGTTTCATAAATCTGTACCAGTGGAAGAGAAAAAAATCGGTTTGTAGAACCATACATGACTTTCATGTTCTAAGATTTATTTTTAAAATCATTTACTTGAATTTGGTTCGATAATTTCTAAAAAAAATATTCCCCACCCTCAAACTGTTTATGGATATTTTTGTTTTTATGGGGTAGTCATTTAATATAATGTTATTTTCAAGTCACTGTATCTATAAAAATTAGGGACTTTATTCTTAATAACAAAACTGCACTACACAGGTAATCATCCCTCCTACTCAACAGTTCCCCACCATTAATTGATATTTACACTTTCATAGAGTAATAGTTTTATCATATGTAATTGCTAAAGTATCTTATCCTTCAAAATTAAATACTCGTACTGTACTTCATATCAGCAAAGTAATTTTTAAAAAATCACTCCTTCCCCTTTCAACTACCCTCTCCATTTATAGATATCTGATTTACCATTCTAGAGTGGATTAACACGACTTTATTTATTTGTGGGGCTCTTAATTATCTCTTTATTACTCAAGAGTAATTAAGTACTTTACTCTTGTTAAAACACAAAACAATGCAGGTAAACTACCCCTCCCCCTTAATCAAACAACCCCATTTTTGATATTTACACTTTTATTGAGTAATAGTTTCATTATTTGTAAATACTAAGGTATCTTATCCTTCAAAATGAAGTACTTTATTCGACATCAAAAAGGTAGTTTTTGAAAAATTACCCCTCCCCCTTTTTACTACCATTTCTTCTTTATAGAATAATTTGTAGACATTTCTTCTACCTTTCTACAGTGGATTATTATGGCCTTCTTTTAGGATATTTTATTTGTCAAAATTAAGTACTTTACTCTTGTTAAAATGTAAAACACCTCAGGACTACACCTACTCTTGTTAAAACGTAAAACACCTCAGGACTACCCCTCCCTTTTGACCGATCTTCACCAAAATCAGTAGGCCGTGAGTCTTCTACAACTTGAGCACTTATGCAAACAATTATTTGATTCTGTTTGACTTTGTGGCAGTTATCGTTTGCCATAGAAAAAATTCTACACACATTTTTCAGAAAATGACTTTTCTTCATGTTTTGAGGGTAGTATAATCAGAATCAGCCCTTATATCGACCACAATTTTTTTGCGATCACCATACTTCCATTTCCTTACGGAACATGGAAGTAAAAATAATTGGTTGGGGTCTAAGACTTATTAACAAAGTGAAATGCTTTGGCTAGTTACGATAGAAATTAATAATTGAAAAAGATAACAGTTGATTTCCTGTTGAAGGATTGAACACAGTTATGAAGAATATCAAACTGCCTTTGACTTTACAAAGAAAGGTTTTCAGTCAGTATATGCTTCTTGCAAAGACTTATTTCAGAAACATGAAAAGTGTGACTTCCAATTGTGTGGCTGTTGCAAAACTGCTACTTGCTTCATACTGGAAGAGGCTTTTTTTATGTCTCCACCATTACCAATTTATTGTTGTATTAAAGCTGTAGACATAAAAAGGCCACAGCCACTATGAAGGTAGTAGCAGTTGTGCAACTGGTAACAACTAAGTTGAAATTACAAAGGCTGCTAGCAAGATAGACCTGACTGAGAATACTAGGTTAATACAATACCACTACACCGCACAGAGAAACATGAAAGTTCTTATGTTTTGAAAAACAAACAGAATAATGGAAACAGTTAAATATGTTTAGAACTAAATTAGTGTAGATGCTAGTCACAGAATCAAGAAAATTAAGTGGGGGGTGTGTAAGACATTTGGCTAGGTAAGAAGATGGTAATACAGGTTACTAGATTTTAAGCCAGAAGATGTGAAGACAACATGATGGTCTTCATTGGAGAGAATTGATACAGAATGGCAATGGAGTCATCTGATCAGCATTAGGCAGACAACTGACGGTGGTGGCACGGTGTTGTTGATAACAATGATGATGATGGCTGCTTTAACGACAACGGGGACAACATAAAGTGTGTGTGTGTGTGTGTGTGTGCGCGCGCGCGTGCGCGCACGCAACCAGCAGTAAGCCAAGAATTGTGTGGTATACTTCTGATTTTCTTTTAAATATACTTCTGATTTTAATTATTTATAATTTCTGCTTTGAAAAATAAAATTACAATTTAAAAAATCATAATAATGTATATTTAGCCAGTTTTTAATATAGTAGAAACTGGGTTCTTTCATTGTCATATTTCATATTCTAGAGTACAAATATTTTAAAGCTTTTAATTCCAAAGCCATTGGTTGCTCAGAAAATGTGACATTTTGATCAAGGAAAGTTGAAGAACTTAGGTCCAGTAATACATCACTAAAATATTACTATACAGAAAAAGAATATCTTACTCAAAAATAGGTAAATTTTATTGCAAAAGATTATTGTGAATGAAAACAGAATTGTCCGCATTTTAGGAAGTTGACTGCAGTATATTTCATTGTGCTTGTAAATATTTTTGTCTTATAATTATGGATTGGAACAGTATTTTAAGTGGATCATTGTATTTCTTAATGATTATTGCCATATAACCCAACTTACATTGTATATGGAGTGTTCAAATTAAGTAATGATTTTTGTTGTTTTGCATTTGGTTAATGTTTTGGTTAATTTGACACAATATTGACCTTGTGTGTACATATCTAAAACTTCAAATATTCTTTGTAAACATGTGTTTTAGGTGCTTTTAATGTAGTCATTGTTTTATAATAATTACCTTCATAAACATTTAGTTGAACCACTTGATTAACATACATTAATGTATATAACATGTATACAGTGAGTGTACTTACATCTTACTTAAGTACAGAAGATGACAAAAAATTATTCAAACATAACTGTGTAAATGTAGTACAATGAACACATATATAACACGTTTTTATCTAAATCTTGCCAGTATTCTTCCATTAAAATTTCTAAAAGAGACGTGGAATTTAACTGTTGTTATACTTAAATACAAAAATTATAAATTAGATATTTCATGTTCTTTATAATTTGTTAAATGGTCACTTTTTGTTCATATAGAATGAATTGTTTTTATCGTAAACGGCCTTGTGATAATCTGTGTTTATGATTTTTATTTGACTTTATTATATTCAATAGAAAATGTAAATTGATAACCTATCATACTCCTGTAAACCACACTTAATGCCAGTCTTTCTATATTTTATTGGAAGGGAATAAAATATGAGATCCATTCCTTGAATTTCCGTTAATGATATGAATGTCATTTCCAGCAATTACAAAAACTCAAATTGGAAAATGAAAGGTTGCGAGCAGAAAACCGAGCTTTGACTCGAGTTGTTTCCAAACTGACAGCATCAGCCAACGCAGGCAAATAGGTAATGGTTGTGTGGCTCGGTTGCATGCTTGATCGCTCGCAATCTCTTGCAGAAATTTATTAAAAATATTTTTATGCTTTTTACAGTTTTGTTTGATGGTGGTAAACAATCATCATTGTATTAGAGGTTTTGTTTCTTAAAAACATTTTCATTTAACTTATATAGTTACATTTTTGTCTGTCCTGTTGGTTTTTGTATTTTGAAAATAAAGTTTTAAAAAGCATTTTACAAATGTATTTTTATTAAAATTATTGCACATGTTTAAATTGTTCACCATTTTTAATATAGCACTGTAAATAGTTTTATTATATACGGCTTTTGAAATAAACATAGGTAGTATATTGTACAGTTACTTGATCACTAACATAGACAGAGTGTTAATAAGCTAATATTTTGTTGTCCTTATGTACTGTTTGAAAAGAAATGTACATTGTAATCTATGAGGTACTATTTTGATTGTTTTTAAAAATTCTGAGCTCATAATTTAACAAACAACACACTTTTGTTTGTGATATCCATTGTAAGTTGTGTGTATAAAATCCTGATGTTTGTAATAAGTCAGTGATTTACTGCCTTTAGAAACCTTAATATTTTATTTTTGAGGTGCAGTATTGAATAAAAATACACCTTTTAATTTTAATAAAAAATAAAAATCATTAGACAGTAGATTCCAACTGTCTGGTGTTCACTAGTGTAAAAAAGTAATTGTCACAAATTTTTCTTTGTGTCTGTGAATACACAATATATATGGCATTGACTAAGCTTGAAAACTTAAATATTTGTTAGCTCAAGATGAAAGAGCTAGAAGTAGTTTGATTTTACTCTTGAGTAAAATCAAACTACTTCTAGCTCTTTCATCTTGAGCTTACAAATATTTAAGTTCATTTGATATTTAATATCATTTTAGTAAAATAGTATTTGTGATAATCATATTCATATAAAAATCTATGTCAAGAAAAGTTTGTTTTTAAAAATTGTAACGAAGTTACAAATCATTTGTTTACTTCAAAGGCAAAGAAGTGTTTACTGACTTTGTGTATGAATTGGAATAATCAAAGGGTGTTAGTTCATTAGTTCATCGTTAACTTATAATACTGTACTGTAATACTAAATAATTTAGTATATAATTCATGTGAACTAGTTGTGATTGTATGAAATTTCAAATAAAACTAAAGTGAAGCTTGCAGATTCATCCATAACCAGGTGTGTCTGCAGAAGCATGGCTTCCTGTTCTGCTGAAATGTATTTGATTAATGTTTGTGCTATATATGTTAAAATTTATAATCCAGGCACACTAAAAATATGTTAATATGGTGTAGATGTTCTTAAAGTTGTGTTTTAATGAAGACTTACTGCTAAAGAGTATTTTTTGTTATAAAATTTTTGTTCATCTGTCCCAGCATAGTGCTTGTTGTCATACTGTAATGCTGTTGTGTAGTGTATAATGTATGTAAACACACACATAAATTGGACCATGTACATAAACATTGGGACACTTTTTTTTTAATAAATTCTGTTTCTTGACAATACCACTAATAGGAACTATGAAGTGCTATCATGAATTTATTTCTTTTATAACACTAGTACTGTTGGAATTTCAAAGACTTCTTTGTGGAGCTTATGTGCCATATTTTATGAGTGACAGGAAAGTTAAACAATAAAGTTCTTTCTCGGAGGCCCAAATAAATATCTGTGAGAAAGGGCACATTGGTTGGCATATGTCAGTGATAGATGAGATTAAAAAAGTGAATGGAAAAATTCATAAAAAACCCATTGGATAAGAATTTCAGATTTTCAAATTTTCCAACATTTTATTCAAATATATCACAATGTGGGCAAGAGAAACTATTACAAAAATTGTATACTTCATGGAAACATGAATTATAAATGAAAGGAATGTATTCATGCATGTTATGGTTTTGAGGTTTGATCTTCTTTTGTCCGAGGAGAATACATCATGAACACTTTGGGAAGGAGAGAATGACTTCTTAGTTGATCAAAGACAAAATATCAAAAAGTTACCTTTTCCCAGAAAAATCATGTCATAAAAGGTGGAGCAAAAAAATGCATTTAGAAATTTGTCATTTGATTTTTCTTGAAAACCATAAATGTTGGTTTATGTTGTGATACACTCAAGAAACATAGATATAAATGCTGCCAAAAATACTTTTGGAAAGTAACATCTGCTTACAGAAAGTAGGTTGAGCTGTTTAAGTTGTGGTCCAGTTGGCACACTGGCCCAATAATATACGAGGTGTGATCAAAAAGTAATGAGAATTTTGTCATTTTCTCAAAAAGAATTTATTCAGTCTTCAATGTTTATCCCGTCCCCTTCAAAGTAGTCTCCCTGTGATATTATACACTTATGCCAACGTAGCTTCCAGTTTGTGAAACGCTGGTGGAACGCCTCTTTAGGTATCGCCTTCAGCTCAGCCTGCGATTTTGCCTTTTATCTCATCTATTGTTGAAAAACGTCCTTTTAGTGTCCTTTTGACCTTGGGAAATAGGAAAAAGTCGCAGGGAGCCATGTCTGGAGAGTAGGGTGGTTGTGGTATCACAACGGTATTGTGTTTCACCAAGAACTCTTGGATAAGTAAAACAGAATACACTGGTGCATTGTCATGGTGCAAAATCCACGAGTTGTCTCTCCAAAATTCGGGTCGTTTTCTCCGAATTGCCTCACGCAAATTGCGTAAAGACCTGTAGGTAGTACTCCTTGTTGACTGTACGACCTGACAGTAAGAATTCATGATGAACAGTTCCGTTGTAGTCGAAGAACACAGTTAGAAGGACCTTGACATTTGACCGAACTTGATGTGCTTTTTTGGTCTTTGCTCCTCAGAAAACTTCCATTGGGTCAATTGAGCGTAGCCAATTGTTTCAACGTCGTAGCCATACACCCACGTTTTGTCACCAGTTATGACCTGTTTGAGTAAGTCTGGGTTATCAGCGACGTCAGAAAGCATTTGTTGAGCAATGGTTACGCGATGCTGATTTTGCTGAAAATTCAGCGGTTTTGGAACAAATTTGGGTGCCACGCGTTTCATGTTCAAAACATTAGTAAAAATCGCTTTGCATGAGCCATACGAGATTCCTATTTCTTCTGCAGCCTCTCTAATGGTGATTCTGCGATTGGTAAGCACAAGCGCTTTTTAAGTTTTTCAACGTTTTCATCATTGGTTGATGAGCTAGGATGCCCAGACGTTGCGTCGTCTTCGATGTCTTCTCAGCCTTCTTGAAAGCGTTTGTACCACTCATAAACGCGTGGTTGTGACATAGTATCGTTTCCAAAGGCCTTCTTTACCATTTTGAAAGCTTCGCTGCACTTAATTCCACTTTTTAACACAAAATTTTAGACAAATTCTCTGATCCGACATTTCACCACACAAAAAATCGCCAAACACACTAAAGTACGTCTGACTCATTCACTCGCCAAACACAAACTGAGCGTCGCAGCTTGCTTCCCACCTGATACTTGCGTCACTGGCAGAACTACCAACTTAGAAAACAAAAAAACCTTGCTTAACACTCTTGTAACGCCCGGGTCTGGGGCCTCACAAAGTGAAAGCTCCAGTCGTGCGGACAGTAAGGCTGTGGGAGTGGCTCGTCGTTAAATAAGGCATTTACTTAGAATAATAAAATTTCTTTAATTCGTCAAAGCAACTATTTTCGTTCGTTCGTTATGTCTAATGAAAAGTTTTATCTTGATGAACAAAATGACAATAATCTAAAGTGACATACTCTCGTTACAATAAGTCAATTTCTTACTTGAATATTTTCACTAAGACATAATATTACATTATATAAAAAAATAACATTCATTATATACTGAATATTCTTATTAAAACATTATAAAAGCTTTACTGACTGTATTTCTGAATTTAGTACGTTACTACTTTAAAATAGACATCTCAATCTTACATATTTCTTAACAAATTTAGAACATTACTCAGCACTTCTGAGTACAAATAATTCATTTGTCAAAATCGGTTAATGCTTCAAGTTTTACTACAAAAGAAATTAATTTGAACAAAGTTAAACAAAAATAAAGTTGTAATTACGCTTTCGATGTGGCTCCATCGTTGACAGAAGATGTACGTATAGTGCGCAGAGAAGCCAAGAAGTGAACCTCTTCCCAGTGCTCTTCGTCTATTTTATACCCCTCATGACGCAAGGAGTCTCTACGAGTTAACGCCCAAAATTCAGCCAATCAGAACTGGACTTTGCACGTGTCTCGAAACTTACCAGGTCATGCAAGAGGACAATTTGACATTGATTTTTGTGAACCAAAGCAGAACTTGTTCACAAACACTGACAAGAAGACTATTCTTAGCTTCTGTGGTTGATAACTCACTACACTAGCCACGATAAAATTTGGTCAGCACACTTCCTCACAATTGCTCAGTTTGTTCCTTGTTAAAAAAAATTAAAAATAATTCTTTCCTTAAATAAAATAAAATAATACATTGAGGATTCTACTCATTTACAATTATATATATAAAGTCATAATGTGGAGTGTGTTGGGCACAACACCCCTCCCTGTTTTACAAAAGGAAAGTACGGGACGTACTTTGTTTTTGAAAATGTATCCAAAGTATAAACAAATTGCAGTTTTACTTAAGCTCAACGTTCATTGAATGTACTACAATTGAAGCGAACACCTACTCTGTTTACATGTAGATAAACAAAACAAGGAAGGAAGAGATAAGACTGTGCCGTCTGCAGTCATTCATTCATTGTTATCGCTAAGCAGCTGAGCATGTGTAGATACCACATTGTGTCGATGTACACAGATTATCGTCTACATATCTACAAACAAAAATTATTGTGTCCAAATTTTCTAATACAATACTACATAATTGTCTCTTTTTTCTATTCAAACATAGTTTTATCTGTTACATTTAGCACTTTTTGTTTTCCTTAGGTAAGTTCACAACTATTATAATTTTTTTTCTTTGTTTACATTTTCCTTACGTGTTTCTCAATTCTTTATATAGATTCAATATAACGCTTTGTTAAACAAACAAACTCTTTAATTTATAATTGGGAATGGGCAACTCTAATGCCTGGTTTTATGTAGACTGCTGTAGCATTCATTCCGTCTGGTGAATTTACCTCTGGAACTTCCTCTGCTTCTTCTTGTGTTGCCTCAGTACCCGATGTCGTTGCTGGTATGAAAGTAGAAATTAGACATTTGGAGACTGACTTGGTTCGGTAGACGAAATATAGTAGCAATGCTGCTCCAATAATTATGACGGTAAAGCCACCGGCATAGCAAATAGATTGTTTGTTTCGTGATTGTTGCTTTTCTCATTGTATCTCTTGGATATCATTAATAAGTCGGTTCAGTGAAACGTCATCGAAGTCGTTGTGTATCCCATGCAGTACTTTGTCAATATTCAATTCTGTAACATCTGAAATCTTCATGTGAGTGACATTATTTGTTAAAATTTTAACTTCAAAAGGACTAATAAAAGAGGATATTGGCTGTTCAATCATGATAGGTTTATAAGGTTATATATACTTCGTCCATAGGTATGTGGTAATAAGGTAAAATATTTGGAATATATATATGTCAATGGTGTGGATTAAGAAGAACTCCTCTCTCCTTAAGAATCTCGGTCTTAGTATCTTGATCGCATCTCCAGGTAACTCGTATCGGGTCTGGTGCACTATATATCCACGCATCCTTGTTCGGCATCTGATGTAGAATTGGACGGCTGAAATTCTGTATAACCTTCTTCTCACATTGAACACGAGCACTGATGGTCTCTCCAACAAATAATGCATAGATACAACTGTCGTTATGGTACGAATACAAAGGTATATTGGCTGGACACACACTATACTTGGAACCTCTGCACGCAATTACATCTTTGTGTGTAAGTTCAACATACTCTTGTCGCGTTTTAGTTAATGCTAATTACTAAGTATTGCTCTTTACATATATAAACTTACTGATAGAAGGTTCTCTATAAGTCCTTTCATTAATTTACTTAATTCATATTCTGCTGAATTCAAGTACAATTCAACTTCTCTTATTAATGATGAGATTTTCATATGATACTGTAGAGTTTTATTAACTCCTTCTATTTCTGACCATAAACTGATATTAACATTAGAAATTTGTTGTAATACATTTTTAACATTTTCTCCTAAAATTGTTATAACTTTAGCATTTTCTTTGAAATCTTTTACAACTGACTTAACATAGGTTGACATTTCTTTATTGTTATGCAAAATGTCACTCTGTATTTTATCTAATTCACTGATCTTCGAACTAAACATCTCAAGATCATTATCCATAGTACCAAATAATATTTTCATAGCTGAACCAATAGCGTTTACTGCTCCACGTTTCTTACGTGTTTCAGGTAACAGATTTTAGACTACTTATTTCTATTTTTAACATATTTGCGACAGTACGCAAGCAACTGACTTCGAGCCAAGGAACCACTAATTTCAAAGTAGGATGATCTCAAAAGGACTCAAAATTTTGAAAAACTGTTTCCATATACTCTATCATACCATCATACTCAGTAACATCTATATTTACAACTAAAGTCCACTTATCATTAGTCAGTAAGATGTCCCCTTCATTTATAAAAACAAGTCCCTTATCCAAACTAGGTGTAAAACAACGTTCAGGTGGAGTTAACGCCAAAATCATACACTAAGAAGAACACTCAAGAACCCTAGGAAAGAAAAACAATAGTAATTACATACGTGGTAATCTAGGTCGAAGGTTGTAAGATGAAGATGGAGATTCAGACAAGGATATTGGTCGATTAGGATGCCATTCAGGATCGTTAGGTGAAGGTGGAGATAGTGTTAAACTATCTTCAAATTCAATAGGCGTAATATCTAAAATAGGTTCATCTTCTTCAATCGTTACCATAGGCATCGGTCTCCCCACTTGTCCCTCGGTTAAAACATTCGTATCACAAGTTTCAATGTCATCAAACCTTGACCCTATACTTGATTCATTATCAAATGATAACAAATATCATTTTGATATCAAATGAAACAGCTGTTTTCTTTGTGTGTTGCTGACTGTGTGGTTTCTTATCTCCCGTCGTGGTTGACTTCTTTAATCTATTTACGTGAACAATTTCTTCTTTATTTTGTTTCAGTAATTTATAATTTAAATCATTTAATTTTTCTGTAATTTTGTAAGGTTCTACCCATGGCTTGCCAAATGTCTGTTTTACTCCTCTTTTAATCACTGGGTTATACAAAAAGACAAAATCACCTACATTATACTCAATCTTCTTACTTTTACGATCATATTGCATTTTACTTTTATATCTACTATTTTCTGTATTTGCAATAGCTAATTTCGTAGCCTCACTTAATTTATGTACTAGCTTACGCAAAGCATCGCGACCTCCTAACGCATCTATTTCTGGTTCTGCTATATCATTCAAGTGAGCTTCCAAGTCATCATCTACTAGTAAGCTAAATTCTTGTACATAAAGTAGCATATGTGGACTATAACCGGTCGTATTATGTTTCGTACTTCTATAAGCCATTAACACATATGGTACATATTCATCCCAATCAGTAGCATTGTTGTTATTTTTATTATTACGGTTCTGATTATAACTGGTACTGTGAGCACTATGTGACTGAGTTTTACCACTAGCTTCTCTTGATAACTTTTTAAAACAATTCTTAGCTAAGTGACCTACCTTGTTACAGTGATAACAGGTGACACTAGTCACGAAGACATGTCCACCGGCGTTATTTCTCTTACCATGTCCCCATGAAGTATGCTGCTATTGTCGATCAACTTAAGCCACTGTATTAGCGATCTGAATTGCCTCCTGCATAGTGTTAGGTAATCGGTATTGTACTTGCTGTCCCACAACACCTTGTAGGCCATTTATGTATGCAGCTAAAAGTCAACGCTCTGCCTCTTCCTCGATGACTTTCTGCTCCATAGGATCAGCAACCTGTCTAATAGTCTTTGAACATAAAATTCGGCCCTACGCTGTGTCGCTGACTGAAGTGCTGTATAATGATACTGATCTAACTGCTTAACTTTAAATCATTCAATAAAACACTGTGTTAAAACGTCATTCTTTAAATCTGCTTTCTACAGCTGCGGACAACTGTTATAATGCTGCAGGTCCCCTTAATTTTAAAGAAACGAAGCGAACCTTATCATAATCGTTCCAATTGCCTATTGTTGCAGCATCGTCAATCTTTTTAAAGAAAGCATGGACAGGAATACCCGTACCATCACCCCTCCAATTTTCAATTAATTTTGCTATAGTCAGTTCCTTAGTGACAGTAGCAGCGACAGGTGTAGTACCTGTTGTCTGCATACGCTCTTGTAACTCGGCTACGATACATTTTAATTCGGCTACCTCAGACATTTTAGGCATTTGTAATCAAACTCTTAATAGTTATTTAAATAATTAGTTTCTATGATTCTTTGTAATAGACTTCGTAAGAGAGTCTCGCACCCCTCCAAATAGTATTAGGGTCTTGGATTGGGAGGTAATACGTTGTCTGCGGTGGATGATTCATGGAACGTTACATGTTTAGGCTTCGGAGTATCGTAGACAGGTGTGTTATAAACAGGTAAAGTGACAGAAGACCTACTGTGGGTATAATAAGCTGTTATAACCCCAGCACGCGTACCAACCTGCAGAAAAAGTCTGAACACGCCCCAAAAGGTCTATATTGACCCATTAACAAATCATCACTTAATTCTTTCTTTAACTTCTTACTACTATTGCCCATCAATAAAGAGCCACTACAATGAGAGAAATGTTTAATTAATGTATGTAAATTAACATTCCCAAATTTAAGATCCCAAATTCTGACACCAAATTGTTGTAACGCCCGGGTCTGGGGCCTCACAACGTGAAAGCTCCAGTCGTGCGGACAGGAAGGCTGTGGGAGTGGCTCGTCATTAAATAAGGCATTTACTTGAATAACAAAATTTCTTTAATTCGTCAAACCAACTACAGTACAACCTGTCATATCCGGACTAATATGGCGACCGGCCGATCCGGATATGGAAAAATCCGGATATCACAAGGTCATTTATAAATAGCTAGAGGGCCAGAAATAATGAACGCGTTTGTTGTTGAATGTTTTTTTTATAGATTTCTATTGGTTTAGCATTTGTATTTGTACACTGTACTCTTTAAAATACAAAAAGTAAAATTGGTTAAAAAGTTTTACTTACAGTACACCTACATCAGTTTTTGAAAAAGTTTGTGATTTTCGGCTGCTTCACACACTGCACATGTGTTTTGGAAGCCATGTCTCTCAACCTTCTTAAAAGCATCACTTCAGTTTCACTTGTTTCATTTTGATGTTGAACATAACTGATCAGAGATTCGATGGTCTTGAATGCCTCAGAGTGACTCATTATAGGCTTGTTGTCATCCTCTTCGGGTTCAGAGATTTTCTCATCGTTATTGCACACCATTTCTATAATGTCACTGTCTGTAATTTCATTGACTTCATCTTCACTTAACCACTTCTTGACTTCATCGTCATTGATTTCTTCACATCCAGGCAGGTTTTTTACAAGCTCTGCAATCTGACTCTCTTCTTCATTGCAAACAGTTTCATTGATTTCTTCTGGTTTCTCCCCAGTCCATTTTTCAGTTGCTTCGTGATCTAACAGCTTCCTCCATGACCTAACCAGTGTAAACGGTTTTATTTCATCCCATGCTTGGGATACCCACATCACCACATCTAACATGTCCACCTTTTTTAAGGATTCCGTAACACTTTCACCCTCGTCCATTCCACCAATCAACACAGTCAGTAACTTACGACGATAGGTACGTTTCAGTGATTCAAGCACACCTTGGTCCATAGGTTGACAAAGGGATGTCACATTTGGGGGTAAAAACACACATTTTATGTCACCATTTTTCAGTTCATCTTCACTTGGGTGTGAGGGTTCATTGTCTAGTAGGAGCACTGCTTTTCTTGGCAAATTATTTTTCGCTTAATGTTTTTCAACTTGTGGCACAAACTGCTTGTGAAACCAATCACTAAATATTTCACAGTTCATCCATGCTGGGAGGGAAGACAAATCTTTAAAGTTCTTGAAAGCCCTCGGCTTTTTGGATTTTCCAATAAATCCCAATGGAAGTTTGTGAACTCCTGTAGCATTGCTACAAGCTAAAATGGGCACTCTCCTTTTTCTTTTTATACCCTGGTGCACTATCTTCTTGTTTTGAAGCCAAAGTGTAGGTCGGTAGCATTTTATAGTTGAGCCCAGTCTCGTCACAATTGTAGAGCTGTTCTCCTGAAATCCCATGTTTTTCTACAAAGCTGTGTAAAAACGTTTTGAAGTTGTCAACATCATCTTGGTTAGCAGAACGTTTTTCACCGCTGATCTGCAGTTTCCGCACACCATAACGATTTTTCCTACTTTCTAACCATCCCTCACTTGCTTTAAACTGTCCATTGGCTCTGATTTCTTTATTGAAGTGCAAAGCTTTTTCTTTTAGCAAAGGACCTGAGATAGGCAATCCGTGCTCTCTTCTTTGGGTAAACCAAAGATATAAAGCCTCATTAACTTGGTTGTTAGTGGCTTTCTTCATCATTTTCAGTTTTCTTACCCCACTTGTTGAAGCTTGCGATGAGCACCACTTCGCAATCTCACTCCTCGTTTTTTTCCAGTCACTCACAGTGCTCGTTCCTACTCCCATGTCAGCAGCAATCTTCTTAGCTGTTTCACCAGCAACCAACCTCTTCAGAGCACGAAACTTTTCATCCATTGTCACAACAGTTTTCTTCCTTTTCTTCCTGTTTTAGCAAAAAACAACGATAAAGAATAACAACAATAAAAAATAACAACAATAAAATAGCAACGATAAAATACAGTAACAACGGTTAACAATAACGATAACAACGGCAATCACTTCTGACATACAGTTTAGAAACTCACTTCCAAAACAAACTGTCACTTTAAAATGCAAACACAGACTGCGGGTAGCAAGTGGCAGGCAGACGGCAGCCGAGGTTGAGAATAAAGGAATGGGTTTCCGGGAAAGAGCCATTGACCGAGTCAAGGCCACAGCCCCGCTCGGAATAGACTAGGCGCGCAAACAACATTCCAGCTGCAACTTTCACTTTTCCATCCCTAACCATTTCACTAACCAAAATTGAAAAATTAATTTGGAGATACGTCCGGATATGAGAGGATCCGGATATCACAGGTCCGGATGTGACAGGTTGTACTGTATTTTCGTTCGTTCGTTATGTCTAATGAAAAGTTTTATCTTGATGAACAAAATGACAATAATCTAAAGTGACATACTTTCGTTACAATAAGTCAATTTCTTACTTGAATATTTTCACTAAGACATAATATTACATTATATAAAAAAATAACATTCATTATATACTGAATATTCTTATTAAAACATTATAAAAGCTTTATTGACTGTATTTCTGAATTTAGTACGTCACTACCTTAAAATAGACATCTCAATCATACATATTTCTTAACAAATTTAGAACATTACTGAGCACTTCTGAGTACAAATAATTCATTTATCAAAATCGGTTAATGCTTTAAGTTTTACTACAAAAGAAATTAATTTGAACAAAGTTAAACAAAAATAAAGTTGTAATTACGCTTTCGATGTGGCTCCATCGTTGACAGAAGATGTACGTATAGTGCGCAGAGAAGCCAAGAAGTGAACCTCTTCCCAGTGCTCTTCGTCTGTTTTATACCCCTCATGACGCAAGGAGTCTCTACGAGTTAATGCCCAAAATTCAGCCAATCAGAACTGGACTTTGCACGTGTCTCGAAACTTACCAGGTCATGCAAGAGGACAATTTGACATTGATTTTTGTGAACCAAAGCAGAACTTGTTCACAAACACTGACAAGAAGACTATTCTTAGCTTCTGTGGTTGATAACTCACTACACTAGCCATGATAAAATTTGGTCAGCACACTTCCTCACAATTGCTCAGTTTGTTCCTTGTTAAAAAAAATTAAAAATAATTCTTTCCTTAAATAAAATAAAATAATATATTGAGGATTCTACTCATTTACAATTATATATATAAAGTCATAATGTGGAGTGTCCTGGGCACAACAACATGATACAGTTCGCACAATTCAAAAATCGTTACTTTTTTATCACACCTCGTACAGTACAGTTTAATAAGTGTCTTACCACCTGTTTTTACATTTGATGAAATGGCATGTATTCAGCAAGTTGAAAATGACAACTTGAAGACTTAATGGTCCAAGTACTGATGGCTGATATATTTATAAGGGAATTAGAAAACCTATGAAGCAAAATCATCACTGCATGGAAACCAATAGTGACTAAGTGGAAAATAATCCAAACGTGCAAGCCTAAGTTGGTTACTGTAAATCATTTTGTCTTTGATATTTTGTTTTTATTTCAAAATCTTTCCTCGAAAGGAATTCTGATGTTTCGAGTGTCTTACAATAATTCATTGTTATATATTATTATACTAGAAAATAATAAATTTCTTCTGCAAGTATACTTTACATTTTTATGTATGCACTTTATGTACGTTTTACATAGGCAATGTGCATCATCACAGATTTAAATATATGTTCATGAATAATCAATTTTTTATTTTGGGTACTGTCCCAGTAACCGTACCCACAATCATTTTTTTTATATTTCGATTATATGATTATTGGCATCGATATGTAGTGAATATTGCATATAATTTTAGTTAGTAAATAAAAATTGTGTAAATTTATTTGTGGATATTATAAAATAGTGTGTTGACGATTGAAATCATTTCATTGTCATTTTTTTTTATGAAAATTTTTCCTAGCAATAATATAACTCCAATGTGTGCCTGTAATGCCATAAGTTGGTATTGTTAGGTTAACGTACAAACTAAAATTACACATGGAAACCAATGTGCCTATAAAATAATACTCGCTTTCTGTGAAATCCACATAAAAATACCAATTCGAAGTAAGGCGAATTGCCTGTTACTATACATGTCTCTCTTTTTTGTGACAGATCTCATTTTTATTCAATAATATTCGGTTAATGTGCACATCACAGTGATCAACTCGAAATAAGGCGGGGTGGCCCCCTTGCCTATTACTACACATTTCCCTTTTTTGTGGCAGAACTCGTTTTTCACTAATATTCGGTTTTTGTGCAGATCACTGGAAAAACAACCAACTCAAAGGAATTCGGGATGCTATACCTGTTGCCAGTTTTTTGTGTTTCACACAAAATTTCCTTACAGTAAAGTTTCCGAGATTTTACTGAATAACACAAAAGAATATTGACAACTAATGAATAACAAGTCTTGTTTTTATTTGTTAGTACATTGTATTTTTGTTTTAATCTTACTATTCAGAAATATTTGTATTTTTCATTTTACAGTGTTTGTTGTTTTTGTTAAGAATACTTTATGTTCTTTGTTTTTAATGTTTCTTTCTTTGAAACATGTAGACATATTAAACGTCATATATTTCCTAACCATAGTTTTAATTTCTGTAAACAGTAAACTAAAAACAAAAAACATATTATCTAACCTCAAAAATGAAAACAACAAGTATTTTTGCTTTACATTAAGAATAGAACAATTTACATTTAGTACATTTCTTCTTCACATTATAGTATATCGATACAGTTGCATATTCAAAACATCAAAAATATAGTGCGGGTACGGATATTGACACAGTTCCGTATTTTGATTTAAATGGGAACAATTATTGTAATTTTTGTTTACATAATCAGCTGTTTTTTGGATGATATTAAAAATGTTTGTGTTTTATTTGTTTTAGTAAATTTCAAATTTTAAATATATTATCTTATTTTTACTTGAATTTTGTTATTAGTTATTTTTATTATTATTTGATTATATACACAGATTTTCGATTTTCCATATATTCACTTTGTGACCTTTCTGCATAATTTTTATTAGTTCAATGTTTAGAATATCTGGAAATTGATTGATTATGTAGACAGTGTGTGGCTAAATTAGATTTGTAGATATATAGCTTTAAAACACATTGTGATATTGAAGATACTTATATGTGTATGTAAAATGTTTTACAATCTGGCCATTTCTGTTTTGTAAATTTCATTTTTATTGTGGATATCTGATTTAGTTTTAGGTTATATTCATATTATAATATTATATGGAAAACAATGTTGTCCATTTTATAAGTTATTTCAAAATATATTTTACTTGAAACACACAACACAGGTTTACTACCTGACAGCAACAATATTCCAAGCAGGTGACAATTAAGCTAAAGATTGTGATTGCAGTGAAGATTATGATTACAATCAAAGTTGCTAAAACATACCAAGTAGCTCAGCGTTCACTACTAGTAATAGCCACTGTAGTAAACCAGTATAGCAACCACAGTTAAATGTAATTTCTAATCTCTACAATTTGTGTCTTATAACAAACCAAGAAAATAGTAATAACACTGATAATGAACTATTTTGTATGGCCACAAAGTGGCAGTTACTTTCAGTAGTAAAAACAGAAGAGTGTTTATATGTAACAAATGAACCGATATAGACACTTATAAAGTAGTGAATAAGAAGAGCTAAAATATTTACAATAATTTTTGTATTATTGAATACATTCTGAAGACAAATTCATGTTGACTATAAGGTAATAATTATCACTAGTTCTCCAAGCTATAGAATTCACTCACAGACATAAACAGTGAATACAGTAATCCACAATTCATATGTTGATCTGTCCATGGTATTCATGCTGACACAGTGAAACTGAATATATATACATAAAATTATAAGTTCAATAAACTTATGATTCTGTCTACTGACTTGGCAACTTGGGTCTTATCATGGTCAGGTTTCTACCTACCAAAAGGAGGGCAATGACACAATGTGATAACGGTACAATATGTTACTGTGTACCTATGTGTACAAAGTAAATGTGTGACATTTGTTTTTATGATTCGATGTCAACAATATTCTGAAAAACACATTAGCAGGCAACTAATATAAATGAATTCTATATCACTCATTCAGATATCACAACTGGGCTGTGATACTCATTCAGATAACTTCCAATTTTGGGCTGTGATGCCCTAATATTAAAAAAATATAAAGTAAACACTACATTTAAAGGGTTAGAATTCCCTTCAGTTTGACACCTGGAATGGAGTTTTACAATTTTTTGAAAATTATCCATATTTGGGACCCAGGTGTTACAAAATTTTGAAATTTCAACAACCGAACACTATATTCAGATTTTAGTTAAAATTCTGCTTAAAATTGGTTTCATTTAATTTTCACAATGCATTTGTACAATTTTTATAAATCAGGAGCTGTGGGAGTAGAAAGTGCAAATATGAAAATCATGGTGTTGGGAAATCGCGTTTAAAGTTTGTGAATGCTCTCAGGATAGAAAGGGCGAATAAATATGTATTTAATTGAAGAACATAGATTCTCATTATTTTACACTTTTATTTATAAATAATTAACGATAAGTAAAATTACAAATAATTTGGCTGGAGGTTAAGTAAAAATCATCAAATGACAATACAACTAATTACAAATAATAATATAAAAACAAACAAAAATGTAAGATTATTCTAAGATTTAAATTAATTGAATGAAATGTTGATAACTACTATACTTAATACTATGTATTAATATCAAATTCTTAGCAAATTACGTACTACTGTGTAAAAAATATAGAGTCTAGTAGTATATTCCTTGAAATTAAAATTAAATAATGATTAGTATGCATTATTGAAAATATGTTTTTAAAAAAATGAAAATTATTTAAATGAAAGAAAACTAAAACATAAAAATAGAAACAATTATTTACATTAATGATTAACATACGTACAAATTTTAAATAATTATAAATGTTACCATTAAAAAATCTGAAATCAGAGTAAATTTTTTTATGCTTTTGTAACAAAGATTAAAGTTAAATAACAATGAAAAAATCTTGTGCAATTTTCTTGACAATTACTTCCTTAAAATAATAATAATTTATTATATTTTCTTAAACATTATAACTAGTGTTAGTTATTACAACACAAATTTATTGAAAACGATGGGTGTCATTAAGTTATTTTATTTTAAATCACCATACATACAATGAGAGCACCTTTTGACAATCAACCTGAAACAGACGCTTAAGGAAAGCATAATTATTTTTCCTATTTTTCATTATGAAATGAATAAACATTCATGATGATTTTGTCTTTCAGTAGTTATTTTTCTTTTATATATAAGAGTGTTAATTTTAATTATAATAGAAGAAACATGTCTTTGACAAAAGAAAAATGTTCATTATCAAATGGCACTCAGTTCGAATGCTGGTTATTTTTAATTTAGAAATAAAATGGTGAAAAATAATTCTCGTTTAAAGGACACGATGTTGCAACATGTCTTGAATATAAAAATCCATGTCAAGCTATAATAAAAAATATTTGAGAAGAATTGAGAAAATAAAAACTGCAGCTTAAATCATATTCCTCTATTCAAAATTCGTTCAACTATCAAACGAACATACTGTCGACAACGTTATCATATAATGTGCCGGAGCAAATTCCTCCTGTGTACGATGAACCGCCACGTAGCTGGCCGGGAATAAAAGCGATCGTGGATCTTCCACACAAATTCGGCAAAATGAGTCATCCAGATATACTTAGAGCAGACACACTGGAGATGATTGACGAGCAGTATAAAAATCATACGAAGATCTTCACAGATGGATCGGTGGACATCGAAAGCGGGAAGTCAGGTGCAGGGTATTTCAACCAGAGTAATGGCGAACGGTACTATATTCCGGCTAACGCACAGTCCAGTATGGACGCCGAATTATTGGCTATAAACGCGGCATTAACCTGCTGTCTTTCCATTGAGCAAAAGCTCATCTGTATCTTGACTGACTCCAAATCATCATTAGAAGCGCTATCAAAATCTGGTACGAGTGCGTACTTCTTTCGTATTAATGAAATAAGGAAACTGTTCCTCCAGCTACACAACGAAGGAAAAATGATCACCCTTCAATGGGTTCTATCCCACTGTGGAGTCCCCGGAAATGAAATAGCAGATGGGATCGCAAGGGAAGCGTGCACAATGTATCCAACTAACCTAAAGAAGTTCTCCCTGCTGCAGTGCAGAAGCTCGGGTGACCGACACTTCAGGAGCTCATGGGAGGACAGTTGGAAATCAGCAACCACAGGTCGCAGCTTATACCAAATACAACCTGTGCCGGCCAAGAAAGACATCTACAAGGGAGTAGCGCGTCCGATAGCTGCTTTTGCTGCGAGGGCACACACCGGCCATATCGTTACCCAAGAATATCTCTTTAGGTTCAATCTCACAGATACGCCACAATGCTTATTGTGTGAAGACGGAGAGGAGAACCTTGAACATATACTTATAAAATGTCATTACCCGATTGCCGCAAGGGATATCTTAAGGATGCAAGTGTCGGGATGGCAAGAAATCATGAGCAATAAGAAGTACTGGGCTATCGCTTCTATGATCTACCATGGACATCGGGCTATCGGCTACAGTTGAAGCTGGACGCCTGTAGGAAGAAGTAAGTAAGTAAGTCTAACTATCAGGGCCAAGCAGACCAGCATTATCCATGTAAGCTACAATAATAAAATGAAAGTACTTTGTTTTCCTGTAAACATCGATGGTGGTGATTGTGACCTCCTCAGCATGCATTAGTTCATTACTTTGAATGAATTTGTTTTAGCTAGTCATATCATCTACCACGACTGTGATCATCTTCACCACAACCTGCTCTGGGGGTTCTATATTTTAAGATTTTGGAATTTGAGTTATTATGTACAATAAGCAAACAATTTGCCTTTTTTCTAGAAGCATTCCAGTAATAATTTTTGATAATAACCATTAATTTATTACCTTACTAATTACTGTTTGGTGTTCTGGGAAACTATCATGTGTTACATTTAAGTAAAAAAATCTATTGGTTTACAGAAAATTATGTTTTTTTAGGACATGTTTTATCTTTTTTTTACTGTTTTTTATGAATTTAACTTTTATAAGTTTTACATGATAACTAGTGTTGGCCATAGATTAGAAAATATATAAATAATAATAATGTGAACACAGTATTTATATGTGAATAATCTATATCTTGTATGTTATATAAGGTTTTTAGTGGTCTTTATAATGGCTCATATTTTACTTACACATTATTCCATTACACTATTTACTTTTTGTCCCTAGGCCTTCTTGCACCAATGCTGTCCTGAGTTAATAATGAATATCTAGTCATATGACAAAAACAGTTTTAGTGAAAGTAGTTCATGGATGCATATGTTCAAAATGAATTGTGATTACAATCATAACATTATGGGTCTGTTTGAATTTACTTATTATTCTTGTTCTATTTACTGAAATATTCAATACACACATCCGTACATGTGCACACACACACACACACACACACAAGTAAATTATGTAAGTTATTAAACTTTGAATTATACTTGTGTATATTCTTGTTTCGTTTTAATTCTTATTGTTTTATCATATAAAATGGAATTCAACTGTTTTTATTACTTTTCAACTTTTATTTTTTCCATTATCTCGTCAGTGGAAGTAATGGCTTTCTCTCGTCTGTAAAAGAAGTGTAACACCTAAATATTTACATGTCGTTTACCCCTTTCTGATTGTTATCACCCAAGTCCATATACTCTGTTGATCTTCATTTTCTCCTGCCACATTTCAATTTCTACCAGTTTATTGGAAGGCCTGCGATTTGGTATTTTTAATTTCCATAGCATAAAATTTAAATCGTCACAATTCTCTACAATAACTAGCCAATCATCACAGTTCATCCATTTTTTAATCCTTGTATTATTTTCGTAAAGGTTTTGTATAGCTTGTATAGCTTTATATGTGACATTTTCGGCCTTCCTTAAAGCTCCCCATAATTGTGACAATTGGAATGCTATCGTACACATTTTTAGTCAAGTATTACCATGTGGAATTCCCTATTTCTCTGAACTCTTTTCTCACAATCTATTTTGATTGTGTAGATGTTGTTGATGGTAGACCTTCCCAATCTGAAGCCCATTTGCTTTTCTGGTCGCTTGTCTCCTCTTTCTTTTCAGTTAAGTCATATAGTACTCAGGAGTGCATTCTTCCTATGGTACATATCACTGCATTTCATCTATAATTTTTTTGGTTGTCTTATGTCCTGTTAGTGTATCATATATACACACACTCACACACGAAGTTCTCCAGTATTCTACACTATTAATGTGCATCTCTGAAATAGCTTAGCCAAGGCTTCAAGCTCATTATAAATGTTTATTCAGAAAACATTGTTATTAGTGTGGTGTAGTTTATTGTTCTACAAACTCTTTCTTCATAGCTTTCTGAAAGCTGTACTGTAATTTTCATTTTAAACACTTTGGTTAAGTGAGATTCAGTTTTAATTGGAAGGATTGTTTATTATATTAAAGGGTTTTGTTTTCAAAGTATATAACTTCTGTTTCATGCACATGTACAACCAGTAAAATAAAACAAGAGTGTGTTCATGTATTAAGTCAATTTACTTAGTTACTTTTTAACCCTGCAATTTTCTAAAAGAATTCTCTGTGGCAGCAGTTTATAAAATGGAACATTGTATGTTTTTATATTTATGGGTGCATGCAAGTGAGAAAGAAGACTACTTGGGCGGGAAATTAAAATATCTTATTTTTACATACAAAGCGTATCCCACATATTATTATAAATTACTTTTATGAACATTTGCTTTCAAGAATCAAATAAGTACGAAGAGTTAATAAGTTACATTTATTGGTTTCAATTGCATCTGCTCCAAATACATCACAAAACAAGAGTATTAAAAACAGATTTGGATAAATGTTTGTAGTACTGGTGGTCAAACACTGGAATTAAAACCATTAAATGTTAGATGTCATTGTATCCCAGAAATTACTTATGTCTAGTTTTTCTTGTAGATACCATAAGCTAAACGGCTTTTCCAACAAACTATCTACTGAATTAATTTTTAAATATGGTAATAAATTATCACTTATGATAAAAAACTATCACTTGTAAACAAAACACAATATTTAAAAATCATTTTTGCACTGGTAAAGATGAACAGAATTTACACTCACACGAAGAACAGAGTAGGCTCTACTCGTTCATAAATACTAAGTGCATGTGCACTGGTGAACGATCATATTCAGTGCACCTATTGTAATGTTGCAGAACTACTGCAAACCAAATGAACATTTTCATTGCAGCATGTTATTGTCCTAGTCTGTTGACAGTTAAAAACACACAATGGTTAGTCAATGTAAAAGCTCTGTAAGTGACATCATGATTGCCGATTTGCCTGGATCATGCAAACTTCGCTAGAGGCAGCGCATAGCTTATGGTGAACAGCTGGGTTGGTTACAATTAATCGTACAAAAATGTTTTACAAACCTGTACGCCCATAATTTTTTTCTTGAAATACAATAGTTTGAAAATGTTTAAACCTTATGTACTGTATTTTATAAATAATACATATTATTAAGAAGCCACTTTTTCTGTGCGTTGTGCAAACTTACAACACTATCACTTGCTACCATTGCAAACGTCTAATCTATATAGCATTGCTGTATATGATGAACATGTGATTGTGACACATAACATTAGAGAAGAATACGAGTTCTCAGAGATAGCTCTCTGTATAAAACTTTCCCATTTTGATCTGCATATAATGCAGTGGCGGCTGGTGAGATTTTAGTTTGGTGGGGCTGCACTAAAATTTTCAATTTTCAACATTTACCATTATCACATATTAGTGAAATTTATATACTGTTACTAGGTCTTTTACCTGTATTGAAGCTGAAGCTGTGACAAAACATTGGTCCAATCCTCTGTGGTGCTGCTGCTGCTGTTGGTGATGATATTTATGATTACAATTAATTATGATTTAAGTTCCAAACACTAATGAGGGCCTACACGTTAAAATTCAAACAAATTATAATTTTTAATTTACACATTAAACTTATAGACATTAAAATTTTCAAATGAAAATATAATAGTGAGTTATGTTCTTAAATAAAATCAGAAATAAATCACCGTTTCTTTCACAATTTTATTTAAACATAAAGTCTATTCTCCTTTCTTTGCAACTGGAATACTTATTGATAACTTTGTCATTAAAATGAATAATATTTTCAATTATTTCTTTTTCTGTCCTTAACATTGCTAAAGCAGCAAGACGCTCTTGTGTCATTGTACTACTTAGGAAACTCTTATCTCTTTTCAAAGTGGAGAACCACCTCTCTGGCTCAACAGTAGTCATGGGAGTAGTTAGAATTATTTGGGGCAGAGTGAACACTTCTGTGCAGGACTCGGCAATCCCTGTATCCAACATGATTTTGTAAGTTTTCATAACCTCTGAATGACTGCAGAATTCTTGCCTCTCGTACAAAACAGATAGTTCAGTTTCCAAATGTTCTTTACACAAGAAAGTGTAAGCTTCAATAGTTTCAGCAAATTCGGGTGAAGAACTTATATTGTCTTTAGAGAGGAAGAAATTTAACAGTTTTGCTGCTGACAGAGTTTATTAAAAGAAAATCTCTCTGTTATCTGATAAGAAATAGTATCACACACCACCTTTGCAGAGACAAGATTATGCGATAACGTTTTCCTATTCTTCATGAGTGGAGTGTCTTCTTGTTGGTCAGTAATAGAAGGAAGTCTATTTCTTTCATTCATGATTGCCTCAAGAAATTTATTTACTGCATTATAGATACTACTGGAGTTTGGATTATGATGCTGCAGCTGGTTATATAAAATATCCACATGAGACATGATGTGATCAGAAAATTCTAGCCAAAAGTTGAAATCCTGGTCATTCAGCATACGGAGAATACCTGCAGCCGCTTGCACAGTGGAATGATTTTGGTCAATTTGAAGTTTCTCAAAGCATACTATTAGACTTTCCTTGTTTTCAAAAACGGTGTTCATCTAACCGGCTTTTAAAATTTCATCTTGTGTTTGATACTCTAGGTGTTTGTTTAGAAGTACTGTCTAGAATAGATAATAGTGAGGGTAACTTCGAAAAAAATGCAGGTATAGCGGCAAAACTACTGAAAAAAAATACGAGCTTGTGAGTTTGTGATGTTGCCTTTTCTATAATTAAATTTAATTGATGCGCATAACAGTTCACAAAATGTGCATATTTGTGTGACTGTTGAATTATTTTATGCACACCTCCCTTCTCGCAACTAAAAACGGGGGATCCGTCGTAAGTCTGAGCTATAAGTTTGTCACTGTCGCCATTCAGGACTATATTTACCTGTTCTAAAATGCATTCGGCTAACACTTCAGCATTTTGGGTTAAAAAATCCCCAGAATCTTTCATGCACAATTCCGTTCAGTTCATAACGAAAAACAATAACTTGCTGCGTAAGACCTGACACATCTGATGTATCATCCGACATTACTGATAAATATTTAGATTGTTTAATTTCAGCGCGTATTTCATCACGACACACCTCAAGGATACAGTCTAGAAGTTCGTTCGGAATTGTCTCAATTCTGAGACGTTCCCTTAAACACTGTTGACTTCATAAAATGACTTTTAAGAGACTCGTCTAACTTTCCAGCAAATCCTAGCAATCCTCGAAATACACCAGGATTCGATGACTGTGAAGTTTCATCATGACCACATAACATAAGCTCAAATTTTCCGCAAAACTTGACGCAGTCAATAATTTTCTGGAGAATTTCTCGATTCTGTCTCACTTTTTCATTGTGTTTGTTTATTTGTTGTTTGTAAGAGTCACTTAACTGATGTGCAGTGTTTACTTTTCCTAACATAGCTAAATTAATTACATTCTTCATATATTTTGCTGAATCTTTGTGTTTTTTTACTTTCTCACCTAATCATTCACTCCAACCTTTGTCCAAGTTGCATCACCTCCAAATAATAAACAAGGAAGGCAAAATAGTGCATTCTTTTCAGGACAGCCACACAACCACTTTTTTTGGAATAAATGGACACATTAAATTTCCTACAATAAGTCTGATTTCTGCTTGACGATTACTAAGAAATTAATAAATCAGGAGTTTCACTACCTAAATTCTTAATTTCATTCTTCTCTGCTAACGATAACGATGAACAACTGATGTTTTCCAAATATAAAACACTATTTTTATTTTTATTCATATTTTTTAACTGCAACGATAGAAATTAGCACAGTCTACAAACACGGAACACGCCATCAGCAAAGTTTGTACCCACACGTTCAATTTCTCGACAGCTTCGGGCTGGACTGAATGCAGCCCAAGTTTGGCTTGTTAACAAAGCGTTCTCCCACCACGTGCCTCAAGCTCAGACGCAACGCGCACTTGTCTAAGTGTGGCACAGCCCGCGCATGCCACATACATGCATCAATTTACACGGCCATCAGTTGTGGCTGAACGCGAATATAAAATTGTATTTCTTATACTGGCGAATCTTTGAAGAATACATCATTTCCTAAATAAAAAGTTATTTAAATACGGTAATTAGTTTTCCTTGAAAATTTTAGGGAGAGCTGCTGCCCTTATGGACGAGCCGCCGCTGATATAATGTATAGGTGAACTGCATATAACGCCAGTTAAATACTCTTACCTGTAGGAGCTCATGAATGATCACAAAATAGTGCAAAAATCTACAAATCCGTAAAATGCACTAATACTGATCTGCTGTGTTGCAAGCAGTTTTGAACATTCTTGTGAATATTACAATATTATTAATATATATATACATAATATAATACAATATTTAGGAAAATTTAATGAACCATATAACGTTAAATATTCTGAAATACTGTAATAGAATTTAATTGTGTGTGCGTGCATCCGTGCGTGTGTGTTGTATAGGCAGTTAAATTTTTTCTGTTTAATAAATTTTGTATATTATGTTCTAGCAACTGGAACAGCTGAAATGTGAAAACCAGAGGCTGAAGGATGAAAATGGAGCTCTCATCAGGGTGATTAGCAAATTATCCAAGTGATATTACGTAATTAAACTTGGAAGATAATATATTGTTTTTATTTATTTATTAACTGTTTATATAATAGATTAACTGTATTTTTTTTTTGTAAATTTATGTGTGGGTGATCAGTTGTGAAGAACGAATCAGAGCATTTTTATCTTCCTATTAAGTTTTGATAGATATTTCATTTACCTTGAGATAATAGTACTTTACATCTTTCTCCAGATTGTGTGCGTGTGTGCGTACACACACGTGTGCTTGCATGCAAGTACAGAGAGGATATAGTTTTTGCTTATACTAAGTATGATGAATTTAGCTTCTACTAAGACTGAGACAGAAACTTGCGAGTCACAGTAGTATTCTGTTGTACAGCAGTAGGTGCACGTGTATTAACACCAGTTTTAGTAGTAAGTTGTTTTTATTGCCAAAACAATGTTATCAGTGTATTTGTAAGTTTTATAATTTTTTAAAAACTGTATTAAATTATTGTTATATTGAAATGAAATAAGTTTACCACATAACAAATATTGTTGTTAGAATGTATACACTTACTTTATATAAAATGTATAATTGCTTAAAAAGGTAAGACAAATGTTTCTGTTTGCTTTGTAGAATTCCTGAACAAGAAAATATAAAGTATATTATGTGTGACATGCTATTTAGTCTATACCGTATACCAGTGATTTTTAATTATTGCAAAATATATTTATCAGTATAATTTGAAATTAAAAATTTATTTCTTTATCCTGCACGATTTTATGTCATGCAAAATACTTACATATAATTATAAAACTTTGTATTTATATTTTAATTAATACAAATTCTAAGTATGAAGACAAATTCTAAATATTTTTAATATCATGATAACATAGAGTATCTAGTTATCACCATATTTAAAGTCTACATTTAATATAATTTTCATAATGCTTATATACATCTTTCTGTATAATTTATTTAATTTATTTTTGTCCTGTCTCAGAGAGAGAGAGAGAGAGAGAGAGAGAGAGAGAGAGAGAGAGAGAGTGAGTTTGGGGGATTCAAAAAATATATTATTAAATATATATTATATGTTTGCAGGAGAAAGCAGTTGTAATTTTTTCTATGTTTACATCATATTCTGTTTATGATTCTTCAGAATTGAAGAAATTCTAATTTTTATAAAATCTCATTTCAGTAAGAGAAAGCAAAGGAGAGTATTGTGTGTGTGTGTGTGTGTGTGTGTTTCAGTAATTAATGCCTGCAGGGCAGAAATTACGAGGTTCAATATAATGCTGTAAAACAGTTTTAAGTATTATGTTTTGTGTAGTGTATTGTATTGATTTGTGTATTATATACATATATATTGTTTTATACAAGCAGGAAGCTCCATTTGATTAAAAAGCCACAAGTGCTCAGTAATATAATTATTTCTACTACATAAATATTTCATTGTTCAAAAATTATGTACATATTGGATTATATGAAATATTGTACATTTTGTATTTATGAATCTTATAATAATAAAATCATATGTTTAAAATAAGTTATATTTATTTTTTAAATAAATAGTTATGAAAATGTGGTATTCATGAATGTGAACGTACACACATTAGATCAGAATTTGTTTACCTTTTGTGTAAAATATATGTGGAAGTTTTGTATATAAATAATTGTTGTCTTCCCTTCTTTAAATGTAATGACAAGTTACAGATGGAAAGCTGTATGATTACATAAATGTATGTACATTTTGTATCATTCACTTGTAATAGATTTCCAAATGTTCTTTCTCTTGAAGTTATAAAACTGTCTGTTGATGAACTATTTGATATTGTGTTGTAGATTTGTGTGCTTTGTCTTTGTAATCTTCTCTAAACTAGTAAAGACTTTATACGTGGATGTCTAACAATACCATTACATATACAATTGAACTAATAGGTATCCATTATTTTACTTTAAGTAAACTCTAATTGACTAAACTGATAAGGTTAAAACTTACTGCAACTTGAAAACTAAAAATATCCACAATTTAATTAAATGACAAAAACTTATGGATACTTTTATCAGTTAAAATTATAATTCTCTTTACTTTGAGTTTTTAAAACTTTGCCATGTAGAATTGATAGCCACAATGAACATGTTATTTCATGCTTTCCTACATGAAATTTAAAAGTTTGTAGTTTGTCCTCTTCTGTCAAATATACCTGTTTTAATAAATTATTCATAGGAGCAACAGGTTGCGACTGAAATGCAAACACATTGAACGTTACGAGTTTCACTAAATCGCGGATTGGCCTGGGAAATGGTACTGGAGGCTACGCATTCGAAACGCGACATCTGTAAAAATAATTTTTAAAAAATCTTAGAAATAAACACAAAAAATAATAATTGCTTACAATGTAAAGGAAAAATATAAATAAACAATAAATATAGGTACTAATAATGTAAATACAAAATTATCATGCAATAAAAACGAAAATAATAAAGTATTACATTTTTTTAACTCACATAAAACGATGTCTTCAAATCGCCAGCCTGTGTTAATCCTGTTCCTACGATAATCTGGAACTGATGACGTATGATCCTCTACAGCTGTTAATCCTCGTCAGGTTATCAGATGTCTTCAATGATGATCCAGACCGCAGAAATAAAGATGAACTGCAACCTGTGATGTCTTAAAATCATGAACTGATGGCATCTGAGTTGTCAGCTGCTAATTGTCCTCTGCAAAATGTTTTTCAGATGTCCTGCGTGATGATCCTCGCTGTAGTCGTATAGTTGAAGTGAAGTGAAAAGTGTGATTTCAGGAAATTGAGTAACAATGTAGCACGGGTTCCCCCTTTTTTACTTGTTTACTCTTCAGCTCCTGATCTCACACTGAGTAACATTCTGACGTAACAGGATGACTCAGCGATTGCGCAGTATTGCGCAATACCTTTCATTTCGTATTTCTACATTTAAATACGTGGTAAATGGTACGTTTATTGCAGAAAACAACTGCTCAAAATAAGAAACTAATACCAGTCCCCCACTGGGCCATAAAACAAACAAGAAACAATAAAGTTATTCATAAATTTCAAACAACCGATAATCGGTTTACATTTAGTTAGGCGAGTCGACTGGATTAAAATTACTCCCAGCTCGATAGCGCTAACAGTTCTCGAGATAGGCTCCCCTCTTATATCCGGTATGAAAATCGGTCAGACGAAATTAGTTTTTTCGGGCTTCCGGTTGTACAAAGCTTTGGTTTTATAATTTTTCCACAAGTTACTTCAGACAGGGAATAAAAAAGGTCTCTTGTGTTTTTTCGCTCCGAGGCTTCCTTATGGGTTAGAATTTATGTCAGTGAGTGACCTCTGGGGCTTTATATGTTATAGACTCGCGGCTTCGCCGCTCGCTGGGGGTTTCGCCCCCAGACCCCTCGGTGGACGCCCCGATCCGACGAACGTCGGGGGAGCTATGTACATATTTACAATGGCCTCCGAACGAACCTATCCCAGGAGACAATGTATTCTCGGTAATGCCTTTTATTTATTTACAATATCTGAATATTAACAATCACTTATTTTAACATGCAAACTTCAATATTACACAACTTAAACATTATTATATTACATATTTACAGGGTGGAAAGCTTATTACCGAGAATACATTATTTATAATAGTTCTTTATACACTATGTTTCTTGTGTGAGAAACGCCATCTATAACCCGGTCGGGAGGAACAAGTAAGTGAATATTTTTCGCAGATCTTACCCGGCTAAGCGCGACGTAAAGTTGCCCGTGGGTAAAAGGGTCGGACCGTAAATCTAATCCCACGAAATCTATGGTTTGCCATTGACTTTTGTGGATCGTTACCGTGTAACAAAGTTGGAGGGGAAACTGCCGCCTGTACATATCGATGGGACTATTTGGGAAGATCGGAAATTTAAAAGTTATTCTTGGGATGCCAAAAAGCTCGTCAGAGCCTGTTTTCAGCATGTGATAAGTCGAAGAGTAATTGCGACGATAATTACTTTTGTGCCGTTGACTAAGCCGAGATCAAAATTTAAATTTCGCGTCACCATGCAAACCGATCCTACCTTAAGCCTGAGAACGTGTTCTGGAATTCCTTTCCCTTGAGCCTGATGTAATAGGGACTCATCAACATCTATTCCTGCTCCGTCCTCGGCTACACTGTCGAAACTATATAAATTTTGAATTTCCCCGTCGAGCGCCTTTAGTACTATACTATTAATTTCTTTCAGGTTATTATTCAGAGTGCATATTATAACCCTTTTTACACATTCATCAGGCTTCTATAAAATTTCTTTGCTGAAAACAAAGTCGATCAATTCGCGAAGCTTAATCACGTAGGATAGCTGTGGTAGTGCCATGAGTTTTTCCAAATTACGCCCTTCGCCGAGCTAAAAAAGGTCTGTTGTGTTTTTTCGCTCCGAGGCTTCCTTATGGGTTAGAATTTATGTCAGTCAGTCAGTCAGTCAGTGACCTCTGGGGCTTTATATGTTATAGAATAGATTCATAAATTTCAAACAACCGATAATCGGTTTACATTTAGTCAGGCGAGCCGACTGGATTAAAATTACTCTCAGCTCGATAGCGCTAACCGTTCTCGAGATAGGCTCCCCTCTTATACCTGGTATGAAAATCTGTCAGACGAAATTCGTTTTTTCGGGCTTCCGGTTGCACAAAGCTTTGGTTTTATAATTTTTTCCCAAGTTACTTTGGATGGGGAATAAAAAAGGCCTCTTGTGCTTTTTCGCTCCGAGGCTTCCTTATGGGTTCGAATTTATGTCAGTCAGTCAGTCAGTGAGTGACCTCTGGTATGTGTTCGAATTTATGTCAGTCAGTCAGTCAGTGAGTGACCTCTGGGGCTTTATATGTTATAGAAGATTCGTAAATTTCAAACAACCGATAATCGGTTTACATTTATTCAGGGAGCCGACTGGATTAAAATTACTCCCAGCTCGATAGCGCTAACCGTTCTCGAGATAGGCTCCCCTCTTATATACGGTATGAAAATCGGTCAGACGAAATTCGTTTTTTGCGGGCTTCCGGTTGCACAAAGCTTTGGTTTTATAATTTTTCCACAAGTTACTTCGGACGGGGAATAAAAACGATCTCTTGTGTTATTTCGCTCCGAGGCTTCCTTATGGGTTACAATTTATGTCAGTGAGTGAGTGACCCCTGGGGCTTTATATGTTATAGACTCGCGGCTTCGCCGCTCGTTGGGGGTTTCGCCCCGAGACCCCTCGGTGGACGCCCCGATCTGACAAACGTCGGTGGAGCTATGTACATATTTACAACGGCCTCCGAACGAACCTATCCCAGGAGACAATGCATTCTCGGTAATGCCTTTTATTTATTTACAATATCTGAATATTTACAATCACTTATTTTAACATGCAAACTTCAATATTACTTAACTTAAACATTATTATATTACATATTTACAGGGTGGAAAGCTTATTACCGAGAATACATTATTTATAATAGTTCTTTATACACTATGTTTCTTGTGTGAGAAACGCCATCTATAACCCGGTCGGGAGGAACAAGTAAGTGAATATTTTTCGCAGATCTTACCCGGCTAAGCGCGACGTAAAGTTGCCCGTGGGTAAAAGGGTCGGACCGTAAATCTAATCCCACGAAATCTATGGTTTGCCATTGACTTTTGTGGATTGTTACTGCGTAACAAAGTTGGAGGGGAAACTACCGCCTGTACATTTCGATGGGACTATATGGGTAGATCGGAAATTTAAAAGTTATTCTTGGGATTCCAAAAAGCTCGTCTCAGCCTGTTTCCAGTATGTGATAAGTCGAAGAGTAATTGCGACGATACTTATTTTTGTGCCGTTGACTAAGCCGAGATCAGAATTTAAATTTCGCGTCAGCATGCAAACCTATCCTACCTTAAGCCTCAGAACATGTTCTGGAATTCCTTTCCCTTGAGCCTGATGTAATAGGGACTCATCAACATCTATTCCCGCTCCGTCCGCCTCGGCTACACTGTCGAAACTATATAAAATTTGAATTTCCCCGTCGAGCGTCTGTAGTACTATACCATTAATTTCTTTCACGTTATTATTCAGAGTGTATATTACAACCCTTTTTACACATTCATCAGGCTTCTGTAAAATTTATTTGCTGAAAACAAAGTCGATCAATTCGCGAAGCTTAGTCACGTAGGATAGCTGTGGTAGTGGCATGAGTTTTTCCAAATTACGCCCTTCGCCGAGCTAAAAAATGTCTGTTGTGTTTTTTCGCTCCAAGGCTTCCTCATGGGTTAGAATTTATGTCAGTCAGTCAGTAAGTCAGTCAGTGACCTCTGGGGCTTTATATGTTATAGAAGATTCGTAAATTTCAAACAACCGATAATCGGTTTACATTTAGCCAGGTGAACCGACTGGATTAAAATCACTCCCAGCCTGATAGCGCTAACCGTTCTCGAGTTAGGCTCCCCTCTTATATCCGGTTTGAAAATCGGTCAGACGAAATTCGTTTTTACGGGCTTCTGGTTGCACAAAGCTTTGGTTTTATAATTTTTCCCCAAGTTACTTTGGATGCAGAATAAAAAAGGCCTCTTGTGCTTTTTCGCTCCGAGGCTTCCTTATGGGTTCGAATTTATGTCAGTCAGTCAGTCAGTGAGTGACCTCTGGTATGTGTTCGAATTTATGTCAGTCAGTCAGTCAGTCAGTGACCTCTGGGGCTTTATATGTTATAGAAGATTCGTAAATTTCAAACAACCGATAATCGGTTTACATTTATTCAGGGAGCCGACTGGATTAAAATTACTCCCAGCTCGATAGCGCTAACCGTTCTCGAGATACGCTCCCCTCTTATATACGGTATGAAAATCGGTCAGTTGAAATTCGTTTTTTGCGGGCTTCCGGTTGCACAAAGCTTTGGTTTTATAATTTTTCCACAAGTTACTTCGGACGGGGAATAAAAAAGATCTCTTGTGTTATTTCGCTCCGAGGCTTCCTTATGGGTTACAATTTATGTCAGTCAGTGAGTGACCCCTGGGGCTTTATATGTTATAGAAGATTCGTAAATTTCAAACAACCGATAATCGGTTTACATTTAGCCAGGTGAACCGACTGGATTAAAATTACTCCCAGCTCGATAGCGCTAACCGTTCTCGAGATACGCTCCCCTCTTATATCTGGTATGAAAATCTGTCAGACGAAATTCGTTTTTTCGGGCTTCCGGGTACACAAAGCTGTGGTTTTATTATTTTTCCCCAAGTTACTTCGGACGGGGAATAAAAAAGGTCTCTTGTGCTTTTTCGCTCGAGGCTTCCTTATAGGTTCGAATTTATGTCAGTCAGTCAGTCAGTCAGTGAGTGACCTCTGGGGCTTTATATGTTATAGAAAATTTGTAAATTTCAAACAACCGATAATCGGTTTACATTTGGTCAGGCGAGCCGACTGGATTAAACTCACTCCCAGCCTGATAGCGCTAACCGTTCTCAAGTTAGGCTCCCCTCTTATATCCGGTTTGAAAATCGGTCATACGAAATTCGTTTTTCCTGGCTTCCGGTTGCACAAAGCTTTGGTTTTATAATTTTTCCCCAAGTTACTTTGGACGGGGAATAAAAAAGGTCTTTTGTGTTTTTTCGCTCCGAAGCTTCCTTATGGATTAGAATTTATGCCAGTCAGTGAGTGACCTCTGGGGCGTCATATGGTATAGAAGATTCGTAAATTTCAAACAACCGATAATGGGTTTACATTTAGTCAGGCAAGCTGACTGGATTAAAATTACTCCCAGCTCGATAGCGCTATCCGTTCTCGAGATAGGCTCCCCTCTTATATCCGGTATGAAAATTCGTCAGACAAAATTCATTTTTTCGGGATTCCGGTTGCACAAAGCTTTGGTTTTTATAATTTTTCCACAAGTTACTTCGGACGGGGAATAAAAAAGGTCTCTTGTGTTTTTTCGCTCCGAGGCTTCCTTATGGGTTAGAATTTATGTCAGTCAGTGAGTGACCTTTGGGGCTTTATATGTCATAGACTCGCGGCTTCGCCGCTCACTGGGGGTTTCGCCCCCAGACCCCTCGGTGGAAGCCCCGATCCGACGAACGTCGGAGGAGCTATATACATATTTACAACGGCCTCCGAATGAACCTATCCCAGGAGACAATGTATTCTCGGTAATGCCTTTTATTTATTTACAATATCTGAATATTTACAGTCACTTATTTTAACATGCAATCTTCAGTATTACACAACTTAAACATTATTATATTACATATTTACAGGGTGGAAAGCTTATTATCAAGAATACATTATTTATAATAGTTCTTTATACACTGTTTCTTGTGTGAGAAACGGCATCTATAACCCGGTCGGGAGGAACAGGTAAGTGAATATTTTTCGCAACTCTTACCCGGCTAAGCGCGACGTAAAGTTGCCCATGGGTAAAAGGGTCGGACCGTAAATCTAATCCCACAAAATCTACGGTTTGCCATTGACTTTTGTGGATCGTTACTGCGTAACAAAGTTGGAGGGGAAACTACCGCCTGTACATTTCGATGGGAGTATTTGGGTAGATCGGAAATTTAAAAGTTGTTCTTGGGATTCCAAAAAGCTCGTCGGAGCCTGTTTTCAATATGTGATAAGTCGAAGAGTAATTGCGACGATAATTACTTTTGTGCCGTTGACTAAGCCGAGATCATAATTTAAATTTCGCGTCACCATGCAAACCTATCCTACCTTAAGCCTGAGAACGTGTTCTGGAATTCCTTTCCCTTGAGCCTGATGTAATAGGGACTCGTCAACATCTATTCGCGCTCCGTCCTCCTCAGCTACACTGTCGAAACTATATAAATTTTGAATTTCCCCGTCGAGCGCCTGTAGTACTATACCATTAATTTCTTTCACGTTATTATTCAGAGTGCATATTACAACCCTTTTTACACATTCATCAGGCTTCTGTAAAATTTATTTGCTGAAAACAAAGTCGATCAATTCGCGAAGCTTAGTCACGTAGGATAGCTGTGGTAGTGCCACGAGTTTTTCTAAATTATGCCCTTCGCCGAGCTAAAAAAGGTCTGTTGTGTTTTTTCGCTCCGAGGCTTCCTCATGGGTTATAGAATTTATGTCAGTAAGTCAGTCAGTGACCTCTGGGGCTTTATATGTTATAGAAGATTCGTAAATTACAAACAACCGATAATCGGTTTACATTTAGTCAGGCGAACCGACTGGATTAAAATCACTCCTAGCCTGATAGCGCTAACCGTTCTCGAGTTAGGCTCCCCTCTTATATTCGGTTTGAAAATCGGTCAGACGAAATTCGTTTTTTCGGGCTTCCGGTTGCACAAAGCTTTGGTTTTATAATTTTTCCCCAAGTTACTTCGGACTGGGAATAAAAAAGGTCTCTTGTACTTTTTCTCTCTGAGGCTTCCTTATGGGTTTGAATTTATGTCGGTCAGTCAGTGAGTGACCTCTGGGGCTTTATATGTTATAGAAGAATCGTAAATTTCAAACAACCGATAATCGAAAGCCTACGTACTAAAACCGATAATCGGTTTACATTTAGTCAGGCGAGCCGACTGGATTAAAATCACTCCCAGCCTGATAGCGCAAAAGTTCTCCAGTTAGGCTCCCCTCTTATATCCGGTTTGAAAATCGGTCAGACGAAATTCGTTTTTTCGGGCTTCCGGTTGCACAAAGCTTTGGTTTTATAATTTTTCCCCAAGTTACTTCGGACGGGGAATAAAAAAGGTCTCTTGTGTTTTTACGCTCCGAGGCTTCCTTATGGGTTAGAATTTGTCAGTCAGTGAGTGACCTCTGGGGCTTTATATGTTATAGAAGATTCGTAAATGTCAAACAACCGATAATCGGTTTACATTTAGTCAGGCGAGCCGACTGGATTAAAATTACTCCCAGCTCGATAGCGTTAACCGTTCTCGAGATAGGCTCCCCTCTTATATCCGGTATGAAAATCGGTCAGACGAAATTAGTTTTTTTCGTGCTTCCGGTTGCACAAAGCTTTGGTTTTATAATTTTTCCACAAGTTACTTCGGACGGGGAATAAAAAAGGTCTCTTGTGTTTTTTCGCTGCGAAGTTTCGTTATGGGTTAGAATTTATGTCAGTCAGTGAGTGACCTCTAGGGCTTTATATGTTATAGAAGATTCGTAATTTTCAAACAACCGATAATCGGTTTCCATTTAGTCAGGCGAACCGACTGGATTAAAATCACTCCGAGCCTGATAGCGCTAACCGTTCTCGAGTTAGGCTCCCCTCTTATATCCGGTTTGAAAATCGGTCAGATGAAATTCGTTTTTTCGGGCTTCCGGTTGCACAAAGCTTTGGTTTTATAATTTTTCCCCAAGTTACTTCGGACGGGGAATAAAAAAGGTCTCTTGTGTTTTTTCGCTCCTGGGCTTCCTTATGGGTTAGAATTTATGTCAGTCAGTGAGTGACTTCTGGGGCGTTATATGGTATAGAAGATTCGTAAATTTCAAACAACCGATAATCAGTTTATATTTAGTCAGGCGACCCGACTGGATTAAAATGACTCCCAGCTCGATAGCCCTAACGGATCTCGAGATAGGCTCCCCTCTTATATCCGGTATGAGAATCGGTCAGACGAAATTCATCAGTGAGTGACCTCTCGGGCTTTATATGTTATAGACTCGCGGTTTCGCCGCTCGCTGGGGGTTTCACCCCCAGACCCCTCGGTGGACGCCCCGATCCGACGAGCGTCGGGGGAGCTATGTACATATTTACAACGGCCTTCGAACGAACGTATCCCAGGAGACAATGTATTCTCGGTAATGCCTTTTATTTATTTACAATATATGAATATTGTAACGGTACATAACCCGGTCCCAATAAAGTAAATTATGAGAATAAAAGTCAGAAATGGGTAGAACTAAAGCTCGCTCAAAATTTAATTATATCACTCCACATAATAAACAATTCGAGTGGTATATAGTGCGAAGTGAGTTCTAGTGTACCCATTGAGGTGAAAAACCAAAGTGAAACTAGTGTATTACTAAACTGTGCTGTATGTTTTGGATAGGATAAAACTATGGAAGTAGTATGTAATAATACTAATCGATTTTTGTGATTTTATTTATTTATTGTAATTTATATTGTATGAACCACAATTTGTTATACCCCAGTTAATATTATATTGTTTCAAATAATTATGTTAGATTGTAAGAAAACCCAGGGTTTAATTTTAAAGGACATAAAAATTTTAACTACCAAAGATAATATAAAATTAAAATAATCCTATGAAGGAAGTGACCACAGGAAGTAGTACCGGGTATGAACACTATTCGAGATTAAATAAATAATATATAAATTTATTTAATGATAATAAAATGATAAAATATTTATATACAAGGTCATAAAAAAATTAACCAAAACATATTATGTGAATTAAATTAGTAAATAAACCGGAATGGAAGGGAATTATTTTTCCATAAATAAAAATATAAATTTATAATAATCACAAACTGCCTACATAATAAAAATACCATGTGTTACTAAGAGTGATGGAAAATAACAAGTATTGTTAATAAGAATAAAATTTTGAACTGAACGAGAGTTGTTGAAGAACCGATGCGACAAAAATTATAAAAAAATAACCTTTTTTGGACGTTGGAGGAGGCGAAATTCACGCAAGAGTAATAAACAAAGTGAATACTAACCAATTATACCTGAGGAATCCAAATTAAAAGGTGTTATACATTAAAAACCAGTGGATGAAACCATTCTGAGGATCCAATATAATTCGGCCTACGTCTGGTAGACAATCAGAAAATCATCCAAATGAAAAGGAAATAATAACGCAAGACGTACCTCATCACAGAATAAAACTTCAATCCAGTAAGGACAACACGGAGCGAGGTAATATAAACATTTTTCGTAATAAATCCCGAAGAAAACTCGTTTTTTAATAGTGAAAATAGAACAAAAAATATTAATTGTATCATATGTTTATTTCAAAAGTAAACAAATACATGCTGCTCTCTTACGGCAGTTCCGGAAACTACGTAATATCTGAAAATTAAACCAAATTATTTATTAATTTCTTATATTTGTAAAGCGTAGCATTTAGCCATTTCTGACAATCTCATAACACAAAGAATTGACCCTGAACCCTGGGGAATTAATAAGAATTATGTAATAACTGATGTATTTTATTATAGCGTAATATTGGTTAAATAACAACATATATGTTTTGTTCTTTAGACAGATCTATGTTTACTCGGTAAAGGCGAGAGGATGTTTTCTTTTTAAAAAGATTAATTGTGATACCTATACTTTGGTGGCTGGAGACAAAAGTCAATAATCAATAAAGCAATATTATTGAAAATTAATATTGAATTATAACGTGTTATAATTTATTGTAGTGGGTAGTTAATGAAAATTTCAGCACAACATACAGAAAAAATCGTCACAACAGAGGGGCAATAATGATACTTACTCTCTCTTCTGCATAAGGCTGAACAAATTACCTCCTTGACCCCAAATCACACACTCTCGATTTCTTTTAGATTGAGTAAAACAAGATAAACAAAATCCTTTATTTATACCGTTTAAAACGTCAGTTAGTATAATTCAAAAGTGACGCATACTGCGTGAGGCATATAATAACACTTCCATAATACATCACGAAAAAGAAAGCGGTACGTTACAGATTGGCGAACCCAACATTTGGGGCTTGACTCAGACTGACGTTTCGCTAAATAACGCCTCGTGAAAACAGCAGTACGTTACAATATTTACAATACTTATTTTAACATGTAAACTTCAATATTACACAACTTAAACATTATTATATTACATATTTACAGGGTGGAAAGCTTATTACCAAGAATACATTATTTATAATAGTTCTTTATATACTATGTTTCTTGTGTGAGAAACGCCATCTATAACCCGGTCGGGAGGAACAAGTAAGTGAAATATTTTTCGCAGATCTTACCCGGCTAAGCGCGACGTAAAGTTGCCCGTGGGTAAAAGGGTCGGACCGTAAATCTATTCCCACGAAATCTATGGTTTGCCATTGACTTTCGTGGATCGTTACCGCGTAACAAAGTTGGAGGGGAAACTGCCACCTGTACATTTCGATGGGACTATTTGGGAAGATCGGAAATTTAAAAGTTATTCTTGGGATGCCAAAAAGCTCGTCAGAGCCTGTTTTCAGCATGTGATAAGTCGAAGAGTAATTGCGACAATAATTACTTTTTTACCGTTGACTAAGCCGAGATCAAAATTTAAATTTTGCTTCACCATGCAAACCTATCCTACCTTAAGCCTGAGAACGTGTTTTGGAATTCCTTTCCCTTGAGCCTGATGTAATAGGGACTCATCAACATCTATTCGCGCTCCGTCCTCCTCGGCTACACTGTCGAAACTATATAAATTTTGAATTTCACCGTCGAGCGCCTGTAATACTATACCGTTAATTTCCTTGACATTATTATTCAGAGTGCATATTACAACCCTTTTTGCACATTCATCAGGCTTCTGTAAAATTTCTTTGGTGAAAACAAAGTCGATCAATTCGCTAAGCTTAGTCACGTAGGATAGCTGTGGTAGTGCCACGAGTTTTTCCAAATTACGCCCTTCGCCGAGCTAAAAAAGGTCTGTTGTGTTTTTTCGCTCCGAGGCTTCCTCATGGGTTAGAATTTATGTCAGTCAGTGAGTGACCTCTAGGGCTTTATATGTTATAGAAGATTCGTAAATTTCAAACAACCGATAATCGGTTTCCATTTAGTCAGGCGAACCGACTGGATTAAAATCACTCCCAGCCTCATAGCACTAACCGTTCTCGAGTTAGGCTCCCCTCTTATATCCGGTTTGAAAATCGATCAGACAAAATTCGTTTTTTCGGGCTTCCGGTTGCACAAAACTTTGGTTTTATAATTTTTCCCCAAGTTACTTCGGACGGGGAATAAAAAAGGTCTCTTGTGTTTTTTCGCTCCTGGGCGTCCTTATGGGTTAGACTTTATGTCAGTCAGTAGTGACCTCTGGGGCTTTACATGTTATAGAAGATTCGTAAATTGCAAACAACCGATAATCGGTTTACATTTAGTCAGGCGAACCGACTGGATTAAAATTACTCCCAGCTCGATAGCGCTAACCGTTCTCGAGATATGCTCCCCTCTTATATCTGGTATGAAAATCTGTCAGACGAAATTCGTTTTTTCGGGCTTCCGGGTACACAAAGCTGTGGTTTTATAATTTTTCCCCAAGTTACTTCGGACGGGGAATAAAAAAGGTCTCTTGTGCTTTTTCGCTCGAGGCTTCCTTATAGGTTCGAATTTATGTCAGTCAGTGAGTGAGTCAGTCAGTGAGTGACCTCTGGGGCTTTATATGTCATAGACTCGCGGCTTCGCCGCTCACTGGGGGTTTCGCCCCCAGACCCCTCGTTGGAAGCCCCGATCCGACGAACGTAGGAGGAGCTATGTACATATTTACAACGGCCTCCGAACGAACCTATCCCAGGAGACAATGTATTCTCGGTAATGCCTTTTATTTATTTACAATATCTGAATATTTACAGTCACTTATTTTAATATGCAATCTTCAGTATTACACAACTTAAACATTATTATATTACATATTTACAGGGTGGAAAGCTTATTATCAAGAATACATTATTTATAATAGTTCTTTATACACTGTTTCTTGTGTGAGAAACGCCATCTATAACCCGGTCGGGAGGAACAGGTAAGTGAATATTTTTCGCAGATCTTACCCGGCTAAGCGCGACGTAAAGTTGCCCATGGGTAAAAGGGTCGGACCGTAAATCTAATCCCACAAAATCTACGGTTTGCCATCGACTTTTGTGGATCGTTACTGCGTAACAAAGTTGGAGGGGAAACTACCGCCTGTACATTTCGATGGGAGTATTTGGGTAGATCGGAAATTTAAAAGTTATTCTTGGGATTCCAAAAAGCTCATCGGAGCCTGTTTTCAGTATGTGATAAGTCGAAGAGTAATTGCGACGATAATTACTTTTGTGCCGTTGACTAAGCCGAGATCAAAATTTAAATTTCGCGTCACCATGCAAACCTATCCTACATTAAGCCTGAGAACGTGTTCTGGAATTCCTTTCCCTTGAGCCTGATGTAATAGGGACTCATCAACATCTATTCGCGCTCCGTCCTCCTCGGCTACACTGTCGAAACTATATAAATTTTGAATTTCCCTGTCGAGCGCCTGTAGTACTATACCATTAATTTCTTTCACGTTATTATTCAGAGTGCATATTACAACCCTTTTTACACATTCATCAGGCTTCTGTAAAATTTATTTGCTGAAAACAAAGTCGATCAATTCACGAAGCTTAGTCACGTAGGATAGCTGTGGTAGTGCCACGAGTTTTTCCAAATTACGCCCTTCGCCGAGCTAAAAGAGGTCTGTTCTGTTTTTTCGCTCCGAGGCTTCCTCATGGGTTATAGAATTTATGTCAGTAAGTCAGTCAGTGACCTCTGGGGCTTTATATGTTATAGAAGATTCGTAAATTACAAACAACCGATAATCGGTTTACATTTAGTCAGGCGAACCGACTGGATTAAAATCACTCCTAGCCTGATAGCGCTAACCGTTCTCGAGTTAGGCTCCCCTCTTATATTCGGTTTGAAAATCGGTCAGACGAAATGCGTTTTTTCGGGCTTCCGGTTGCACAAAGCTTTGGTTTTATAATTTTTCCCCAAGTTACTTCGGACTGGGAATAAAAAAGGTCTCTTGTGCTTTTTCTCTCTGAGGCTTCCTTATGGGTTTGAATTTATGTCGGTCAGTCAGTGAGTGACCTCTGGGGCTTTATATGTTATAGAAGAATCGTAAATTTCAAACAACCGATAATCGAAAGCCTACGTACTAAAACCGATAATCGGTTTACATTTAGTCAGGCGAGCCGACTGGATTAAAATCACTCCCAGCCTGATAGCGCTAAACGTTCTCCAGTTAGGCTCCCCTCTTATATCCGGTTTGAAAATCGGTCAGACGAAATTCGTTTTTTCGGGCTTCCGGTTGCACAAAGCTTTGGTTTTATAATTTTTCCCCAAGTTACTTCGGACGGGGAATAAAAAAGGTCTCTTGTGTTTTTTCGCTCCTGGGCTTCCTTATGGGTTAGAATTTATGTCAGTCTGTAGTGACCTCTGGGGCTTTACATGTTATAGAAGATTCGTAAATGTCAAACAACCGATAATCGGTTTACATTTAGTCAGGCGAGCCGACTGGATTAAAATCACTCCCAGCCTGATAGCGCTAAACGTTCTCCAGTTAGGCTCCCCTCTTATATCCGGTATGAAAATCGGTCAGACGAAATTAGTTTTTTTCGGGCTTCCGGTTGCACAAAGCTTTGGTTTTATAATTTTTCCACAAGTTACTTCGGATGGGGAATAAAAAAGGACTCTTGTGTTTTTTCGCTGCGAAGTTTCGTTATGGGTTAGAATTTATGTCAGTCAGTGAGTGACCTCTAGGGCTTTATATGTTATAGAAGATTCGTAATTTTCAAACAACCGATAATCGGTTTCCATTTAGTCAGGCGAACCGACTGGATTAAAATCACTCCCAGCCTGATAGCGCTAACCGTTCTCGAGTTAGGCTCCCCTCTTATATCCGGTTTGAAAATCGGTCAGATGAAATTCGTTTTTTCGGGCTTCCGGTTGCACAAAGCTTTGGTTTTATAATTTTTCCCCAAGTTACTTCGGACGGGGAATAAAAAAGGTCTCTTGTGTTTTTTCGCTCCTGGGCTTCCTTATGGGTTAGAATTTATGTCAGTCAGTGAGTGACTTCTGGGGCGTCATATGGTATAGAAGATTCGTAAATTTCAAACAACCGATAATCAGTTTATATTTAGTCAGGCGACCCGACTGGATTAAAATGACTCCCAGCTCGATAGCCCTAACGGATCTCGAGATAGGCTCCCCTCTTATATCGGGTATGAAAATCGGTCAGACGAAATTCATCAGTGAGTGACCTCTCGGGCTTTATATGTTATAGACTCGCGGTTTCGTCGCTCGCTGGGGGTTTCACCCCCAGACACCTCGGTGGACGCCCCGATCCGACGAGCGTCGGGGGAGCTATGTACATATTTACAACGGCCTTCGAACGAACGTATCCCAGGAGACAATGTATTCTCGGTAATGCCTTTTATTTATTTACAATATGTGAATATTTACAATACTTATTTTGACATGTAAACTTCAGTATTACACAACTTAAACATTATTATATTACATATTTACAGGGTGGAAAGCTTATTACCAAGAATACATTATTTATAATAGTTCTTTATATACTATGTTTCTTGTGTGAGAAACGCCATCTATAACCCGGTCGGGAGGAACAAGTAAGTGAATATTTTTCGCAGATCTTACCCGGCTAAGCGCGACGTAAAGTTGCCCATGGGTAAAAGGGTCGGACCGTAAATCTATTCCCACGAAATGTATGGTTTGGCATTGACTTTTGTGGATCGTTACCGCGTAACAAAGTTGGAGGGGAAACTGCCACCTGTACATTTCGATGGGACTATTTGGGAAGATCGGAAATTTAAAAGTTATTCTTGGGATGCCAAAAAGCTCGTCAGAGCCTGTTTTCAGCATGTGATAAGTCGAAGAGTAATTGCGACGATAATTACTTTTTGACCGTTGACTAATCCGAGATGAAAATTTAAATTTTGCGTCACCATGCAAACCTATCCTACCTTAAGCCTGAGAACGTGTTTTGGAATTCCTTTCCCTTGAGCCTGATGTAATAGGGACTCATCAACATCTATTCGCGCTCCGTCCTCCTCGGCTACACTGTCGAAACTATATAAATTTTGAATTTCACCGTCGAGCGCCTGTAATACTATACCGTTAATTTCCTTGACATTATTATTCAGAGTGCATATTACAACTCTTTTTGCACATTCATCAGGCTTCTGTAAAATTTCTTTGGTGAAAACAAAGTCGATCAATTCGCTAAGCTTAGTCACGTAGGATAGCTGTGGTAGTGCCACGAGTTTTTCCAAATTACGCCCTTCGCCGAGCTAAAAAAGGTCTGTTGTGTTTTTTCGCTCCGAGGCTTCCTCATGGGTTAGAATTTGTCAGTCAGTGAGTGACCTCTAGGGCTTTATATGTTATAGAAGATTCGTAAATTTCAAACAACCGATAATCGGTTTCCATTTAGTCAGGCGAACCGACTGGATTAAAATCACTCCCACCCTCATAGCGCTAACCGTTCTCGAGTTAGGCTCCCCTCTTATATCCGGTTTGAAAATCGATCAGACGAAATTCGTTTCTTCGGGCTTCCGGTTGCACAAAGCTTTGGTTTTATAATTTTTCCCCAAGTTACTTCGGACGGGGAATAAAAAAGGTCTCTTGTGTTTTTTCGCTCCTGGGCTTCCTTATGGGTTAGAATTTATGTCAGTCAGTGAGTGACCTCTGGGGCTTTACATGTTATAGAAGATTCGTAAATTGCAAACAACCGATAATCGGTTTCCATTTAGTCAGGCGAACCGACTGGATTAAAATTACTCCCAGCTCGATAGCGCTAACCGTTCTCGAGATATGCTCCCCTCTTATATCTGGTATGAAAATCTGTCAGACGAAAATCGTTTTTTCGGGCTTCCGGGTACACAAAGCTGTGGTTTTATAATTTTTCCCCAAGTTACTTCGGACGGGGAATAAAAAAGGTCTCTTGTGCTTTTTCGCTCGAGGCTTCCTTATAGGTTCGAATTTATGTCAGTCAGTGAGTCAGTCAGTCAGTGAGTGACCTCTGGGGCTTTATATGTTATAGAAGATTTGTAAATTTCAAACAACTGATAAACGGTTTACATTTGGTCAGGCGAGCCGAATGGATTAAAATCACTCCCAGCCTGATAGCGCTAACCGTTCTCAAGTTAGGCTCCCCTCTTATATCCGGTTTGAAAATCGGTCAGACGAAATTCGTTTTTCCTGGCTTCCGGTTGCACAAAGCTTTGGTTTTATAATTTTTCCCCAAGTTACTTTGGACGGGGAATAAAAAAGGTCTTTTGTGTTTTTTCGCTCCGAAGCTTCCTTATGGATTAGAATTTATGCCAGTCAGTGAGTGACCTCTGGGGCGTCATATGGTATAGAAGATTCGTAAATTTCAAACAACCGATAATGGGTTTACATTTAGTCAGGCAAGCTGACTGGATTAAAATTACTCCCAGCTCGATAGCGCTATCCGTTCTCGAGATAGGCTCCCCTCTTATATCCGGTATGAAAATTCGTCAGACGAAATTCGTTTTTTTGGGATTCCGGTTGCACAAAGCTTTGGTTTTTATAACTTTTCCACAAGTTACTTCGGACGGGGAATAAAAAAGGTCTCTTGTGTTTTTTCGCTCCGAGGCTTCCTTATGGGTTAGAATTTATGTCAGTCAGTGAGTGACCTCTGGGGCTTTATATGTCATAGACTCGCGGCTTCGCCGCTCACTGGGGGTTTCGCCCCCAGACCCCTCGGTGGAAGCCCCGATCCGACGAACGTCGGAGGAGCTATGTACATATTTACAACGGCCTCCGAACGAACCTACCCCAGGAGACAATGTATTATCGGTAATGCCTTTTATTTATTTACAATATCTGAATATTTACAGTCACTTATTTTAACATGCAATCTTCAGTATTACACAACTTAAACATTATTATATTACATATTTACAGGGTGGAAAGCTTATTATCAAGAATACATTATTTATAATAGTTCTTTATACACTTGTTTCTTGTGTGAGAAACGCCATCTATAACCCGGTCGGGAGGAACAGGTAAGTGAATATTTTTTGCAGATCTTACCCGGCTAAGCGCGACGTAAAGTTGCCCATATGTAAAAGGGTCGGACCGTAAATCTAATCCCACAAAATCTACGGTTTGCCATTGACTTTTGTGGATCGTTACTGCGTAACAAAGTTGGAGGGGAAACTACCGCCTGTACATTTCGATGGGAGTATTTGGGTAGATCGGAAATTTAAAAGTTATTCTTGGGATTCCAAAAAGCTCGTCGGAGCCTGTTTTCAGTATGTGATAAGTCGAAGAGTAATTGCGACGATAATTACTTTTGTGCCGTTGACTAAGCCGAGATCAAAATTTAAATTTCGCGTCACCATGCAAACCTATCCTACCTTAAGCCTGAGAACGTGTTCTGGAATTCCTTTCCCTTGAGCCTGATGTAATAGGGACTCATCAACATCTATTCGCGCTCCGTCCTCCTTGGCTACACTGTCGAAACTATATAAATTTTGAATTTCCCCGTCGAGCGCCTGTAGTACTATACCATTAATTTCTTTCACGTTATTATTCAGAGTGCATATTACAACCCTTTTTACACATTCATCACGCTTCTGTAAAATTTATTTGCTGAAAACAAAGTCGATCAATTCGCGAAGCTTAGTCAGCACATAGGATAGCTGTGGTAGTGCCACGAGTTTTTCCAAATTACGCCCTTCGCCGAGCTAAAAAAGGTCTGTTGTGTTTTTTCGCTCCGAGGCTTCCTCATGGGTTATAGAATTTATGTCAGTAAGTCAGTCAGTGACCTCTGGGGCTTTATATGTTATAGAAGATTCGTAAATTACAAACAACCGATAATCGGTTTACATTTAGTCAGGCGAACCGACTGGATTAAAATCACTCCTAGCCTGATAGCGCTAAACGTTCTCCAGTTAGGCTCCCCTCTTATATCCGGTTTGAAAATCGTTCAGACGAAATTCGTTTTTTCGGGCTTCCGGTTGCACAAAGCTTTGGTTTTATAATTTTTCCCCAAGTTACTTCGGACGGGGAATAAAAAAGATCTCTTGTGTTTTTACGGTCCGAGGCTTCCTTATGGGTTAGAATTTGTCAGTCAGTGAGTGACCTCTGGGGCTTTATATGTTATAGAAGATTCGTAAATGTCAAACAACCGATAATCGGTTTACATTTAGTCAGGCGAGCCGACTGGATTAAAATTACTCCCAGCTCGATAGCGCTAACCGTTCTCGAGATAGGCTCCCCTCTTATATCCGGTATGAAAATCGGTCAGACGAAATTAGTTTTTTTCGGGCTTCCGGTTGCACAAAGCTTTGGTTTTATAATTTTTCCACAAGTTACTTCGGACGGGGAATAAAAAAGGTCTCTTGTGTTTTTCGCTACGAAATTTCGTTATGGGTTAGAATTTATGTCAGTCAGTGAGTGACCTCTAGGGCTTTATATGTTATAGAAGATTCGTAATTTTCAAACAACCGATAATCGGTTTCCATTTAGTCAGGCGAACCGACTGGATTAAAATCACTCCCAGCCTGATAGCGCTAACCGTTCTCGAGTTAGGCTCCCCTCTTATATCCGGTTTGAAAATCGGTCAGATGAAATTCGTTTTTTCGGGCTTCCGGTTGCACAAAGCTTTGGTTTTATAATTTTTCCCCAAGTTACTTCGGACGGGGAATAAAAAAGGTCTCTTGTGTTTTTTCGCTCCTGGGCTTCCTTATGGGTTAGAATTTATGTCAGTCAGTGAGTGACTTCTGGGGCGTCATATGGTATAGAAGATTCGTAAATTTCAAACAACCGGTAATCAGTTTATATTTAGTCAGGCGACCCGACTGGATTAAAATGACTCCCAGCTCGATAGCCCTAACGGATCTCGAGATAGGCTCCCCTCTTATATCGGGTATGAAAATCGGTCAGACGAAATTCATCAGTGAGTGACCTCTCGGGCTTTATATGTTATAGACTCGCGGTTTCGTCGCTCGCTGGGGGTTTCAACCCCAGACACCTCGGTGGACGCCCCGATCCGACGAGCGTCGGGGGAGCTATGTACATATTTACAACGGCCTTCGAACGAACGTATCCCAGGAGACAATGTATTCTCGGTAATGCCTTTTATTTATTTACAATATGTGAATATTTACAATACTTATTTTAACATGTAAACTTCAATATTACACAACTTAAACATTATTATATTACATATTTACAGGGTGGAAAGCTTATTACCAAGAATACATTATTTATAATAGTTCTTTATATACTATGTTTCTTGTGTGAGAAACGCCATCTATAACCCGGTCGGGAGGAACAAGTAAGTGAATATTTTTCGCAGATCTTACCCGGCTAAGCGCGACGTAAAGTTGCCCATGGGTAAAAGGGTCGGACCGTAAATCTATTCCCACGAAATGTATGGTTTGGCATTGACTTTTGTGGATCGTTACCGCGTAACAAAGTTGGAGGGGAAACTGCCACCTGTACATTTCGATGGGAGTATTTGGGAAGATCGGAAATTTAAAAGTTATTCTTGGGATGCCAAAAAGCTCGTCAGAGCCTGTTTTCAGCATGTGATAAGTCGAAGAGTAATTGCGACGATAATTACTTTTTTACCGTTGACTAATCCGAGATGAAAATTTAAATTTTGCGTCACCATGCAAACCTATCCTACCTTAAGCCTGAGAACGTGTTTTGGAATTCCTTTCCCTTGAGCCTGATGTAATAGGGACTCATCAACATCTATTCGCGCTCCGTCCTCCTCGGCTACACTGTCGAAACTATATAAATTTTGAATTTCACCGTCGAGCGCCTGTAATACTATACCGTTAATTTCCTTGACATTATTATTCAGAGTGCATATTACAACCCTATTTGCACATTCATCAGGCTTCTGTAAAATTTCTTTGGTGAAAACAAAGTCGATCAATTCGCTAAGCTTAGTCACGTAGGATAGCTGTGGTAGTGCCACGAGTTTTTCCAAATTACGCCCTTCGCCGAGCTAAAAAAGGTCTGTTGTGTTTTTTCGCTCCGAGGCTTCCTCATGGGTTAGAATTTGTCAGTCAGTGAGTGACCTCTAGGGCTTTATATGTTATAGAAGATTCGTAAATTTCAAACAACCGATAATCGGTTTCCATTTAGTCAGGCGAACCGACTGGATTAAAATCACTCCCACCCTCATAGCGCTAACCGTTCTCGAGTTAGGCTCCCCTCTTATATCCGGTTTGAAAATCGATCAGACGAAATTCGTTTCTTCGGGCTTCCGGTTGCACAAAGCTTTGGTTTTATAATTTTTCCCCAAGTTACTTCGGACGGGGAATAAAAAAAGGCTCTTGTGTTTTTTCGCTCCTGGGCTTCCTTATGGGTTAGAATTTATGTCAGTCAGTGAGTGACCTCTGGGGCTTTACATGTTATAGAAGATTCGTAAATTGCAAACAACCGATAATCGGTTTACATTTAGTCAGGCGAACCGACTGGATTAAAATTACTCCCAGCTCGATAGCGCTAACCGTTCTCGAGATATGCTCCCCTCTTATATCTGGTATGAAAATCGGTCAGACGAAATTCGTTTTTCCTGGCTTCCGGTTGCACAAAGCTTTGGTTTTATAATTTTTCCCCAAGTTACTTTGGACGGGGAATAAAAAAGGTCTTTTGTGTTTTTTCGCTCCGAAGCTTCCTTATGGATTAGAATTTATGCCAGTCAGTGAGTGACCTCTGGGGCGTCATATGGTATAGAAGATTCGTAAATTTCAAACAACCGATAATGGGTTTACATTTAGTCAGGCAAGCTGACTGGATTAAAATTACTCCCAGCTCGATAGCGCTATCCGTTCTCGAGATAGGCTCCCCTCTTATATCCGGTATGAAAATTCGTCAGACGAAATTCGTTTTTTTGGGATTCCGGTTGCACAAAGCTTTGGTTTTTATAACTTTTCCACAAGTTACTTCGGACGGGGAATAAAAAAGGTCTCTTGTGTTTTTTCGCTCCGAGGCTTCCTTATGGGTTAGAATTTATGTCAGTCAGTGAGTGACCTCTGGGGCTTTATATGTCATAGACTCGCGGCTTCGCCGCTCACTGGGGGTTTCGCCCCCAGACCCCTCGGTGGAAGCCCCGATCCGACGAACGTCGGAGGAGCTATGTACATATTTACAACGGCCTCCGAACGAACCTACCCCAGGAGACAATGTATTATCGGTAATGCCTTTTATTTATTTACAATATCTGAATATTTACAGTCACTTATTTTAACATGCAATCTTCAGTATTACACAACTTAAACATTATTATATTACATATTTACAGGGTGGAAAGCTTATTATCAAGAATACATTATTTATAATAGTTCTTTATACACTGTTTCTTGTGTGAGAAACGCCATCTATAACCCGGTCGGGAGGAACAGGTAAGTGAATATTTTTTGCAGATCTTACCCGGCTAAGCGCGACGTAAAGTTGCCCATATGTAAAAGGGTCGGACCGTAAATCTAATCCCACAAAATCTACGGCTTGCCATTGACTTTTGTGGATCGTTACTGCGTAACAAAGTTGGAGGGGAAACTACCGCCTGTACATTTCGATGGGAGTATTTGGGTAGATCGGAAATTTAAAAGTTATTCTTGGGATTCCAAAAAGCTCGTCGGAGCCTGTTTTCAGTATGTGATAAGTCGAAGAGTAATTGCGACGATAATTACTTTTGTGCCGTTGACTAAGCCGAGATCAAAATTTAAATTTCGCGTCACCATGCAAACCTATCCTACCTTAAGCCTGAGAACGTGTTCTGGAATTCCTTTCCCTTGAGCCTGATGTAATAGGGACTCATCAACATCTATTCACGCTCCGTCCTCCTCGGCTACACTGTCGAAACTATATAAATTTTGAATTTCCCCGTCGAGCGCCTGTAGTACTATACCATTAATTTCTTTCACGTTATTATTCAGAGTGCATATTACAACCCTTTTTACACATTCATCACGCTTCTGTAAAATTTATTTGCTGAAAACAAAGTCGATCAATTCGCGAAGCTTAGTCAGCACATAGGATAGCTGTGGTAGTGCCACGAGTTTTTTCCAAATTACGCCCTTCGCCGAGCTAAAAAAGGTCTGTTGTGTTTTTTCGCTCCGAGGCTTCCTCATGGGTTATAGAATTTATGTCAGTAAGTCAGTCAGTGACCTCTGGGGCTTTATATGTTATAGAAGATTCGTAAATTACAAACAACCGATAATCGGTTTACATTTAGTCAGGCGAACCGACTGGATTAAAATCGCTCCTAGCCTGATAGCGCTAACCGTTCTCGAGTTAGGCTCCCCTCTTATATTCGGTTTGAAAATCGGTCAGACGAAATTCGTTTTTTCGGGCTTCCGGTTGCACAAAGCTTTGGTTTTATAATTTTTCCCCAAGTTACTTCGGACTGGGAATAAAAAAGGTCTCTTGTGCTTTTTCTCTCTGAGGCTTCCTTATGGGTTTGAATTTATGTCGGTCAGTCAGTGAGTGACCTCTGGGGCTTTATATGTTATAGAAGAATCGTAAATTTCAAACAACCGATAATCGAAAGCCTACGTACTAAAACCGATAATCGGTTTACATTTAGTCAGGCGAGCCGACTGGATTAAAATCACTCCCAGCCTGATAGCGCTAAACGTTCTCCAGTTAGGCTCCCCTCTTATATCCGGTTTGAAAATCGTTCAGACGAAATTCGTTTTTTCGGGCTTCCGGTTGCACAAAGCTTTGGTTTTATAATTTTTCCCCAAGTTACTTCGGACGGGGAATAAAAAAGGTCTCTTGTGTTTTTACGCTCCGAGGCTTCCTTATGGGTTAGAATTTGTCAGTCAGTGAGTGACCTCTGGGGCTTTATATGTTATAGAAGATTCGTAAATGTCAAACAACCGATAATCGGTTTACATTTAGTCAGGCGAGCCGACTGGATTAAAATTACTCCCAGCTCGATAGCGCTAACCGTTCTCGAGATAGGCTCCCCTCTTATATCCGGTATGAAAATCGGTCAGACGAAATTAGTTTTTTTCGGGCTTCCGGTTGCACAAAGCTTTGGTTTTATAATTTTTCCACAAGTTACTTCGGACGGGGAATAAAAAATGTCTCTTGTGTTTTTTCGCTACGAAATTTCGTTATGGGTTAGAATTTATGTCAGTCAGTGAGTGACCTCTAGGGCTTTATATGTTATAGAAGATTCGTAATTTTCAAACAACCGATAATCGGTTTCCATTTAGTCAGGCGAACCGACTGGATTAAAATCACTCCCAGCCTGATAGCGCTAACCGTTCTCGAGTTAGGCTCCCCTCTTATATCCGGTTTGAAAATCGGTCAGATGAAATTCGTTTTTTCGGGCTTCCGGTTGCACAAAGCTTTGGTTTTATAATTTTTCCCCAAGTTACTTCGGACGGGGAATAAAAAAGGTCTCTTGTGTTTTTTCGCTCCTGGGCTTCCTTATGGGTTAGAATTTATGTCAGTCAGTGAGTGACTTCTGGGGCGTCATATGGTATAGAAGATTCGTAAATTTCAAACAACCGGTAATCAGTTTATATTTAGTCAGGCGACCCGACTGGATTAAAATGACTCCCAGCTCGATAGCCCTAACGGATCTCGAGATAGGCTCCCCTCTTATATCGGGTATGAAAATCGGTCAGACGAAATTCATCAGTGAGTGACCTCTCGGGCTTTATATGTTATAGACTCGCGGTTTCGTCGCTCGCTGGGGGTTTCACCCCCAGACACCTCGGTGGACGCCCCGATCCGACGAGCGTCGGGGGAGCTATGTACATATTTACAACGGCCTTCGAACGAACGTATCCCAGGAGACAATGTATTCTCGGTAATGCCTTTTATTTATTTACAATATGTGAATATTTACAATACTTATTTTAACATGTAAACTTCAATATTACACAACTTAAACATTATTATATTACATATTTACAGGGTGGAAAGCTTATTACCAAGAATACATTATTTATAATAGTTCTTTATATACTATGTTTCTTGTGTGAGAAACGCCATCTATAACCCGGTCGGGAGGAACAAGTAAGTGAATATTTTTCGCAGATCTTACCCGGCTAAGCGCGACGTAAAGTTGCCCATGGGTAAAAGGGTCGGACCGTAAATCTATTCCCACGAAATGTATGGTTTGGCATTGACTTTTGTGGATCGTTACCGCGTAACAAAGTTGGAGGGGAAACTGCCACCTGTACATTTCGATGGGACTATTTGGGAAGATCGGAAATTTAAAAGTTATTCTTGGGATGCCAAAAAGCTCGTCAGAGCCTGTTTTCAGCATGTGATAAGTCGAAGAGTAATTGCGACGATAATTACTTTTTTACCGTTGACTAATCCGAGATGAAAATTTAAATTTTGCGTCACCATGCAAACCTATCCTACCTTAAGCCTGAGAACGTGTTTTGGAATTCCTTTCCCTTGAGCCTGATGTAATAGGGACTCATCAACATCTATTCGCGCTCCGTCCTCCTCGGCTACACTGTCGAAACTATATAAATTTTGAATTTCACCGTCGAGCGCCTGTAATACTATACCGTTAATTTCCTTGACATTATTATTCAGAGTGCATATTACAACCCTTTTTGCACATTCATCAGGCTTCTGTAAAATTTCTTTGGTGAAAACAAAGTCGATCAATTCGCTAAGCTTAGTCACGTGGGATAGCTGTGGTAGTGCCACGAGTTTTTCCAAATTACGCCCTTCGCCGAGCTAAAAAAGGTCTGTTGTGTTTTTTCGCTCCGAGGCTTCCTCATGGGTTAGAATTTGTCAGTCAGTGAGTGACCTCTAGGGCTTTATATGTTATAGAAGATTCGTAAATTTCAAACAACCGATAATCGGTTTCCATTTAGTCAGGCGAACCGACTGGATTAAAATCACTCCCACCCTCATAGCGCTAACCGTTCTCGAGTTAGGCTCCCCTCTTATATCCGGTTTGAAAATCGATCAGATGAAATTCGTTTCTTCGGGCTTCCGGTTGCACAAAGCTTTGGTTTTATAATTTTTCCCCAAGTTACTTCGGACGGGGAATAAAAAAGGTCTCTTGTGTTTTTTCGCTCCTGGGCTTCCTTATGGGTTAGAATTTATGTCAGTCAGTGAGTGACCTGTGGGGCTTTACATGTTATAGAAGATTCGTAAATTGCAAACAACCGATAATCGGTTTGCATTTAGTCAGGCGAACCGACTGGATTAAAATTACTCCCAGCTCGATAGCGCTAACCGTTCTCGAGATATGCTCCCCTCTTATATCTGGTATGAAAATCTGTGAGACGAAAATCGTTTTTTCGGGCTTCCGGGTACACAAAGCTGTGGTTTTATAATTTTTCCCCAAGTTACTTCGGACGGGGAATAAAAAAGGTCTCTTGTGCTTTTTCGCTCGAGGCTTCCTTATAGGTTCGAATTTATGTCAGTCAGTGAGTCAGTCAGTCAGTGAGTGACCTCTGGGGCTTTATATGTTATAGAAGATTTGTAAATTTCAAACAACCGATAATCGGTTTACATTTGGTCAGGCGAGCCGAATGGATTAAAATCACTCCCAGCCTGATAGCGCTATCCGTTCTCAAGTTAGGCTCCCCTCATATCCGGTTTGAAAATCGGTCAGACGAAATTAGTTTTTCCTGGCTTCCGGTTGCACAAAGCTTTGGTTTTATAATTTTTCCCCAAGTTACTTTGGACGGGGAATAAAAAAGGTCTTTTGTTTTTTCGCTCCGAAGCTTCCTTATGGATTAGAATTTATGCCAGTCAGTGAGTGACCACCTGGGGCGTCATATGGTATAGAAGATTCGTAAATTTCAAACAACCGATAATGGGTTTACATTTAGTCAGGCAAGCTGACTGGATTAAAATTACTCCCAGCTCGATAGCGCTATCCGTTCTCGAGATAGGCTCCCCTCTTATATCCGGTATGAAAATTCGTCAGACGAAATTCGTTTTTTCGGGATTCCGGTTGCACAAAGCTTTGGTTTTTATAACTTTTCCACAAGTTACTTCGGACGGGGAATAAAAAAGGTCTCTTGTTTTTTTTCGCTCCGAGGCTTCCTTATGGGTTAGAATTTATGTCAGTCAGTGAGTGACCTCTGGGGCTTTATATGTCATAGACTCGTGGCTTCGCCGCTCACTGGGGGTTTCGCCCCCAGACCCCTCGGTGGAAGCCCCGATCCGACGAACGTCGGAGGAGCTATGTACATATTTACAACGGCCTCCGAACGAACCTATCCCAGGAGACAATGTATTCTCGGTAATGCCTTTTATTTATTTACAATATCTGAATATTTACAGTCACTTATTTTAACATGCAATCTTCAGTATTACACAACTTAAACATTATTATATTACATATTTACAGGGTGGAAAGCTTATTATCAAGAATACATTATTTATAATAGTTCTTTATACACTGTTTCTTGTGTGAGAAACGCCATCTATAACCCGGTCGGGAGGAACAGGTAAGTGAATATTTTTCGCAGATCTTACCCGGTTAAGCGCGACGTAAAGTTGCCCATGGGTAAAAGGGTCGGACCGTAAATCTAATCCCACAAAATCTACGGTTTGCCATTGACTTTTGTGGATCGTTACTGCGTAACAAAGTTGGAGGGGAAACTACTGCCTGTACATTTCGATGGGAGTATTTGGGTAGATCGGAAATTTAAAAGTTATTCTTGGGATTCCAAAAAGCTCGTCAGGGCCTGTTTTCAGCATGTGATAAGTCGAAGAGTAATTGCGACGATAATTACTTTTTTACCGTTGACTAAGCCGAGATCAAAATTTAAATTTTGCGTCACCATGCAAACCTATCCTACCTTAAGCCTGAGAACGTGTTCTGGAATTCCTTTCCCTTGAGCCTGATGTAATAGGGACTCATCAACATCTATTCGCGCTCCGTCCTCCTCGGCTACACTGTCGAAACTATATAAATTTTGAATTTCCCCGTCGAGCGCCTGTAGTACTATACCATTAATTTCTTTCACGTTATTATTCAGAGTGCATATTACAACCCTTTTTACACATTCATCACGCTTCTGTAAAATTTATTTGCTGAAAACAAAGTCGATCAATTCGCGAAGCTTAGTCAGCACATAGGATAGCTGTGGTAGTGCCACGAGTTTTTCCAAATTACGCCCTTCGCCGAGCTAAAAAAGGTCTGTTGTGTTTTTTCGCTCTGAGGCTTCCTCATGGGTTATAGAATTTATGTCAGTAAGTCAGTCAGTGACCTCTGGGGCTTTATATGTTATAGAAGATTCGTAAATTACAAACAACCGATAATCAGTTTACATTTAGTCAGGCGAACCGACTGGATTAAAATCACTCCTAGCCTGATAGCGCTAACCGTTCTCGAGTTAGGCTCCCCTCTTATATTCGGTTTGAAAATCGGTCAGACGAAATTCGTTTTTTCGGGCTTCCGGTTGCACAAAGCTTTGGTTTTATAATTTTTCCCCAAGTTACTTTGGACTGGGAATAAAAAAGGTCTCTTGTGCTTTTTCTCTCTGAGGCTTCCTTATGGGTTTGAATTTATGTCGGTCAGTCAGTGAGTGACCTCTGGGGCTTTATATGTTATAGAAGAATCGTAAATTTCAAACAACCGATAATCGAAAGCCTACGTACTAAAACCGATAATCGGTTTACATTTAGTCAGTCGAGCCGACTGGATTAAAATCACTCCCAGCCTGATAGCGCTAAACGTTATCCAGTTAGGCTCCCCTCTTATATCCGGTTTGAAAATCGGTCAGACGAAATTCGTTTTTTCGGGCTTCCGGTTGCACAAAGCTTTGGTTTTATAATTTTTCCCCAAGTTACTTCGGACGGGGAATAAAAAAGGTCTCTTGTGTTTTTACGCTCCGAGGCTTCCTTATGGGTTAGAATTTGTCAGTCAGTGAGTGACCTCTGGGGCTTTATATGTTATAGAAGATTCGTAAATGTCAAACAACCGATAATCGGTTTACATTTAGTCAGGCGAGCCGACTGGATTAAAATTACTCCCAGCTCGATAGCGCTAACCGTTCTCGAGATAGGCTCCCCTCTTATATCCGGTATGAAAATCGGTCAGACGAAATTAGTTTTTTTCGGGCTTCCGGTTGCACAAAGCTTTGGTTTTATAATTTTTCCACAAGTTACTTCGGACGGGGAATAAAAAAGGTCTCTTGTGTTTTTTCGCTACGAAATTTCGTTATGGGTTAGAATTTGTCAGTCAGTGAGTGACCTCTAGGGCTTTATATGTTATAGAAGATTCGTAATTTTCAAACAACCGATAATCGGTTTCCATTTAGTCAGGCGAACCGACTGGATTAAAATCACTCCCAGCCTGATAGCGCTAACCGTTCTCGAGTTAGGCTCCCCTCTTATATCCGGTTTGAAAATCGGTCTGATGAAATTCGTTTTTTCGGGCTTCCGGTTGCACAAAGCTTTGGTTTTATAATTTTTCCCCAAGTTACTTCGGACGGGGAATAAAAAAGGTCTCTTGTGTTTTTTCGCTCCTGGGCTTCCTTATGGGTTAGAATTTATGTCAGTCAGTGAGTGACTTCTGGGGCGTCATATGGTATAGAAGATTCGTAAATTTCAAACAACCGGTAATCAGTTTATATTTAGTCAGGCGACCCGACTGGATTAAAATGACTCCCAGCTCGATAGCCCTAACGGATCTCGAGATAGGCTCCCCTCTTATATCCGGTATGAAAATCGGTCAGACGAAATTCATCAGTGAGTGACCTCTCGGGCTTTATATGTTATAGACTCGCGGTTTCGCCGCTCGCTGGGGGTTTCACCCCCAGACCCCTCGGTGGACGCCCCGATCCGACGAGCGTCGGGGGAGCTATGTACATATTTACAACGGCCTTCGAAGGAACGTATCCCAGGAGGCAATGTATTCTCGGTAATGCCTTTTATTTATTTACAATATGTGAATATTTACAATACTTATTTTAACATGTAAACTTCAATATTACACAACTTAAACATTATTATATTACATATTTACAGGGTGGAAAGCTTATTACCAAGAATACATTATTTATAATAGTTCTTTATATACTATGTTTCTTGTGTGAGAAACGCCATCTATAACCCGGTCGGGAGGAACAAGTAAGTGAATATTTTTCGCAGATCTTACCCGGCTAAGCGCGACGTAAAGTTGCCCGTGGGTAAAAGGGTCGGACCGTAAATCTATTCCCACGAAATCTATGGTTTGCCATTGACTTTTGTGGATCGTTACCGCGTAACAAAGTTGGAGGGGAAACTGCCACCTGTACATTTCGATGGGACTATTTGGGAAGATCGGAAATTTAAAAGTTATTCTTGGAATGCCAAAAAGCTCGTCAGGGCCTGTTTTCAGCATGTGATAAGTCGAAGAGTAATTGCGACGATAATTACTTTTTTACCGTTGACTAAGCCGAGATCAAAATTTAAATTTTGCGTCACCATGCAAACCTATCCTACCTTAAGCCTGAGAACGTGTTTTGGAATTCCTTTCCCTTGAGCCTGATGTAATAGGGACTCATCAACATCTATTCGCGCTCCGTCCTCCTCGGCTACACTGTCGAAACTATATAAATTTTGAATTTCCCCGTCGAGCGCCTGTAGTACTATACCATTAATTTCTTTCACGTTATTATTCAGAGTGCATATTACAACCCTTTTTACACATTCATCAGGCTTCTGTAAAATTTATTTGCTGAAAACAAAGTCGATCAATTCGCGAAGCTTAGTCAGCACGTAGGGTAGCTGTGGTAGTGCCACGAGTTTTTCCAAATTACGCCCTTCGCCGAGCTAAAAAAGGTCTGTTGTGTTTTTTCGCTCCGAGGCTTCCTCATGGGTTATAGAATTTATGTCAGTAAGTCAGTCAGTGACCTCTGGGGCTTTATATGTTATAGAAGATTCGTAAATTACAAACAACCGATAATCGGTTTACGTTTAGTCAGGCGAACCGACTGGATTAAAATCACTCCTAGCCTGATAGCGCTAACCGTTCTCGAGTTAGGCTCCCCTCTTATATTCGGTTTGAAAATCGGTCAGACGAAATTCGTTTTTTCGGGCTTCCGGTTGCACAAAGCTTTGGTTTTATAATTTTTCCCCAAGTTACTTCGGACTGGGAATAAAAAAGGTCTCTTGTGCTTTTTCTCTCTGAGGCTTCCTTATGGGTTTGAATTTATGTCGGTCAGTCAGTGAGTGACCTCTGGGGCTTTATATGTTATAGAAGAATCGTAAATTTCAAACAACCGATAATCGAAAGCCTACGTACTAAAACCGATAATCGGTTTACATTTAGTCAGGCGAGCCGACTGGATTAAAATCACTCCCAGCCTGATAGCGCTAAACGTTCTCCAGTTAGGCTCCCCTCTTATATCCGGTTTGAAAATCGGTCAGACGAAATTCGTTTTTTCGGGCTTCCGGTTGCACAAAGCTTTGGTTTTATAATTTTTCCCCAAGTTACTTCGGACGGGGAATAAAAAAGGTCTCTTGTGTTTTTACGCTCCGAGGCTTCCTTATGGGTTAGAATTTGTCAGTCAGTGAGTGACCTCTGGGGCTTTATATGTTATAGAAGATTCGTAAATGTCAAACAACCGATAATCGGTTTACATTTAGTCAGGCGAGCCGACTGGATTAAAATTGCTCCCAGCTCGATAGCGCTAACCGTTCTCGAGATAGGCTCCCCTCTTATATCCGGTATGAAAATCGGTCAGACGAAATTAGTTTTTTTCGGGCTTCCGGTTGCACAAAGCTTTGGTTTTATAATTTTTCCACAAGTTACTTCGGACGGGGAATAAAAAAGGTCTCTTGTGTTTTTTCGCTCCTGGGCTTCCTTATGGGTTAGAATTTATGTCAGTCAGTGAGTGACCTCTGGGGCTTTACATGTTATAGAAGATTCGTAAATTGCAAACAACCGATAATCGGTTTCCATTTAGTCAGGCGAACCGACTGGATGAAAATCACTCCCAGCCTCATAGCGCTAACCGTTCTCGAGTTAGGCATCCCTCTTATATCCGGTTTGAAAATCGATCAGACGAAATTCGTTTCTTCGGGCTTCCGGTTGCACAAAGCTTTGGTTTTATAATTTTTCCCCAAGTTACTTCGGACGGGGAATAAAAAAGGTCTCTTGTGTTTTTTCGCTCCTGGGCTTCCTTATGGGTTAGAATTTATGTCAGTCAGTGAGTGACCTCTGGGGCTTTACATGTTATAGAAGATTGATAAATTGCAAACAACCGATAATCGGTTCACATTTAGTCAGAGCGAACCGACTGGATTAAAATTACTCCCAGCTCGATAGCGCTAACCGTTCTCGAGATATGCTTCCCTCTTATATCTGGTATGAAAATCTGTCAGACGAAATTCGTTTTTTCGGGCTTCCGGGTACACAAAGCTGTGGTTTTATAATTTTTCCCCAAGTTACTTTGGACGGGGAATAAAAAAGGTCTCTTGTGCTTTTTCGATCGAGGCTTCCTTATAGGTTCGAATTTATGTCAGTCAGGTAGTCAGTCAGTCAGTGAGTGACCTCTGGGGCTTTATATGTTATAGAAGATTTGTAAATTTCAAACAACCGATAATCGGTTTACATTTGGTCAGGCGAGCCGACTGGAGTAAAATCACTCCTAGCCTGATAGCGCTAACCGTTCTCGAGTTAGGCTCCCCTCTTATATTCGGTTTGAAAATCGGTCAGACGAAATTCGTTTTTTCGGGCTTCCGGTTGCACAAAGCTTTGGTTTTATAATTTTTCCCCAAGTTACTTCGGACGGGGAATAAAAAAGGTCTCTTGTGTTTTTACGCTGCGAGGCTTCCTTATGGGTTAGCATTTGTCAGTCAGTGAGTGACCTCTGGGGCTTTATATGTTATAGAAGATTCGTAAATGTCAAACAACCGATAATCGGTTTACATTTAGTCCGGCGAGCCGACTGGATTAAAATTACTCCCAGCTCGATAGCGCTAACCGTTCTCGAGATAGGCTCCCCTCTTATATCCGGTATGAAAATCGGTCAGACGAAATTAGTTTTTTTCGGGCTTCCGGTTGCACAAAGCTTTGGTTTTATAATTTTTCCACAAGTTACTTCGGACGGGGAATAAAAAAGGTCTCTTGTGTTTTTTCGCTGCGAAATTTCGTTATGGGTTAGAATTTATGTCAGTCAGTGAGTGACCTCTAGGGCTTTATATGTTATCGAAGATTCGTAATTTTCAAACAACCGATAATCGGTTTCCATTTAGTCAGGCGAACCGACTGGATTAAAATCACTCCCAGCCTGATAGCGCTAACCGTTCTCGCGTTAGGCTCCCCTCTTATATCCGGTTTGAAAATCGGTCAGATGAAATTCGTTTTTTCGGGCTTCCGGTTGCACAAAGCTTTGGTTTTATAATTTTTCCCCAAGTTACTTCGGACGGGGAATAAAAAAGGTCTCTTGTGTTTTTTCGCTCCTGGGCTTCCTTATGGGTTAGAATTTATGTCAGTCAGTGAGTGACTTCTGGGGCGTCATATGGTATAGAAGATTCGTAAATTTCAAACAACCGGTAAGCAGTTTATATTTAGTCAGGCGACCCGACTGGATTAAAATGACTCCCAGCTCGATAGCCCTAACGGATCTCGAGATAGGCTCCCCTCTTATATCCGGTATGAAAATCGGTCAGACGAAATTTATCAGTGAGTGACCTCTCGGGCTTTATATGTTATAGACTCGCGGTTTCGCCGCTCGCTGGGGGTTTCACCCCCAGACCCCTCGGTGGACGCCCCGATCCGACGAGCGTCGGGGGAGCTATGTACATATTTACAACGGCCTTCGAACGATCGTATCCCAGGAGACAATGTATTCTCGGTAATGCCTTTTATTTATTTACAATATGTGAATATTTACAATACTTATTTTAACATGTAAACTTCAATATTACACAACTTAAACATTATTATATTACATATTTACAGGGTGGAAAGCTTATTACCAAGAATACATTATTTATAATAGTTCTTTATATACTATGTTTCTTGTGTGAGAAACGCCATTTATAACCCGGTCGGGAGGAACAAGTAAGTGAATATTTTTCGCAGATCTTACCCGGCTAAGCGCGACGTAAAGTTGCCCGTGGGTAAAAGGGTCGGACCGTAAATCTATTCCCACGAAATCTATTGTTTGCCATTGACTTTTGTGGATCGTTACCGCGTAACAAATTTGGAGGGGAAACTGCCACCTGTACATTTCGATGGGACTATTTGGGAAGATCGGAAATTTAAAAGTTATTCTTGGAATGCCAAAAAGCTCGTCAGGGCCTGTTTTCAGCATGTGATAAGTCGAAGATTAATTGCAACGATAATTACTTTTTTACCGTTGACTAAGCCGAGATCAAAATTAAAATTTTGCGTCACCATGCAAACCTATCCTACCTTAAGCCTGAGAACGTGTTTTGGAATTCCTTTCCCTTGAGCCTGATGTAATAGGGACTCATGAACATCTATTTGCGCTCCGTCCTCCTCGGCTACACTGTCGATACTATATAAATTTTGAATTTCACCGTCGAGCACCTGTAATACTATACCGTTAATTTCCTTGACATTATTATTCAGAGTGCATATTACAACCCTTTTTGCACATTCATCAGGCTTCTGTAAAATTTCTTTGGTGAAAACAAAGTCGATCAATTCGCTAAGCTTAGTCACGTAGGATAGCTGTGGTAGTGCCACGAGTTTTTCCAAATTACGCCCTTCGCCGAGCTAAAAAAGGTCTGTTGTGTTTTTTCTCTCCGAGGCTTCCTCATGGGTTAGAATTTGTCAGTCAGTGAGTGACCTCTAGGGCTTTATATGTTATAGAAGATTCGTAAATTTCAAACAACCGATATCGGTTTCCATTTAGTCAGGCGAACCGACTGGATTAAAATCACTCCCAGCCTCATAGCGCTAACCGTTCTCGAGTTAGGCTCCCCTCTTATATCCGGTTTGAAAATCGATCAGACGAAATTCGTTTCTTCGGGCTTCCGGTTGCACAAAGCTTTGGTTTTATAATTTTTCCCCAAGTTACTTCGGACGGGGAATAAAAAAGGTCTCTTGTGCTTTTTCGCTCCTGTGCTTCCTTATGGGTTAGAATTTATGTCAGTCAGTGAGTGACCTCTGGGGCTTTACATGTTATAGAAGATTCGTAAATTGCAAACAACCGATAATCGGTTTACATTTAGTCAGGCGAACCGACTGGATTAAAATTACTCCCAGCTCGATATGCGCTAACCGTTCTCGAGATATGCTACCCTCTTATATCTGGTATGAAAATCTGTCAGACGAAAATCGTTTTTTCGGGCTTCCGGGTACACAAAGCTGTGGTTTTATAATTTTTCCCCAAGTTACTTCTGACGGGGAATAAAAAAGGTCTCTTGTGCTTTTTCGCTCGAGGCTTCCTTATAGGTTCGAATTTATGTCAGTCAGTGAGTCAGTCAGTCAGTGAGTGACCTCTGGGGCTTTATATGTTATAGAAGATTTGTAAATTTCAAACAACTGATAATCGGTTTACATTTGGTCAGGCGAGCCGACTGGATTAAAATCACTCCCAGCCTGATAGCGCTAACCGTTCTCAAGTTAGGCTCCCCTCTTATATCCGGTATGAAAATTCGTCAGACGAAATTCGTTTTTTCGGGATTCCGGTTGCACAAAGCTTTGGTTTTTATAATTTTTCCACAAGTTACTTCGGACGGGGAATAAAAAAGGTCTCTTGTGTTTTTTTCGCTCCGAGGCTTCCTTATGGGTTAGAATTTATGTCAGTCAGTGAGTGACATCTGGGGCTTTATATGTCATAGAAGATTTGTAAATTTCAAACAACCGATAATCGGTTTACATTTAGTCAGGCAAGCCGACTGGATTAAAATTACTCCCAGCTCGATAGTGCTATCCATTCTCGAGATAAGCTCCCCTCTTATATCCGGTATGAAAATCGGTCAGACGAAATTCTTTTTTTCGGGCTTCCGGTTGCACAAAGCTTTGGTTTTTATAAAGTTTCCACAAGTTACTTCGGACGGGGAATAAATAAGGTCTCTTTTTTTTCACTCCGAGGCTTCCTTATGGGTTAGAATTTCTGTCAGTCAGTGAGTGACCTCTGGGGCTTTATATGTTATAGGAGATTCGTAAATTTCAAACAACCGATAATCGGTTTATGTTTAGTCAGGCGAGCCGACTGGATTAAAATGACTCCCAGCTCGATAGCGCTAACCATTCGCGAGATAGGCATCCCTCTTATATCCGGTTTGAAAATCGGTCAGACGAAATTAGTTTTTTTCGGGCTTCCGGTTGCACAAAGCTTTGGTTTTATAATTTTTCCACAAGTTACTTCGGACGGGGAATAAAAAAGGTCTCTTGTGTTTTTTCGCTCCTGGGCTTCCTTATGGGTTAGAATTTATGTCAGTCAGTGAGTGACCTCTGGGGCTTTACATGTTATAGAAGATTCGTAAATTGCAAACAACCGATAATCGGTTTCCATTTAGTCAGGCGAACCGACTGGATGAAAATCACTCCCAGCCTCATAGCGCTAACCGTTCTCGAGTTAGGCATCCCTCTTATATCCGGTTTGAAAATCGATCAGACGAAATTCGTTTCTTCGGGCTTCCGGTTGCACAAAGCTTTGGTTTTATAATTTTTCCCCAAGTTACTTCGGACGGGGAATAAAAAAGGTCTCTTGTGTTTTTTCGCTCCTGGGCTTCCTTATGGGTTAGAATTTATGTCAGTCAGTGAGTGACCTCTGGGGCTTTACATGTTATAGAAGATTGATAAATTGCAAACAACCGATAATCGGTTCACATTTAGTCAGAGCGAACCGACTGGATTAAAATTACTCCCAGCTCGATAGCGCTAACCGTTCTCGAGATATGCTTCCCTCTTATATCTGGTATGAAAATCTGTCAGACGAAATTCGTTTTTTCGGGCTTCCGGGTACACAAAGCTGTGGTTTTATAATTTTTCCCCAAGTTACTTTGGACGGGGAATAAAAAAGGTCTCTTGTGCTTTTTCGATCGAGGCTTCCTTATAGGTTCGAATTTATGTCAGTCAGGTAGTCAGTCAGTCAGTGAGTGACCTCTGGGGCTTTATATGTTATAGAAGATTTGTAAATTTCAAACAACCGATAATCGGTTTACATTTGGTCAGGCGAGCCGACTGGAGTAAAATCACTCCTAGCCTGATAGCGCTAACCGTTCTCGAGTTAGGCTCCCCTCTTATATTCGGTTTGAAAATCGGTCAGACGAAATTCGTTTTTTCGGGCTTCCGGTTGCACAAAGCTTTGGTTTTATAATTTTTCCCCAAGTTACTTCGGACGGGGAATAAAAAAGGTCTCTTGTGTTTTTACGCTGCGAGGCTTCCTTATGGGTTAGCATTTGTCAGTCAGTGAGTGACCTCTGGGGCTTTATATGTTATAGAAGATTCGTAAATGTCAAACAACCGATAATCGGTTTACATTTAGTCCGGCGAGCCGACTGGATTAAAATTACTCCCAGCTCGATAGCGCTAACCGTTCTCGAGATAGGCTCCCCTCTTATATCCGGTATGAAAATCGGTCAGACGAAATTAGTTTTTTTCGGGCTTCCGGTTGCACAAAGCTTTGGTTTTATAATTTTTCCACAAGTTACTTCGGACGGGGAATAAAAAAGGTCTCTTGTGTTTTTTCGCTGCAAAATTTCGTTATGGGTTAGAATTTATGTCAGTCAGTGAGTGACCTCTAGGGCTTTATATGTTATCGAAGATTCGTAATTTTCAAACAACCGATAATCGGTTTCCATTTAGTCAGGCGAACCGACTGGATTAAAATCACTCCCAGCCTGATAGCGCTAACCGTTCTCGCGTTAGGCTCCCCTCTTATATCCGGTTTGAAAATCGGTCAGATGAAATTCGTTTTTTCGGGCTTCCGGTTGCACAAAGCTTTGGTTTTATAATTTTTCCCCAAGTTACTTCGGACGGGGAATAAAAAAGGTCTCTTGTGTTTTTTCGCTCCTGGGCTTCCTTATGGGTTAGAATTTATGTCAGTCAGTGAGTGACTTCTGGGGCGTCATATGGTATAGAAGATTCGTAAATTTCAAACAACCGGTAAGCAGTTTATATTTAGTCAGGCGACCCGACTGGATTAAAATGACTCCCAGCTCGATAGCCCTAACGGATCTCGAGATAGGCTCCCCTCTTATATCCGGTATGAAAATCGGTCAGACGAAATTTATCAGTGAGTGACCTCTCGGGCTTTATATGTTATAGACTCGCGGTTTCGCCGCTCGCTGGGGGTTTCACCCCCAGACCCCTCGGTGGACGCCCCGATCCGACGAGCGTCGGGGGAGCTATGTACATATTTACAACGGCCTTCGAACGATCGTATCCCAGGAGACAATGTATTCTCGGTAATGCCTTTTATTTATTTACAATATGTGAATATTTACAATACTTATTTTAACATGTAAACTTCAATATTACACAACTTAAACATTATTATATTACATATTTACAGGGTGGAAAGCTTATTACCAAGAATACATTATTTATAATAGTTCTTTATATACTATGTTTCTTGTGTGAGAAACGCCATTTATAACCCGGTCGGGAGGAACAAGTAAGTGAATATTTTTCGCAGATCTTACCCGGCTAAGCGCGACGTAAAGTTGCCCGTGGGTAAAAGGGTCGGACCGTAAATCTATTCCCACGAAATCTATTGTTTGCCATTGACTTTTGTGGATCGTTACCGCGTAACAAATTTGGAGGGGAAACTGCCACCTGTACATTTCGATGGGACTATTTGGGAAGATCGGAAATTTAAAAGTTATTCTTGGAATGCCAAAAAGCTCGTCAGGGCCTGTTTTCAGCATGTGATAAGTCGAAGATTAATTGCAACGATAATTACTTTTTTACCGTTGACTAAGCCGAGATCAAAATTAAAATTTTGCGTCACCATGCAAACCTATCCTACCTTAAGCCTGAGAACGTGTTTTGGAATTCCTTTCCCTTGAGCCTGATGTAATAGGGACTCATGAACATCTATTTGCGCTCCGTCCTCCTCGGCTACACTGTCGATACTATATAAATTTTGAATTTCACCGTCGAGCACCTGTAATACTATACCGTTAATTTCCTTGACATTATTATTCAGAGTGCATATTACAACCCTTTTTGCACATTCATCAGGCTTCTGTAAAATTTCTTTGGTGAAAACAAAGTCGATCAATTCGCTAAGCTTAGTCACGTAGGATAGCTGTGGTAGTGCCACGAGTTTTTCCAAATTACGCCCTTCGCCGAGCTAAAAAAGGTCTGTTGTGTTTTTTCTCTCCGAGGCTTCCTCATGGGTTAGAATTTGTCAGTCAGTGAGTGACCTCTAGGGCTTTATATGTTATAGAAGATTCGTAAATTTCAAACAACCGATAATCGGTTTCCATTTAGTCAGGCGAACCGACTGGATTAAAATCACTCCCAGCCTCATAGCGCTAACCGTTCTCGAGTTAGGCTCCCCTCTTATATCCGGTTTGAAAATCGATCAGACGAAATTCGTTTCTTCGGGCTTCCGGTTGCACAAAGCTTTGGTTTTATAATTTTTCCCCAAGTTACTTCGGACGGGGAATAAAAAAGGTCTCTTGTGCTTTTTCGCTCCTGTGCTTCCTTATGGGTTAGAATTTATGTCAGTCAGTGAGTGACCTCTGGGGCTTTACATGTTATAGAAGATTCGTAAATTGCAAACAACCGATAATCGGTTTACATTTAGTCAGGCGAACCGACTGGATTAAAATTACTCCCAGCTCGATATGCGCTAACCGTTCTCGAGATATGCTACCCTCTTATATCTGGTATGAAAATCTGTCAGACGAAAATCGTTTTTTCGGGCTTCCGGGTACACAAAGCTGTGGTTTTATAATTTTTCCCCAAGTTACTTCTGACGGGGAATAAAAAAGGTCTCTTGTGCTTTTTCGCTCGAGGCTTCCTTATAGGTTCGAATTTATGTCAGTCAGTGAGTCAGTCAGTCAGTGAGTGACCTCTGGGGCTTTATATGTTATAGAAGATTTGTAAATTTCAAACAACTGATAATCGGTTTACATTTGGTCAGGCGAGCCGACTGGATTAATATCACTCCCAGCCTGATAGCGCTAACCGTTCTCAAGTTAGGCTCCCCTCTTATATCCGGTATGAAAATTCGTCAGACGAAATTCGTTTTTTCGGGATTCCGGTTGCACAAAGCTTTGGTTTTTATAATTTTTCCACAAGTTACTTCGGACGGGGAATAAAAAAGGTCTCTTGTGTTTTTTTCGCTCCGAGGCTTCCTTATGGGTTAGAATTTATGTCAGTCAGTGAGTGACATCTGGGGCTTTATATGTCATAGAAGATTTGTAAATTTCAAACAACCGATAATCGGTTTACATTTAGTCAGGCAAGCCGACTGGATTAAAATTACTCCCAGCTCGATAGTGCTATCCATTCTCGAGATAAGCTCCCCTCTTATATCCGGTATGAAAATCGGTCAGACGAAATTCTTTTTTTCGGGCTTCCGGTTGCACAAAGCTTTGGTTTTTATAAAGTTTCCACAAGTTACTTCGGACGGGGAATAAATAAGGTCTCTTTTTTTTCACTCCGAGGCTTCCTTATGGGTTAGAATTTCTGTCAGTCAGTGAGTGACCTCTGGGGCTTTATATGTTATAGGAGATTCGTAAATTTCAAACAACCGATAATCGGTTTATGTTTAGTCAGGCGAGCCGACTGGATTAAAATGACTCCCAGCTCGATAGCGCTAACCATTCGCGAGATAGGCTCCCCTCTTATATCCGGTATGAAAATCGGTCAGACGAAATTCGTCAGTGAGAGACCTCTGGGGCGTCATATGGTATAGAAGATTTGTAAATTTCAAACAACCGATAATCGGTTTACATTTAGTCAGGCGAGCCGACTGGATTAAAATTACTCCCAGCTCGATAGCGCTAACCGTTCTCGAGATAGGCTCCCCTCTTATATCCGGTTTGAAAATCGATCAGACGTAATTCGTTTTTTCGGGCTACCGGTTGCACAATGCTTTGGTTTTATAATTTTTCCCCTAGTTACTTCGGACGGGGAATAAAAAAGGTCTCTTGTGTTTTTTCGCTCCGAGGCTTCCTTATGGGTTAGAATTTATGTCAGTCAGTGAGTGACCTCTGGGGCTTTATATGTCATAGACTTGCGGCTTCGCCGCTCACTGGGGGTTTCGCCCCCAGACCCCTCGGTGGAAGCCCCGATCCGACGAACGTCGGAGGAGCTATGTACATATTTACAACGGCCTCCGAACGAACCTATCCCAGGAGACAATGTATTCTCGGTAATGCCTTTTATTTATTTACAATATGTGAATATTTACAATACTTATTTTAACATGTAAACTTCAATATTACACAACTTAAACATTATTATATTACATATTTACAGGGTGGAAATCTTATTACCAAGAATACATTATTTATAATAGTTCTTTATATACTATGTTTCTTGTGTGAGAAACGCCATCTATAACCCAGTCGGGAGGAACAAGTAAGTGAATATTTTTCGCAGATCTTACCCGGCTAAGCGCGACGTAAGTTGCCCATGGGTAAAAGGGTCGGACCGTAAATCTAATCCCACAAAATCTACGGTTTGCCATTGACTTTTGTGGATCGTTACTGCGTAACAAAGTTGGAGGGGAAACTACCGCCTGTACATTTCGATGGGAGTATTTGGGTAGATCGGAAATTTAAAAGTTATTCTTGGGATTCCAAAAAGCTCGTCGGCGCCTGTTTTCAGTATGTGATAAGTCGAAAAGTAATTGTAAGATAATTAGTTTTGTGCCGTTGACTAAGCCGAGATCAAAATTTAAATTTCGCGTCACCATGCAAACCTATCCTACCTTAAGCCTGAGAACGTGTTCTGGAATTCCTTTCCCTTGAGCCTGATGTAATAGGGACTCATCAACATCTATTCGCGCTCCGTCCTCCTCGGCTACACAGTCGAAACTATATAAATTTTGAATTTCCCCGTCGAGCGCCTGTAGTACTATACCATTAATTTCTTTCACGTTATTATTCAGAGTGCATATTACAACCCTTTTTACACATTCATCAGGCTTCTGTAAAATTTATTTGCTGAAAACAAAGTCGATCAATTCGCGAAGCTTAGTCACGTAGGATAGCTGTGGTAGTGCCACAAGTTTTTCCAAATTACGCCCTTCGCGAGCTAAAAAAGGTCTGTTGTGTTTTTTCGCTCCGAGGCTTCCTCATGGGTTATAGAATTTATGTCAGTAAGTCAGTCTGTGACCTCTGGGGCTTTATATGTTATAGAAGATTCGTAAATTACAAACAACCGATAATCGGTTTACATTTGGTCAGGCGAGCCGACTGGATTAAAATCACTCCTAGCCTGATAGCGCTAACCGTTCTCGAGTTAGGCTCCCCTCTTATATTCGGTTTGAAAATCGGTCAGACGAAATTCGTTTTTTCGGGCTTCCGGTTGCACAAAGCTTTGGTTTTCTAATTTTTCCCCAAGTTACTTCGGACTGGGAATAAAAAAGGTCTCTTGTGCTTTTTCTCTCTGAGGCTTCCTTATGGGTTTGAATTTATGTCGGTCAGTGAGTGAGTGACCCCTGGGGCTTTATATGTTATAGAAGAATCGTAAATTTCAAACAACCGATAATCGAAAGCCTACGTACTAAAACCGATAATCGGTTTACATTTAGTCAGGCGAGCCGACTGGATTAAAATCACTCCCAGCCTGATAGCGCTAAACGTTCTCCAGTTAGGCTCCCCTCTTATATCTGGTTTGAAAATCGGTCAGACGAAATTCGTTTTTTCGGGCTTCCGGTTGCACAAAGCCGTGGTTTTATAATTTTTCCCCAAGTTACTTCGGACGGGGAATAAAAAAGGTCTCTTGTGTTTTTACGCTGCGAGGCTTCCTTATGGGTTAGCATTTGTCAGTCAGTGAGTGACCTCTGGGGCTTTATATGTTATAGAAGATTCGTAATTTTCAAACAACCGATAATCGGTTTCCATTTAGTCAGGCGAACCGACTGGATTAAAATCACTCCTAGCCTGATAGCGCTAACCGTTCTCGAGTTAGGCTCCCCTCTTATATCCGGTTTGAAAATCGGTCAGATGAAATTCGTTTTTTCGGGCTTCCAGTTGCACAAAGCTTTGGTTTTATAATTTTTCCCCAAGTTACTTCGGACGGGGAATAAAAAAGGTCTCTTGTGTTTTTTCGCTCCTGGGCTTCCTTATGGGTTAGAATTTATGTCAGTCAGTGAGTGACTTCTGGGGCGTCATATGGTATAGAAGATTCGTCAATTTCAAACAACCGGTAAGCAGTTTATATTTAGTCAGGCGACCCGACTGGATTAAAATGACTCCCAGCTCGATAGCCCTAACGGATCTCGAGATAGGCTCCCCTCTTATATCCGGTATGAAAATCGGTCAGACGAAATTCATCAGTGAGTGACCTCTCGGGCTTTATATGTTATAGACTCGCAGTTTCGCCGCTCGCTGGGGGTTTCACCCCCAGACCCCTCGGTGAACGCCCCGATCCGACGAGCGTCGGGGGAGCTATGTACATATTTACAACGGCCTTCGAACGAACGTATCCCAGGAGACAATGTATTCTCGGTAATGCCTTTTATTTATTTACAATATGTGAATATTTACAATACTTATTTTAACATGTAAACTTCAATATTACACAACTTAAACATTATTATATTACAAATTTACAGGGTGGAAAGCTTATTACCAAGAATACATTATTTATAATAGTTCTTTATATACTATGTTTCTTGTGTGAGAAACGCCATTTATAACCCGGTCGGGAGGAACAAGTAAGTGAATATTTTTCGCAGATCTTACCCGGCTAAGCGCGACGTAAAGTTGCCCGTGGGTAAAAGGGTCGGACCGTAAATCTATTCCCACGAAATCTATGGTTTGCCATTGACTTTTGTGGATCGTTACCGCGTAACAAAGTTGGAGGGGAAACTGCCACCTGTACATTTCGATGGGACTATTTGGGAAGATCGGAAATTTAAAAGTTATTCTTGGAATGCCAAAAAGCTCGTCAGGGCCTGTTTTCAGCATGTGATAAGTCGAAGAGTAATTGCAACGATAATTACTTTTTTACCGTTGACTAAGCCGAGATCAAAATTTAAATTTTGCGTCACCATGCAAACCTATCCTACCTTAAGCCTGAGAACGTGTTTTGGAATTCCTGTCCCTTGAGCCTGATGTAATAGGGACTCATCAACATCTATTCGCGCTCCGTCCTCCTCGGCTACACTGTCGAAACTATATAAATTTTGAATTTCACCGTCGAGCGCCTGTAATACTATACCGTTAATTTCCTTGACATTATTATTCAGAGTGCATATTACAACCCTTTTTGCACATTCATCAGGCTTCTGTAAAATTTCTTTGGTGAAAACAAAGTCGATCAATTCGCTAAGCTTAGTCACGTAGGATAGCTGTGGTAGTGCCACGAGTTTTTCCAAATTACGCCCTTCGCCGAGCTAAAAAAGGTCTGTTGTGTTTTTTCTCTCCGAGGCTTCCTCATGGGTTAGAATTTGTCAGTCAGTGAGTGACCTCTAGGGCTTTATATGTTATAGAAGATTCGTAAATTTCAAACAACCGATAATCGGTTTCCATTTAGTCAGGCGAACCGACTGGATTAAAATCACTCCCAGCCTCATAGCGCTAACCGTTCTCGAGTTAGGCTCCCCTCTTATATCCGGTTTGAAAATCGATCAGACGAAATTCGTTTCTTCGGGCTTCCGGTTGCACAAAGCTTTGGTTTTATAATTTTTCCCCAAGTTACTTCGGACGGGGAATAAAAAAGGTCTCTTGTGTTTTTTCGCTCCTGGGCTTCCTTATGGGTTAGAATTTATGTCAGTCAGTGAGTGACCTCTGGGGCTTTACATGTTATAGAAGATTCGTAAATTGCAAACAACCGATAATCGGTTTCCATTTAGTCAGGCGAACCGACTGGATGAAAATCACTCCCAGCCTCATAGCGCTAACCGTTCTCGAGTTAGGCTTCCCTCTTATATCCGGTTTGAAAATCGATCAGACGAAATTCGTTTCTTCGGGCTTCCGGTTGCACAAAGCTTTGGTTTTATAATTTTTCCCCAAGTTACTTCGGACGGGGAATAAAAAAGGTCTCTTGTGTTTTTTCGCTCCTGGGCTTCCTTATGGGTTAGAATTTATGTCAGTCAGTGAGTGACCTCTGGGGCTTTACATGTTATAGAAGATTCATAAATTGCAAACAACCGATAATCGGTTCACATTTAGTCAGGCGAACCGACTGGATTAAAATTACTCCCAGCTCGATAGCGCTAACCGTTCTCGAGATATGCTTCCCTCTTATATCTGGTATGAAAATCTGTCAGACGAAATTCGTTTTTTCGGGCTTCCGGGTACACAAAGCTGTGGTTTTATAATTTTTCCCCAAGTTACTTTGGACGGGGAATAAAAAAGGTCTCTTGTGCTTTTTCGCTCGAGGCTTCCTTATAGGTTCGAATTTATGTCAGTCAGTGAGTCAGTCAGTCAGTGAGTGACCTCTGGGGCTTTATATGTTATAGAAGATTTGTAAATTTCAAACAACCGATAATCGGTTTACATTTGGTCAGGCGAGCCGACTGGATTAAAATCACTCCTAGCCTGATAGCGCTAACCGTTCTCGAGTTAGGCTCCCCTCTTATATTCGGTTTGAAAATCGGTCAGACGAAATTCGTTTTTTCGGGCTTCCGGTTGCACAAAGCTTTGGTTTTCTAATTTTTCCCCAAGTTACTTCGGACTGGGAATAAAAAAGGTCTCTTGTGCTTTTTCTCTCTGAGGCTTCCTTATGGGTTTGAATTTATGTCGGTCAGTCAGTGAGTGACCCCTGGGGCTTTATATGTTATAGAAGAATCGTAAATTTCAAACAACCGATAATCGAAAGCCTACGTACTAAAACCGATAATCGGTTTACATTTAGTCAGGCGAGCCGACTGGATTAAAATCACTCCCAGCCTGATAGCGCTAACCGTTCTCGAGTTAGGCTCCCCTCTTATATCCGGTTTGAAAATCGGTCAGATGAAATTCGTTTTTTCGGGCTTCCAGTTGCACAAAGCTTAGGTTTTATAATTTTTCCCCAAGTTACTTCGGACGGGGAATAAAAAAGGTCTCTTGTGTTTTTACGCTGCGAGGCTTCCTTATGGGTTAGCATTTGTCAGTCAGTGAGTGACCTCTGGGGCTTTATATGTTATAGAAGATTCGTAATTTTCAAACAACTGATAATCGGTTTCCATTTAGTCAGGCGAACCGACTGGATTAAAATCACTCCCAGCCTGATAGCGCTAACCGTTCTCGAGTTAGGCTCCCCTCTTATATCCGGTTTGAAAATCGGTCAGATGAAATTCGTTTTTTCGGGCTTCCAGTTGCACAAAGCTTAGGTTTTATAATTTTTCCCCAAGTTACTTCGGACGGGGAATAAAAAAGGTCTCTTGTGTTTTTTCGCTCCTGGGCTTCCTTTTGGGTTAGAATTTATGTCAGTCAGTGAGTGACTTCTGGGGCGTCATATGGTATAGAAGATTCGTAAATTTCAAACAACCGATAATCAGTTTATATTTAGTCAGGCGACCCGACTGGATTAAAATGACTCCCAGCTCGATAGCCCTAACGGATCTCGAGATAGGCTCCCCTCTTATATCCGGTATGAAAATCGGTCAGACGAAATTCATCAGTGAGTGACCTCTCGGGCTTTATATGTTATTGACTCGCGGTTTCGCCGCTCGCTGGGGGTTTCACCCCCAGACCCCTCGGTGGACGCCCCGATCCGACGAGCGTCGGGGGAGCTATGTACATATTTACAACGGCCTTCGAACGAACGTATCCCAGGAGACAATGTATTCTCGGTTATGCCTTTAGTTATTTACAATATGTGAATATTTACAATACTTATTTTAACATGTAAACTTCAATATTACACAACTTAAACATTATTATATTACATATTTACAGGGTGGAAATCTTATTACCAAGAATACATTATTTATAATAGTTCTTTATATACTATGTTTCTTGTGTGAGAAACGCCATCTATAACCCAGTCGGGAGGAACAAGTAAGTGAATATTTTTCGCAGATCTTACCCGGCTAAGCGCGACGTAAAGTTGCCCATGGGTAAAAGGGTCGGACCGTAAATCTAATCCCACAAAATCTACGGTTTGCCATTGACTTTTGTGGATCGTTACTGCGTAACAAAGTTGGAGGGGAAACTACCGCCTGTACATTTCGATGGGAGTATTTGGGTAGATCGGAAATTTAAAAGTTATTCTTGGGATTCCAAAAAGCTCGTCGGCGCCTGTTTTCAGTATGTGATAAGTCGAAAAGTAATTGTAAGATAATTACTTTTGTGCCGTTGACTAAGCCGAGATCAAAATTTAAATTTCGCGTCACCATGCAAACCTATCCTACCTTAAGCCTGAGAACGTGTTCTGGAATTCCTTTCCCTTGAGCCTGATGTAATAGGGACTCATCAACATCTATTCGCGCTCCGTCCTCCTCGGCTACACAGTCGAAACTATATAAATTTTGAATTTCCCCGTCGAGCGCCTGTAGTACTATACCATTAATTTCTTTCACGTTATTATTCAGAGTGCATATTACAACCCTTTTTACACATTCATCAGGCTTCTGTAAAATTTATTTGCTGAAAACAAAGTCGATCAATTCGCGAAGCTTAGTCACGTAGGATAGCTGTGGTAGTGCCACAAGTTTTTCCAAATTACGCCCTTCGCGAGCTAAAAAAGGTCTGTTGTGTTTTTTCGCTCCGAGGCTTCCTCATGGGTTATAGAATTTATGTCAGTAAGTCAGTCAGTGACCTCTGGGGCTTTATATGTTATAGAAGATTCGTAAATTACAAACAACCGATAATCGGTTTACATTTGGTCAGGCGAGCCGACTGGATTAAAATCACTCCTAGCCTGATAGCGCTAACCGTTCTCGAGTTAGGCTCCCCTCTTATATTCGGTTTGAAAATCGGTCAGACGAAATTCGTTTTTTCGGGCTTCCGGTTGCACAAAGCTTTGGTTTTCTAATTTTTCCCCAAGTTACTTCGGACTGGGAATAAAAAAGGTCTCTTGTGCTTTTTCTCTCTGAGGCTTCCTTATGGGTTTGAATTTATGTCGGTCAGTGAGTGAGTGACCCCTGGGGCTTTATATGTTATAGAAGAATCGTAAATTTCAAACAACCGATAATCGAAAGCCTACGTACTAAAACCGATAATCGGTTTACATTTAGTCAGGCGAGCCGACTGGATTAAAATCACTCCCAGCCTGATAGCGCTAAACGTTCTCCAGTTAGGCTCCCCTCTTATATCTGGTTTGAAAATCGGTCAGACGAAATTCGTTTTTTCGGGCTTCCGGTTGCACAAAGCCGTGGTTTTATAATTTTTCCCCAAGTTACTTCGGACGGGGAATAAAAAAGGTCTCTTGTGTTTTTACGCTGCGAGGCTTCCTTATGGGTTAGCATTTGTCAGTCAGTGAGTGACCTCTGGGGCTTTATATGTTATAGAAGATTCGTAATTTTCAAACAACCGATAATCGGTTTCCATTTAGTCAGGCGAACCGACTGGATTAAAATCACTCCTAGCCTGATAGCGCTAACCGTTCTCGAGTTAGGCTCCCCTCTTATATCCGGTTTGAAAATCGGTCAGATGAAATTCGTTTTTTCGGGCTTCCAGTTGCACAAAGCTTTGGTTTTATAATTTTTCCCCAAGTTACTTCGGACGGGGAATAAAAAAGGTCTCTTGTGTTTTTTCGCTCCTGGGCTTCCTTATGGGTTAGAATTTATGTCAGTCAGTGAGTGACTTCTGGGGCGTCATATGGTATAGAAGATTCGTAAATTTCAAACAACCGGTAAGCAGTTTATATTTAGTCAGGCGACCCGACTGGATTAAAATGACTCCCAGCTCGATAGCCCTAACGGATCTCGAGATAGGCTCCCCTCTTATATCCGGTATGAAAATCGGTCAGACGAAATTCATCAGTGAGTGACCTCTCGGGCTTTATATGTTATAGACTTGCAGTTTCGCCGCTCGCTGGGGGTTTCACCCCCAGACCCCTCGGTGAACGCCCCGCTCCGACGAGCTGCGGGGGAGCTATGTACATATTTACAACGGCCTTCGAACGAACGTATCCGAGGAGACAATGTATTCTCGGTAATGCCTTTTATTTATTTACAATATGTGAATATTTACAATACTTATTTTAAAATGTAAACTTCAATATTACACAACTTAAACATTATTATATTACAAATTTACAGGGTGGAAAGCTTATTACCAAGAATACATTATTTATAATAGTTCTTTATATACTATGTTTCTTGTGTGAGAAACGCCATTTATAACCCGGTCGGGAGGAACAAGTAAGTGAATATTTTTCGCAGATCTTACCCGGCTAAGCGCGACGTAAAGTTGCCCGTGGGTAAAAGGGTCGGACCGTAAATCTATTCCCACGAAATCTATGGTTTGCCATTGACTTTTGTGGATCGTTACCGCGTAACAAAGTTGGAGGGGAAACTGCCACCTGTACATTTCGATGGGACTATTTGGGAAGATCGGAAATTTAAAAGTTATTCTTGGAATGCCAAAAAGCTCGTCAGGGCCTGTTTTCAGCATGTGATAAGTCGAAGAGTAATTGCAACGATAATTACTTTTTTACCGTTGACTAAGCCGAGATCAAAATTTAAATTTTGCGTCACCATGCAAACCTATCCTACCTTAAGCCTGAGAACGTGTTTTGGAATTCCTGTCCCTTGAGCCTGATGTAATAGGGACTCATCAACATCTATTCGCGCTCCGTCCTCCTCGGCTACACTGTCGAAACTATATAAATTTTGAATTTCACCGTCGAGCGCCTGTAATACTATACCGTTAATTTCCTTGACATTATTATTCAGAGTGCATATTACAACCCTTTTTGCACATTCATCAGGCTTCTGTAAAATTTCTTTGGTGAAAACAAAGTCGATCAATTCGCTAAGCTTAGTCACGTAGGATAGCTGTGGTAGTGCCACGAGTTTTTCCAAATTACGCCCTTCGCCGAGCTAAAAAAGGTCTGTTGTGTTTTTTCTCTCCGAGGCTTCCTCATGGGTTAGAATTTGTCAGTCAGTGAGTGACCTCTAGGGCTTTATATGTTATAGAAGATTCGTAAATTTCAAACAACCAATAATCGGTTTCCATTTAGTCAGGCGAACCGACTGGATTAAAATCACTCCCAGCCTCATAGCGCTAACCGTTCTCGAGTTAGGCTCCCCTCTTATATCCGGTTTGAAAATCGATCAGACGAAATTCGTTTCTTCGGGCTTCCGGTTGCACAAAGCTTTGGTTTTATAATTTTTCCCCAAGTTACTTCGGACGGGGAATAAAAAAGGTCTCTTGTGTTTTTTCGCTCCTGGGCTTCCTTATGGGTTAGAATTTATGTCAGTCAGTGAGTGACCTCTGGGGCTTTACATTTTATAGAAGATTCGTAAATTGCAAACAACCGATAATCGGTTTACATTTAGTCAGGCAAACCGACTGGATTAAAATTACTCCCAGCTCGATAGCGCTAACCGTTCTCAAGATATGCTCCCCTCTTATATCTGGTATGAAAATCTGTCAGACGAAAATCGTTTTTTCGGGCTTCCGGGTACACAAAGCTGTGGTTTTATAATTTTTCCCCAAGTTACTTCTGACGGGGAATAAAAAAGGTCTCTTGTGCTTTTTCGCTCGAGGCTTCCTTATAGGTTCGAATTTATGTCAGTCAGTGAGTCAGTCAGTCAGTGAGTGACCTCTGGGGCTTTATATGTTATAGAAGATTTGTAAATTTCAAACAACTGATAATCGGTTTACATTTGGTCAGGCGAGCCGACTGGATTAAAATCACTCCCAGCCTGATAGCGCTAACCGTTCTCAAGTTAGGCTCCCCTCTTATATCCGGTTTGAAAATCGGTCAGACGAAATTCGTTTTTCCTGGCTTCCGGTTGCACAAAGCTTTGGTTTTATAATTTTTCCCCCAGTTACTTTGGACGGGGAATAAAAAAGGTCTTTTGTGTTTTTTCGCTCCGAAGCTTCCTTATGGATTAGAATTTATGCCAGTCAGTGAGTAACCTCTGGAGCGTAATATGGTATAGAAGATTCGTAAATTTCAAACAACTGATAATCGGTTTACATTTGGTCAGGCGAGCCGACTGGATTAAAATCACTCCCAGCTCGATAGCGCTATCCGTTCTCGAGATAGGCTCCCCTCTTATATCCGGTATGAAAATTCGTCAGACGAAATTCGTTTTTTCGGGATTCCGGTTGCACAAAGCTTTGGTTTTTATAATTTTTCCAAAAGTTACTTCGGACGGGGAATAAAAAAGGTCTCTTGTGTTTTTTTCGCTCCGAGGCTTCCTTATGTGTTAGAATTTATGTCAGTCAGTGAGTGACCTCTGGGGCTTTATATGTCATAGACTCGCGGCTTCGCCGCTCACTGGGGGTTTCGCCCCCAGACCCCTCGGTGGAAGCCCCGATCCGACGAACGTCGGAGGAGCTATGTACATATTTACAACGGCCTCCGAACGAACCTATCCCAGGAGACAATGTATTCTCGGTAATGCCTTTTATTTATTTACAATATCTGAATATTTACAGTCACTTATTTTAACATGCAATCTTCAGTATTACACAACTTAAACATTATTATATTACATATTTACAGGGTGGAAAGCTTATTATCAAGAATACTTTATTTATAATAGTTCTTTATACACTGTTTCTTGTGTGAGAAACGCCATCTATAACCCGGTCGGGAGGAACAGGTAAGTGAATATTTTTCGCAGATCTTACATGGCTAAGCGCGACGTAAAGTTGCCCATGGGTAAAAGGGTCGGACCGTAAATCTAATCCCACAAAATCTACGGTTTGCCATTGACTTTTGTGGATCGTTACTGCGTAACAAAGTTGGAGGGGAAACTACCGCCTGTACATTCCGATGGGAGTATTTGGGTAGATCGGAAATTTAAAAGTTATTCTTGGGATTCCAAAAAGCTCGTCGGAGCCTGTTTTCAGTATGTGATAAGTCGAAGAGTAATTGCGACGATAATTACTTTTGTGCCGTTGACTAAGCCGAGATCAAAATTTAAATTTCGCGTCACCATGCAAACCTATCGTACCTTAAGCCTGAGAACGTGTTCTGGAATTCCTTTCCCTTGAGCCTGATGTAATAGGGACTCATCAACATCTATTCGCGCTCCGTCCTCCTCGGCTACACTGTCGAAACTATATAAATTTTGAATTTCCCTTCGAGCGCCTGTAGTACTATACCATTAATTTCTTTCACGTTATTATTCAGAGTGCATATTACAACCCTTTTTACACATTCATCAGGCTTCTGTAAAATTTATTTGCTGAAAACAAATTCGATCAATTCGCGAAGCTTAGTCACGTAGGATAGCTGTGGTAGTGCCACGAGTTTTTCCAAATTACGCCCTTCGCCGAGCTAAAAAAGGTCTGTTGTGTTTTTTCGCTCCGAGGCTTCCTCATTGGTTATAGAATTTATGTCAGTAAGTCAGTCAGTGACCTCTGGGGCTTTATATGTTATAGAAGATTCGTAAATTACAAACAACCGATAATCTGTTTACATTTAGTCAGGCGAACCGACTGGATTAAAATCACTCCTAGCCTGATAGCGCTAACCGTTCTCGAGTTAGGCTCCCCTCTTATATTCGGTTTGAAAATCGGTCAGACGAAATTCGTTTTTTCGGGCTTCCGGTTGCACAAAGCTTTGGTTTTATAATTTTTCCCCAAGTTACTTCGGACTGGGAATAAAAAAGGTCTCTTGTGCGTTTTCTCTCTGAGGCTTCCTTATGGGTTTGAATTTATGTCGGTCAGTCAGTGAGTGACCTCTGGGGCTTTATATGTTATAGAAGATTCGTAAATTACAAACAACCGATAATCGGTTTACATTTAGTCAGGCGAGCCGACTGGATTAAAATCACTCCCAGCCTGATAGCGCTAAACGTTCTCCAGTTAGGCTCCCCTCTTATATCCGGTTTGAAAATCGGTCAGACGAAATTCGTTTTTTCGGGCTTCCGGTTGCACAAAGCTTTGGTTTTATAATTTTTCCCCAAGTTACTTCAGACGGGGAATAAAAAAGGTCTCTTGTGTTTTTACGCTCCGAGGCTTCCTTATGGGTTAGAATTTGTCAGTCAATGAGTGACCTCTGGGGCTTTATATGTTATAGAAGATTCGTAAATGTCAAACAACCGATAATCGGTTTACATTTAGTCAGGCGAGCCGACTGTATTAAAATTACTCCCAGCTCGATAGCGCTAACCGTTCTCGAGATAGGCTCCCCTCTTATATCCGGTATGAAAATCGGTCAGACGAAATTAGTTTTTTTCGGGCTTCCGATTGCACAAAGCTTTGGTTTTATAATTTTTCCACAAGTTACTTCGGACGGGGAATAAAAAAGGACTTGTGTTTTTTCGCTGCGAAGTTTCGTTATGGGTTAGAATTTATGTCAGTCAGTGAGTGACCTCTAGGGCTTTATATGTTATAGAAGATTCGTAAATTTCAAACAACCGATAATCGGTTTCCATTTAGTCAGGCGAACCGACTGGATTAAAATCACTCCCAGCCTCATAGCGCTAACCGTTCTCGAGTTAGGCTCCCCTCTTATATCCGGTTTGAAAATCGATCAGACGAAATTCGTTTCTTCGGGCTTCCGGTTGCACAAAGCTTTGGTTTTATAATTTTTCCCCAAGTTACTTCGGACGGGGAATAAAAAAGGTCTCTTGTGTTTTTTCGCTCCTGGGCTTCCTTATGGGTTAGAATTTATGTCAGTCAGTGAGTGACCTCTGGGGCTTTACATGTTATAGAAGATTCGTAAATTGCAAACAATCGATAATCGGTTTACATTTAGTCAGGCGAACCGACTGGAATAAAATTACTCCCAGCTCGATAGCGCTAACCGTTCTCGAGATATGCTCCCCTCTTATATCTGGTATGAAAATCTGTCAGACGAAAATCGTTTTTTCGGGCTTCCGGGTACACAAAGCTGTGGTTTTATAATTTTTCCCCAAGTTACTTCTGACGGGGAATAAAAAAGGTCTCTTGTGCTTTTTCGCTCGAGGCTTCCTTATAGGTTCGAATTTATGTCAGTCAGTGAGTGACCTCTGGGGCTTTATATGTTATAGAAGATTTGTAAATTTCAAACAACCGATATTCGGTTTACATTTGGTCAGGCGAGCCGACTGGATTAAAATCACTACCAGCCTGATAGCGCTAACCGTTCTCAAGTAAGGCTCCCCTCTTATATCCGGTTTGAAAATCGGTCAGACGAAATTCGTTTTTCCTGGCTTCCGGTTGCACAAAGCTTTGGTTTTATAATTTTTCCCCAAGTTACTTTGGACGGGGAATAAAAAAGTTCTTTTGTGTTTTTTCGCTCCGAAGCTTCCTTATGGATTAGAATTTATGCCAGTCAGTGAGTGACCTCTAGGGCTTTATATGTTATAGAAGATTCGTAAATTTCAAACAACCGATAATCGGTTTCCATTTAGTCAGGCGAACCGACTGGATTAAAATCACTCCCAGCCTCATAGCGCTAACCGTTCTCGAGTTAGGCTCCCCTCTTATATCCGGTTTGAAAATCGATCAGACGAAATTCGTTTCTTCGGGCTTCCGGTTTCACAAAGCTTTGGTGTTATAATTTTTCCCCAAGTTACTTCGGACGGGGAATAAAAAAGGTCTCTTGTGTTTTTTCGCTCCTGGGCTTCCTTATGGGTTAGAATTTATGTCAGTCAGTGAGTGACCTCTGGGGCTTTACATGTTATAGAAGATTCGTAAATTGCAAACAACCGATAATCGGTTTACATTTAGTCAGGCGAACCGACTGGATTAAAATTACTCCCAGCTCGATAGCGCTAACCGTTCTCGAGATATGCTCCCCTCTTATATCTGGTATGAAAATCTGTCAGACGAAATTCGTTTTTTCGGGCTTCCGGGTACACAAAGCTGTGGTTTTATAATTTTTCCCCAAGTTACTTCGGACGGGGAATAAAAAAGGTCTCTTGTGCTTTTTCGCTCGAGGCTTCCTTATAGGTTCGAATTTATGTCAGTCAGTGAGTCAGTCAGTCAGTGAGTGACCTCTGGGGCGTAATATGGTATAGAAGATTCGTAAATTTCAAACAACCGATAATGGGTTTACATTTAGTCAGGCAAGCTGTCTGGATTAAAATTACTCCCAGCTCGATAGCGCTATCCGTTCTCGAGATAGGCTCCCCTCTTATATCCGGTATGAAAATTCGTCAGACGAAATTCGTTTTTTCGGGATTCCGGTTGCACAAAGCTTTGGTTTTTAAAATTTTTCCACAAGTTACTTCGGACGGGGAATAAAAAATGTCTCTTGTGTTTTTTCGCTCCGAGGCTTCCTTATGGGTTAGAATTTATGTCAGTCAGTGAGTGACCTCTGGGGCTTTATATGTCATAGACTCGCGGCTTCGCCGCTCACTGGGGGTTTCGCCCCCAGACCCCTCGGTGGAAGCCCCGATCCGACGAACGTCGGAGGAGCTATGTACATATTTACAACGGCCTCCGAACGAACCTATCCCAGGAGACAATGTATTCTCGGTAATGCCTTTTATTTATTTTGCAATATCTGAATATTTACAGTCACTTATTTTAACATGCAATCTTCAGTATTACACAACTTAAACATTATTATATTACATATTTACAGGGTGGAAAGCTTATTATCAAGAATACATTATTTATAATAGTTCTTTATACACTGTTTCTTGTGTGAGAAACGCCATCTATAACCCGGTCGGGAGGAACAGGTAAGTGAATATTTTTCGCAGATCTTACACGGCTAAGCGCGACGTAAAATTCCCATGGGTAAAAGGGTCGGACCGTAAATCTAATCCCACAAAATCTACGGTTTGCCATTGACTTTTGTGGATCGTTACTGCGTAACAAAGTTGGAGGGGAAACTACCGCCTGTACATTTCGATCGGAGTATTTGGGTAGATCGGAAATTTAAAAGTTATTCTTGGGATCCCAAAAAGCTCGTCGGAGCCTGTTTTCAGTATGTGATAAGTCGAAGAGTAATTGCGACGATAATTACTTTTGTGCCGTTGACTAAGCCGAGATCAAAATTTAAATTTCGCGTCACCATGCAAACCTATCGTACCTTAAGCCTGAGAACGTGTTCTGGAATTCCTTTCCCTTGAGCTTGATGTAATAGGGACTCATCAACATCTATTCGCGCTCCGTCCTCCTCGGCTACACTGTCGAAACTATATAAATTTTGAATTTCCCCGTCGAGCGCCTGTAGTACTATACCATTAATTTCTTTCACGTTATTATTCAGAGTGCATATTACAACCCTTTTTACACATTCATCAGGCTTCTGTAAAATTTATTTGCTGAAAACAAAGTCGATCAATTCGTGAAGCTTAGTCACGTAGGATAGCTGTGGTAGTGCCACGAGTTTTTCCAAATTACGCCCTTCGCCGAGCTAAAAAAGGTCTGTTGTGTTTTTTCGCTCCGAGGCTTCCTCATGGGTTATAGAATTTATGTCAGTAAGTCAGTCAGTGACCTCTGGGGCTTTATATGTTATAGAAGATTCGTAAATTACAAACAACCGATAATCGTTTTACATTTAGTCAGGCGAACCGACTGGATTAAAATCACTCCTAGCCTGATAGCGCTAACCGTTCTCGAGTTAGGCTCCCCTCTTATATTCGGTTTGAAAATCGGTCAGACGAAATTCGTTTTTTCGGGCTTCCGGTTGCACAAAGCTTTGGTTTTATAATTTTTCCCCAAGTTACTTCGGACTGGGAATAATAAAGGTCTCTTGTGCTTTTTCTCTCTGAGGCTTCCTTATGGGTTTGAATTTATGTCGGTCAGTCAGTGAGTGACCTCTGGGGCTTTATATGTTATAGAAGAATCGTAAATTTCAAACAACCGATAATCGAAAGCCTACGTACTAAAACCGATAATCGGTTTACATTTAGTCAGGCGAGCCGACTGGATTAAAATCACTCCCAGCCTGATAGCGCTAAACGTTCTCCAGTTAGGCTCCCCTCTTATATCCGGTTTGAAAATCGGTCAGACGAAATTCGTTTTTTCAGGCTTCCGGTTGCACAAAGCTTTGGTTTTATAATTTTTCCCCAAGTTACTTCGGACGGGGAATAAAAAAGGTCTCTTGTGTTTTTACGCTCCGAGGCTTCCTTATGGGTTAGAATTTGTCAGTCAGTGAGTGACCTCTGGGGCTTTATATGTTATAGAAGATTTGTAAATGTCAAACAACCGATAATCGGTTTACATTTAGTCAGGCGAGCCGACTGGATTAAAATTACTCCCAGCTCGATAGCGCTAACCGTTCTCGAGATAGGCTCCCCTCTTATATCCGGTATGAAAATCGGTCAGACGAAATTAGTTTTTTTCGGGCTTCCGGTTGCACAAAGCTTTGGTTTTATAATTTTTCCACAAGTTACTTCGGACGGGGAATAAAAAAGTTCTTTTGTGTTTTTTCGCTCCTGGGCTTCCTTATGGGTTAGAATTTATGCCAGTCAGTGAGTGACCTCTAGGGCTTTATATGTTATAGAAGATTCGTAAATTTCAAACAACCGATAATCGGTTTCCATTTAGTCAGGCGAACCGACTGGATTAAAATCACTCCCAGCCTCATAGCGCTAACCGTTCTCGAGTTAGGCTCCCCTCTTATATCCGGTTTGAAAATCGATCAGACGAAATTCGTTTCTTCGGGCTTCCGGTTTCACAAAGCTTTGGTGTTATAATTTTTCCCCAAGTTACTTCGGACGGGGAATAAAAAAGGTCTCTTGTGCTTTTTCGCTCCTGGGCTTCCTTATGGGTTAGAATTTATGTCAGTCAGTGAGTGACCTCTGGGGCTTTACATGTTATAGAAGATTCGTAAATTGCAAACAACCGATAATCGGTTTACATTTAGTCAGGCGAACCGACTGGATTAAAATTACTCCCAGCTCGATAGCGCTAACCGTTCTCGAGATATGCTCCCCTCTTATATCTGGTATGAAAATCTGTCAGACGAAATTCGTTTTTTCGGGCTTCCGGGTACACAAAGCTGTGGTTTTATAATTTTTCCCCAAGTTACTTCGGACGGGGAATAAAAAAGGTCTCTTGTGCTTTTTCGCTCGAGGCTTCCTTATAGGTTCGAATTTATGTCAGTCAGTGAGTCAGTCAGTCAGTGAGTGACCTCTGGGGCGTAATATGGTATAGAAGATTCGTAAATTTCAAACAACCGATAATGGGTTTACATTTAGTCAGGCAAGCTGTCTGGATTAAAATTACTCCCAGCTCGATAGCGCTATCCGTTCTCGAGATAGGCTCCCCTCTTATATCCGGTATGAAAATTCGTCAGACGAAATTCGTTTTTTCGGGATTCCGGTTGCACAAAGCTTTGGTTTTTAAAATTTTTCCACAAGTTACTTCGGACGGGGAATAAAAAATGTCTCTTGTGTTTTTTCGCTCCGAGGCTTCCTTATGGGTTAGAATTTATGTCAGTCAGTGAGTGACCTCTGGGGCTTTATATGTCATAGACTCGCGGCTTCGCCGCTCACTGGGGGTTTCGCCCCCAGACCCCTCGGTGGAAGCCCCGATCCGACGAACGTCGGAGGAGCTATGTACATATTTACAACGGCCTCCGAAGGAACCTATCCCAGGAGACAATGTATTGTCGGTAATGCCTTTTATTTATTTTGCAATATCTGAATATTTACAGTCACTTATTTTAACATGCAATCTTCAGTATTACACAACTTAAACATTATTATATTACATATTTACAGGGTGGAAAGCTTATTATCAAGAATACATTATTTATAATAGTTCTTTATACACTGTTTCTTGTGTGAGAAACGCCATCTATAACCCGGTCGGGAGGAACAGGTAAGTGAATATTTTTCGCAGATCTTACACGGCTAAGCGCGACGTAAAGTTCCCATGGGTAAAAGGGTCGGACCGTAAATCTAATCCCACAAAATCTACGGTTTGCCATTGACTTTTGTGGATCGTTACTGCGTAACAAAGTTGGAGGGGAAACTACCGCCTGTACATTTCGATCGGAGTATTTGGGTAGATCGGAAATTTAAAAGTTATTCTTGGGATCCCAAAAAGCTCGTCGGAGCCTGTTTTCAGTATGTGATAAGTCGAAGAGTAATTGCGACGATAATTACTTTTGTGCCGTTGACTAAGCCGAGATCAAAATTTAAATTTCGCGTCACCATGCAAACCTATCGTACCTTAAGCCTGAGAACGTGTTCTGGAATTCCTTTCCCTTGAGCTTGATGTAATAGGGACTCATCAACATCTATTCGCGCTCCGTCCTCCTCGGCTACACTGTCGAAACTATATAAATTTTGAATTTCCCCGTCGAGCGCCTGTAGTACTATACCATTAATTTCTTTCACGTTATTATTCAGAGTGCATATTACAACCCTTTTTACACATTCATCAGGCTTCTGTAAAATTTATTTGCTGAAAACAAAGTCGATCAATTCGTGAAGCTTAGTCACGTAGGATAGCTGTGGTAGTGCCACGAGTTTTTCCAAATTACGCCCTTCGCCGAGCTAAAAAAGGTCTGTTGTGTTTTTTCGCTCCGAGGCTTCCTCATGGGTTATAGAATTTATGTCAGTAAGTCAGTCAGTGACCTCTGGGGCTTTATATGTTATAGAAGATTCGTAAATTACAAACAACCGATAATCGTTTTACATTTAGTCAGGCGAACCGACTGGATTAAAATCACTCCTAGCCTGATAGCGCTAACCGTTCTCGAGTTAGGCTCCCCTCTTATATTCGGTTTGAAAATCGGTCAGACGAAATTCGTTTTTTCGGGCTTCCGGTTGCACAAAGCTTTGGTTTTATAATTTTCCCCCAAGTTACTTCGGACTGGGAATAAAAAAGGTCTCTTGTGTTTTTTCGCTCCTGGGCTTCCTTATGGGTTAGAATTTATGTCAGTCAGTACCTCTGGGGCTTTCCATGTTATAGAAGATTCGTAAATTGCAAACAACCGATAATCGGTTTACATTTAGTCAGGCGAACCGACTGGATTAAAATTACTCCCAGCTCGATAGAGCTAACCGTTCTCGAGATATGCTCCCCTCTTATATCTCGTATGAAAATCTGACAGACGAAAATCGTTTTTTCGGGCTTCCGGGTAAACAAAGCTGTGGTTTTATAATTTTTCCCCAAGTTACTTCGGACGGGGAATAAAAAAGGTCTCTTGTGCTTTTTCGCTCGAGGCTTCCTTATAGGTTCGAATTTATGTCAGTCAGTGAGTCAGTCAGTCAGTGAGTGACCTCTGGTGCTTTATATGTTATAGAAGATTTGTAAATTTCAAACAACCGATAATTGGTTTACATTTGTTCAGGCGAGCCGACTGGATTAAAATCACTCCCAGCCTGATAGCGCTAACCGTTCTCAAGTTAGGCTCCCCTCTTATATCCGGTTTGAAAATCGGTCAGACGAAATTCGTTTTTCCTGGCTTCCGGTTGCACAAAGCTTTGGTTTTATAATTTTTCCCCAAGTTACTTTGGACGGGGAATAAAAAAGGTCTTTTGTGTTTTTTCCCTCCGAAGCTTCCTTATGGATTAGAATTTATGCCAGTCAGTGAGTGACCTCTGGGGCGTCATATGGTATAGAAGATTCGTAAATTTCAAACAACCGATAATGGGTTTACATTTAGTCAGGCAAGCTGACTGGATTAAAATTACTCCCAGCTCGATAGCGCTATCCGTTCTCGAGATAGGCTCCCCTCTTATATCCGGTATGAAAATTCGTCAGACGAAATTCGTTTTTTCGGGATTCCGGTTGCACAAAGCTTTGGTTTTTATAATTTTTCCACAAGTTACTTCGGACGGGGAATAAAAAAGGTCTCTTGTGTTTTTTCGCTCCGAGGCTTCCTTATGGGTTAGAATTTATGTCAGTCAGTGAGTGACCTCTGGGGCTTTATATGTCATAGACTCGCGGCTTCGCCGCTCACTGGGGGTTTCGCCCCCAGACCCCTCGGTGGAAGCCCCGATCCGACGAACGTCGGAGGAGCTATGTACATATTTACAACGGCCTCCGAACGAACCTATCCCAGGAGACAATGTATTCTCGGTAATGCCTTTTATTTATTTACAATATCTGAATATATACAGTCACTTATTTTAACATGCAATCTTCAGTATTACACAACTTAAACATTATTATATTACATATTTACAGGGTGGAAAGCTTATTATCAAGAATACATTATTTATAATAGTTCTTTATACACTGTTTCTTGTGTGAGAAACGCCATCTATAACCCGGTCGGGAGGAACAGGTAAGTGAATATTTTTCGCAGTTCTTACCCGGCTAAGCGCGACGTAAAGTTGCCCATGGGTAAAAGGGTCGGACCGTAAATCTATTCCCACAAAATCTATGGTTTGCCATTGACTTTTGTGGATCGTTACTGCGTAACAAAGTTGGAGGGGAAACTACCGCCTGTACATTTCGATGGGAGTATTTGGGTAGATCGGAAATTTAAAAGTTATTCTTGGGATTCCAAAAAGCTCGTCGGAGCCTGTTTTCAGTATGTGATAAGTCGAAGAGTAATTGCGACGATAATTACTTTTGTGCCGTTGACTAAGCCGAGATCAAAATTTAAATTTCGCGTCACCATGCAAACCTATCCTACCTTAAGCCTGAGAACGTGTTTTGGAATTCCTTTCCCTTGAGCCTGATGTAATAGGGACTCATCAACATCTATTCGCGCTCCGTCCTCCTCGGCTACACTGTCGAAACTATATAAATTTTGAATTTCACCGTCGAGCGCCTGTAATACTATACCGTTAATTTCCTTGACATTATTATTCAGAGTGCATATTACAACCCTTTTTGCACATTCATCAGGCTTCTGTAAAATTTCTTTGGTGAAAACAAAGTCGATCAATTCTCTAAGCTTAGTCACGTAGGATAGCTGTGGTAGTGCCACGAGTTTTTCCAAATTACGCCCTTCGCCGAGCTAAAAAAGGTCTGTTGTGTTTTTTCTCTCCGAGGCTTCCTCATGGGTTAGAATTTGTCAGTCAGTGAGTGACCTCTAGGGCTTTATATGTTATAGAAGATTCGTAAATTTCAAACAACCGATAATCGGTTTCCATTTAGTCAGGCGAACCGACTGGATTAAAATCACTCCCAGCCTCATAGCGCTAACCGTTCTCGAGTTAGGCTCCCCTCTTATATCCGGTTTGAAAATCGATCAGACGAAATTCGTTTCTTCGGGCTTCCGGTTGCACAAAGCTTTGGTTTTATAATTTTTCCCCAAGTTACTTCGGACGGGGAATAAAAAAGGTCTCTTGTGTTTTTTCGCTCCTGGGCTTCCTTATGGGTTAGAATTTATGTCAGTCAGTGAGTGACCTCTGGGGCTTTACATGTTATAGAAGATTCGTAAATTGCAAACAATCGATAATCGGTTTACATTTAGTCAGGCGAACCGACTGGAATAAAATTACTCCCAGCTCGATAGCGCTAACCGTTCTCGAGATATGCTCCCCTCTTATATCTGGTATGAAAATCTGTCAGACGAAAATCGTTTTTTCGGGCTTCCGGGTACACAAAGCTGTGGTTTTATAATTTTTCCCCAAGTTACTTCTGACGGGGAATAAAAAAGGTCTCTTGTGCTTTTTCGCTCGAGGCTTCCTTATAGGTTCGAATTTATGTCAGTCAGTGAGTCAGTCAGTCAGTGAGTGACCTCTGGGGCTTTATATGTTATAGAAGATTTGTAAATTTCAAACAACCGATAATCGGTTTACATTTGGTCAGGCGAGCCGACTGGATTAAAATCACTACCAGCCTGATAGCGCTAACCGTTCTCAAGTTAGGCTCCCCTCTTATATCCGGTTTGAAAATCGGTCAGACGAAATACGTTTTTCCTGGCTTCCGGTTGCACAAAGCTTTGGTTTTATAATTTTTCCCCAAGTTACTTTGGACGGGGAATAAAAAAGTTCTTTTGTGTTTTTTCGCTCCGAAGCTTCCTTATGGATTAGAATTTATGCCAGTCAGTGAGTGACCTCTCGGGCTTTATATGTTATAGACTCGCGGTTTCGCCGCTCGCTGGGGGTTTCACCCCCAGACCCCTCGGTGGACGCCCCGATCCGACGAGCGTCGGGGGAGCTATGTACATATTTACAACGGCCTTCGAACGAACGTATCCCAGGAGACAATGCATTCTCGGTAATGCCTTTTATTTATTTACAATATGTGAATATTTACAATACTTATTTTAACATGTAAACTTCAATATTACACAACTTAAACATTATTATATTACATATTTACAGGGTGGAAAGCTTATTACCAAGAATACATTATTTATAATAGTTCTTTATATACTATGTTTCTTGTGTGAGAAACGCCATCTATAACCCGGTCGGGAGGAACAAGTAAGTGAATATTTTTCGCAGATCTTACCCGGCTAAGAGCGACGTAAAATTGCCCGTGGGTAAAAGGGTCGGACCGTAAATCTATTCCCAGGAAATCTATGGTTTGCCATTGACTTTTGTGGATCGTTACCGCGTAACAAAGTTGGAGGGGAAACTGCCACCTGTACATTTCGATGGGACTATTTGGGAAGATCGGAAATTTAAAAGTTATTCTTGGAATGCCAAAAAGCTCGTCAGGGCCTGTTTTCAGCATGTGATAAGTCGAAGAGTAATTGCGACGATAATTACTTTTTTACCGTTGACTAAGCCGAGATCAAAATTTAAATTTTGCGTCACCATGCAAACCTATCCTACCTTAAGCCTGAGAACGTGTTTTGGAATTCCTTTCCCTTGAGCCTGATGTAATAGGGACTCGTCAACATCTATTCGCGCTCCGTCCTCCTCGGCTACACTGTCGAAACTATATAAATTTTGAATTTCACCGTCGAGCGCCTGTAATACTATACCGTTAATTTACTTGACATTATTATTCAGAGTGCATATTACAACCCTTTTTGCACATTCATCAGGCTTCTGTAAAATTTCTTTGGTGAAAACAAAGTCGATCAATTCGCGAAGCTTAGTCACGTAGGATAGCTGTGGTAGTGCCACGAGTTTTTCCAAATTACGCCCTTCGCCGAGCTAAAAAAGGTCTGTTGTGTTTTTTCGCTCCGAGGCTTCCTCATGGGTTAGAATTTGTCAGTCAGTGAGTGACCTCTAGAGCTTTATATGTTATAGAAGATTCGTAAATTTCAAACAACCGATAATCGGTTTCCATTTAGTCAGGCGAACCGACTGGATTAAAATCACTCCCAGCCTCATAGCGCTAACCGTTGTCGAGTTAGGCTCCCCTCTTATATCCGGTTTGAAAATCGATCAGACGAAATTCGTTTCTTCGGGCTTCCGGTTTCACAAAGCTTTGGTGTTATAATTTTTCCCCAAGTTACTTCGGACGGGGAATAAAAAAGGTCTCTTGTGTTTTTTCGCTCCTGGGCTTCCTTATGGGTTAGAATTTATGTCAGTCAGTGAGTGACCTCTGGGGCTTTACATGGGCTTTACATGTTATAGAAGATTCGTAAATTGCAAACAACCGATAATCGGTTTACATTTAGTCAGGCGAACCGACTGGATTAAAATTACTCCCAGCTCGATAGCGCTAACCGTTCTCGAGATATGCTCCCCTCTTATATCTGGTATGAAAATCTGTCAGACGAAATTCGTTTTTTCGGGCTTCCGGGTACACAAAGCTGTGGTTTTATAATTTTTCCCCAAGTTACTTCGGACGGGGAATAAAAAAGGTCTCTTGTGCTTTTTCGCTCGAGGCTTCCTTATAGGTTCGAATTTATGTCAGTCAGTGAGTCAGTCAGTCAGTGAGTGACCTCTGGGGCGTAATATGGTATAGAAGATACGTAAATTTCAAACAACCGATAATGGGTTTACATTTAGTCAGGCAAGCTGTCTGGATTAAAATTACTCCCAGCTCGATAGCGCTATCCGTTCTCGAGATAGGCTCCCCTCTTATATCCGGTATGAAAATTCGTCAGACGAAATTCGTTTTTTCGGGATTCCGGTTGCACAAAGCTTTGGTTTTTAAAATTTTTCCACAAGTTACTTCGGACGGGGAATAAAAAATGTCTCTTGTGTTTTTTCGCTCCGAGGCTTCCTTATGGGTTAGAATTTATGTCAGTCAGTGAGTGACCTCTGGGGCTTTATATGTCATAGACTCGTGGCTTCGCCGCTCACTGGGGGTTTCGCCCCCAGACCCCTCGGTGGAAGCCCCGATCCGACGAACGTCGGAGGAGCTATGTACATATTTACAACGGCCTCCGAACGAACCTATCCCAGGAGACAATGTATTGTCGGTAATGCCTTTTATTTATTTTGCAATATCTGAATATTTACAGTCACTTATTTTAACATGCAATCTTCAGTATTACACAACTTAAACATTATTATATTACATATTTACAGGGTGGAAAGCTTATTATCAAGAATACATTATTTATAATAGTTCTTTATACACTGTTTCTTGTGTGAGAAACGCCATCTATAACCCGGTCGGGAGGAACAGGTAAGTGAATATTTTTCGCAGATCTTACACGGCTAAGCGCGACGTAAAGTTCCCATGGGTAAAAGGGTCGGACCGTAAATCTAATCCCACAAAATCTACGGTTTGCCATTGACTTTTGTGGATCGTTACTGCGTAACAAAGTTGGAGGGGAAACTACCGCCTGTACATTTCGATCGGAGTATTTGGGTAGATCGGAAATTTAAAAGTTATTCTTGGGATCCCAAAAAGCTCGTCGGAGCCTGTTTTCAGTATGTGATAAGTCGAAGAGTAATTGCGACGATAATTACTTTTGTGCCGTTGACTAAGCCGAGATCAAAATTTAAATTTCGCGTCACCATGCAAACCTATCGTACCTTAAGCCTGAGAACGTGTTCTGGAATTCCTTTCCCTTGAGCTTGATGTAATAGGGACTCATCAACATCTATTCGCGCTCCGTCCTCCTCGGCTACACTGTCGAAACTATATAAATTTTGAATTTCCCCGTCGAGCGCCTGTAGTACTATACCATTAATTTCTTTCACGTTATTATTCAGAGTGCATATTACAACCCTTTTTACACATTCATCAGGCTTCTGTAAAATTTATTTGCTGAAAACAAAGTCGATCAATTCGTGAAGCTTAGTCACGTAGGATAGCTGTGGTAGTGCCACGAGTTTTTCCAAATTACGCCCTTCGCCGAGCTAAAAAAGGTCTGTTGTGTTTTTTCGCTCCGAGGCTTCCTCATGGGTTATAGAATTTATGTCAGTAAGTCAGTCAGTGACCTCTGGGGCTTTATATGTTATAGAAGATTCGTAAATTACAAACAACCGATAATCGTTTTACATTTAGTCAGGCGAACCGACTGGATTAAAATCACTCCTAGCCTGATAGCGCTAACCGTTCTCGAGTTAGGCTCCCCTCTTATATTCGGTTTGAAAATCGGTCAGACGAAATTCGTTTTTTCGGGCTTCCGGTTGCACAAAGCTTTGGTTTTATAATTTTTCCCCAAGTTACTTCGGACTGGGAATAAAAAAGGTCTCTTGTGCTTTTTCTCTCTGAGGCTTCCTTATGGGTTTGAATTTATGTCGGTCAGTCAGTGAGTGACCTCTGGGGCTTTATATGTTATAGAAGAATCGTAAATTTCAAACAACCGATAATCGAAAGCCTACGTACTAAAACCGATAATCGGTTTACATTTAGTCAGGCGAGCCGACTGGATTAAAATCACTCCCAGCCTGATAGCGCTAAACGTTCTCCAGTTAGGCTCCCCTCTTATATCCGGTTTGAAAATCGGTCAGACGAAATTCGTTTTTTCAGGCTTCCGGTTGCACAAAGCTTTGGTTTTATAATTTTTCCCCAAGTTACTTCGGACGGGGAATAAAAAAGGTCTCTTGTGTTTTTACGCTCCGAGGCTTCCTTATGGGTTAGAATTTGTCAGTCAGTGAGTGACCTCTGGGGCTTTATATGTTATAGAAGATTTGTAAATGTCAAACAACCGATAATCGGTTTACATTTAGTCAGGCGAGCCGACTGGATTAAAATTACTCCCAGCTCGATAGCGCTAACCGTTCTCGAGATAGGCTCCCCTCTTATATCCGGTATGAAAATCGGTCAGACGAAATTAGTTTTTTTCGGGCTTCCGGTTGCACAAAGCTTTGGTTTTATAATTTTTCCACAAGTTACTTCGGACGGGGAATAAAAAAGTTCTTTTGTGTTTTTTCGCTCCTGGGCTTCCTTATGGGTTAGAATTTATGCCAGTCAGTGAGTGACCTCTAGGGCTTTATATGTTATAGAAGATTCGTAAATTTCAAACAACCGATAATCGGTTTCCATTTAGTCAGGCGAACCGACTGGATTAAAATCACTCCCAGCCTCATAGCGCTAACCGTTCTCGAGTTAGGCTCCCCTCTTATATCCGGTTTGAAAATCGATCAGACGAAATTCGTTTCTTCGGGCTTCCGGTTTCACAAAGCTTTGGTGTTATAATTTTTCCCCAAGTTACTTCGGACGGGGAATAAAAAAGGTCTCTTGTGCTTTTTCGCTCCTGGGCTTCCTTATGGGTTAGAATTTATGTCAGTCAGTGAGTGACCTCTGGGGCTTTACATGTTATAGAAGATTCGTAAATTGCAAACAACCGATAATCGGTTTACATTTAGTCAGGCGAACCGACTGGATTAAAATTACTCCCAGCTCGATAGCGCTAACCGTTCTCGAGATATGCTCCCCTCTTATATCTGGTATGAAAATCTGTCAGACGAAATTCGTTTTTTCGGGCTTCCGGGTACACAAAGCTGTGGTTTTATAATTTTTCCCCAAGTTACTTCGGACGGGGAATAAAAAAGGTCTCTTGTGCTTTTTCGCTCGAGGCTTCCTTATAGGTTCGAATTTATGTCAGTCAGTGAGTCAGTCAGTCAGTGAGTGACCTCTGGGGCGTAATATGGTATAGAAGATTCGTAAATTTCAAACAACCGATAATGGGTTTACATTTAGTCAGGCAAGCTGTCTGGATTAAAATTACTCCCAGCTCGATAGCGCTATCCGTTCTCGAGATAGGCTCCCCTCTTATATCCGGTATGAAAATTCGTCAGACGAAATTCGTTTTTTCGGGATTCCGGTTGCACAAAGCTTTGGTTTTTAAAATTTTTCCACAAGTTACTTCGGACGGGGAATAAAAAATGTCTCTTGTGTTTTTTCGCTCCGAGGCTTCCTTATGGGTTAGAATTTATGTCAGTCAGTGAGTGACCTCTGGGGCTTTATATGTCATAGACTCGCGGCTTCGCCGCTCACTGGGGGTTTCGCCCCCAGACCCCTCGGTGGAAGCCCCGATCCGACGAACGTCGGAGGAGCTATGTACATATTTACAACGGCCTCCGAACGAACCTATCCCAGGAGACAATGTATTGTCGGTAATGCCTTTTATTTATTTTGCAATATCTGAATATTTACAGTCACTTATTTTAACATGCAATCTTCAGTATTACACAACTTAAACATTATTATATTACATATTTACAGGGTGGAAAGCTTATTATCAAGAATACATTATTTATAATAGTTCTTTATACACTGTTTCTTGTGTGAGAAACGCCATCTATAACCCGGTCGGGAGGAACAGGTAAGTGAATATTTTTCGCAGATCTTACACGGCTAAGCGCGACGTAAAGTTCCCATGGGTAAAAGGGTCGGACCGTAAATCTAATCCCACAAAATCTACGGTTTGCCATTGACTTTTGTGGATCGTTACTGCGTAACAAAGTTGGAGGGGAAACTACCGCCTGTACATTTCGATCGGAGTATTTGGGTAGATCGGAAATTTAAAAGTTATTCTTGGGATCCCAAAAAGCTCGTCGGAGCCTGTTTTCAGTATGTGATAAGTCGAAGAGTAATTGCGACGATAATTACTTTTGTGCCGTTGACTAAGCCGAGATCAAAATTTAAATTTCGCGTCACCATGCAAACCTATCGTACCTTAAGCTTGAGAACGTGTTCTGGAATTCCTTTCCCTTGAGCTTGATGTAATAGGGACTCATCAACATCTATTCGCGCTCCGTCCTCCTCGGCTACACTGTCGAAACTATATAAATTTTGAATTTCCCCGTCGAGCGCCTGTAGTACTATACCATTAATTTCTTTCACGTTATTATTCAGAGTGCATATTACAACCCTTTTTACACATTCATCAGGCTTCTGTAAAATTTATTTGCTGAAAACAAAGTCGATCAATTCGTGAAGCTTAGTCACGTAGGATAGCTGTGGTAGTGCCACGAGTTTTTCCAAATTACGCCCTTCGCCGAGCTAAAAAAGGTCTGTTGTGTTTTTTCGCTCCGAGGCTTCCTCATGGGTTATAGAATTTATGTCAGTAAGTCAGTCAGTGACCTCTGGGGCTTTATATGTTATAGAAGATTCGTAAATTACAAACAACCGATAATCGTTTTACATTTAGTCAGGCGAACCGACTGGATTAAAATCACTCCTAGCCTGATAGCGCTAACCGTTCTCGAGTTAGGCTCCCCTCTTATATTCGGTTTGAAAATCGGTCAGACGAAATTCGTTTTTTCGGGCTTCCGGTTGCACAAAGCTTTGGTTTTATAATTTTCCCCCAAGTTACTTCGGACTGGGAATAAAAAAGGTCTCTTGTGTTTTTTCGCTCCTGGGCTTCCTTATGGGTTAGAATTTATGTCAGTCAGTACCTCTGGGGCTTTCCATGTTATAGAAGATTCGTAAATTGCAAACAACCGATAATCGGTTTACATTTAGTCAGGCGAACCGACTGGATTAAAATTACTCCCAGCTCGATAGAGCTAACCGTTCTCGAGATATGCTCCCCTCTTATATCTCGTATGAAAATCTGACAGACGAAAATCGTTTTTTCGGGCTTCCGGGTAAACAAAGCTGTGGTTTTATAATTTTTCCCCAAGTTACTTCGGACGGGGAATAAAAAAGGTCTCTTGTGCTTTTTCGCTCGAGGCTTCCTTATAGGTTCGAATTTATGTCAGTCAGTGAGTCAGTCAGTCAGTGAGTGACCTCTGGTGCTTTATATGTTATAGAAGATTTGTAAATTTCAAACAACCGATAATTGGTTTACATTTGGTCAGGCGAGCCGACTGGATTAAAATCACTCCCAGCCTGATAGCGCTAACCGTTCTCAAGTTAGGCTCCCCTCTTATATCCGGTTTGAAAATCGGTCAGACGAAATTCGTTTTTCCTGGCTTCCGGTTGCACAAAGCTTTGGTTTTATAATTTTTCCCCAAGTTACTTTGGACGGGGAATAAAAAAGGTCTTTTGTGTTTTTTCCCTCCGAAGCTTCCTTATGGATTAGAATTTATGCCAGTCAGTGAGTGACCTCTGGGGCGTCATATGGTATAGAAGATTCGTAAATTTCAAACAACCGATAATGGGTTTACATTTAGTCAGGCAAGCTGACTGGATTAAAATTACTCCCAGCTCGATAGCGCTATCCGTTCTCGAGATAGGCTCCCCTCTTATATCCGGTATGAAAATTCGTCAGACGAAATTCGTTTTTTCGGGATTCCGGTTGCACAAAGCTTTGGTTTTTATAATTTTTCCACAAGTTACTTCGGACGGGGAATAAAAAAGGTCTCTTGTGTTTTTTCGCTCCGAGGCTTCCTTATGGGTTAGAATTTATGTCAGTCAGTGAGTGACCTCTGGGGCTTTATATGTCATAGACTCGCGGCTTCGCCGCTCACTGGGGGTTTCGCCCCCAGACCCCTCGGTGGAAGCCCCGATCCGACGAACGTCGGAGGAGCTATGTACATATTTACAACGGCCTCCGAACGAACCTATCCCAGGAGACAATGTATTCTCGGTAATGCCTTTTATTTATTTACAATATCTGAATATATACAGTCACTTATTTTAACATGCAATCTTCAGTATTACACAACTTAAACATTATTATATTACATATTTACAGGGTGGAAAGCTTATTATCAAGAATACATTATTTATAATAGTTCTTTATACACTGTTTCTTGTGTGAGAAACGCCATCTATAACCCGGTCGGGAGGAACAGGTAAGTGAATATTTTTCGCAGTTCTTACCCGGCTAAGCGCGACGTAAAGTTGCCCATGGGTAAAAGGGTCGGACCGTAAATCTATTCCCACAAAATCTATGGTTTGCCATTGACTTTTGTGGATCGTTACTGCGTAACAAAGTTGGAGGGGAAACTACCGCCTGTACATTTCGATGGGAGTATTTGGGTAGATCGGAAATTTAAAAGTTATTCTTGGGATTCCAAAAAGCTCGTCGGAGCCTGTTTTCAGTATGTGATAAGTCGAAGAGTAATTGCGACGATAATTACTTTTGTGCCGTTGACTAAGCCGAGATCAAAATTTAAATTTCGCGTCACCATGCAAACCTATCCTACCTTAAGCCTGAGAACGTGTTTTGGAATTCCTTTCCCTTGAGCCTGATGTAATAGGGACTCATCAACATCTATTCGCGCTCCGTCCTCCTCGGCTACACTGTCGAAACTATATAAATTTTGAATTTCACCGTCGAGCGCCTGTAATACTATACCGTTAATTTCCTTGACATTATTATTCAGAGTGCATATTACAACCCTTTTTGCACATTCATCAGGCTTCTGTAAAATTTCTTTGGTGAAAACAAAGTCGATCAATTCGCTAAGCTTAGTCACGTAGGATAGCTGTGGTAGTGCCACGAGTTTTTCCAAATTACGCCCTTCGCCGAGCTAAAAAAGGTCTGTTGTGTTTTTTCTCTCCGAGGCTTCCTCATGGGTTAGAATTTGTCAGTCAGTGAGTGACCTCTAGGGCTTTATATGTTATAGAAGATTCGTTAATTTCAAACAACCGATAATCGGTTTCCATTTAGTCAGGCGAACCGACTGGATTAAAATCACTCCCAGCCTCATAGCGCTAACCGTTCTCGAGTTAGGCTCCCCTCTTATATCCGGTTTGAAAATCGATCAGACGAAATTCGTTTCTTCGGGCTTCCGGTTGCACAAAGCTTTGGTTTTATAATTTTTCCCCAAGTTACTTCGGACGGGGAATAAAAAAGGTCTCTTGTGTTTTTTCGCTCCTGGGCTTCCTTATGGGTTAGAATTTATGTCAGTCAGTGAGTGACCTCTGGGGCTTTACATGTTATAGAAGATTCGTAAATTGCAAACAATCGATAATCGGTTTACATTTAGTCAGGCGAACCGACTGGAATAAAATTACTCCCAGCTCGATAGCGCTAACCGTTCTCGAGATATGCTCCCCTCTTATATCTGGTATGAAAATCTGTCAGACGAAAATCGTTTTTTCGGGCTTCCGGGTACACAAAGCTGTGGTTTTATAATTTTTCCCCAAGTTACTTCTGACGGGGAATAAAAAAGGTCTCTTGTGCTTTTTCGCTCGAGGCTTCCTTATAGGTTCGAATTTATGTCAGTCAGTGAGTCAGTCAGTCAGTGAGTGACCTCTGGGGCTTTATATGTTATAGAAGATTTGTAAATTTCAAACAACCGATAATCGGTTTACATTTGGTCAGGCGAGCCGACTGGATTAAAATCACTACCAGCCTGATAGCGCTAACCGTTCTCAAGTTAGGCTCCCCTCTTATATCCGGTTTGAAAATCGGTCAGACGAAATACGTTTTTCCTGGCTTCCGGTTGCACAAAGCTTTGGTTTTATAATTTTTCCCCAAGTTACTTTGGACGGGGAATAAAAAAGTTCTTTTGTGTTTTTTCGCTCCGAAGCTTCCTTATGGATTAGAATTTATGCCAGTCAGTGAGTGACCTCTCGGGCTTTATATGTTATAGACTCGCGGTTTCGCCGCTCGCTGGGGGTTTCACCCCCAGACCCCTCGGTGGACGCCCCGATCCGACGAGCGTCGGGGGAGCTATGTACATATTTACAACGGCCTTCGAACGAACGTATCCCAGGAGACAATGCATTCTCGGTAATGCCTTTTATTTATTTACAATATGTGAATATTTACAATACTTATTTTAACATGTAAACTTCAATATTACACAACTTAAACATTATTATATTACATATTTACAGGGTGGAAAGCTTATTACCAAGAATACATTATTTATAATAGTTCTTTATATACTATGTTTCTTGTGTGAGAAACGCCATCTATAACCCGGTCGGGAGGAACAAGTAAGTGAATATTTTTCGCAGATCTTACCCGGCTAAGAGCGACGTAAAATTGCCCGTGGGTAAAAGGGTCGGACCGTAAATCTATTCCCAGGAAATCTATGGTTTGCCATTGACTTTTGTGGATCGTTACCGCGTAACAAAGTTGGAGGGGAAACTGCCACCTGTACATTTCGATGGGACTATTTGGGAAGATCGGAAATTTAAAAGTTATTCTTGGAATGCCAAAAAGCTCGTCAGGGCCTGTTTTCAGCATGTGATAAGTCGAAGAGTAATTGCGACGATAATTACTTTTTTACCGTTGACTAAGCCGAGATCAAAATTTAAATTTTGCGTCACCATGCAAACCTATCCTACCTTAAGCCTGAGAACGTGTTTTGGAATTCCTTTCCCTTGAGCCTGATGTAATAGGGACTCGTCAACATCTATTCGCGCTCCGTCCTCCTCGGCTACACTGTCGAAACTATATAAATTTTGAATTTCACCGTCGAGCGCCTGTAATACTATACCGTTAATTTACTTGACATTATTATTCAGAGTGCATATTACAACCCTTTTTGCACATTCATCAGGCTTCTGTAAAATTTCTTTGGTGAAAACAAAGTCGATCAATTCGCGAAGCTTAGTCACGTAGGATAGCTGTGGTAGTGCCACGAGTTTTTCCAAATTACGCCCTTCGCCGAGCTAAAAAAGGTCTGTTGTGTTTTTTCGCTCCGAGGCTTCCTCATGGGTTAGAATTTGTCAGTCAGTGAGTGACCTCTAGAGCTTTATATGTTATAGAAGATTCGTAAATTTCAAACAACCGATAATCGGTTTCCATTTAGTCAGGCGAACCGACTGGATTAAAATCACTCCCAGCCTCATAGCGCTAACCGTTCTCGAGTTAGGCTCCCCTCTTATATCCGGTTTGAAAATCGATCAGACGAAATTCGTTTCTTCGGGCTTCCGGTTTCACAAAGCTTTGGTGTTATAATTTTTCCCCAAGTTACTTCGGACGGGGAATAAAAAAGGTCTCTTGTGTTTTTTCGCTCCTGGGCTTCCTTATGGGTTAGAATTTATGTCAGTCAGTGAGTGACCTCTGGGGCTTTACATGTTATAGAAGATTCGTAAATTGCAAACAACCGATAATCGGTTTACATTTAGTCAGGCGAACCGACTGGATTAAAATTACTCCCAGCTCGATAGCGCTAACCGTTCTCGAGATATGCTCCCCTCTTATATCTGGTATGAAAATCTGTCAGACGAAATTCGTTTTTTCGGGCTTCCGGGTACACAAAGCTGTGGTTTTATAATTTTTCCCCAAGTTACTTCGGACGGGGAATAAAAAAGGTCTCTTGTGCTTTTTCGCTCGAGGCTTCCTTATAGGTTCGAATTTATGTCAGTCAGTGAGTCAGTCAGTCAGTGAGTGACCTCTGGGGCGTAATATGGTATAGAAGATACGTAAATTTCAAACAACCGATAATGGGTTTACATTTAGTCAGGCAAGCTGTCTGGATTAAAATTACTCCCAGCTCGATAGCGCTATCCGTTCTCGAGATAGGCTCCCCTCTTATATCCGGTATGAAAATTCGTCAGACGAAATTCGTTTTTTCGGGATTCCGGTTGCACAAAGCTTTGGTTTTTAAAATTTTTCCACAAGTTACTTCGGACGGGGAATAAAAAATGTCTCTTGTGTTTTTTCGCTCCGAGGCTTCCTTATGGGTTAGAATTTATGTCAGTCAGTGAGTGACCTCTGGGGCTTTATATGTCATAGACTCGCGGCTTCGCCGCTCACTGGGGGTTTCGCCCCCAGACCCCTCGGTGGAAGCCCCGATCCGACGAACGTCGGAGGAGCTATGTACATATTTACAACGGCCTCCGAACGAACCTATCCCAGGAGACAATGTATTCTCGGTAATGCCTTTTATTTATTTTGCAATATCTGAATATTTACAGTCACTTATTTTAACATGCAATCTTCAGTATTACACAACTTAAACATTATTATATTACATATTTACAGGGTGGAAAGCTTATTATCAAGAATACATTATTTATAATAGTTCTTTATACACTGTTTCTTGTGTGAGAAACGCCATCTATAACCCGGTCGGGAGGAACAGGTAAGTGAATATTTTTCGCAGATCTTACACGGCTAAGCGCGACGTAAAGTTCCCATGGGTAAAAGGGTCGGACCGTAAATCTAATCCCACAAAATCTACGGTTTGCCATTGACTTTTGTGGATCGTTACTGCGTAACAAAGTTGGAGGGGAAACTACCGCCTGTACATTTCGATCGGAGTATTTGGGTAGATCGGAAATTTAAAAGTTATTCTTGGGATCCCAAAAAGCTCGTCGGAGCCTGTTTTCAGTATGTGATAAGTCGAAGAGTAATTGCGACGATAATTACTTTTGTGCCGTTGACTAAGCCGAGATCAAAATTTAAATTTCGCGTCACCATGCAAACCTATCGTACCTTAAGCCTGAGAACGTGTTCTGGAATTCCTTTCCCTTGAGCTTGATGTAATAGGGACTCATCAACATCTATTCGCGCTCCGTCCTCCTCGGCTACACTGTCGAAACTATATAAATTTTGAATTTCCCCGTCGAGCGCCTGTAGTACTATACCATTAATTTCTTTCACGTTATTATTCAGAGTGCATATTACAACCCTTTTTACACATTCATCAGGCTTCTGTAAAATTTATTTGCTGAAAACAAAGTCGATCAATTCGTGAAGCTTAGTCACGTAGGATAGCTGTGGTAGTGCCACGAGTTTTTCCAAATTACGCCCTTCGCCGAGCTAAAAAAGGTCTGTTGTGTTTTTTCGCTCCGAGGCTTCCTCATGGGTTATAGAATTTATGTCAGTAAGTCAGTCAGTGACCTCTGGGGCTTTATATGTTATAGAAGATTCGTAAATTACAAACAACCGATAATCGTTTTACATTTAGTCAGGCGAACCGACTGGATTAAAATCACTCCTAGCCTGATAGCGCTAACCGTTCTCGAGTTAGGCTCCCCTCTTATATTCGGTTTGAAAATCGGTCAGACGAAATTCGTTTTTTCGGGCTTCCGGTTGCACAAAGCTTTGGTTTTATAATTTTTCCCCAAGTTACTTCGGACTGGGAATAAAAAAGGTCTCTTGTGCTTTTTCTCTCTGAGGCTTCCTTATGGGTTTGAATTTATGTCGGTCAGTCAGTGAGTGACCTCTGGGGCTTTATATGTTATAGAAGAATCGTAAATTTCAAACAACCGATAATCGAAAGCCTACGTACTAAAACCGATAATCGGTTTACATTTAGTCAGGCGAGCCGACTGGATTAAAATCACTCCCAGCCTGATAGCGCTAAACGTTCTCCAGTTAGGCTCCCCTCTTATATCCGGTTTGAAAATCGGTCAGACGAAATTCGTTTTTTCGGGCTTCCGGTTGCACAAAGCTTTGGTTTTATAATTTTTCCCCAAGTTACTTCGGACGGGGAATAAAAAAGGTCTCTTGTGTTTTTACGCTCCGAGGCTTCCTTATGGGTTAGAATTTGTCAGTCAGTGAGTGACCTCTGGGGCTTTATATGTTATAGAAGATTTGTAAATGTCAAACAACCGATAATCGGTTTACATTTAGTCAGGCGAGCCGACTGGATTAAAATTACTCTCAGCTCGATAGCGCTAACCGTTCTCGAGATAGGCTCCCCTCTTATATCCGGTATGAAAATCGGTCAGACGAAATTAGTTTTTTTCGGGCTTCCGGTTGCACAAAGCTTTGGTTTTATAATTTTTCCACAAGTTACTTCGGACGGGGAATAAAAAAGGTCTCTTGTGTTTTTTCGCTCCTGGGCTTCCTTATGGGTTAGAATTTATGTCAGTCAGTGAGTGACCTCTGGGGCTTTACATGTTATAGAAGATTCGTAAATTGCAAACAACCGATAATCGGTTTCCATTTAGTCAGGCGAACCGACTGGATTAAAATCACTCCCAGCCTCATAGCGCTAACCGTTCTCGAGTTAGGCTCCCCTCTTATATCCGGGTTGAAAATCGATCAGACGAAATTCGTTTCTTCGGGCTTCCGGTTGCACAAAGCTTTGGTTTTATAATTTTTCCCCAAGTTACTTTGGACGGGGAATAAAAAAGGTCTCTTGTGCTTTTTCGCTCGAGGCTTCCTTATGGGTTAGAATTTATGTCAGTCAGTGAGTGACCTCTGGGGCTTTACATGTTATAGAAGATTCGTAAATTGCAAACAACCGATAATCGGTTTCCATTTAGTCAGGCGAACCGACTGGATTAAAATCACTCCCAGCCTCATAGCGCTAACCGTTCTCGAGTTAGGATCCCCTCTTATATCCGGGTTGAAAATCGATCAGACGAAATTCGTTTCTTCGGGCTTCCGGTTGCACAAAGCTTTGGTTTTATAATTTTTCCCCAAGTTACTTCGGACGAGGAATAAAAAAGGTCTCTTGTGTTTTTTCGCTCCTGGGCTTCCTTATGGGTTAGAATTTATGTCAGTCAGTGAGTGACTTCTGGGGCGTCATATGGTATAGAAGATTCGTAAATTTCAAACAACCGATAATCAGTTTATATTTAGTCAGGCGACCCGACTGGATTAAAATGACTCCCAGCTCGATAGCCCTAACGGATCTCGAGATAGGCTCCCCTCTTATATCCGGTATGAAAATCGGTCAGACGAAATTCATCAGTGAGTGACCTCTGGGGCTTTATATGTCATAGACTCGCGGCTTCGCCGCTCACTGGGTGTTTCGCCCCCAGACTCCTCGGTGGAAGCCCCGATCCGACGAACGTCGGAGGAGCTATGTACATATTTACAACGGTCTCCGAACGAACCTATCCCAGGAGACAATGTATTCTCGGTAATGCCTTTTATTTATTTACAATATCTGAATATTTACAGTCACTTATTTTAACATGCAATCTTCAGTATTACACAACTTAAACATTATTATATTACATATTTACAGGGTGGAAAGCTTATTATCAAGAATACATTATTTATAATAGTTCTTTATACACTGTTTCTTGTGTGAGAAACGCCATCTATAACCCTGTCGGGAGGAACAGGTAAGTGAATATTTTTCGCAGATCTTACCCGGCTAAGCGCGACGTAAAGTTGCCCATGGGTAAAAGGGTCGGACCGTAAATCTAATCCCACAAAATCTACGGTTTGCCATTGACTTTTGTGGATCGTTACTGCTTAACAAAGTTGGAGGGGAAACTACCGCCTGTACATTTCGATGGGAGTATTTGGGTAGATCGGAAATTTAAAAGTTATTCTTGGGATTCCAAAAAGATCGTCGGAGCCTGTTTTCAGTATGTGATAAGTCGAGGAGTAATTGCGACGATAATTACTTTTGTGCCGTTGACTAAGCCGAGATCAAAATTTAAATTTCGCGTCACCATGCAAACCTATCGTACCTTAAGCCTGAGAACGTGTTCTGGAATTCCTTTCCCTTGAGCTTGATGTAATAGGGACTCATCAACATCTATTCGCGCTCCGTCCTCCTCGGCTACACTGTCGAAACTATATAAATTTTGAATTTCCCCGTCGAGCGCCTGTTGTACTATACCATTAATTTCTTTCACGTTATTATTCAGAGTGCATATTACAACCCTTTTTACACATTCATCAGGCTTCTGTAAAATTTATTTGCTGAAAACAAAGTCGATCAATTCGCGAAGCTTAGTCACGTAGGATAGCTGTGGTAGTGCCACGAGTTTTTCCAAATTACGCCCTTCGCCGAGCTAAAAAAGGTCTGTTGTGTTTTTTCGCTCCGAGGCTTCCTCATGGGTTATAGAATTTATGTCAGTAAGTCAGTCAGTGACCTCTGGGGCTTTATATGTTATAGAAGATTCGTAAATTACAAACAACCGATAATCGTTTTACATTTAGTCAGGCGAACCGACTGGATTAAAATCACTCCTAGCCTGATAGCGCTAACCGTTCTCGAGTTAGGCTCCCCTCTTATATTCGGTTTGAAAATCGGTCAGACGAAATTCGTTTTTTCGGGCTTCCGGTTGCACAAAGCTTTGGTTTTATAATTTTCCCCCAAGTTACTTCGGACTGGGAATAAGAAAGGTCTCTTGTGTTTTTTCGCTCCTGGGCTTCCTTATGGGTTAGAATTTATGTCAGTCTACCTCTGGGGCTTTCCATGTTATAGAAGATTCGTAAATTGCAAACAACCGATAATCGGTTTACATTTAGTCAGGCGAACCGACTAGATTAAAATTACTCCCAGCTCGATAGAGCTAACCGTTCTCGAGATATGCTCCCCTCTTATATCTCGTATGAAAATCTGACAGACGAAAATCGTTTTTTCGGGCTTCCGGGTACACAAAGCTGTGGTTTTATAATTTTTCCCCAAGTTACTTCGGACGGGGAATAAAAAAGGTCTCTTGTGCTTTTTCGCTCGAGGCTTCCTTATAGGTTCGAATTTATGTCAGTCAGTGAGTCAGTCAGTCAGTGAGTGACCTCTGGTGCTTTATATGTTATAGAAGATTTGTAAATTTCAAACAACCGATAATTGGTTTACATTTGGTCAGGCGAGCCGACTGGATTAAAATCACTCCCAGCCTGATAGCGCTAACCGTTCTCAAGTTAGGCTCCCCTCTTATATCCGGTTTGAAAATCGGTCAGACGAAATTCGTTTTTCCTGGCTTCCGGTTGCACAAAGCTTTGGTTTTATAATTTTTCCCCAAGTTACTTTGGACGGGGAATAAAAAAGGTCTTTTGTGTTTTTTCCCTCCGAAGCTTCCTTATGGATTAGAATTTATGCCAGTCAGTGAGTGACCTCTGGGGCGTCATATGGTATAGAAGATTCGTAAATTTCAAACAACCGATAATGGGTTTACATTTAGTCAGGCAAGCTGACTGGATTAAAATTACTCCCAGCTCGATAGCGCTATCCGTTCTCGAGATAGGCTCCCCTCTTATATCCGGTATGAAAATTCGTCAGACGAAATTCGTTTTTTCGGGATTCCGGTTGCACAAAGCTTTGGTTTTTATAATTTTTCCACAAGTTACTTCGGACGGGGAATAAAAAAGGTCTCTTGTGTTTTTTCGCTCCGAGGCTTCCTTATGGGTTAGAATTTATGTCAGTCAGTGAGTGACCTCTGGGGCTTTATATGTCATAGACTCGCGGCTTCGCCGCTCGCTGGGGGTTTCGCCCCCAGACCCCTCGGTGGAAGCCCCGATCCGACGAACGTCGGAGGAGCTATGTACATATTTACAACGGCCTCCGAACGAACCTATCCCAGGAGACAATGTATTCTCGGTAATGCCTTTTATTTATTTACAATATCTGAATATATACAGTCACTTATTTTAACATGCAATCTTCAGTATTACACAACTTAAACATTATTATATTACATATTTACAGGGTGGAAAGCTTATTATCAAGAATACATTATTTATAATAGTTCTTTATACACTGTTTCTTGTGTGAGAAACGCCATCTATAACCCGGTCGGGAGGAACAGGTAAGTGAATATTTTTCGCAGTTCTTACCCGGCTAAGCGCGACGTAAAGTAGCCCATGGGTAAAAGGGTCGGACCGTAAATCTATTCCCACAAAATCTATGGTTTGCCATTGACTTTTGTGGATTGTTACTGCGTAACAAAGTTGGAGGGGAAACTACCGCCTGTACATTTCGATGGGAGTATTTGGGTAGATCGGAAATTTAAAAGTTATTCTTGGGATTCCAAAAAGCTCGTCGGAGCCTGTTTTCAGTATGTGATAAGTCGAAGAGTAATTGCGACGATAATTACTTTTGTGCCGTTGACTAAGCCGAGATCAAAATTTAAATTTCGCGTCACCATGCAAACCTATCCTACCTTAAGCCTGAGAACGTGTTTTGGAATTCCTTTCCCTTGAGCCTGATGTAATAGGGACTCATCAACATCTATTCGCGCTCCGTCCTCCTCGGCTACACTGTCGAAACTATATAAATTTTGAATTTCACCGTCGAGCGCCTGTAATACTATACCGTTAATTTCCTTGACATTATTATTCAGAGTGCATATTACAACCCTTTTTGCACATTCATCAGGCTTCTGTAAAATTTCTTTGGTGAAAACAAAGTCGATCAATTCGCTAAGCTTAGTCACGTAGGATAGCTGTGGTAGTGCCACGAGTTTTTCCAAATTACGCCCTTCGCCGAGCTAAAAAAGGTCTGTTGTGTTTTTTCTCTCCGAGGCTTCCTCATGGGTTAGAATTTGTCAGTCAGTGAGTGACCTCTAGGGCTTTATATGTTATAGAAGATTCGTAAATTTCAAACAACCGATAATCGGTTTCCATTTAGTCAGGCGAACCGACTGGATTAAAATCACTCCCAGCCTCATAGCGCTAACCGTTCTCGAGTTAGGCTCCCCTCTTATATCCGGTTTGAAAATCGATCAGACGAAATTCGTTTCTTCGGGCTTCCGGTTGCACAAAGCTTTGGTTTTATAATTTTTCCCCAAGTTACTTCGGACGGGGAATAAAAAAGGTCTCTTGTGTTTTTTCGCTCCTGGGCTTCCTTATGGGTTAGAATTTATGTCAGTCAGTGAGTGACCTCTGGGGCTTTACATGTTATAGAAGATTCGTAAATTGCAAACAATCGATAATCGGTTTACATTTAGTCAGGCGAACCGACTGGAATAAAATTACTCCCAGCTCGATAGCGCTAACCGTTCTCGAGATATGCTCCCCTCTTATATCTGCTATGAAAATCTGTCAGACGAAAATCGTTTTTTCGGGCTTCCGGGTACACAAAGCTGTGGTTTTATAATTTTTCCCCAAGTTACTTCTGACGGGGAATAAAAAAGGTCTCTTGTGCTTTTTCGCTCGAGGCTTCCTTATAGGTTCGAATTTATGTCAGTCAGTGAGTCAGTCAGTCAGTGAGTGACCTCTGGGGCTTTATATGTTATAGAAGATTTGTAAATTTCAAACAACCGATAATCGGTTTACATTTGGTCAGGCGAGCCGACTGGATTAAAATCACTACCAGCCTGATAGCGCTAACCGTTCTCAAGTTAGGCTCCCCTCTTATATCCGGTTTGAAAATCGGTCAGACGAAATACGTTTTTCCTGGCTTCCGGTTGCACAAAGCTTTGGTTTTATAATTTTTCCCCAAGTTACTTTGGACGGGGAATAAAAAAGTTCTTTTGTGTTTTTTCGCTCCGAAGCTTCCTTATGGATTAGAATTTATGCCAGTCAGTGAGTGACCTCTCGGGCTTTATATGTTATAGACTCGCGGTTTCGCCGCTCGCTGGGGGTTTCACCCCCAGACCCCTCGGTGGACGCCCCGATCCGACGAGCGTCGGGGGAGCTATGTACATATTTACAACGGCCTTCGAACGAACGTATCCCAGGAGACAATGTATTCTCGGTAATGCCTTTTATTTATTTACAATATGTGAATATTTACAATACTTATTTTAACATGTAAACTTCAATATTACACAACTTAAACATTATTATATTACATATTTACAGGGTGGAAAGCTTATTACCAAGAATACATTATTTATAATAGTTCTTTATATACTATGTTTCTTGTGTGAGAAACGCCATCTATAACCCGGTCGGGAGGAACAAGTAAGTGAATATTTTTCGCAGATCTTACCTGGCTAAGCGCGACGTAAAATTGCCCGTGGGTAAAAGGGTCGGACCGTAAATCTATTCCCAGGAAATCTATGGTTTGCCATTGACTTTTGTGGATCGTTACCGCGTAACAAAGTTGGAGGGGAAACTGCCACCTGTACATTTCGATGGGACTATTTGGGAAGATCGGAAATTTAAAAGTTATTCTTGGAATGCCAAAAAGCTCGTCAGGGCCTGTTTTCAGCATGTGATAAGTCGAAGAGTAATTGCGACGATAATTACTTTTTTACCGTTGACTAAGCCGAGATCAAAATTTAAATTTTGCGTCACCATGCAAACCTATCCTACCTTAAGCCTGAGAACGTGTTTTGGAATTCCTTTCCCTTGAGCCTGATGTAATAGGGACTCGTCAACATCTATTCGCGCTCCGTCCTCCTCGGCTACACTGTCGAAACTATATAAATTTTGAATTTCACCGTCGAGCGCCTGTAATACTATACCGTTAATTTACTTGACATTATTATTCAGAGTGCATATTACAACCCTTTTTGCACATTCATCAGGCTTCTGTAAAATTTCTTTGGTGAAAACAAAGTCGATCAATTCGCGAAGCTTAGTCACGTAGGATAGCTGTGGTAGTGCCACGAGTTTTTCCAAATTACGCCCTTCGCCGAGCTAAAAAAGGTCTGTTGTGTTTTTTCGCTCCGAGGCTTCCTCATGGGTTAGAATTTGTCAGTCAGTGAGTGACCTCTAGGGCTTTATATGTTATAGAAGATTCGTAAATTTCAAACAACCGATAATCGGTTTCCATTTAGTCAGGCGAACCGACTGGATTAAAATCACTCCCAGCCTCATAGCGCTAACCGTTCTCGAGTTAGGCTCCCCTCTTATATCCGGTTTGAAAATCGATCAGACGAAATTCGTTTCTTCGGGCTTCCGGTTTCACAAAGCTTTGGTGTTATAATTTTTCCCCAAGTTACTTCGGACGGGGACTAAAAAAGGTCTCTTGTGTTTTTTCGCTCCTGGGCTTCCTTATGGGTTAGAATTTATGTCAGTCAGTGAGTGACCTCTGGGGCTTTACATGTTATAGAAGATTCGTAAATTGCAAACAACCGATAATCGGTTTACATTTAGTCAGGCGAACCGACTGGATTAAAATTACTCCCAGCTCGATAGCGCTAACCGTTCTCGAGATATGCTCCCCTCTTATATCTGGTATGAAAATCTGTCAGACGAAATTCGTTTTTTCGGGCTTCCGGGTACACAAAGCTGTGGTTTTATAATTTTTCCCCAAGTTACTTCGGACGGGGAATAAAAAAGGTCTCTTGTGCTTTTTCGCTCGAGGCTTCCTTATAGGTTCGAATTTATGTCAGTCAGTGAGTCAGTCAGTCAGTGAGTGACCTCTGGGGCGTAATATGGTATAGAAGATTCGTAAATTTCAAACAACCGATAATGGGTTTACATTTAGTCAGGCAAGCTGTCTGGATTAAAATTACTCCCAGCTCGATAGCGCTATCCGTTCTCGAGATAGGCTCCCCTCTTATATCCGGTATGAAAATTCGTCAGACGAAATTCGTTTTTTCGGGATTCCGGTTGCACAAAGCTTTGGTTTTTAAAATTTTTCCACAAGTTACTTCGGACGGGGAATAAAAAATGACTCTTGTGTTTTTTCGCTCCGAGGCTTCCTTATGGGTTAGAATTTATGTCAGTCAGTGAGTGACCTCTGGGGCTTTATATGTCATAGACTCGCGGCTTCGCCGCTCACTGGGGGTTTCGCCCCCAGACCCCTCGGTGGAAGCCCCGATCCGACGAACGTCGGAGGAGCTATGTACATATTTACAACGGCCTCCGAACGAACCTATCCCAGGAGACAATGTATTCTCGGTAATGCCTTTTATTTATTTACAATATCTGAATATATACAGTCACTTATTTTAACATGCAATCTTCAGTATTACACAACTTAAACATTATTATATTACATATTTACAGGGTGGAAAGCTTATTATCAAGAATACATTATTTATAATAGTTCTTTATACACTGTTTCTTGTGTGAGAAACGCCATCTATAACCCGGTCGGGAGGAACAGGTAAGTGAATATTTTTCGCAGTTCTTACCCGGCTAAGCGCGACGTAAAGTTGCCCATGGGTAAAAGGGTCGGACCGTAAATCTATTCCCACAAAATCTATGGTTTGCCATTGACTTTTGTGGATCGTTACTGCGTAACAAAGTTGGAGGGGAAACTACCGCCTGTACATTTCGATGGGAGTATTTGGGTAGATCGGAAATTTAAAAGTTATTCTTGGGATTCCAAAAAGCTCGTCGGAGCCTGTTTTCAGTATGTGATAAGTCGAAGTGTAATTGCGACGATAATTACTTTTGTGCCGTTGACTAAGCCGAGATCAAAATTTAAATTGCGCGTCACCATGCAAACCTATCCTACCTTAAGCCTGAGAACGTATTCTGGAATTCCTTTCCCTTGAGCCTGATGTAATAGGGACTCATCAACATCTATTCGCGCTCCGTCCTCGGCTACACTGTCGAAACTATATAAATTTTGAATTTCCCCGTCGAGCGCCTGTAGTACTATACCATTAATTTCTTTCACGTTATTATTCAGAGTGCATATTACAACCCTTTTTACACATTCATCAGGCTTCTGTAAAATTTATTTGCTGAAAACAAAGTCGATCAATTCACGAAGCTTAGTCACGTAGGATAGCTGTGGTAGTCCCACGAGTTTTTCCAAATTACGCCCTTCGCCGAGCTAAAAAAGGTCTGTTGTGTTTTTTCGCTCCGAGGCTTCCTCATGGGTTATAGAATTTACGTCAGTAAGTCAGTCAGTGACCTCTGGGGCTTTATATGTTATAGAAGATTCGTAAATTACAAACAACCGATAATCGGTTTACATTTAGTCAGGCGAGCCGACTGGATTAAAATCACTCCCAGCCTGATAGCGCTAAACGTTCTCCAGTTAGGCTCCCCTCTTATATCCGGTTTGAAAATCGGTCAGACGAAATTCGTTTTTTCGGGCTTCCGGTTGCACAAAGCTTTGGTTTTATAATTTTTCCCCAAGTTACTTCGGACGGGGAATAAAAAAGGTCTCTTGTGTTTTTACGCTCCGAGGCTTCCTTATGGGTTAGAATTTGTCAGTCAATGAGTGACCTCTGGGGCTTTATATGTTATAGAAGATTCGTAAATGTCAAACAACCGATAATCGGTTTACATTTAGTCAGGCGAGCCGACTGGATTAAAATAACTCCCAGCTCGATAGCGCTAACCATTCTCGAGATAGGCTCCCCTCTTATATCCGGTATGAAAATCGGTCAGACGAAATTAGTTTTTTTCGGGCTTCCGGTTGCACAAAGCTTTGGTTTTATAATTTTTTCCCCAAGTTACTTCGGACGGGGAATAAAAAAGGTCTCTTGTGTTTTTTCGCTGCGAAGTTTCGTTATGGGTTAGAATTTATGTCAGTCGGTGAGTGACCTCTAGGGCTTTATATGTTATAGAAGATTCGTAAATTTCAAACAACCGATAATCGGTTTCCATTTAGTCAGGCGAACCGACTGGATTAAAATCACTCCCAGCCTGATAGCGCTAACCGTTCTCGAGTTAGGCTCCCCTCTTATATCCGGTTTGAAAATCGGTCAGACGAAATTCGTTTTTTCGCGCTTCCGGTTGCACAAAGCTTTGGTTTTATAATTTTTTCCCCAAGTTACTTCGGACGGGGAATAAAAAATGTCTCGTGTTTTTTCGCTCCTGGGCTTCCTTATGGGTTAGAATTTATGTCAGTCAGTGAGTGACTTCTGGGGCGTCATATGGTATAGAAGATTCGTAAATTTCAAACAACCGATAATCAGTTTATATTTAGTCAGGCGACCCGACTGGATTAAAATGACTCCCAGCTCGATAGCCCTAACGGATCTCGAGGATAGGCTCCCCTCTTTTATCCGGTATGAAAATCGGTCAGACGAAATTCATCAGTGAGTGACCTCTCGGGCTTTATATGTTATAGACTCGCGGTTTCGCCGGTCGCTGGGGGTTTCACCCGCAGACCCCTCGGTGGACGCCCCGATCCGACGAGCGTCGGGGGAGCTATGTACATATTTACAACGGCCTTCGAACGAACGTATCCCAGGAGACAATGTATTCTCGGTAATGCCTTTTATTTATTTACAATATGTGAATATTTACAATACTTATTTTAACATGTAAACTTCAATATTACACAACTTAAACATTATTATATTACATATTTACAGGGTGGAAAGCTTATTACCAAGAATACATTATTTATAATAGTTCTTTATATACTATGTTTCTTGTGTGAGAAACGCTATCTATAACCCGGTCGGGAGGAACAAGTAAGTGAATATTTTTCGCAGATCTTACCCGGCTAAGCGCGACGTAAAGTTGCCCGTGGATAAAAGGGTCGGACCGTAAATCTATTCCCACGAAATCTATGGTTTGCCATTGACTTTTGTGGATCGTTACCGCGTAACAAAGTTGGAGGGGAAACTGCCACCTGTACATTTCGATGGGACTATTTGGGAAGATCGGAAATTTAAAAGTTATTCTTGGGATGCCAAAAAGCTCGTCAGAGCCTGTTTTCAGCATGTGATAAGTCGAAGAGTAATTGCGACGATAATTACTTTTTTACCGTTGACTAAGCCGAGATAAAAATTTAAATTTTGCGTCACCATGCAAACCTATCCTACCTTAAGCCTGAGAACGAGTTTTGGAATTCCTTTCCCTTGAGCCTGATGTAATAGGGACTCATCAACATCTATTCGCGCTCCGTCCTCCTCGGCTACACTGTCGACACTATATAAATTTTGTATTTCACCGTCGAGCGCCTGTAATACTATACCGTTAATTTCCTTGACATTATTATTCAGAGTGCATATTACAACCCTTTTTGCACATTCATCAGGCTTCTGTAAAATTTCTTTGGTGAAAACAAAGTCGATCAATTCGCTAAGCTTAGTCACGTAGGATAGCTGTGGTAGTGCCACGAGTTTTTCCAAATTACGCCCTTCGCCGAGCTAAAAAAGGTCTGTTGTGTTTTTTCGCTCCGAGGCTTCCTCATGGGTTAGAATTTGTCAGTCAGTGAGTGACCTCTAGGGCTTTATATGTTATGGAAGATTCGTAAATTTCAAACAACCGATAATCGGTTTCCATTTAGTCAGGCGAACCGACTGGATTAAAATCACTCCCAGCCTCATAGCGCTAACCGTTCTCGAGTTAGGCTCCCCTCTTATATCCGGTTTGAAAATCGATCAGACGAAATTCGTTTCTTCGGGCTTCCGGTTGCACAAAGCTTTGGTTTTATAATTTTTCCCCAAGTTACTTCGGACGGGGAATAAAAAAGGTCTCTTGTGTTTTTTCGCCCCTGGGCTTCCTTATGGGTTAGAATTTATGTCAGTCAGTACCTCTGGGGCTTTACATGTTATAGAAGATTCGTAAATTGCAAACAACCGATAATCGGTTTACATTTAGTCAGGCGAACCGACTGGATTAAAATTACTCCCAGCTCGATAGCGCTAACCGTTCTCGAGATATGCTCTCCTCTTATATCTGGTATGAAAATCTGTCAGACGAAAATCGTTTTTTCGGGCTTCCGGGTACACAAAGCTGTGGTTTTATAATTTTTCCCCAAGTTACTTCGGACGGGGAATAAAAAAGTTCTCTTGTGCTTTTTCGCTCGAGGCTTCCTTATAGGTTCGAATTTATGTCAGTCAGTGAGTCAGTCAGTCAGTGAGTGACCTCTGTGGCTTTATATGTTATAGAAGATTTGTAAATTTCAAACAACCGATAATCGGTTTACATTTGGTCAGGCGAGCCGACTGGATTAAAATCACTCCCAGCCTGATAGCGCTAACCGTTCTCAAGTTAGGCTCCCCTCTTATATCCGGTTTGAAAATCGGTCAGACGAAATTCGTTTTTCCTGGCTTCCGGTTGCACAAAGCTTTGGTTTTATAATTTTTCCCCAAGTTACTTTGGACGGGGAATAAAAAAGGTCTTTTGTATTTTTTCGCTCCGAAGCTTCCTTATGGATTAGAATTTATGCCAGTCAGTGAGTGACCTCTGGGGCGTCATATGGTATAGAAGATTCGTAAATTTCAAACAACCGATAATGGGTTTACATTTAGTCAGGCAAGCTGACTGGATTAAAATTACTCCCAGCTCGATAGCGCTATCCGTTCTCGAGATAGGCTCCCCTCTTATATCCGGTATGAAAATTCGTCAGACGAAATTCGTTTTTTCGGGATTCCGGTTGCACAAAGCTTTGGTTTTTATAATTTTTCCACAAGTTACTTCGGACGGGGAATAAAAAAGGTCTCTTGTGTTTTTTCGCTCCGAGGCTTCCTTATGGGTTAGAATTTATGTCAGTCAGTGAGTGACCTCTGGGGCTTTATATGTCATAGACTGGGGGTTTCGCCCCCAGACCCCTCGGTGGAAGCCCCGATCCGACGAACGTCGGAGGAGCTATGTACATATTTACAACGGCCTCCGAACGAACCTATCCCTGGAGACAATGTATTCTCGGTAATGCCTTTTATTTATTTACAATATCTGAATATTTACAGTCACTTATTTTAACATGCAATCTTCAGTATTACACAACTTAAACATTATTATATTACATATTTACAGGGTGGAAAGCTTATTATCAAGAATACATTATTTATAATAGTTCTTTATACACTGTTTCTTGTGTGAGAAACGCCATCTATAACCCGGTCGGGAGGAACAGGTAAGTGAATATTTTTCGCAGATCTTACCCGGCTAAGCGCGACGTAAAGTTGCCCATGGGTAAAAGGGTCGGACCGTAAATCTAATCCCACAAAATCTACGGTTTGCCATTGACTTTTGTGGATCGTTACTGCGTAACAAAGTTGGAGGGGAAACTACCGCCTGTACATTTCGATGGGAGTATTTGGGTAGATCGGAAATTTAAAAGTTATTCTTGGGATTCCAAAAAGCTCGTCGAAGCCTGTTTTCAGTATGTGATAAGTCGAAGAGTAATTGCGACGATAATTACTTTTGTGCCGTTGACTAAGCCGAGATCAAAATTTAAATTTCGCGTCACCATGCAAACCTATCCTACCTTAAGCCTGAGAACGTGTTCTGGAATTCCTTTCCCTTGAGCCTGATGTAATAGGGACTCATCAACATCTATTCGCGCTCCGTCCTCCTCGGCTTCACTGTCGAACCTATATAAATTTTGAATTTCCCCGTCGAGCGCCTGTAGTACTATACCATTAATTTCTTTCACGTTATTATTCAGAGTGCATATTACAACCCTTTTTACACATTCATCAGGCTTCTGTAAAATTTTTTTGCTGAAAACAAAGTCGATCAATTCGCGAAGCTTAGTCACGTAGGATAGCTGTGGTAGTGCCACGAGTTTTTCCAAATTACGCCCTTCGCCGAGCTAAAAAAGGTCTGTCGTGTTTTTTCGCTCCGAGGCTTCCTCATGGGTTATAGAATTTATGTCAGTAAGTCAGTCAGTGACCTCTGGGGCTTTATATGTTATAGAAGATTCGTAAATTACAAACAACCGATAATCGGTTTACATTTAGTCAGGCGAACCGACTGGATTAAAATCACTCCTAGCCTGATAGCGCTAACCGTTCTCGAGTTAGGCTCCCCTCTTATATTCGGTTTGAAAATCGGTCAGACGAAATTCGTTTTTTCGGGTTTCCGGTTGCACAAAGCTTTGGTTTTATAATTTTTCCCCAAGTTACTTCGGACTGGGAATAAAAAAGGTCTCTTGTGCTTTTTCTCTCTGAGGCTTCCTTATGGGTTTGAATTTATGTCGGTCAGTCAGTGAGTGACTTCTGGGGCTTTATATGTTATAGAAGAATCGTAAATTTCAAACAACCGATAATCGAAAGCCTACGTACTAAAACCGATAATCGGTTTACATTTAGTCAGGCGAGCCGACTGGATTATAATCACTCCCAGCCTGATAGCGCTAAACGTTCTCCAGTTAGGCTCCCCTCTTATATCCGGTTTGAAAATCGGTCAGACGAAATTCGTTTTTTCGGGCTTCCGGTTGCACAAAGCTTTGGTTTTATAATTTCTCCCCAAGTTACTTCGGACGGGGAATAAAAAAGGTCTCTTGTGTTTTTACGCTCCGAGGCTTCCTTATGGGTTAGAATTTGTCAGTCAGTGAGTGACCTCTGGGGCTTTATATGTTATAGAAGATTCGTAATTTTCAAACAACCGATAATCGGTTTCCATTTAGTCAGGCGAACCGACTGGATTAAAATCACTCCCAGCCTGATAGCGCTAACCGTTCTCGAGTTAGGCTCCCCACTTATATCCGGTTTGAAAATCGGTCAGATGTAATTCGTTTTTTCGGGCTTCCGGTTGCACAAAGCTTTGGTTTTATAATTTTTCCTCAAGTTACTTCGGACGGGGAATAAAAAAGGTCTCTTGTGTTTCTTCGCTCCTGGGCTTCCTTATGGGTTAGAATTTATGTCAGTCAGTGAGTGACTTCTGGGGCGTCATATGGTATAGAAGATTCGTAAATTTCAAACAACCGGTAATCAGTTTATATTTAGTCAGGCGACCCGACTGGAATAAAATGACTCCCAGCTCGATAGCCCTAACGTATCTCGAGATAGGCTCCCCTCTTATATCCGGTATGAAAATCGGTCAGACGAAATTCATCAGTGAGTGACCTCTGGGGCTTTATATGTCATAGACTCGCGGCTTCGCCGCTCACTGGGGGTTTCGCCCCCAGACCCCTCGGTGGAAGCCCCGATCCGACGAACGTCGGAGGAGCTATGTACATATTTACAACGGCCTCCGAACGAACCTATCCCAGGAGACAATGTATTCTCGGTAATGCCTTTTATTTATTTACAATATCTGAATATTTACAGTCACTTATTTTAACATGCAATCTTCAGTATTACACAACTTAAACATTATTATATTACATATTTACAGGGTGGAAAGCTTATTACCAAGAATACATTATTTATAATAGTTTTTTATACACTGTTTCTTGTGTGAGAAACGCCATCTATAACCCGGTCGGGAGGAACAAGTAAGTGAATATTTTTCGCAGATCTTACCCGGCTAAGCGCGACGTAAAGTTGCCCGTGGGTAAAAGGGTCGGACCGTAAATCTATTCCCAGGAAATCTATGGTTTGCCATTGCTTTTGTGGATCGTTACCGCGTAACAAAGTTGGAGGGGAAACTGCCACCTGTACATTTCGATGGGACTATTTGGGATGATCGGAAATTTAAAAGTTATTCTTGGGATGCAAAAAAGCTCGTCAGAGCCTGTTTTCAGCATGTGATAAGTCGAAGAGTAATTGCGACGATAATTACTTTTTTACCGTTGACTAAGTCGAGATCAAAATTTAAATTTTGCGTCACCATGCAAACCTATCCTACCTTAAGCCTGAGAACGAGTTTTGGAATTCCTTTCCCTTGAGCCTGATGTAATAGGGACTCATCAACATCTATTCGCGCTCCGTCCTCCTCGGCTACACTGTCGAAACTATATAAATTTTGAATTTCACCGTCGAGCGCCTGTAATACTATACCGTTAATTTCCTTGACATTATTATTCAGAGTGCATATTACAACCCTTTTTGCACATTCATCAGGCTTCTGTAAAATTTCTTTGGTGAAAACAAAGTCGATCAATTCGCTAAGCTTAGTCACGTAGGATAGCTGTGGTAGTGCCACGAGTTTTTCCAAATTACGCCCTTCGCCGAGCTAAAAAAGGTCTGTAGTGTTTTTTCGCTCCGAGGCTTCCTCATGGGTTAGAATTTATGTCATTCAGTGAGTGACCTCTAGGGCTTTATATGTTATAGAAGATTCGTAAATTTCAAACAACCGATAATCGGTTTCCATTTAGTCAGGCGAACCGACTGGATTAAAATCATTCCCAGCCTGATAGCGCTAACCGTTCTCGAGTTAGGCTCCCCTCTTATATCCGGTTTGAAAATCGATCAGACGAAATTCGTTTTTTCGGGCTTCCGGTTGCACAAAGCTTTGGTTTTATAATTTTTCCCCAAGTTACTTCGGACGGGGAATAAAAAAGGTCTCTTGTGTTTTTTCACTCCGAGGCTTCCTTATGGGTTAGAATTTATGTCAGTCAGTGAGTGACCTCTGGGGCTTTATATGTCATAGACTCGCGGCTTCGCCGCTCACAGGGGGTTTCGCCCCCAGACCCCTCGGTGGAAGCCCCGATGCGACGAACGTCGGAGGAGCTATGTACATATTTACAACGGCCTCCGAACGAACCTATCCCAGGAGACAATGTATTCTCGGTAAAGCCTTTTATTTATTTACAATATCTGAATATTTACAGTCACTTATTTTAACATGCAATCTTCAGTATTACACAACTTAAACATTATTATATTACATATTTACAGGGTGGAAAGCTTATAATCAAGAATACATTATTTATAATAGTTCTTTATACACTGTTTCTTGTGTGAGAAACGCCATCTATAACCCGGTCGGGAGGAACAGGTAAGTGAATATTTTTCGCAGATCTTGCCCGGCTAAGCGCGACGTAAAGTTTCCCATGGGTAAAAGGGTCGGACCGTAAATCTAATCCCACAAAATCTACGGTTTGCCATTGACTTTTGTGGATCGTTACTGCGTAGCAAAGTTGGAGGGGAAACTACCGCCTGTACATTTCGATGGGAGTATTTGGGTAGATCGGAAATTTAAAAGTTATTCTTGGGATGCCAAAAAGCTCGTCAGAGCCTGTTTTCAGCATGTGATAAGTCGAAGAGTAATTGCGACGATAATTACTTTTGTGCCGTTGACTAAGCCGAGACCAAAATTTAAATTTCGCGTCACCATGCAAACCTATCCTACCTTAAGCCTGAGAACGCGTTCTGGAATTCCTTTCCCTTGAGCCTGATGTAATAGGGCCTCGTCTACATCTATTCGCGCTCCGTCCTCCTCGGCTACACTGTCGAAACTATATAAAATTTCAATTTCCCCGTCGAGCGCCTGTAGTACTATACCATTAATTTCTTTCACGTTATTATTCAGAGTGCATATTACAACCCTTTTTACACATTCATCAGGCTTCTGTAAAATTTTTTTGCTGAAAACAAAGTCGATCAATTCGCGAAGCTTAGTCACGTAGGATAGCTGTGGTAGTGCCACGAGTTTTTCCAAATTACGCCCTTCGCCGAGCTAAAAAAGGTCTGTTGTGTTTTTTCGCTCCGAGGCTTCCTCATGGGTTATAGAATTTATGTCAGTAAGTCAGTCAGTGACCTCTGGGGCTTTATATGTTATAGAAGATTCGTAAATTACAAACAACCGATAATCGGTTTACATTTAGTCAGGCGAACCGACTGGATTAAAATCACTCCTAGCCTGATAGCGCTAACCGTTCTCGAGTTAGACTCCCCTCATATATTCGGTTTGAAAATCGGTCAGACGAAATTCGTTTTTTCGGGCTTCCGGTTGCACAAAGCTTTGGTTTTATAATTTTTCCCCAAGTTATCGGACTGGGAATAAGAAAGGTCTCTTGTGCTTTTTCTCTCTTAGGATTCCTTATGGGTTTGAATTTATGTCAGTCAGTCAGTGAGTGACCTCTGGGGCTTTATATGTTATAGAAGAATCGTAAATTTCAAACAACCGATAATCGAAAGCCTACGTACTAAAATCGATAATCGGTTTACATTTAGTCAGGCGAGCCGACTGGATTAAAATCACTCCCAGCCTGATAGCGCTAAACGTTCTCCAGTTAGGCTCCCCTCTTATATCCGGTTTGAAAATCGGTCAGACGAAATTCGTTTTTTCGGGCTTCCGGTTGCACAAAGCTTTGGTTTTATAATTTATCCCCAAGTTACTTCGGACGGGGAATATAAAAGGTCTCTTGTGTATTTACGCTACGAGGCTTCCTTATGGGTTAGAATTTGTCAGTCAGTGAGTGACATCTGGGGCTTTATATGTTATAGAAGATTCGTAAATGTCAAACAACCGATAATCGGTTTACATTTAGTCAGTCGAGCCGACTGGATTAAAATTACTCCCAGCTTGATAGCGCTAACCGTTCTCGAGATAGGCTCCCCTCTCATATCCGGTATGAAAATCGGTCAGACGAAATTAGTTTTTTCGGGCTTCCGGTTGCACAAAGCTTTGGTTTTATAAATTTTCCGCAGGTTGCACAAAGCTTTGGTTTTATAAATTTTCCGCAAGTTACTTCGGACGGGGAATAAAAAAGGTCTCTTGTGTTTTTTCGCTGCGAAGCTTCCTAATGGGTTAGAATTTATGTCAGTCAGTGAGTGACCTCTAGGGCTTTATATGTTATAGAAGATTCGTAAATTTCAAACAACCGATAATCGGTTTCCATTTAGTCAGGCGAACCGACTGGATTAAAATCACTCCCAGCCTGATAGCGCTAACCGTTCTCGAGTTAGGCTCCCCTCTTATATTCGGTTTGAAAATCGGTCAGACGAAATTCGTTTTTTCGGGCTTCCGGTTGCAGAAAGCTTTGGTTTTACAATTTTTCCCCAAGTTACTTCGGACGGGGAATAAAAAAGGTCTCTTGTGTTTTTTCGCTCCTGGGCTTCCTTATGTGTTAGAATTTATGTCAGTCAGTCAGTCAATGACCTCTGGGGCGTTATATGTTATAGAATAGATTCGTAAATTTCAAACAACCGATAATCGGTTTGTATTTAGTCAGGCGAGCCGACTGGATTAAAATGACTCCCAGCTCGATAGCGCTAACCATTCGCGAGATAGGCTCCCCTCTTATATCCGGTATGAAAATCGGTGAGACGAAATTCGTCAGTGAGAGACCTCTGGGGCGTCATATGGTATAGAAGATTCGTAAATTTCAAACAACCGATAATCGGTTTACATTTAGTCAGGCGAGCCGACTGGATTCAAATTACTCCTAGCTCGATAGCGCTAACCGTTCTCGAGATAGGCTGCCCTCTTATATCCGGTTTGAAAATCGATCAGACGTAATTCGTGTTTTCGGGCTACCGGTTGCACAATGCTTTGGTTTTATAATTTTTCCCCAAGTTACTTCGGACGGGGAATAAAAAAGGTCTCTTGTGTTTTTTCGCTCCGAGGCTTCCTTATGGGTTAGAATTTATGTCAGTCAGTGAGTGACCTCTGGGGCTTTATATGTCATAGACTCGCGGCTTCGCCGCTCACTGGGATGTTTTGCCCCCAGGCCCCTCGGTGGAAGCCCCGATCCGACGAAAGTCGGAGGAGCTATGTACATATTTACAACGGCCTCCGAACGAACCTATCCCAGGAGACAATGTATTCTCGGTAATGCCTTTTATTTATTTACAATATCTGAATATTTACAATCACTTATTTTAACATGCAATCTTCAGTATTACATAACTTAAACATTATTATATTACATATTTACAGGGTGGAAAGCTTATTATCAAGAATACATTATTTATAATAGTTCTTTATACACTGTTTCTTGTGTGAGAAACGCCATCTATAACCCGGTCGGGAGGAACAGGTAAGTGAATATTTTTCGCAGATCTTACCCGGCTAAGCGCGACGTAAAGTTGCCCATGGGTAAAAGGGTCGGACCGTAAATCTAATCCCACAAAATCTACGGTTTGCCTTTGACTTTTGTGGATCGTTACTGCGTAACAAAGTTGGAGGGGAAACTACCGCCTGTACATTTCGATGGGAGTATTTGGGTAGATCGGAAATTTAAAAGTTATTCTTGGGATGCCAAAAAGCTCCTCAGAGCCTGTTTTCAGCATGTGATAAGTCGAAGAGTAATTGCGACGATAATTAGTTTCGTGCTGTTGACTAAGCCGATATCAAAATTTAAATTTCGCGTCACCATGCAAACCTATCCCACCTTAAGCCTGAGAACGTGTTCTGGAATTCCTTTCCCTTGAGCCTGATGTAATAGGGACTCATCAACATCTATTCGCGCTCCGTCCTCCTCGGCTACACTGTCGAAACTATATAAAATTTGAATTTCCCCGTCGAGCGCCTGTGGTACTATACCATTAATTTCTTTCACGTTATTATTCAGAGTGCATATTACAACCCTTTTTACACATTCATCAGGCTTCTGTAAAATTTTTTTGCTGAAAACAAAGTCGATCAATTCGCGAAGCTTAGTCACGTAGGATAGCTGTGGTAGTGCCACGAGTTTTTCCAAATTACGCCCTTCGCCGAGCTAAAAAAGGTCTGTTGTGTTTTTTCGCTCCGAGGCTTCCTCATGGGTTATAGAATTTATGTCAGTAAGTCAGTCAGTGACCTCTGGGGCTTTATATGTTATAGAAGATTCGTAAATTACAAACAACCGATAATCGGTTTACATTTAGTCAGGCGAACCGACTGGATTAAAATCACTCCTAGCCTGATAGCGCTAACCGTTCTCGAGTTAGGCTCCCCTCTTATATTCGGTTTGAAAATCGGTCAGACGAAATTCGTTTTTTCGGGCTTCCGGTTGCACAAAGCTTTGGTTTTATAATTGTTCCCCAAGTTACTTCGGACTGGGAATAAGAAAGGTCTCTTGTGCTTTTTCTCTCTTAGGATTCCTTATGGGTTTGAATTTATGTCAGTCAGTCAGTGAGTGACCTCTGGGGCTTTATATGTTATAGAAGAATCGTAAATTTCAAACAACCGATAATCGAAAGCCTACGTACTAAAATCGATAATCGGTTTACATTTAGTCAGGCGAGCCGACTGGATTAAAATCACTCCCAGCCTGATAGCGCTAAACGTTCTCCAGTTAGGCTCCCCTCTTATATCCGGTTTGAAAATCGGTCAGACGAAATTCGTTTTTTCGGGCTTCCGGTTGCACAAAGCTTTGGTTTTATAATTTATCCCCAAGTTACTTCGGACGGGGAATATAAAAGGTCTCTTGTGTATTTACGCTACGAGGCTTCCTTATGGGTTAGAATTTGTCAGTCAGTGAGTGACATCTGGGGCTTTATATGTTATAGAAGATTCGTAAATGTCAAACAACCGATAATCGGTTTATATTTAGTCAGTCGAGCCGACTGGATTAAAATTACTCCCAGCTCGATAGCCCTAACCGTTCTCGAGATAGGCTCCCCTCTCATATCCGGTATGAAAATCGGTCAGACGAAATTAGTTTTTTCGGGCTTCCGGTTGCACAAAGCTTTGGTTTTATAAATTTTCCGCAGGTTGCACAAAGCTTTGGTTTTATAAATTTTCCGCAAGTTACTTCGGACGGGGAATAAAAAAGGTCTCTTGTGTTTTTTCGCTGCGAAGCTTCCTTATGGCTTAGAATTTATGTCAGTCAGTGAGTGACCTCTAGGGCTTTATATGTTATAGAAGATTCGTAAATTTCAAACAACCGATAATCGGTTTCCATTTAGTCAGGCGAACCGACTGGATTAAAATCACTCCCAGCCTGATAGCGCTAACCGTTCTCGAGTTAGGCTCCCCTCTTATATCCGGTTTGAAAATCGGTCAGACGAAATTCGTTTTTTCGGGCTTCCGGTTGCACAAAGCTTTGGTTTTATAATTTTTCCCCAAGTTACTTCGGACGGGGAATAAAAAAGATCTCTTGTGTTTTTTCGCTCCTGGACTTCCTTATGGGTTAGAATTTGTCAGTCAGTGAGTGACTTCTGGGGCGTCATATGGTATAGAAGATTCGTAAATTTCAAACAACCGATAATCAGTTTATATTTAGTCAGGCGACCCGACTGGATTAAAATGACTCCCAGCTCGATAGCCCTAACGGATCTCGAGATAGGCTCCCCTCTTATATCCGGTATGAAAATCGGTCAGACGAAATTCATCAGTAAGTGACCTCTCGGGCTTTATATGTTATAGACTCGCGGTTTCGCCGCTCGCTGGGGGTTTCACCCCCAGACCCCTCGGTGGACTCCCCGATCCGACGAGCGTCGGGGGAGCTATGTACATATTTACAACGGCCTTCGAACGAACGTATCCCAGGAGACAATGTATTCTCGGTAATGCCTTTTATTTATTTACAATATGTGAATATTTACAATACTTATTTTATCATGTTAATTTCAATATTACACAACTTAAACATTATTATATTACATATTTACAGGGTGGAAAGCTTATTACCAAGAAAACATTATTTATAATAGTTCTGTATATACTATGTTTCTTGTGTGAGAAACGCCATCTATAACCCGGTCGTGAGGAACAAGTAAGTGAATATTTTTCGCAGATCTTACCCGGCTAAGCGCGTCGTAAAGTTGCCCGTGGGTAAAAGGGTTGGACCGTAAATCTATTCCCACGAAATCTATGGTTTGCCATTGACTTTTGTGGATCGTTACCGCGTAACAAAGTTGGAGGGGAAACTGCCACCTGTACATTTCGATGGGACTATTTGGGAAGATCGGAAATTTAAAAGTTATTCTTGGGATGCCAAAAAGCTCGTCAGAGCCTGTTTTCAGCATGTGATAAGTCGAAGAGTAATTGTGACGATAATTACTTTTTTACCGTTGACTAAGCCGAGATCAAAATTTAAATTTTGCGTCACCATGCAAACCTATCCTACCTTAAGCCTGAGAACGTGTTTTGGAATTCCTTTCCCTTGAGCCTGATGTAATAGGGACTCATCAACATCTATTCGCGCTCCGTCCTCCTCGGCTACACTGTCGAAACTATATAAATTTTGAATTTCACCGTCGAGCGCCTGTAATACTATACCGTTAATTTCCTTGACATTATTATTCAGAGTGCATATTACAACCCTTTTTGAACATTCATCAGGCTTCTGTAAAATTTCTTTGGTGAAAACAAAGTCGAACAATTCGCTAAGCTTAGTCACGTAGGATAGCTGTGGTAGTGCCACGAGTTTTTCCAAATTACGCCCTTCGCCGAGCTAAAAAAGGTCTGTTGTGTTTTTTCGCTCCGAGGCTTCCTCATGGGTTAGAATTTATGTCAGTCAGTCAGTGACCTCTAGGGCTTTATATGTTATAGAAGATTCGTAAATTTCAAACAACCGATAATCGGTTTCCATTTAGTCAGGCGAACCGACTGGATTAAAATCACTCCCAGCCTGATAGCGCTAACCGTTCTCGAGTTAGGCTCCCCTCTTATATCCGGTTTGAAAATCGATCAGACGAAATTCGTTTTTTCGGGCTTCCTGTTGCACAAAGCTTTGGTTTTATAATTTTTCCCCAAGTTACTTCGGACGGGGAATAAAAAAGGTCTCTTGTGTTTTTTCGCTCCTGGGGTTCCTTATGGGTTAGAATTTATGTCAGTCAGTCAGTCAATGACCTCTGGGGCTTTATATGTTATAGAAGATTTTTAAATTTCAAACAACCGATAATCGGTTTACATTTAGTCAGGAAAGCCGACTGGATTAAAATTACTCCCAGCTCGATAGTGCTATCCATTCTCGAGATAAGCTCCTCTCTTATATCCGGTATGAAAATCGGTCAGACGAAATTCGTTTTTTCGGGCTTCCGGTTGCACAAAGCTTTGGTTTTTATAATTTTTCCACAAGTTACTTCGGACGGGGAATAAATAAGGTCTCTTTTTTTTCACTCCGAGGCTTCCTTATGGGTTAGAATTTATGTCAGTCAGTGAGTGACCTCTGGGGCTTTATATGTTATAGGAGATTCGTAAATTTCAAACAACCGATAATCGGTTTATATTTAGTCAGGCGAGCTGACTGGATTAAAATTACTCCCAGCTCGATAGCGCTAACCGTTCTCGAGATAGGCTCCCCTCTTATATCCGGTATGAAAATCGGTCAGACGAAATTCGTCAGTGAGAGACCTCTGGGGCGTCATATGGTATAGAAGATTCGTAAATTTCAAACAACCGATAATCGGTTTACATTTAGTCAGGCGAGCCGACTGGATTAAAATTACTCCCAGCTCGATAGCGCTAACGGTTCTCGAGATAGGCTCCCCTCTTATATCCGGTTTGAAAATCGATCAGACGTAATTCGTTTTTTCGGGCTACCGGTTGCACAATGCTTTGGTTTTATAATTTTTCCCCAAGTTACTTCGGACGGGGAATGAAAAAGGTCTCTTGTGTTTTTTCGCTCCGAGGCTTCCTTATGGGTTAGAATTTATGTCAGTCAGTGAGTGACCTCTGGGGCTTTATATGTCATAGACTCGCGGCTTCGCCGCTCACTGGGGGTTTCGCCCCCAGAGCCCTCGGTGGAAGCCCCGATGCGACGAACGTCGGAGGAGCTATGTACATATTTACAACGGCCTCCGAACGAACCTATCCCAGGAGACAATGTATTCTCGGTAATGCCTTTTATTTATTTACAATATCTGAATATTTACAGTCACTTATTTTAACATGCAATCTTCAGTATTACACAACTTAAACAATATTATATTACATATTTACAGGGTGGAAAGCTTATTATCAAGAATACATTATTTATAATAGTTCTTTATACACTGTTTCTTGTGTGAGAAACGCCATCTATAACCCTGTCGGGAGGAACAGGTAAGTGAATATTTTTCGCAGATCTTGCCCGGCTAAGCGCGACGTAAAGTTTCCCATGGGTAAAAGGGTCGGACCGTAAATCTAATCCCACAAAATCTACGGTTTGCCATTGACTTTTGTGGATCGTTACTGCGTAACAAAGTTGTAGGGGAAACTACCGCCTGTACATTTCGATGGGAGTATTTGGGTAGATCGGAAATTTAAAAGTTATTCTTGGGATGCCAAAAAGCTCGTCAGAGCCTGTTTTCAGCATGTGATAAGTCGAAGAGTAATTGCGACGATAATTACTTTTGTGCCGTTGACTAAGCCGAGATCAAAATTTAAATTTCGCGTCACCATGCAAACCTATCCTACATTAAGCCTGAGAACGTGTTCTGGAATTCCTTTCCCTTGAGCCTGATGTAATAGGGCCTCGTCTACATCTATTCGCGCTCCGTCCTCCTCGGCTACACTGTCGAAACTATATAAATTTTGAATTTCCCCGTCGAGCGCCTGTAGTACTATACCATTAATTTCTTTCACGTTATTATTCAGAGTGCATATTACAAGCCTTTTTACACATTCATCAGGCTTCTGTAAACTTTATATGCTGAAAACAAAGTCGATCAATTCGCGAAGCTTAGTCACGTAGGATAGCTGCGGTAGTGCCACGAGTTTTTCCAAATTACGCCCTTCGCCGAGCTAAAAAAGGTCTGTTGTGTTTTTTCGCTCCGAGGCTTCCTCATGGGTTATAGAATTTATGTCAGTAAGTCAGTCAGTGACGTCTGGGGCTTTATATGTTATAGAAGATTCGTAAATTACAAACAACCGATAATCGGTTTACATTTAGTCAGGCGAACCGACTGGATTAAAATCACTCCTAGCCTGATAGCGCTAACCGTTCTCGAGTTAGGCTCCCCTCATATATTCGGTTTGAAAATCGGTCAGACGAAATTCGTTTTTTCGGGCTTCCGGTTGCACAAAGCTTTGGTTTTATAATTTTTCCCCAAGTTATCGGACTGGGAATAAGAAAGGTCTCTTGTGCTTTTTCTCTCTTAGGATTCCTTATGGGTTTGAATTTATGTCAGTCAGTCAGTGAGTGACCTCTGGGGCTTTATATGTTATAGAAGAATCGTAAATTTCAAACAACCGATAATCGAAAGCCTACGTACTAAAATCGATAATCGGTTTACATTTAGTCAGGCGAGCCGACTGGATTAAAATCACTCCCAGCCTGATAGCGCTAAACGTTCTCCAGTTAGGCTCCCCTCTTATATCCGGTTTGAAAATCGGTCAGACGAAATTCGTTTTTTCGGGCTTCCGGTTGCACAAAGCTTTGGTTTTATAATTTATCCCCAAGTTACTTCGGACGGGGAATATAAAAGGTCTCTTGTGTATTTACGCTACGAGGCTTCCTTATGGGTTAGAATTTGTCAGTCAGTGAGTGACATCTGGGGCTTTATATGTTATAGAAGATTCGTAAATGTCAAACAACCGATAATCGGTTTACATTTAGTCAGTCGAGCCGACTGGATTAAAATTACTCCCAGCTTGATAGCGCTAACCGTTCTCGAGATAGGCTCCCCTCTCATATCCGGTATGAAAATCGGTCAGACGAAATTAGTTTTTTCGGGCTTCCGGTTGCACAAAGCTTTGGTTTTATAAATTTTCCGCAGGTTGCACAAAGCTTTGGTTTTATAAATTTTCCGCAAGTTACTTCGGACGGGGAATAAAAAAGGTCTCTTGTGTTTTTTCGCTGCGAAGCTTCCTAATGGGTTAGAATTTATGTCAGTCAGTGAGTGACCTCTAGGGCTTTATATGTTATAGAAGATTCGTAAATTTCAAACAACCGATAATCGGTTTCCATTTAGTCAGGCGAACCGACTGGATTAAAATCACTCCCAGCCTGATAGCGCTAACCGTTCTCGAGTTAGGCTCCCCTCTTATATTCGGTTTGAAAATCGGTCAGACGAAATTCGTTTTTTCGGGCTTCCGGTTGCAGAAAGCTTTGGTTTTATAATTTTTCCCCAAGTTACTTCGGACGGGGAATAAAAAAGGTCTCTTGTGTTTTTTCGCTCCTGGGCTTCCTTATGTGTTAGAATTTATGTCAGTCAGTCAGTCAATGACCTCTGGGGCGTTATATGTTATAGAATAGATTCGTAAATTTCAAACAACCGATAATCGGTTTATATTTAGTCAGGCGAGCCGACTGGATTAAAATGACTCCCAGCTCGATAGCGCTAACCATTCGCGAGATAGGCTCCCCTCTTATATCCGGTATGAAAATCGGTCAGACGAAATTCGTCAGTGAGAGACCTCTGGGGCGTCATATGGTATAGAAGATTCGTAAATTTCAAACAACCGATAATCGGTTTACATTTAGTCAGGCGAGCCGACTGGATTCAAATTACTCCCAGCTCGATAGCGCTAACCGTTCTCGAGATAGGCTGCCCTCTTATATCCGGTTTGAAAATCGATCAGACGTAATTCGTGTTTTCGGGCTACCGGTTGCACAATGCTTTGGTTTTATAATTTTTCCCCAAGTTACTTCGGACGGGGAATAAAAAAGGTCTCTTGTGTTTTTTCGCTCCGAGGCTTCCTTATGGGTTAGAATTTATGTCAGTCAGTGAGTGACCTCTGGGGCTTTATATGTCATAGACTCGCGGCTTCGCCGCTCACTGGGATGTTTTGCCCCCAGACCCCTCGGTGGAAGCCCCGATCCGACGAAAGTCGGAGGAGCTATGTACATATTTACAACGGCCTCCGAACGAACCTATCCCAGGAGACAATGTATTCTCGGTAATGCCTTTTATTTATTTACAATATCTGAATATTTACAATCACTTATTTTAACATGCAATCTTCAGTATTACATAACTTAAACATTATTATATTACATATTTACAGGGTGGAAAGCTTATTATCAAGAATACATTATTTATAATAGTTCTTTATACACTGTTTCTTGTGTGAGAAACGCCATCTATAACCCGGTCGGGAGGAACAGGTAAGTGAATATTTTTCGCAGATCTTACCCGGCTAAGCGCGACGTAAAGTTGCCCATGGGTAAAAGGGTCGGACCGTAAATCTAATCCCACAAAATCTACGGTTTGCCATTGACTTTTGTGGATCGTTACTGCGTAACAAAGTTGGAGGGGAAACTACCGCCTGTACATTTCGATGGGAGTATTTGGGTAGATCGGAAATTTAAAAGTTATTCTTGGGATGCCAAAAAGCTCCTCAGAGCCTGTTTTCAGCATGTGATAAGTCGAAGAGTAATTGCGACGATAATTAGTTTCGTGCTGTTGACTAAGCCGATATCAAAATTTAAATTTCGCGTCACCATGCAAACCTATCCCACCTTAAGCCTGAGAACGTGTTCTGGAATTCCTTTCCCTTGAGCCTGATGTAATAGGGACTCATCAACATCTATTCGCGCTCCGTCCTCCTCGGCTACACTGCCGAAACTATATAAAATTTGAATTTCCCCGTCGAGCGCCTGTGGTACTATACCATTAATTTCTTTCACGTTATTATTCAGAGTGCATATTACAACCCTTTTTACACATTCATCAGGCTTCTGTAAAATTTTTTTGCTGAAAACAAAGTCGATCAATTCGCGAAGCTTAGTCACGTAGGATAGCTGTGGTAGTGCCACGAGTTTTTCCAAATTACGCCCTTCGCCGAGCTAAAAAAGGTCTGTTGTGTTTTTTCGCTCCGAGGCTTCCTCATGGGTTATAGAATTTATGTCAGTAAGTCAGTCAGTGACCTCTGGGGCTTTATATGTTATAGAAGATTCGTAAATTACAAACAACCGATAATCGGTTTACATTTAGTCAGGCGAACCGACTGGATTAAAATCACTCCTAGCCTGATAGCGCTAACCGTTCTCGAGTTAGGCTCCCCTCTTATATTCGGTTTGAAAATCGGTCAGACGAAATTCGTTTTTTCGGGCTTCCGGTTGCACAAAGCTTTGGTTTTATAATTGTTCCCCAAGTTACTTCGGACTGGGAATAAGAAAGGTCTCTTGTGCTTTTTCTCTCTTAGGATTCCTTATGGGTTTGAATTTATGTCAGTCAGTCAGTGAGTGACCTCTGGGGCTTTATATGTTATAGAAGAATCGTAAATTTCAAACAACCGATAATCGAAAGCCTACGTACTAAAATCGATAATCGGTTTACATTTAGTCAGGCGAGCCGACTGGATTAAAATCACTCCCAGCCTGATAGCGCTAAACGTTCTCCAGTTAGGCTCCCCTCTTATATCCGGTTTGAAAATCGGTCAGACGAAATTCGTTTTTTCGGGCTTCCGGTTGCACAAAGCTTTGGTTTTATAATTTATCCCCAAGTTACTTCGGACGGGGAATATAAAAGGTCTCTTGTGTATTTACGCTACGAGGCTTCCTTATGGGTTAGAATTTGTCAGTCAGTGAGTGACATCTGGGGCTTTATATGTTATAGAAGATTCGTAAATGTCAAACAACCGATAATCGGTTTACATTTAGTCAGTCGAGCCGACTGGATTAAAATTACTCCCAGCTCGATAGCCCTAACCGTTCTCGAGATAGGCTCCCCTCTCATATCCGGTATGAAAATCGGTCAGACGAAATTAGTTTTTTCGGGCTTCCGGTTGCACAAAGCTTTGGTTTTATAAATTTTCCGCAGGTTGCACAAAGCTTTGGTTTTATAAATTTTCCGCAAGTTACTTCGGACGGGGAATAAAAAAGGTCTCTTGTGTTTTTTCGCTGCGAAGCTTCCTTATGGCTTAGAATTTATGTCAGTCAGTGAGTGACCTCTAGGGCTTTATATGTTATAGAAGATTCGTAAATTTCAAACAACCGATAATCGGTTTCCATTTAGTCAGGCGAACCGACTGGATTAAAATCACTCCCAGCCTGATAGCGCTAACCGTTCTCGAGTTAGGCTCCCCTCTTATATCCGGTTTGAAAATCGGTCAGACGAAATTCGTTTTTTCGGACTTCCGGTTGCACAAAGCTTTGGTTTTATAATTTTTCCCCAAGTTACTTCGGACGGGGAAAAAAAAGATCTCTTGTGTTTTTTCGCTCCTGGACTTCCTTATGGGTTAGAATTTGTCAGTCAGTGAGTGACTTCTGGGGCGTCATATGGTATAGAAGATTCGTAAATTTCAAACAACCGATAATCAGTTTATATTTAGTCAGGCGACCCGACTGGATTAAAATGACTCCCAGCTCGATAGCCCTAACGGATCTCGAGATAGGCTCCCCTCTTATATCCGGTATGAAAATCGGTCAGACGAAATTCATCAGTAAGTGACCTCTCGGGCTTTATATGTTATAGACTCGCGGTTTCGCCGCTCGCTGGGGGTTTCACCCCCAGACCCCTCGGTGGACTCCCCGATCCGACGAGCGTCGGGGGAGCTATGTACATATTTACAACGGCCTTCGAACGAACGTATCCCAGGAGACAATGTATTCTCGGTAATGCCTTTTATTTATTTACAATATGTGAATATTTACAATACTTATTTTATCATGTTAATTTCAATATTACACAACTTAAACATTATTATATTACATATTTACAGGGTGGAAAGCTTATTACCAAGAAAACATTATTTATAATAGTTCTGTATATACTATGTTTCTTGTGTGAGAAACGCCATCTATAACCCGGTCGTGAGGAACAAGTAAGTGAATATTTTTCGCAGATCTTACCCGGCTAAGCGCGTCGTAAAGTTGCCCGTGGGTAAAAGGGTTGGACCGTAAATCTATTCCCACGAAATCTATGGTTTGCCATTGACTTTTGTGGATCGTTACCGCGTAACAAAGTTGGAGGGGAAACTGCCACCTGTACATTTCGATGGGACTATTTGGGAAGATCGGAAATTTAAAAGTTATTCTTGGGATGCCAAAAAGCTCGTCAGAGCCTGTTTTCAGCATGTGATAAGTCGAAGAGTAATTGTGACGATAATTACTTTTTTACCGTTGACTAAGCCGAGATCAAAATTTAAATTTCGCGTCACCATGCAAACCTATCCTACATTAAGCCTGAGAACGTGTTCTGGAATTCCTTTCCCTTGAGCCTGATGTAATAGGGCCTCGTCTACATCTATTCGCGCTCCGTCCTCCTCGGCTACACTGTCGAAACTATATAAATTTTGAATTTCCCCGTCGAGCGCCTGTAGTACTATACCATTAATTTCTTTCACGTTATTATTCAGAGTGCATATTACAAGCCTTTTTACACATTCATCAGGCTTCTGTAAACTTTATATGCTGAAAACAAAGTCGATCAATTCGCGAAGCTTAGTCACGTAGGATAGCTGCGGTAGTGCCACGAGTTTTTCCAAATTACGCCCTTCGCCGAGCTAAAAAAGGTCTGTTGTGTTTTTTCGCTCCGAGGCTTCCTCATGGGTTATAGAATTTATGTCAGTAAGTCAGTCAGTGACGTCTGGGGCTTTATATGTTATAGAAGATTCGTAAATTACAAACAACCGATAATCGGCTTACATTTAGTCAGGCGAACCGACTGGATTAAAATCACTCCCAGCCTGATAGCGCTAACCGTTCTCGAGTTAGGCTCCCCTCTTATATTCGGTTTGAAAATCGGTCAGACGAAATTCGTTTTTTCGGGCTTCCGGTTGCAGAAAGCTTTGGTTTTATAATTTTTCCCCAAGTTACTTCGGACGGGGAATAAAAAAGGTCTCTTGTGTTTTTTCGCTCCTGGGCTTCCTTATGTGTTAGAATTTATGTCAGTCAGTCAGTCAATGACCTCTGGGGCGTTATATGTTATAGAATAGATTCGTAAATTTCAAACAACCGATAATCGGTTTATATTTAGTCAGGCGAGCCGACTGGATTAAAATGACTCCCAGCTCGATAGCGCTAACCATTCGCGAGATAGGCTCCCCTCTTATATCCGGTATGAAAATCGGTCAGACGAAATTCGTCAGTGAGAGACCTCTGGGGCGTCATATGGTATAGAAGATTCGTAAATTTCAAACAACCGATAATCGGTTTACATTTAGTCAGGCGAGCCGACTGGATTCAAATTACTCCCAGCTCGATAGCGCTAACCGTTCTCGAGATAGGCTGCCCTCTTATATCCGGTTTGAAAATCGATCAGACGTAATTCGTGTTTTCGGGCTACCGGTTGCACAATGCTTTGGTTTTATAATTTTTCCCCAAGTTACTTCGGACGGGGAATAAAAAAGGTCTCTTGTGTTTTTTCGCTCCGAGGCTTCCTTATGGGTTAGAATTTATGTCAGTCAGTGAGTGACCTCTGGGGCTTTATATGTCATAGACTCGCGGCTTCGCCGCTCACTGGGGGTTTCGCCCCCAGACCCCTCGGTGGAAGCCCCGATCCGACGAAAGTCGGAGGAGCTATGTACATATTTACAACGGCCTCCGAACGAACCTATCCCAGGAGACAATGTATTCTCGGTAATGCCTTTTATTTATTTACAATATCTGAATATTTACAGTCACTTATTTTAACATGCAATCTTCAGTATTACATAACTTAAACATTATTATATTACATATTTACAGGGTGGAAAGCTTATTATCAAGAATACATTATTTATAATAGTTCTTTATACACTGTTTCTTGTGTGAGAAACGCCATCTATAACCCGGTCGGTAGGAACAGGTAAGTGAATATTTTTCGCAGATCTTACCCGGCTAAGCGCGACGTAAAGTTGCCCATGGGTAAAAGGGTCGGACCGTAAATCTAATCCCACAAAATCTACGGTTTGCCATTGACTTTTGTGGATCGTTACTGCGTAACAAAGTTGGAGGGGAAACTACCGCCTGTACATTTCGATGGGAGTATTTGGGTAGATCGGAAATTTAAAAGTTATTCTTGGGATGCCAAAAAGCTCCTCAGAGCCTGTTTTCAGCATGTGATAAGTCGAAGAGTAATTGCGACGATAATTAGTTTCGTGCTGTTGACTAAGCCGATATCAAAATTTAAATTTCGCGTCACCATGCAAACCTATCCCACCTTAAGCCTGAGAACGTGTTCTGGAATTCCTTTCCCTTGAGCCTGATGTAATAGGGACTCATCAACATCTATTCGCGCTCCGTCCTCCTCGGCTACACTGTCGAAACTATATAAAATTTGAATTTCCCCGTCGAGCGCCTGTAGTACTATACCATTAATTTCTTTCACGTTATTATTCAGAGTGCATATTACAACCCTTTTTACACATTCATCAGGCTTCTGTAAACTTTATATGCTGAAAACAAAGTCGATCAATTCGCGAAGCTTAGTCACGTAGGATAGCTGTGGTAGTGCCACGAGTTTTTCCAAATTACGCCCTTCGCCGAGCTAAAAAAGGTCTGTTGTGTTTTTTCGCTCCGAGGCTTCCTCATGGGTTATAGAATTTATGTCAGTTAGTCAGTCAGTGACCTCTGGGGCTTTATATGTTATAGAAGATTCGTAAATTACAAACAACCGATAATCGGTTTACATTTAGTCAGGCGAACCGACTGGATTAAAATCACTCCTAGCCTGATAGCGCTAACCGTTCTCGAGTTAGGCTCCCCTCTTATATTCGGTTTGAAAATCGGTCAGACGAAATTCGTTTTTTCGGGCTTCCGGTTGCACAAAGCTTTGGTTTTATAATTTTTCCCCAAGTTACTTCGGACTGGGAATAAGAAAGGTCTCTTGTGCTTTTTCTCTCTTAGGATTCCTTATGGGTTTGAATTTATGTCAGTCAGTCAGTGAGTGACCTCTGGGGCTTTATATGTTATAGAAGAATCGTAAATTTCAAACAACCGATAATCGAAAGCCTACGTACTAAAATCGATAATCGGTTTACATTTAGTCAGGCGAGCCGACTGGATTAAAATCACTCCCAGCCTGATAGCGCTAAACGTTCTCCAATTAGGCTCCCCTCTTATATCCGGTTTGAAAATCGGTCAGACGAAATTCGTTTTTTCGGGCTTCCGGTTGCACAAAGCTTTGGTTTTATAATTTATCCCCAAGTTACTTCGGACGGGGAATATAAAAGGTCTCTTGTGTATTTACGCTACGAGGCTTCCTTATGGGTTAGAATTTGTCAGTCAGTGAGTGACATCTGGGGCTTTATATGTTATAGAAGATTCGTAAATGTCAAACAACCGATAATCGGTTTACATTTAGTCAGTCGAGCCGACTGGATTAAAATTACTCCCAGCTTGATAGCGCTAACCGTTCTCGAGATAGGCTCCCCTCTCATATCCGGTATGAAAATCGGTCAGACGAAATTAGTTTTTTCGGGCTTCCGGTTGCACAAAGCTTTGGTTTTATAAATTTTCCGCAGGTTGCACAAAGCTTTGGTTTTATAAATTTTCCGCAAGTTACTTCGGACGGGGAATAAAAAAGGTCTCTTGTGTTTTTTCGCTGCGAAGCTTCCTTATGGGTTAGAATTTATGTCAGTCAGTGAGTGACCTCTAGGGCTTTATATGTTATAGAAGATTCGTAAATTTCAAACAACCGATAGTCGGTTTCCATTTAGTCAGGCGAACCGACTGGATTAAAATCACTCCCAGCCTGATAGCGCTAACCGTTCTCGAGTTAGGCTCCCCTCTTATATCCGGTTTGAAAATCGGTCAGACGAAATTCGTTTTTTCGGGCTTCCGGTTGCACAAAGCTTTGGTTTTATAATGTTTCCCCAAGTTACTTCGGACGGGGAATAAAAAAGTTCTCTTGTGTTTTTTCGCTCCTGGACTTCCTTATGGGTTAGAATTTGTCAGTCAATGAGTGACTTCTGGGGCGTCATATGGTATAGAAGATTCGTAAATTTCAAACAACCGATAATCAGTTATTTTTAGTCAGGCGACCCGACTGGATTAAAATGACTCCCAGCTCGATAGCCCTAACGGATCTCGAGATAGGCTCCCCTCTTATATCCGGTATGAAAATCGGTCAGACGAAATTCATCAGTAAGTGACCTCTCGGACTTTATATGTTATAGTCTCTCGGTTTCGCCGCTCGCTGGGGGTTTCACCCCCAGATCCCTTGGTGGACTCCCCGATCCGACGAGCGTCGGGGGAGCTATGGACATATTTACAACGGCCTTCGAACGAACGTATCCCAGGAGACAATGTATTCTCGGTAATGCCTTTTATTTATTTACAATATGTGAATATTTACAATACTTATTTTAACATGTTAATTTCAATATTACACAACTGAAACATTATTAAATTACATATTTACAGGGTGGAAAGCTTATTACCAAGAAAACATTATTTATAATAGTTCTTTATATGCTATGTTTCTTGTGTGAGAAACGCTATCTATAACCCGGTCGGGAGGAACAAGTAAGTGAATATTTTTGGCTGATCTTACCCGGATAAGCGCGACGTAAAGTTGCCCGTGGGTAAAGGGTCGGACCGTAAATCTAATCCCACGAAATCTATGTTTTGCCATTGACTTTTGTGGATCGTTACCGCGTAACAAAGTTGGAGGGGAAACTGCCGCCTGTACATTTCAATGGGACTATTTGGGAAGATTGGAAATTTATAAGTTATTCTTGGGATGCCAAAAAGCTCGTCAGAGCCTGTTTTCAGCATGTGATAAGTCGAAGAGTAATTGCGACGATAATTACTTTTTTACCGTTGACTAAGCCGAGATCAAAATTTAAATTTTGCGTCACCATGCAAACCTATCCTACCTTAAGCCTGAGAACGTGTTTTGGAATTCCTTTCCCTTGAGCCTGATGTAATAGGGACTCATCAACATCTATTCGCGCTCCGTCCTCCTCGGCTACACTGTCGAAACTATATAAATTTTGAATTTCACCGTCGAGCGCCTGTAATACTATACCGTTAATTTCCTTGACATTATTATTCAGAGTGCATATTACAACCCTTTTTGAACATTCATCAGGCTTCTGTAAAATTTCTTTGGTGAAAACAAAGTCGAACAATTCGCTAAGCTTAGTCACGTAGGATAGCTGTGGTAGTGCCACGAGTTTTTCCAAATTACGCCCTTCGCCGAGCTAAAAAAGGTCTGTTGTGTTTTTTCGCTCCGAGGCTTCCTCATGGGTTAGAATTTATGTCAGTCAGTCAGTGACCTCTAGGGCTTTATATGTTATAGAAGATTCGTAAATTTCAAACAACCGATAATCGGTTTCCATTTAGTCAGGCGAACCGACTGGATTAAAATCACTCCCAGCCTGATAGCGCTAACCGTTCTCGAGTTAGGCTCCCCTCTTATATCCGGTTTGAAAATCGATCAGACGAAATTCGTTTTTTCGGGCTTCCGGTTGCACAAAGCTTTGGTTTTATAATTTTTCCCCAAGTTACTTCGGACGGGGAATAAAAAAGGTCTCTTGTGTTTTTTCGCTCCTGGGCTTCCTTATGGGTTAGAATTTATGTCAGTCAGTCAGTCAATGACCTCTGGGTCTTTATATGTTATAGAAGATTTTTAAATTTCAAACAACTGATAATCGGTTTACATTTAGTCAGGCAAGCCGACTGGATTAAAATTACTCCCAGCTCGATAGTGCTATCCATTCTCGAGATAAGCTCCTCTCTTATATCCGGTATGAAAATCGGTCAGACGAAATTCGTTTTTTCGGGCTTCCGGTTGCACAAAGCTTTGGTTTTTATAATTTTTCCACAAGTTACTTCGGACGGGGAATAAATAAGGTCTCTTTTTTTCACTCCGAGGCTTCCTTATGGGTTAGAATTTATGTCAGTCAGTGAGTGACCTCTGGGGCTTTATATGTTATAGGAGATTCGTAAATTTCAAACAAGCGATAATCGGTTTATATTTAGTCAGGCGAGCCGACTGGATTAAAATGACTCCCAGCTCGATAGCGCTAACCATTCGCGAGATAGGCTCCCCTCTTATATCCGGTATGAAAATCGGTCAGACGAAATTCGTCAGTGAGAGACCTCTGGGGCGTCATATGGTATAGAAGATTTGTAAATTTCAAACAACCGATAATCGGTTTACATTTAGTCAGGCGAGCCGACTGGAAAAAAATTACTCCCAGCTCGATAGCGCTAACCGTTATCGAGATAGGCTCCCCTCTTATATCCGGTTTGAAAATCGATCAGATGTAATTCGTTTTCTCGGGCTACCGGTTGCACAATGCTTTGGTTTTATAATTTTTCCCCAAGTTACTTCGGACGGGGAATAAAAAAGGTCTCCTGTGTTTTTTCGGTCCGAGGCTTCCTTATGGGTTAGAATTTATGTCAGTCAGTGAGTGACCTCTGGGGCTTTATATGTCATAGACTCGCGGCTTCGCCGCTCACTGGGGGTTTCGCCCCCAGACCCCTCGGCGGAAGCCCCGATGCGACGAACGTCGGAGGAGCTATGTACATATTTACAACGGCCTCCGAACGAACCTATCCCAGGAGACAATGTATTCTCGGTAATGCCTTTTATTTATTTACAATAGCTGAATATTTACAGTCACTTATTTTAACATGCAATCTTCAGTATTACACAACTTAAACATTATTATATTACATATTTACAGGGTGGAAAGCTTATTATCAAGAATACATTATTTATAATAGTTCTTTATACACTGTTTCTTGTGTGAGAAACGCCATCTATAACCCGGTCGGGAGGAACAGGTAAGTGAATATTTTTCGCAGATCTTGCCCGGCTAAGCGCGACGTAAATTTTCCCATGGGTAAAAGAGTCGGACCGTAAATCTAATCCCACAAAATCTACGGTTTGCCATTGACTTTTGTGGATCGTTACTGCGTAACAAAGTTGGAGGGAAACTACGGCCTGTACATTTCGATGGGAGTATTTGGGTAGATCGGAAATTTAAAAGTTATTCTTGGGATGCCAAAAAGCTCGTCAGAGCCTGTTTTCAGCATGTGATAAGTCGAAGAGTAATTGCGACGATAATTACTTTTGTGCCGTTGACTAAGCCGAGATCAAAATTTAAATTTCGCGTCACCATGCAAACCTATCCTACCTTAAGCCTGAGAACTTGTTCTGGAATTCCTTTCCCTTGAGCCTGATGTAACAGGGACTCGTCTACATCTATTCGCGCTCCGTTCTCCTCGGCTACACTGTCGAAACTATATAAATTTTGAATTTCCCCGTCGAGCGCCTGTAGTACTATACCATTAATTTCTTTCACGTTATTATTCAGAGTGCATTTTACAACCCTTTTTACACATTCATCAGGCTTCTGTAAAATTTATATGCTGAAAACAAAGTCGATCAATTCGCGAAGCTTAGTCACGTAGGATAGCTGCGGTAGTGCCACGAGTTTTTCCAAATTACGCCCTTCACCGAGCTAAAAAAGGTCTGTTGTGTTTTTTCGCTCAGAGGCTTCCTCATGGTTAGAATTTATGTCAGTCAATCAGTGACCTCTAGGGCTTTATATGTTATAGAAGATTCGTAAATTTCAAACAACCGATAATCGGTTTCCATTTAGTCAGGTGAACCGACTGGATTAAAATCACTCCCAGCCTGATAGCGCTAACCGTTCTCGAGTTAGGCTCCCCTCTTATAACCGGTTTGAAAATCGGTCAGCCGAAATTCGTTTTTTCGGGCTTCCGGTTGCACAAAGCTTTGGTTTTATAATTTTTCCACAAGTAACTTCGGACGGGGAATAAAAAAGGTCTCTTTTGTTTTTTCGCTGCGAAGCTTCCTTATGGGTTAGAATTTATGTCAGTCAGTGAGTGACCTCTGGGGCTTTATATGTTATAGAAGATTCGTAAATTTCAAACAACCGATAATCGGTTTACATTTAGTCAGGCGAGCCGACTGGATTAAAATTACTCCCAGCTCGATAGCGCTAACCGTTTTCGAGATAGGCTCCCCTCTTATATCCGGTTTGAAAATCGATCAGACGAAATTCGTTTTTTCGGGCTACCGGTGGCACAAAGCTTTGGTTTTATAATTTTTCCCCAAGTTACTTCGGACGGGGAATAAAAAAGGTCTCTTGTGTTTTTTCGCTCCTGGGCTTCCTTATAACTTAGAATTTATTTCAGTCAGTGAGTGACTTCTGGGGCGTCATATGGTATAGAGGATTCGTAAATTTCAAACAACCGATAATCAGTTTATATTTAGTCAGGCGAGCCGACTGGATTAAAATGACTCCCAGCTCGATAGCGCTAACCGTTCTCGAGATAGGCTCCCCTCTTATATCCGGTATGAAAATCGGTCAGACGAAATTCGTCAGTGAGTGAACTCTGGGGCGTCATATGGTATAGAAGATTCGTAAATTTCAAACAACAGATAATCGGTTTACATTTAGTCAGGCGAGCTGACTGGATTAAAATTAATCCCAGCTCGATAGGGCTAACCGTTCTCGAGATAGGCTCCCCTCTTATATCCGGTATGAAAATTGGTCAGACGAAATTCGTTTTTTCGGGCTTCCGGTTGCACAAAGCTTTGGTTTTTATAATTTTTCCACAAGTTACTTCGGACGGGGAATAAATAAGGTCTCTTCTGTTTTTTCACTCCGAGGCTTCCTTATGGGTTAGAATTTATGTCAGTCAGTGAGTGACTTCTGGGGCTTATTATGTTATAGACTCGCAGCTTCACCGCTCGCTGGGGGTTTCGCCCCCAGACCCCTCGGTGGACGCCCGGATCCGACGAACGTCGGGGGAGCTATGTACATATTTACAACGGCCTCCGAACGAACCTATCCCAGGAGACAATGTATTCTCGGTAATGCCTTTTTTTTTATTTACAATATCTGAATATTTACAATCACTTATTTTAACATGCAAACTTCAATATTACACAACTTAAACATTATTATATTACATATTTACAGGGTGGAAAGCTTTACACCAAGAATACATTATTTATAATAGTTCTTTATATGCTATGTTTCTTGTGTGAGAAACGCTATCTATAACCCGGTCGGAAGGAACAAGTAAGTGAATATTTTTGGCTGATCTTACCCGGATAAGCGCGACGTAAAGTTGCCCGTGGGTAAAGGGTCGGACCGTAAATCTAATCCCACGAAATCTATGTTTTGCCATTGACTTTTGTGGATCGTTACCGCGTAACAAAGTTGGAGGGGAAACTGCCGCCTGTACATTTCAATGGGACTATTTGGGAAGATTGGAAATTTATAAGTTATTCTTGGGATGCCAAAAAGCTCGTCAGAGCCTGTTTTCAGCATGTGATAAGTCGAAGAGTAATTGCGACGATAATTACTTTTTTACCGTTGACTAAGCCGAGATCAAAATTTAAATTTTGCGTCACCATGCAAACCTATCCTACCTTAAGCCTGAGAACGTGTTTTGGAATTCCTTTCCCTTGAGCCTGATGTAATAGGGACTCATCAACATCTATTCGCGCTCCGTCCTCCTCGGCTACACTGTCGAAACTATATAAATTTTGAATTTCACCGTCGAGCGCCTGTAATACTATACCGTTAATTTCCTTGACATTATTATTCAGAGTGCATATTACAACCCTTTTTGAACATTCATCAGGCTTCTGTAAAATTTCTTTGGTGAAAACAAAGTCGAACAATTCGCTAAGCTTAGTCACGTAGGATAGCTGTGGTAGTGCCACGAGTTTTTCCAAATTACGCCCTTCGCCGAGCTAAAAAAGGTCTGTTGTGTTTTTTCGCTCCGAGGCTTCCTCATGGGTTAGAATTTATGTCAGTCAGTCAGTGACCTCTAGGGCTTTATATGTTATAGAAGATTCGTAAATTTCAAACAACCGATAATCGGTTTCCATTTAGTCAGGCGAACCGACTGGATTAAAATCACTCCCAGCCTGATAGCGCTAACCGTTCTCGAGTTAGGCTCCCCTCTTATATCCGGTTTGAAAATCGATCAGACGAAATTCGTTTTTTCGGGCTTCCGGTTGCACAAAGCTTTGGTTTTATAATTTTTCCCCAAGTTACTTCGGACGGGGAATAAAAAAGGTCTCTTGTGTTTTTTCGCTCCTGGGCTTCCTTATGGGTTAGAATTTATGTCAGTCAGTCAGTCAATGACCTCTGGGTCTTTATATGTTATAGAAGATTTTTAAATTTCAAACAACTGATAATCGGTTTACATTTAGTCAGGCAAGCCGACTGGATTAAAATTACTCCCAGCTCGATAGTGCTATCCATTCTCGAGATAAGCTCCTCTCTTATATCCGGTATGAAAATCGGTCAGACGAAATTCGTTTTTTCGGGCTTCCGGTTGCACAAAGCTTTGGTTTTTATAATTTTTCCACAAGTTACTTCGGACGGGGAATAAATAAGGTCTCTTTTTTTCACTCCGAGGCTTCCTTATGGGTTAGAATTTATGTCAGTCAGTGAGTGACCTCTGGGGCTTTATATGTTATAGGAGATTCGTAAATTTCAAACAACCGATAATCGGTTTATATTTAGTCAGGCGAGCCGACTGGATTAAAATGACTCCCAGCTCGATAGCGCTAACCATTCGCGAGATAGGCTCCCCTCTTATATCCGGTATGAAAATCGGTCAGACGAAATTCGTCAGTGAGAGACCTCTGGGGCGTCATATGGTATAGAAGATTTGTAAATTTCAAACAACCGATAATCGGTTTACATTTAGTCAGGCGAGCCGACTGGAAAAAAATTACTCCCAGCTCGATAGCGCTAACCGTTATCGAGATAGGCTCCCCTCTTATATCCGGTTTGAAAATCGATCAGATGTAATTCGTTTTCTCGGGCTACCGGTTGCACAATGCTTTGGTTTTATAATTTTTCCCCAAGTTACTTCGGACGGGGAATAAAAAAGGTCTCCTGTGTTTTTTCGCTCCGAGGCTTCCTTATGGGTTAGAATTTATGTCAGTCAGTGAGTGACCTCTGGGGCTTTATATGTCATAGACTCGCGGCTTCGCCGCTCACTGGGGGTTTCGCCCCCAGACCCCTCGGCGGAAGCCCCGATGCGACGAACGTCGGAGGAGCTATGTACATATTTACAACGGCCTCCGAACGAACCTATCCCAGGAGACAATGTATTCTCGGTAATGCCTTTTATTTATTTACAATAGCTGAATATTTACAGTCACTTATTTTAACATGCAATCTTCAGTATTACACAACTTAAACATTATTATATTACATATTTACAGGGTGGAAAGCTTATTATCAAGAATACATTATTTATAATAGTTCTTTATACACTGTTTCTTGTGTGAGAAACGCCATCTATAACCCGGTCGGGAGGAACAGGTAAGTGAATATTTTTCGCAGATCTTGCCCGGCTAAGCGCGACGTAAATTTTCCCATGGGTAAAAGAGTCGGACCGTAAATCTAATCCCACAAAATCTACGGTTTGCCATTGACTTTTGTGGATCGTTACTGCGTAACAAAGTTGGAGGGAAACTACGGCCTGTACATTTCGATGGGAGTATTTGGGTAGATCGGAAATTTAAAAGTTATTCTTGGGATGCCAAAAAGCTCGTCAGAGCCTGTTTTCAGCATGTGATAAGTCGAAGAGTAATTGCGACGATAATTACTTTTGTGCCGTTGACTAAGCCGAGATCAAAATTTAAATTTCGCGTCACCATGCAAACCTATCCTACCTTAAGCCTGAGAACTTGTTCTGGAATTCCTTTCCCTTGAGCCTGATGTAACAGGGACTCGTCTACATCTATTCGCGCTCCGTTCTCCTCGGCTACACTGTCGAAACTATATAAATTTTGAATTTCCCCGTCGAGCGCCTGTAGTACTATACCATTAATTTTTTTCACGTTATTATTCAGAGTGCATTTTACAACCCTTTTTACACATTCATCAGGCTTCTGTAAAATTTATATGCTGAAAACAAAGTCGATCAATTCGCGAAGCTAAGTCACGTAGGATAGCTGCGGTAGTGCCACGAGTTTTTCCAAATTACGCCCTTCACCGAGCTAAAAAAGGTCTGTTGTGTTTTTTCGCTCAGAGGCTTCCTCATGGTTAGAATTTATGTCAGTCAATCAGTGACCTCTAGGGCTTTATATGTTATAGAAGATTCGTAAATTTCAAACAACCGATAATCGGTTTCCATTTAGTCAGGTGAACCGACTGGATTAAAATCACTCCCAGCCTGATAGCGCTAACCGTTCTCGAGTTAGGCTCCCCTCTTATAACCGGTTTGAAAATCGGTCAGCCGAAATTCGTTTTTTCGGGCTTCCGGTTGCACAAAGCTTTGGTTTTATAATTTTTCCACAAGTAACTTCGGACGGGGAATAAAAAAGGTCTCTTTTGTTTTTTCGCTGCGAAGCTTCCTTATGGGTTAGAATTTATGTCAGTCAGTGAGTGACCTCTGGGGCTTTATATGTTATAGAAGATTCGTAAATTTCAAACAACCGATAATCGGTTTACATTTAGTCAGGCGAGCCGACTGGATTAAAATTACTCCCAGCTCGATAGCGCTAACCGTTTTCGAGATAGGCTCCCCTCTTATATCCGGTTTGAAAATCGATCAGACGAAATTCGTTTTTTCGGGCTACCGGTGGCACAAAGCTTTGGTTTTATAATTTTTCCCCAAGTTACTTCGGACGGGGAATAAAAAAGGTCTCTTGTGTTTTTTCGCTCCTGGGCTTCCTTATAACTTAGAATTTATTTCAGTCAGTGAGTGACTTCTGGGGCGTCATATGGTATAGAGGATTCGTAAATTTCAAACAACCGATAATCAGTTTATATTTAGTCAGGCGAGCCGACTGGATTAAAATGACTCCCAGCTCGATAGCGCTAACCGTTCTCGAGATAGGCTCCCCTCTTATATCCGGTATGAAAATCGGTCAGACGAAATTCGTCAGTGAGTGAACTCTGGGGCGTCATATGGTATAGAAGATTCGTAAATTTCAAACAACAGATAATCGGTTTACATTTAGTCAGGCGAGCTGACTGGATTAAAATTAATCCCAGCTCGATAGGGCTAACCGTTCTCGAGATAGGCTCCCCTCTTATATCCGGTATGAAAATTGGTCAGACGAAATTCGTTTTTTCGGGCTTCCGGTTGCACAAAGCTTTGGTTTTTATAATTTTTCCACAAGTTACTTCGGACGGGGAATAAATAAGGTCTCTTCTGTTTTTTCACTCCGAGGCTTCCTTATGGGTTAGAATTTATGTCAGTCAGTGAGTGACTTCTGGGGCTTATTATGTTATAGACTCGCAGCTTCACCGCTCGCTGGGGGTTTCGCCCCCAGACGCCTCGGTGGACGCCCGGATCCGACGAACGTCGGGGGAGCTATGTACATATTTACAACGGCCTCCGAACGAACCTATCCCAGGAGACAATGTATTCTCGGTAATGCCTTTTTTTTTATTTACAATATCTGAATATTTACAATCACTTATTTTAACATGCAAACTTCAATATTACACAACTTAAACATTATTATATTACATATTTACAGGGTGGAAAGCTTTACACCAAGAATACATTATTTATAATAGTTCTTTATATGCTATGTTTCTTGTGTGAGAAACGCTATCTATAACCCGGTCGGGAGGAACAAGTAAGTGAATATTTTTGGCTGATCTTACCCGGATAAGCGCGACGTAAAGTTGCCCGTGGGTAAAGGGTCGGACCGTAAATCTAATCCCACGAAATCTATGTTTTGCCATTGACTTTTGTGGATCGTTACCGCGTAACAAAGTTGGAGGGGAAACTGCCGCCTGTACATTTCAATGGGACTATTTGGGAAGATTGGAAATTTATAAGTTATTCTTGGGTTGCCAAAAAGCTCGTCAGAGCCTGTTTTCAGCATGTGATAAGTCGAAGAGTAATTGCTACGATAATTACTTTTGTGCCGTGGACTAAGCCGAGATCAAAATTTAAATTTCGCGTCACCATGCAAACCTATCCTACCTTAAGCCTGAGAACGTGTTCTGGAATTCCTTTCCCTTGAGCCTGATGTAATAGGGACTCATCAACATCTATTCCCGCTCCGTCCTCCTCGGCTACACTGTCGAAACTATAAAAATTTTGAATTTCCCCGTCGAGCGCCTGCAGTACTATACCATTAATATCTTTCACGTTATTATTCAGAGTGCATATTACAACCCTTTTTACACATTCATCAGGCTTCTGTAAAATTTCTTTGGTGAAAACAAAGTCGATCAATTCGCGAAGCTTAATCACGTAGGATAGCTGTGGTAGTGCCACGAGTTTTTCCAAATTACACCCTTCGCCGAGCTAAAAAAGGTCTGTTGTGTTTTTTCGCTCCGAGGCTTCCTCATGAGTTACAATTTATGTCAGTCAGTCAGTAAGTCAGTCAGTGACCTCTGGGGCTTTATATGTTATAGAATAGATTCGTAAATTTCAAACAACCGATAATCGGTTTACATTTAGTCAGGCGAGCCGACTGGATTAAAATTACTCCCAGCTCGATAGCACTAACCTTTCTCGATATAGACTCCCCTCTTATATCTGGTATGAAAATCTGTCAGATGAAATTCGTTTTTTCGGGCTTCCGGTTACACAAAGCTTTGGTTTTATAATTTTTCCCCAAGTTACTTCGGACGGGGAATGAAAAAGCTCTCTTGTGTTTTTTCCCTGCGAAGCTTCCTTATGGGTTAGATTTTATGTCCGTCAGTGAGTGACTTCTGGGGGGTCATATGGTATAGAAGATTCGTAAATTTCAAACAACCGATAATCGGTTTACATTTAGTCAGGCGAGCCGACTGGATTAAAATTACTCCCAGCTCGATAGCGCTAACCGTTCTCGAGATAGGATCCCCTCTTATATCCGGTATGAAAATCGATCAGACGAAATTCGTTTTTTCAGGCTTCCGGTTGCACAACCTTTGGTTTTTATAATTTTTCCACAAGTTACTTCGGATGGGGAATAAAAAAGGTCTCCTGTGTTTTTTCGCTCCGAGGCTTCCTTATGGGTTAGAATTTATGTCAGTCAGTGAGTGACCTCTGGGGCTTTATATGTCATAGACTCGCGGCTTCGCCGCTCACTGGGGGTTTCGCCCCCAGACCCCTCGGCGGAAGCCCCGATGCGACGAACGTCGGAGGAGCTATGTACATATTTACAACGGCCTCCGAACGAACCTATCCCAGGAGACAATGTATTCTCGGTAATGCCTTTTATTTATTTACAATAGCTGAATATTTACAGTCACTTATTTTAACATGCAATCTTCAGTATTACACAACTTAAACATTATTATATTACATATTTACAGGGTGGAAAGCTTATTATCAAGAATACATTATTTATAATAGTTCTTTATACATTGTTTCTTGTGTGAGAAACGCCATCTATAACCCGGTCGGGAGGAACAGGTAAGTGAATATTTTTCGCAGATCTTGCCCGGCTAAGCGCGACGTAAAGTTTCCCATGGGTAAAAGGGTCGGACCGTAAATCTAATCCCACAAAATCTACGGTTTGCCATTGACTTTTGTGGATCGTTACTGCGTAACAAAGTTGGAGGGGAAACTACGGCCTGTACATTTCGATGGGAGTATTTGGGTAGATCGGAAATTTAAAAGTTATTCTTGGGATGCCAAAAAGCTCGTCAGAGCCTGTTTTCAGCATGTGATAAGTCGAAGAGTAATTGCGAAGATAATTACTTTTGTGCCGTTGACTAAGCCGAGATCAAAATTTAAATTTCGCGTCACCATGCAAACCTATCCTACCTTAAGCCTGAGAACTTGTTCTGGAATTCCTTTCCCTTGAGCCTGATGTAACAGGGACTCGTCTACATCTATTCGCGCTCCGTTCTCCTCGGCTACACTGTCGAAACTATATAAATTTTGAATTTCCCCGTCGAGCGCCTGTAGTACTATACAATTAATTTCTTTCACGTTATTATTCAGAGTGCATTTTACAACCCTTTTTACACATTCATCAGGCTTCTGTAAAATTTATATGCTGAAAACAAAGTCGATCAATTCGCGAAGCTTAGTCACGTAGGATAGCTGCGGTAGTGCCACGAGTTTTTCCAAATTACGCCCTTCACCGAGCTAAAACAGGTCTGTTGTGTTTTTTCGCTCAGAGGCTTCCTCATGGTTAGAATTTATGTCAGTCAATCAGTGACCTCTAGGGCTTTATATGTTATAGAAGATTCGTAAATTTCAAACAACCGATAATCGGTTTCCATTTAGTCAGGTGAACCGACTGGATTAAAATCACTCCCAGCCTGATAGCGCTAACCGTTCTCGAGTTAGGCTCCCCTCTTATAACCGGTTTGAAAATCGGTCAGCCGAAATTCGTTTTTTCGGGCTTCCGGTTGCACAAAGCTTTGGTTTTATAATTTTTCCACAAGTTACTTCGGACGGGGAATAAAAAAGGTCTCTTTTGTTTTTTCGCTGCGAAGCTTCCTTATGGGTTAGAATTTATGTCAGTCAGTGAGTGACCTCTGGGGCTTTATATGTTATAGAAGATTCGTAAATTTCAAACAACCGATAATCGGTTTACATTTAGTCAGGCGAGCCGACTGGATTAAAATTACTCCCAGCTCGATAGCGCTAACCGTTTTCGAGATAGGCTCCCCTCTTATATCCGGTTTGAAAATCGATCAGACGAAATTCGTTTTTTCGGGCTACCGGTGGCACAAAGCTTTGGTTTTATAATTTTTCCCCAAGTTACTTCGGACGGGGAATAAAAAAGGTCTCTTGTGTTTTTTCGCTCCTGGGCTTCCTTATAACTTAGAATTTATTTCAGTCAGTGAGTGACTTCTGGGGCGTCATATGGTATAGAGGATTCGTAAATTTCAAACAACCGATAATCAGTTTATATTTAGTCAGGCGAGCCGACTGGCTTAAAATGACTCCCAGCTCGATAGCGCTAACCGTTCTCGAGATAGGCTCCCCTCTTATATCCGGTATGAAAATCGGTCAGACGAAATTCGTCAGTGAGTGAACTCTGGGGCGTCATATGGTATAGAAGATTCGTAAATTTCAAACAACAGATAATCGGTTTACATTTAGTCAGGCGAGCTGACTGGATTAAAATTAATCCCAGCTCGATAGGGCTAACCGTTCTCGAGATAGGCTCCCCTCTTATATCCGGTATGAAAATTGGTCAGACGAAATTCGTTTTTTCGGGCTTCCGGTTGCACAAAGCTTTGGTTTTTATAATTTTTCCACAAGTTACTTCGGACGGGGAATAAATAAGGTCTCTTCTGTTTTTTCACTCCGAGGCTTCCTTATGGGTTAGAATTTATGTCAGTCAGTGAGTGACTTCTGGGGCTTATTATGTTATAGACTCGCAGCTTCACCGCTCGCTGGGGGTTTCGCCCCCAGACCCCTCGGTGGACGCCCGGATCCGACGAACGTCGGGGGAGCTATGTACATATTTACAACGGCCTCCGAACGAACCTATCCCAGGAGACAATGTATTCTCGGTAATGCCTTTTTTTTATTTACAATATCTGAATATTTACAATCACTTATTTTAACATGCAAACTTCAATATTACACAACTTAAACATTATTATATTACATATTTACAGGGTGGAAAGCTTTACACCAAGAATACATTATTTATAATAGTTCTTTATAAGCTATGTTTCTTGTGTGAGAAACGCTATCTATAACCCGGTCGGGAGGAACAAGTAAGTGAATATTTTTGGCTGATCTTACCCGGATAAGCGCGACGTAAAGTTGCCCGTGGGTAAAGGGTCGGACCGTAAATCTAATCCCACGAAATCTATGTTTTGCCATTGACTTTTGTGGATCGTTACCGCGTAACAAAGTTGGAGGGGAAACTGCCGCCTGTACATTTCAATGGGACTATTTGGGAAGATTGGAAATTTATAAGTTATTCTTGGGTTGCCAAAAAGCTCGTCAGAGCCTGTTTTCAGCATGTGATAAGTCGAAGAGTAATTGCTACGATAATTACTTTTGTGCCGTGGACTAAGCCGAGGTCAAAATTTAAATTTCGCTTCACCATGCAAACCTATCCTACCTTAAGCCTGAGAACGTGTTCTGGAATTCCTTTCCCTTGAGCCTGATGTAATAGGGACTCATCAACATCTATTCCCGCTCCGTCCTCCTCGGCTACACTGTCGAAACTATAAAAATTTTGAATTTCCCCGTCGAGCGCCTGTAGTACTATACCATTAATATCTTTCACGTTATTATTCAGAGTGCATATTACAACCCTTTTTACACATTCATCAGGCTTCTGTAAAATTTCTTTGGTGAAAACAAAGTCGATCAATTCGCGAAGCTTAATCACGTAGGATAGCTGTGGTAGTGCCACGAGTTTTTCCAAATTACACCCTTCGCCGAGCTAAAAAAGGTCTGTTGTGTTTTTTCGCTCCGAGGCTTCCTCATGAGTTACAATTTATGTCAGTCAGTCAGTAAGTCAGTCAGTGACCTCTGGGGCTTTATATGTTATAGAATAGATTCGTAAATTTCAAACAACCGATAATCGGTTTACATTTAGTCAGGCGAGCCGACTGGATTAAAATTACTCCCAGCTCGATAGCACTAACCTTTCTCGATATAGACTCCCCTCTTATATCTGGTATGAAAATCTGTCAGAGGAAATTCGTTTTTTCGGGCTTCCGGTTACACAAAGCTTTGGTTTTATAATTTTTCCCCAAGTTACTTCGGACGGGGAATGAAAAAGCTCTCTTGTGTTTTTTCCCTGCGAAGCTTCCTTATGGGTTAGATTTTATGTCCGTCAGTGAGTGACTTCTGGGGGGTCATATGGTATAGAAGATTCGTAAATTTCAAACAACCGATAATCGGTTTACATTTAGTCAGGCGAGCCGACTGGATTAAAATTACTCCCAGCTCGATTGCGCTAACCGTTCTCGAGATAGGATCCCCTCTTATATCCGGTATGAAAATCGATTAGACGAAATTCGTTTTTTCAGGCTTCCGGTTGCACAACCTTTGGTTTTTATAATTTTTCCACAAGTTACTTCGGATGGGGAATAAAAAAGGTCTCCTGTGTTTTTTCGCTCCGAGGCTTCCTTATGGGTTAGAATTTATGTCAGTCAGTGAGTGACCTCTGGGGCTTTATATGTCATAGACTCGCGGCTTCGCCGCTCACTGGGGGTTTCGCCCCCAGACCCCTCGGCGGAAGCCCCGATGCGACGAACGTCGGAGGAGCTATGTACATATTTACAACGGCCTCCGAACGAACCTATCCCAGGAGACAATGTATTCTCGGTAATGCCTTTTATTTATTTACAATAGCTAAATATTTATAGTCACTTATTTTAACATGCAATCTTCAGTATTACACAACTTAAACATTATTATTTTACATATTTACAGGGTGGAAAGCTTATTATCAAGAATACATTATTTATAATAGTTCTTTATACACTGTTTGTTGTGTGAGAAACGCCATCTATAACCCGGTCGGGAGGAACAGGTAAGTGAATATTTTTCGCAGATCTTGCCCGGCTAAGCGCGACGTAAAGTTTCCCATGGGTAAAAGGGTCGGACCGTAAATCTAATCCCACAAAATCTACGGTTTGCCATTGACTTTTGTGGATCGTTACTGCGTAACAAAGTTGGAGGGGAAACTACGGCCTGTACATTTCGATGGGAGTATTTGGGTAGATCGGAAATTTAAAAGTTATTCTTGGGATGCCAAAAAGCTCGTCAGAGCCTGTTTTCAGCATGTGATAAGTCGAAGAGTAATTGCGACGATAATTACTTTTGTGCCGTTGACTAAGCCGAGATCAAAATTTAAATTTCGCGTCACCATGCAAACCTATCCTACCTTAAGCCTGAGAACTTGTTCTGGAATTCCTTTCCCTTGAGCCTGATGTAACAGGGACTCGTCTACATCTATTCGCGCTCCGTTCTCCTCGGCTACACTGTCGAAACTATATAAATTTTGAATTTCCCCGTCGAGCGCCTGTAGTACTATACCATTAATTTCTTTCACGTTATTATTCAGAGTGCATTTTACAACCCTTTTTACACATTCATCAGGCTTCTGTAAAATTTATATGCTGAAAACAAAGTCGATCAATTCGCGAAGCTTAGTCACGTAGGATAGCTGCGGTAGTGCCACGAGTTTTTCCAAATTACGCCCTTCACCGAGCTAAAAAAGGTCTGTTGTGTTTTTTCGCTCAGAGGCTTCCTCATGGTTAGAATTTATGTCAGTCAATCAGTGACCTCTAGGGCTTTATATGTTATAGAAGATTCGTAAATTTCAAACAACCGATAATCGGTTTCCATTTAGTCAGGTGAACCGACTGGATTAAAATCACTCCCAGCCTGATAGCGCTAACCGTTCTCGAGTTAGGCTCCCCTCTTATAACCGGTTTGAAAATCGGTCAGCCGAAATTCGTTTTTTCGGGCTTCCGGTTGCACAAAGCTTTGGTTTTATAATTTTTCCACAAGTTACTTCGGACGGGGAATAAAAAAGGTCTCTTTTGTTTTTTCGCTGCGAAGCTTCCTTATGGGTTAGAATTTATGTCAGTCAGTGAGTGACCTCTGGGGCTTTATATGTTATAGAAGATTCGTAAATTTCAAACAACCGATAATCGGTTTCCATTTAGTCAGGTGAACCGACTGGATTAAAATCACTCCCAGCCTGATAGCGCTAACCGTTCTCGAGATAGGCTCCCCTCTTATATCCGGTTTGAAAATCGATCAGACGAAATTCGTTTTTTCGGGCTACCGGTTGCACAAAGCTTTGGTTTTATAATTTTTCCCCAAGTTACTTCGGACGGGGAATAAAAAAGGTCTCTTGTGTTTTTTCGCTCCTGGGCTTCCTTATAACTTAGAATTTATGTCAGTCAGTGAGTGACTTCTGGGGCGTCATATGGTATAGAGGATTCGTAAATTTCAAACAACCGATAATCAGTTTATATTTAGTCAGGCGAGCCGACTGGATTAAAATGACTCCCAGCTCGATAGCGCTAACCGTTCTCGAGATAGGCTCCCCTCTTATATCCGGTATGAAAATCGGTCAGACGAAATTCGTCAGTGAGTGAACTCTGGGGCGTCATATGGTATAGAAGATTCGTAAATTTCAAACAACAGATAATCGGTTTACATTTAGTCAGGCGAGCTGACTGGATTAAAATTAATCCCAGCTCGATAGGGCTAACCGTTCTCGAGATAGGCTCCCCTCTTATATCCGGTATGAAAATTGGTCAGACGAAATTCGTTTTTTCAGGCTTCCGGTTGCACAAAGCTTTGGTTTTTATAATTTTTCCACAAGTTACTTCGGACGGGGAATAAATAAGGTCTCTTGTGTTTTTTCACTCCGAGGCTTCCTTATGGGTTAGAATTTATGTCAGTCAGTGAGTGACTTCTGGGGCTTATTATGTTATAGACTCGCAGCTTCACCGCTCGCTGGGGGTTTCGCCCCCAGACCCCTCGGTGGACGCCCGGATCCGACGAACGTCGGGGGAGCTATGTACATATTTACAACGGCCTCCGAACGAACCTATCCCAGGAGACAATGTATTCTCGGTAATGCCTTTTTTTTTATTTACAATATCTGAATATTTACAATCACTTATTTTAACATGCAAACTTCAATATTACACAACTTAAACATTATTATATTACATATTTACAGGGTGGAAAGCTTTACACCAAGAATACATTATTTATAATAGTTCTTTATATGCTATGTTTCTTGTGTGAGAAACGCTATCTATAACCCGGTCGGGAGGAACAAGTAAGTGAATATTTTTCGCTGATCTTACCCGGATAAGCGCGACGTAAAGTTGCCCGTGGGTAAAGGGTCGGACCGTAAATCTAATCCCACGAAATCTATGTTTTGCCATTGACTTTTGTGGATCGTTACCGCGTAACAAAGTTGGAGGGGAAACTGCCGCCTGTACATTTCAATGGGACTATTTGGGAAGATTGGAAATTTATAAGTTATTCTTGGGTTGCCAAAAAGCTCGTCAGAGCCTGTTTTCAGCATGTGATAAGTCGAAGAGTAATTGCTACGATAATTACTTTTGTGCCGTGGACTAAGCCGAGATCAAAATTTAAATTTCGCGTCACCATGCAAACCTATCCTACCTTAAGCCTGAGAACGTGTTCTGGAATTCCTTTCCCTTGAGCCTGATGTAATAGGGACTCATCAACATCTATTCCCGCTCCGTCCTCCTCGGCTACACTGTCGAAACTATAAAAATTTTGAATTTCCCCGTCGAGCGCCTGTAGTACTATACCATTAATATCTTTCACGTTATTATTCAGAGTGCATATTACAACCCTTTTTACACATTCATCAGGCTTCTGTAAAATTTCTTTGGTGAAAACAAAGTCGATCAATTCGCGAAGCTTAATCTCGTAGGATAGCTGTGGTAGTGCCACGAGTTTTTCCAAATTACACCCTTCGCCGAGCTAAAAAAGGTCTGTTGTGTTTTTTCGCTCCGAGGCTTCCTCATGAGTTACAATTTATGTCAGTCAGTCAGTAAGTCAGTCAGTGACCTCTGGGGCTTTATATGTTATAGAATAGATTCGTAAATTTCAAACAACCGATAATCGGTTTACATTTAGTCAGGCGAGCCGACTGGATTAAAATTACTCCCAGCTCGATAGCACTAACCTTTCTCGATATAGACTCCCCTCTTATATCTGGTATGAAAATCTGTCAGATGAAATTCGTTTTTTCGGGCTTCCGGTTACACAAAGCTTTGGTTTTATAATTTTTCCCCAAGTTACTTCGGACGGGGAATGAAGGAATGAAAAAGCTCTCTTGTGTTTTTTCCCTGCGAAGCTTCCTTATGGGTTAGATTTTATGTCCGTCAGTGAGTGACTTCTGGGGGGTCATATGGTATAGAAGATTCGTAAATTTCAAACAACCGATAATCGGTTTACATTTAGTCAGGCGAGCCGACTGGATTAAAATTACTCCCAGCTCGATAGCGCTAACCGTTCTCGAGATAGGATCCCCTCTTATATCCGGTATGAAAATCGATCAGACGAAATTCGTTTTTTCAGGCTTCCGGTTGCACAACCTTTGGTTTTTATAATTTTTCCACAAGTTACTTCGGATGGGGAATAAGAAAGGTCTTTTGTGTTTTTTCGCTCCGAGGCTTCCTTGTGGGTTAGAATTTATGTCAGTCAGTGAGTGACGTCTCGGGCTTTATATGTAATAGAATAGATTCGTAAATGTCAAACAACCGATATTCGGTTTACATTTAGTCAGGCGAGGCGACTGGATTAAAATTACTCCCAGCTCGATAGCGCTAACCGTTCTCGAGATAGGCTCCCCTCTTATATCTGGTATGAAAATCTGTCAGACGAAATTCGTTTTTTCAGGCTTCCAGTTGCGCAAAGCTTTGGTTTTATAATTTTTCCACAAGTTATTTCGGACGGGTAATAAAAAAGGTCTCTTGTGCTTTTTCGCTCCGAGGCTTCCTTATAGGTTCGAATTTATGTCAGTCAGTGAGTGACCTCTGGGGCTTTATATGTTATAGAAGATTCGTAAATTTCAAACAAACGATAATCGGTTTACATTTAGTCAGGCGAGCCGGCTGGATTAAAATCACTCCCAGCCTGATAGCGCTAACCGTTCTCGAGTTAGGCTCCCCTCTTATAACCGGTTTGAGAATCGGTCAGACGAAATTCGTTTTTTTGGGCTTCCGGTTGCACAAAGCTTTGGTTTTATAATTTTTCGTCAAGTTACTTCGGACGGGGAATAAAAAAGGTCTCTTGTGTTTTTTCGTTGCGAAGCTTCCTTATGGGTTAGATTTTACGTCCGTCAGTGAGTGACTTCTGGGGGGTCATATGGTATAGAAGATTCGTAAATTTCAAACAACCGATAATCGGTTTACATTTAGTCAGGCGAGCCGACTGGATTAAAATTACTCCCAGCTCGATAGCGCTAACCGTTCTCGAGATAGGATCCCCTCTTATATCCGGTATGAAAATCGATCAGACGAAATTCGTTTTTTCAGGCTTCCGGTTGCACAAAGCTTTGGTTTTTATAATTTTTCCACAAGTTACTTCGGATGGGGAATAAGAAAGGTCTTTTGTGTTTTTTGGCTCCGAGGCTTCCTTGTGGGTTAGTATTTATGTCAGTCAGTGAGTGACGTCTCGGGCTTTATATGTTATAGAATAGATTCGTAAATGTCAACCGATATTCGGTTTACATTTAGTCAGGCGAGGCGACTGGATTAAAATTACTCCCAGCTCGATAGCGCTAACCGTTCTCGAGATAGGCTCCCCTCTTATATCTGGTATGAAAATCTGTCAGACGAAATTCGTTTTTTCAGGCTTCCAGTTGCACAAAGCTTTGGTTTTATAATTTTTCCCCAAGTTACTTCGGACGGGGAATAAAAAAGGTCTCTTGTGCTTTTTCGCTCCGAGGCTTCCTTATAGGTTCGAATTTATGTCAGTCAGTAATTGGCCTCTGGGGCTTTATATGTTATAGATTAGATTCGTAAATTTCAAACAACCGATAATCGGTTTACATTTAGTCAGGTGAGCTGACTGGATTAAAATTACTCCCAGCTCGATAGCGCTAACCGTTCTCGAGATAGGCTCCCCTCTTATATCTGGTATGAAAATCTGTCAGACGAAATTCGTTTTTTCAGGCTTCCAGTTGCACAAAGCTTTGGTTTTATAATTTTTCCCCAATTTACGTCGGACGGGGAATAAAAAAGGTCTCTTGTACTTTTTCGCTCCGAGGCTTCCTTATAGGTTCGAATTTATGTCTGTCAGTGAGCCAGTCAGTGAGTGAGTGACTTCTGGGGCTTTATATGTTATAGAAGATTCGTAAATTTCAAACAACCGATAATCGGTTTACATTTAGTCAGGCGAGCCGACTGGATTAAAATCACTCCCAGCCTGATAGCGCTAACCGTTCTCGAGATAGGCTCCCCTCTTATAGACGAAATTCGTTTTTTCAGGCTTCCGGTTGCACAAAGCTTTGGTTTTTATAATTTTTCCACAAGTTACTTCGGACGGGGAATAAATAAGGTCTCTTGTGTTTTTTCAATCCGAGGCTTCCTTATGGGTTAGAATTTATGTCAGTCAGTGAGTGACTTCTGGGGCTTTATATGTTATAGACACGCGGCTTCACCGCTCGCTGGGGGTTCGCCCCCAGATCCCTCGGTGGACGCCCCGATCCGACGAACGTCGGAGGAGCTATGTACATATTTACAACGGCCTCCGAACTAACCTATCCCAGGAGACAATGTATTCTCGGTAATTTTTTTTTTTTTATTTATAATATCTGAATATTTACAATCACTTATTTTAACATGCAAACTTCAATATTACACAACTTAAACATTATTATATTTCATATTTACAGGGTGGAAAGCTTATTACCAAGAATACATTATTTATAATAGTTCTTTATATACTATGTTTCTTGTGTGAGAAACGCCATCTATAACCCGGTCGGGAGGAACAACTAACTGAATATTTTTCGCAGATCTTACCCGACTGAGCGCGACGTAAAGTTGCCCGTGGGTAAAAGGGTCGCACCGTAAATCTAATCCCACGAAATCTATGTTTTGCCATTGACTGTAGTGGATCATTACCGCGTAACAAAGTTGGAGGGGAAACTGCCGGCTGTACATTTCGATGGAACTTTTTGGGAAGATCGGAAATTTGAAAGTTATTCTTGGGATGCCAAAAAGCTCGTCAGAGCCTGTTTTCAGCATGTGATAAGTCGAAGAGTAATTGCGACGATAATTACTTTTGTGCCGTGGACTAAGCCGAGATCTAAATTTAATTTTCGCGTCACCATGCAAACCTATCCTACCTTAAGCCTGAGAACGTGTTCTGGAATTCCTTTCCCTTGAGCCTGATGTAATAGGGACTCATCAACATCTATTCCCGCTCCGTCCTCCTCGGCTACACTGTCGAAACTATAAAAATTTTGAATTTCCCCGTCGAGCGCCTGTAGTACTATACCATTAATACTTTCACGTTATTATTCAGAGTGCATATTACAACCCTTTTTACACATTCATCAGGCTTCTGTAAAATTTATTTGCTGAAAACAAAGTCGATCAATTCCCGAATCTTAATCACGTAGGATAGCTGTGATAGTGCAACGAGTTTTTCCGAATTACACCCTTCGCCGAGCTAAAAAAGGTCTGTTGTGTTTTTTCGCTCCGAGGCTTCCTCATGGGTTAGAATTTATGTCAGTCAGTCAGTAAGTCAGTCAGTGACCTCAGCGGCTTTATATGTTATAGAATAGATTAGTAAATTTCAAACAACTGATAATCGGTTTACATTTAGTCAGGCGAGCCGACTGGATTAAAATTACTCCCAGCCCGATAGCGCTAACCGTTCTCGAGATAGGCTCCCCTCTTATATCTGGTATGAAAATCTGTCAGACGAAATTCGTTTTTTCGGGCTTCCGGTTACACAAAGCTTTGGTTTTATAATTTTTCCCCAAGTTACTTCGGCCGGGAATAAAAAAAGTCTCTTGTGCTTTTTCGCTCCGAGGTTTCCTTATGGGTTAGATTTTATGTCAGTCAGTGAGTGACCTCTGGGACTTTATATGTTATAGAAGATTCGTAAATTTCAAACTACCGATAATCGGTTTACATTTAGTCAGGCGAGCCGACTGTATTAAAATCACTCCCAGCCTGATAGCGCTAACCGTTCTCGAGTTAGGCTCCCCTCTTATAACCGGTTTGAAAATCGGTCAGACGAAATTCGTTTTTTCGGGCTTCCGGTTGCACAAAGCTTTGGTTTTATAATTTTTCCACAAGTTACTTCGGACGGGGGAAAAAAAAGATCTCTTGTGCTTTTTCGCTCCGAGGCTTCCTAATAGGTTCGAATTTATGTCAGTCAGTGAGTGACCTCTGGGGCTTTATATGTTATAGAAGATTCGTAAATTTCAAACAACCGATAATCGGTTTACATTTAGTCAGGCGAGCCGACTGGATTAAAATCACTCCCAGCCTGATAGCGCTAACCGTTCTCGAGATAGGCTCCCCTCTTATATCCGGTTTGAAAATCGATCAGACGAAATTCGTTTTTTCGGGCTACCGGTTGCACAAAGCTTTGGTTTTATAATTTTTACACATGTTACTTCGGACGGGGAATAAAAAAGGTCTCTTGTGTTTTTTCGCTGCAAAGCTTCCTTATGGGTTACATTTTATGACAGTCAGTGAGTGACCTCTGGGGCTTTATATGTTATAGAAGATTCGTAAATTTCAAACAACCGATAATCGGTTTACATTTAGTCAGGCGAGCCGACTGGATTAAAATGACTCCCAGCTCGATAGCGCTAACCGTTTTCGAGATAGGCTCCCCTCTTATATCTGGTATAAAAATCTGTCAGACGAAATTCGTTTTTTCGGGCTTCCGGTTACACAAAGCTTTGGTTTTATATTTTTTCCCCAAGTTACTTCGGTCGAAGAATAAAAAAAGTCTGTTGTGCTTTTTCGCTCCGAGGCTTCCTTATAGGTTAGAATTTATGTCAGTCAGTGAGTGACTTCTGGGGCGTCATATGGTATAGAAGATTCGTAAATTTCAAACAACCGATAATCAGTTTATATTTAGTCAGGCGAGCCGACTGGATTAAAATGACTCCCAGCCTGATAGCGCTAACCGTTCTCGAGTTAGGCTCCCCTCTTATAACCGGTTTGAGAATCGGTCAGACGAAATTCGTCAGTGAGTGAACTCTGTGGCGTCATATGGTATAGAAGATTCGTAAATTTCAAACAACAGATAATCGGTTTACATTTAGTCAGGCGAGCTGACTGGATTAAAATTAATCCCAGCTCGATAGGGCTAACCGTTCTCGAGATAGGCTCCCCTCTTATATCCGGTATGAAAATTGGTCAGACGAAATTCGTTTTTTCAGGCTTCCGGTTGCACAAAGCTTTGGTTTTTATAATTTTTCCACAAGTTACTTCGGACGGGGAATAAATAAGGTCTCTTGTGTTTTTTCACTCCGAGGCTTCCTTATGGGTTAGAATTTATGTCAGTCAGTGAGTGACTTCTGGGGCTTATTATGTTATAGACTCGCAGCTTCACCGCTCGCTGGGGGTTTCGCCCCCAGACCCCTCGGTGGACGCCCGGATCCGACGAACGTCGGGGGAGCTATGTACATATTTACAACGGCCTCCGAACGAACCTATCCCAGGAGACAATGTATTCTCGGTAATGCCTTTTTTTTTATTTACAATATCTGAATATTTACAATCACTTATTTTAACATGCAAACTTCAATATTACACAACTTAAACATTATTATATTACATATTTACAGGGTGGAAAGCTTTACACCAAGAATACATTATTTATAATAGTTCTTTATATGCTATGTTTCTTGTGTGAGAAACGCTATCTATAACCCGGTCGGGAGGAACAAGTAAGTGAATATTTTTCGCTGATCTTACCCGGATAAGCGCGACGTAAAGTTGCCCGTGGGTAAAGGGTCGGACCGTAAATCTAATCCCACGAAATCTATGTTTTGCCATTGACTTTTGTGGATCGTTACCGCGTAACAAAGTTGGAGGGGAAACTGCCGCCTGTACATTTCAATGGGACTATTTGGGAAGATTGGAAATTTATAAGTTATTCTTGGGTTGCCAAAAAGCTCGTCAGAGCCTGTTTTCAGCATGTGATAAGTCGAAGAGTAATTGCTACGATAATTACTTTTGTGCCGTGGACTAAGCCGAGATCAAAATTTAAATTTCGCGTCACCATGCAAACCTATCCTACCTTAAGCCTGAGAACGTGTTCTGGAATTCCTTTCCCTTGAGCCTGATGTAATAGGGACTCATCAACATCTATTCCCGCTCCGTCCTCCTCGGCTACACTGTCGAAACTATAAAAATTTTGAATTTCCCCGTCGAGCGCCTGTAGTACTATACCATTAATATCTTTCACGTTATTATTCAGAGTGCATATTACAACCCTTTTTACACATTCATCAGGCTTCTGTAAAATTTCTTTGGTGAAAACAAAGTCGATCAATTCGCGAAGCTTAATCACGTAGGATAGCTGTGGTAGTGCCACGAGTTTTTCCAAATTACACCCTTCGCCGAGCTAAAAAAGGTCTGTTGTGTTTTTTCGCTCCGAGGCTTCCTCATGAGTTACAATTTATGTCAGTCAGTCAGTAAGTCAGTCAGTGACCTCTGGGGCTTTATATGTTATAGAATAGATTCGTAAATTTCAAACAACCGATAATCGGTTTACATTTAGTCAGGCGAGCCGACTGGATTAAAATTACTCCCAGCTCGATAGCACTAACCTTTCTCGATATAGACTCCCCTCTTATATCTGGTATGAAAATCTGTCAGAGGAAATTCGTTTTTTCGGGCTTCCGGTTACACAAAGCTTTGGTTTTATAATTTTTCCCCAAGTTACTTCGGACGGGGAATGAAAAAGCTCTCTTGTGTTTTTTCCCTGCGAAGCTTCCTTATGGGTTAGATTTTATGTCCGTCAGTGAGTGACTTCTGGGGGGTCATATGGTATAGAAGATTCGTAAATTTCAAACAACCGATAATCGGTTTACATTTAGTCAGGCGAGCCGACTGGATTAAAATTACTCCCAGCTCGATTGCGCTAACCGTTCTCGAGATAGGATCCCCTCTTATATCCGGTATGAAAATCGATCAGACGAAATTCGTTTTTTCAGGCTTCCGGTTGCACAACCTTTGGTTTTTATAATTTTTCCACAAGTTACTTCGGATGGGGAATAAAAAAGGTCTCCTGTGTTTTTTCGCTCCGAGGCTTCCTTATGGGTTAGAATTTATGTCAGTCAGTGAGTGACCTCTGGGGCTTTATATGTCATAGACTCGCGGCTTCGCCGCTCACTGGGGGTTTCGCCCCCAGACCCCTCGGCGGAAGCCCCGATGCGACGAACGTCGGAGGAGCTATGTACATATTTACAACGGCCTCCGAACGAACCTATCCCAGGAGACAATGTATTCTCGGTAATGCCTTTTATTTATTTACAATAGCTAAATATTTACAGTCACTTATTTTAACATGCAATCTTCAGTATTACACAACTTAAACATTATTATTTTACATATTTACAGGGTGGAAAGCTTATTATCAAGAATACATTATTTATAATAGTTCTTTATACACTGTTTGTTGTGTGAGAAACGCCATCTATAACCCGGTCGGGAGGAACAGGTAAGTGAATATTTTTCGCAGATCTTGCCCTGCTAAGCGCGACGTAAAGTTTCCCATGGGTAACAGGGTCGGACCGTAAATCTAATCCCACAAAATCTACGGTTTGCCATTGACTTTTGTGGATCGTTACTGCGTAACAAAGTTGGAGGGGAAACTACGGTCTGTACATTTCGATGGGAGTATTTGGGTAGATCGGAAATTTAAAAGTTATTCTTGGGATGCCAAAAAGCTCGTCAGAGCCTGTTTTCAGCATGTGATAAGTCGAAGAGTAATTGCGACGATAATTACTTTTGTGCCGTTGACTAAGCCGAGATCAAAATTTAAATTTCGCGTCACCATGCAAACCTATCCTACCTTAAGCCTGAGAACTTGTTCTGGAATTCCTTTCCCTTGAGCCTGATGTAACAGGGACTCGTCTACATCTATTCGCGCTCCGTTCTCCTCGGCTACACTGTCGAAACTATATAAATTTTGAATTTCCCCGTCGAGCGCCTGTAGTACTATACCATTAATTTCTTTCACGTTATTATTCAGAGTGCATTTTACAACCCTTTTTACACATTCATCAGGCTTCTGTAAAATTTATATGCTGAAAACAAAGTCGATCAATTCGCGAAGCTTAGTCACGTAGGATAGCTGCGGTAGTGCCACGAGTTTTTCCAAATTACGCCCTTCACCGAGCTAAAAAAGGTCTGTTGTGTTTTTTCGCTCAGAGGCTTCCTCATGGTTAGAATTTATGTCAGTCAATCAGTGACCTCTAGGGCTTTATATGTTATAGAAGATTCGTAAATTTCAAACAACCGATAATCGGTTTCCATTTAGTCAGGTGAACCGACTGGATTAAAATCACTCCCAGCCTGATAGCGCTAACCGTTCTCGAGTTAGGCTCCCCTCTTATAACCGGTTTGAAAATCGGTCAGCCGAAATTCGTTTTTTCGGGCTTCCGGTTGCACAAAGCTTTGGTTTTATAATTTTTCCACAAGTTACTTCGGACGGGGAATAAAAAAGGTCTCTTTTGTTTTTTCGCTGCGAAGCTTCCTTATGGGTTAGAATTTATGTCAGTCAGTGAGTGACCTCTGGGGCTTTATATGTTATAGAAGATTCGTAAATTTCAAACAACCGATAATCGGTTTCCATTTAGTCAGGTGAACCGACTGGATTAAAATCACTCCCAGCCTGATAGCGCTAACCGTTCTCGAGATAGGCTCCCCTCTTATATCCGGTTTGAAAATCGATCAGACGAAATTCGTTTTTTCGCGCTACCGGTTGCACAAAGCTTTGGTTTTATAATTTTTCCCCAAGTTACTTCGGACGGGGAATAAAAAAGGTCTCTTGTGTTTTTTCGCTCCTGGGCTTCCTTATAACTTAGAATTTATGTCAGTCAGTGAGTGACTTCTGGGGCGTCATATGGTATAGAGGATTCGTAAATTTCAAACAACCGATAATCAGTTTATATTTAGTCAGGCGAGCCGACTGGATTAAAATGACTCCCAGCTCGATAGCGCTAACCGTTCTCGAGATAGGCTCCCCTCTTATATCCGGTATGAAAATCGGTCAGACGAAATTCGTCAGTGAGTGAACTCTGGGGCGTCATATGGTATAGAAGATTCGTAAATTTCAAACAACAGATAATCGGTTTACATTTAGTCAGGCGAGCTGACTGGATTAAAATTAATCCCAGCTCGATAGGGCTAACCGTTCTCGAGATAGGCTCCCCTCTTATATCCGGTATGAAAATTGGTCAGACGAAATTCGTTTTTTCAGGCTTCCGGTTGCACAAAGCTTTGGTTTTTATAATTTTTCCACAAGTTACTTCGGACGGGGAATAAATAAGGTCTCTTGTGTTTTTTCACTCCGAGGCTTCCTTATGGGTTAGAATTTATGTCAGTCAGTGAGTGACTTCTGGGGCTTATTATGTTATAGACTCGCAGCTTCACCGCTCGCTGGGGGTTTCGCCCCCAGACCCCTCGGTGGACGCCCGGATCCGACGAACGTCGGGGGAGCTATGTACATATTTACAACGGCCTCCGAACGAACCTATCCCAGGAGACAATGTATTCTCGGTAATGCCTTTTTTTTTATTTACAATATCTGAATATTTACAATCACTTATTTTAACATGCAAACTTCAATATTACACAACTTAAACATTATTATATTACATATTTACAGGGTGGAAAGCTTTACACCAAGAATACATTATTTATAATAGTTCTTTATATGCTATGTTTCTTGTGTGAGAAACGCTATCTATAACCCGGTCGGGAGGAACAAGTAAGTGAATATTTTTCGCTGATCTTACCCGGATAAGCGCGACGTAAAGTTGCCCGTGGGTAAAGGGTCGGACCGTAAATCTAATCCCACGAAATCTATGTTTTGCCATTGACTTTTGTGGATCGTTACCGCGTAACAAAGTTGGAGGGGAAACTGCCGCCTGTACATTTCAATGGGACTATTTGGGAAGATTGGAAATTTATAAGTTATTCTTGGGTTGCCAAAAAGCTCGTCAGAGCCTGTTTTCAGCATGTGATAAGTCGAAGAGTAATTGCTACGATAATTACTTTTGTGCCGTGGACTAAGCCGAGATCAAAATTTAAATTTCGCGTCACCATGCAAACCTATCCTACCTTAAGCCTGAGAACGTGTTCTGGAATTCCTTTCCCTTGAGCCTGATGTAATAGGGACTCATCAACATCTATTCCCGCTCCGTCCTCCTCGGCTACACTGTCGAAACTATAAAAATTTTGAATTTCCCCGTCGAGCGCCTGTAGTACTATACCATTAATATCTTTCACGTTATTATTCAGAGTGCATATTACAACCCTTTTTACACATTCATCAGGCTTCTGTAAAATTTCTTTGGTGAAAACAAAGTCGATCAATTCGCGAAGCTTAATCACGTAGGATAGCTGTGGTAGTGCCACGAGTTTTTCCAAATTACACCCTTCGCCGAGCTAAAAAAGGTCTGTTGTGTTTTTTCGCTCCGAGGCTTCCTCATGAGTTACAATTTATGTCAGTCAGTCAGTAAGTCAGTCAGTGACCTCTGGGGCTTTATATGTTATAGAATAGATTCGTAAATTTCAAACAACCGATAATCGGTTTACATTTAGTCAGGCGAGCCGACTGGATTAAAATTACTCCCAGCTCGATAGCACTAACCTTTCTCGATATAGACTCCCCTCTTATATCTGGTATGAAAATCTGTCAGATGAAATTCGTTTTTTCGGGCTTCCGGTTACACAAAGCTTTGGTTTTATAATTTTTCCCCAAGTTACTTCGGACGGGGAATGAAGGAATGAAAAAGCTCTCTTGTGTTTTTTCCCTGCGAAGCTTCCTTATGGGTTAGATTTTATGTCCGTCAGTGAGTGACTTCTGGGGGGTCATATGGTATAGAAGATTCGTAAATTTCAAACAACCGATAATCGGTTTACATTTAGTCAGGCGAGCCGACTGGATTAAAATTACTCCCAGCTCGATAGCGCTAACCGTTCTCGAGATAGGATCCCCTCTTATATCCGGTATGAAAATCGATCAGACGAAATTCGTTTTTTCAGGCTTCCGGTTGCACAACCTTTGGTTTTTATAATTTTTCCACAAGTTACTTCGGATGGGGAATAAGAAAGGTCTTTTGTGTTTTTTCGCTCCGAGGCTTCCTTGTGGGTTAGAATTTATGTCAGTCAGTGAGTGACGTCTCGGGCTTTATATGTAATAGAATAGATTCGTAAATGTCAAACAACCGATATTCGGTTTACATTTAGTCAGGCGAGGCGACTGGATTAAAATTACTCCCAGCTCGATAGCGCTAACCGTTCTCGAGATAGGCTCCCCTCTTATATCTGGTATGAAAATCTGTCAGACGACATTCGTTTTTTCAGGCTTCCAGTTGCGCAAAGCTTTGGTTTTATAATTTTTCCACAAGTTATTTCGGACGGGGAATAAAAAAGGTCTCTTGTGCTTTTTCGCTCCGAGGCTTCCTTATAGGTTCGAATTTATGTCAGTCAGTGAGTGACCTCTGGGGCTTTATATGTTATAGAAGATTCGTAAATTTCAAACAAACGATAATCGGTTTACATTTAGTCAGGCGAGCCGGCTGGATTAAAATCACTCCCAGCCTGATAGCGCTAACCGTTCTCGAGTTAGGCTCCCCTCTTATAACCGGTTTGAGAATCGGTCAGACGAAATTCGTTTTTTTGGGCTTCCGGTTGCACAAAGCTTTGGTTTTATAATTTTTCCTCAAGTTACTTCGGACGGGGAATAAAAAAGGTCTCTTGTGTTTTTTCGTTGCGAAGCTTCCTTATGGGTTAGATTTTACGTCCGTCAGTGAGTGACTTCTGGGGGGTCATATGGTATAGAAGATTCGTAAATTTCAAACAACCGATAATCGGTTTACATTTAGTCAGGCGAGCCGACTGGATTAAAATTACTCCCAGCTCGATAGCGCTAACCGTTCTCGAGATAGGATCCCCTCTTATATCCGGTATGAAAATCGATCAGACGAAATTCGTTTTTTCAGGCTTCCGGTTGCACAAAGCTTTGGTTTTTATAATTTTTCCACAAGTTACTTCGGATGGGGAATAAGAAAGGTCTTTTGTGTTTTTTGGCTCCGAGGCTTCCTTGTGGGTTAGTATTTATGTCAGTCAGTGAGTGACGTCTCGGGCTTTATATGTTATAGAATAGATTCGTAAATGTCAACCGATATTCGGTTTACATTTAGTCAGGCGAGGCGACTGGATTAAAATTACTCCCAGCTCGATAGCGCTAACCGTTCTCGAGTTAGGCTCCCCTTTTATATCCGGTTTGAAAATCGGTCAGACGAAATTCGTTTTTTTGGGCTTCCGGTTGCACAAAGGTTTGGTTTTATAATTTTTCCACAAGTTACTTCGGACGGGGAATAAAAAAGGTCTCTTGTGTTTTTTCGCTGCGAAGCTTCCTTATGGGTTAGATTTTATGACAGTCAGTGAGTGACCTCTGGGGCTTTATATGTTATAGAAGATTCGTAAATTTCAAACAACCGATAATCGGTTTACATTTAGTCAGGCGAGCCGACTGGATTAAAATTACTCCCAGCTCGATAGCGCTAACCGTTTTCGAGATAGGCTCCCCTCTTATATCTGGTATAAAAATCTGTCAGACGAAATTTGTTTTTTCGGGCTTCCGGTTACACAAAGCTTTGGTTTTATATTTTTTCCCCAAGTTACTTCGGTCGAAGAATAAAAAAAGTCTCTTGTGCTTTTTCGCTCCGAGGCTTCCTTATAGGTTAGAATTTATGTCAGTCAGTGAGTGACTTCTGGGGCGTCATATGGTATAGAAGATTCGTAAATTTCAAACAACCGATAATCAGTTTATATTTAGTCAGGCGAGCTGACTGGATTAAAATGACTCCCAGCTCGATAGCGCTAACCGTTCTCGAGATAGGCTCCCCTCTTATATCCGGTATGAAAATCGGTCACACGAAATTCGTCAGTGAGTGACCTCTGGGGCGTCATATGGTATAGAAGATTCGTAAATTTCAAACAACCGATAATCGGTTTACATTTAGTCAGGCGAGCTGACTGGATTAAAATCACTCCCAGCCTGATAGCGCTAAACGTTCTCCAGTTAGGCTCCCCTCTTATATCCGGTTTGAAAATCGGTCAGACGAAATTCGTTTTTTCGGGCTTCCGGTTGCACAAAGCTTTGGTTTTATAATTTTTCCACAAGTTACTTCGGACGGGGAAATAAAAGTTCTCTTGTGTTTTTTCGCTGCGAAGCTTCCTTATGGGTTAGAATTTATGTTAGTCAGTGAGTGACCTCTGGGGCTTTATATGTTATAGAAGATTCGTAAATTTCAAACAACCGATAATCAGTTTATATTTAGTCAGGCGGGCCGACTGGATTAAAATGACTCCCAGCTCGATAGCGCTAACCGTTCTCGAGATATGCTCCCCTCTTATATCCGGTTTGAAAATCGATCAGACATAATTCGTTTTTTCGGGCTACCGGTTGCACAAAGCTTTGGTTTTATAATTTTTCCCCAAGTGACTTCGGACGGGGAATAAGAAAGGTCTCTTGTGTTTTTTCGCTCCTGGGCTTCCTTATAGGTTAGAATTTATGTCAATCAGTGAGTGACTTCTGGGGCGTCATATGGTATAGAAGATTCGTAAATTTCAAACAACCGATAATCAGTTTATATTTAGTCAGGCGAGCCGACTGGATTAAAATGACTCCCAGCTCGATAGCGCTAACCGTTCTCGAGATAGGCTCCCCTCTTATATCCGGTATGAAAACCGGTCAGACGAAATTCGTCAGTGAGTGACCTCTGGGGCGTCATATGGTATAGAAGATTCGTAAATTTCAAACAACCGATAATCGGTTTACATTTAGTCAGGCGAGCTGACTGGATTAAAATTACTCCCAGCTCGATAGGGCTAACCGTTCTCGAGATAGGCTCCCCTCTTATATCCGGTATGAAAATTGGTCAGACGAAATTCGTTTTTTCGGGCTTCCGGTTGCACAAAGCTTTGGTTTTTATAATTTTTCCACAAGTTACTTCGGACGGGGAATAAATAAGGTCTCTTGTGTTTTTTCACCCCGAGGCTTCCTTATGGGTTAGAATTTATATCAGTCAGTGAGTGACTTCTGGGGCTTTATATGTTATAGACTCGCGGCTTCACCGCTCGCTGGGGGTTTCGCCCCCAGACCCCTCGGTGGACGCCCCGATCCGACGAACGTCGTTGGAGCTATGTACATATTTACAACGGCTTCCGAACGAACCTATCCCAGTAGACAATGTATTCTCGGTAATGCCTTTTTTTTTATTTACAATATCTGAATATTTACAACCACTTATTTTAACATGCAAACTTCAATATTACACAACTTAAACATTATTATATTACATATTTATAGGGTGGAAAGCTTATTACCAAGAATACATTATTTATAATAGTTCTTTATATACTATATTTCTTGTGTGAGAAACGCCATCTATAACCCGGTCGGGAGGAACAAGTAAGTGAATATTTTTCGCAGATCTTACCCGGCTAAGCGCGACGTAAAGTTGCCCGTGGGTAAAAGGGTCGGACCGTAAATCTAATCCCACGAAATCTATGTTTTGCCATTGACTTGAGTGGATCGTTACCGCGTAACAAAGTTGGAGGGGAAACTGCCGCCTGTATTTTTCGATTGGACTATTTGGGAAGATCGGAAATTTAAAAGTTATTCTTGGGAAGCCAAAAAGCTCGTCAGAGCCTGTTTTCAGCATGTGATAAGTCGAAGAGTAATTGCGACGATAATTACTTTTGTGCCGTTGACTAAGCCGAGATCAAAATTTAAATTTCGCGTCACCATGCAAACCTATCCTACCTTAAGCCTGAGTACGTGTTCTGGAATTCCTTTCCCTTGAGCCTGATGTAATAGGGCTCATCAACATCTATTCCCGCTCCGTCCTCCTCGGCTACACTGTCGAAACTATATAAATTTTAAATTTCCCCGTCGAGCGCCTGTAGTACTATACCATTAATTTCTTTCACGTTATTATTCAGAGTGCATATTACAACCCTTTTTACACATTCATCAGGCTTCTGTAAAATTTATTTGCTGAAAACAAAGTCGATCAATTCGCGAAGCTTAATCACGTAGGATAGCTGTGGTAGTGCCACGAGTTTTTCCTAATTACACCCTTCGCCGAGCTAAAAAAGGTCTGTTGTGTTTTTTCGCTCCGAGGCTTCCTCATGGGTTAGAATTTATGTCAGTCAGTCAGTAAGTCAGTCAGTGACCTCTGGGGCATTTTATGTTATAGAATAGATTCGTAAATTTCAAAAAACTGATAATCGGTTTACATTTAGTCAGGCGAGCCGACTGGGTTAAAATTACTCCCAGCTCGATAGCGCTAACCGTTCTCGAGATAGGCTCCCCTCATATATCTGGTATGAAAATCTGTCAGACGAAATTCGTTTTTTCGGGCTTCCGGTTACACAAAGCTTTGGTTTTATAATTTTTCCCCAAGTTACTTCGGCCGGGAATAAAAAAAGTCTCTTGTGCTTTTTCGCTCCGAGGCTTCCTTATAGGTTCGAATTTATGTCAGTCAGTGAGTGACCTCTGGGGCTTTATATGTTATAGAAGATTCGAAAATTTCAAACACCGATAATCGGTTTACAGTTAGTCAGGCGAGCCGACTGGATTAAAATCACTCCCAGCCTGATAGCGCTAACCGTTCTCGAGTTAGGCTCCCCTCTTATAACCGGTTTGAAAATCGGTCAGACGAAATTCGTATTTTTGGGCTTCCGGTTGCACAAAGCTTTGGTTTTATAATTTTTCCACAAGGTACTTCGGACGGGGAATAAAAAAGGTCTCTTGTGTTTTTTCGCTGCGAAGCTTCCTTATGGGTTAGATTTTATGTCAGTCAGTGAGTGACCTCTGGGGCTTTATAAGTTATAGAAGATTCGTAAATTTCAAACAACCGATAATCGGTTTACATTTAGTCAGGCGAGCCGCCTGGATTAAAATTACTCCCAGCTGGATAGCGCTAACCGTTTTCGGGATAGGCTCCCCTCTTATATCTGGTATGAAAATCTGTCAGACGAAATTCGTTTTTTTGGGCATCCGGTTACACAAAGCTTTGGTTTTATATTTTTTCCCCAAGTTACTTCGGTCGAAGAATAAGAAAAGTCTCTTGTGCTTTTTCGCTCCGAGGCTTCCTTATAGGTTAGAATTTATGTCAGTCAGTGAGTGACTTCTGGGGCGTCATATGGTATAGAAGATTCGTAAATTTCAAACAACCGATAATCAGTTTATATTTAGTCAGGCGAGCCGACTGGATTAAAATGACTCCCAGCTCGATAGCGCTAACCGTTCTCGAGAAAGGCTCCCCTCTTATATCCGGTATGAAAATCGGTCAGACGAAATTCGTTTTTTCGGGGTTCCGGTTGCACAAAACTTTGGTTTTTATAATTTTTCCACAAGTTACTTCGGACGGGGAATAAATAAGGTCTCTTGTGTTTTTTCACCCCGAGGCTTCCTTATGGGTTAGAATTTATGTCAGTCAGTGAGTGACTTCTGGGGCTTTATATGTTATAGATTCGCGGCTTCACCGCTCGCTGGGGGTTTCGCCCCCAGACCCCTCGGTGGACGCCCCGATCCGACGAACGTCGGGGGAGCTATGTACATATTTACAACGGCCTCCGAACGAACCTATCCCAGGAGACAATGTATTCTCGGTAATGCCTTTTTTTTTATTTATAATATCGGAATATTTACAATCACTTATTTTAACATGCAAACTTCAATATTACACAACTTAAACATTATTATATTCCATATTTACAGGGTGGAAAGCTTATTACCAAGAATACATTATTTATAATAGTTCTTTATATACTATGTTTCTTGTGTGAGAAACGCCATCTATAACCCGGTTGGGAGGAACAAGTAAGTGAATATTTTTCGCATATCTTACCCGGCTAAGCGAGACGTAAAGTTGCCCGTGGGTAAAAGGGTCGGACCGTAAATCTAATCCCACGAAATCTATGTTTTGCCATTGACTTTAGTGGATCGTTACCGCGTAACAAAGTTGGAAGGGAAACTGCCGGCTGTACATTTCGATGGAACTATTTGGGAAGATCGGAAATTATAAGTTATTCTTGGGATGCCAAAAAGCTCGTCAGAGCCTGTTTTCAGCATGTGATAAGTCGAAGAGTAATTGCGACGATAATTACTTTTGTGCCGTGGACTAAGCCGAGATCAAAATTTAATTTTCGCGTCACCATGCAAACCTATCCTACCTTAAGCCTGAGAACGTGTTCTGGAATTCCTTTCCCTTGAGCCTGATGTAATAGGGACTCATCAACATCTATTCCCGCTCCGTCCTCCTCGGCTACACTGTCGAAACTATAAAAATTTTAAATTTCCCCGTCGAGCGCCTGTAGTACTATACCATTAATTTCTTTCACGTTATTATTCAGAGTGCATATTACAACCATTTTTATACATTCATCACGCTTCTGTAAAATTTATTTGCTGAAAACAAAGTCGATCAATTCCCGAATCTTAATCACGTAGGATAGCTGTGATAGTGCCACGAGTTTTTCCGAATTACACCCTTCGCCGAGCTAAAAAAGGTCTGTTGTGTTTTTTTGCTCCGAGGCTTCCTCATGGGTTAGAATTTATGTCAGTCAGTCAGTAAGTCAGTCAGTGACCTCTGGGGCTTTGTATGTTATAGAATAGATTCGTAAATTTCAAAAAACTGATAATCGGTTTACATTTAGTCAGGCGAGCCGACTGGGTTAAAATTACTCCCAGCTCGATAGCGCTAACCGTTCTCGAGATAGGCTCCCCTCTTATATCTGGTATGAAAATCTGTCAGAGGAAATTCGTTTTTTCGGGCTTCCGGTTACACAAAGCTTTGGTTTTATAATTTTTCCCCAAGTTACTACGGCCGGGAATAAAAAAAGTCTCTTGTGCTTTTTCGCTCCGAGGCTTCCTTATAGGTTCGAATTTATGTCAGTCAGTGAGTGACCTCTGGGGCTTTATATGTTATAGAAGATTCGAAAATTTCAAACACCGATAATCGGTTTACAGTTAGTCAGGCGAGCCGACTGGATTAAAATCACTCCCAGCCTGATAGCGCTAACCGTTCTCGAGTTAGGCTCCCCTCTTATAACCGGTTTGAAAATCGGTCAGACGAAATTCGTATTTTTGGGCTTCCGGTTGCACAAAGCTTTGGTTTTATAATTTTTCCACAAGTTACTTCGAACGGGGAATAAAAAAGGTCTCTTGTGTTTTTTCGCTGCGAAGCTTCCTTATGGGTTAGATTTTATGTCAGTCAGTGAGTGACCTCTGGGGCTTTATAAGTTATAGAAGATTCGTAAATTTCAAACAACCGATAATCGGTTTACAATTAGTCAGGCGAGCCGCCTGGATTAAAATTACTCCCAGCTGGATAGCGCTAACCGTTTTCGGGATAGGCTCCCCTCTTATATCTGGTATGAAAATCTGTCAGACGAAATTCGTTTTTTTGGGCATCCGGTTACACAAAGCTTTGGTTTTATAATTTTTCCCCAAGTTACTTCGGACGGGGAATAAAAAAGGTCTCTTGTGCTTTTTCGTTCCGAGGCTTCCTTATAGGTTCGAATTTATGTCAGTCAGTGAGTGACCTCTGGGGCTTTATATGTTATCGAAGATTCGTAAATTTCAAACAACGGATAATCGGATTACATTTAGTCAGGCGAACCGACTGGATTAAAATCACTCCTAGCCTGATAGCGCTAACCGATCTCGAGTTAAGCTCCCCTCTTATATCCGGTTTGAAAATCGGTCAGACGAAATTCGTTTTTTCGGGCTTCCGGTTGCACAAAGCTTTGGTTTTATAATTTTTCCCCGAGTTACTTCGGACGGGGAACAAAAAAGGTCTCTTGTGCTTTTTCTCTCTGAGGCTTCCTTTTGGGTTTGAATTTATGTCAGTCAGTGAGTCAGTCAGTCAGTCAGTGAGTGACCTCTGGGGCTTTATATGTTATAGAAGATTCGTAAATTTCAAACAACCGATAATCGAAAGCCTACGAACTAAAACCGATAATCTGTTTACATTTAGTCAGGCGAGCCGACTGGATTAAAATCACTCCTAGACTGATAGAGCTAAACGTTCTCCAGTTAGGCTCCCCTCTTTTATCCGGTTTGAAAATCGGTCAGACGAAATTCGTTTTTTCGGGCTTCCGGTTGCACAAAGCTTTGGTTTTATAATTTTTCTACAAGTTACTTCGGACGGGGAATAAAAAAGGTCTCTTGTGTTTTTTCGCTGCGAAGCTTCCTTATGGGTTAGAATTTATGTTAGTCAATGAGTGACCTCTGGGGCTTTATATGTTATAGAAGATTCGTAAATTTCAAACAACCGATAATCTGTTTACATTTAGTCAGGCGAGCCGACTGGATTAAAATTACTCCCAGCTCGATAGCGCTAACCGTTCTCGAGATAGGCTCCCCTCTTATATCTGGTATAAAAACCTGTCAGACGAAATTCGTTTTTTCGGGCTTCCGGTTACACAAAGCTTTGGTTTTATATTTTTTCCCCAAGTTACTTCGGTCGAAGAATAAAAAAAGTCTCTTGTGCTTTTTCGCTCCGAGGCTTCCTTATAGGTTAGAATTTATGTCAGTCAGTGAGTGACTTCTGGGGCGTCATATGGTATAGAAGATTCGTAAATTTCAAACAACCGATAATCAGTTTATATTTAGTCAGGCGAGCCGACTGGATTAAAATGACTCCCAGCTCGATAGCGCTAACCGTTCTCGAGATAGGCTCCCCTCTTATATCCGGTATGAAAACCGGTCAGACGAAATTCGTCAGTGAGTGACCTCTGGGGCGTCATATGGTATAGAAGATTCGTAAATTTCAAACTACCGATAATCGGTTTACATTTAGTCAGGCGAGCTGACTGGATTAAAATTACTCCCAGCTCGATAGGGCTACCGTTCTCGAGATAGGCTCCCCTCTTATATCCGGTTTGAAAATCGATCAGACATAATTCGTTTTTTCGGGCTACCGGTTGCACAAAGCTTTGCTTTTATAATTTTTCCCCAAGTGACTTCGGACGGGGAATAAAAAAGGTCTCTTGTATTTTTTCGCTCCTGGGCTTCCTTATAGGTTAGAATTTATGTTAGTCAGTGAGTGACTTCTGGGGCGTCATATGGTATAGAAGATTCGTAAATTTCAAACTACCGATAATCGGTTTACATTTAGTCAGGCGAGCCGACTGGATTAAAATTACTCCCAGCTCGATAGCGCTAAACGTTTTCGAGATATTCTCCCCTCTTATATCTGGTATGAAAATCTGTCAGACGAAATTCGTTTTTTCGGGCTTCCGGTTACACAAAGCTTTGGTTTTATCATTTTTCCGCAAGTTACATCGGACGGGGAATAAAAAAGGTCTCTTGTGCTTTTTCTCTCTGAGGTTTCTTTATGGGTTTGAATTTATGTCAGTCAGTGAGTCAGTGAGCCAGTCAGTCAGTGACCTCTGGGGCTTTATATGTTATAGAAGATTCGAAAATTTCAAACAACCGATAATCGAAAGCCTACATACTAAAACCGATAATCGGTTTACATTTATTCAGGCGAGCTGACTGGATTAATATCACTCCCAGCCTGATAGCGCTAAACGTTCTCCAGTTAGGCTCCCCTCTTATATCCGGTTTGAAAATCGGTCAGACGAAATTCGTTTTTTCGGGCTTCCGGTTGCACAAAGCTTTGGTTTTATAATATTTCCACAAGTTACTTCGGACGGGGAATAAAAAAGGTCTCTTGTGCTTTTTCTCTCTGAGGTTTCTTTATGGGTTAGAATTTATGTTAGTCAGTGAGTCAGTTAGCCAGTCAGTCAGTGACCTCTGGGGCTTTATATGTTATAGAAGATTCGAGAATTTCAAACAACCGATAATCGAAAGCCTACATACTAAAACCGATAATCGGTTTACATTTATTCAGGCGAGCTGACTGGATTAAAATCACTCCCAGCCTGATAGCGCTAAACGTTCTCCAGTTAGGCTCCCCTCTTATATCCGGTTTGAAAATCGGTCAGACGAAATTCGTTTTTTCGGGCTTCCGGTTGCACAAAGCTTTGGTTTTATAATATTTCCACAAGTTACTTCGGACGGGGAATAAAAAAGGTCTCTTGTGTTTTTTCGCTGCGAAGCTTTCTTATGGGTTAGAATTTATGTTAGTCAGTGAGTGACCTCTGGGGCTTTATATGTTATAGAAGATTCGTAAATTTCAAACAACCGATAATCGGTTTACATTTAGTCAGGCGAGCCGACTGGATTAAAATTACTCCCAGCTCGATAGCGCTAACCGTTCTCGAGATAGGCTCCCCTCTTATATCCGGTTTGAAAATCGATCAGACGTAATTCGTTTTTTCGGGCTACCGGTTGCACAAAGATTTGGTTTTATAATTTTTCCCCAAGTGACTTCGGACGGGGAATAAGAAAGGTCTCTTGTGTTTTTTCGCTCCTGGGCTTCCTTATAGGTTAGACTTTATGTCAGTCAGTGAGTGACTTCTGGGGCGTCATATGGTATAGAAGATTCGTAAATTTCAAACAACCGATAATCAGTTTATATTTAGTCAGGCGAGCCGACTGGATTAAAATGACTCCCAGCTCGATAGCGCTAACCGTTCTCGAGATAGGCTCCCCTCTTATATCCGGTATGAAAACCGGTCAGACGAAATTCGTCAGTGAGTGACCTCTGGGGCGTCATATGGTATAGAAGATTCGTAAATTTCAAACAACCGATAATCGGTTTACATTTAGTCAGGCGAGCTGACTGGATTAAAATTACTCCCAGCTCGATAGGGCTAACCGTTCTCGAGATAGGCTCCCCTCTTATATCCGGTATGAAAATTGGTCAGACGAAATTCGTTTTTTCGGGCTTCCGGTTGCACAAAGCTTTGGTTTTTATAATTTTTCCACAAGTTACTTCGGACGGGGAATAAATAAGGTCTCTTGTGTTTTTTCACCCCGAGGCTTCCTTATGGGTTAGAATTTATATCAGTCAGTGAGTGACTTCTGGGGCTTTATATGTTATAGACTCGCGGCTTCACCGCTCGCTGGGGGTTTCGCCCCCAGACCCCTCGGTGGACGCCCCGATCCGACGAACGTCGTTGGAGCTATGTACATATTTACAACGGCTTCCGAACGAACCTATCCCAGGAGACAATGTATTCTCGGTAATGCCTTTTTTTTTATTTACAATATCTGAATATTTACAACCACTTATTTTAACATGCAAACTTCAATATTACACAACTTAAACATTATTATATTACATATTTATAGGGTGGAAAGCTTATTACCAAGAATACATTATTTATAATATTTCTTTATATACTATGTTTCTTGTGTGAGAGACGCCATTTATAACCCGGTCGGGAGGAACAACTAAGTGAATATTTTTCGCAGATCTTACCCGGCTAAGCGCGACGTAAAGTTGCCCGTGGGTAAAAGGGTCGGACCGTAAATCTAATCTCACGAAATCTATGTTTTGCCATTGACTTGAGTGGATCGTTACCGCGTAACAAAGTTGGAGGGGAAACTGCCGCCTGTACATTTCGATGGGACTATTTGGGAAGATCGGAAATTTAAAAGTTATTCTTGGGATGCCAAAAAGCTCGTCAGAGCCTGTTTTCAGCATGTGATAAGTCGAAGAGTAATTGCGACGATAATTACTTTTGTGCCGTGGACTAAGCCGAGATCAAAATTTAAATTTCGCGTCACCATGCAAACCTATCCTACCTTAAGCCTGAGTACGTCTTCTGGAATTCCTTTCCCTTGAGCCTGATGTAATAGGGACTCATCAACATCTATTCCCGCTCCGGCCTCCTCGGCTACACTGTCGAAACTATATAAATTTTGAATTTCCCCGTCGAGCGCCTGTAGTACTATACCATTAATTTCTTTCACGTTATTATTCAGAGTGCATATTACAACCCTTTTTACACATTCATCAGGCTTCTGTAAAATTTATTTGTTGAAAACAAAGTCGATCAATTCGCGAAGCTAAATCACGTAGGATAGCTGTGGTAGTGCCACGAGTTTTTCCTAATTACACCCTTCGCCGAGCTAAAAAAGGTCTGTTGTGTTTTTTCGCTCCGAGGTTTCCTCATGGGTTAGAATTTATGTCAGTCAGTCAGTAAGTCAGTCAGTAACCTCTGGGGCTTTTTATGTTATAGAATAGATTCGTAAATTTCAAACAACTGATAGTCGGTTTACATTTAGTCAGGCGAGCCGACTGGGTTAAAATTACTCCCAGCTCGATAGCGCTAACCGTTCTCGAGATAGGCTCCCCTCTTATATCTGGTATGAAAATCTGTCAGACGAAATTCGTTTTTTCGGGCTTCCGGTTACACAAAGCTTTGGTTTTATAATTTTTTCCCAAGTTACTTCGGCCGGGAATAAAAAAAGTCTCTTGTTCTTTTTCGCTCCGAGGCTTCCTTATAGGTTCGAATTTATGTCAGTAAGTGAGTGAGTGACCTATGGGGCTTTATATGTTATAGAAGATTCGTAAATTTCAAACACCGATAATCGGTTTACATTTAGTCAGGCGAGCCGACTGGATTAAAATCACTCCCAGCCTGATAGCGCTAACCGTTCTCGAGATAGGCTCCCCTCTTATATCTGGTATGAAAATCTGTCAGACGAAATTCGTTTTTTCGGGCTTCCGGTTACACAAAGCTTTGGTTTTATAATTTTTCCACAAGTTACTTCGCACGGGGAATAAAAAAGGTCTCTTGTGTTTTTTCGCTGCGAAGCTTCCTTATGGGTTAGATTTTATGTCAGTCAGTGAGTGACCTCTGGGGCTTTATATGTTATAGAAGATTCGTAAATTTCAAAAAACCGATAATCGGTTTACATTTAGTCAGGCGAGCCGACTGGATTAAAATTACTCCCAGCTCGATAGCGCTAACCGTTTTCGAGATAGGCTCCCCTCTTATATCTGGTATGAAAATCTGTCAGACCAAACTCGTTTTTTCGGGCTTCCGGTTGCACAAAGCTTTGGTTTTATAATTTTTCCCCAAGTGACTTCGGACGGGGCATAAAAAAGGTCTCTTGTATTTTTTCGATCCTGGGCTTCCTTATAGGTTAGAATTTATGTCAGTCAGTGAGTGACTTCTGGGGCGTCATATGGTATAGAAGATTCGTAAATTTCAAACTACCGATAATCGGTTTACATTTAGTCAGGCGAGCCGACTGGATTAAAATTACTCCCAGCTCGATAGCGCTAAACGTTTTCGAGATATTCTCCCCTCTTATATCTGGTATGAAAATCTGTCAGACGAAATTCGTTTTTTCGGGCTTCCGGTTAAACAAAGCTTTGGTTTTATAATTTTTCCGCAAGTTACATCGGACGGGGAATAAAAAAGGTCTCTTGTGCTTTTTCTCTCTGAGGTTTCTTTATGGGTTTGAATTTATGTCAGTCAGTGAGTCAGTGAGCCAGTCAGTCAGTGACCTCTGGGGCTTTATATGTTATAGAAGATTCGAAAATTTCAAACAACCGATAATCGAAAGCCTACGTACTAAAACCGATAATCGGTTTACATTTATTCAGGCGAGCTGACTGGATTAAATTCACTCCCAGCCTGATAGCGCTAAACGTTCTCCAGTTAGGCTCCCCTCTTATATCCGGTTTGAAAATCGGTCAGACGAAATTCGTTTTTTCGGGCTTCCGGTTGCACAAAGCTTTGGTTTTATAATATTTCCACAAGTTACTTCGGACGGGGAATAAAAAAGGTCTCTTGTGTTTTTTCGCTCCTGGGCTTCCTTATAGGTTAGACTTTATGTCAGTCAGTGAGTGACTTCTGGGGCGTCATATGGTATAGAAGATTCGTAAATTTCAAACAACCGATAATCAGTTTATATTTAGTCAGGCGAGCCGACTGGATTAAAATGACTCCCAGCTCGATAGCGCTAACCGTTCTCGAGATAGGCTCCCCTCTTATATCCGGTATGAAAACCGGTCAGACGAAATTCGTCAGTGAGTGACCTCTGGGGCGTCATATGGTATAGAAGATTCGTAAATTTCAAACAACCGATAATCGGTTTACATTTAGTCAGGCGAGCTGACTGGATTAAAATTACTCCCAGCTCGATAGGGCTAACCGTTCTCGAGATAGGCTCCCCTCTTATATCCGGTATGAAAATTGGTCAGACGAAATTCGTTTTTTCGGGCTTCCGGTTGCACAAAGCTTTGGTTTTTATAATTTTTCCACAAGTTACTTCGGACGGGGAATAAATAAGGTCTCTTGTGTTTTTTCACCCCGAGGCTTCCTTATGGGTTAGAATTTATATCAGTCAGTGAGTGACTTCTGGGGCTTTATATGTTATAGACTCGCGGCTTCACCGCTCGCTGGGGGTTTCGCCCCCAGACCCCTCGGTGGACGCCCCGATCCGACGAACGTCGTTGGAGCTATGTACATATTTACAACGGCTTCCGAACGAACCTATCCCAGGAGACAATGTATTCTCGGTAATGCCTTTTTTTTTATTTACAATATCTGAATATTTACAACCACTTATTTTAACATGCAAACTTCAATATTACACAACTTAAACATTATTATATTACATATTTATAGGGTGGAAAGCTTATTACCAAGAATACATTATTTATAATATTTCTTTATATACTATGTTTCTTGTGTGAGAGACGCCATTTATAACCCGGTCGGGAGGAACAACTAAGTGAATATTTTTCGCAGATCTTACCCGGCTAAGCGCGACGTAAAGTTGCCCGTGGGTAAAAGGGTCGGACCGTAAATCTAATCTCACGAAATCTATGTTTTGCCATTGACTTGAGTGGATCGTTACCGCGTAACAAAGTTGGAGGGGAAACTGCCGCCTGTACATTTCGATGGGACTATTTGGGAAGATCGGAAATTTAAAAGTTATTCTTGGGATGCCAAAAAGCTCGTCAGAGCCTGTTTTCAGCATGTGATAAGTCGAAGAGTAATTGCGACGATAATTACTTTTGTGCCGTGGACTAAGCCGAGATCAAAATTTAAATTTCGCGTCACCATGCAAACCTATCCTACCTTAAGCCTGAGTACGTCTTCTGGAATTCCTTTCCCTTGAGCCTGATGTAATAGGGACTCATCAACATCTATTCCCGCTCCGGCCTCCTCGGCTACACTGTCGAAACTATATAAATTTTGAATTTCCCCGTCGAGCCCCTGTAGTACTATACCATTAATTTCTTTCACGTTATTATTCAGAGTGCATATTACAACCCTTTTTACACATTCATCAGGCTTCTGTAAAATTTATTTGTTGAAAACAAAGTCGATCAATTCGCGAAGCTAAATCACGTAGGATAGCTGTGGTAGTGCCACGAGTTTTTCCTAATTACACCCTTCGCCGAGCTAAAAAAGGTCTGTTGTGTTTTTTCGCTCCGAGGTTTCCTCATGGGTTAGAATTTATGTCAGTCAGTCAGTAAGTCAGTCAGTAACCTCTGGGGCTTTTTATGTTATAGAATAGATTCGTAAATTTCAAACAACTGATAGTCGGTTTACATTTAGTCAGGCGAGCCGACTGGGTTAAAATTACTCCCAGCTCGATAGCGCTAACCGTTCTCGAGATAGGCTCCCCTCTTATATCTGGTATGAAAATCTGTCAGACGAAATTCGTTTTTTCGGGCTTCCGGTTACACAAAGCTTTGGTTTTATAATTTTTTCCCAAGTTACTTCGGCCGGGAATAAAAAAAGTCTCTTGTTCTTTTTCGCTCCGAGGCTTCCTTATAGGTTCGAATTTATGTCAGTAAGTGAGTGAGTGACCTATGGGGCTTTATATGTTATAGAAGATTCGTAAATTTCAAACACCGATAATCGGTTTACATTTAGTCAGGCGAGCCGACTGGATTAAAATCACTCCCAGCCTGATAGCGCTAACCGTTCTCGAGATAGGCTCCCCTCTTATATCTGGTATGAAAATCTGTCAGACGAAATTCGTTTTTTCGGGCTTCCGGTTACACAAAGCTTTGGTTTTATATTTTTTCCCCATGTTACTTCGGACGGGGAAAAAAAAGATCTCTTGTGCTTTTTCGCTCCGAGGCTTCCTTATAGGTTCGAATTTATGTCAGTCATTTAGTGACCTCTGGGGCTTTATATGTTATAGAAGATTCGTAAATTTCAAACTACCGATAATCGGTTTACATTTAGTCAGGCGAGCCGACTGGATTAAAATCACTCCCAGCCTGATAGCGCTAACCGTTCTCGAGTTAGGCTCCCCTCTTATAACCGGTTTGAAAATCGGTCAGACGAAATTTGTTTTTTTGGGCTTCCGGTTGCACAAAGATTTGGTTTTATAATTTTTCCACAAGTTACTTCGCACGGGGAATAAAAAAGGTCTCTTGTGTTTTTTCGCTGCGAAGCTTCCTTATGGGTTAGATTTTATGTCAGTCAGTGAGTGACCTCTGGGGCTTTATATGTTATAGAAGATTCTTAAATTTCAAACTACCGATAATCGGTTTACATTTAGTCAGGCGAGCCGACTGGATTAAAATTACTCCCAGCTCGATAGCGCAACCGTTTTCGAGATAGGCTCCCCTCTTATATCTGGTATGAAAATCTGTCAGACCAAACTCGTTTTTTCGGGCTTCCGGTTGCACAAAGCTTTGGTTTTATAATTTTTCCCCAAGTGACTTCGGACGGGGAATAAAAAAGGTCTCTTGTATTTTTTCGATCCTGGGCTTCCTTATAGGTTAGAATTTATGTCAGTCAGTGAGTGACTTCTGGGGCGTCATATGGTATAGAAGATTCGTAAATTTCAAACTACCGATAATCGGTTTACATTTAGTCAGGCGAGCCGACTGGATTAAAATTACTCCCAGCTCGATAGCGCTAAACGTTTTCGAGATATTCTCCCCTCTTATATCTGGTATGAAAATCTGTCAGACGAAATTCGTTTTTTCGGGCTTCCGGTTAAACAAAGCTTTGGTTTTATAATTTTTCCGCAAGTTACATCGGACGGGGAATAAAAAAGGTCTCTTGTGCTTTTTCTCTCTGAGGTTTCTTTATGGGTTTGAATTTATGTCAGTCAGTGAGTCAGTGAGCCAGTCAGTCAGTGACCTCTGGGGCTTTATATGTTATAGAAGATTCGAAAATTTCAAACAACCGATAATCGAAAGCCTACGTACTAAAACCGATAATCGGTTTACATTTATTCAGGCGAGCTGACTGGATTAAATTCACTCCCAGCCTGATAGCGCTAAACGTTCTCCAGTTAGGCTCCCCTCTTATATCCGGTTTGAAAATCGGTCAGACGAAATTCGTTTTTTCGGGCTTCCGGTTGCACAAAGCTTTGGTTTTATAATATTTCCACAAGTTACTTCGGACGGGGAATAAAAAAGGTCTCTTGTGTTTTTTCGCTGCGAAGCTTCCTTATGGGTTAGAATTTATGTTAGTCAGTGAGTGACCTCTGGGGCTTTATATGTTATAGAAGATTCGTAAATTTCAAACAACCGATAATCGGTTTACATTTAGTCAGGCGAGCCGACTGGATTAAAATTACTCCCAGCTCGATAGCGCTAACCGTTCTCGAGATAGGCTCCCCTCTTATATCCGGTTTGAAAATCGATCAGACGTAATTCGTTTTTTCGGGCTACCGGTTGCACAAAGATTTGGTTTTATAATTTTTCCCCAAGTGACTTCGGACGGGGAATAAAAAAGGTCTCTTGTGTTTTTTCGCTCCTGGGCTTCCTTATACGTTAGACTTTATGTCAGTCAGTGAGTGACTTCTGGGGCGTCATATGGTATAGAAGATTCGTAAATTTCAAACAACCGATAATCAGTTTATATTTAGTCAGGCGAGCCGACTGGATTAAAATGACTCCCAGCTCGATAGCGCTAACCGTTCTCGAGGTAGGCTCCCCTCTTATATCCGGTATGAAAACCGGTCAGACGAAATTCGTCAGTGAGTGACCTCTGGGGCGTCATATGGTATAGAAGATTCGTAAATTTCAAACAACCGATAATCGGTTTACATTTAGTCAGGCGAGCTGACTGGATTAAAATTACTCCCAGCTCGATAGGGCTAACCGTTCTCGAGATAGGCTCCCCTCTTATATCCGGTATGAAAATTGGTCAGACGAAATTCGTTTTTTCGGGCTTCCGGTTGCACAAAGCTTTGGTTTTTATAATTTTTCCACAAGTTACTTCGGACGGGGAATAAATAAGGTCTCTTGTGTTTTTTCACCCCGAGGCTTCCTTATGGGTTAGAATTTATATCAGTCAGTGAGTGACTTCTGGGGCTTTATATGTTATAGACTCGCGGCTTCACCGCTCGCTGGGGGTTTCGCCCCCAGACCCCTCGGTGGACGCCCCGATCCGACGAACGTCGTTGGAGCTATGTACATATTTACAACGGCTTCCGAACGAACCTATCCCAGGAGACAATGTATTCTCGGTAATGCCTTTTTTTTTTATTTACAATATCTGAATATTTACAACCACTTATTTTAACATGCAAACTTCAATATTACACAACTTAAACATTATTATATTACATATTTATAGGGTGGAAAGCTTATTACCAAGAATACATTATTTATAATAGTTCTTTATATACTATATTTCTTGTGTGAGAAACGCCATCTATAACCCGGTCGGGAGGAACAAGTAAGTGAATATTTTTCGCAGATCTTACCCGGCTAAGCGCGACGTAAAGTTGCCCGTGGGTAAAAGGGTCGGACCGTAAATCTAATCCCACGAAATCTATGTTTTGCCATTGACTTGAGTGGATCGTTACCGCGTAACAAAGTTGGAGGGGAAACTGCCGCCTGTATTTTTCGATTGGACTATTTGGGAAGATCGGAAATTTAAAAGTTATTCTTGGGAAGCCAAAAAGCTCGTCAGAGCCTGTTTTCAGCATGTGATAAGTCGAAGAGTAATTGCGACGATAATTACTTTTGTGCCGTTGACTAAGCCGAGATCAAAATTTAAATTTCGCGTCACCATGCAAACCTATCCTACCTTAAGCCTGAGTACGTGTTCTGGAATTCCTTTCCCTTGAGCCTGATGTAATAGGGCTCATCAACATCTATTCCCGCTCCGTCCTCCTCGGCTACACTGTCGAAACTATATAAATTTTAAATTTCCCCGTCGAGCGCCTGTAGTACTATACCATTAATTTCTTTCACGTTATTATTCAGAGTGCATATTACAACCCTTTTTACACATTCATCAGGCTTCTGTAAAATTAATTGCTGAAAACAAAGTCGATCAATTCGCGAAGCTTAATCACGTAGGATAGCTGTGGTAGTGCCACGAGTTTTTCCTAATTACACCCTTCGCCGAGCTAAAAAAGGTCTGTTGTGTTTTTTCGCTCCGAGGCTTCCTCATGGGTTAGAATTTGTCAGTCAGTCAGTAAGTCAGTCAGTGACCTCTGGGGCTTTTTATGTTATAGAATAGATTCGTAAATTTCAAAAAACTGATAATCGGTTTACATTTAGTCAGGCGAGCCGACTGGGTTAAAATTACTCCCAGCTCGATAGCGCTAACCGTTCTCGAGATAGGCTCCCCTCTTATATCTGGTATGAAAATCTGTCAGACGAAATTCGTTTTTTCGGGCTTCCGGTTACACAAAGCTTTGGTTTTATAATTTTTCCCCAAGTTACTTCGGCCGGGAATAAAAAAAGTCTCTTGTGCTTTTTCGCTCCGAGGCTTCCTTATAGGTTCGAATTTATGTCAGTCAGTGAGTGACATCTGGGGCTTTATATGTTATAGAAGATTCGAAAATTTCAAACACCGATAATCGGTTTACAGTTAGTCAGACGAGCCGACTGGATTAAAATCACTCCCAGCCTGATAGCGCTAACCGTTCTCGAGTTAGGCTCCCCTCTTATAACCGGTTTGAAAATCGGTCAGACGAAATTCGTATTTTTGGGCTTCCGGTTGCACAAAGCTTTGGTTTTATAATTTTTCCCCAAGTTACTTCGGACGGGGAATAAAAAAGGTCTCTTGTGCTTTTTCGTTCCGAGGCTTCCTTATAGGTTCGAATTTATGTCAGTCAGTGAGTGACCTCTGGGGCTTTATATGTTATCGAAGATTCGTAAATTTCAAACAACGGATAATCGGATTACATTTAGTCAGGCGAACCGACTGGATTAAAATCACTCCTAGCCTGATAGCGCTAACCGATCTCGAGTTAAGCTCCCCTCTTATATCCGGTTTGAAAATCGGTCAGACGAAATTTCTTTTTTTCGGGCTTCCGGTTGCACAAAGCTTTGGTTTCATAATTTTTCCCCGAGTTACTTCGGACGGGGAACAAAAAAGGTCTCTTGTGCTTTTTCTCTCTGAGGCTTCCTTGTGGGTTTGAATTTATGTCAGTCAGTGAGTCAGTCAGTCAGTCAGTGAGTGACCTCTGGGGCTTTATATGTTATAGAAGATTCGTAAATTTCAAACAACCGATAATCGAAAGCCTACGAACTAAAACCGATAATCTGTTTACATTTAGTCAGACGAGCCGACTGGATTAAAATCACTCCCAGACTGATAGAGCTAAACGTTCTCCAGTTAGGCTCCCCTCTTATATCCGGTTTGAAAATCGGTCAGACGAAATTCGTTTTTTCGGGCTTCCGGTTGCACAAAGCTTTGGTTTTATAATTTTTCTACAAGTTACTTCGGACGGGGAATAAAAAAGGTCTCTTGTGTTTTTTCGCTGCGAAGCTTCCTTATGGGTTAGAATTTTAGTTAGTCAATGAGTGACCTCTGGGGCTTTATATGTTATAGAAGATTCGTAAATTTCAAACAACCGATAATCGGTTTACATTTAGTCAGGCGAGCCGACTGGATTAAAATTACTCCCAGCTCGATAGCGCTAACCGTTCTCGAGATAGGCTCCCCTCTTATATCTGGTATAAAAACCTGTCAGACGAAATTCGTTTTTTCGGGCTTCCGGTTACACAAAGCTTTGGTTTTATATTTTTTCCCCAAGTTACTTCGGTCGAAGAATAAAAAAAGTCTCTTGTGCTTTTTCGCTCCCAGGCTTCCTTATAGGTTAGAATTTATGTCAGTCAGTGAGTGACTTCTGGGGCGTCATATGGTATAGAAGATTCGTAAATTTCAAACAACCGATAATCAGTTTATATTTAGTCAGGCGAGCCGACTGGATTAAAATGACTCCCAGCTCGATAGCGCTAACCGTTCTCGAGATAGGCTCCCCTCTTATATCCGGTATGAAAACCGGTCAGACGAAATTCGTCAGTGAGTGACCTCTGGGGCGTCATATGGTATAGAAGATTCGTAAATTTCAAACTACCGATAATCGGTTTACATTTAGTCAGGCGAGCTGACTGGATTAAAATTACTCCCAGCTCGATAGGGCTACCGTTCTCGAGATAGGCTCCCCTCTTATATCCGGTTTGAAAATCGATCAGACATAATTCGTTTTTTCGGGCTACCGGTTGCACAAAGCTTTGGTTTTATAATTTTTCCCCAAGTGACTTCGGACGGGGAATAAAAAAGGTCTCTTGTATTTTTTCTCTCCTGGGCTTCCTTATAGGTTAGAATTTATGTTAGTCAGTGAGTGACTTCTGGGGCGTCATATGGTATAGAAGATTCGTAAATTTCAAACTACCGATAATCGGTTTACATTTAGTCGGGCGAGCCGACTGGATTAAAATTACTCCCAGCTCGATAGCGCTAAACGTTTTCGAGATATTCTCCCCTCTTATATCTGGTATGAAAATCTGTCAGACGAAATTCGTTTTTTCGGGCTTCCGGTTACACAAAGCTTTGGTTTTATCATTTTTCCGCAAGTTACATCGGACGGGGAATAAAAAAGGTCTCTTGTGCTTTTTCTCTCTGAGGTTTCTTTATGGGTTTGAATTTATGTCAGTCAGTGAGTCAGTGAGCCAGTCAGTCAGTGACCTCTGGGGCTTTATATGTTATAGAAGATTCGAAAATTTCAAACAACCGATAATCGAAAGCCTACATACTAAAACCGATAATCGGTTTACATTTATTCAGGCGAGCTGACTGGATTAAAATCACTCCCAGCCTGATAGCGCTAAACGTTCTCCAGTTAGGCTCCCCTCTTATATCCGGTTTGAAAATCGGTCAGACGAAATTCGTTTTTTCGGGCTTCCGGTTGCACAAAGCTTTGGTTTTATAATATTTCCACAAGTTACTTCGGACGGGGAATAAAAAAGGTCTCTTGTGTTTTTTCGCTGCGAAGCTTCCTTATGGGTTAGAATTTATGTTAGTCAGTGAGTGACCTCTGGGGCTTTATATGTTATAGAACATTCGTAAATTTCAAACAACCGATAATCGGTTTACATTTAGTCAGGCGAGCCGACTGGATTAAAATTACTCCCAGCTCGATAGCGCTAACCGTTCTCGAGATAGGCTCCCCTCTTATATCCGGTTTGAAAATCGATCAGACGTAATTCGTTTTTTCGGGCTACCGGTTGCACAAAGATTTGGTTTTATAATTTTTCCCCAAGTGACTTCGGACGGGGAATAAAAAAGGTCTCTTGTGTTTTTTCGCTCCTGGGCTTCCTTATAGGTTAGACTTTATGTCAGTCAGTGAGTGACTTCTGGGGCGTCATATGGTATAGAAGATTCGTAAATTTCAAACAACCGATAATCAGTTTATATTTAGTCAGGCGAGCCGACTGGATTAAAATGACTCCCAGCTCGATAGCGCTAACCGTTCTCGAGATAGGCTCCCCTCTTATATCCGGTATGAAAACCGGTCAGACAAAATTCGTCAGTGAGTGACCTCTGGGGCGTCATATGGTATAGAAGATTCGTAAATTTCAAACAACCGATAATCGGTTTACATTTAGTCAGGCGAGCTGACTGGATTAAAATTACTCCCAGCTCGATAGGGCTAACCGTTCTCGAGATAGGCTCCCCTCTTATATCCGGTATGAAAATTGGTCAGACGAAATTCGTTTTTTCGGGCTTCCCGTTGCACAAAGCTTTGGTTTTTATAATTTTTCCACAAGTTACTTCGGACGGGGAATAAATAAGGTCTCTTGTGTTTTTTCACCCCGAGGCTTCCTTATGGGTTAGAATTTATATCAGTCAGTGAGTGACTTCTGGGGCTTTATATGTTATAGACTCGCGGCTTCACCGCTCGCTGGGGGTTTCGCCCCCAGACCCCTCGGTGGACGCCCCGATCCGACGAACGTCGTTGGAGCTATGTACATATTTACAACGGCTTCCGAACGAACCTATCCCAGGAGACAATGTATTCTCGGTAATGCCTTTTTTTTTATTTACAATATCTGAATATTTACAACAACTTATCTTAACATGCAAACTTCAATATTACACAACTTAAACATTATTATATTACATATTTATAGGGTGGAAAGCTTATTACCAAGAATACATTATTTATAATAGTTCTTTATATACTATATTTCTTGTGTGAGAAACGCCATCTATAACCCGGTCGGGAGGAACAAGTAAGTGAATATTTTTCGCAGATCTTACCCGGCTAAGCGCGACGTAAAGTTGCCCGTGGGTAAAAGGGTCGGACCGTAAATCTAATCCCACGAAATCTATGTTTTGCCATTGACTTGAGTGGATCGTTACCGCGTAACAAAGTTGGAGGGGAAACTGCCGCCTGTATTTTTCGATTGGACTATTTGGGAAGATCGGAAATTTAAAAGTTATTCTTGGGAAGCCAAAAAGCTCGTCAGAGCCTGTTTTCAGCATGTGATAAGTCGAAGAGTAATTGCTACGATAATTACTTTTGTGCCGTTGACTAAGCCGAGATCAAAATTTAAATTTCGCGTCACCATGCAAACCTATCCTACCTTAAGCCTGAGTACGTGTTCTGGAATTCCTTTCCCTTGAGCCTGATGTAATAGGGACTCATCAACATCTATTCCCGCTCCGTCCTCCTCGGCTACACTGTCGAAACTATATAAATTTTAAATTTCCCCGTCGAGCGCCTGTAGTACTATACCATTAATTTCTTTCACGTTATTATTCAGAGTGCATATTACAACCCTTTTTACACATTCATCAGGCTTCTGTAAAATTTATTTGCTGAAAACAAAGTCGATCAATTCGCGAAGCTTAATCACGTAGGATAGCTGTGGTAGTGCCACGAGTTTTTCCTAATTACACCCTTCGCCGAGCTAAAAAAGGTCTGTTGTGTTTTTTCGCTCCGAGGCTTCCTCATGGGTTAGAATTTATGTCAGTCAGTCAGTAAGTCAGTCAGTGACCTCTGGGGCTTTTTATGTTATAGAATAAATTCGTAAATTTCAAACAACTGATAATCGGTTTACATTTAGTCAGGCGAGCCGACTGGGTTAAAATTACTCCCAGCTCGATAGCGCTAACCGTTCTCGAGATAGGCTCCCCTCTTATATCTGGTATGAAAATCTGTCAGACGAAATTCGTTTTTTCGGGCTTCCGGTTACACAAAGCTTTGGTTTTATAATTTTTCCCCAAGTTACTTCGGCCGGGAATAAAAAAAGTCTCTTGTGCTTTTTCGCTCCGAGGCTTCCTTATAGGTTCGAATTTATGTCAGTCAGTGAGTCACCTCTGGGGCTTTATATGTTATAGAAGATTCGAAAATTTCAAACACCGATAATCGGTTTACAGTTAGTCAGGCGAGCCGACTGGATTAAAATCACTGCCAGCCTGATAGCGCTAACAGTTCTCGAGTTAGGCTCCCCTCTTATAACCGGTTTGAAAATCGGTCAGACGAAATTCGTATTTTTGGGCTTCCGGTTGCACAAAGCTTTGGTTTTATAATTTTTCCACAAGTTACTTCGGACTGGGAATAAAAAAGGTCTCTTGTGTTTTTTCGCTGCGAAGCTTCCTTATGGGTTAGATTTTATGTCAGTCAGTGAGTGACCTCTGGGGCTTTATATGTTATAGAAGATTCGTAAATTTCAAACAACCGATAATCGGTTTACATTTAGTCAGGCGAGCCGCCTGGATTAAAATTACTCCCAGCTGGTTAGCGCTAACCGTTTACGGGATAGGCTCCCCTCTTATATCTGGTATGAAAATCTGTCAGACGAAATTCGTTTTTTTGGGCATCCGGTTACACAAAGCTTTGGTTTTATAATTTTTCCCCAAGTTACTTCGGACGGGGAATAAAGAAGGTCTCTTGTGCTTTTTCGCTCCGAGGCTTCCTTATAGGTTCGAATTTATGTCAGTCAGTGAGTGACCTCTGGGGCTTTATATGTTATAGAAGATTCGTAAATTTCAAACAACGGATAATCGGATTACATTTAGTCAGGCGAACCGACTGGATTAAAATCACTCCTAGCCTGATAGCGCTAACCGATCTCGAGTTAAGCTCCCCTCTTATATCCGGTTTGAAAATCGGTCAGACGAAATTCGTTTTTTCGGGCTTCCGGTTGCACAAAGCTTTGGTTTTATAATTTTTCCCCGAGTTACTTCGGACGGGGAACAAAAAAGGTCTCTTGTGCTTTTTCTCTCTGAGGCTTCCTTGTGGGTTTGAATTTATGTCAGTCAGTGAGTCAGTCAGTCAGTCAGTGAGTGACCTCTGGGGCTTTATATGTTATAGAAGATTCGTAAATTTCAAACAACCGATAATCGAAAGCCTACGAACTAAAACCGATAATCTGTTTACATTTAGTCAGGCGAGCCGACTGGATTAAAATCACTCCCAGACTGATAGAGCTAAACGTTCTCCAGTTAGGCTCCCCTCTTATATCCGGTTTGAAAATCGGTCAGACGAAATTCGTTTTTTCGGGCTTCCGGTTGCACAAAGCTTTGGTTTTATAATTTTTCTACAAGTTACTTCGGACGGGGAATAAAAAAGGTCTCTTGTGTTTTTTCGCTGCGAAGCTTCCTTATGGGTTAGAATTTTAGTTAGTCAATGAGTGACCTCTGGGGCTTTATATGTTATAGAAGATTCGTAAATTTCAAACAACCGATAATCGGTTTACATTTAGTCAGGCGAGCCGACTGGATTAAAATTACTCCCAACTCGATAGCGCTAACCGTTCTCGAGATAGGCTCCCCTCTTATATCTGGTATAAAAACCTGTCAGACGAAATTCGTTTTTTTGGGGCTTCCGGTTACACAAAGCTTTGGTTTTATATTTTTTCCCCAAGTTACTTCGGTCGAAGAATAAAAAAAGTCTCTTGTGCTTTTTCGCTCCGAGGCTTCCTTATAGGTTAGAATTTATGTCAGTCAGTGAGTGACTTCTGGGGCGTCATATGGTATAGAAGATTCGTAAATTTCAAACAACCGATAATCAGTTTATATTTAGTCAGGCGAGCCGACTGGATTAAAATGACTCCCAGCTCGATAGCGCTAACCGTTCTCGAGATAGGCTCCCCTCTTATATCCGGTATGAAAACCGGTCAGACGAAATTCGTCAGTGAGTGACCTCTGGGGCGTCATATGGTATAGAAGATTCGTAAATTTCAAACTACCGATAATCGGTTTACATTTAGTCAGGCGAGCTGACTGGATTAAAATTACTCCCAGCTCGATAGGGCTAACCGTTCTCGAGATAGGCTCCCCTCTTATATCCGGTATGAAAATTGGTCAGACGAAATTCGTTTTTTCGGGCTTCCGGTTGCACAAAGCTTTAGTTTTTATAATTTTTCCACAAGTTACTTCGGATGGGGAATAAATAAGGGGAATAAATAAGGTCTCTTGTGTTTTTTCACCCCGAGGCTTCCTTATGGGTTAGAATTTATGTCAGTCAGTGAGTGACTTCTGGGGCTTTATATGTTATAGACTCGCGGCTTCACCGCTCGCTGGGGGTTTCGCCCCCAGACCCCTCGGTGGACGCCCCGATCCGACGAACGTCGGGGGAGCTATGTACATATTTACAACGGCCTCCGAACGAACCTATCCCAGGAGACAATGTATTCTCGGTAATGCCTTTTTTTTTATTTATAATATCGGAATATTTACAATCACTTCTTTTAACATGCAAACTTCAATATTACACAACTTAAACATTAGTAGAGGGATAATGCCGGTCCTGACCAAAGTACCGTTATTCCCCCACCACCACCCCATGCCGCCTTTCGCGCGCCAAGTTCAAATATATGCCGTCTTTCGCGAGCCTAAATCACTTTCACCTTCTATCAGCTGGACCCGCAGCATCCCAAATGGACCACAGCATCCGCGAATTTCCCCGAATTAATTTTTTAATTTTTTTTAATTTGATATTTTTATTTTTTTAATTAAATTGATTTGCATATCCGCGAATATATGCCACCTTTCGCGAGCCTAGATCACTTTCACTTTCTACTGGACCACAGCATCCGCGACTTTTTCGTTGATCTGTGTCAAGATCCGCGACTTTTTCGCGTATCTGGACCACAGCATCCGCGAATATAAATTTTTATTTTTTTATATGCCGCCTTTCGCGAGCTTAGATCACTTTCTATCAGCTGGACCCGCAGCATCCCCAAGGTGGGGGGGTTCCGACTTGATGCATTATAGTGTATATATTAAATACATGATCAGGGTTACCAACCTTGCATGAGTTCAAATTTGTTATAATGTATATTAAATCTATATGATCAGGTTTACCAACCTATGTATGGGTTCAAACTTGATATAGTGTATATATTAAATATATGATCAGGGTTACCAACCTTGCATGAGTTCAAATTTATTATAATGTATATTAAATCTATAGGATCAGGTTTACCAACCTATGTGTGTGTGTATTATAGTGTATATTAAAATATATGATCAGAGTTACCAATCCTGGATTACTGTGTATAGAACAGATCTGTCAACATTTTCTTCGGTGGGAAATTCAAACTATATTAGCAGACGCATTATAGTGTATAGTAAATTATATGACTGTTGACGACTTCGATATCGGGTTCAAACTTGATATGTGTGTGTGTGTGTGTGTGTGTGTGTGTGTGTGTGTGTGTGTGTGTGTGTGTTATATAGTGTATATATTAAAATATATGATCAGGATTACCAATCTTACATTATTGTGTGTGTGTATAGAGCAGATCTACCAACATTTTTTTCTCTTCTGTAGTGGGAAATTCAAACTATATGATCATAATTGTTACTCTCTCTCTCTCTCACATTTGAATGTAAGTAAAACTATCTCTCTTGTTGTCAAACGTTATGTTCAATCCGTTTTCTCCTCTCCCTCTCTCTCTCTTTCTCTCTCTCTCTCACTGTGTACATTGAGTAAATAATTTTAGCTCTCTCTCTCTCTCTCTCTCACACACTTGTTGTGTATGTCTCTCTCTCTCTGTGTGGTCAGTACCGCGCGCATGTATATGAAATTAGAAAGTTTATATTTATTCGACAAATATTAACGCCCTCTCTCTCTCTCTCTCGCTCGCAGACGTCGGAAGCAATTCCTAGTTTATAATGTAATTACCTGTGCGTGTATGTCTCTCTCTCGCTGCAAACGTTGACAAGAATTCCCCTACTGCTGCTGCAAACATCGGTAGAAATTCCTACATACAAATATTTGGTAGCACCAATAAGGTATGATTTGAATCTTTCGATGTAGCATTTCACATAATTTAATGTACTTTACAAATAGAGGTTTACAACGAAATAAATTAAAATAAACTATAATTTGTTTTAAATGGCCTTCAGTAAGTAACTATGCTAAACCATTGTAATACAAGAGGTCATTGACACGACTTTACACTGACACATTGCAGTCTCTCACTCTCTCTCTCTCTCGCTCTCTCTCTCTCTCTCTAGGTTAAGCTGGTGTTGTACGTTACTAAAATGATAGCAAATATTTTCATTCTAAGCATGTATTACTGTTTAGTAATAATTACAACCCAACAAAGGATATATAAGTTTGTGTACATGGATTTGTGTGTGTGTGTGTGTGTGTGTGTGTGTGTGTGTGTGTGTGTGTGTTCTATGTAAATAGTTTGTACATCAATGAATAATATAATCGTGATAGTTTTAATGTAATGTGTATTGTGTATTGCTACTGCTGCTGCAAACGCCGGTAGAAATTCCTACATACAAATATTTGACAGCACCAATAAGGTATGATTTGAATCTTTCGATGTAGCATTTCAAATAATTTAATGTACTTTACAAATAATTGCTTTCATGTTCAGAGGTTTATAATGAAATAAATTAAAATAAACCATAATTTGTTTTAAATGATTAAATATATATTTACAGCACTGTACACAACTTAAAATATAGTTTACAAACCGTTATAATACAATTATTCAAAATACATTTTACATTGATTAAATATATATATCACAAACAAACATTGTTATATAAAATAAATACAATATTAATAATTTTGACATTGCAAGATTTTTAAATAATAATTTCACGGCTGTAGATACAGTTCACAAGGAAGTTTATCTGTAACATAACAATACAGTCGATATTAGAATCACGGATACGATAAATATTCAATTATCACATGCACACATACACAGTCAGTGGAAAGAAAGAATCAAATGCGTTAAGTAAGTAAACTTTTTTCAAATATGTGTCATTTTTCATAAGTTAATGTACTTTCAAATAATTTCTAATCAAACCAAATATTATTCACTGGAACTTTGTAAATACTGCTTAGAATCAATGATACATTTATCACATAAAGTTAATGTACTTTCAAATAATTTCTAATCGAACCGGATATTATTCAATGATACATTTATCATGTACATACAAATTCAATTATTAAAGTGTTAAGTACAGTGAGTTGAAACTACACACACACACACACACACACACACACACACACACACACACACACACACACACACACACACACATACATCAATAAATTGTTTGTTAACACGATTGCTACTTACGACACAATCTCCACCTGTATTGTTTGATTCCTCGTCCCTCGATACACTAAATGTAGTTCTTTGGGTTTGATATGCCTGAAAACGTTTTTCTCAAAACCCTTCACAAACACATATTTATATATATATACGTGTATGTGATGTTAACAATGAAACAAGATTGTCGTACGGTGTCTCTCCTTCGCTCCATCTAAGTCTATGATAATTTGACGTTAACCAGTGGTTTGTCCTAACGTATTTGGGATTCGTAACGGATGTAGCAGGCGGAGTCAAAATCCAATGTCTACCAGCAAATCTCAGAACGTCCATGATTGACAGTTCCTTCACAATATATTTTCCGTTGTCGTCGAAAAAGCACTGGAAGTCAATTATAACCGCAGTGTTATCCATAATACTGTAAGACAAAGAAACCACACATTACAAACTCTATATATATTATGTTTAAACATACAAATATCGTTGCGATATTAATATGTGAACTTACGTTTACAGACGTCTGGACTGAAGCACCGAGAGACGTCAACTGACGAAAGAAACAAGTGTTGAGGTGGTTACTATACATGGAGACGAATTTTTTTAGCAGGTGGAGAGGTGTCGTTGTTCTCCATGTTGATGCGTTGTCGTATTCGATAATGACCGTATGCAAGCGTATCATGACCATTGTCTAATATATAGCGCTTATCATCATACGGTGACAACGCTTGCTTATTTACACGCATCGTGTACAGCGTATGATGATCGCTACGTAAACAAAGCGCACTGGTAGAAAACTGACAATGATCAGTGAGACACTTGCGATACATATCGTGTCGCAGACTCCTCTTAATCGCAACTCGAGGCACACCTTTACATACACGTTTTTGACACTCTTTGGTAGGATCTTCGTGGGCCACAAGGAACGAATAACATTTCGCACGGAGACCCACGAATTCTCTAATAGGACGACCACACGTTTCATCCTTGAACAGTCCGACAACCTTTTTGTTCTTAAGGCTATAACAAGGATGAGACGTAGGGTAATCCGATGTGTCAAAAACGTGTAGGTCCTTCTTCATGTCTGCATACAAGTCTGATGTTTGAATGCTATACATCAGACTGTCTGTATCTGTCATTAACAATTTAACGTTGCGACCGTACTTGGCGACAGCATAACGATAATGAAAGTCGTACATTATCGTTTTGCTAACGTCAAGCACCGTGAAGCCGACATACACGGGACGGGAAAGAACAATGGATTTTTTACGGAGTGAGAGCCCCACCAGATCGTTCGTATAACGAATCATACGTTTTAGCCTAGGTGTGGAAACTAGTTTTTGAAGCCGTCGTTCATTCGAGACTAGTTCAAAGTCTATATGTTTCCGTACGTTCTCCAGCGACTTACCGTATACGGCGTTGTTCATCAGTTTGAAAAGGTCTTTTTCAAAGCTGTTGACGGCTGCTTGCCTCTTGCGGGTGTTGAAATCGATAAACGGTTTCAACCAAGCGCTTTGCTTAAAACACAACACCCTATGAGTCGCTTTCAGCTCTAAGCCAAGACTTAAATACAATTTCAAATTTCGATAATGGAGAACGTAATTTTGTTTGTCCTCCAAAGTTGTTAACAACTTCTCTACGGATGACCCTGATTCGTTATACGATGATCTGTATATACTCTCGTGTAAACGTTTGGAAAAGGGAGAAAGGATATCAGGTGTTACGCGCTGGCGCACAGGTGCAAGCGGGTAGTCGGAATGCAGGTCGTGTAAGGTATTAGGATAGTGTAGGTCGACTTCGAGGATGTACCCGATGTCGGAATCATCACTCACATTACGTACGTCCAAGGACTCGATTTCGTTACGATCGAGCCATCGGAAGTCTGCGTAAGGGAGTGGTTGCGACATGGCTGCACCGTATAAATTATTACAGTCCGTATACAGAATGAAGGAGGTCGGTTTCGATACATCGTACTGATCTGGAATCAGAGGATTGTTAGCGACTGCATGACGGTTGGATATCATCGCGCAGCCTCCGCGAATCCCAGACTCGACGAACAGATGCAGATTTATTTCTGTCAACAGTTCTAATTCGACCCCTGTCATTTTTAGCATCGCGTTCCAAGCGAGTCCGGGAAGCGAGTAAAAATGACACGGGTCCAAGCAGTAATCGCGTAAGGCCATGTCTCGGAAACTTTCAAAGACATCGGCCAGCAGCATTACGTCTGTCAACAAATACAAATCATGGTAATCTCCAAACGTACGCAGATTGAATGCACTCCACACGTTTTGCGCGTGCTCGTAATCTGCGGTCGAAATAGATGATTCCATCAACCGGTTATCAAAGTGTTCACGAGCGGGTAGACTTGTTTCGTTGAACCGATCAATACTGTCAACGTACTCGTATGGGTATACCCCCTTGCGTACGAGCAGATTGGTCTGTTCATCGAAACCCCGTCTAAGCATTTCCTCTCTGAGCAAAGGAAATTGGCTCCCGGACGTGGACAGATTGGTAACGAGTGTGTCCAGAGAGCGATTAAGAAATTGAAAAGAGTCTACGAAACGCAAGGGACCCAGGGAGAACGACACGTAACGCTCACCGGATGTTGCAATGCAGGATACGTGTTGGTCCTTATATTTTCCTAAACCCTGCATTAAATGGTGACAGTCGTAGCCACGAAGGTTGTGAAAGAAGACAGGGATATGACGAGGCATCCTGTAGCTTAGATTACAGCTATTGTGGGCTGCTCCCAAGAATTTCCCCGTAAGATGACAATGATTGCGTACCTTGTCATCGTCTGTCAAAGGGCGCTCACACAAATGACAAACGGTGGCGTTAGTGAACACAACATTGTCATCATCGGACATAATTATTTGTACGTTATGTCGTACTACCTTCATCATATCCTCGGCGTCTTTCATCAACCACGAGAAGAAAGTGTCTACGACGTTTTCACCTCGATAAACTTTAGCCTCTCTCCAGAGTCTGTGTGTATGATCAACGATAGCATAGGAGAAACCTGACGGAATATGCATCGCTTCGTATGATGTGGACGATACAGGAGGAGAAGTTATTTTCTGACGGGCACCGTTGCTATCAACTGAGTAGAATTCACCTAACTCGTGCACTGTCGTCGGGACGTTGTTACCAGGTGAACACGTTTGAAGCGGAGTGATGAGGGACTCGAAGTCGGCGTAGACGGTAAAGGGTACTTTAAGACAGTGCGCGTAATTTTTAAATGACATAAACTTCTCCTCCTCTGTGGGCATTTTGGTTTTCTGCTCGCCGTGAGGTGTGCAGTAGGGGAGATGATCGGACAGACCATGTTCTGTGGAGAAACGATGCAGGCAGTAGTCGCAGTAAAATGATTTATGCTCATGTTTTGTAAGGGATGATAACAATTTATTAATGCTACTGATAAGACAGTAGTGTTTTCGGCTATTTGTATCGGACAGAAGTAAAAGATTAACGTGATGTAATCTGTCCTTATTGGGGGTAATTCTTAACGGATAAACCTCATTTTTTGATTCGTTTCTGATATTGTCTTCTATATTATAGCCGAAAACGTTTATAGAAATGTTGGGATTCTGTGTTTCAAATTTAGAAAGTGAGTTTATAGAAACAGGGTACTCGATACCGGACATATTTAAAGTGTTTATGAAGGGAGCGTATTTTGAAACAAATTCTTTATGCTTTTGTTGAGGGTGTATGTGAGCTAGTACGGACCATAGAAAACACATTTCATCTTGGGGGTTCTTGATGTTGACTACTGCCTTGGTGAGTGAGAGTTTTCGCGGGGTTGGAAGGTAGGAGGACGCTGCTAGAGGCCGGTACCGTCCAACAACCAGTTCCAGCTTCAGTACAGCATCCACCGACCATCCGCTCCCGTCACGGGTAAAATTGGATATGCTATTCATGATTTTATCGTAGGATTCATCGAGTAGACAGTTCAACTCGTCGTTGTCGTCCGTGAGCAACGTGCGACAACGTCCGTGGAAGACGGCGTCTTTGGTTACCTCTTTTTCTTCGCCGTTGTCACCATCTAACACAGTTTTAGTGAAACGTATCCTGCACGCAATATGCCATTTGATACTGCGTAAACGTGCTTGTTCTGCCAGAATATCCTTGCACAATAAAGGTCGCACCTCAGTCATTATCGGTACTATATCTTGATCTTCTTCTGTGTCCGAGTACACGGGCAGGTAATTAAACGTTATGAGGGATCCTCTAATACTCGTGTTTCGCACGATATAAAATCGTGTCATATCTGAAACAATAGGAACACATGTATTAGCTAATAGGAATGATGAATAACACACACACACACACACACACACACACACACACACACACACACAAATTCATGTTTGAGGTAAATAGATAGTACACGTTAGTAATAGGCTAGTTTATTGCAAACTGTGAAGATGACAGCTACTCCTGATTTTAGCATTGAAAGTGAAAGAAGAAAATCGTTCAAGTATTGGGAAGTGACGTTTGTCAGCCCCAGCGAGTTAGCGTTTGCCGACTTTTACTACTATCCGCTAAATTATGATGTTTGTGGACATAGTATATCATTCATAGACGATAGAGTTAAATGCTTTTGTTATGGAATTGAATTAGTTCATTGGAGAGAAGGTGACATACCTATGGTGGAACATGAAAAATTTTCTCCGTCATGTCAATTTCTAAACGATGTCAAGAGACAATACATTGGGGAAGAAGGCGACAAACCTATGTCAGAACATAAAACATTTTCTCTGTCATATCAATTTCTAAACAACATCAAGAGACTATCTTGTACATGTTAGACAGAGTTGAATCATATGTTAATTCATATCAAGCAAGTTTTGTTTGCTACATAATTATAGAGAGAGAGAGAGAGAGAGAGACAATTGGTATTTAAAAAATTTTTACCTTGTTGAGGATGTCCCTGTTCCTGCTGATGTTCTGGATTCTGTTGAAGGTCAGACATGGTGATATTCAGACGTGAGAGTGAATACTGAAAAACAAAGAAACTGTTATAACGCTGGTAATATGTTAGTGTATCTTAAACGCTTTATATCACACAAAGTAAATTAGAATATCAATTTGTAACATACAATTTGTAGCGCAGTAGTGTTCAGCAACGCGAACGAGTGTAAGTAAGACGCTGTTGTGATGTTCACCGGTTATATATATTGTGATGGCAGCGGTATGCGAACATCTGCTCTCCGGTACCAGCGGTGGACACAGCGACCCAATCCGGCATCAGCAGTCATCGAGACGTAACCAACTTCGTGTTCGGAGCTAGCCAATCAGCGATGCCAGTTAGTTAATAAAACCTGGGTCGGCAGAAAATTTTGAACACTTCATCGCTACGCCATCGAACACACTTCATCTCATCTCCTCTCTCGAACGACAACGGGGCGGTGTCAGTCGGAAGGAACGGCGTTCTTGCGTCTTCACCCTCCAGTTCCGCGCCAGCGATGGATTTCGCTGGGTCGGCAGCCGACTCTACAACCAGTGCCGGAAGAAGAGGAGGACTGCAGTACGCCACGAACAGCGGGCACTACCAACATCGCCGTTCTCGCAACTCGGTCCTTTTTAGGGCCACCAAAAACACTAGAGTGTACGATTGGTGCCAGTTGTCATGTGGCAAGCCTTTTGTCCGGTGACAATATATAGTGCAAGCGTTGATGTGTGTGTGTGCAACTGTACTAAAAAAGCTGTTATGCGCATGCGCAAATAATTCAAATGCATATGTGTAGATGACTGAAAAGAGATGATATAAAAGTGGAAATTGTTTGCACGAAAACGTACAGGGAGTGGCTATATGGAGATGAAACCGATCACTGCAATCGATTACGTGCATTGGGATGATCCTAACGAGTTGGTTAATAGATTGAGACTGTTAATGGCTTCTCAAAGTAGTGGCCATACTGGTCATAGGAATGAATCGTTTCGATATTGGAAGAATTACGTGAAGCTGGTATTATCATATAAAAGCAGACGCACCGTTCTATAACCACCAGTTCTTTATAAATATGACTATAGACATGATATGTACAGCTAACGCTTGAAGTATACTGTGTCAAACATGTGTTTCTCGCTGCTTACTGTTAACATATTTATAATGAAAATATATACATTCATAGTACAAATATAAACAAGTAAAACATTTGTAGATCTGAATACGAACTCTGAAAACTATCGTACATATTGTACCAATAATGCAAAACGGTCTTTCTCAAGTTAGCGCATAAGACATTTTCCAGTAAACGTAAACTTTATTCAGTTCAAGAACATGCAATTAGCAGCCGATTGTTCTTGTGTGTGTGTGTGTGTGTGTGTGTGTGTGTGTGTGTGTGTGTGTGTGTGTGTGTGTGTGTGTGTGTGTGTGTGTGTGTGTGTGTGTGTGTGTGTGTGTGTGTGTGTGTGTGAAGTTAACATGGTCAATAAATGAAGGTAGATATAGAATCGGCTTTGATCGATTCATAATTGTTTCCAGCGAAGTATAAAAGTAGTTGCGTTGTAGTAATGTAATCGGTCCTCTTGCTAACACATGATGGCGATGAAGAAGGAGGAACGACTTGCGTATGATATAAGGAAAAACTATCATGCATTACAACATGGTATCAGAGAAAGCGACGAGAAGTTTAGAAAAAAATTACAGACCGATTCTGGAACCGTTAGAAGCTATTTCACGAAAGTTAAGTGGTGATATAATGGAGGTGGGGAGGAGGAGAAGAAGAGCCTACACAACATGTAATAACTGAAAACGAAAGTGGCACGCAGAGTCATAACGCTTCTCATTTCAGTGACAATAGCGCATGGAACCCTAACACTTTACATTTCAGTGACGATTCATTAGCAAACAAATATATGCGTTTGTGCGAATCGGCTGACTGTAAACGGATTATAGATCGTATGTATGGTGTTCGATACGAAGGTGGTAAATTTATGATAGGTGATTCAAATGTGAAAATCGATGATAACGACAACTTTCATGTCAAAGGAAAAATTTACGAGGGTACACCTGGTCTGTATGAACTTTTGTTTATGAAACTACCGAAAAAATACAATAAGGACGATATGAGGAAATACAAGTTCATACTACTAGCAACCAACAGACATATGATGAAATTAATTTCTATTTTTAATTTATTTGTGTGTGCGTATGTTTGACTGTAGTGCAGATTCTAATTTACAAAGTTTTGATGAATACTATTTGAAAGGACATTAACTTATGAGGAATTAATTTCTATTTTTAATTTATTTCACTATACACCTCTGAACCTATATGTAATTATTTGTAAACTGCGTTACCTGTTGCAGCAAACGTTAACACTAGAACGATTATATTATTATTATTCAGTGATATATACAATTTACTTATCATATAATCTGTATTTTTGTTTTACATATTTTGGATGAAAATTACATACCACTCTTTCATACAGTATTTTTAAATTAATAAAACAGTGATTTTGTATTATTACTGTGTGTGTGCGTATGTTTGAATGTAGTGCAGATTCTAATTTACAAAGTTTTGATGAAAGGACATTAACTTATGATGAAATTAATTTCTATTTTTAATTTATTTCACTATACGTCTCTGAACCTATATGTAATTAATTATTTGTAAACTGCGTTACCTGTTGCAGCAAACGATAACACTAGAACGATTATATTATTATTATTCAGTGATATATACATACAATTTACTTATTAGACACTTCAAGGATTGTAACGTCTTACAATGACTATAGCATATTTAAATCTGTTATCAGTTTTATTGGACCTTGTGTGTGATTACGTTGCGTGTGTACGTTGTATGTATGTGTGCGTGTTTACGTTGCGTGTGCGTCTGTGTATGATTACGTTGCGTGTGCGTCTGTGTGTGTTTACGTTGCGTATGCGTCTGTGTGTGATTACGTTGGGTGTGCGTCTGTGTGTGTTAACGTTGCGTATGCGTCTGTGTGTGATTACGTTGCGTGTGCGTCTGTGTGTGTGTGCACGTTGCGTGTGTACGTTGTATGTATGTGTGTGTGTTTACGTTGCGTGTGCGTCTGTGTGTGATTACGTTGCGTGCGCGTCTGTGTGTGTTTACGTTGCGTATGCGTCTGTGTGTGATTACGTTGCGTGTGCGTTTGTGTGTGTGTGTGTGTGTGTGTGTGTGTGTGCACGTTGCGTGCGCACGTTGTATTGATCATACACACACACACACACACACACACACACACACACATGTATTAAATTCAATAAATAATGTGCTTGATAATGCAAATAATTTTTACGTTTAAATAAAATCCTAAAATATATCTTCAATTAGAAGTGAGACATAATAATTTGATCATACACACACGCGTGCGCACACACACACACACACATGTATTAAATTCAATAAATAATAATGCGCTTGATGATGTTTTAATGCAAATAATTTAAGAAAGTCTACATTCCACTTTCATAAGGAAATGGTCACCGCTTACAGCTATGCATGTATGTACATGTCCACAACAGAATGAGAGAGATATAAATGTCATCATTCGCGGTGACCTACTTTCTAAATTTGTTACATTAAAAATGTTTGTTTAAAGCAATATTTCAGAGAATTGTAACAGACATAATAATAATTTGATCATACACACACACACACACACACACACACACACACACACACACATGTATTAAATTCAATAAATAATGCGCTTGATAATGTTTTTACGTTTAAATAAAATCCTAAAATATATCTTCAATTAGAAGTGAGACATAATAATTTGATCATACACACACGCGTGCGCACACACACACACACACACATGTATTAAATTCAATAATGCGCTTGATGATGTTTTAATGCAAATAATTTAAGAAAGTCTACATTCCACTTTCATAAGGAAATGGTCACTGCTTACAGCTACGCATGTCCACAACAGAATTAGAGAGATATAAATGTCATCATTCGCTATGACCTGCTTTCTAAATTTGTTACATTAAAAATGTTTGTTTAAAGCAATATTTCAGAGAATTGTAACAGACATAATAATAATTTGATCACACACACACACACACACACACACACACACACACACACACACACACACACACACACACACACACACACACACACACACACACACACACACACACACACACACACACATGTATTAAATTCAATAAATAATGCACTTGATAATGTTTTTACGTTTAAATAAATCTGTACACTCACCAACTAGTATGTGTGTTGTCTATACACCCTTAATGATGAAAGTTGTGTGTGTATACTGACGCTGTACAATACTACAACAGTCTTCAACTATTTAAAAAATGTGGTGATAGCTTTCACGCAGGTGGTCAAATGAGAAATTGCTACTATAAAAAAAAATACGGTAAGAATATATTTCAGACAATTGTAAAGACATAATAATTTGATCATACACACACACACACACACACACACACACACACACACACACACACACACATGTATTAAATTCAATAAATAATGTGCTTGATAATGCAAATAATTTTTACGTTTAAATAAAATCCTAAAATATATCTTCAATTAGAAGTGAGACATAATAATTTGATCATACACACACGCGTGCGCACACACACACACACACACACACACATGTATTAAATTCAATAAATAATAATGCGCTTGATGATGTTTTAATGCAAATAATTTAAGAAAGTCTACATTCCACTTTCATAAGGAAATGGTCACCGCTTACAGCTATGCATGTATGTACATGTCCACAACAGAATGAGGGAGATATAAATGTCATCATTCGCGGTGACCTACTTTCTAAATTTGTTACATTAAAAATGTTTGTTTAAAGCAATATTTCAGAGAATTGTAACAGACATAATAATAATTTGATCACACACACACACACACACACACACACACACACACACACACACACACACACACACACACACACACACACATGTATTAAATTCAATAAATAATGCGCTTGATAATGTTTTTACGTTTAAATAAATCTGTACACTCACCAACTAGTATGTGTGTTGTCTATACACCCTTAATGATGAAAGTTGTGTGTGTATACTGACGCTGTACAATACTACAACAGTCTTCAACTATTTAAAAAATGTGGTGATAGCTTTCACGCAGGTGGTCAAATGAGAAATTGCTACTATAAAAAAAAATACGGTAAGAATATATTTCAGACAATTGTACAGACATAATAATTTGATCACACACACACACACACACACACACACACACACACACACACACACACACACACACACACACACACACATGTATTAAATTCAATAAATAATGTGCTTGATAATGCAAATAATTTTTACGTTTAAATAAAATCCTAAAATGTATCTTCAATTAGAAGTGAGACATAATAATTTGATCATACACACACGCGTGCGCACACACACACACATGTATTAAATTCAATAAATAATAATGCGCTTGATGATGTTTTAATGCAAATAATTTAAGAAAGTCTACATTCCACTTTCATAAGGAAATGGTCACCGCTTACAGCTATGCATGTATGTACATGTCCACAACAGAATGAGAGAGATATAAATGTCATCATTCGCGGTGACCTACTTTCTAAATTTGTTACATTAAAAATGTTTGTTTAAAGCAATATTTCAGAGAATTGTAACAGACATAATAATAATTTGATCATACACACACACACACACACACACACACACATGTATTAAATTCAATAAATAATAATGCGCTTGATGATGTTTTAATGCAAATAATTTAGGAAAGTCTACATTCCACTTTCATAAGGAAATGGTCACCGCTTACAGCTATGCATGTCCACAACAGAATTAGAGAGATATAAATGTCATCATTCGCGGTGACCTGCTTTCTAAATTTGTTACATTAAAAAATGTTTGTTTAAAGCAATATTTCAGAGAATTGTAACAGACATAATAATAATTTGATCACACACACACACACACACACATGTATTAAATTCAATAAATAATGCGCTTGATAATGTTTTTACGTTTAAATAAATCTGTACACTCACCAACTAGTATGTGTGTTGTCTATACACCCTTAATGATGAAAGTTGTGTGTGTATACTACAACAGTCTTTCAACTATTTAAAAAATGCAGTGATAGCTTTCACGCAGGCGGTCAAATGAGAAATTGCCGCTATAAAAAAAAAAATACGGTAAGAATATATTTCAGACAATTGTACCAGACATAATAATTTGATCATACACACACACACACATGTATTAAATTCAATAAATAATGTGCGTGATAATGCAAATAATTTTTACGTTTAAATAAAATCGGTACATACAATAAAATTAATATAAAAATACATTAAGAATATATTTCAGAAAATTGTAGCAGACATAATAATAATTTGATCATACACACACACACATGTATTAAATTCAATAAATAATGCACTTGATAATTTTTACGTTTAAATAAAATCTGTACACTTACCAAAGAAGATATGTATACTGAAGACACGTAAGACGTACAGTATCAGCATGCGCAGGCAGACAAATGAGACATTGTTGCTAATTTACTTTGCGTATATATATTGTACACTGTAGTGGGGAAAGCTCGTGTGTGTGTCCGTTTTTAGAGTAATTACTGTCAACGGTGCTAATGCTTGACAGGTGTCAAATTAGAAAGTAGAGCGCTTGATTTAGACAACGTACACAAGGTTAATTACCTCCGGTTTAAGTACATTTTAGTATCGCTAATTACAATAATCCATAAGTAGCACGACTTACTGACTAATGCTTGACAGGTGTCAAATTAGAAAGTAGAGCGCTTGATTTAGACGACGTACACAAGGTTAATTACCTCCGGTTTAAGTACATTTTAGTATCGCTAATTACAATAATCCATAAGTAGCACGACTTACTGACGCTTATGTAAAACCGAGGACATAAAGAGAGAGAGAGAGAGAGAGAGGGAGGGAGAGAGATAGTTATTTACATTCAAGAGAGAATTGACTCATCACCCGCCCCTGATATGCAAATCAGCTTCATTAAAAATAAAAAAAAAATAAAGCATGCACGACAAACATACTCTCCCGCGTCTCTGATTCTGTCAGACAAATATCCATTTTCACTTGATAGATAGGCGTACCATTTAAACATATTTTGTAAATACTAGTTTAAATATATATATTTTTTCATATTTGTAACATTATAATTGCATAACACTTTACCGTACATTGGAAGAACGAGATTGGTGTAGAGAGAGATAGTTATTTACATTCAAAGGGAGAATTTACCCACCACCCACCCCTGATATGCAAATCAGCTTCATTAAAAATAAAAATAAAGCATGCACGACAAACATAGTCTCTCGAGTCTCAGATTCTGGCGGACAATATCCATTTTCACTTGATAGATAGACGTACCATTTATACATATTTTGTAAATACTAGTTTAAATATATATATTTTTCATATTTGTAACATTATAATTGCGTAACACTTTACCACACATCAGAAGACTGAGATTGGTGTAGAGAGAGATAGTTATTTACATTCAAAGGGAGAATTGACCCACCACCCACCCTGATATGCAAATCAGCTCCATTAAAAAAAAAAATAAAGCATGCACGACAAACATACTCTCTCGAGTCTCAGATTCTGGCGAATACGTTGCTCATATAGTTTGAATTTCCCACCACAGAAAAATGTTGGCAGATCTGTTCTATACACTATAATGCAAGATTGGTAACCCTGATCATATATTTTAATATAACACACACATATAAAGTTTGAACCCATGCATAGGTTGGTAAACCTGATCATATAGATTTAATATACATTATAACACGTAACAAATTTGAACTCATGCAAAGGTTGGTAACTCTGATCATATATTATTAGTATACATTATAACGTATCAAGTTAAACCCCCACCCACCGCCTACCGCCCGCCACCCACCAAGACAACCTGCACACAAACGGACGAAAGACATGACAGAAACTAAAATCCGACTACGATTCCCGCACAAACACTAAGGGTTACATGACTTCCAAGGACAGCCATTACACTATGACTTCACGAATACAACCAAAATGGAATATTATCAAATGTCTATGTACGCTGAAAACAGTAGATCTAACATTTTTGCTACTGATTCAACAAATATCTAAGTTCTTGTACTACTGGATTTAGCAGCCAGTAGTCCTAATGTGACGATCCCTTTATCTGTCAATGACCGAAAAATGCTGACCTGTGTTGTCGATATTACTTACAAACCATGCAATTTTGTTTCCAGAAGTTCAATTTTGTCGTTTTTGCAAACGTATTGTCTCTTATCTTGAGTGCCACGAGATTTTATGACGCAAAGTAATACCAGCGTCTGAGGAGGGATACTAGACATATAATGTCCTTGACCTTGTTCATATTGTTCTTGCTCTTACCGTTCGAATCACACCTGTTGGAGACCAAATCTGTTACAGAGGCCATGTGTACTGGAAGTAGCGAACTTTAAATACGGATGATGTGAGCGACGACCATATAGGAGAGTTAGTACTGGTTCGTAACAGACAACTATCCTCTTTTGACATTGTATGATTTTAATAAAAACAGATATCGGATTTAAATAATAATTCCGTGCTTGCAATATACAATCCGTGTACACAAACTTATATATCCTTTGTTGGGTTGTAATTATTACTAAACAGTAATACATGCTTAGAATGAAAATATTTGCTATGATTTTAGTAACGTACAACACCAGCTTAACCCAGAGAGAGAGAGAGAGAGCGAGAGAGAGAGAGAGAGTGAGAGACTGCAATGTGTCAGTGTAAAGTCGTGTCAATGACCTCTTGTATTACAATGGTTTAGCATAGTTACTTACTGAAGGCCATTTAAAACAAATTATAGTTTATTTTAATTTATTTCGTTGTAAACCTCTATTTGTAAAGTACATTAAATTATGTGAAATGCTACATCGAAAGATTCAAATCATACCTTATTGGTGCTACCAAATATTTGTATGTAGGAATTTCTACCGATGTTTGCAGCAGCAGTAGGGGAATTCTTGTCAACGTTTGCAGCGAGAGAGAGACATACACGCACAGGTAATTACATTATAAACTAGGAATTGCTTCCGACATCTGCGAGCGAGAGAGAGAGAGAGAGAGAGAGAGAGAGAGAGAGGGCGTTAATATTTGTCGAATAAATATAAACTTTCTAATTTCATATACATGCGCGCGGTACTGACCACAGAGAGAGAGAGAGACATACACAACAAGTGTGTGAGAGAGAGAGAGAGAGAGAGAGAGAGAGAGAGAGAGAGAGAGAGAGAGAGAGAGAGAGAGAGAGAGAGAGAGAGAGAGAGAGAGAGAGAGAGCTAAAATTATTTACTCAATGTACACAGTGAGAGAGAGAGAGAAAGAGAGAGAGAGGGAGAGGAGAAAACGGATTGAACATAACGTTTGACAACAAGAGTGATAGTTTTACTTACATTCAAATGTGAGAGAGAGAGAGAGAGTAACAATTATGATCATATAGTTTGAATTTCCCACTACAGAAGAGAAAAAAATGTTGGTAGATCTGCTCTATACACACACACAATAATGTAAGATTGGTAACCCTGATCATATATTTTAATATATACACTATATAACACACACACACACACACACACACACACACACATATATCAAGTTTGAACCCGATATCGAAGTCGTCAACAGTCATATAATTTACTATACACTATAATGCGTCTGCTAATATAGTTTGAATTTCCCACCGAAGAAAATGTTGACAGATCTGTTCTATACACAGTAATGCAGGATTGGTAACTCTGATCATATATTTTAATATACACTATAATACACACACACATAGGTTGGTAAACCTGATCCTATAGATTTAATATACATTATAATAAATTTGAACTCATGCAAAGTTGGTAACCCTGATCATAAATTTAATATATACACTATATCAAGTTTGAACCCATACATAGGTTGGTAAACCTGATCATATAGATTTAATATACATTATAACAAATTTGAACACATGCAAGGTTGGTAACCCTGATCATATATTTAATATATACACTATAATGCATCAAGTCGGAACCCCCCCCCACCTTGGGGATGCTGCGGGTCCAGCTGATAGAAAGTGATCTAAGCTCGCGAAAGGCGGCATATAAAAAAATAAAAAATTATATTCGCGGATGCTGTGGTCCAGATACGCGAAAAAGTCGCGGATCTTGACACGGATCAACGAAAAAGTCGCGGATGCTGTGGTCCAGTAGAAAGTGAAAGTGATCTAGGCTCGCGAAAGGTGGCATATATTCGCGGATATGCAAATCAATTTAATTAAAAAAATAAAAATATCAAATTAAAAAAAATTTAAAAATGTATTCGCGGAAATTCGCGGATGCTGTGGTCCATTTGGGATGCTGCGGGTCCAGCTGATAGAAAGTGGAAGTGATTTAGGCTCGCGAAAGACGGCATATATTTGAACTTGGCGCGCGAAAGGCGGCATGGGGTGGTGGTGGGGGAATAACGGTACTTTGGTCAGGACCGGCATTATCCCTCTACTAACATTATTATATTACATATTTACAGGGTGGAAAGCTTATTACCAAGAATACATTATTTATAATAGTTCTTTATATACTATGTTTCTTGTGTGAGAAACGCCATCTATAACCCGGTCGGGAGCAACAAGTAAGTGAATATTTTTCGCAGATCTTACCCGGCTAAGCGCGACGTAAAGTTGCCCGTGGGTAAAAGGGTCGGACCGTAAATCTAATCCCACGAAATCTATGTTTTGCCATTGACTTTAGTGGATCGTTACCGCGTAACAAAGTTGGAGGGGAAACTGCCGGCTGTACATTTCTATGGAACTATTTGGGAAGATCGGAAATTTAAAAGTTATTCTTGGGATGCCAAAAAGCTCGTCAGAGACTGTTTTCAGCATGTGATAAGTCGAAGAGTAATTGCGACGATAATTACTTTTGTGCCGTGGACTAAGCCGAGATCAAAATTTAATTTTCGCGTCACCATGCAAACCTATCCTACCTTAAGCCTGAGAACGTGTTCTGGAATTCCTTTCCCTTGAGCCTGAAGTAATAGGGACTCATCAACATCTATTCCCGCTCCGTCCTCCTCGGCTACACTGTCGAAACTATATAAATTTTGAATTTCCCCGTCGAGCACCTGTAGTACTATACCATTAATTTCTTTCACGTTATTATTCAGAGTGCATATTACAACCCTTTTTACACATTCATCAGGCTTCTGTAAAATTTATTTGCTGAAAACAAAGTCGATCAATTCCCGAATCTTAATCACGTAGGATAGCTGTGGTAGTGCCACGAGTCTTTCCGAATTACACCCTTCGCCGAGCTAAAAAAGGTCTGTTGTGTTTTTTCGCTCCGAGGCTTCCTCATGGGTTAGAATTTATGTCAGTCAGTCAGTAAGTCAGTCAGTGACCTCTGGAGCTTTATATGTTATAGAATAGATTCGTAAATTTCAAACAACTGATAATCGGTTTACATTTAGTCAGGCGAGCCGACTGGATTAAAATTACTCCCAGCCCGATAGCGCTAACCGTTCTCGAGATAGGCTCCCCTCTTATATCTGGTATGAAAATCTGTCAGACGAAATTCGTTTTTTCGGGCTTCCGGTTACACAAAGCTTTGGTTTTATAATTTTTCCCCAAGTTACTTCGGCCGGGAATTAAAAAAGTCTCTTTTGCTTTTTCGCTCCGAGGCTTCCTTATGGGTTAGATTTTATGTCAGTCAGTGAGTGACCTCTGGGGCTTTATATGTTATAGAAGATTCGTAAATTTCAAACTACCGATAATCGGTTTACATTTAGTCAGGCGAGCCGACTGGATTAAAATCACTCCCAGCCTGATAGCGCTAACCGTTCTCGTGTTAGGCTCCCCTCTTATAACCGGTTTGAAAATCGGTCAGACGAAATTCGTTTTTTCGGGCTTTCGGTTGCACAAAGCTTTGGTTTTATAATTTTTCCCCGAGTTACTTCGGACGGGGAACAAAAAAGGTCTCTTGTGCTTTTTCTCTCTGAGGCTTCCTTATGGGTTTGAATTTATGTGAGTCAGTGAGTCAGTCAGTCAGTCAGTCAGTGACCTCTGGGGCTTTATATGTTATAGAAGTTTCGTAAATTTCAAACAACCGATAATCGAAAGCCTACGTACTAAAACCGATAATCGGTTTACATTTAGTCAGGCGAGTCGACTGGATTAAAATCACTCCCAGCCTGATAGCGCTAAACGTTCTCCAGTTAGGCTCCCCTCTTATATCCGGTTTGAAAATCAGTCAGACGAAATTCGTTTTTTCGGGCTTTCGGTTGCACAAAGCTTTGGTTTTATAATTTTTCCACAAGTTACTTCGGACGGGGAATAAAAAAGGACTCTTGTGTTTTTTCGCTGCGAAGCTTCCTTATGGGTTAGAATTTATGTTAGTCAATGAGTGACTTCTGGGGCTTTATATGTTATAGAAGATTCGTAAATTTCAAACAACCGATAATCGGTTTACATTTAGTCCGGCGAGCCGACTGGATTACAAATACTCCCAGCTCGATAGCGCTAACCGTTCTCGAGATAGGCTCCCCTCTTATATCCGGTTTGAAAATCGATCAGACGTAATTCGTTTTTTCGGGCTACCGGTTGCACAAAGCTTTGGTTTTATAATTTTTCCCCAAGTTACTTCGGACGGGGAATAAAAAAGGTCTCTTGTGTTTTTTCGCTCCTGGGCTTCCTTATAGGTTAGAATTTATGTCAGTCAGTGAGTGACTTCTGGGGCGTCATATGGTATAGAAGATTCGTAAATTTCAAACAACCGATAATCAGTTTATATTTAGTCAGGCGAGCCGACTGGATTAAAATGACTCCCAGCTCGATAGCGCTAACCGTTCTCGAGATAGGCTCCCCTCTTATATCCGGTATGAAAATCGGTCAGACGAAATTCGTCAGTGAGTGACCTCTGGGGCATCATATGGTATAGAAGATTCGTAAATTTCAAACAACCGATAATCGGTTTACATTTAGTCAGGCGAGCTGACTGGATTAAAATTACTCCCAGCTCGCTAGGGCTAACTGTTCTCGAGATAGGCTCCCCTCTTATATCCGGTATGAAAATTGGTCAGACGAAATTCGTTTTTTCGTGCTTCCGGTTGCACAAAGCTGTGGTTTTTATAATTTTTCCACAAGTTACTTCGGACGGGGAATAAATAAGGTCTCTTGTGTTTTTTCACCCCGAGGCTTCCTTATGGGTTAGAATTTATGTCAGTCAGTGAGTGACTTCTAGGGCTTTATATGTTATAGACTCGCGGCTTCACCGCTCGCTGGGGGTTTCGCCCCCAGACCCCTCGGTGGACGCCCCGATCCGACGAACGTCGGGGGAGCTATGTACATATTTACAACGGCCTCCGAACGAACCTATCCCAGGAGACAATGTATTCTCGGTAATGCCTTTTTTTTTATTTACAATAACTGAATATTTACAATCACTTATTTTAACATGCAAACTTCAATAGTACACAACTTAAACATTATTATATTACATATTTACACGGTGGAAAGCTTATTACCAAGAATACATTATTTATAATAGTTCTTTATATACTATGTTTCTTGTGTGAGAAACGCCATCTATAACCCGGTCGGGAGGAACAAGTAAGTGAATATTTTTCGCAGATCTTACCCGGCTAAGCGCGACGTAAAGTTGCCCGTGGGTAAAAGGGTCGGACCGTAAATCTAATCCCACGAAATCTATGTTTTACCATTGACTTTAGTGGATCGTTACCGCGTAACAAAGTTGGAGGGGAAACTGCCGCCTGTACATTTCGATGGGACTATTTGGGAAGATCGGAAATTTAAAAGTTATTCTTGGGATGCCAAAAAGCTCGTCAGAGCCTGTTTTCAGCATGTGATAAGTCGAAGAGTAATTGCGACGATAATTACTTTTGTGCCGTGGACTAAGCCGAGATCAAAATTTAAATTTCGCGTCACCATGCAAACCTATCCTACCTTAAGCCTGAGAACGTGTTCTGGAATTCCTTTCCCTTGGGCCTGATGTAATAGGGACTCATCAACATCTATTCCCGCTCCGTCCTCCTCGGCTACACTGTCGAAACTATATAAATTTTGAATTTCCCCGTCGAGCGCCTGTAGTACTATACCATTAATTTCTTTCACGTTATTATTCAGAGTGCATATTACAACCCTTTTTACACATTCATCAGGCTTCTGTAAAATTTATTTGCTGAAAACAAAGTCGATCAATTCGTGAAGCTTAATCACGTAGGATAGCTGTGGTAGTGCCACGAGTTTTTCCGAATTACACCCTTCGCCAAGCTAAAAAAGGTCTGTTGTGTTTTTTCGCTCCGAGGCTTCCTCATGGGTTAGAATTTATGTCAGTCAGTCAGTAAGTCAGTCAGTGACCTCTGGGGCTTTATATGTTATAGAATAGATTCGTAAATTTCAAACAACTGATAATCGGTTTACATTTAGTCAGGCGAGCCGACTGGATTAAAATTACTCCCAGCTCGATAGCGCCAACCGTTCTCGAGATAGGCTCCCCTCTTATATCTGGTATGAAAATCTGTCAGACGAAATTCGTTTTTTCGGGCTTACGGTTACACAAATTTTTGGTTTTATAATTTTTCCCCAAGTTACTTCGGCCGGGAATAAAAAAAGCCATTTGTGCTTTTTCGCTCCGAGGCTTCCTTATAGGTTCGAATTTAAGTCAGTCAGTGAGTGACCTCTGGGGCTTTATATGTTATAGAAGATTCGTAAATGTCAAACAACCGATAATCGGTTTACATTTAGTCAGGCGAGCCGACAGGATTAAAATTACTCCCAGCTAGATAGCGCTAACCGTTTTCGAGATAGGCTCGTCTCTTATATCTGGTATGAAAATCGGTCAGACGAAATTCGTTTTTTCGGGCTTCCGGTTACACAAAGCTTTGGTTTTATAATTTTTCCCCAAGTTGCTTCGGACGGGGAATAAGAAAGGTCTCTTGTGCTTTTTCGCTCCGAGGCTTCCTTATAGGTTCGAATTTATGTCAGTCATTGAGTGACCTCTGGGGCTTTATATGTTATAGAAGATTCGTAAATTTCAAACAACCGATAATCGGATTACATTTAGTCAGGCGAACCGACTGGATTAAAATCACTCCTAGCCTGATACGCTAACCGTTCTCGAGTTAGGCTCCCCTCTTATATCCAGTTTGAAAATCGGTCAGACGAAATTCGTTTTTTCCGGCTTCCGGTTGCACAAAGCTTTGGTTTTATAATTTTTCCCCGAGTTACTTCGGACGGGGAACAAAAAAGGTCTCTTGTGCTTTTTCTCTCTGAGGCTTCCTTATGGGTTTGAATTTATGTCAGTCAGTGAGTCAGTCAGTCAGTCAGTCAGTGACCTCTGGGGCTTTATATGTTATAGAAGATTCGTAAATTTCAAACAACCGATAATCGAAAGCCTACGTACTATAACCGATAATCGGTTTACATTTAGTCAGGCGAGCCGACTGGATTAAAATCACTCACAACCTGATAGCGCTAAACGTTCTCCTGTTAGGCTCCCCTCTTATATCCGGTTTGATAATCTGTCAGACGAAATTCGTTTTTTCGGGCTTACGGTTACACAAATCTTTGGTTTTATAATTTTTCCCCAAGTTACTTCGGCCGGGAATAAAAAAAGTCATTTGTGCTTTTTCGCTCCGAGGCTTCCTTATAGGTTCGAATTTAAGTCAGTCAGTGAGTGACCTCTGGGGCGTCATATGGTATAGAAGATTCGTAAATTTCAAACAACCGATAATCGGTTTACATTTAGTCAGGCGAGCTGACTGGATTAAAATTACTCCCAGCTCGATAGCGCTAACCGTTCTCGAGATAGGCTCCCCTCTTATATCCGGTATGAAAATTGGTCAGACGAAATTCGTTTTTTCGGGCTTCCGGTTGCACAAAGCTTTGGTTTTTATAATTTTCCCACAAGTTACTTCGGACGGGGAATAAATAAGGTCTCTTGTGTTTTTTCACCCGAGGCTTCCTTATGGGTTAGAATTTATGTCAGTCAGTGAGTGACTTCTGGGGCTTTATATGTTATAGACTCGCGGCTTCACCGCTCGCTGGGGGTTTCGCCCCCAGACCCCTCGGTGGACGCCCCGATCCGACGAACGTCGGGGGAGCTATGTACATATTTACAACGGCCTCCGAACGAACCTATCCCAGGAGACAATGTATTCTCGGTAATGCCTTTTTTTTTATTTACAATATCTGAATATTTACAATCACTTATTTTAACATGCAAACTTCAATAGTACACAACTTAAACATTATTATATTACATATTTACAGGGTGGAAAGCTTATTACCAAGAATACATTATTTATAATAGTTCTTTATATACTATGTTTCTTGTGTGAGAAACGCCATCTATAACCCGGTCGGGAGGAACAAGTAAGTGAATATTTTTCGCAGATCTTACCCGGCTAAGCGCGACGTAAAGTTGCCCGTGGGTAAAAGGGTCGGACCGTAAATCTATTCCCACGAAATCTATAGTTTGCCATTGACTTTAGTGGATCGTTACCGCGTAACAAAGTTGGAGGGGAAACTGCCGCCTGTACATTTCGATTGGACTATTTGGGGAGATCGGAAATTTTAAAGTTATTCTTGGGATGCCAAAAAGCTCGTCAGAGCCTGTTTTCAGCATGTGATAAGTCGATGAGTAATTGCGACGATAATTACTTTTGTGCCGTGAACTAAGCCGAGATCAAAATTTAAATTTCGCGTCACCATGCAAACCTATCCTACCTTAAGCCTGAGAACGTGTTCTGGAATTCCTTTCCCTTGAGCCTGATGTAATAGGGACTCATCAACATCTATTCCCGCTCCGTCCTCCTCGGCTACACTGTCGAAACTATATAAATTTTGAATTTCCCCGTCGAGCGCCTGTAGTACTATACCATTAATTTCTTTCACGTTTTTATTCAGAGTGCATATTACAACCCTTTTTACACATTCATCAGGCTTCTGTAAAATTTATTTGCTGAAAACAAAGTCGATCAATTCGCGAAGCTTAATCACGTAGGATAGCTGTGGTAGTGCCACGAGTTTTTCCGAATTACACCCTTCGCCAAGCTAAAAATGGTCTGTTGTGTTTTTTCGCTCCGAGGCTTCCTCATGGGTTAGAATTTATGTCAGTCAGTCAGTAAGTCAGTCAGTGACCTCTGGGGCTTTATATGTTATAGAATAGATTCGTAAATTTCAAACAACTGATAATCGGTTTACATTTAGTCAGGCGAGCCGACTGGATTAAAATTACTCCCAGCTCGATAGCGCTAACCGTTCTCGAGATAGGCTCCCCTCTTATATCTGGTATGAAAATTGTGCCGCCCCTTGGCAAGACAACACAAAAATCGGGAACTAGTTTAATTATTTACCAGTAAACTAAACCAGCTGCCGTTGTTAGTAAAACTCTTACTAACAAATTACAAAACAAGTATGATATAGGAAACTGACAAGGTTTGCATAAACTTATTCACTCACTAGGTATTAGCTAAAACATCTCTTTATTGCTATTGAAATATTAATCCAACATTATTCCTGATTTTAAAGAAAGTTATTTTTGTAAATAGTGCTTTTACTGATTCAAAGGTCTTAATTATATTATTCTTGTTATATCAAAATTTATTCATATAACTGTTAGTTTTAATACCACGGATCCGGGTCTCAATTTTCTCAAAGTTATTAATTTATCAATATATACATTACGGTTACTATTACTTCTTACAAAATTACAAAATATACAAATCTGATAATTTGTTCATTACATTGCGAAAGTTCTTTAAAGTTCTTTGTTACTTCTTATTAAGGGGAAATTTACAAAAGTTGTGGTTGGATATCACCTGAGGTTGTTATTGTATTCTTGGGACATCTCCAGTCGTTTTCTACGGGTTGAGTACGTTGTTCGGTGTATCTACATCGGGTTGATTTTTAGTTTACTTGAAGCTCTCGAAGATAGGTTGTTTACTTGAAGTTCCACATGTTGTAATTTCACTTTTCTTAGTGCAGATTCTTGTAGTTCACATTTTCTTTATTTTAATTACAGTTATAGTTCTCACTTTGCAGTACTACAGTCTAGTAGTTAACTATGTTACACTTACATTTGATTTTGTTTTTAAGAGATGTGTTGGCTACCTTTTTCTATTTTATTTATATGTTTTCTCACAAACTCTAGACACTACATTATTCACAATAACAAGATTTCACGCTGGATATACTTCTAGAGAACATACACATACGTATATGTGTACAACACCAAAACTCACGTCTACTCATTGCGACGTTCTACGGCCGAATGCGCGTACGGTTTAGGGGAGAGGGCTCAGTAAGCTAGTGCGTATTTACGCGCTAAGAAAATAGTTCGTACTTTTCCTATTATTATTTATTCATTAATTAGAAGATAAATACTTTATGTTTATTTTATTATGACTTAGGGATTTCTTTATTTCTCTAGTCGCATTTTTAATTATTTAAGTAATTATTATTATTATTCACTACTTAATACTTTTCTTGGCGTGTTGGTACTGGAAGGTTTCAAGTTGATACAGGAATCTGGGTATAGGTAAGGGTGTATGATACTCTTACTTATTAAAATTAAAAAATTTTAATCTGTGCGATTTTTTGATACATTTAAAATCGTCACATCCTCCTGCACTTAACTATGAAAAACGGGGGGGGGTGTAATAATATAATTCTAATAAACAATTATATTTCATACTGAAATTTCTCTCTCTCAGCTTATTTCTATTCATCAATCTTATACTTATGTCACATCTAAATTCTACTACATCTACTATATAAAATACACAAAACGTAAATCTACCTTATTTTAATTCTTATATCTACTACCGGTTTTTTCTTGAATTGCTCACTCGTTTTACGGAGTTATACTCATGAGCATTTTACTAATAATAATACCGTATTGTAAGAACAATAGAATTACTTTTAGTTTACAGCGCTAAAGATTATTTTTCTTTCTTTCTTTCTCTTCATCTTCATTATACTTGTCATCAGATTTCTCATGTATAATACCATTCTCGCAGGACATTAGCTAAGGTTGATCAGGCCTCGCTTGTATTCGTACGAGGGGGTTTTGAGTTTATAGTTACCTATAGTATAGGATGTTACACAATCTTATCCTATTTCGGTATAAGTCTATACAACATATTTTATTCTTAACACTTAGATAGTATTCTAGGTTTTCTATCTTTCTCGTAGTCTTCCTTCTGTATCTTGACACGAAAAACATTTTTTTATTTGAGACAAATGACTTCTGCGGACGTAATTTTCTGTATTGGGTTCACACAGAGCTACAGTAACTGGGGTGATGAACTTACTAATTTGATAGGGGCCACACCATCGATAACATAGTTTCGAAGTGATCCTATCAACTGCTTTACTCATAGGATGAGTTTTATACATGACTAAATCACCTATTTTATACTTTATTAGCTTATTATTATTCTCATGATACTTGCTTGATTTCTGTAAATTAGCTCTCAGATTTGCACGAGCTTCGTTCCATATTTTTCGTATGTTATTCCCATTCACGTCGCGGGGTAATAACTCATTGATTTTCCACTTTGTGGTTAAAGGATGGTTGGGTTTGTACTTGTACAGTAAATCAAATGGTGTTGATTTATGACCTTCGTGATACGCTGAATTGAATGCAAATTGTATCCACGAAATATTTTGATCCCAGGTTGTCTGGTCTTTAGCATGATAAGATATTAATGCTGATTTTAAGTTACGCAAGTATCTTTCTGCTATATTTCCTTGCGGTCTGTACTCGGTCACGGTAATATGATTTATACCTAATTTAAAACACATGTCATTAAATTCTTTCGATTTAAACTGGGGTCCATTGTCAGATATTAAGCTTAAAGGTGTGCCATAGTCTTTAAATAGTTGTTCTTGTAGAATTTTAATTGTCGTAGATGCTAATGCACGACGCATAGGATACATCCACACGAATTTAGTGAATGAGTCTACACAAATTAACAGCATAGTATTTCCGGATTTAGAGCGGGGATAAGGTCCAGAATAGTCGATGTATATTTTCGAGAAGGGAGTGGTAGGTATTTCGGAGATTAGTTTTCCGACTTGACTGGTTCTTGCTGGTTTGCTCAGCGCTCAAATTTCGCATTCTTTCACGAACTTTTTTATTTCACTATTCATGTTTTCCCAGTGGTATTCCTTGCGAATACGATGTATCGTTTTCCTAATTCCCATATGAGCTCCAATTGTAGATGAATGGTAGTACTCCATTAACATGGGTTTGATTATTTCCGGGGCGATTATTCTTAGTAATTTTCCGTTTGCCTTCTTAAAACAAAGTACTCTTTTACTCAAGATATATTTATCAGAGTTATTTCCTTTTTCTATTTGTTCGATTATTTTACACAATTTCGGATCTTGTTGTTGGTGATATGCTATATCCTTAAATGCAAGGGGAAAATTAGTAATTAGTGTATTAACGATAGTGGTTTCAATATTGTCTTCTCCAGATCTTGTATTGGGTAGTTGGAACATGCGGGATAGAGTATCGGCCACTACATTTTGAGTTCCACGAATATGTTGCACTTTGAACTTGTAGCAATTTAATCTTAACACCCATCGTCCGATACGACCTAATTGCTTTGGGTGATTTAATAACCATGATAAAGCTTGATTATCGGTTTCTAGTAGAAATTCTTTGTGTTCCAAAAATGGTTTGAATTTATCAAAAGCAAATACTACGGCTAAACATTCAAGTTCATAGGCTGAGAATTTCCTTTCTTGCTCGGTCAGTGTCCGGGATGCATAACTGATCGGGAGTCTAGTATTATTTATTTCCTGGTATATTACGGCTCCTAATGCTACACTTGAACTATCGGTCTGTACGATAAATGGTTTACTGAAATCCGCTAACTGCAATACAGGTGGGGATATAATATTTTCTTTAAGTGTTTCAAACGCTTCTTGATGTTGAGTAGTCCACTCGAATTTCGTTCCTTTCTTTCTTAAGGCATTCAATGGGGCTGCTATATCCGCTAAGTGGGGTATATACTTATGAAAATAATTAATCATACCTAAAAATCTAGCTATACCTTTGATTTCTCTGGGAGGTAAAAATTCTCGGATTGCGCGTGTACGTTCGGGATCGATGGTAACCTTACCTTCGGCTGATACTATGTGACCTAAAAATGAGAATTCTTTCACTGCGAAATTAACTTTACTAGGGTTTACGGTCAGTCCGGCTTTCTTTAACCGGGATAATACTTCACGCAAGTGATCAATATGTTGATCCATTGACTCACTATATACTACTATATCGTCGAGATAATGATATACAAATTTAAATTTAACATCATGGAAAATTTTTTCTAACAGTCGACTGCATACTGAACTTCCTTGTGATATACCGAATGGTACTCTCGTAAATTGATATAGATTAAATGGGACAGCAAAAGCAGTTAAATGTTTTGATTCCTCAGCTAGTGGAATTTGATGGAATGCTTGGTTAAGATCCATTATGGTGAAGATTTTCGCTTTTGTAAAATAGTGAAACGCACTGTGTATGTCTGGCAGTGGTATCGATTCAAATTCTATACTCTTATTTAGTTGTCTATAATCCACGACTAGTCTATGTTTGTCAGTTCCTTTTGGTACTAGGAATGCAGGCGATGAATATGGAGACGTTGATGGTTCAATGACGTGCTGATCAAGGAGTTTGTTAATGTGGTTTCTCATGATTTCCATCTTGGGCGGAGATAGTTTGTATGGGTGGAGTCGTATTACTTTGTTGTCACTAAGATTTAGTTTATATTCAATTAAATGAGTTAATCCTAACTTGGGGGTGAGTACAGCAGAAAAATCTTTTATTAACTTTTGGATTCTTAGTCTCTCATTTCCTTTTAAATGACTTAGACTCGATTCATTAGGCTCTGAATGAATATTTGCGGTTTCACTAACAGTGTCGTTACTTAATTCGGAGTCGAACTGATATTTTTTAGTACGATCAAATCTGAAAAAATATTGTTTTGCATATATATCAAGGATTAAAGCAGTTTTTCTTATAAAATCCGCGCCTAATATTAAGTTCTGTCCTAACTCTTCAGCTACTAGTAGGGGAATGTACCAAGTAAAATTCTGAATTTTTAATTTCACCGTAATACTGTGAGATATCTTTAGGTTTTGTTTATTTGCGGTGGTACACTTTATGTTCACCATTTGGCTACGTTTAATCAGTTTATGATTAGCTAATAAGGTGGCTAACTGTTTACTAATTATACTACGGGTAGATCCTGAATCAATTAAACCAAGGGTTTTCGTTGCTCCAAGGTCTATCTGTACATAGGGTAGTTGGCATATACTTGTTTTACATGCACCAATAGAGTTGCACTTCTCGATAAATTTTGTTAAATAAGGATCTCTGCGTTTATTTTTACTCATCTTTATTTGACGCTTAGTATTGTTGTTACCTTTCCTTCTGATGCTTCGGAAGACGTAGGATTTTCGGTCTTCCAGCTTCACACATTTTTTTGATTGGTCGGTTTTCTGTAGATAACGCTTTTGTTTACATAACTTGCTAATATGTCCGGCCTTTCCACAGTTATAACATCTTCTTTCCTCACTTACTTCGCTCGTAGGTTGTCGGGATTTTGGTTTAGAGTATGAAACATGGGGATAGTTTTGGGTTTTATGTGTACTTACGAATCGCTTATCGCGGTAGTTTCGGGTATCATTTCCAATAGGTCTAGTTTGGAATGAATTTCTTTGTTGACTCTGGGACATAGAAACACTTCTATTCTGGTCAGAATACCAGACGTCGGACGAATGTATACAACATAGTTCTAGTTCCGTAAAAGTTGTAGGTGGCTTCACGAGTGCTAATCGAGATCGCTCCTCGGGGGATAGTCTTACTATGATATTGTCTACTAACTGTTGTTCGCTCCATTTAACTTGTAACAATAAAGCAGATTCTCTTACTTCAGAAATATAATGAGCTAGTCTCTCGTATGTACCTTGTGCACGAAGTACTAAGTTTCGCTTCAATTCTTCGTAGATACCGGTGGGAATGAAATGTCTTATTAGTGTGGTATGAAGTTCTTCTACCGATTGATTATACCTTAGGGATTCTAACACTCTATCTTTTAATGGAGATCTACACTTAGGTAAAATAACTTGCAAAATCTGGTTATCTCTTAGTTGTTGCAGTTCCTTTAATTCTAAGATATGTTTGATAAAATTAAGGAGCTTTGTAATATTCAGCCCATCAGTGATTTGTATATTGGACAAAATACTTTCTACAGGGTGGGTTATTTTTCCATAGAGCTCGGGAGTTAAATTTATTTGGCTCATCATTCTAGGATTTTCCGCAGGTTGATTAGTCCGCGAATGAGAAGGTAATTCGTAGGTATGGGTCATATTTTCTAGTTCATTAGGGAGTGACGTAACGTTTACTGGTTGAATATTTACTTGACTACCACTTAACCGTTCCTTGAATGGATCTATATTGGATTTCTGCAGAATCTGAATTTTTGCAGTACCGTTTGGTTGTTCTTGAGTCGGCGATTGGGTAGGTGAAATATTTAATTTCGTCATTGCTTCTTCGATTTCGTCTAATCTAAACAATTCGGATCGTCTACGTAATTCGCGTATTATCTCAGGTAATTGTTTTAATGCTTCCTCGGCGAATTTTTTTACATCAGGAGGGATACCTTTATCACCGGGCCATGTCAACAAATTGGTGATACGACGGTATAGATGCTCAATTCTTTGGGTGGTGCGTAATATTACTGCGGGGGATTTTTCATCACGCAGGGTTTGTGCGTACGAAGTTAGTTCTGTATACTTACGATAACACGTTTCTTTTTCGCTATTGAAATCTAAAACACTCAAACGACTTAATAATGAAGGTTTGTCCGGTTTATTTTCGCGTAACGTCTTGCGAAGTTCCGCGACAGTTACATCAGAGTAGGGGAGACCATGCCATAATGCTTCATAGGTTAATTCGTCTTTCAACAAGAAATCGGGGTTAAATTGAGTCATTTTTTATAATAACCACTTTAAATACACGACGTATTACGAACGACAAATCTTATGTCAGTAGAGGGAAAGTGAGTGTTCGAAAACACTTCCGGGTTCCGAACGAAAACACTACCGGGTTCCAGTTCATGACGTCATAGAGGCACTGGCAGCTGGTGTCCGAGCTGTCCATGTGACGTCACTGTTTTGTGTGTGTGTATGTATGTGTGTGTATGTGTGACTGAAACACTTCCGTGTTCCAGTTCATGACATCACACAGAGGCCCAAGTCGCTGGCGTCCGTATGGCTAAAACCTGTTTCAAGACGTCACGGAGGCCGTGGTTTCTGCATGTCCAAAATTTGGTAGCCGAAAACAATGTGTAGCGGATGGGGGTACCCGGAATTCGGCGGTTGCCCGGACGCGCAGAGGCGATGTCATCGGGTACCGTTACTCGAAATTTTGGGGGTATCGGGTACCGTTACCCGAAATGTTTAAATCAACGGATGGGGGTACCCGAAATTTGTGGGTACGCCCTAACCGGGTTCCAGTTCATGACATCACACAGAGGCAGCTGGTGTCCGAATGTTAAAACACTTCCGCGTTCTGGTTTATTTTGATGTAACAAAATAATCGTTCTCTCTCGAAATTTTTAATGTCAGAATTTTGGTACCCTAAATGATTAAAACAACGGATGGGGGTACCCGAAATTTGTGGGTACGCCCACGTGACGACGACGTAGAGGGCGTGATGTCTGAAATGTTTAAATCAACGGATGGGGGTACCCGAAATTTTTGGTGTCTGAAATTTAGTACCCGAAATGTTTAAATCAACGGATGGGGTTACCCGAAATTTTTGGTGTTCGAATTTTAACACCCGAAATGTTTAAATCAACGGATGGGGGGGGTACACCCTAAAACATGTTTTGTATGTCTAAACTCTGGGCGGGGGGGGTACCGTTACGCGAAATTGATCGGTTAAAATTTGGGGCAATAGGTACCTGACGGGTTCCGAAATTTGGTGATTAATGACATCCCGACGCGGTTCCTCCGGTAATCAAAACCGGATATTGTATTATTATAATGTTTATATTGTGTTAATATAAAACAGATGCATCGATTTCAATACTGTTTAGAAAACATATATTCTTATTATGCGTTACTAAAATTGTTAACTGAATAAATATATTTACTCCTGTGACGATTTGCCTGTAAACCAGTCAAACAGCATCTAAGCTGGTACAAGCGGTGTGTGTGTGTGAAACACTGCCACGTTCAGTTAATGTATTCAAAGAGGAACTGATAGCTGGCGTCCGTGTTTTATAAAGCTGTGTGTGTGTGTGTGTGTGTGTGTGTGTGTGTGTGTGTGTGTGTGTGTGTGTGTGTGTGTGTGTGTGTGTGTGTGTGTGTGTGTGTGTGTGTGTGTGTGTGTGTGTGTGTGTGTGTGTGTGTGTGTGTGTGTGTGTGTGTGTGTGTGTGTGTGGTTGACGTTGAGCTGCATCAGGCAACCTGTTGAAAGTTGCAGCGCTCTTTCTCTACTATAAAAACCGGTTTCTTTGCTGTTACATTCCATGTGAGAGACATACATCTCTACTGCTATTGCGCTTATTCAAGTATGATAGGAATAATTGTTTTGTATAAGGGGTATAATAATAAAAATAACATAGGTTATGGTTTATATATAAAAGTTTTAATAATATCGAAAGCTTTTACAATCAAATCATAAGCTATAAGTTTTTTCTCTCTCTACATAGACACGTTCTATATTCACAAGACAATTATAATTGAGCAAAACATACGCGCTCTCTCTATATACATAACTAAACAAAATAGACACTTTATCTATATAGGCTATATATATATATATATATATATTTACATAATTATACAAAATAATCTTTTCTCTCTCTCGCTTTCTCTCTCTTTTGCAGCCTTGAAGGTTCTCTCTCTCTCTCTCTCTCTCTCTCTCTCTCTCTCTCTCTCTCTCTCTCTCTTTCTCTCTGTCTCTCTCTCTCTCTCCCTCTATATATGTACACACACACACACACACACACACACACACACACAAACAGACACACACACACACACACACACACAATTAACAAAATAATAATTACATTTACTACAACCAAAACAAGCCTTATATGTCTAACAATAATAATAATAATAATTAATAAATTACAATATTACAATGTTGATGTGTAATATGTTAATAATAACATACTAAATGTAGACACACATCAAATGATAATTAATATGGTGTTAGCTACATGTGTAAAATGGTACACCAAAACCTTGAATTCAACTCTTTTTAGTATTTTAGATAATAACAGAAGTAACACGCTTATAAAGCGCACATCCAGTGGAATTATGCCTTAACCAATTACATTTTTTTCGTCAAAATAATTTTTTAAAACAATTGTTCTTCAGAGTGTAAATTCTCTCCACTCACAAGCACTCAGAATGTTACAGTGGTCACCATATGGTGGTGAACGACATACATCTCCCTCGCATTCGCACAAACACATAACATCGAAACAAGGTTTCTGTAACTATGAGAGAAATCTTTAAAAAAATTTAATTACACATAAAATTTAATTAACACTTTAATGATTGTTTATCTCAACTTTTTATGTTATAAACCACATACGTTTTTTAATAATTAAAAACAGAATATAATTTCCTACAATTAATAATACTTGATCAAATACAAAAGAATGTAGACACATCAAATGATAGTTAGTGTGGTATTAAAAAAAACATGTATTCTGAATTAAAGTCATTTTGATATCTTAGATAACAACAGACGCGACAACGGTTACGAAGCGGACATCCGCTAGAGTCATGCCTTGACCACTCATATTTTTTACCAGCGAGGTATACGCTGTACCAGTAAAATTATACATCATATAGTATATCTGATTAACCAGCTTTGTTTTAGCAATTAGCAAATCTTTTATTTGAAGATATTCAATATTATGGTTGTTACAATAACTAATTGATGTTTTGAAGAGTTTGAAAAACTCTTTACGAATAAATACTTTCATTTTGTAAATATTCTTTTCGTTTCGTATTGATATCCATCTACTCAGTGTCTTACGATTATTTCTAAAATTATAATCGAATTTAATCATGTCGCATTGACAATATAATCTATTATTACCATTTATTTCTCTGTTCAAAAGTTTTTCTACAATATTAGATCCAAGCAACACCTTGTTCTTTCTCTGAAAATGAACAGTTAACATTAAAAAACGACAAAAAAAATAGAGAAGTCTACTTCATCTTTTAAAAACATTTTACTATTAATGTTATTATAATACTATTATTATTATAATAAATCAATCCTGTTCTCGTTTATTTGGTCTGGAAAAAAAGAGAAAAAAATTAATACATAACCACTTCTGTATAAGTAATTATTAGTGGTACTGAAATATCATACTCACATAATCAATATCCAACTGCACGCTCACTTTCTCGTTCGCCAGCGGAGTGTGTGAGGTTACGCATAGTGATAACACACAAGGCTTCACAGCTTTCAATTGCTCCTCTGTAAATACGTCACACCATCTTTTAGGTAGGTATACATAGAACAGTTTATCCTCCGGCTGAGGACAGGCTCCGGTATCTTCCAAATCTACCACAACTGACTCCCCGAATTTCGTTTTCACAAATTTCATGTGAATTATATGATACTTTACTCCTAAAGAAAGACTTGACAAGTCTCTTTTTGGTAAAAAATTTTCAACTGTCTTCGCGTTCGCAACGATTCCTTCCATGGCGAGTACTGATGACTGCACAGGGAAACACTGGCGTATTTATTCTGTTTCCCCCGACCACGTTCCTTCCTTCTAAAGCGTCATCTCCTTCGGTCACGACCGGACGACGACACCCTACCCCGCACCCCGCACCTCCACCGCAACGGTAACGGCTATAATTTTGCTTCCTACCCCACCCCGCGTCGTCTCGGGCCACCATCTGCTTTCGGTCACGACCGGACGATGACATCCTACCCCGCACCCCCACACCGCATCCAGAGCATCACCACCACCCAGCACCTCGCCTACATATTTTGCTCAATTACTTTGTCTGTCGCTCCGCAACGACCGGGTTTACCCCCCCCACCCCCACCCCGCACCCCACTCGAGTCCGTCGGTCACGGTCACCCCGCACCCCACCCTGCGTCGTCTCGGGCCACCATCTGCTTTCGGTCACGACCGGTCGTACAACCCAGCCCCCCGTACCCCGCACCCTACATCCCGCGCGAGGCGACTCAACGAGCGCGCTTCGGCCAAGGTCGCCGGCATCCTGTACCCCGCACCTCGCCTACCTCTCGGTCACGGACACCGGCTGCAACCTATCTCCCTACCCCGCACCACAATCCCACACCTTTACCCCGCACCCCGCACCGCATCGGTCACGGACGTCGGCTTCCTACACCGCACTCCCCACCCCACCCCACCCACCGCAACGCGCGTCGTCGGTCACGACCGGACGACTACCTACCCCGCACCGCTGCTCCTCGCGAGGCCGATCGGTCAAGGGCGCGCGGCGACAGAGTCACCGGTTACCGGACTGTCTATATAGGGAACCGACGACGCGAAGCCGGCCTCACTCCTTTCACAATGACCGACAGCAGCAGCAGCAGCAGCAGCGGCAGCAACAGCGAACACCGTGCTATCAATGGTAATGTAATTACTATAAAATTTATGATACTTGACGATACACTAAACACACAAACAGTATTATTAGATTACAAACACACGGTTGTTGATAAGATGTGTAGCGAAGCCGTAGCATTAAATAATTATATAAAATGGTATTTAGCAGTTCGTGTATCTTTTAAAAAATTAATAAACACCGAAAATATTTATTGTAATGCGGTATTCAGATCGCGTACAGAACTTAAGTCACAGTATGACGATATCGATGAACAGTATTCGATAGCTAGCGTGAAAATAATGGAATCCGTTGACAAATTCACGCGTGACGGAAGCGGGTGGGTCGAAAACGGTGTCGAGTCGGTGGAATTAAATATTACAAAATACAACCCTCTTGTGGGGTCGAGCTTTCTACCTACACCATCGAAATTATCAAACAGTAAGAAAGGAATATTATCAATATAAAAAATGTAGACGATGAAAAGTGTTTCTTGTGGTCTGTGCTCGCTGGTATACACCCGATCGCGTGTAACCCGCATCGCGTTAGCCATTACCTTCCGTACGAAGAAGAAATAAACATGAAGGACATTCCTTATCCCGTCGCACTCAATAAGATAAAACGGTTCGAAAAATTAAACGAAAACATATCCGTTAACGTTTTTGGCTATGAAGGCGAGGTATATCCTTTACGTATCACTGAACATCGCGGTAGAAAGTACCACGTAAACCTACTGCTACTGTCCGACGCGAACACTACTCACTACTGCCTCATACGGAACCTTTCGCGTATGCTTTCGTCGTTGACAAAACGAAAGGGCACTTCGTTTTATTGCAACTACTGTCTACACAGATTTGCGGACAATAAAGATACTAACGCGGCGCGAAAACGAGTTGAAGAACACGAACGCAACTGTTCTCAGCACGGAGTACAGAAAGTAAAACTTCCTGACGAGGACGAAAAGTGGATGTATTTTAAAAACTTTTCACTTTGTCACCGCGTACCTTATACGGTATACGCTGACTTCGAATCGTTTATTGTTCCGACCACCGGTAAAAACGTGGCACATCATATACCAGCCAGTTTCTGCTATGTGATAGTTGACTGGATGGGAAACGCCGTCAAGGAACCTGTAATATACCGCGGTAAAGACGTGGTGGACACGTTCCTTCGTGTGCTTTTAGCCGACGTTCAACGACTCGATAGAAAGTTTAATAAACCGATCCAAATGACAGCGGCCGATGAACGGTCATTCCGAAACGCCACTCACTGTCATCTGTGCAAGCAGCCGTTAACGGACGACACGGTTCGAAATCATTGCCACATAACGGGTAACTATTTAGGCGCTGCTCACAATGCGTGTAATATAAATTACAAAATACCAACACACGTTCCGGTTTTTTTCCATAATTTAAGTGGCTATGACTCGCATCATTTGATGCAAGGTTTCGGAAAGTACAAGGAAGATGAAATAACGTGTATCGCTACTACAAGCGAACGTTACATCTCCGTTACACTCGGTCAGCTCCGGTTTCTCGATTCTCTGCGGTTCATGAACGCGTCACTTGAAAAACTCGTCTCCAACTTATCCGCGGATAAATTTAAAATCCTTAATCAATTTTACACGCGTAATGTTGATTTACTGTTACGTAAAGGTGTGTACCCTTACGAATACGTTACGGACGATTCAAAATTTGACGAGAGGCAGTTACCGGACCGCGTACATTTTTACAACGGGTTGACAGAGTCGGATATAGACGAAGAAGATTACGCGCACGCTCGAACGGTTTGGTCGGCTTTCGACATGCAAACGTTCGGTGATTATCATGACCTTTATTTAAAAACGGATGTACTACTGCTTGCTGATGTATTTGAAAACTTTCGAAACATGAGCCTGCAGTACTACGAACTCGATCCGTGTAACGTTTTTACCACCGCCGGTTTAGCGTGGAACGCGATGCTGAAAATGACAGGAGTCAGGTTAGAGTTACTCCGCGATATAGACGTACACCTGTACATCGAAAGAGGTATCCGTGGCGGCTTAGCAGCAATTTCTAATAGGTACGCCAAAGCCAACAACCCGTACATTCCCGATTATGACGCAAGCAAGCCGCACAACTATTTACTTTACCTCGATTGTACCAACCTGTACGGAACGGCTATGACACAGCCTTTACCACTGTCCGGTTTTCGATGGTTGGAACGTACAGTGATCGATACGTTGAACGTGCACGCGTTACGCGACGATGGTGACACCGGTTATATCCTGGAAGTCGATCTGGGGTATCCACATTACCTACACGACTTACACAGTGACTACCCTTTAGCACCTGAAAAGCGTACTATTACGGACAGTATGCTTTCACCGTACTGCTATCGCATGAAGCTGTTAAAAGACTTTGTGTGTAGTAACGGTAAGGTAGAGAAACTGATAACGTCCCTCGAGGACAAGACAAAATACATTGTTCATTACAGAACACTGAAACTCTACCTCGAACTAGGAATGGAGTTGAAAGCGATTCACCGTGTGTTAGCATTCACACAGTGCGTATGGTTGAAACCTTTTATCGATTTTAATACGGAGCGACGAAAGGAAGCCAGAAACACCTTTGAAAAAGACTTTTTTAAGTTAATGAATAACGCACCGTACGGAAAATCGTTGGAAAACGTACGAAAGCGAATCGATTTCAAGTTAGTTCCAAACGAGAAGAAACTTCACAAACTAACCGCTAACCCCAGGCTACAACATTTCTTCATCTATAACGAGGACCTGGTAGGTCTCACGATGAAAAAAACATTCATTACACTGAACCGACCTTTGTACGTTGGGTTCAGTGTATTGGATATTAGTAAGCTGATTATGTATCGGTTCCATTACAGATTCACGATGAATACGTACGGGTCACGTGCACGTCTATGTATGACGGACACTGACTCTCTGTTGTACGACATTCGCACCGACGATGTGTACAAAGACATGGAGGAGCATCTCGAACTCTTTGACACGTCGGAGTACCCTAAGGCACATCCGTGCTATAGTGAAACAAACAAGAAAAAGTTGGGTACTTTTAAAGACGAAACAAATGGAATACCGATACTTGAATTTGTCGGGTTGCGCGCAAAATGTTATTCATTCATTACGGCAAACGATAAAGAGAAAAAGGTAGCAAAAGGTGTGCCACGTTCCGCGATAGCTACACAGTTGAAACATCAACTTTATAAACAATGTGTAAAGACCACTTCTTAAACTTATACTACGGCGCAGACTATCCAAAGCGAAAAACATAACATATACACAAGAAAGCTTACAAAATTATCGCTGTCACCATACGATGACAAACGATATGTCTTGGATGACGGTGAAACAACACTGGCGTACGGTCATTATAAACTCTGTCAACCCAGACGCGAGATAATTCAGCAAGCGAGAAAATCCGTTATAAATTATGCGTTCGATATACGTTGATATAAGACTCGCTTGCAGGAGCAACACACTGTCAGTAACGACGATGAAGTCGGGAGGTTCAGTGAAAACGTAACGGTATATCTCGTACCAAAATTTTGCGATTCGCGTTTCGGGTGGCGATATGGAAAACGTACGCAAAACTATTGCAAAAGAATTGCACAGACCGGTGAGAAGGAACTTTCCCAGACGTGCGGTGGAGGTGAAGGGGTTACACGATCTCTACCAAGCGGATTTGGTGGAAATGATACCGCATGCCAAGTTGAACAAGGGGTACAAATATCTAATGACGGTAATAAACGCATTTAGCAAGTATGCATATGCGATTCCCTTAAAAACTAAATCGGGTGTTGAAGTAGCACATGCTCTCGAACCAATAATTGTAAAAAATAAAATGAAATACCTGCAAACGGATAAGGGGAAAGAGTACTTTAACACTACCGTACAAGCTTTACTAAAGAGATTCAACGTCAAACACTATTCAACGTATAGCGAGAAGAAAGCGTCCATCGTAGAGCGATTTAATCGTACGTTGAAAACGAACATGTACCGCGCGTTCAGCGAGCAAGGCCATTATCGGTGGTTGTCGCTTTTGCCTAAACTGGTGATGGAATACAACGACAGAGTGCATAGAACTATAGAGATGAAGCCGCGACAAGTCGACAAGAGCAACGAGCAAATTGTGTTGGAACGAATAAGAAAAAATACCGTACCGCGGAAAGTGAGCAAGAAACATAAGTTTAAAATAGGCGATCGAGTGCGTATCAGTAAATACAAAATCACATTCGCTAAAGGTTATACACCAAACTGGACGAACGAGATATATACAGTGCACAGAGTTCAGCCAACCGTACCGGTTACGTACTTGTTGAAAGATCATACGGGTGACGTTGTGGAAGGTGGGTTTTATGAACAAGAATTGAGTAAAACCAGCGTTGGTGATGTGTATCTCGTTGAGAAAATATTACAACGTAAAGGTGATCGCGTGCGAGTGCGCTGGCTCGGCTTTGACGGTAAACACGATTCGTGGATACATAAAAAAGATCTGATATAATAGCATTACCACAGTATTTAACCGAACGTAAACGAGTTAAGATGAAGATTGAACAACAATCGTTAAAGTTGAATGTTAAGAACGTAGACTCTGCTAAGTACAACGGTGAAGTTGCATATAATAAACACAGTCCACTGTTTCCAAACACAGTTCGATGTATCGTGTGCGGCGGGTCATGTAGCGGGAAGTCAAACGTTGCCTTTAACATGTTATTCGATTCAAACGGACTGCGATTTCAGAACCTGTACGTGTTCTCCAAATCATTATTTCAACCAAAATATCGTATGTTGGAAGACGTTTTTAACGCTCTCGCTGACGAAGGAATGACGTACTTCACATACAGTGAAAACGATAAAGTACCACCTCCGCGCGAAATTGTACCTAATTCAATCATGTTGTTCGATGATGTGGTATGTGAACGGCAGAATAACATACGAAAATATTTCGCTATGGGACGGCATAGCGGTGTGGACACTTTGTACCTTTGCCAAACGTATAGTCTGGTGCCAAAGCAACTGGTGCGTGATAATGCCAATTTCTTGGTTTTGTTCAGACAAGATGATCTCAATTTACGTCACGTTTACAACGATCACGTTAACACAGATATGAAATACGAAGAGTTCAAAGCGATGTGCGCCGAAGCGTGGAAGGATCGTTACGGATTCATAGTCATCAACAAGGACTCACCGATAAACGCAGGTAGATACAGAGTGGGTTTCGATCGTTTTATACATAAATAGAATAGTTTGTGCAAGAAAGTCATCAGTGTCAAGATGGATGACAAGCAATTGACACATGAAGTCGATGCAATTAGCGATAACATAAGACAAAAGTATCGCGCGTTGAAACATGACATCAGAGAGAGCGATGAAGCGTTAACGAGAAAGTACAAACCTCTTTTGGAACCGTTAACCCAGATTTCGGAAAAGTTGAATGACTCCAGTGATAAAATAAAACAAAAAATAAAAGTTGAAGATGAAGATACGAAGGCAGCTGTTGAGACGAAAACACCATCACAACCTCGTTTCCTCAGAACGGAAGTGTTGGCACAAACGCCTGATGTCGAAACACCGAACGTAACTCTTGAAGAGTTTTTAACAACACCCGAAGGTCGACACGAAGCACAAGAATACGTTGAACAATCTGTCGAAGGTCCGCTCGCGAGGAAATACTTACTGCTCGCGTTGTCTGATGATCGAGATAAGAAGATGGATCATACGTACGGTGTTCGTAACGTTGAAGACAAATGGATGGTAGGCAATTCGGTGTTGGAGATCAATCAAGACGATAGCTTCTACATAGCTGGAAAACGATACAGAGGCACACCGGGCCTCTACGAACTTATGTTTATGAAAGAACCCGACAAGAGCGTCTACGATGAAAACGATTTAGCAGCGTACAATTCTATACTGTCGGACACTAACGCTTATAAACGTTATTATTTACCCGGTGCTAAAGTAAATACAAACAAAGGTTTAAAGTACAGAGAGATAATCGCTCGATTGTTTCCACCACGCAGCGGACGTGGTATCGATTACGTACACTGGAACGATCCCAACGAACTGGTTGAACGGTTAAGACTGCTGGTAAGTTCAAAACGCGTCGGTCACACCGGACACGACAACGAAATCATCTCAGTAGTAGAGGAATTACGTGAAGCCAACATTATCGTATAAATTTTATGAACGTCGGTGTAACAACTCATTGTTGTCAACACTGTCGACATGTGCGGATTAGATTTGACACCTGACTTTGAAGTCGAAAACGAGAGACTGAAAACCTTTACATCATGGCCTGTGCATTTCATCAGTCCGACCGCTATGGTTGCCGCAGGCTTTCATTACACAAATGAAATTGACAGGGTTCGATGTTCATTTGCGGTATAGAAATCTTTCGTTGGAAAGAGGGTGACGATCCGATTGTGTTACACACGCGATGGTCACCACAGTGTCGTTACTTAAAACGGTTAGCACATCATTTGTAGCGTGCAGTTGTACAATGGTTGTGGACAAGTTCGGGAGACATCAAAGCGCCGTGAGCGTGCGACGAGAAACAAAAAGACAATTACGCGATACTGTAGGATTTAAGATTACGAATGATGGGCATATAGATGTTGAAAACAAAAAGATCCGCAATCTGAACGAACCGGATGCAGCAAAGGATGCTGTATCCCTGAGTTATATGCAAACACATTGTCTGCTACTCGATGATGAACGTAAAAGCGTGGACGTTAAAGGGTGTAGATTGAAAAATGTTGATACTCCTGTAGACGTTAAAGACGTAGTCAACAAATATTACGTTGATGACAACTGTATACAACACTCGAGTCAAGAGAGAGGTGAGGTCATCGATGCACGAGATCGATGGGTAATCAACGTTCGAAGTCCGGAACAAGCGACCGATGCGGTCAACAAAAACTACGTAGACTCGAATGTCATTAAAAAAGTATCGAATAACTATTTGTTTGGACAGAGCTGGTTGTCGGGAGTGAGTTCACCGATTTTTGCAGATGACGCGGTTAACGTAAAATACATGTTGCAGAACACCGTTAGCTTGGGCGAAAATGGTGTTTTCAAAGCAGCGGAAAAGAGAATAACAGACGTAGCGGATGGTTTTACGGAGAGCGATGCTGTTAACTTACAACAATTAAATGACGTGAGACGATACGTAAAGAGCGAGATGTATAAAGTCGTTAAAACATTTCAGTATCAACTGGATTACTACTTATTGAAATTGTCTAAGCCACGTAGTTCAGAAGACGAGTGGACACTCGACACGAAGGAAATAAAAAGGTTAATAGATGAATACGATAAAAACACAGAAGAGAAAGACTGGAGATCGGTTTACGATGTACAACAACGTTAGGAGGAAAAAGGGGTGGGGCGTCGGAAACGTGCTTAAAAACGTTGTACCGTCCGTTGTTTCGTCAGTTATCAATCGAGCGGTGGACGCACTACCTGTCGAATTACATCTGCCGGGTTACAGATTCTGTGGACCGGGCACGAAACTCGAAGAAAGATTAGCGCGTGGTGATCGCGGAATCAACCAATTAGACGAAGCCTGTCGCGAACACGACATCGCTTACGCTCAATACAAAGACAACGAAAGTAGACGTATTGCAGATCGTAAACTCGCGGAAAAAGCGTGGGGACGGGTAAAGGCGTTGGATTCGGGTATCAGCGAACGAGCTTATGCGACAGCAGTTGCAGCGGCCATGAAAGCAAAATCAGCAATAGGAAGCGGCCGACGTCGTAAAAATAAAAAGAATGTGAGTAGTCGTGGTCGTGGTGCTGGTGGTGGGATGAAAAAGAGGAGGAAGAGAACTGTCCGAACCGTTAGGAAAAAGAAGAGAACTGCGTCCGGATTGTATCTACGTCCGTACCGAAAAAACTAATTCACATACCGCTCCGCCCGTTGTCCGAAGATGAATTACATGTATACGCAAAAAAGCTAAACATACCGTATTTTAGAGGTGTTTACATGCGTAACGCATTACCGGATACAGCGCCGTGGAAGAACGAAAGCGTCATCGTAAATTTGGACGACGAGAGCGGACCGGGAACCCACTGGGTATGTTACAAGAAGCGTGGAAATCGAGTACACTATTTTGACGGGTTCGGTAATTTACGTCCACCTCTCGAGCTGATGCAATATTTTGGTGATACAGCCGACGTTCGTTACAACTATGAACGGAAGCAACCTCCTCACACGGTCATCTGCGGTCATTTATGTTTAGACTTTTTATCGTCTTCTGATCAGTAAACTTCAGCATGTCGTCGCTAACGGTTACCGTGACGGGTACCGACGCTGCGAATCTCGTGTGTAACTTTTTCCCACCTCTCGAGTTATACGGTGAATGGTACGTTGGACTATTGGATTTTACATCGTATAATTCAATACCAAACGTTACTGAAGGAAAAAATAATGCATTTCCAGTAAAAATTTCCAAGGATCAGTGGTCCGTCATCAAGTTGCCTACCGGCACCTATGAAATCAGTGATATCGAAACGTATCTGCAGAAACAGTTAGGCGAGAGAACAATCAGTTTACGTCCAAACAACAACACATTAAAGTGTGAAATTTACTGTAAGCATGTCATCGACTTTTCGCATACACCGAATACCATTGCAAGTATGTTAGGATTCAAGGAGAATCAGCAGCTGGAAGCGTATAAAACACACGAGTCGAACGTACCCGTCGACATAATCAAAGTTAACACCGTTCACGTACGGAGTAATATCGTACAGGGTGCGTACAAGGACGGTCAGGAACAGCACACGTTGCATTCGTTTTATCCGACCGTGGCACCAGGTTTCAAAATAGTTGAAACACCGACAAACGTAATATACTTACCGGTAAACGTACAACGCGTTGACAACATCATATTGTCTCTCGTTGATCAGGACGGGGATTTAGTTGATTTTCGCGGTGAAGTTATCACGATACGACTGCATCTGAAAATATGGGATTGTATTTCGGACAAACGTCACCTGTAAAAAGGGAGTGTGTACGAAAGAAACATGGTAGTCGGTGTTCAACGTTGAAGCGATTGACATCAAGGAACAAGCGTTTCTTACTTTCACTTGGATTCAAATTATACGATTAAAATAATGTCGGGTGAAATTCTAGCTATCGAACGAGGAGCGGCTTTCGATAACAGAATCGTTGAGTTCGAATATCGTACGCACACACCGTATGCTTCCACCCGATACGGTAACAACGATGAAATACGTATACCCATCCAACAACAGGATGTTTTCACTTTACCGGCGGAGAGTTTTCTGTACATCGAAGGAACATTGACCAAGGTTAACGCTACCGACACAGCGTTGAACGTGAAATTAATCAACAATGCAATGGCTTTCTTGTTTGAGGAGATCCGTTACGAAGTGTGCGGTGTGGAAGTAGATCGTACGAAAAACGTTGGAATTACGAGCACTGTGAAATTGTTACTATCGAGCAACGAGCATGAAAGAAAGCATCTAATCAATGCAGGATGGGTGACGACAACCGACGAGTCGTTGACAGTACACGAGAGTACCGGTGATTTTACGTTTTGTCTTCCGTTAAAAATGCTACTCGGTTTCAACGAAGACTATACACGCATCATGCTGAACGTTAAGCAAGAATTGATTCTGTTGCGTACCTCTACCGATCAGAACGCAATGGTGCTAAAAGAATCAGGTGCAACTGCAAACGGTAATCTCGTAATAAACAAAGTACACTGGAAGATGCCCTATGTGCGCGTGTCAAACAAGTACCGAATACCGTTATTGGAACACATCGAGGAGGATCATAAACTGGTGATGCCGTTCCGCAGTTGGGAATTGCACGAGTATCCCGTTCTACCGACGACAAATCGACATTCGTGGACCTTGAAGACATCGTCACAGTTGGAAAAACCACGGTATGTGATACTAATATTTCAGACGGACAGAAAGAACAATATAGCGAAAAACGCGTCGGAATTTGATCACTGCAATTTATCGAATGTCAAGCTATTTCTGAACGATAAATACTATCCGTACGATAACCTGAACCAGGATATCGAAAAAAAACGTTACGCACTGTTCTACGACATGTATACACGTTTTCAAACATCATACTACGACCGTCGCAACAGAACGCCTCTTTTGACACCTAATGAATTTATAACGAAAGCACCGTTGTTTGTCATCGATTGTTCCAGACAAGAAGAACCAATCAAGTCGTCTGCCGTTGATGTGCGTTTAGAATTTGAATCCAGTAACAATTTTCCAGATAAAACCACCGCTTACGCTTTGATTATTCACGATAGGATAGTACAGTACACAGCGTTGTCGAATACTGTTCATCGTTTGTCATAAAAAACTTGTTCTCCCCTCTACCAGTTTATAAAGATAGGTATTAGCGATCTCTAGCTTGTAACAAGATTAGTCCGTCTCAACGATGGAAGGTGACTGTGGTAGCGGCGCCAGCAGCAGCGGCAGGCATTGTGAGTATAACGTTTACTTATCTCTTGCATATCCTATTAACTCTTACACTAAGTTCGTTACCGTCGGACTGTTTAACGAACTCAACTATGAACCGGGTGTTTTGTTTACAAACGGAAAAAAGAAACGTATATTACTTGACTTTTCTGAGTGGAATTACTTGTTGATCTTTCGTGAACAGCTACTATCCAGTATGTTATTGTACGAAGAAGGTGAAAACCGTGAAAAGAAGAAGAGTGTGATGATCAGTCGTAACTTTGGGAAAACGTTTGTTCGGATTAAAGGTAGTAAGACCGAAAAATTTGTTTTCACAGAACCCGAGTGGATCCGTTTTGGTTGTTTATTAACAGTACTAAAGAAATATCTTGTTCGCTTGTTTTATGATCAAGATCACTTCAAGTCGTACATTAATCAGGTAGCAGCCAAGGGGTGTTATGTACCACCATCCTTCTTTTTCCCCTCGTTTTTTCGATTGGAAAGCAGTCGTCATGACCAACAGCTAACATTTGATCGTCTTTACGATGAACTGGTATTGGAAGGAAAAGTAGAGGGGGAATTTGAAAAAATTAACGTATTCGATGCGAACAAGTGTCACTCGGAAAAATGAACTTGAATAGGACGGTTATTGCCGAGTTTGAAGCGTTTCGTGGTGACAAAAATGAATATGTAATCAAAGAGTTCGTTGCAGTTGATATAACAACCGGACGTTTTGTTATCGTGTTGTTCGCTCCACCATACGAACGTGCACGACTGCACCTGAAATTTCAAAAAATCAATGACTGGTTGGAAACACATTATCACAGAATTCGGTGGAACGATGGTAATGTACCGTACAAGAATATGGTACGCATCGTTGCAGACTTTTTTTCAGACAGTTCTGTTGTCTATACAAAAGGGTTTGAGAAGGCAAATTTCTTACGACAGATGTATCACCATGGTGAGGTGATTGACTTAAACGATATTCAAGCACCTGTAGTTCCTAGATCCTTTGTACCCACCATACAATGTCCTGTTCCTCATCGTCAACCCGTTACCACTCCCCCCTTACACTGTGCATTGCGCAAAGCTTTGTTTTATGCAGAATGGTTGCGGCAACGAAATAAAATATAGTCGGTTGTGAACATGTTTTCATTCACAAAAATGACTTTTTTTATTCCCGGCCGAAGTAACTTGGGGAAAAATTATAAAACCAAAGATTTGTGTAACCGTAAGCCCGAAAAAACGAATTTCGTCTGACAGATTTTGTGACGATTTTAAATGTATCAAAAAATCGCACAGATTAAAATTTTTTAATTTTAATAAGTAAGAGTATCATACACCCTTACCTATACCCAGATTCCTGTATCAACTTGAAACCTTCCAGTACCAACACGCCAAGAAAAGTATTAAGTAGTGAATAATAATAATAATTACTTAAATAATTAAAAATGCGACTAGAGAAATAAAGAAATCCCTAAGTCATAATAAAATAAACATAAAGTATTTATCTTCTAATTAATGAATAAATAATAATAGGAAAAGTACGAACTATTTTCTTAGCGCGTAAATACGCACTAGCTTACTGAGCCCTCTCCCCTAAACCGTACGCGCATTCGGCCGTAGAACGTCGCAATGAGTAGACGTGAGTTTTGGTGTTGTACACATATACGTATGTGTATGTTCTCTAGAAGTATATCCAGCGTGAAATCTTGTTATTGTGAATAATGTAGTGTCTAGAGTTTGTGAGAAAACATATAAATAAAATAGAAAAAGGTAGCCAACACATCTCTTAAAAACAAAATCAAATGTAAGTGTAACATAGTTAACTACTAGACTGTAGTACTGCAAAGTGAGAACTATAACTGTAATTAAAATAAAGAAAATGTGAACTACAAGAATCTGCACTAAGAAAAGTGAAATTACAACATGTGGAACTTCAAGTAAACAACCTATCTTCGAGAGCTTCAAGTAAACTAAAAATCAACCCGATGTAGATACACCGAACAACGTACTCAACCCGTAGAAAACGACTGGAGATGTCCCAAGAATACAACAACAACCTCAGGTGATATCCAACCACAACTTTTGTAAATTTCCCCTTAATAAGAAGTAACAAAGAACTTTAAAGAACTTTCGCAATGTAATGAACAAATTATCAGATTTGTATATTTTGTAATTTTGTAAGAAGTAATAGTAACCGTAATGTATATATTGATAAATTAATAACTTTGAGAAAATTGAGACCCGGATCGGTGGTATTAAAACTAACAGTTATATGAATAAATTTTGATATAACAAGAATAATATAATTAAGACCTTTGAATCAGTAAAAGCACTATTTACAAAAATAACTTTCTTTAAAATCAGGAATAATGTTGGATTAATATTTCAATAGCAATAAAGAGATGTTTTAGCTAATACCTAGTGAGTGAATAAGTTTATGCAAACCTTGTCAGTTTCCTATATCATACTTGTTTTGTAATTTGTTAGTAAGAGTTTTACTAACAACGGCAGCTGGTTTAGTTTACTGGTAAATAATTAAACTAGTTCCCGATTTTTGTGTTGTCTTGCCAAGGGGCGGCACAAAATTGCGCCACTCTGCTGAATTTAAAATTGTGTAATTTACTTGGTAAAAAAAAATATTTTTTACAGAGTGTCACGTACAGAAAATTGCAACATAATTATGTAATTGTTGTTGTGTAAGTTTATAAGACGTTAACGATAACTAGGACAAACATAAATTTATTCACTCAGAAATAAACAAAAATAAATAAGTAAAATTTTAATTATGTAATAATAATATTAGTATCGCGAGTTTGCCGTATTACGCAAGTCATAGCTGGTAAGTATTCAAACCAGTCGGTTCATGTTAAATACGTGTTGAGGAATGTAAACTCTCCCCTTTGTAAACGCCCTTCTCATTCATAACCCCTCCTCCCCATAAGAAAACAAAACCATATTAGACAAGCTCTTTCCTGTTTTTGTATTGTTCTGAATTACCACCCTATGCAACTAGACGACACCCCAAAACAGCTGATTCTTTGTGCTGTTGTTAAAGCAATGAACTTTCCGTATATGAAATTTCTCTCTACTAAAATAGTATTATCGTTTTGTTTTGATTAATTATATATGTCAATACTGAGAATTTAATTGTTGTGAAATAAGTTATGTTGATTAATTAAGATAAGATTACATCCCAAAGCTTAATATGAAATAAGATATATGTGTATGTGTTTAAATGAATTAATGTTATCTATTTTTAAACATTGAGAAAACGAAGTAAAGTAAGTGACATAAGTAGAGGGAAAGTGAGTGTTCGAAAACACTTCCGGGTTCCGAACGAAAACACTACCGGGTTCCAGTTCATGACGTCATAGAGGCACTGGCAGCTGGTGTCCGAGCTGTCCATGTGACGTCACTGTTTTGTGTGTGTGTGTGTATGTATGTGTGTGTATGTGTGACTGAAACACTTCCGTGTTCCAGTTCATGACATCACACAGAGGCCCAAGTCGCTGGCGTCCGTATGGCTAAAACCTGTTTCAAGACGTCACGGAGGCCGTGGTTTCTGCATGTCCAAAATTTGGTAGCCGAAAACAATGTGTAGCGGATGGGGGTACCCGGAATTCGGCGGTTGCCCGGACGCGCAGAGGCGATGTCATCGGGTACCGTTACTCGAAATTTTGGGGGTATCGGGTACCGTTACCCGAAATGTTTAAATCAACGGATGGGGGTACCCGAAATTTGTGGGTACGCCCACATGACGCATGTATAAAACACTGGTTATGACGAAGCAGGAGGCTGGGTGGATATGCTAGCTGGTTCGACGACTACGTGATGTCTGAAATTTGACACCCGAAATGTTTAGAACAACGGATGGGGGTACCCCGAAATTTTTGTTGTTCAATATTTGACAACCGAAATGTTTAAAACAACGGATGGGGGTACCTGAAATCTCTTGGTGTCCGAAATTTAACACCCGAAATGTTTAAATCAACGGATGGGGGTACCCGACATGACGCATGTGCTCGACTGCGAGGCGAGACAGTTGGTTTCCGCAAAAAATAAATTATGGCCCCTCCGGGATTTGAACCCGGGACCTCCGGTACTCCAAACCGGCATGCATCCACTACACCAAGGGCCCGTTGTCGTTTAACTGTAATTATTTTTGTACTTATACTTCTCGTCTCTTACTTGCAACTATGAGGTGGACGAGTGATATCTACTGTTGTCCTATGTGTAAAACCATAAAAGCACAATATTTAAGTTTATTTATTATTAAAAATAAATAAACATTTTTTATACTTTTATTTTTTACCTCTCATCCTCTTCCTAGCGGCCAGAGGCGAATGAGAGACCGCTACGCTTTTTTTAACGTGGTTTCCCCAACTTTACAGATTCGTAAAGCAGGCCTACTCCACGTTATCTATCGCTGTACTATTGACTAATACAGTCGTAGATAATGATAAGATACACTATGCAATGCTAAGTCAATGTATAAAAGCAGTACATATATTTTTTATTTATTTACTTTTTTTTTATTTTTTTATTTTTTTATCGGGTGTATATGTTGTTCATACATGATGCGTATTCACATTTGCTGTACCGTAATGAGTAATTTTCACACCCATACTGGTCCTTGACGAGTTTACAGGTATATCTACCGTGCCAGTGACCCGTCTCGAACTACCAGGATTACGTTTATGAGTATTTCTACCGCGACAGTGACGTAGTCAAGGTTAACACTCACGCACACACTACGGTACCTAATTCTACGTTTATGGACATTTCTGTCACGTAGCATTCACACTAACACCATGATGAAAACATGTTCACAACCGACTATATTTTATTTCGTTGCCGCAACCATTCTGCATAAAACAAAGCTTTGCGCAATGCACAGTGTAAGGGGGGAGTGGTAACGGGTTGACGATGAGGAACAGGACATTGTATGGTGGGTACAAAGGATCTAGGAACTACAGGTGCTTGAATATCGTTTAAGTCAATCACCTCACCATGGTGATACATCTGTCGTAAGAAATTTGCCTTCTCAAACCCTTTTGTATAGACAACAGAACTGTCTGAAAAAAAGTCTGCAACGATGCGTACCATATTCTTGTACGGTACATTACCATCGTTCCACCGAATTCTGTGATAATGTGTTTCCAACCAGTCATTGATTTTTTGAAATTTCAGGTGCAGTCGTGCACGTTCGTATGGTGGAGCGAACAACACGATAACAAAACGTCCGGTTGTTATATCAACTGCAACGAACTCTTTGATTACATATTCATTTTTGTCACCACGAAACGCTTCAAACTCGGCAATAACCGTCCTATTCAAGTTCATTTTTCCGAGTGACACTTGTTCGCATCGAATACGTTAATTTTTTCAAATTCCCCCTCTACTTTTCCTTCCAATACCAGTTCATCGTAAAGACGATCAAATGTTAGCTGTTGGTCATGACGACTGCTTTCCAATCGAAAAAACGAGGGGAAAAAGAAGGATGGTGGTACATAACACCCCTTGGCTACTACCTGATTAATGTACGACTTGAAGTGATCTTGATCATAAAACAAGCGAACAAGATATTTCTTTAGTACTGTTAATAAACAACCAAAACGGATCCACTCGGGTTCTGTGAAAACAAATTTTTCGGTCTTACTACCTTTAATCCGAACAAACGTTTTCCCAAAGTTACGACTGATCATCACACTCTTCTTCTTTTCACGGTTTTCATCTTCTTCGTACAATAACATACTGGATAGTAGCTGTTCACGAAAGATCAACAAGTAATTCCACTCAGAAAAGTCAAGTAATATACGTTTCTTTTTTCCGTTTGTAAACAAAACACCCGGTTCATAGTTGAGTTCGTTAAACAGTCCGACGGTAACGAACTTAGTGTAAGAGTTAATAGGATATGCAAGAGATAAGTAAACGTTATACTCACAATGCCTGCCGCTGCTGCTGGCGCCGCTACCACAGTCACCTTCCATCGTTGAGACGGACTGATCTTGTTACAAGCTAGAGATCGCTAATACCTATCTTTATAAACTGGTAGAGGGGAGAACAAGTTTTTTATGACAAACGATGAACAGTATTCGACAACGCTGTGTACTGTACTATCCTATCGTGAATAATCAAAGCGTAAGCGGTGGTTTTATCTGGAAAATTGTTACTGGATTCAAATTCTAAACGCACATCAACGGCAGACGACTTGATTGGTTCTTCTTGTCTGGAACAATCGATGACAAACAACGGTGCTTTCGTTATAAATTCATTAGGTGTCAAAAGAGGCGTTCTGTTGCGACGGTCGTAGTATGATGTTTGAAAACGTGTATACATGTCGTAGAACAGTGCGTAACGTTTTTTTTCGATATCCTGGTTCAGGTTATCGTACGGATAGTATTTATCGTTCAGAAATAGCTTGACATTCGATAAATTGCAGTGATCAAATTCCGACGCGTTTTTCGCTATATTGTTCTTTCTGTCCGTCTGAAATATTAGTATCACATACCGTGGTTTTTCCAACTGTGACGATGTCTTCAAGGTCCACGAATGTCGATTTGTCGTCGGTAGAACGGGATACTCGTGCAATTCCCAACTGCGGAACGGCATCACCAGTTTATGATCCTCCTCGATGTGTTCCAATAGCGGTATTCGGTACTTGTTTGACACGCGCACATAGGGCATCTTCCAGTGTACTTTGTTTATTACGAGATTACCGTTTGCAGTTGCACCTGATTCTTTTAGCACCATTGCGTTCTGATCGGTAGAGGTACGCAACAGAATCAATTCTTGCTTAACGTTCAGCATGATGGGTGTATAGTCTTCGTTGAAACCGAGTAGCATTTTTAACGGAAGACAAAACGTAAAATCACCGGTACTCTCGTGTACTGTCAACGACTCGTCGGTTGTCGTCACCCATCCTGCATTGATTAGATGCTTTCTTTCATGCTCGTTGCTCGATAGTAACAATTTCACAGTGCTCGTAATTCCAACGTTTTTCGTACGATCTACTTCCACACCGCACACTTCGTAACGGATCTCCTCAAACAAGAAAGCCATTGCATTGTTGATTAATTTCACGTTCAACGCTGTGTCGGTAGCGTTAACCTTGGTCAATGTTCCTTCGATGTACAGAAAACTCTCCGCCGGTAAAGTGAAAACATCCTGTTGTTGGATGGGTATACGTATTTCATCGTTGTTACCGTATCGGGTGGAAGCATACGGTGTGTGCGTACGATATTCGAACTCAACGATTCTGTTATCGAAAGCCGCTCCTCGTTCGATAGCTAGAATTTCACCCGACATTATTTTAATCGTATAATTTGAATCCAAGTGAAAGTAAGAAACGCTTGTTCCTTGATGTCAATCGCTTCAACGTTGAACACCGACTACCATGTTTCTTTCGTACACACTCCCTTTTTACAGGTGACGTTTGTCCGAAATACAATCCCATATTTTCAGATGCAGTCGTATCGTGATAACTTCACCGCGAAAATCAACTAAATCCCCGTCCTGATCAACGAGAGACAATATGATGTTGTCAACGCGTTGTACGTTTACCGGTAAGTATATTACGTTTGTCGGTGTTTCAACTATTTTGAAACCTGGTGCCACGGTCGGATAAAACGAATGCAACGTGTGCTGTTCCTGACCGTCCTTGTACGCACCCTGTACGACATTACTCCGTACGTGAACGGTGTTAACTTTGATTATGTCGACGGGTACGTTCGACTCGTGTGTTTTATACGCTTCCAGCTGCTGATTCTCCTTGAATCCTAACATACTTGCAATGGTATTCGGTGTATGCGAAAAGTCGATGACATGCTTACAGTAAATTTCACACTTTAATGTGTTGTTGTTTGGACGTAAACTGATTGTTCTCTCGCCTAACTGTTTCTGCAGATACGTTTCGATATCACTGATTTCATAGGTGCCGGTAGGCAACTTGATGACGGACCACTGATCCTTGGAAATTTTTACTGGAAATGCATTATTTTTTCCTTCAGTAACGTTTGGTATTGAATTATACGATGTAAAATCCAATAGTCCAACGTACCATTCACCGTATAACTCGAGAGGTGGGAAAAAGTTACACACGAGATTCGCAGCGTCGGTACCCGTCACGGTAACCGTTAGCGACGACATGCTGAAGTTTACTGATCAGAAGACGATAAAAAGTCTAAACATAAATGACCGCAGATGACCGTGTGAGGAGGTTGCTTCCGTTCATAGTTGTAACGAACGTCGGCTGTATCACCAAAATATTGCATCAGCTCGAGAGGTGGACGTAAATTACCGAACCCGTCAAAATAGTGTACTCGATTTCCACGCTTCTTGTAACATACCCAGTGGGTTCCCGGTCCGCTCTCGTCGTCCAAATTTACGATGACGCTTTCGTTCTTCCACGGCGCTGTATCCGGTAATGCGTTACGCATGTAAACACCTCTAAAATACGGTATGTTTAGCTTTTTTGCGTATACATGTAATTCATCTTCGGACAACGGGCGGAGCGGTATGTGAATTAGTTTTTTCGGTACGGACGTAGATACAATCCGGACGCAGTTCTCTTCTTTTTCCTAACGGTTCGGACAGTTCTCTTCCTCCTCTTTTTCATCCCACCACCAGCACCACGACCACGACTACTCACATTCTTTTTATTTTTACGACGTCGGCCGCTTCCTATTGCTGATTTTGCTTTCATGGCCGCTGCAACTGCTGTCGCATAAGCTCGTTCGCTGATACCCGAATCCAACGCCTTTACCCGTCCCCACGCTTTTTCCGCGAGTTTACGATCTGCAATACGTCTACTTTCGTTGTCTTTGTATTGAGCGTAAGCGATGTCGTGTTCGCGACAGGCTTCGTCTAATTGGTTGATTCCGCGATCACCACGCGCTAATCTTTCTTCGAGTTTCGTGCCCGGTCCACAGAATCTGTAACCCGGCAGATGTAATTCGACAGGTAGTGCGTCCACCGCTCGATTGATAACTGACGAAACAACGGACGGTACAACGTTTTTAAGCACGTTTCCGACGCCCCACCCCTTTTTCCTCCTAACGTTGTTGTACATCGTAAACCGATCTCCAGTCTTTCTCTTCTGTGTTTTTATCGTATTCATCTATTAACCTTTTTATTTCCTTCGTGTCGAGTGTCCACTCGTCTTCTGAACTACGTGGCTTAGACAATTTCAATAAGTAGTAATCCAGTTGATACTGAAATGTTTTAACGACTTTATACATCTCGCTCTTTACGTATCGTCTCACGTCATTTAATTGTTGTAAGTTAACAGCATCGCTCTCCGCAAAACCATCCGCTACGTCTGTTATTCTCTTTTCCGCTGCTTTGAAAACACCATTTTCGCCCAAGCTAACGGTGTTCTGCAACATGTATTTTACGTTAACCGCGTCATCTGCAAAAATCGGTGAACTCACTCCCGACAACCAGCTCTGTCCAAACAAATAGCTATTCGATACTTTTTTAATGACATTCGAGTCTACGTAGTTTTTGTTGACCGCATCGGTCGCTTGTTCCGGACTTCGAACGTTGATTACCCATCGATCTCGTGCATCGATGACCTCACCTCTCTCTTGACTCGAGTGTTGTATACAGTTGTCATCAACGTAATATTTGTTGACTACGTCTTTAACGTCTACAGGAGTATCAACATTTTTCAATCTACACCCTTTAACGTCCACGCTTTTACGTTCATCATCGAGTAGCAGACAATGTGTTTGCATATAACTCAGGGATACAGCATCCTTTGCTGCATCCGGTTCGTTCAGATTGCGGATCTTTTTGTTTTCAACATCTATATGCCCATCATTCGTAATCTTAAATCCTACAGTATCGCGTAATTGTCTTTTTGTTTCTCGTCGCACGCTCACGGCGCTTTGATGTCTCCCGAACTTGTCCACAACCATTGTACAACTGCACGCTACAAATGATGTGCTAACCGTTTTAAGTAACGACACTGTGGTGACCATCGCGTGTGTAACACAATCGGATCGTCACCCTCTTTCCAACGAAAGATTTCTATACCGCAAAATGAACATCGAACCCTGTCAATTTCTTTTGTGTAATGAAAGCCTGCGGCAACCATAGCGGTCGGACTGATGAAATGCACAGGCCATGATGTAAAGGTTTTCAGTCTCTCGTTTTCGACTTCAAAGTCAGGTGTCAAATCTAATTCGCACATGTCGACAGTGTTGACAACAATGAGTTGTTACACCGACGTTCATAAAATTTATACGATAATGTTGGCTTCACGTAATTCCTCTACTACTGAGATGATTTCGTTGTCGTGTCCGGTGTGACCGACGCGTTTTGAACTTACCAGCAGTCTTAACCGTTCAACCAGTTCGTTGGGATCGTCCAGTGTACGTAATCGATACCACGTCCGCTGCGTGGTGGAAACAATCGAGCGATTATCTCTCTGTACTTTAAACCTTTGTTTGTATTTACTTTAGCACCGGGTAAATAATAACGTTTATAAGCGTTAGTGTCCGACAGTATAGACTTGTACGCTGCTAAATCGTTTTCATCGTAGACGCTCTTGTCGGGTTCTTTCATAAACATAAGTTCGTAGAGGCCCGGTGTGCCTCTGTATCGTTTTCCAGCTATGTAGAAGCTATCGTCTTGATTGATCTCCAACACCGAATTGCCTACCATCCATTTGTCTTCAACGTTACGAACACCGTACGTATGATCCATCTTCTTATCTCGATCATCAGACAACGCGAGCAGTAAGTATTTCCTCGCGAGCGGACCTTCGACAGATTGTTCAACGTATTCTTGTGCTTCGTGTCGACCTTCGGGTGTTGTTAAAAACTCTTCAAGAGTTACGTTCGGTGTTTCGACATCAGGCGTTTGTGCCAACACTTCCGTTCTGAGGAAACGAGGTTGTGATGGTGTTTTCGTCTCAACAGCTGCCTTCGTATCTTCATCTTCAACTTTTATTTTTTGTTTTATTTTATCACTGGAGTCATTCAACTTTTCCGAAATCTGGGTTAACGGTTCCAAAAGAGGTTTGTACTTTCTCGTTAACGCTTCATCGCTCTCTCTGATGTCATGTTTCAACGCGCGATACTTTTGTCTTATGTTATCGCTAATTGCATCGACTTCATGTGTCAATTGCTTGTCATCCATCTTGACACTGATGACTTTCTTGCACAAACTATTCTATTTATGTATAAAACGATCGAAACCCACTCTGTATCTACCTGCGTTTATCGGTGAGTCCTTGTTGATGACTATGAATCCGTAACGATCCTTCCACGCTTCGGCGCACATCGCTTTGAACTCTTCGTATTTCATATCTGTGTTAACGTGATCGTTGTAAACGTGACGTAAATTGAGATCATCTTGTCTGAACAAAACCAAGAAATTGGCATTATCACGCACCAGTTGCTTTGGCACCAGACTATACGTTTGGCAAAGGTACAAAGTGTCCACACCGCTATGCCGTCCCATAGCGAAATATTTTCGTATGTTATTCTGCCGTTCACATACCACATCATCGAACAACATGATTGAATTAGGTACAATTTCGTGCGGAGGTGGTACTTTATCGTTTTCACTGTATGTGAAGTACGTCATTCCTTCGTCAGCGAGAGCGTTAAAAACGTCTTCCAACATACGATATTTTGGTTGAAATAATGATTTGGAGAACACGTACAGGTTCTGAAATCGCAGTCCGTTTGAATCGAATAACATGTTAAAGGCAACGTTTGACTTCCCGCTACATGACCCGCCGCACACGATACATCGAACTGTGTTTGGAAACAGTGGACTGTGTTTATTATATGCAACTTCACCGTTGTACTTAGCAGAGTCTACGTTCTTAACATTCAACTTTAACGATTGTTGTTCAATCTTCATCTTAACTCGTTTACGTTCGGTTAAATACTGTGGTAATGCTATTATATCAGATCTTTTTTATGTATCCACGAATCGTGTTTACCGTCAAAGCCGAGCCAGCGCACTCGCACGCGATCACCTTTACGTTGTAATATTTTCTCAACGAGATACACATCACCAACGCTGGTTTTACTCAATTCTTGTTCATAAAACCCACCTTCCACAACGTCACCCGTATGATCTTTCAACAAGTACGTAACCGGTACGGTTGGCTGAACTCTGTGCACTGTGTATATCTCGTTCGTCCAGTTTGGTGTATAACCTTTAGCGAATGTGATTTTGTATTTACTGATACGCACTCGATCGCCTATTTTAAACTTATGTTTCTTGCTCACTTTCCGCGGTACGGTATTTTTTCTTATTCGTTCCAACACAATTTGCTCGTTGCTCTTGTCGACTTGTCGCGGCTTCATCTCTATAGTTCTATGCACTCTGTCGTTGTATTCCATCACCAGTTTAGGCAAAAGCGACAACCACCGATAATGGCCTTGCTCGCTGAACGCGCGGTACATGTTCGTTTTCAACGTACGATTAAATCGCTCTACGATGGACGCTTTCTTCTCGCTATACGTTGAATAGTGTTTGACGTTGAATCTCTTTAGTAAAGCTTGTACGGTAGTGTTAAAGTACTCTTTCCCCTTATCCGTTTGCAGGTATTTCATTTTATTTTTTACAATTATTGGTTCGAGAGCATGTGCTACTTCAACACCCGATTTAGTTTTTAAGGGAATCGCATATGCATACTTGCTAAATGCGTTTATTACCGTCATTAGATATTTGTACCCCTTGTTCAACTTGGCATGCGGTATCATTTCCACCAAATCCGCTTGGTAGAGATCGTGTAACCCCTTCACCTCCACCGCACGTCTGGGAAAGTTCCTTCTCACCGGTCTGTGCAATTCTTTTGCAATAGTTTTGCGTACGTTTTCCATATCGCCACCCGAAACGCGAATCGCAAAATTTTGGTACGAGATATACCGTTACGTTTTCACTGAACCTCACCGACTTCATCGTCGTTACTGACAGTGTGTTGCTCCTGCAAGCGAGTCTTATATCAACGTATATCGAACGCATAATTTATAACGGATTTTCTCGCTTGCTGAATTATCTCGCGTCTGGGTTGACAGAGTTTATAATGACCGTACGCCAGTGTTGTTTCACCGTCATCCAAGACATATCGTTTGTCATCGTATGGTGACAGCGATAATTTTGTAAGCTTTCTTGTGTATATGTTATGTTTTTCGCTTTGGATAGTCTGCGCCGTAGTATAAGTTTGAGAAGTGGTCTTTACACATTGTTTATAAAGTTGATGTTTCAACTGTGTAGCTATCGCGGAACGTGGCACACCTTTTGCTACCTTTTTCTCTTTATCGTTTGCCGTAACGAATGAATAACATTTTGCGCGCAACCCGACAAATTCAAGTATCGGTATTCCATTTGTTTCGTCTTTAAAAGTACCCAACTTTTTCTTGTTTGTTTCACTATAGCACGGATGTGCCTTAGGGTACTCCGACGTGTCAAAGAGTTCGAGATGCTCCTCCATGTCTTTGTACACATCGTCGGTGCGAATGTCGTACAACAGAGAGTCAGTGTCCGTCATACATAGACGTGCACGTGACCCGTACGTATTCATCGTGAATCTGTAATGGAACCGATACATAATCAGCTTACTAATATCCAATACACTGAACCCAACGTACAAAGGTCGGTTCAGTGTAATGAATGTTTTTTTCATCGTGAGACCTACCAGGTCCTCGTTATAGATGAAGAAATGTTGTAGCCTGGGGTTAGCGGTTAGTTTGTGAAGTTTCTTCTCGTTTGGAACTAACTTGAAATCGATTCGCTTTCGTACGTTTTCCAACGATTTTCCGTACGGTGCGTTATTCATTAACTTAAAAAAGTCTTTTTCAAAGGTGTTTCTGGCTTCCTTTCGTCGCTCCGTATTAAAATCGATGAAAGGTTTCAACCGTACGCACTGTGTGAATGCTAACACACGGTGAATCGCTTTCAACTCCATTCCTAGTTCGAGGTAGAGTTTCAGTGTTCTGTAATGAACAATGTATTTTGTCTTGTCCTCGAGGGACGTTATCAGTTTCTCTACCTTACCGTTACTACACACAAAGTCTTTTAACAGCTTCATGCGATAGCAGTACGGTGAAAGCATACTGTCCGTAATAGTACGCTTTTCAGGTGCTAAAGGGTAGTCACTGTGTAAGTCGTGTAGGTAATGTGGATACCCCAGATCGACTTCCAGGATATAACCGGTGTCACCATCGTCGCGTAACGCGTGCACGTTCAACGTATCGATCACTGTACGTTCCAACCATCGAAAACCGGACAGTGGTAAAGGCTGTGTCATAGCCGTTCCGTACAGGTTGGTACAATCGAGGTAAAGTAAATAGTTGTGCGGCTTGCTTGCGTCATAATCGGGAATGTACGGGTTGTTGGCTTTGGCGTACCTATTAGAAATTGCTGCTAAGCCGCCACGGATACCTCTTTCGATGTACAGGTGTACGTCTATATCGCGGAGTAACTCTAACCTGACTCCTGTCATTTTCAGCATCGCGTTCCACGCTAAACCGGCGGTGGTAAAAACGTTACACGGATCGAGTTCGTAGTACTGCAGGCTCATGTTTCGAAAGTTTTCAAATACATCAGCAAGCAGTAGTACATCCGTTTTTAAATAAAGGTCATGATAATCACCGAACGTTTGCATGTCGAAAGCCGACCAAACCGTTCGAGCGTGCGCGTAATCTTCTTCGTCTATATCCGACTCTGTCAACCCGTTGTAAAAATGTACGCGGTCCGGTAACTGCCTCTCGTCAAATTTTGAATCGTCCGTAACGTATTCGTAAGGGTACACACCTTTACGTAACAGTAAATCAACATTACGCGTGTAAAATTGATTAAGGATTTTAAATTTATCCGCGGATAAGTTGGAGACGAGTTTTTCAAGTGACGCGTTCATGAACCGCAGAGAATCGAGAAACCGGAGCTGACCGAGTGTAACGGAGATGTAACGTTCGCTTGTAGTAGCGATACACGTTATTTCATCTTCCTTGTACTTTCCGAAACCTTGCATCAAATGATGCGAGTCATAGCCACTTAAATTATGGAAAAAAACCGGAACGTGTGTTGGTATTTTGTAATTTATATTACACGCATTGTGAGCAGCGCCTAAATAGTTACCCGTTATGTGGCAATGATTTCGAACCGTGTCGTCCGTTAACGGCTGCTTGCACAGATGACAGTGAGTGGCGTTTCGGAATGACCGTTCATCGGCCGCTGTCATTTGGATCGGTTTATTAAACTTTCTATCGAGTCGTTGAACGTCGGCTAAAAGCACACGAAGGAACGTGTCCACCACGTCTTTACCGCGGTATATTACAGGTTCCTTGACGGCGTTTCCCATCCAGTCAACTATCACATAGCAGAAACTGGCTGGTATATGATGTGCCACGTTTTTACCGGTGGTCGGAACAATAAACGATTCGAAGTCAGCGTATACCGTATAAGGTACGCGGTGACAAAGTGAAAAGTTTTTAAAATACATCCACTTTTCGTCCTCGTCAGGAAGTTTTACTTTCTGTACTCCGTGCTGAGAACAGTTGCGTTCGTGTTCTTCAACTCGTTTTCGCGCCGCGTTAGTATCTTTATTGTCCGCAAATCTGTGTAGACAGTAGTTGCAATAAAACGAAGTGCCCTTTCGTTTTGTCAACGACGAAAGCATACGCGAAAGGTTCCGTATGAGGCAGTAGTGAGTAGTGTTCGCGTCGGACAGTAGCAGTAGGTTTACGTGGTACTTTCTACCGCGATGTTCAGTGATACGTAAAGGATATACCTCGCCTTCATAGCCAAAAACGTTAACGGATATGTTTTCGTTTAATTTTTCGAACCGTTTTATCTTATTGAGTGCGACGGGATAAGGAATGTCCTTCATGTTTATTTCTTCTTCGTACGGAAGGTAATGGCTAACGCGATGAGGGTTACACGCGATCGGGTGTATACCAGCGAGCACAGACCACAAGAAACACTTTTCATCGTCTACATTTTTTATATTGATAATATTCCTTTCTTACTGTTTGATAATTTCGATGGTGTAGGTAGAAAGCTCGACCCCACAAGAGGGTTGTATTTTGTAATATTTAATTCCACCGACTCGACACCGTTTTCGACCCACCCGCTTCCGTCACGCGTGAATTTGTCAACGGATTCCATTATTTTCTCGCTAGCTATCGAATACTGTTCATCGATATCGTCATACTGTGACTTAAGTTCTGTACGCGATCTGAATACCGCATTACAATAAATATTTTCGGTGTTTATTAATTTTTTAAAAGATACACGAACTGCTAAATACCATTTTATATAATTATTTAATGCTACGGCTTCGCTACACATCTTATCAACAACCGTGTGTTTGTAATCTAATAATACTGTTTGTGTGTTTAGTGTATTGTCAAGTATCATAAATTTTATAGTAATTACATTACCATTGATAGCACGGTGTTCGCTGTTGCTGCCGCTGCTGCTGCTGCTGCTGCTGCTGTCGGTCATTGTGAAAGGAGTGAGGCCGGCTTCGCGTCGTCGGTTCCCTATATAGACAGTCCGGTAACCGGTGACTCTGTCGCCGCGCGCCCTTGACCGATCAAGTCAGTAATAGGAAGCAGGTGTGTTGAATTATGTACTGTAAGTATGAAATTTACAATGCAATTTAAAGAAAATGAAATGTTTGATGTTTAAAAATGTAAAGTATATATGAATCTCAAAGATATGTTAAACATGAAAATCAATTAATAAAATAACCAAACATATAAGAGTTGACCATCCGTGAATTGTAGTAACGGTGTCAGTGTGAGCCTTATATGTCTTTTGGTAGTTTCCCCACATTTCGGGCGGTCACGGTTTCACCGAACCCTGACCGTGAAATTATGTAAGTAGATACTAAATTGGTGAACATTGAAATTGACAGAGGGGTAACACAGGGGAAACTACATAACTATGGAACAGCGGCTATCGTCGAAGGTGGCGATAGTGCTGTATTAAGGGTGTGTGAATAATTTTAGTAGGATTACTGGTGTCCTCGGACATCAGTAATACCGAATTTTATATAACGCTGAACCAAGAACGGTATAGGCAGCGTCTATACCATATATATGTAAACTTCAGTTCTTGGGGAAGCAAATGGACGCCACAGTCCACCATCAGGAAACAATAGTGTGTGTGTGGAAAAGGAGCTGGCCGTTACAAGCCAGGGGTATAAACAATAAAGTGTTTATGCAACCAGGCAAATGCTCGATCCGGTTCATCCGACGGGTGGTTACCTAATTGTAACTGGGTATAAAGGGGGGATTTTAAGAAATTGATGAAGTAGGAGGGTAGCTGAAAATTCAGTGAGAGGGTGATGACCTCTGTAAACAGCGGGCGGTCAACTTATACGGCTCTATAGAGAGAGTTGGGGGTTGACAACCCAGATAGCTGTTCAGTAACTGTTGCTATAACTATGACTCAATGATTAGTGATGTATTTCATGCATGAGAGCAAAACGATTTTAAGTACCAGATTTAAGTGTAATGATTTCAGATAACATTGTAGGATGATAACTATATAATTTTGTGTTAATTGTATACAGTATGTTAGGGATAAGGATTATAAAAATGTGTACTTTATATAATTGTTGAAATGTATCTATAGAAAGGTCATTCACATGACAGGGAGACTGGCTGCTGACTGCTGGGGATAAATGTAGTATGTCACTTATAAGTGATTTGCAGATTTTGTCCATGTAATTAAATGTTTGAATATAATTAATGTTTGAATATAATTAATGTTTGAATAATCAGTTTTCAATGTGTTTAAGAGATTTTAAATTAAATGGTGAAATGGATTTGAGATAGTTATGAATTTTCAATGGGTTGTAAAGGATAGAATTTGGGTGATAGTAATTGTTTAAGTAGGGCATGTAAGTCAATCAAAGGTAGTTTCAAATGGGTGTTAGAGAGAATAAGAGTCTGGGGAGTAATAGTAATGTAGAATTGAGAATTAATAGTGACACAGTAGTGATAGTGAGTATATGTAGAATATGAAAGGGAGGTAAGGGGAGAGTAATTAGTTGATAGGGGAATTTTGTAAGGGGGGTGGTGTGATAAGGAGTCCTCAACGAAAAGCATTGTGGTGGGAGGTGAATAGTTTTAAATGGGGTTTGGCGGGGTTGCCTAGGGGAAGTCCAGGAACCAATAAGGGGATGAGCATAGGGTGGGAACACACGTCCTTAATACAAAGAGGGTAGAGAGTATTTTGTTATAAAGTTAGAATGATGTGAATGGAGTTAGAAAATTACTGGTAAATATTTTGAGAGAGTGGTGTCAGACTAGGTAAAGCTGTTAAGTGAGTATTAGAGTCAGAAGGCGGGTAAGATTATATATAAACGCCAAGTTATTAAATCAAATTATTATGAATAATTGAGAGTCACCCAAACTAATTGAGAATGGAAATGTTAGAGAGAATCAAAGTTAAAATGAAAAAATAATCGAAAAAGTGACAGATTTTAATAGAATTTGAGAATAATATAAAGCTATAAAATGTGTAATTTTTGGTCAATTTAAATGTAAATTTTATTGTTTATTGTAAGGTAATAACAACAATGCTCATTTTGAATGCTCTATTATATTATGTTGTATTATGTTTGAAGGTAAAAATTTTTAAAGATGTTTCATGTATTTTATGGTGTAACTTTGTGTAGTGTATATATATCAAGGTCATTCACTTGACCCAGAGAGATCAGCTGATGACTGATGTTAGAGACAGACCCATTTTCTGATAATTAATTCACACAATGGTGTTACTTGATTAAATAATAATAATAATATTTATTACCAATTTTCCTTTACATATAATAAAAATTATACAATAAAGGACCTATAGGGGGCATAAATGCCCGTACATAGGTTGGTCCTTAGAATTAATATTTATATACTTAATACTCATTGTGAGTTTTACCTCACCGATCATAGTAATATATTAAAAATAAATTATTTTTCAATTTTAACAAAATTTCAGTTTGTACTATAATACAATTCAATAAATAAATGAAAAAAAAAGAGAAAAAAGGTCCATATCATAATAGACTGTTGTTTTGATTATTCAATAACAATGTTACTAATTTTTTCTTTGATTTTTTTTAAGCACTTTTATAGATTTTTTTTATATTTTTCAGTTCATTAGGTAATTCATTAAAATATTTTATGGCATAATACACATAGCTTCTTTGCCCAATACTTAATAGGTGTCGCGGCAATATAATACTTTTATACCGTTTGTTGATTCGATTTTGTAAAAACTCACTTTTTAGATCATTGTATTGATAAACTATAGAATTCACTACAAACACCTGTTTAATATTTAATGGTTTATTCAAATCTTGTTCATTGACTCCTATAATTTTAAGAATACACTTTTGCAGCCGATCCAATGCGTCTAGAGGTGATTTATATAGACCCCCCCCCCCCCCCAGCCTATGATAGCATACTCTGCCACACTATGGAATAGTCCATAGTATATTTGTAGTAGTTGCTTTTTTGATAAAATTTGTTTAAGTCTGTAAAAAATGTAGACTAAGTATTTGGTTTTTTTACAATGTTAGCCATATGTACATCCCACTTCATGTTAAAGTCATATGTTATTCCTAGATATTTACTAGTTTTAACTCTTTTCAATTTTTGACCGTTTATCTTAATTTCAAAGTCATGCGGAACAGAGTCTCTATAATTTCCAAAGGTGATAAACAGACTTGCTTATGTTGAGTACTAGATTACTGTGATAGAACCAAGAGTATATAATATCTAATTTAGTTGACATATCTGTTGCAAGTTCAGGCCATGTCTTTGCTTTCATTGGTACTGCTGTATCATCAGCATATGCTATTAATACATCTTGTAACACTAGTAAGTCATTGATATATAAAATAAACAATAAAGGTCCTAATATAGAGCCCTGGGGCACTCCAACATTTGTTTTAATAGGCTGACTTCTAGTCCCATTCACCTTTACAACTTGTGTCCTGTCATGTAAATAACTGGCTATCAGGGATAAGCTTACACCTCTTATTCCCATATTCTGTAATTTGGATATAAGTATGCCATGATCGACTCTGTCAATAGCTTTGGAGTAGTCCAAAAAAATTACAACAGTTGGTATGCTAATACTTAGATTTCCATAACTAAATTTGCTAAGTAGGGCTATAGCATCATCTGTACCTTTCTTCTTGAGAAAGCCAAATTGGTTAGCACTTAACAGGTTATGTTTCTTTACAAATTTAAACAATCTGGTAAAAATAATTTTTTCAAAAATCTTAGCCAAATTTGATATCAGTGCGATTGGTCGATAATTGTTAACCAAACTTTTTACACCTTCCTTATATATAGGACAAATTACAGCTTTCTTAAATTGATATGGATGTACCTTGTATCATAGCAGTATTAATAATGTGAGTCAAAGCAGGAGTTATGAACAGAGCAGCTAGCTTAACTGTATAGGCATGAATGTCATCACACCCACCAGATTTATTTTTGAGTTCACGAATAGTTTGGTAAACTTCTGACTCATTTGTTGGTGTTAGAAACATAGTATGCTGATTAATTGATATATCTGGTATTTCATGCTGCAGAATAGGAGGAGTCGCACTTTCATTCAGCCTAGATACTATTGTGCTGAAAAATTCATTAAAATAATTAGCCTTTGTCCAATCATTGCTGTTTAGTTTATTATTAATCAAAATATCATTTATTTGTCTATTTTTTGAATTACGATCCAATTTTAGATGGACATATCTCCACATTTTTTTAGAATCAGCGTTTTGTAGTTGTTTTTCTTCATGCCTATTTTTAGCAGTAATGATTTAAGTCGTTTTTCGTAATTTCAGTCCAGCTCTTTTTTTAGCAAGTCATCTTGACTATTCTTCCAGGCTTTATATAATTTGTTTTTGTAATTAACTGAATTAATGAGAGCAGGGGTAATCCAGGTCTTTCTTGGTTTTTGAATTTTTGGCTTAGTTTTGTGTGAAAGTTCATTGATAGTTTGAATCTTGTTTATTAGCAATTCTAATGCTTCATTGTTATTTGGTGTATTACAGACTTGTTGCCATTGTTCTGAAGCACACAGCTCCAAAAATCTTTTTTTGTTTATTTCAAAAGATACTGTAAGTTTGCATTTTATGTTGTTTCCATGTAGTGATATTAAAACGGAGTATTGGTCTGTGATTGAGTCAATTAGTTTACCAGATTTTGCTGCGTATATTCCTTTCATGAAAATATGGTCAATGCAAGTTCCATCTTTATAATTCTTTACAGGATGAGTACAAGTATTTATCATCGATTCATAACCATTTTGCAGTAATTGGTAGAAATAATCCTCAGTTTTTTCATTAAACTCAATGAGATCTAAGTTAACATCACCCAAAATCATGTGGTTTGCAACAGTTTTGTTACTTAAGATAAATTTTTCATGATCTTTAATGAATTTGTCAATCTCATAATCATGACAACGATATAGTCCAGAAATTTTGAAAATACTTTTATTTGTTAATTCTATGAGCAGACTAGTGATTTTTAAATCATTAAATTGTTCATTAATGGTTTGATACTGTAGGTTACTTTTTACATAAATAATCACTCCATCTGCTTTATTTATTCTGCTGTTATTTTTAAAATGTGTATAACCTGTTATATTTGTAAGCTTGATACCATGAGCCAAGCTTCAGTGCATATTATCACATCTGGTTTATGTTTAAAAGAACTTAACATAGTTTCAAGTTTTAATATATTTTTCTGTATACTTCTGATGTTGACATGTAGGGTCAGAAGCTCAGAGTCACAAAAAATGGGGTTGAGATTTATCTCTTCTGTACTATTAAAAATTAATTCATCATTAAGGTTATATTCTTGTATTTCCATAAAAAATTTATTTATAGGTTAGTTTTGATTTTTCTTTTTTCCTTTTAAATACAAAATTTTATCTAATCAACTAGTTGTAACGTAATTAAATGGAGGTTCTGGTTTCCAGGGGTAGTTTGTATCACAAACATACTGCTCCCATCTTACTTTAAAACTCAATGAATGGTTATACCCACAACAGTTTTTACAACATTTGATATTAAAATTGTCATACACTCTGCAGTTTTCACATCCAATAAAAACAGATTTATTCTTCATTATCTTAGCATATGCATCAGAGGTTACTTCTGCTAGCGCAGCATGATTATTGTTTCTCTGTTTGTATTTGTGTACATTGTTTACACTATTTGATGGTAATTCATTTCTACGTATGATATCGTTCTCGAGTTCTACTTTATCGACATCTTCTGATATGTTTGTTATTTTTATTTGTGGATTTTTTTTAACACATGCTTCAGCTGTCAATATTTCACTGTTTATAAACTTTAGTATTTTTTCAGAATCTTGCTCATTTATACACTTTAGAAAAATTGTACCATTATTGACTTTGTTGATTTTTAAAACTTTGGCATTAGTTTTGGTTGAAATTTGCACTTTGATAATATTTAGGGCATCGCCTTTGAAAATTTCCTTTGGCTTTATTGTCAAACGAGCACATTCTTGCTTTTTAGGTAAATTTAGCACAGCATCAGCATACGAATTTTTAATGTCTACATAATTTTTTTCAACATTTACAGCAGATGATCTTAAGAAACTGTTATTTTCATGCAACTCATGGTTATGTTCACGTAGCTCATTATTTTGTTTCACTAATGCACTATTAATTTTTTTTCATAGCTTAATTCTCTTATATAGTCCTGACAATCCTCACATTCAAAATTTTGTTCACACTTACGGTTTTTATTTTTTTCACTGGCAATTGATACGATAGATATAGCATCATCCTCACCTTTATCATCTGTATCCATATTATCACTTACACCATCTTGAGTCACACTTAGACCATTTTTAATATTTTCTAGATGTTTTTGAATAATTAACAATTTTTTTTGGACATTACTATTTTCAATATCGGTATCCTGGTCACATGGTTGAATGTCAACAAAAGATAGGTTAAGATGTACAGGGCACACAATTATGTGTCTAGCGATAAAGAATCCTTTTCCTTAGTTCACTTCTCTTGTAAAATCAGACTTGCAGAAAACACTATCACATATTAAACAAGTAACAAGTCCAACTTTTCTATTTGGATGACAAATATGATTAATATGATCGGGTGGTATATCGCGCGCGTCTTTACTTGTCCACGCCATTACGATGTGAGGAATCTAGCCTCACATCATTTCAAACTGCTTCAGAAAAGCTGAATTCAATGAGATAAAAACTTGATTTTATTAAAGTTTATGTGTACCATGTATTTTTTTTGTTCCCACAGTTATTACTCTTTTATTAATTTATAGGGTTCCGATAATTCAGTCCCTTAATCTGATCACTCTTTTTATCTAATTCATTATGATGAGGATTGGGCTGATGTGCCGAAAAGTTGGGAGACATTAACTTGGAGGATTTCGTATCATTAGAAAACGGGGCAGTGACTTCAGAAAACAATGCCGCAGGTGATGAAGATAGGGACAGAGTAGATGAATCAGATGACGAATCTCATTTGTTACAATAAAAACCAAAAAGGCATTTTAGCTACTCAAAAATTTTATAAATTGGGGATCAAACTGATTTCAGAAAACCTTAAAAGAGATTAAAAATAGCTGAATTTTTTCATTTGGGTTCTACTACTCAAAATCCTAGCCATGGCTTCTGCAAAAGAGAAACTGATAATTGATGCACAAAAAAATGGTCACCAACAAACAACAATGAAAAGTATGCCATAGTATAAATACACATCTACCACCAACCTGTATTGGCTAAAATAGACTCCACCATAAAATATGTCTAATCCAGAATTGTAAAAGAATCTGAATACAAAATAAAAATCTCAATCAATTAGTCTCTCACTTTCCTAAAAACTTTTTTCTTTTCTTGATTACATTAAACCTGTTGGTTTATGATCCTGTTCACTGCTTTAACAAATGTTATGTAACCATATCTTTAGCATTAAAAGGAATAGCATTGTCTATGGAAAAACAACTACACTGAAATAATCTTGGGTGCCAATAAAGAGTGAATGCAGAAATGTGGCAGAACTACAGAAATAGTTCTAGCAAGATAGAGCATTGGCCAAAATGAACTGGAAGAAGATTGTAAGCTTACAGAGACCCACACATCACTTTGTGTGCTGGCTTATATGTATGTATGTATATTTCAGGAATATTTTACTTTGATATTTAAGATTTTTGTTGTTTTCAACCATCTTTTTTTTTAATAATGGCCTGATTGTCTAGGTGCTCTATAAGATATAAAGCTGATTTCTTTTTTCATGTTCATAAGCTATGACTACAACTGTTGATATAGGGATTTCTTGATATGTTGTGTTTTTAAAAGATACAAAAGTAATTAATATCAGGTTTATGTATAAGGTGACCCATTAAGAACACAAGATTTGAATTGTGCTCTTAGATCAGTGCAGTTCTCCGCAAACCCCTGCAATTATTAGTGCAAGTCTCTGTTTGATTGCTGGCAGTTCAAAGTCCACTTTACCATGTGTTTATGCTATGATTAATTGTCATGGTGTGCTACACAAAAGAAGAATCTGTTGTTAAAATGAAAACACATTACAAGTAGTCTACACTACACTACTGTAAGGAATTTTCAGTTGACAATGTAAACCTAATCCATCAACAGTTTAGAGATTGACTCAGAAATATGAGAAAACAGGTTCAACTGTAGAGAATAAATCCCCTACGCAAATTTGCACTAGTCAATCTTCTGTAAACATTGCAGTTGCAACAGAAAATGTTGTAGACCTGAGAAACAATTTGCCATAATTTACAAAGAGTGACCACATAGCAAATTCTCAAAATCTCTGTGTCTCAATGCCTACAAGATTCACATGAGACAAGAATGCAGAGCAAGAAACCTTCTAAAACACCCATGTATTTGTCAATTACGTGTTGAAAGTGGATGATGTTTTTTTAAGAAAATCATCTATAGCAGTGGTTCCCTGGGGGTCCCCGACAATGTTTCAGGGGATCTGCGGACACTTTTAAGAAAAAATAGAATATTCCGTAATTTTCTCCACTTTTTTATACTAAAATCTAAATGTTAGAATCTAAAAACAATTAGTAGAAGATTCCAGTTTTTTTTTTTTTTTTGACAGGGATGAAGTAAAGCAGTTTTTATTTGGTTCCAACTTTGATCTTAAAGACAGGTTCCACGACATTAACTGGATTTTGAAACTATCATGCCTTGCTGATATCTTCAGTCATCTGAATGGACTCACTTTAAGCGTGCAGGAATCTAGCATCACTGTTTTCCAGTTTCGAGAAAACCAAGGGGATGATAGAAAAATTGAAGCTGTTGATTTAGAGATTAAACTCTTAAATCTTTGAACAATTCCCTTCCATGGCAGATTTTTTCCAGATGCCTAGAGAAAGTGTTCCAAAGGAGATCCTTAGCATTATTAAGTCCATCTGGAGCAACTCCACTTGGAGCTAAGGGAATATTTTTCAGTGACGGATGATACTGACATGTGTAGGTATATAAGGAATCCATTTTCTGATGGGCTGTCAACTAACCTCTCTCTCACGCTACAGGAAGAAGAGTCATTAGTAGAACTTTCAACTGACAGTTCATTAAAATTACAGTTTTTGCAATTACAGGTAGACGACTTATGGTTATATGTAATGACTGACTATCCTAAACTAGCAAAAAAAGCCTTCAAGTGTTTAACTGTTTTCCCTTTACTTATTTGTGTGAAACCGCATTTTCCCAGCTCATGTACTTGAAGTCAAAGTTAAGAAATATACTTGATGCCAAGAATGACTTAATATTAAAATTATTATCAGACATTAAACCCAATATTGCAGAGATAATTGTTCAAAAGCAGCTTCATTGTTCACATTAAACTACGAGGAGTAACCCAAAAATAAGGTCTCCATATTTTTTAAAAATAGAAAAAAAAATTTATTATCAAAACTTTTTACATGGTTGTGAAGCATAAGAACACACTATTTTTCAACATAATCGCCGTTACGTTCAATGCATTTTTCGAGCCACTGTGGCAGTTTTAGTATGCCAGTGTCATAGAAACTCGCCGTCATGTCATTGAGATAGCGTTTGACCTCGTCTTTCACCTTGTCATCGTCGTCGAATCGCATTCCACCCAAATGTTCTTTCAAATGTGTAAAAAAATGATAGTCACAAGGTGCCAAGTCCGGACTATAGGGGGGGGTGATTATGTCCCATCCAAATTGGTTCAGAAGATCGGCGGTTGCGCGGGCGACATGAGGGCGAGCATTGTCGTGAAGAATGGACACACCCTTGGTGAGCATTCCTCTTCTCCGGTCCTGAATCGCCCGTTTGAGTTTTTTGAGTGTCTCACAAAATGCGTCTGCGTTTATTGTGGTCCCAGTAGGCATGAAATCCGATCCCAAAACACAGTCGCCATGATCTTGCCGGTAGACTGTGTTTGAATTTTCGCCGCCTTGGCGAAGTTGGATGCCGCCACTCAAGTGATTGTCGTTTGGATTCAGGTGTGAAGTGGTGAACCCACGTTTCGTCACCTGTGACAATGGAATTCAAAAAGTCGTCTCTTTCGTCTGCATAGCGCTCAAGAAATTCGCGGGCAGCTTCGACGCGTTGCCGTTTGTGGTCTTCTGTGAGCATTCGCGGAACCCACCTTGCGCACACCTTCCGATATTTCAACTTTTCAGTCACAATCCTCTGAATGGTGGATTTCGAAACGTCAGGAAGGAAACAAGAGAGCTCGTGGATAGTGATCCTCCGAGCTTCACGCACGACTTCGTCAAGTTTCCTGATCGTCTCGTCTGACACTGACAGTCTTCCGCTTCTTTCGTCATCATGAATTTCTGTACAACCAGCTTTAAACTCTCTACACCACTTGCGGAAGTTTTTGACACCTTTTGCGTTAAGAAATCGAATGACTTCGCGAAGTCCGCACTTGGCGGGAACAGCGATTGGGAGCTCCATTCTTAACGGCTGCCAAGCCAAGACTAATCGACCGAGCGAGCTCAGCGACCACTTATTTGAAAGAGGGGAGATGGCCGCACACAGCAGTGCTGCCAACTGCCGCCCAAAATATTTCCCTGCGGCTCTAGTCCTTTGGAGACCTTACTTTTGGGTTACCCCTAGTATGTTTGATATCATTAATATTATAATTTTGCAAGTTAAGAGAATTTTGATTTTAGTATATTTTAATTAAAATATAAGAGTTTGTATCATATTTACTGTTTTTTTTTCATAACTCAAACAGGGTCCGTGAATTTTTAAATTTTTTTTTGGAGGGTCCGCGGACTGAAAAGTTTGGGAACCACTGATCTATAGCAATGAAGTGCTAATTTTTAACTAAATTGGTGCACACACAAAAATTTTCAGGTTTGGAGAATAGGGAAGCATTGAGTTTTTTAAGAATAACCATTGCATTGACAATGAGCCATGGTTTAGTATGAATTTGAACTGTAGAATGTTTGATCCATATTTTATTTAAAAATGAGACCCAAAATGCAAAACAGTGGATGTTCAACAGTACCACAATATGAGAATGGAGTTTTTATGGCCTTATGGGCTCAGTTAGACACTATAGATTTTAACTATATTTGGTAATTTTAACTATTTTCATGATCACTATTGATTACTGTGAATAATTATATTGAATTATAATATCTGTAAAGAAGACTTGTTGAATTAAGTGTGAATTGGATTGTCGTGACCGAGCGGTGAATCGCCGACAAACTAACAGGCAACGTGAGTGGGTTGTGTGAAATGATTGGTTACAACTTCTAGCTTTACAATAACAACTTCTTTATTTAACATTTAACGTGAAAATTACTATGCTTACACTCTCTTTAACTCATCAACACTTGTATCACGTAATATCTTTCAGTACTTACAACACGCAGCACACCACACCGTAGTTGATAGGAGTGAAGTAGTCAACATCATCAAGACGCACACAGTACACACGCAACCCACACCCCTCTAGCTAAACTGTTATCAAAGCGAAACGAACAGAATGAGTATGACTGTATGAATGACGAATGATGAAATGAATGAATGACGAAATGACCGTGAGTCTCAATAAGTTGTCAGTTATATAGACTCTGGTTACTAAGGGACCATGCCCGGGACACAAGGTTCGGACTGGGCCTCCTGGAGCATCAATCAACCAATCAGGAGAGAGGTCGTCACTCAAGGCAATGTGACGTATATAAGGTTAAAAGAGTCCTTTCCTCCTGTACAAGCTTGGGAACATAGGAAGTTATGGTTTTCGTGGTTTTTACTAACAACCACAGTGACAAAATTAAACATACTCTCTCACAGTCATGATAAAATAAAGAAATCTAATTCCGAAATTATAATAAAACTTTGCGCCTTACTACATCACTCCCTCGTTTTGAAAAGGAAGGTACCGGAGTACCTTGCTTTTCAACATCCTGGTGTCCTGAGTGCTGTAACATAAACAAACAAATAAAACATCTAAGCATAAAACAACAAAATAAACTTAAAACTATGTCTTTTATTATAAGGTAGTTCTTTTCATATCATATATATTTTAAATCTGAATCAAACAATCTATACTTAAACTAAAAAATCATTTACACAAAAAAAAATTTTCTTTTCATCTACACCATCCTCTAAATTCACTTAATATAGCCGTCCATTATCATTTAAAAATTTCTGTATCACTAGTTCCGTAAGGTTGTGTTCACTTTAACCATTGTGTGAGCTGTTGTTGTCATCGTTGATCACTGGGGGGGGGGGGGGGGTACCGGTAGCAGTCATGACGATCCAGTAGCAGGAATCACTGGTCCTCGTACAAATCGTACTCTGGGGGTGCTCTGAATTTCCTCGTAGACAACCTCCGTCTGCTGTACTGGATGAGTGGGCGTAGTGGCTGGAGCATGTGTACATAGTTTCCGCATTGTTGCGTTATGACGTATAGCCTACCACAAACAAATGCTACTACACTTGTGGTTAGGAAGAAGATAAGCAGGATTATTATTATGAATGAGAGTGACGTAAAGCTTTGTTTACACTGTGCTCTTATCAGCTCTAGCTTCCTTTGCAGCTCGGTTATCGAGATAGTATCAACCGGGTCAGATATATTATTTAGGATTTCTTGTATGTCTGCAGTAAAATTATGAGTTGAAGTTTCGTTACTTGGCTGGAATGTTTTCAATTCAGAAAAGGTTAAGACGTTTTGGATGAGTGGTATCACCACATGATTAGTCTGAATTTTTGTGAAAGTTTTTCCCTTTGATCGTGGGAGTAACATGAAGTATTTTGAATACACATGACAATTTTGGGTATTCAGAAGAATTCTGGTGCCGCTTAACAAATGTGTTTGCGGACTTATTTCCCTTAAGCTATTGCGTGAAGCATAGCATTGAAGCGTTACTCGGGTAGGTTTTGGCATACTGTAAATCCAGAAATTACCATTATTTCCAGCATACATCACAGGTCGGTTGTAGTTTGCCATCACTTCTCTTCTACACAGTCGATGACTCTGCTCATCGTCTCCAGTAAACATGGCGAAGGCACAACTGTTGCTCTCGGATGCCGGTACAAGTGGTACGCTGAGGGGACAAACTCCATACGGTGATCGAATACACTGAAACACTTGTTCGTAGCTTAACATCACATAGTTTAATCTACTTTTAGATACGGTGAGATACACTGATTCACTATGCACTGTCACAAATTGAGCTAGTGTTTTATCATAATATGGCAGCGGTTTTACAACAAATAATTCAAATTGGCTTTTAGCAGATTGTAAAGGAATTTCTATTATTAGCCTAATTACATTCTTAATAGCTATAGCATGTACTTTAGATATTCTATAATAATTATAAATCTTATCAATTTCAGTTTCTATTACTAATGATAAACCAATTGGTAGTTGATTAACTACTTCTTTTAAAATTTCATTCAGTTTAACAGGTGTAACCAACAAAGAGCTTAAGTATTCAGTTGAAGTTACATCTAATGCCTCTTGCATCTGTACTAACTGTGTATCTACTAAACTTAAAGTTACTTCAATTTCTCTAAATAAGGAAGATATCTTTGACTGATACTCTATTCGTCTTTTTATTTGTTCAATCTCGGTCCATATAGTGAAATTTATAGCACTTATCTCTTGAGCAGTTGTTTTCAAAGTATTTACCAATAATTGAATAGCTTTTGAGTGACCTTCCACTTCAGTGGTTAATTTTTTTAAGTAAGAAAGTCGATCGGACTCTACATGAATTACAGAATCATCCCTATCTTCTAATGAATCTAATTTTGAGTTTAAAGTCTAATAATCATCATCGTCTAGTGTACCAAACAAAAATTTTAAAACAGTTCCTAACCCATTAATTAATCCTCTTTTCTCTCTACAAGTGGGTAACAAAAGCTTTAAATTAGATACGTGCTTCTGGGTATTTTTCAAGTTTGTTTTAACTGGATATCTCGAAGTATGGAATCAAGGAATTTACTTGGGTATTATTTTGTTGGGTCTCTAGGTAATTGAGTAAGGTGCTTATTTTTGCTATAACATTATCATAATCTTCCGTGCTTATAGAAATTACGATAGTCCAAGTATCCGTTGTTAATAAGATATCTCTTTCTTTTATGAACACAAGTCCTTTGTCTAGATTACATTCTTGTGGTCGGGAAGGATCTGTACATTCCAAGCGTGAATGGTTGGCTATCTGCGTGATAGATTGTTCTCTGCCTGTAAGGCTTATCGCTTCACCAGATATCAGCAAATCTGTAAAATTACACAATTAAGTCAAACTTCCTTAAAGACTTATATCGATGTCTTTTCTTTTCTAATCTAAGTTCCTGCGAGGTGGTATTATGTTTTCACGCGGTCGTAAGTTATATTGGCTCTGTGTAGCATCTCTTACTCGAACCGTCTGAGGTGGTTCCTAATCTTTATCATTTAAATCTACTTGAGCTCCTGGATCTATTATGGTATCATCCGCTTGTGCTTGTTCATTCAGTTCAGCATCTTCTCCCTCTGAAGACTCATCTTGTTCTTCGTCAGTAAGGTCAATGTCATCCGCTAAGTCTATTATCGGACGAGGAGGTAACATGAGTATAGACGAACGATTATTACTTTCATTAACACAGGCGGTAGTATCAGCTGTACTATTTAATTCAGGGTCAATGTTTGGAATGCTGTTATCTAACTGCGTTGATTGTCTAGGTCGGCGAATGCGGTTTGCGTTTCCGTTACTGACTTTACTTGGTTTTAATCGATTATAATGTACAACGCTTTCTCCTTTATTTGTGCGAATTTTATAATTTAATTCGTTTAACACCTCTATTACTTTATATGGTCCTTTCCAACTTTTTCCGAATTTCTTTCGCGGTCCTCTCTTTACGGTTGGATCATGTAAATAGGCGTAATCACCTGTTATATACGGTTTTAATTTACACTTCTTATCATAATATTTCTTATTTTGCTCTTTGCTGTTTTCAGAATTACGTATTGCTATTTCTCTAACTCGCCTAAGTTTTTCTACTAAACGATCAAGTTCAATTTGAGTATCATCCATCGTCAACTTCAGGTTTTAAAGCTAAATCATCAACTTCTGGTAAATTCATCTCTTGCCCAAATAATAACATATGTGGACTAAATCCAGTGGCGACATGAGGTGCACTCCTGTATGCCATTAACGCAAAAGGGACAATCTCATCCCAATCTTTACCATCGGGCGAAACAAAATGAGAAATCACATCTGCCAAAGTCTTATGCAACCTCTCAATTAAGCCGTTGCATTGAGGGTGATAAGGGGTGGTTCTAAGTTTTTGAATTCCTAACAAAGTACATACTGCTTTGAACAAAGACGAAATAAAATTATGTCCCTGGTCGGTTAATAAACATTTCGGGACTCCATAACGCGTTATTATTTTGTGAACGAATTCTTGTGCAATAATCTCAGCTGTTTGATTTGGAATGGGGATTGCTTCACAATAACGAGTCATATAATCAGTAAAAGTTAATAGATACTTATTGCCTCTGTTACTCAAGGGAAGTGGACCTACAATGTCCATCGAAACAAATTCAAAGGGTTCTGTAGCTCCAGGGAATTTTGCTAATGGTGCTCTTACCCGTTTTCCGGATTTTCTCTGACTACATGATACACACGCTCCTATGTAATCTGTCACATCTTTTACTAACGTGGGCCAAAAATATCTTTCTTTAATAATACCTATGGTCTTTTTAATACCTTGGTGACCAGAAAATATAGTATCATGATGTTGTGATATGACTTGTGTAACCAATGCCCTGGGTATAACTACGCGGGGTTGTTCAAACTCAGTATTATAAAGTAATCCATCTTCGGTCACTTTATAAGCATTATTAAAGTTTCGTTTTTGCTTGTCATGCAGTTGTTCCCTAAGTACGTCATGTTTAGATACTAAAGGTATGGCTACAACGTTCACGTGTCTACTTAATGTGTCGGCATTTAAGTGTTTCTTGCCAGGCTTATGTAGAACTGTGTAATCGAATTCAGATAATCTAAGAGCCCAACGTGTAAGTTGTGATGACGGGTCTTTTAAGCTAAGAAGCCATCTTAGCGCTGCATGGTCTGTAATAGCTACAAAGCGTCTACCATAGAGGTAACATCTAAAATACTTGGTAGCCCATACTAGAGCAAGAAGTTCTCTCTCTGTCACACCATAATTCCTTTCAGCTTTATTAAGCTGGCGGCTAGCATATGCTACGGGATGTTCATATCCGTTATATTCTTGGGACAGGACAGCTCCTACGGCAACTCCTGAAGCATCAGTGCTTAAAATAAAGGGTTTGGTGAAATCAGGGTATTTTAAAACAGGCTCTTCACATAAGGCGGTAGTTAAAGTTTTAAAAGCTTCTTCTTGAGAAGTATTCCAAACAAAGTCTGTATCTTTCTTTATTAACTCAGTTAGGGGTTTAGCTATATCGGCAAAATGTTTAATAAACCTACGGCAGTAACCAACTAAGCCTAGGAAAGCTCGAATGTCATGTACAGTTTTAGGTTGAGGATAGTTAATTATAGCTGAAATTTTTTTAGGATCTGGTCTTATTCCTTTATCGCTTACAATATGACCTAAGTATTCTACCTCGGTTACAGGAAATTACATTGGACAGCTGAATATACAAATTAGCTTCATCTAACCTCTGTAATACTTTATCTAATCTCTTAGCATGTTGTTCAACACTACTACTGTAAATAATAATATCGTCTAAGTACACTAATGCTTCTTCTCCCTTAATTCCCATAAGTATATTAGCCATTAATCTTTGAAATATTGCAGGGGCATTGCATAATCCAAATGGCATTTATGGTGGACGAAACCCTCTTGACTCCCTCGGGATTTTAGTTCGACAGTCCAGTGCCTTTTCCTGACGAACCCGTTTCGTTTGGGGGTGCCCGTTTTGATTTACAATCTCTAGCGAAATGTCCTGGCTTCTGGCATGCGTAACATCGTACACGAGTGTCATCTTTATTGCCAGTCATTTCCCATCAGTTAGTATTATTATTATTAGTATTATTATTATTAGGACTAACACTCTTATTATTATTATAACTGCTAGAACCTCTATTATTTCTCTGCTTCCTAAATAACGATGGATTCAGAATGTGTTTACGTTGGCGACAATTCTTTGCGATGCGTCCTGGTTTCTTACAGTAAAAGCAAATGGCAAAAAGGTTTCCTTCCTTGTTAGGTGTCTTTCGCGTCTCTATGGCCTCTACTTCCGCTACCGTTATAGCTATTTGTATAGCCTCGGTTAGGCTCAACGGCATGCGATATCTTACTTGTTTTCCTACTACTCCTGTAGACCTTTAATGTAGGCAGCTAACATACGTCTCTCTGCCTCATCATTAATTATAGCCTGCTGTGTAGGCTCGGGTACTTGTCTAATTGTCTGTGAGCATAAACGTCTACACCTGTCTGCAAATTGCTCAGGGGTCTCATGTTTATACTGAGTCGCATTTTGCAAAGCACTATAGTGGAACTGATCAAGGTGTTTTATTTTAAGCGTTCAATGAAAATCTCTCGAAACTGCTGATACGTTGTATCATCATGAGTAGCTTCTTTATTACTGTTTAAATATAATGCGGCTGATCCGGTTAGCTTAAGTACTGCGACTGTAATTTTGTCTGTATCCGTCTAATTACCAGATTTAGCTGCACGATCTATTTTATTAAAGAATTCTGTTACAGTTACAGGACCATCTCCAGACCAATTCTCTATAAGATTAGAAACAGTAAGGTCTCTAATCATGCCGCTAACACTAGAAGTGGTTGGGGTGGTCATAATTACTTTTTCCAGTTTCCATTTTTGCTTACAATATTACGCGTTTTTATTGTAGAACGCTAAAAATTAAGAAAACGGATGTAACAATCGCGACACTAGTTACTGTTTGTCGGTGCTTATCTACTCTGTGATTGTGGTCGCGGGAAGTGATAACAGTCAGCGTACACCGTAGCAGATCAAGAACGCTGTATTCACAATACCAAATAATAAAAATTTCAAAACTGATGCAAATAAAAATTCCAAACAATAGAAACAAAATATAACCACACAAACTATCCATTCATTTACAAGATTACGTAGTGAATTCTATCTCAAGTTTAACTACTTTTACTCTATTTACTCTTGCTTCGTCGGTATAGTTCGAATGCCCATTAATATATCTCTCAATTATCCTTTGTAAAAGTGTACGTAATAGGGTTTTGCATCCTTCTAGTAATACATCTGGATCGGTGATGGGTAAGTAGTAAATAGGGTGACTACTCATGAAGATTTCTTGGGAATATCATACACCGGTTGTTCTGGCAAGGGTACGGTTTGTTCTAATGGAGGTATAAAACGAACTGCGGGTAACTTGACAACTGGTGCAGTTATAGGAGTACTTTGTGGCACAGGAGGGCTAGGTATGTTTACTGGACTTACGTGTTGGTAGTGGGCGGTGATGGTACCTACTCTGGTCCCTACTCGCATGTACAAGGTAGGAGACAACGGATCTCTATTAGTTACTTGCCCCACGGGTAACCCAAATTTCAAGGTTCAAACATAAACTCTGTTCTATTATTACTTTTTCTTAAACCCAATCCCATAGGAATATAAAGTCCTAATTAGAAAGTCACTCGTTAAGCATTAACTCAAACAATAATCTTGCTAACTGGAGTAATGGATATGCCAGAATATATACACCGTTTTTATTTACTCTAATTCCGAATAACTTTTGCTAAAGCAACACAAAGTGGTCTGTTTAACATCTCTAAGCAACTTTCAATTATTGCGTTCTCATGTTCTAAACGAATTCTATCTAGTAAGTCATGCACTGTCATAGAAAATGAATATTCGTGCCGCTGAATTAACTTGACTGGACTACCATACTCGTATTTATAATAACTTAAAGACGTACTGTTACGTAAAATATAAAGATACCATACAACATTTCTATTCTCTTTAGAAGCTATTTTCTCTGCAAATGATGGTAGTCGTACGAAATGCAATTCATTGACAAGATAAAGACCAGGCATACCAATTACATCAGGCATGTCAACACAAACATAAAATTAATCCTAAATTAAACATTCAAATTCAAACATCATATGTACGAGATATTATTTCAGCATCTCAAATAATTTATCCAGTAAATATGTTATCTATTATTCAATTGAACAGTTGTTGAATAATTATATTATATTCCAACAAATATTATCTATAACATTTTTTTTTAAGAACCGTCTGCCAAATTTTATGATAATCTCTACCCAATCAATTCACACATCTGTGTAGGTCTTTTTGCAACCTATCCCACCACAGCTGCCACCATTTGTCGTGACCGAGTGGTGAATCGCCGACAAACTAACAGGCAACTTGAGTGGGTTGTGTGAAATGATTGGTTACAACTTCTAGCTTTACAATAACAACTTCTTTATTTAACATTTAACGTGAAAATTACTATGCTTACACTCTCTTTAACTCATCAACACTTGTATCACGTAATATCTTTCAGTACTTACAACACGCAGCACACCACACCGTAGTTGATAGGAGTGAAGTAGTCGACATCATCAAGACGCACACGGTACACACGCAACCCACACCCCTCTAGCTAAACTGCTAACAAAGCGAAACAAACAGAATGAGTATGACTGTATGAATGACGAATGACGAAATGACCGTGAGTCTCACTAAGTTGTCAGTTATATAGACTCTGGTTACTAAGGGACCACGCCCGGGACACAAGGTTTGGACTGGGCCTCCTGGAGCATCAATCAACCAATCAGGACAGAGGTCGTCACTCAAGGCGATGTGACGTATATAAGGTTAAAAGAGTCCTTTCCTCCTGTACAAGCTTGGGAACATAAGAAGTTATGGTTTTCGTGGTTTTTACTAACAACCACAGTGACAAAATTAAACATACTCTCTCACAGTCATGATAAAATAAAGAAATCTAATTCCGAAATTATAATAAAACTTTGCGCCTTACTACAGGATGAAAGTGAATATTGCTCTTGAACATGGGCGTAACTTGGGGCAGGGTAAAGCTTCATAAATCAAGGGTATAGTGAAACCATCTATATAATAAAATTAATAAAATATATTATATACAAAATTAGAAAGTTTAGTAATAATTCTTAGTTAGTAAACAATTTCATTTTTTAATGATCAACAAACCTTAACCTTTCTTCGTAAGTTGTACTTCCAGTTATGTTTACCTAGAACGAATATACTGTAGGCCTATAAACATAAACAATTTCAGTTCTTCCAATTCTTATACCCAGTTTTTGTAAACGCATCCTCTCCCTTAGGCACACTGTTACAAAACGCTCGGCAGTAGTAGCAGTAAGCAGTAACAAAGAAATTTTCAAATTGCCAGTCAGGCAATTTTCAAAGAAATTAAGCAGTGTTACTCCTTTGCGTTTCATATCTCCCATTTCTCAGAACTTAGGAACACAAAAAACCAAAACAATAACGAATTAAGAAAGAGACAAGCGATGTGTACTTTAATGGACTACGTAGACTGCACTTGTATCAGTAATCATAAACAAATAACAGTTCCAAACAACCGTCTTTTAAGCTTCGTGAACAAAGCCTTCGACGTCTTCCACAGTAAGCCAGCTTTGTTCATACTGCCGACTGCCGACTCTGTTACCCCTACCATACCACTTTTACACTGGCCTGTAGTGTTTGCGAAATTCTACTAAACTGAAAACAGCGATAATCTTGAATCAAACAGTAAACAATCTGAGCACAGAGATGATGACTCAGAAGAATATGTGTGACAAAGGGAGGAAAGTAAAGAGAGCAAATTCTTAGAAGTACAGCTGCGCTTATTATTTCATTACGGTGTTCCAAAACAAGTCTTTGTTTGTGTAAAAGGCACGCATTGTATTACTGTTAATTAGGTCTCTAGCGTTTTTTTTTTCGAACAGAAATATTATTTTGACATATATCATCAAATCTGTCAAACATTCCCCTTACAAGTTTCTTCAAAAAAAAAAAGAATAATAAATTTATGGCAACTAGTTGTCTGATAACAGTACAGACGTTGATAAATAGTGCTTACTGTGCTCGCAGGCATAGATACTCCTCCTGTTTGACTATTTGTTAGTTTTTATTTATAACAACTGGAAACAAAATTTTATAATGCTTGGAACATTGTGGGGGGGGGGCGAGTGCCCCTTGCCCCTCCCAAGTTATACCTATGTGAGCTTGTATTACTACTAAGCTCAAGAGTCTTGAATAACTGATCTGAAAGAAAATGTTAATTTTTATACTAACCAATTAACATATGAATGCCATGAAAGTATTGCATGCATGTGATGTGTGAGCTTATATATTAGTTATTCTAAAAACTATGAAGTTAATTTAAAAATTTTCATCTACTCAGGAATACTCACATCATCTATCAAGTCAGTAATAGTTTCATAACATTTATTACAAAATTCGCTTCTTTCTTTTGCATTTGTCTTCATTAGAAGTGATGAAGTAAGTTTTTCCTAATCACAGATGAGTCATAACTTAATAATGTATACACATCTGTAATATATACTATAAATAATATTTTAAATGTTTTATTTTAAATTATCTTATATGTTTATAATGAATACAAAGTCAGTCTAAAAAGTAATGAGACAAAATTTTTTCTGACAAAGAACACATTTTTTTCTGATTTAAAATTCGAAAGCTGGTAGCTATACAATAATGTTTGTGTATATTCACAAAAATGTTCACCTTATTAACTTTTCCCGGTAGGACTGTGCCACTGATTTATAAGTTCTATCATTTTGTTTCACATCACATTAAATAAATTCTATGAACTGTCCGTTTCATAGATTGGACGCAGGAAAACTGTTTAAGTTAATAGTGTTTACTTCAGATTTCAGAAGTACTTACTTTTTATGTGGCGAACTTCTTTCGAAAAAAATATTCACATAACAAAATGCACACTGCACATATCATGAAAAATGAAGAAAAAATACTGATTCCCATTTAGAATGTTGCCTTCCTTTGATAACTGACATAATTCCTGACAAGGAATTACCAGGATGTTAAAACTTGTGGTATTTATACATCCATTTTTTTATAGTTACTTATACAGTTTGAAGGCAAAATTGTGGTTTTTACATTCATTATGTTTATAAATCAGGTTATTGTTTCCCAAATTATATATTAAAGATGTATGTTCAAAAAGTTACTTTTTTACTCTTGTTAAGCTTAAAAAACATATTTTTAGTTTTTTATTTTAGTAAATTCATACACTATGATAATGTGACTACTTGAAACTGAAAATAAAACTTGCCAACAATACTGAATTTAAGTGTTATTAAACATACTAACTGAATCCTTGACTACTGACATCTAAATTGATCCTAAAAGTGGTATATTAAATTTATCTGTCCTGTAGCCTATTTATGTTACCAGATTAACAAAGTAGCCCATGATCCCCAAAAAGATGGGCACAACAGCACACCAGGTGAAAAAGTAATACACTTTAAATACCTATACAATTTTAGATCAAGAATAATATGATATTTAAATACCTATTGAAAATAATTAATTTTTATATAATGCATATTTCAGTAACAAAGTACACCACCTACTTCTTATTCCCAATGGGACTCTGTGTGTGTGTGTGTGTGTGTGTGTGTGTGTGTGTGTGTGTGTGTGTGTGTGTGTGTGTGTGTGTGTGTGTGTGTGTGTGTGTGTGTGTGTGTGTGTGTGTGTGTGTGTGTGTGTGTGTGTGTGTGTGTGTGTGTGTTCTAAAACTAACCACTTAAAAATTAACAAACTATTGAACTTTAATTACAGAGCTGTGTGACATTAGTATTTTGAATAAACATGGCTGTTGAATTATTTTAAATCTTATATGTTCTTCAAGTAACGTCCGTTTTGGAATCTCACATGTGCCACATCGTAAAGTGACATAATTTAGCTGTTGGCTATTTTGTCAACATCAGACTCATCATTGTTGTGGTCTGTGAGTGATTTACAATGAGTGTTACAGCAGACAATCCCACCGATTGCAAGGTTTGCGCTGTGTACTTTTTTACTAATTATAAGTATAATACTATTGACTTGGAACACTAAGTTTTTTATTAGTAGAAATGTGAAATATTTACCTTATAGCCTGAACCAGTTTTCGCTTATTATAAGCTTCATCAGCTTGTCTTATAATAAATTTCGTCATCTGATGTAAAATGTTTACCAATAAAAAACTGAGTGTTCCAAGTCAGTAGTATTATACTTATAATTAGTTAACCAACGGACACGTCATGGACAACAAAATCCAACAATGTACTTTTTTGTTAGTAAGAAAAACTTGTGTTGTGTTGCTGAAATTAACAGAAAACTTTGTCAATTTTATGGGTAAACCTTATGGATATGAGCAAAGTTGGACAACGGTGTTGTCTGTTTAGGGTGTATGATGATGAGCATAGAGGTAACCCAACAGTCATAACAGGTGGTTTAATGGAAGAAGTAAATGTGAACATTAATAAAAATTGGCAGTTTACTATTTCAGAATTGTCTGAGCAAATTTTAAAATGTTTCATGCTCAGTAATTTATGACATGTGATGAAGAAACCTGGCAACAAAAATTATGTCCAGATAGATGGTGAAAATGTTAACAAATGCACACAAGCAGAAATGTTGTCAGGCAAAACAACAGTTAATGTTGGGTTGGCTTCAGCTCAAACATTTTTGCAGCATTTTGAAATACAGGGTATGGGATGTTTAAACATGTCACTGGATATAAAATCTGGATTTCCCACAGATATTTCAGTTCAAAACAACAGTCAACATCTCATCATTTCTGGTGCGACACTTAACATTGTGGTGATATCATAACTGGTTCAAGACACAAGTGGGAGATTTTTATGCCAATGGAATAAGGAAGCTGTTGAGGTTATATCAAAAATGTATGGAAGTTAATGGTTATTATGTGGGAAAATAAAAAAATGTTTGTAGATTTTTTTAGAGATAATAAATTGTTTTTATTTTTTACAGTCTTCTTATTTTAAATCAAATCTTACTTAAAAAACAAACCTTGTGAAATAGGCCTAATCATATTATCTATCTTACTGCAATGCTGTCTCCAAAAACCTTAAAAACTGTGTGATTTTGATATCAAATAATACTTGTTTTCTTTTCACATTCAACTACAGATTCTGGCAAAAACAATTGTTTTTCTGTTTTACGTGAGATTTTTCATCACGTGCAAGTTTTTAAAGTTTTTGGTTTTGTTGACTTATAAATACTAAAATATTTACCAGATGGGAATACATTTTTCTGCATCTTAAGCCATCAAGATTTGTAGATTTTTCTGAAGAATGCAGTAACTTCCCTAAGGAACTCTGAGAACAGCTATTTTTAAATTCTAGTAATGCCTATTTAATAAGTATGTCAGCTTCGTCTGCAGCATCCCTCAAAACTAAAGACTTTGCCCTTTTTATATGAATTTTCTATACAAAAAAAAATACAATATGGCTAATGTGACAGACACAAGTTTATTTAATGTACAAATAAATGCCTTCTGTAAGCAAAGTATTTCTTCAATTTGCACTAGTAAACATATTTTTAAAATGTATTTACACATAAATATATATGAAAAATTTAATGTAAAGCAGAGAAAAGAAAGCTTATTATAAATTATGAAGAGGCCATGTCTAGAGATCTTTATTAGTAAGGAACTAAAAACAGGCCAGTGTGATTACATCAAAGTAAAACAAATAAGTGAAATTAAATAAACAAAGAAAACAAAGGGTAAAAACACCATTAGTGGCAAATGAGCATCAAACAAACTTCAACTGATTGAATTCAATTGGTAGGCTGGTTCCTACAACTTGTAGATCATATGTACAATAACAAATATCCAGAAACAAGCTTATGGTTGACAGAAGTAAACTTGTTGAGCAGTTTGCAATGAGGTTATGTTATAAGTGAGGCCATAAGGAACAAATGAAAGGTAAAGCAACAAATTCAAAATACAGTGTACTCCTGTTTATCGGGGCCATGGGCTATTAGGGCCAGCCGCTTTATTGGGCCAATTTTCAAAATACAAACAAAACAGGGTTACATATAGAAACTTGCTTCACTTAATAGGTCTGGTCCGCCAGTTATTCGGTCCAGTAATGGCTCAGTCTTAAACAGAAGTAATAAGCTTTTTTTTTTGAAATGTAGTTTCCCTGAGTGGACTAGTGAGATCCACAAACCATAACAATACAGTACATTGTTAGAAACAAACCGACAATGGTTTCAGCCTTGCTGTGTTACACATATCAGATGGTAGTAGTCATTGTATGGTGACTAGCTTTTACATTTTAATTGTCAATTTGTCTACACTTTTCCATTTTAAGCTATGAATATTGTAATATAATACTTTCAATCAATAATGCTTATGTTGTGCCGTTTATATTACTATTTATTATTTTAATTTTATTTAATAAAAAAAATTTGTATTAATCAAATTCTTTTTATATTATTTTATATTCAGTTTTATTAAATTGTATTATATATCTTATTAAATTCTTTATATTTCTGGTTAATTATTATTAAATACTTAGTATTTATCATTATTTGTTCTTATTCAACCTTCGTCGGTTGAATACAAATTAATTCAAAATAATGTTTTGGTGAAGACCAGTTCGACTTGGTTGTCGACTCGGCTCATTTAGGACCTCTTTTGGTTCCTTCCAACGATATTCAGCAATTAACTCCCCTTTCTCCACTTGAAATTCCTTAACTAAGTAATTTTTTTATAAATAAAGCTTTGGTTTAATTCAATTAATAAATTTTGTATTCTTTATCAATCGTATTACGACTTACAGGGCGACTGAGTCGTTTGCCCGCATTCGACTCTCTTTCTCAGTTCGGCAGTTACAGATTTCGGTTTTATTATTTATATTAAATTTTCAAGGGTCCTTTTATACTGCTATTGAAAAGTCAGAAATGCATAAGAAGTACAATACCTCACAAATATTAAGAAAGAATCTTACTTACTATTACAAATAATGTCAACGGTGTGAATATAAACTATAATTATTTTACTTGAAGACCGAAGGCTTCACCCAAAATGGCGTCGCTTTCAAATTGAACTAGTGATGACAACAAAAATGGCCGCTTGCTCACCACCTCAAATATATGAAATTAATCGTCCCAGTTTTCTTTTAAAATATTTAAGTTTATTTATAGTGTTCATTGAAATTATGCCGGATTCTATGTTTTCCTTCACCGTGTTGGTGTGTTCAAGTGTTCGTGCAGTTTCCTTGGTGTTTGTGAATTCGTAAATTATGTGTGTAGTTTGGTTAAAACTTACCAACTTCAAACAGAGATTTTTTCGCTATACTTGTGTTTATTAGTGTATGGAGTGCCTCTTACGTGCATTTTCTGTTCTTGATAGGATATTTTATGTTTTCCTCTTGGTTTTAAAATTTTTCTTATTAAAAAATATTTGGTTTGCTTTTGGTCAACTCAGAATTGATTCCAAATATACTTTTTCTCTCGGTTATACGGAGTTAATGTTTTCACTTTCAGATGTAACAATTGAGTAATTCGTTCCTCTTCTCCCTTCAACGATTTTTTGACCAATTTTTCTAATTTCTGATTGGTTGATTCTGCTACACTTGGGATTGTGGGATTTTGTATTATTTCAAATAACTGATTTTTTACCGTCCAGTACAAGTTACGCCCTAATTATTAACTAATTTCGCTTAATTTGATTTACATAGTTGTATTCCTTACTTAATTACAAACAATTTGATATCCCTTTTGCCATATTTATGTTTCTTATTTTACATTTACAAAAACTCGGTTTATAGACCCTTTAGGTATCTGATCTTCATAAAATCATGTCAAACTTCTTTAAGTTTCTTATTACATTGTATCATTACTAAAAAAGAACATCCACTTAATAATCATGACTTGTTTTTTGTTAATTAACATTGATTTGTTTTTTTGTCAATTGACTTTACTACTATTTTTAATATTCAACCTTTCTGCCTAGGTCATGCTTTTTGTTCAGTTTAACATTTTCTGAAACATTGTTTAGCACCTGATATTCCAAAAAATATGTTTACAGTCCTGAAAGATAGCTTAATTGTTAAATCTGTTGCTTGATACTAATTTACATTATTTGGTTTTTCTATTATTAATTTTGATAATAGTTGGTTGAATTTAGCGGTGGCCTATTGTACGGGACAGATTTGAGGGTTTTTTTTATTAAGAATTAATGGTAGAAGTACGTTACCCATATGGGGCCTGAGTCGTTAACAATAGGCGTTCACTTGTGGAACACCCAGTTGCACGTTTGTCCAGAAAGTCTGTCAACACGCACAGTTTTCAAGTGCTCTGGAATGTCTCAAAGCGCGCGCATGCTTGCCCCCGCATGGTGATAATCACGTATTTTTTGTGAGCCCTAGGACTATGGTACGCCAGCCAGCTTTTGGTACTAAACTCGCTCTCCATGAGATACCACGTGGCGCCGTTTAGCCAATCAGGGGCAAGAAGCCGTTCCAGAGAATATTTTTGGCCATCTTGAAGACGCTTGGTTTTAAGCATGAGTCGACTAACAGCATCAGACCGCACGGCCGTATAAAAACATTGCTCGAGTAAATTAGGGTCGGCCGACCAGTCGACAAAAGTATTAACTTAATACAACAAAAAATCATGTCATAGTGATCAATCAGACGTAATCTGCAAGTACTAACAGTTTAAACTTATTTTCGGAGTGTGTTAGGGAAATCGGGAGTTAATAGTGATGGTGTAACCACGTGGAGATGGTGAAAAGGATGAGTATATAATATAAGCAGTTGACCAGATAAAAACATTTCCATTTTAATGAATTAAATACCAAAACCAATTAGGAAAATTTAAATATAAAGCGCTTTATAATATAAAATGTAAAATATAAATGTGAGTGTGAGAGAACAAAAGAATGAGCAGATGCTGGGTTGCCTTTTTTATAAGTTAAGTTAAGTAATTATTTGTGTGCAGTATAATAAAAGAGAATATTAAATTTTGTTTGTACTTGTTAAATGAGGATATGGCCTCAATATTAAAATTTGTTTGGAATTAAATTCTGAATTATATATAATTTACCTTAATTTCCGTCCAGTGACGTCAAGCGTAATTTGTTTTGGTTACGCGTTTCAGGCCATGTGGCCCATCCTCAGACCATCACTCCAAGAGGAGCCCGTTAAAAAATAAAAAATCCACAATAAAACAAACACATAATAAATAAATACAAAAATATATTAAAACATATAGAGGCGTTCTATTACACGAACACGTTGCACCGCGTGTGTGAACTGAGTTCAGTGCATGAGTTCAGGCATGCTACACGCGGTGCACCGTGTTCGTGTAATAGAATGCCTCTATATGTTTTAATATATTTTTGTATTTATTTATTATGTTTGTTTTATTGTGGATTTTTTATTTTTTAACGAGCTCCTCTTGGAGTGATGGTCTGAGGATGGGCCACATGGCCTGAAACGCGTAACCAAAACAAATTACGCTTGACGTCACTGGACGGAAATTAAGGTAAATTATATATAATTATCATACAGTGACCTGGACCGCTTTAAATATGTTTAAATTCTGAAGGAAGTACAGTAATTTACGAAAAGAGAATACTAAAAAAATATGTCCTAAATCACGTTTATAGATCAAGAGTTCGTGTGACGAACCCTAGATGACACAACGTAAGCAAAGATGAGTTTTTATTAATTATTAGGTGGTAATTAATTGTACGATTACATTTGGCACCGCGAACTTGGACTGTTTTTATAAATTTAATTTTATATAAACCACACCTACACGTGGAGATAAACGTGATTTGGGAGTACGTAGAAATTACGTGCAGGTTATGTGACGTGTAGACTATAATTAAGTAATACGTGTAATATTGATGAGTACTGAGTATATATAAGATTAAATTTCTGTAAGATTAAAAAATAACAAAGAAAGTAGAATGGAGAATAATGAAAATAAAGTCAGTATGACTGACGTAATTGTCGGCGAGGAAGCCGAAAATAAATCGATGTGTGAAAACAGAGAAAGTATGTTAACTGAGCCGGCTAATAGAAGTGACTCAGGAATTCAAAGAAGTGAAAGTAATTTTGACGAGTCAAAAATAATGAATGAAGTTGAGATTCATTCAACACCTATTTCAATTAATCAAAATAAGAAATCCGATGACGATGATATGTTAAAACGGTTGTATAATAAGATGTATAACAGTTTAGAAAAACAAGACAGCAATTTTAGTGAATTAAGAAGGGATATTAACATAAGATTTGAGGAACAAAATACTGTATTAAATTCAATGTTCAGAATAGTAAATTTGATGCACAAAATAGTAAATTTGATCAAATAAGTAGTAATTTTGACGAAGTAAATGTCAAACTAAATGAACAAAAAATCAAATGTGAAAGTAATTTCAGTGAGTTAAAAAACCATATTAATGAAATCAATAAGCGTTTTGAAAATACTAATGAAGAATTTGCCAGTAAGTTTAACGAATTAAATACCAAAGTAGATAGTTCAATAAAGAATATAGATATTAAAGTCAATGAGATAGATAATAGAATAAAAGAAAGTCTAGAAAGTAGGATAAACAATGTAAATGAACAAATAACAGATCAAATTAAAATACAAGTTAAAGAACAATCTGTAGAAGTAGAGAATAAGTGCATGAATACAATTAACAAGAATAATGATAATATTCAGAATAAAATAGCTAACATAGCCAATAAGTGTAAACAAGATATACAATTTGTACAAGAAAACATGGTGGTTATAAATGAAAATTACCTCAAATATGAAAATGAGAATACTAGTAAATTTAAGATAATCGAACAAAATATATGCGAGATTAAAGATGAATTACAGGTGGTGGGAAGCCAAAAATCAAATAATGTAGCGGAGCAAATAATATATACCCACGGCGCGAAAGACGAAATCGAACTGGAAACATTTTGCAGTGAGAACCGTAGGGTACATCCAATGCAGTTTTTAAATAGAGTACGGGAGTTCAATCAGTTTAACGGTAATAGTTGTGAGGTAAAACTTTAAAAAATTTTTAAATGTTTTAAAGGTAATTCTGAGATATGGGCAGAGGTGCAGAGAAATGAGTGTGGGAGTTACGGAAATTTTGAAACAGCATTCCGGAATAAATATTGGTCGGAAGAGGAGCAGGAAATATTGCGTAGCCGAATAATGGGAACAGGGAATTTCGGGGGAAATGAAACTCTTCAATGAGGTGAAGTGTTTAGAGCCGCCATTGCCATTCGTCATTCATCCGGCATATCAGCAAACACCTACCTAGAGAGGTGAAAATCACTTTGATGACAAGAGAGGTGAGTAACATAAGTGAGTTAGAAAAAATGCTGGATGTTTTTCAGAGTATTAGGGACCGGGAAGTCGGCAGACGTCCACACCAACCCAATGTGAACAGCGGAGGGAGTTACACACAGCAAGGAGGACAACACACGGGAACTACGTACAATGGTCGGGAACCAAGCAGACGATATCCGATGTGGAAATGTGGGGGGGTGTCCAATGGAAAATTATGCAGACCGTAATTTTTGTTATAGATGTAAGAAGGCAAGGCCAGGTCATCAGAACCGGACGCAGCAGCGATATAGCAACCCACATCAGAGAACAGGTGAGGATCGAGCAGAAATACCCAGAAATGGAGGAGGAAACAACCGAGCGGAAAGAGTGTACACACCAGGAGGTACGGCCGAGCAGGCGGAAAACTGGGAAGGACAATGGAAAAGGAGGCCTGGCCATTGTTGGTAGATGACTGCAGGGTCCATGGAGATAGATACAGGAATCACATCATTCACACAGATATGGCTACCGAACTAATGGAAGAAGAGGAGATGGGAACAATGAGGCCGGAGGCCTGGTTGACGGAGGTGAAGCTGGAAATTGAAGGTAAGCCAGTTATGACGTTAATAGACACGGGCAGTGAAGTCTCAGTAATAGCAGAACATATATTAGGTAAGTTACGGGAGAATAATAAAAATATTCCATTTTTGCCAGTTGCGGGGGTAACCATTGTGGGCATTACGGGTGTTAGAAGTAAAAGGGTGACAACACAAGTCCAACTGAGCATTGTAATAAATGGGGGGAGTTATGAAAATACATTCTTAGTGGTAAGGGGATTAAACTTAGAAGTAATATTGGGTAATGATTTTCTGATCAGGAATAATGTGATAATCAATTTTAAAAAGAGAGTATTAGAATAAAATATTGAAGGTAAACAGATAACGGTTAATTTTGAGCGGGTGTTAGATACGGTGAAGATTTCAGGAATACGGGTTATACCAATTAGGGTTATAGATAGGGACATGGAGGTTAGTATGAATATATGTAGAGAGAGAGTGAGTGATGAGAGTGAGGAGCAAATATGGGAGGATAGAGCGGTCAAATTTTGTGGTGAGGGTGGCGCAATAGGGAGTTCTCAACGTGAAGCGTTGTGGCGGGTAGTAGAGGGTTTTAGGGGAGTGTTTGCCAGGGAACCAGGAAGAGCAAAAGGTTATGAATGCGAATTAAAGGTGAGGGAACATGCGCCGTATGTACAACGATGTTATCCGGTACCATATTCAAAGAGGAGAGCCGTACAGTTAGATTTGGATAGGATGTTAGAGGGGGGTATTATAGAGAGATCGGTGTCGACCTATTCCAACCCTTTAGTGGTAGTTATAAAGAAAGATGGGAGAGTTAGGTTGTGTCTAGACGCAAGAAAAATTAACCAAATTATTATTCCAGACAGGGAGTCCCCTGAAGCAATTGAAGAGATTTTCCAGAAGTTTAGTGGGGTAAAATATATGATGTCACTGGACTTGACGGCAGGGTATTGGCAGGTACCGCTAGCACAAAATAGCCGCAAGTATACCGCATTTTTATTTAACGGTAAGAATTATCAATTTACTCGCCTACCGTTTGGGTTGAACACCAGCGTAGCTAGTTTTATTAAATGTCTTGACGAAATTTTGCAACCTCACAATTTAGATTTTTTGACCATCTATGTGGATGACAATTTGATAGCTTCTAGGACATTCGAGGAGCATATAGAACATTTGGAATATGTATTAGATAAGTTATACCGGAGAGGTCTAACAGTGAATTGGGACAAATCGAAGTTTTTACAGAAGGAAATTCATTTTTAGGATTCATCATAACACCTACAGGAATCCGGGCTAATCCAGACAAAGTGGAATCCATCATGACGTTTCCTGAGCCAAAAAACATAAAGCAGCTACAAAGTTTTCTTGGTTTATGTAACTTTTACAGGAAGTTCCAGCGAAATTACGCCCAGACTACAGCAAGACTCAGTGCGGTGTTGCAGAAAAACAAACAATGGAGATGGGGGGAAAACGAAAGGGAGGCGTTCTGCGAAATTAAGAGTAAGTTCGCCAACATGATTTTGGGTGAACCACCCAAATTTCAATAACAATTTTTATTTACAGACAGACGCTACCAATATAGCATTAGGAGCCGAACTATACCAGGAGGACGATGCTAAAGAACACCATACCATCGCTTTCGCCAGTCGGACACTGCTAGCATCAGAGAGAAACTACACTACTACCGAGAAGGAGCTTCTCAACATCGTGTTTGCCATTAAGAAATTCAGGACCTATCTGCTGGGGAGTAACACCATTATAAGGACAGACCATAAAGCTCTGTCGTTTTTGAACACCTGTAAGCTCACACACAGCCGGATAACCAGGCGGGTGCTAGCTCTCCAAGAGTATAATTTCTCTTGGGAATATATTAAGGGGGTAGAAAACCGGGTACCAGACACACTATCACGAGTAGACACAGATAGGAATAGAACGGGTAGAGATATTAAGGAAATAGAGATTTACAGATTGTCCAGGGAAGATAAACTTTTTGGGGAGGAGTTAAATGACATAAGCCTAATGCAGACAGCAGATAGCAAATTAAACAAAATCATGACAAGCGTAGAGTCGGAATTAGATGAATTGGGGTATAGACAATATTTTCAAGTATTTAATGGGAGTTTATTTAAAAGAGTAGAGGGTAGAGAGGAGAGGGATTGGAGGTTAGTTATACTGGAGGGATTGATAGAAAAAATAGTGTGGGATTGTCACTATAGGTATGGCCATTTTGGGGCAAAGAAGTGTGTGAGTGTGTTCGGAGAATCTTGTATATTTAGAAATATGGAAAGGCGGGTGTGAAAAATACTTAGAATTTGTGAAATATGTCAAAAATCTAAAGTGGTGAATTATAGGGTAGAAGGTGAGTTAAATTATATTAAGGTTGAGAAACCATTTGACTTAGTAGCAGTAGATCTGTATAGCCCATTGCCAAAGGGTAGGGGTGGTGTTATGTATATCTTCGTTGTGCTTGATACTTTTTCAAAATATGTCTGATTGTATAGTGTGAAGAGAGCGACAAGTAAGGTGCTGAGTGAGAAAATAACACGCGACTACATGATCCACGTCGGAAAGCCGAAAGTAATACTCTCAGATCACGGACCGCAGTTCATCAGTGGAAAATGGCGCCAGACTCTCGGATGGGAAGGCATCATACCAAAACACACTGCAGTATATCATCCACAATCCAACCAGGCGGAGAGGGTCATGAGGGAACTGGGCAGGATTTTCCGAGCTTACTGTCACGCCAAACATAGCGAGTGGCCCTTATACGTTCAAAGAATTGAGAACTGGCTGAACTGCGTAACACATGAGTCGACAGGGTTCACGCCTTACGAGTTGGTAAGAGGAACACGTCCACCTCGGATTTTAGAGCAGTTATTTGACTATCCACCAGAGATGAATACAATAAACCAAGATGTGAAATTGAGGCTGGCTAATGAGAGATTATTGACAAAAGGAGAAAGGAGAAAACGGAGGCACGATATGAAAGGTAAGTGCGTGAAATATGAAATCGGGCAGTTAGTGTTGGTAAAGCCCCATGACTTATCAAGTGCTCAAGACAAGGAGATAAAAAAGTTCTTTTTGCCCCTACGAATTTTGGTGTAATCAAAATGAATAATTCATATGTTTTGCAGAACCAGGCGACACGAGAAATAGTGGGTACACATAATGCCACGAATTTAAAGCGATATTGGTCGCAATAGATTCTAAATCGAGTTTTTTGAATTTTAATATGTCTTGTATGTTTCAGAAGGGATCCTCCCCTATTTTCGGGCGGTCATGAACTTACCAATCCTAAGCGTGGGTTTTGGCACTTTGGAGGCGGACCATGGTTGGCGGAACTTCCATCTGGTGGTGAAAGCGACGATGGTCCGGCTTCACAAAATTGGTATCAAATAGAAATTCATCCATATTATTGAAGGGGAAGGGGGACCCCTAAGGTACGTGGAAAAAACTTTACATTCAATGTGCCCAAATCAGCACCACACCACGTACCAATAATTGCCTAGTAGAAGTAAAATAAGAAAATATAAAAAGAGAGGCAATTCTCAAAAAACGTTAATAACAAATGTCATTTGCGAAATAAAAAATTCACAAATGATAAATTTTTCCGTATAAACACCAATTAATGTAGTTGATAAATTTAGTCTAGTGTAAAATAAGGTAATGTAATTTAGTGGTAGGTTAGGGGGACGTGAATTCACGTATGGTGTCTGCCCGTCTCCAACCCCATTATGATAAAACATATTTTTGGCTGATCCCTTTAGGAAGTATGGGAAATAAATGAGAAGAGAAGAAAATAAAGAAAATAACGTGTGAAAGGAGGTGTAAAAAAAAAGTATAGATAATGTATGGGTGTGTGTGTGAAGTGTGAATGGAAGAAGTAATTCTATAAAGGTCTTGGGCAAGGAGGGCCCGAATGGGGCTTTCTAATGGGCCAATTAAATTAAATTGAACTCACTAATTGGTGCTATAATTTGTATAGAGGTAATTAAGGTATAGTCTAGGAAATCAAGCAAATATTTTGTTGTACTCACTATTGTATGCTCATGAAAGCCAAAATGAAAGAAAGTAGGAAGACAAATGAATGGGGCTAGAACCCAGTATGCGTATTATGAGTTTGTATAATGAGAATTGTATATCTTTATTTTTGATTCAAAAAAAAAAAATAACATATTATATACTTGTGATTCCCCACTTTCGGGCGGTCACGGAGTCACCAAACCCTGACCGTGGATTTGGATTATTGGTAGCAAGTGTGGTTAGGCAGATTGTATCCTAGCCATACTTGCTATTATTGTCAAAATTGGTGAATTTAGAAATCAACTGGGGGGTAAATCAAAGGGGAATCACCATACTATGGAACAGCGGCTATCATCGGAGGTGGTGGTAGTGCCGTGTTAAGGGCTTGTAAGTAATATTTAGTAGGATTACTGGTGTCCTCGGACATCAGTAATGCCAAATTTTTTATAACACTGAACCAAGGACGGGATAGGCAGCATCTACACCTTAATTAAACTTCAGTTCTTGCGGGTGCAAATGGACGCTACAGTCCACCATCTGGAAACAATAGTGTGTATGGAAAAGGAGCTGGCCGTTACAAGCCAGGGGCACAGATAACGAATCTGTGCACAAGGTAAATACCTAGACCGAGCGGCAGGTTATTTACCTAATTGTTTTTAGGTAATTATTAGGTGGTAATTAATTGTACGATTACACTATGTCATGGTTTCACATTAATTACTGTTACATTTTAGTTCATTAATCTTTTTTTTTTGTTAGGACCCTTGTTACATACTACTAATGCTTAACTGTTCTATTACATTTGAATTATATCTTTTCTCATCCTCTTATTACTCTAAGACAAATTATAAACATTTTAACTTGGAATCATGGTTCCATGACTTATATACATAGGCTACCTTTTAAGTTTTTAAAAAAGACAATGAAAGAAAAAACATTTTTTGATACAAATCATTTTATTGTTTCTCAAAATATTCGCCTTTGGGATTTACACACTTTTGCATGCGTTCGAACCAAGTCTCGAAACATTTTTTCCACTCTGATGATGGTACCTCAGAAATATGGTTTTGGAAGGATTCAACAGCTTCTTGAGGTGATAAAAATCGCTGTCCACGCATTTTTTGTTTGACATTTGGGAACAAAAAGAAGTCGTTTGGCAATAAATCAGGTGAATACAGGCAATGAGACATTAATTCGATGTTTTCCTCCTTCAAATAATCAATTGTTTGACGTGCTGTGTGAGAGCTGGCATTGTCGTGATGGAGAATGATGCAACGTTTCGGTTGTGTTTCCTGATTTCATCGATGACTTGTGGCAAACAAATTGTTGTATACCATTCAGCATTAACTGTTCTTCGATCCTCTAAAGCAATGGTCGCGATATGTCCAGTGTAAGCAAAGAAACAAGTGATCATTTTCTTGGAAGTGCTTCGTGAACGAACCACTTTTGTTGGCTTCGGTTCATCTTGGAACACCCAAACAGTTGATTGTTGCTTAGTTTCCGGCTCATACGAATATATCCAAGTTTCGTCTCCTGTTACGATGTTGTATACGGATTTTGCATTTCCTCGGTCGAATTTTTGGATCATTTCCTTACACCAATTGACACGAGCCTGTTTTTGAGTTTCGGTCAAATTATGCGGAATCCATCGGGAAAAGATCTTTTTAACAGCTAAATGTTCATGTAAAATCGAATGTACTGCAGTCTTCGATATGCCTAAGCAGGGCCGGAATTAGGGGGGCAGACGGGGCATGTGCCCCGGGCGCCAGCTTGGAGGGGGGCGCCAGCTTGGAGGAGGTGCCAAAGGCGCCAGCCCAGACACGGGGCGCCGAAAAAGCGAAGAAATAGTAAAATTATTTTCTATATCGTCTATATGTTACAATTTTTCAAATAATAAAGCATTATTTGTGCGATTTAGTTTTTAACGTCTTCAATTTTATTTTTATTTAATTTGATGTAATTTAAAAAGCAGTAATCATATCACATAGATGTTAAGAATTCATTATTAATTGAGAATTATCCCCGCCCGGTTTCAATCGGCCATATACAAGTTACAACCGATCTTCGTAAGTGCTCGAGCGTGTTCGGCTACATTGTGCCAAAGTTGCCAAGGAAACCACTGTTCAGTAGTTTAGTTTATCATTTACGTGCAAGGTGCAAGTAGTGAAATCGTTCCATTGCTGATATTTTTGTAATAAATACGAATAATTAGATTAATTTTCTTTATATTTCTTGGTACCATTAGCCGAATTAGGCACTCAAAACAACAAAAATGTCAAGGAAACCTTCTGGAGCACAATACAGGAAAAAAGCCAAGGAGCGGCATCACAATGAAAACAGATTGTCATCATTTATGTCGTCGTGGTTGACAGAAAAAGGTAAGCCCAGTATTTTTTGAATTTTTAAAATTAGTTTAATTTATAACATTAATTGTTGATGCTAGGCTTTGAAATGTTAAAAATGTTTGCCTTTTATCATGACAAACTGTTTACAGGAAAATTAACAGACAACTCCAATTCCTTATTGTTCATATATCGCTCCACCCAGGGGCGTATCAACTAATTTTGAGATAGTTTACTGGCCGGGGGGGGGGGGGATAGGAAAAGTTTCGAAAATTGGATGGAAATTGGAAGTTTTCTGCAGCGAAATTCAGCTCGTAATTTAACTCATTCTTAGAATAGATTTAAAAATTGTAAACAGTTGGGGAGTTTAGGGGATCTTTAAAGAAGAATTCAGCTCGTTATATAATTTTGTTTTCCCAGGGCATTTTTTGGGCTTTCTGGATCAACCACGCAGCCAGGAATTTCTCCTGGGGGGGGGGGATTTGAGATTCTCTTTGTGGAAACACTGAAACTCACCCAATCCCCCAAACCCCACCACTATTGCGCACCTCACGGCCGAAGTCAGCCGATCGCTTACAAATATTCCCAATAATTTGCGTATTTTCCTACAGTCTACACATAGCGGCGGCAAACACTCATCGAGTGAACTTGCAAAGTCGCAGTTTACGGTCATGGAATTGACATTAATACTCCTTAGTCCACTGTCAGTAAGTTTTGATATGAGAACTTCTTAAACTTTTTTAAATTCTTTATTATGTAGCCCATTCAACATAAAAAAATATATTTTTTAATTACTCTGGGGGGGTTGACCCCCAACCGATGCGCCGCTGTTCTGGATTAGAATTTAACTTACTCTAATTTAGCCCAACCAAGAAAATTATACGCAAATTGGCGAGCATTAAAGCTTTCTGGAGCACTTCTTGTAATTTAGCCTTTTACTAGAATAATTTTGAAGATTGTACGCAAATTGGGCATTTTTGGGGCTTTCTAGAGCAGAATTCAACTAGTTCCAATTTATCCCTCCCCCAGAAAACTAGACGCGAATCGGAGGATTTAAGGCTTTTTAGAGCACTTGTAACTCTACGAATTACTTACAAAATTATAATTATATTTATCTCTTACCTTCGGGTTTTTTACTCCAAGGGTCGTTCAGACGAAACCGCTGCAAAAAGGATTATTTGGATTTGATATAGGCAAAGATCAAATACACCGTTTGTGCTAACACATTGCCTCTGATTTATTATTCAAAACAACTACTTCGTCTCTCTTTCATAACATTTAGAGCAAATACTTGTAGAATGAGCAACAATTTGTGAACTCAAATTTAGTAATAAAATATTTCTTAATTAACTAGCTTATTACAACTATGGTATACCCCAACTATTTACTATCTGCAATGAACCAATACGTGCTTTGGCTACACACTCACACACATTCGTTCTTTGATTTTATCGTTCTATTTAAACCCCACTTCGAGATCTCTGATGTACATTTTAGATTTTTATTTATTTATATTGAATTATACTTTGGGAAAGAAAAAGGAAAATAATCTTGTTTAAAACTCAGTTAATACTTAACATCTGAAGAACTCCGCTGTTTTGCACCTCTGCTGTGAATGCACTGTTTAACACACCATAATTTAGTTTTGACACTGTTTACCCGCGGTACTGTTATTGCTTATTTCAAATTAAGTTGATGCGCCACTATTACTTATTTCACTTTTAAATAGCATTTAGTGTTGTTTTGTCGGCCGACATATATTTTCGAACACTTAGCTCGCTTAGGTTGGCCGCGCGTTATACAGTTTTTTATACTAGTTTTAGTATTTTAAAAGATAGGCCTACTCCTAACTACGGCCTATCTTACACCCGAGGCCACTATGTAATTTTTATCTGCACTGTATGCTGCTTATTACCACTCTCTCTGATGACACACAGCAGACTGGGTTTCACACACAAGCCTGCTGCTATGTGATTGTGCAATGCGTCTGGCAGTTGTTTTGGCTGACTGGGTATGTTGCATTGCTGTACTGGAGGCTCCTTACAGGTGAAAGTCTGGCAATTTGGAAAGTGCTTAAAATGATGATTTGAATTAATATGAAATTAAACTGGGGTGGCTCACAAATCCGTACCGTCACAATACCCCCCCAATAAGAGATTGAAGGCCGAAGCGTTCAAACTCTTATTGCCTAAACCTAAGAGGATCAGTGAGGATATGGCGCCGCAACCCCCCTGAACACTCTACTACATCATGGGTTCTTACCCCCCTAGTCTGGCGACTGCGACAGCACCCATCCGATCTTACTGGACTTCTCTACTCGAGATCCCACCACCATAAGCTCGGACAGATACCCGCCCCAGTATCGCCTGACTTTAAAACATGTAATTAAAAATTGACAAACGGCCTTCCATCACTCCATATCCCACAACTGGTTTGTTTCCTCTTAGCCGTACTGGTTCATTGACAACGTACTGGCTCATTTTATATTATAGACCCAACAAAAATATAATATTAATAATATATATATATTAATAATATAATAAACAATATTGGTTTACAATGATACACATAAATTCCAGTTAAATTGAATAATATTCCCCATACAATGTTGTCCAACCAAAATGACACATTAATTATACAAAATATCCTTAACTACTATATATATGAATAGGACAAAAAATTCATAGCATATGAAAAATCTATATGGACAGTAATATACACATCTTAATTCCCAAACACCGTTTCAGCTCCAACATTTCATTCAGTTTTCGGTTTAAATGAATATTTTAATAAGTTAAATCCTTATTTACATCAATTAGTATTTACTTTATAATTCCAATTTGAATTTAAATGAAAATAAAGTTAAGTTCATTGTTAAAAATCATCGTTTCTATTAATTTTATTACTAAATTAGTTTAGTTGTATTTAATTTACTTTAATTAATTCAATTAATCTCCAAAGTTACAGTAATTGCCTCATTATTATTTGGTCTGTAAAAAAAAATTTAATTTCAATTCTCTTCTATCACAATAAGATACTGATTCAGCAACCTACAACATTTTTTGTTATTGTCACCAAGCATGACTACAGACATTAGTCTCAACATACCACACCTGTTTATAAAAACACTAGTCTGCAAGACTCACATAGTATAAACATTCTGGTTACATCATGTACTAACACCTGTACTTTTCAGTTTTTTATAAATTTTTTAGATAACATTTATCAAAATCTATTTGTTGCAATTCGAACCAAATATAATTTTAATTCACCTTTCAATTACTTTAATAACATTTTACAATTCATTTTTATTATTGAATTAAACTCGTTTCACCCCTGTAAGCATTGTATTCTATCTAAGTGGTATTATAGGCTTTATACTTACAATACATTATCCACCTATTGACATGAGTACAAAATACACACCACACACACACCAATATCTCCGTGTAACCTCTGAAACATTTAACAACAATGTTATTTCATACAAACAATTTATCATTTGTTTAAAACAATTTAAACTCATTAGAAAATTCAACCATATAACATTTAAGTCAAGCAAGATATTTAAACATTTCAAATTATTTTAATTAGATCAATTATTGAAAACATATTTTTATTACTTTCACTAAGTACAGTCTTCCCCATTATTTTATTTAAGCTGCAAAATATTAATATTATTATTATCATCCCCAATTTCTGCTACATACACGTTGTTTATCTAACATTTTACAAGATACACAATTACTTATATGCAACATATATTTACAATTCTTCATCATTTATTATTCAGTTATATCACACTTCAATATCAAAATTCAGCTAGGTCATTACCATATATTGACATATTTAAAGTGTTCATTTATGAATTTCAACCTCCATCGTCAAAAATTAATCGGGGTTTCAAATAACAATTTTGAATTTTATTTACATTCCGTATACGGTTATCTTGTGTTTTGTAACCATACAATTTCTGTTTATTCATTTTACCATAATAATCATATACTAGGTCAACATCAGTATTCTTTGTAAAGTCTCCGTCGGTAAATATTTCCAATATCGGGTCAGTTACTTTTTCATCATACAGTAAATTACTCTTGTTTAAACATACTTCTAACATTTCTTTCCACTCACCATAATCTCTCTGTAATTCATACAATTCTGTCTCTTTGTCAATACACCATTCTCTATCTAAAGTTCTCTCATCATAACAACATATCATACTTTTATCATTCCATGCAGAGGGTACAAAATTATTCAGCAAAATTAAACAATTCAAATCTTTCACTAATAAGGGTCTCTTGCCCAAAAATAACACTTTTGAACACTCTGGTTCATCACAAATAAGGGGAAAATTTACTCTCTGCCCTACACATTCATCTACTCTTTCTTTCCATTCTTTTTCCAATTCAACAACACTAATTATTACTTCATTACAACTTATAATTTTCTCACTCTCACTTACTGTTTCACTATCTATTTTCAACGTATCACTTTCTGATACCGCCCTTTCAATCACATTACTATTTTCAATATCATTGTTAACATTTGTTAATTTCTTACTTTTAATCTGTTCTGCTACTGACTCTACTATTTGTTCTTTCAATGTATTGAAACATTCATTCGTCTCATTTAAGCGTTTATTAATATTGTCTTTCATATCATATAAACGCTTATCAAATTTTTGGTCAATATTATTTATATCGCCCTTTAACTCATGGAACTTAACATCACTTACATCAAAACGACTATTGATTACTTGAAATTGTTTCTGCAAAAAACTCATTACCTTATTGTCAAATTGGCTATTACATTTTGTTGAGGTTGGGGTTAATTGAACCCCAGAGTCCTCTGTAACTATTGTTTCATCTGTTATATTTAGCTGTATTGTTTTATCTTGACTCGCACTTGGAGTCGAATGTATTTCAAAATTACTCATAACGTTTGACTCGTCACAATTGTCAACACTCGTTATTTCATTGACATCGTCATTATTCGCTGCCATTTTATACAAGTTTATATAATGTTACACAAGAATATTAATCTTATCCACTATTGACTTAACCCTTTTTATATTTAATTTACCAAAGCGTCCTCCCTCTCAAATAACCCTTTCTGCAGCTTAATTAGGTCTGGCGAATATAGGTTGTAACCTATACTCGCGTCCCTGTTCGGGCGCCAAATGTAACTCTACGAATTACTTACAAAATTATAATTATATTTATCTCTTACCTTCGGGTTTTTTACTCCAAGGGTCGTTCAGACGAAACCGCTGCAAAAAGGATTATTTGGATTTGATATAGGCAAAGATCAAATACACCGTTTGTGCTAACACATTGCCTCTGATTTATTATTCAAAACAACTACTTCGTCTCTCTTTCATAACATTTAGAGCAAATACTTGTAGAATGAGCAACAATTTGTGAACTCAAATTTAGTAATAAAATATTTCTTAATTAACTAGCTTATTACAACTATGGTATACCCCAACTATTTACTATCTGCAATGAACCAATACGTGCTTTGGCTACACACTCACACACATTCGTTCTTTGATTTTATCGTTCTATTTAAACCCCACTTCGAGATCTCTGATGTACATTTTAGATTTTTATTTATTTATATTGAATTATACTTTGGGAAAGAAAAAGGAAAATAATCTTGTTTAAAACTCAGTTAATACTTAACATCTGAAGAACTCCGCTGTTTTGCACCTCTGCTGTGAATGCACTGTTTAACACACCATAATTTAGTTTTGACACTGTTTACCCGCGGTACTGTTATTGCTTATTTCAAATTAAGTTGATGCGCCACTATTACTTTAGTTCACTTTTAAATAGCATTTAGTGTTGTTTTGTCGGCCGACATATATTTTCGAACACTTAGCTCGCTTAGGTTGGCCGCGCGTTATACAGTTTTTTATACTAGTTTTAGTATTTTAAAAGATAGGCCTACTCCTAACTACGGCCTATCTTACACCCGAGGCCACTATGTAATTTTTATCTGCACTGTATGCTGCTTATTACCACTCTCTCTGATGACACACAGCAGACTGGGTTTCACACACAAGCCTGCTGCTATGTGATTGTGCAATGCGTCTGGCAGTTGTTTTGGCTGACTGGGTATGTTGCATTGCTGTACTGGAGGCTCCTTACAGGTGAAAGTCTGGCAATTTGGAAAGTGCTTAAAATGATGATTTGAATTAATATGAAATTAAACTGGGGTGGCTCACAAATCCGTACCGTCACAATACCCCCCCAATAAGAGATTGAAGGCCGAAGCGTTCAAACTCTTATTGCCTAAACCTAAGAGGATCAGTGAGGATATGGCGCCGCAACCCCCCTGAACACTCTACTACATCATGGGTTCTTACCCCCCTAGTCTGGCGACTGCGACAGCACCCATCCGATCTTACTGGACTTCTCTACTCGAGATCCCACCACCATAAGCTCGGACAGATACCCGCCCCAGTATCGCCTGACTTTAAAACATGTAATTAAAAATTGACAAACGGCCTTCCATCACTCCATATCCCACAACTGGTTTGTTTCCTCTTAGCCGTACTGGTTCATTGACAACGTACTGGCTCATTTTATATTATAGACCCAACAAAAATATAATATTAATAATATATATATTAATAATATAATAAACAATATTGGTTTACAATGATACACATAAATTCCAGTTAAATTGAATAATATTCCCCATACAATGTTGTCCAACCAAAATGACACATTAATTATACAAAATATCCTTAACTACTATATATATGAATAGGACAAAAAATTCATAGCATATGAAAAATCTATATGGACAGTAATATACACATCTTAATTCCCAAACACCGTTTCAGCTCCAACATTTCATTCAGTTTTCGGTTTAAATGAATATTTTAATAAGTTAAATCCTTATTTACATCAATTAGTATTTACTTTATAATTCCAATTTGAATTTAAATGAAAATAAAGTTAAGTTCATTGTTAAAAATCATCGTTTCTATTAATTTTATTACTAAATTAGTTTAGTTGTATTTAATTTACTTTAATTAATTCAATTAATCTCCAAAGTTACAGTAATTGCCTCATTATTATTTGGTCTGTAAAAAAAAATTTAATTTCAATTCTCTTCTATCACAATAAGATACTGATTCAGCAACCTACAACATTTTTTGTTATTGTCACCAAGCATGACTACAGACATTAGTCTCAACATACCACACCTGTTTATAAAAACACTAGTCTGCAAGACTCACATAGTATAAACATTCTGGTTACATCATGTACTAACACCTGTACTTTTCAGTTTTTTATAAATTTTTTAGATAACATTTATCAAAATCTATTTGTTGCAATTCGAACCAAATATAATTTTAATTCACCTTTCAATTACTTTAATAACATTTTACAATTCATTTTTATTATTGAATTAAACTCGTTTTACCCCTGTAAGCATTGTATTCTATCTAAGTGGTATTATAGGCTTTATACTTACAATACATTATCCACCTATTGACATGAGTACAAAATACACACCACACACACACCAATATCTCCGTGTAACCTCTGAAACATTTAACAACAATGTTATTTCATACAAACAATTTATCATTTGTTTAAAACAATTTAAACTCATTAGAAAATTCAACCATATAACATTTAAGTCAAGCAAGATATTTAAACATTTCAAATTATTTTAATTAGATCAATTATTGAAAACATATTTTTATTACTTTCACTAAGTACAGTCTTCCCCATTATTTTATTTAAGCTGCAAAATATTAATATTATTATTATCATCCCCAATTTCTGCTACATACACGTTGTTTATCTAACATTTTACAAGATACACAATTACTTATATGCAACATATATTTACAATTCTTCATCATTTATTATTCAGTTATATCACACTTCAATATCAAAATTCAGCTAGGTCATTACCATATATTGACATATTTAAAGTGTTCATTTATGAATTTCAACCTCCATCGTCAAAAATTAATCGGGGTTTCAAATAACAATTTTGAATTTTATTTACATTCCGTATACGGTTATCTTGTGTTTTGTAACCATACAATTTCTGTTTATTCATTTTACCATAATAATCATATACTAGGTCAACATCAGTATTCTTTGAAAAGTCTCCGTCGGTAAATATTTCCAATATCGGGTCAGTTACTTTTTCATCATACAGTAAATTACTCTTGTTTAAACATACTTCTAACATTTCTTTCCACTCACCATAATCTCTCTGTAATTCATACAATTCTGTCTCTTTGTCAATACACCATTCTCTATCTAAAGTTCTCTCATCATAACAACATATCATACTTTTATCATTCCACGCAGAGGGTACAAAATTATTCAGCAAAATTAAACAATTCAAATCTTTCACTAATAAGGGTCTCTTGCCCAAAAATAACACTTTTGAACACTCTGGTTCATCACAAATAAGGGGAAAATTTACTCTCTGCCCTACACATTCATCTACTCTTTCTTTCCATTCTTTTTCCAATTCAACAACACTAATTATTACTTCATTACAACTTATAATTTTCTCACTCTCACTTACTGTTTCACTATCTATTTTCAACGTATCACTTTCTGATACCGCCCTTTCAATCACATTACTATTTTCAATATCATTGTTAACATTTGTTAATTTCTTACTTTTAATCTGTTCTGCTACTGACTCTACTATTTGTTCTTTCAATGTATTGAAACATTCATTCGTCTCATTTAAGCGTTTATTAATATTGTCTTTCATATCATATAAATGCTTATCAAATTTTTGGTCAATATTATTTATATCACCCTTTAACTCATGGAACTTAACATCACTTACATCAAAACGACTATTGATTACTTGAAATTGTTTCTGCAAAAAACTCATTACCTTATTGTCAAATTGGCTATTACATTTTGTTGAGGTTGGGGTTAATTGAACCCCAGAGTCCTCTGTAACTATTGTTTCATCTGTTATATTTAGCTGTATTGTTTTATCTTGACTCGCACTTGGAGTCGAATGTATTTCAAAATTACTCATAACGTTTGACTCGTCACAATTGTCAACACTCGTTATTTCATTGACATCGTCATTATTCGCTGCCATTTTATACAAGTTTATATAATGTTACACAAGAATATTAATCTTATCCACTATTGACTTAACCCTTTTTATATTTAATTTACCAAAGCGTCCTCCCTCTCAAATAACCCTTTCTGCAGCTTAATTAGGTCTGGCGAATATAGGTTGTAACCTATACTCGCGTCCCTGTTCGGGCGCCAAATGTAACTCTACGAATTACTTACAAAATTATAATTATATTTATCTCTTACCTTCGGGTTTTTTACTCCAAGGGTCGTTCAGACGAAACCGCTGCAAAAAGGATTATTTGGATTTGATATAGGCAAAGATCAAATACACCGTTTGTGCTAACACATTGCCTCTGATTTATTATTCAAAACAACTACTTCGTCTCTCTTTCATAACATTTAGAGCAAATACTTGTAGAATGAGCAACAATTTGTGAACTCAAATTTAGTAATAAAATATTTCTTAATTAACTAGCTTATTACAACTATGGTATACCCCAACTATTTACTATCTGCAATGAACCAATACGTGCTTTGGCTACACACTCACACACATTCGTTCTTTGATTTTATCGTTCTATTTAAACCCCACTTCGAGATCTCTGATGTACATTTTAGATTTTTATTTATTTATATTGAATTATACTTTGGGAAAGAAAAAGGAAAATAATCTTGTTTAAAACTCAGTTAATACTTAACATCTGAAGAACTCCGCTGTTTTGCACCTCTGCTGTGAATGCACTGTTTAACACACCATAATTTAGTTTTGACACTGTTTACCCGCGGTACTGTTATTGCTTATTTCAAATTAAGTTGATGCGCCACTATTACTTTAGTTCACTTTTAAATAGCATTTAGTGTTGTTTTGTCGGCCGACATATATTTTCGAACACTTAGCTCGCTTAGGTTGGCCGCGCGTTATACAGTTTTTTATACTAGTTTTAGTATTTTAAAAGATAGGCCTACTCCTAACTACGGCCTATCTTACACCCGAGGCCACTATGTAATTTTTATCTGCACTGTATGCTGCTTATTACCACTCTCTCTGATGACACACAGCAGACTGGGTTTCACACACAAGCCTGCTGCTATGTGATTGTGCAATGCGTCTGGCAGTTGTTTTGGCTGACTGGGTATGTTGCATTGCTGTACTGGAGGCTCCTTACAGGTGAAAGTCTGGCAATTTGGAAAGTGCTTAAAATGATGATTTGAATTAATATGAAATTAAACTGGGGTGGCTCACAAATCCGTACCGTCACACACTCCTGATTTATTCCTTTTCTAAGGCATTTCAACTCGATCTAACTTGCCCTCTTTACCAAATTCTTTTTTATACTCTTAGAAGAGAAGGAGGTGGGGCTCGAGCACCCAAACCTCCCCCTTGGGTGCGCCCATGGCTCCAATATTTAGTTAAGCTTAGCTTCTCTTCTTTCTCCCACCTTACAACCCATAGCGACCTTGCCAAGATCAGTCCTCTTCGTCAATCTAGATTCATAGTTAAGTTGATGATAGTTATAACGGTACAACCCATGTTGTCGAGGGCGATGTTGTGAGATGTTTTCAATAAAAACAAGAAGATTTTTTCTCACAATTTTTATTTTTTTATTTTTATCCAATAAAAATATCTTTTGGATCCAATAAAACTGATTAAAAAAAAAAATTTTTTTTTGTCTTAGTTTGAAGATGAGGAAACATTGAGGATGTATCTATTATGAATTCAAAAGCTACCTCCGTTAAAAAAAAATTTCTTGCTTTTATTTTCTAATAGTAACCTATTACCTAATAGTGACCAATAAACGGTTCTAACTTTTAGGTGAGGTAAGCTGCCAATAACGAGACAAAGAAGGTTCACAAGGAGAAGAACATCCAGTTGAGGCCGACCAGTCTAACTATGTTCATATGGAAGCCACGAACACTGACACTGTAAGTACTGCTAAAGATATAGAAATCGCTGAACAGCTAGCTCTCAGTAAAACGGACGATTCTGCAGTTTCGAGCATGATAGTAAATATTTCAAAAATTTATAGAAACAAAGAGCTTCAGGACTCACAGTTAGATTTTGATATTAACGACCCAGGGTCATGGCCAAGTACAATATCTGATCATCAGAGATGTTACATAACGAAAATGAGGTTAGATAAAGATAATGAACAAGAGCTAGATCTAAGTAAAAGTATGAGGGAGGGCCGTAGCCTCACAAAGGACTGGTTTTTCAAACTGTTGCCTAATGGAGAGCAAGTAAAAAGATCCGGGCTAGGTTATAGCAAGATTAAAAATGCACTATTTTGCATCCCATGTAGGCTATTTTCACAAACTTTTAAAGAATCTACAACTAGCTTGTCATTTTTAGCTAAAGAAGAGGGTTTCACCCAATGGAAAAAGGTGAGTGAAAGAATTCCAGATCATGAAAATTCGCAAAATCACAAGCGTTGTTTTTGTTCTTGGAAATCACTTGAAACGTCAATGAAAAAGGGAGGAATAGTTAAAGAACTACAGGAACATATAGCAAGAGAAGAAACTCACTGGCGACAAGTGCTTCGCTGTATCATTGACGCAATAGTTTTTTTAGCAAAACAAGGAGGGCCATTAAGAGGATCATCTGAGCTAGATAATTTTGGTGATCCAAGAAGTGGGAGGTTTTTAAACACAATCGATTTGATTTCCCATTACAATGCTGATTTACGTGATCATATCAATCGCCATAGAAAAGGTCAGATTGGGTATTTTTCCCACAAGATTCAAAATGAATTTCTCATGTTAATTAGCAGCAAAGTAAGAGAAGATATTCTCAAAGATGTGAAAGATGCCAAATATTTTTCAATTATATTTGATGCTACTCCCGATATAAGCCACAAAGAACAGATGACCCAAATTGTTTGGTATGTGAAAATGACTGAAACTGGGCCTGAAATAACAGAGAGTTTTATAGATTTTTTTTCATTATCCGTGACAAAACGGGGTTAGGAATATCGGAAGAAATTTTAAAAAAATTAGAAAATGACGGATTGGACATCAAAAATTGCAGAGGCCAGTCTTACGACAATGGAGCTAACATGGCCGGCATCTATAAGGGAGTTCAAACTAGAATTCAAACAGAAAATAAGCTGGCATGTTTTGTACCATGCTCAGCTCATTCATTAAATTTAGTTGGTGTGCATGCTGCTGAGCTCTCTCCACAAGCCCAATCTTTTTTTGGCATAGTAAATCGTCTGTTTTTTTTTCTCATCTTCTACTTCAAGATGGGAAGTTTTAAAGAAGCATGTGCAGATTTCCTTAAAATCCCTGAGTAAGACCAGATGGTCAGCAAGGAAGGAGTCAGTGGATGTTTTTCATAAGCATTTAAACGATTTGAATTATGGTTTAGAGGAATTGGTCGAAAGTTTGCTCTGTAACGCTGAAACAAAAGCGGAAGCTAGATGTTTGGCACAAAACCTTTGCAAATTTGAATTTATTGCCCTAACCTGCTTCTGGAGCAAAATGCTGCAAAAAATTGATCGCGTAAATAAATACCTACAAAGGGATGATGTCACCATAGACACAGCTGTGAGACACATCAAGGGCTTAATAACAGATTTAGAATCAATAAGGAGCAATGCACCAGAAGATGCTATTTCGGAAGCCAGAAGAATAGCTGAAAGCCTTGATGTCCCTCAAGAATTTTAGGAAAAACGGAAAAGGAAAAAAAAAGAAAATGTTTGACGAGAGGTGTGAAGATGAGATCAGTGGATTATCGCAAGAAGACTTTTTTAAAGTGGGATTGAGGGAAATATTTGACAGCATTTTAAACGACATGAATGTCCGATTTAAAGCTCTGGAAGAAGTAAACTTTAAATTTAGTTTCCTGAATGGAAAAATAATGAATAAAATGAGTGTTGCAGAGCTAAAGTTAGAAGCTGAAAAAGTCGCGGATTCCTACAAAACGGATTTGAACAAAGAAGAACTTTTTCATGAAGTAGAAAGCTTCAAGCACCATGCGATGGAAATTGACGACGAATTAAAAACGGCACATGCAAAGGCAATGCTCCAGATTATTTATAAACATGGGCTTCAAGATGCTTATCCAAACTTGACTACGGCATTGAAGATTTTTCTAACTTTACCAGTTACAGTTGCTTCAGCCGAAAGAAGCTTCAGTAAATTGAAGATAGTCAAAAACTACTTGAGGAGCACAATGGAACAAGACAGACTCTCTAACTTGAGCATCATTTCTATCGAGCACCAGAGAACATCATCTGTTTCTTTTGATGACATTATTAACACCTTTGCTGCCAAAAAACCTCGAAAAGTGACAATTTGATTTATTTAGATTCAAGAATGAATAAGGACTGTTAGTAAATTTAGTACCAAAAACTCATGTAAAAATCTAATTTGTTTTCATTGTGTTCCAAATTGAAATAGTAAAGTACTACATGAATACTCTACCAATTTATAACCAAAATACCAAATAAACTTAAGAATGATTTGAAGTTTAACTGAATGTCTCATTTCTTAATGTGTTTCCCACTTCTGTAATTTCAGATTAACAAATGAAGAAAAAACGTTTTACTTTTTAGATTCCGTTAAAAATTATTACACAAAATACAATAGAGGAGTGCTGTAATTTCACAACTGAATTTCACTTGATCTGTTTGCACTATAGTGTAGTGTGTTGATGAGTAAAGCTATGAAGCTATAATTAATAGCATTGACTTAAGTACAGGAAAGTATATGCTTTTGTTTTTTGTTAAATAGTTTAAATGGAGTGAGTATGGCGTGGAGGGGGAGGAGGAGGCACTGAAATATACCCTTGCCCCGGGTGAAACGAGGGCTAGTTCCGGTCCTGTGCCTAAGGATGCCTCTATCTCACGGTAAGTCACATGCCGATCTTCTTTAATCATGCTGTGCACAGAATCGATGTTTTTGGGAACAACAACTGATTTAGGTCGACCTTCACGAAATTCATCGCTGACTGAAGCATGACCACGGCGAAATTCCGCAAACCAATTGTAAACAGTCTTTTCTGATTGTGATTGATTACCAAAAGTTGTACGAAGTGATTTGAGGCATTGTTGCTCAGTTGGGCCTTTATTAAAATCATAAAAAATCATCCAACGAAAACCTTCACATGAAATTTCCATTTTTTCACAAACACTTTTGTTTTAAACGCTCACTGTAAACAAACTACTCGGCCAATATCTGAGCTGCAATTGTTTTACAAATAACATATGACAAATTTTTCAACAATGATAATGTCACATCTCACTAGCGCCATCTAGTGGTCGTTTGTAAAGACTTAAAAGGCAGCCCTCGTACTACTTAATACCTAACATAAAATTCAACTTTTAAACTAACTTTGCATTAGTTAACCCACAACATTGGGAACTCTATATAATTAATTATCTTGTTGGTTCATCCTCTTCGTTCACTTTATAAAATATTATTATATATATATAAACTTTTACAATATGAACTTACTTTCTTTATCACTTCCCCATACGTTTCGAGGTGATGTTCTTCTTCCTCAGTGGGAGTAAATACTGAATGTCATATTTACAGAATAACGGTTGTAGACTAGGTGTGTGTGGTGGGGGTTGATGGTGGGAGGGAATTGGCGCTGAGGTTCAAATTGTGTGTTTGGATCAATGTATCGAATAGTGTATGTGATATATAATGTGATGTATAGTGTATTACATTATAGATCACATACACTATTCGATACATTGATCCAAACACACAATTTGAACCTCAGCGCCAATTCCCCCCCACCATCAACCCCCACCACACACACCTAGTCCATAACCGTTATTCTGTAAATATGACATTCAGTATTTACTCCCACTGAGGAAGAGGAACATCACCTCGAAACGTATGGGGAAGTGATAAAGAAAGTAAGTTCATATTGTGAAAGTTTATATATATAATAATATCTATATAATTAATTAACATAATAACAAAACAAACTCTCCTACCTTTCTAATGTTTAGTTATTTCTAACTAGGTTCATTTATCATTCTTTTATGAATACCACTATTATATTAACGACTCGGAACACAAAGTTTTTTATAAGTAAAAACATAAAGTTTTACCTTACAGCCTGAACAGGTTTTTGCCTTTAAAAGGCTTCTTCAGAGGCTCTTAAAAGGCGAAAACTGGTTCAGGCTGTAAGGTAAAACTTTATGTTTTTACTTATAAAAAACTTTGTGTTCAGAGTCATTAATATAATAGTGGTATTTAGTTAAGTAACGGACACGTCATGGACAACGAAATCCAAGAATTCTTGTATGAATGTTTTTATTCACTTTTGTGATTACCATGAAATGACAATTGTTATTCACTTTCATAGTAATATTCTAATGTGTTCAGGGTGTGGGGAAAAATTAATTATCAATGTTAAAGTTTAGCTCTATTATACTTTCATTACCACTTAATTTGTGATAGTAGGTTTTGAATTCATTTGTGTTATCATGTGTTTTGTCCATGTTTATGCATGTTCACACTTACACTGGTACTGTTAACCTGATTATTGTTGATTATATTTTGGTTTGTTTACTCACCATTTCACTTTTATAATTAATCTCACTATTATTCCATTTTAATGTAATTGCTTATTATCAATTACATTCGTTTGGATACACTACACCTTGTAGTGCATCTTCACATGTCACTTCCACTGATTTTTACACTATGCTTGTTGTCATGAGAAGAATTTAACTAGACCATCTAGTTGTTCTTGTCTGACTATTGACAATTACCCTTCCGTCATCACATCACTTTTACAGCTTAATGTTATTAACAATGTTTACTTAAAACTATTGTACAATGGTTTTTTTAGTTTGGTTTCTGTATTGTACTTCAGGGGTTTTAGATTGTAATTTAATTATATTTATTTTGGCTTTTATGTACTAAAGGTTCGTATTTTGTGGGTTCCCTTGATTTGTTGCATTACAATATGCCGCAGAATGACATAACTTTGACTGAAATAATAAAGTTACTTGAGATGATTGAAACTTACCCACCTAACACAAGGAAACTAAAAACTCACAGAACTAACTGGAGTACCAAAAAGTGAAATTTCTCGCTTTCTAATAGGTTAACTGTTTGGGATGGATTCAGAAAAGATCTTGAAGAAAATATCTAACTTCATGTATCATTAAAAACAACAAAACATCTTGATAAAGAAGCAGAACAATTCATTGTTGACTTACAATAAACAGCATGGAATAACACACCCATGTTTAATTCAAGAATACCAGGGCTTAATTACTTCAGAGAAATTAGAGAAATGGTTACAGAAAAAAGAAAGCCATCAGAAGACAAAAGGCTGCTGAATAAACTCTGCGGACAACTGAAACAAGTAATTCGAAAAATAAAAAAATGGAAGTCTTACTAGCTTCCTGAGCAATCTGTCTGATAAGACAGAAACAGAGTAATCTCTCTGGAAAGCAAGTAAATATTTAAAAAGACCAACAAAATCATATTCAATCAACTCGCAATGATGACATAAGTTGGGCAAGAGACAACTCTCAAAAAGCTCAACTGTTTGCAGAATATTTGGCCAATATTTTTCAGCCACACCCCAGGAAAACAACAGATGAATACTTACCTCGAACCAATAATAGAGATGAGACAAGCTTGAAGCCAGTAACTCCAAAAGATAACAAGTGAAACTGATAAAATTTAAGATGAAAGAAGGCTCCTGGCTATGACCTGATAACGAGGCAAGTAATGAAAAAACACCCAGCAAAAGGAATTACCAACCTTACACACTTGATCAGTGCACCATTTTGCTTGCATTATGTACCTATGCATCACAAAGTGGCAGAGGTAATAATGATTGCAAAGCCTGGTAATCCACCAAATGATAAAACATCATATCGCCCGATATCACTGCTGCCGATCATCTCCAATATATTTGAAAAGTTACTTTTAAACCATCTCAGACTATTGAGGAGAAGAGTTTGATTCCCAACCATCCATTTGGATCCCAAAATAAATATTCAACAATTACCATACATAGAAGGCACAATACATACCATACAATATCTTTGAGAAGGCACTAGAAGAAAAACAAATTTGCTCCATGATATTCCTGGATGTAGCATAGGTCTTTGATAAGTCTGGCATCACGGGTTGGAGTACAAATTGGAGAGAGATTTACCAAACCATTTCTGTAAGTTATTGAAATCCTGCATTTCAGGCAGATATTTGTGAGTAAAACACAAGAACCGTTATTCTGAATTAAAAGAAATCACAGCTGGTATTCCACAAGGTAACATATTAGGACCAGTTCTATATCTGCAGTATACGAATCATATACTAACCTGTGAAGAGGCTGTAATTGCTACCTTTGCTGATGATACTGCCATTATTGCAGAAAGTAACAGCATTGAAGAGAAACTACAATCTACCACTGACAAAGTCAGATCTTGGACTAAAAGATGGTGGATAAAACTACATGAAGGCAAGGCAGTGCACGTTAATTTCACCAGTAGGAAAATTAATTACATGCCTGTGGTTATCAACCAACAAGTGATACCACATGAAAACAGTGTAAAGTATGGTACTTAGGCATGACATTAGACGCCAAGTTACACTGGAAGGAACACGTAAAAAAGAAAAGAACTGAACTTAACCAAAAATTCAGAAAAATGTATTGTCTCCTTGGGCAACATCCCAAGTCCCAAGTCAATTAAACTATAAAAAAGCCCTTAAACCTGTCTGGCCACATGGTGTACAATTTTGAGAATGCACAAAGACAAGTAACAGAAAACTTATCCAGATATTTCAAAACAAAGTACTGAGGTATATTGTTAATGCCCCACAGTTCATATGAAATGAGGACACCCACAGAGATTTGAAGATTCTTCAGTTGAAGATGAAGTTCAGCAATTCATCAAGAAGCATGAGAGACTTCTACATAAACACCAGAATGTTGAGATGCTGCAACTTCTCGACAACACTGAACTTGTGCAAGGCTAAATAGAATGAAGCCATTTGATTTAGTGTAGTGTGTTAAGTGACATGTATCATAAGAACAAATTGATAAGGTTTTAAAGGAGTGTGCCATTGGACGCTCATCCTACACCTTATAAATTGATAAGATGAGCTTGTAAATTGATAGATGGGCTTACCCTAGTCTCAATAAAATAAATAGAAAAAAAGATTATGCTTTAATTATAGTATTATTATATATTTTTATTGTATTTGCATGATGTATATATCGTAGATAACAAAACTTATAATTGTAATGTTTTCTGTAGTTAAGACGAATGTTTGGTTTTCTGTTATCAAGAAAGTTCTATGTTTAAGGTTTATTTGCTTACTTTTTAGAAATTTCAGGTAATAGGGCCAGCCACTTTATTGGACCAAGTTGATATGATCCCAATGTGTCCCAATAAAGCGGAATCCACTGTACATTAAAAAGTAATATAACATGAGGTAATATGGTATGGATACATCTAGAGTATGGGATATGACCAATTACTCCAAACAATATCGAATAGGTTACCTCAACCAATGTAGAAGTGTCACCCAGACATATGACAGTTGTTGGATGTCAGTTTATTAACTCTGACTGATTATGAAGTGGGAAATCATTCTTATTGAATTATTACAAAATATTTGTAGCAAAAAAATGTCACTTAAAAAATGGCTACTATTAGTTCATAATTTTATTCAGACTCAGGATTATAAATGTAGAACTAATAATGCTTATAAATCTACATCACCTACTTATATCCCAGGATAAACAAAGAATTATGAAAACTGTTTATAAGTTGCAACTACAAACAAACCTTATCCTCAAAGTATTCATTTAGTTGCTACACTGGGGAGAACATGCATTTAAAATATTTCCAAGTCTTCAAGCAGAACGTACTTTCTTCTGTTTAATTCTTGTGAGGGAATGTTGTCATATCATATAATTGTTTACAGTTATTCAGTGACATGAATTCATTGTTCCTCATTAACAAAAGTAAAGTATAAGTAGAGTACCAAACATACTGGGGAAGCATATGAAAGCATTGGATTCTCTGATGATGTCTTAGAGCTTTTTCCTGTGCCCAGAACTATTATGAGGTAGGCAGTTAACCTATTTAAACCAGAGTCAAGTAATGGATTGAAAAAGCAATTCTAAGCTAATGAAAAACCTCTAATCAAAATTTGTTTGGCTTCATTTGTACTCTTTTTCAACTATACCACTTAGTTTGAAATATTATTTCTTAGAAAATATTAAATCTATAATTAATTTTTAATGAACTGATTTTAGTAGAAAGGTGAAACCCCCTGAATATTTTACAAATAAAGATCTTCATAATGTATTTTTTTAAACTGTTCCTCACCAGTGAATGAGCCATGTTTTCCAATACATTTGATAAAAACATTCGATTCCTTAAATCAGGATGAGTAGTTCGAAGAAAACTGCATGGTTTTCTACCTTCTATATGTACAAAATTATATTCTTTGTCTATCTCTTTCAGCTCAAACCCAAAGAGTTGAACAGCTGTAATATACAGAGAATATAATATAATTATTCATTTCAATTAAAGGTTAAATACTTGATACAGCAAAGTACCAGTATTTATTATATTGTTAATTATTATATTATTTATTAATTAATATTAATTTATTTATTATACATTAATCATGTTATTACATTATTTATTTATATCCTCTGTTACTGAAAGGAAGGGAATAAGAAACATCATTACAACAAATCACAATTTTTTTATTCATTTCTTGTTTACCTCCTTAAAACACACAAACATGTACTCGCTCACTTATATGCTCAAAATTTTCTTGATTATATTTTCACGTTCAAACTTAATCAAACAATTTTACCTGTTCCTTTTCTTGGCCAAACACCTGCAGACCCCATGCTTATTGAAAATCTAATGCTATCTTTAGTTTTTATCATCGTGTTAATTGCTGATTCATATATAACACCAAAACATAAAAATTCTTCTTGTTGCCATTGAAAGTTCTGAAAGAAACTGTATATTACATCAAGAAATTTTACATTTAGTTATAGAGTGTATCTACATTTAATTCTGGGACTAGTAGTGTTTTATTCTATTCAGTTGTGCATAATAATATGCACTTGCATTTGTCATTTTAAACATGTAGACTTACAACAAAAACCATGTGTTAATGACAATTGCAGATGAAGGCTAGATAAGTGCTCCATACAATGTGGATTTGCATTATGTCAACAAAACATGGGCCATTAATATTCCAACATTATCTGCCATCCAATGCCTACTACTTTTGCCATATAGAAATATGCTAGAAAAAACTCTTGAGAAAAATGTTTCATATTGATGGTACACTAAACAAAGCTATACTGGCATTTTGTGTTATTTTTCTGCTATATCTAACTGTTTTTGACTATGACTGTAATAATGTTTGTGTATGCATGTAGACATCAAAACACACACACACACACACACACACGTTTCAGTAAGACAATAACTTTTATGATTGATGCTTCAATCCTGGACCATCCAATCCATGTTCTGAAAAATACCATAACATGTTTGCTTTAATATTACCTTAATTATTGTAGGGACTTTTTCACATGTAACCTTGTGAATATCTCCAGTTTTTTTGAATGTGTTGAATGGTTCTGTCTCAATTGTAATCAATAGGCTTCCACAGTATAAATTTTTTTCTGTATATAAATGCAGATAGGAAGGACCATATGTAGGCAATTGCTCTAAAAGGAAACATAAAACACTTCTTAACTTTACAGCATCTACAAAACTATAAAGATATAGTACTTATGACAGAGAGAGAGAGAGAGAGAGAGAGAGAGAGAGAGAGAGAGAGAGAGAGAGAGAGAGAGAGAGAGAGAGAGAGAGAGAGAGAGTGTGTGTGTGTGTGTCCTAAAACTCCCCCCCCCCACACACACACACACACACACAAAGAAACCATCTCATTGGTTTATATTTCAGCAATATTTCTGGTTATCTTGCATTCATATTTTATGTTCTTTCCAGGTATATTTCTAAATCTCTTTTCTTCTTCATTTAGACTGCATATATGCATAAATTCATTATGAATGTCATGCAGGGGCAAACCGTGCCACCGCCGAGGGCAGCAAATTTTAAAGGGCGGCAGATTCCGGGATGTTAAGTTTTGAAATTGAGGGAAAAAATAAAATTATTCACTTAATTTCATCACAATATGTAAGATATGTAAGAATTACTTTATGTATAAAGTCAGCAGAGTTTAACGAAGAGTCGAAAACTCGTGAACAAGAGAACGTAAACCTGACTTTTTCGAAGCTCAAACTTATTAAAACTTATCTCAGATCGAGTATGTCCAAGACTATATCTACAGAACCTCAGTTAGCTGAATCACTTGATTACAACGAAGTCATAAAGGAGTTTGCCAGTACAAAAGTTAGATGAGTATTTTTTTAACTAAGGTATATGACACATTACTTTTGTTATATTTCAATCATAATGAATTTTAGTTAGTATTTTAATTTTAAGTCATCACATAGGCATACATTTTTATTGTCTCACGATTCCTTGTATTGTCTCTACAATTTTTATTGTAGCCATTCACCGCATCGTAAACGCGAAAAAGTTCTAGTTATTTAATAAACACAACAATGCAAACATTCCTAGTCATCATTTGAACCCAATCGCCGTATCTTTAGAGTAGGTCTAGTGTGGGTGAATGTGTTCAGAGTTAAAATAGGGAGGGGCAGCAGCATTCATAAATACTGCACAGGGCGGCAGAAGTGCTGGGGCCGGCCCTGATGACTTGTTTCATGTCTAGTAAGGTATAACCTGCTATATATCTCATAAGCCTCATTTCTGTTCTTTCTAGTCTTGTCAGTTGGTTCTTCATTACTGTCCAACACACAGCCACATAAAGAATAGGTATAGTTATCAGTTCATATATTTTAACCATTGCATCTTTTCATTTTAAAATATTATTTTGATTGTACCATACAGGTACTGCAGTCTGCACAATTTTGTATCCTACTAATGTTGTAATGTACACATATATGACATAATACACCTCATGTGAATCGCTTGATGTTGAAAGAGCATATTTGCGTTTGACCAAATTTTTGGTAACGTGAAAAACTATGTAACCTTTTAGTATCTGAATATTTTTACACTATAATTACAGGTTTTATACAACTAACTTCATTACTTGTATGTAAAGCTACCAAACAAAAGCTGAATTAAAGCATTTTGTAAATCTTCAAGTGTCATGTATATATGCACTTTTAACAAAAATTCCTTAACTAGTAGGTGCCTGTGAACTATGAAATTGAAATATACACAAAAATGAAATGAACTTTTGATAATAAGAAACAGTTTTCATACATAGAAACAGAAATTAACAGGATCAAGTAATACAGAATGATTTACTTTAAAAATGTTAACTTTTTATAATTGTAGCAAAAATATAAACATTTTCATCTTCTCTTTCATCATTCTACTGTTTTGTGTAGGCCATATAAACATTTCATTTCAAAAGTGTCTGTGATCAGCAGGAACATGTATAATAGTTTTTTGAATATCTTGAAATTTTGTTTTATTTTCATAGCCCCCGTTATAAAAAAAACAACCATTGCTGAGTGTTTCCGGTGTTACTTCGTTTCATGTCCTTGTAGTTTCCCTCAGTACAAAAATATACACCACTACACTGTTTATAAATTCTCTGTCTAAGCATATTTTTGATGATGAAGCTAAAGAATTTATTCCAATAAATTTCTGTTCACCCCTTAGTTTATTTGATGATTCTCACTGGAACAGTTCTGTTTCTATAAAAGCAAAACCAACAGATTTTGAAAGTATATATTAATTCACTTCTCTCTACTTCTACAACGGTATTTTTATTGCTTCAACTACTGTTAATAATAATGTCACTTAATTCCAGTATTTAAATATATTTAACCATGCCTTTTTAAAGCAGTGCATGGTTGCTGCAAAACTGAAATTAAAAGGTAGGAAATTGTGTCCATCCAAAGGAAAGAATTGCTCTAGTTTATTGAGTGTTGTCTATCAGCTAAGGATAATAAAAATTTGATATGTGTTTTTCATCAGATTAAGGAGAACTGATTAAAACTCTCAGCAACTACAACGTCCTCAACATTTTCCACCCTGGAATCCAGCTGTCCAGGTTCATGTGCAATGACTAAATTAATTTCTACTGGCGATGGTAAAGCTACACCATCAAGTGACTTCTCACATCCCGGCGTAGGCGCTGATGATATTACAGGATCTGGATCCCTCACGAACAATACTGGAACAAATTCTGTGGCATCCGGATTCAACCATGACGTCCTCTCTGAGTCCTGCAAGTCAGTATCAACAGACGTGTTCTTGTCCTCTTGTATTGATCCACCGAAGTGATTCCTCTTTTCTTCTTCCGCTTCACCTTCTTCATCCACAGCTCTATTAGGCACTCGTAATTCCTCTGGAACCTTTAAACTCTCACTTTTCTCCAAATAAGAATAACGCCTAACTACAGGCTCCCTACTTGCCGATGTTTGTTTACTAACATAATTTCTTCTTCCCCTGTTAAATTCATACTTATTTCTTTTCTGCACTGTGGCTGTTGTTACCGTCTTCTCACTTGCCACCCCTTTGTAGCCTCCATTACTTCCGGAATACTCAGTTTTCCTTACCGTCTCCTGTGTTCTCCTCCAACCGCCATGTTTGTCCCTTTTAGCTCTTCCTAATGAACCACTGGAGTAGTGGACATCTTTAGCAGCTTTTTCCCGGGACTCATCATTCTCCTGGACCCTTCTAGCATGCGCACACCACCGGTCCAGGTCCGCAAAACAACGTGGAGGATCTGCGAAGACCAGCCGGGATCTCTCTTGGGGATTCAGTCCTTCTCGTATTACCTGTATGACTTCCGTCTCGGGCAACCCCAACCTTAATATACGGGCAGCTTTTCTTACATCTTGCACAAAGTCCCCCAATGCCTCTCCGTTGGCCTGTAGGCGATAGAACAAATCTAACTTAAGCTGGGAACGTCGTCGATGGGGTATGAAGAAATCCAACACTTCCCCATGGAAAGTGTCGACACTGCAGCCCCGACACAGAGTGTTGGTGACCAGACCGGCCAATGAACCCCGGCAATACGGGTATATAAGGGACAAGACCTCCTCATCGGACACACCCGGGAAATCTGCCAACTGCAGGACCAGGTCCAAGAAGACCAACAACCTGTCCACATCTACTCCATCCAACACCGAAAGTTTCTGGAGAACGCCTGAAATGGGGTGGGGCAATTCCTGGTAACATACTGCCGCCAGAATTGCACAATTCTCAAACACAACACAATAAAACGTAAATCCCAATAAAACACCTAACACAAACTTAACCTACAAGACATAGTGACAAAGAATCCGAAAAAAATTCAAGTACTATACTTCCTTTGAGCTGCCCCAGAGTGCTCTAGCGATGCGACGAGATGGGTGTATCATAAAAGGCAGAGAAACAGCCACTCAAAATGCCCAGAACAGAACACAACACAAAACAACAAAACTGACTCACTATACACAATCCACAAAGTATACATAACATTCAACATAATCCGAAAATATATGACTATCAACTCCATGACATCTGGTCGGACCATAACCGCATTCAGAATCCACGATACCGCAATGCAACGCCCTCAATAAACAAATACTACTTAACGGGGGTGCTATAAAACACGTTGTCTATTCCATATAACAAATCCCAATAAAAATCAACAAGTACTGACGGCTCCCATCATGTTCAAAATCTGTCTAAGCTCCAGAGTATGCCCAAGTAAAATCCATCAGCTCACATTCATATTGAAAACCATTAATCACATGCTTATACCCCTTTCCAAAACCTACCTTACACTCAACATCACAAAATAATTACTTAAACACTAACACATATTAAATCATTTTAAACTTAATCAAACCCTTATTCATTTTTATAAAATATGTTATTATTCAGATTATTCATTTTATTAAACCGTTACATTACAATTAACTTTTCTTTAAACACTTGGACTCCGATCAAAACTAATAATTTGAAATAGTTTGCAAGTCCCAACACCAGCTGACATGCCTGTAGCCACACCAAGTTTCATTTAAGAAAAAAAATACAAGTCCCCAGATTCTAAAACTTCCCAAGTTCAGAAAAATAAAGCAGAAATAATATCTACTACATCCATAGAATCATAACCACGCTCTGATCTACCATTTGAAACCCCCCTTTTAATTTTATAAAATTTTTTTTTTTTATTATTTTTTTTTTTTGTAAAGGGGAGAGACATAATATTAGAACTAGGTGGAGAACCTAGAGGAAGCAAAAGTGTGCAAAGGCCTAAGTTACAATTACAGACATGTCCCCCCAGGTGAATGACAGGACTTGCAAATGACAAAGTCTATTAACAAACAAGCATGTACTTTATTAAGCATGCAAATCTCACATGACATGACAAGTTATAAATTCAGCAATGAGTAAAATTAACTGCAGGATTATATATACATATATCGATGTTCTTTACGGCATAAGATGTGAGTGAATTTAAGTTTAACATAAATTGCACAGATCCTGCTACGTTATATTCAAGTTAATTGTTGTAAGAATATTATTCACAAGTTAAATTGAAGATTACTAATCCTTGAGTGTTGTATAGAAAAGAATTTAAATAGGCTAGCCTTTTAGTAACTTAGTAAGCACATTTATGATATCATAATTTATAACATATTCCCCAATAAAAATGAAGATTACACACAAGCACATACACAACATAAATGATACACACCCCTCATTTCTGTACAAAACCCCTCATAATAACCCTTTTCAACAAGAATAAATAAATACAAAAATATATATAATTAACAAGGCAATTAGATAAATCTCAGTTACGGATCATTAATATGTCAAAGTAATTAGCACCGGAAACTGTAAGTGCCCCCAACCAAACCAGAGACTCAAAATAATAATCAACCACTCCATTAATAAAAATAAGCACTATGCGTATGTGATCATGAAAATAGTTTCAACACTTCAAGACATCAGACAGCCCCCTTTGTGACCGGAATTCTGCCATGACCGCATGACATGAAAGCAGAAAATAACTAACTCTCGAATAGCTTTAATTCGATAAAAGGTAGAACTTAGAGCACAGCCTGTGGCTATGTGTGTGTGTGTAATTTTCTTACACATTATAAGAAGATATAACAGATTTCATTAGACTTAATTATGTAAGGCTCACACATGTAGTCACAGAACTGAACATGAGAGTTTGTGCAAACTTTTAGCGGTTAAAAGGCCTCATGAGTGTGCTTCTGGGAGCTTCCGTGAATTCACAGTGTAGTGGAGATAGTATTAAATAAATAGAATGGTCCCACCTGGATCGTCCGGTGCACTTAAGAAAACCTTGGCTGATCAGTAGTGTCTCGGTTGCACTAAGAAGTCCTGGGGCAGAGTAGCGTCATAAGTGTGTCTGAAAGCGTGGATCTCGACTGACGGCATATCATGGCTTAAGGTCGTCTCTGCCAGGAGGGTGGACAGTTGGTCGTCAACACCCGACACCCATCTCGCCCTTGTTCGAGCACCTGTGACATGCAATGAGTTGTATAGGGTGTCATAAGGAACGTGATCTCGCCACATACGCCATCATTATTAAATTGCTAACACACACTCTAATGCTTCAACAGCCACCACAAACACTTCACCGCTTATTCGTATTAATCTGGATTGCACCACCAGCTGTGCCTTATTTCATTTAATCACCAATTATGTTTTAAGTACTTCATTGAGAACGTTATTCACATAATTATTAATGACACAAAAAAAAACAGCTGAGTGCAAGATATGCATTCATTTTCCTTACTGAAATCAATTTAACCCGCAACATTCACATCTTTAAAGCGTTAATCTTTAATTTGCATTAATGCCCAAATTGAAAACTGATATACACGCACACACACAAGTATAGTTTATAATTAAAGCTGAAACACAAAAAATATATTTGGGGTTAAAATATTTTTAGAACCCGTTAACTTGTACATACCTGGAGCAGAACTTTATTCAGCCACTCATAGAGAAGAGCAACGAAGTCTTGAACTGATGAGTGCCGTCAGCCGATAGCAGATGACCTGGTTGAGGGTTCAAATAGAAATGAGAAAGATTCGATGTCAATGTTTAACCACGAAACCTCTACGACGCAGGAATATACAATCACAGCTGAGCGCGCCAACTAGATATCATCGCTACACAACAAACAGTCTGCATGGCCAACGGCGACGAGATGCAGCGGCCGCGCGTGACGTCAAAGCCCGCTCATTTTAAAAACACATCGCCTTCATGCCGAACCCAGTACGGCACACCCTCACCCCAAAAGGGCAACATGGTTGACCCAAATCAAACCAGTACTCAAGCTCGACGGCTGTGGGAATCCTGGAAAATCCCAGATTCCAATTCGCACTTGGTGGGTTCAGTTACTCAGGAAAACGAAAGAGGCAGAAGGAAGGGGTGTAAGTCTGTCAATGTGTGTCTGAAAGAGAAGATGTAAGTGTGCGTCCTGCATGCTCGCTGGGCCCTGGTCCGCATGCAGATATAAGGAACAGAACAGAACAGGAGAAAGAGAAGAATCGCCGGTGCCAGCTATGGGAACTGACCACCAAGGCCTCCTAAACCAAACAACTGAGACCCAGGACCACAGACACTATTCCCCCCTTCCCAGGACTGAAAATCTCTACCACACTGCGACCATCCCCCACGCGAGTCCTCTCCGACATGCCAAACTCCCGGGACCGCCCCAACACGTCACCCTCTCCGGTGACCACCACCTAACTCTCCTTGGTACTCACATATTCACGCCCGAAGGCCAACAAGGTGCTATTAACCTTGATATGCGAGTACCCTTCGAGAACCGTCCACCTCGTGGACCGACCAGCCATGTTCAGCAAACAAGGCATCATCAATCCTTGACACATGACTGGCCCACCTCCCCACACTAGGGTGGGCGGACCCGATTCACAAGGCAGAGAAGACCACGCAGAGGGCACGCGAACATCAATCCCTTCTCTTACCTTTTCAAATACAGCATAACTAGCAGGGGGGGGTTTACTTTCCGCCATCTAAACAAACCACACTTAACCCAAAAATAACACACCAGGGAAATCAACCAGGAATGCGGCATGGACCGACTCTACAATACTCAAAAATCAAAATCAACCACTATTAACAATGAAACAACAGCACATAACTTCTCCATCTGAACTTTCAAAACAGGGGAAACTGACGATCTCCAAATCTCCAAGACCACGACAATCTAAGGGCACTTTCCAACTCTCTAACCTTCTCCATGATAATCTTCCAGAACAGGGGAAACTGACAATCTCCAGGACCACAATCTAAGGTGCACTCTCGGCAAGGTTCTCTAACTCCTTATCAATAGATTTTTTTTTTTTTACTAAGGGGAGGGGTAGGAAAATCGGGAAGATGAAATGGGGCAAGGATCATTAAAGGGTCAATAGCTAGGAGTAAGGGTAAGGACATGGCTCCCTCTGGAAATAAGAATGAATGGAAGAAACCAAGGCTTGCGTGGGCAGAGGCGCAACCCTGAAATAGATGAACACCACTGGGACTGTGGGGAACATCTACCCGCTACCCGTTAACCGCTTCTTCTCACCTTTCTGTGATGGACTTTAGATACTCGTTCCTTTCGGACACCGCTCTCTGAGAATTTATCTCGTGTTGAGCTGCACTGCTTTGTTTCTTCTGAATCAGAATCAAGGCAACTTACCTCGCTACTTTCACTCCGCTGTGGATTATCCTTGTCGTCTAACTCCTCTGCTACAATTTCTTCCTTTTCTACTTCTTTCTTTTCTTCTACAATTTCCCCTTCTTCGTCCCCATAATCCAAATCAACCTCATGACACTGCACCTCCTCACCACCTTCCAGTTGCTCATCTGATCCATCTTCAACCGCATCTTCACCCAGCTCCTCACCAATCTCTTCATCACACTCGTCACCATCCGCTTCACCAACCTCTTCTCCAATCTCATTTTCCTCAACACGTTCATCATCAACATCATCGCCATCACGTCCACTACCACCATCCGAACACTGCACATCTTCGTTCTCCTCTAGTTGCTCACCTGGTCCGCCTGGAACTTCTTTCCGCTCTTCGGAATCCTCAACACTACCTACAGAAGGCGTCTGCACATCTTCACACACTACATCATTCTCACTCACACACTCCACAACGCTGCCACCAAATTCCTCCTCAACTTCTACCTCACTTGCGGCATGGACATCCCCTTGTCCATCCGCAACCTCAGAAACACTTGCAGCCTGGACATCCCCGTGTCCATCTGCAAACTCAGACTCTTCAGTCTCCCTAACTCCTATAACTATACTTCCCTGTGCAGGATCCACAGACCGCTCTTCTGACGATACCACTCCTTCACCACTCTCAGCAACTACAACGTCCTCAACATTTTCCACCCTGGAATCCAGCTGTCCAGGTTCATGTGCAATGACTAAATTAATTTCTACTGGCGATGGTAAAGCTACACCATCAAGTGACTTCTCACATCCCGGCGTAGGCGCTGATGATATTACAGGATCTGGATCCCTCACGAACAATACTGGAACAAATTCTGTGGCATCCGGATTCAACCATGACGTCCTCTCTGAGTCCTGCAAGTCAGTATCAACAGACGTGTTCTTGTCCTCTTGTATTGATCCACCGAAGTGATTCCTCTTTTCTTCTTCCGCTTCACCTTCTTCATCCACAGCTCTATTAGGCACTCGTAATTCCTCTGGAACCTTTAAACTCTCACTTTTCTCCAAATAAGAATAACGCCTAACTACAGGCTCCCTACTTGCCGATGTTTGTTTACTAACATAATTTCTTCTTCCCCTGTTAAATTCATACTTATTTCTTTTCTGCACTGTGGCTGTTGTTACCGTCTTCTCACTTGCCACCCCTTTGTAGCCTCCATTACTTCCGGAATACTCAGTTTTCCTTACCGTCTCCTGTGTTCTCCTCCAACCGCCATGTTTGTCCCTTTTAGCTCTTCCTAATGAACCACTGGAGTAGTGGACATCTTTAGCAGCTTTTTCCCGGGACTCATCATTCTCCTGGACCCTTCTAGCATGCGCACACCACCGGTCCAGGTCCGCAAAACAACGTGGAGGATCTGCGAAGACCAGCCGGGATCTCTCTTGGGGATTCAGTCCTTCTCGTATTACCTGTATGACTTCCGTCTCGGGCAACCCCAACCTTAATATACGGGCAGCTTTTCTTACATCTTGCACAAAGTCCCCCAATGCCTCTCCGTTGGCCTGTAGGCGATAGAACAAATCTAACTTAAGCTGGGAACGTCGTCGATGGGGTATGAAGAAATCCAACACTTCCCCATGGAAAGTGTCGACACTGCAGCCCCGACACAGAGTGTTGGTGACCAGACCGGCCAATGAACCCCGGCAATACGGGTATATAAGGGACAAGACCTCCTCATCGGACACACCCGGGAAATCTGCCAACTGCAGGACCAGGTCCAAGAAGACCAACAACCTGTCCACATCTACTCCATCCAACACCGAAAGTTTCTGGAGAACGCCTGAAATGGGGTGGGGCAATTCCTGGTAACATACTGCCGCCAGAATTGCACAATTCTCAAACACAACACAATAAAACGTAAATCCCAATAAAACACCTAACACAAACTTAACCTACAAGACATAGTGACAAAGAATCCGAAAAAAATTCAAGTACTATACTTCCTTTGAGCTGCCCCAGAGTGCTCTAGCGATGCGACGAGATGGGTGTCTCATAAAAGGCAGAGAAACAGCCACTCAAAATGCCCAGAACAGAACACAACACAAAACAACAAAACTGACTCACTATACACAATCCACAAAGTATACATAACATTCAACATAATCCGAAAATATATGACTATCAACTCCATGACATCTGGTCGGACCATAACCGCATTCAGAATCCACGATACCGCAATGCAACGCCCTCAATAAACAAATACTACTTAACGGGGGTGCTATAAAACACGTTGTCTATTCCATATAACAAATCCCAATCAAAATCAACAAGTACTGACGGCTCCCATCATGTTCAAAATCTGTCTAAGCTCCAGAGTATGCCCAAGTAAAATCCATCAGCTCACATTCATATTGAAAACCATTAATCACATGCTTATACCCCCTTCCAAAACCTACCTTACACTCAACATCACAAAATAATTACTTAAACACTAACACATATTAAATCATTTTAAACTTAATCAAACCCTTATTCATTTTTATAAAATATGTTATTATTCAGATTATTCATTTTATTAAACCGTTACATTACAATTAACTTTTCTTTAAACACTTGGACTCCGATCAAAACTAATAATTTGAAATAGTTTGCAAGTCCCAACACCAGCTGACATGCCTGTAGCCACACCAAGTTTCATTTAAGAAAAAAAATACAAGTCCCCAGATTCTAAAACTTCCCAAGTTCAGAAAAATAAAGCAGAAATAATATCTACTACATCCATAGAATCATAACCACGCTCTGATCTACCATTTGAAACCCCCCTTTTAATTTTATAAAATTTTTTTTTTTTATTATTTTTTTTTTTTTGTAAAGGGGAGAGACATAATATTAGAACTAGGTGGAGAACCTAGAGGAAGCAAAAGTGTGCAAAGGCCTAAGTTACAATTACAGACATGTCCCCCCAGGTGAATGACAGGACTTGCAAATGACAAAGTCTATTAACAAACAAGCATGTACTTTATTAAGCATGCAAATCTCACATGACATGACAAGTTATAAATTCAGCAATGAGTAAAATTAACTGCAGGATTATATATACATATATCGATGTTCTTTACGGCATAAGATGTGAGTGAATTTAAGTTTAACATAAATTGCACAGATCCTGCTACGTTATATTCAAGTTAATTGTTGTAAGAATATTATTCACAAGTTAAATTGAAGATTACTAATCCTTGAGTGTTGTATAGAAAAGAATTTAAATAGGCTAGCCTTTTAGTAACTTAGTAAGCACATTTATGATATCATAATTTATAACATATTCCCCAATAAAAATGAAGATTACACACAAGCACATACACAACATAAATGATACACACCCCTCATTTCTGTACAAAACCCCTCATAATAACCCTTTTCAACAAGAATAAATAAATACAAAAATATATATAATTAACAAGGCAATTAGATAAATCTCAGTTACGGATCATTAATATGTCAAAGTAATTAGCACCGGAAACTGTAAGTGCCCCCAACCAAACCAGAGACTCAAAATAATAATCAACCACTCCATTAATAAAAATAAGCACTATGCGTATGTGATCATGAAAATAGTTTCAACACTTCAAGACATCAGACAGCCCCCTTTGTGACCGGAATTCTGCCATGACCGCATGACATGAAAGCAGAAAATAACTAACTCTCGAATAGCTTTAATTCGATAAAAGGTAGAACTTAGAGCACAGCCTGTGGCTATGTGTGTGTGTGTAATTTTCTTACACATTATAAGAAGATATAACAGATTTCATTAGACTTAATTATGTAAGGCTCACACATGTAGTCACAGAACTGAACATGAGAGTTTGTGCAAACTTTTAGCGGTTAAAAGGCCTCATGAGTGTGCTTCTGGGAGCTTCCGTGAATTCACAGTGTAGTGGAGATAGTATTAAATAAATAGAATGGTCCCACCTGGATCGTCCGGTGCACTTAAGAAAACCTTGGCTGATCAGTAGTGTCTCGGTTGCACTAAGAAGTCCTGGGGCAGAGTAGCGTCATAAGTGTGTCTGAAAGCGTGGATCTCGACTGACGGCATATCATGGCTTAAGGTCGTCTCTGCCAGGAGGGTGGACAGTTGGTCGTCAACACCCGACACCCATCTCGCCCTTGTTCGAGCACCTGTGACATGCAATGAGTTGTATAGGGTGTCATAAGGAACGTGATCTCGCCACATACGCCATCATTATTAAATTGCTAACACACACTCTAATGCTTCAACAGCCACCACAAACACTTCACCGCTTATTCGTATTAATCTGGATTGCACCACCAGCTGTGCCTTATTTCATTTAATCACCAATTATGTTTTAAGTACTTCATTGAGAACGTTATTCACATAATTATTAATGACACAAAAAAAAACAGCTGAGTGCAAGATATGCATTCATTTTCCTTACTGAAATCAATTTAACCCGCAACATTCACATCTTTAAAGCGTTAATCTTTAATTTGCATTAATGCCCAAATTGAAAACTGATATACACGCACACACACAAGTATAGTTTATAATTAAAGCTGAAACACAAAAAATATATTTGGGGTTAAAATATTTTTAGAACCCGTTAACTTGTACATACCTGGAGCAGAACTTTATTCAGCCACTCATAGAGAAGAGCAACGAAGTCTTGAACTGATGAGTGCCGTCAGCCGATAGCAGATGACCTGGTTGAGGGTTCAAATAGAAATGAGAAAGATTCGATGTCAATGTTTAACCACGAAACCTCTACGACGCAGGAATATACAATCACAGCTGAGCGCGCCAACTAGATATCATCGCTACACAACAAACAGTCTGCATGGCCAACGGCGACGAGATGTCAAAGCCCGCTCATTTTAAAAACACATCGCCTTCATGCCGAACCCAGTACGGCACACCCTCACCCCAAAAGGGCAACATGGTTGACCCAAATCAAACCAGTACTCAAGCTCGACGGCTGTGGGAATCCTGGAAAATCCCAGATTCCAATTCGCACTTGGTGGGTTCAGTTACTCAGGAAAACGAAAGAGGCAGAAGGAAGGGGTGTAAGTCTGTCAATGTGTGTCTGAAAGAGAAGATGTAAGTGTGCGTCCTGCATGCTCGCTGGGCCCTGGTCCGCATGCAGATATAAGGAACAGAACAGAACAGGAGAAAGAGAAGAATCGCCGGTGCCAGCTATGGGAACTGACCACCAAGGCCTCCTAAACCAAACAACTGAGACCCAGGACCACAGACACTATTCCCCCCTTCCCAGGACTGAAAATCTCTACCACACTGCGACCATCCCCCACGCGAGTCCTCTCCGACATGCCAAACTCCCGGGACCGCCCCAACACGTCACCCTCTCCGGTGACCACCACCTAACTCTCCTTGGTACTCACATATTCACGCCCGAAGGCCAACAAGGTGCTATTAACCTTGATATGCGAGTACCCTTCGAGAACCGTCCACCTCGTGGACCGACCAGCCATGTTCAGCAAACAAGGCATCATCAATCCTTGACACATGACTGGCCCACCTCCCCACACTAGGGTGGGCTGACCCGATTCACAAGGCAGAGAAGACCACGCAGAGGGCACGCGAACATCAATCCCTTCTCTTACCTTTTCAAATACAGCATAACTAGCAGGGGGGGGTTTACTTTCCGCCATCTAAACAAACCACACTTAACCCAAAAATAACACACCAGGGAAATCAACCAGGAATGCGGCATGGACCGACTCTACAATACTCAAAAATCAAAATCAACCACTATTAACAATGAAACAACAGCACATAACTTCTCCATCTGAACTTTCAAAACAGGGGAAACTGACGATCTCCAAATCTCCAAGACCACGACAATCTAAGGGCACTTTCCAACTCTCTAACCTTCTCCATGATAATCTTCCAGAACAGGGGAAACTGACAATCTCCAGGACCACAATCTAAGGTGCACTCTCGGCAAGGTTCTCTAACTCCTTATCAATAGATTTTTTTTTTTTACTAAGGGGAGGGGTAGGAAAATCGGGAAGATGAAATGGGGCAAGGATCATTAAAGGGTCAATAGCTAGGAGTAAGGGTAAGGACATGGCTCCCTCTGGAAATAAGAATGAATGGAAGAAACCAAGGCTTGCGTGGGCAGAGGCGCAACCCTGAAATAGATGAACACCACTGGGACTGTGGGGAACATCTACCCGCTACCCGTTAACCGCTTCTTCTCACCTTTCTGTGATGGACTTTAGATACTCGTTCCTTTCGGACACCGCTCTCTGAGAATTTATCTCGTGTTGAGCTGCACTGCTTTGTTTCTTCTGAATCAGAATCAAGGCAACTTACCTCGCTACTTTCACTCCGCTGTGGATTATCCTTGTCGTCTAACTCCTCTGCTACAATTTCTTCCTTTTCTACTTCTTTCTTTTCTTCTACAATTTCCCCTTCTTCGTCCCCATAATCCAAATCAACCTCATGACACTGCACCTCCTCACCACCTTCCAGTTGCTCATCTGATCCATCTTCAACCGCATCTTCACCCAGCTCCTCACCAATCTCTTCATCACACTCGTCACCATCCGCTTCACCAACCTCTTCTCCAATCTCATTTTCCTCAACACGTTCATCATCAACATCATCGCCATCACGTCCACTACCACCATCCGAACACTGCACATCTTCGTTCTCCTCTAGTTGCTCACCTGGTCTGCCTGGAACTTCTTTCCGCTCTTCGGAATCCTCAACACTACCTACAGAAGGCGTCTGCACATCTTCACACACTACATCATTCTCACTCACACACTCCACAACGCTGCCACCAAATTCCTCCTCAACTTCTACCTCACTTGCGGCATGGACATCCCCTTGTCCATCCGCAACCTCAGAAACACTTGCAGCCTGGACATCCCCGTGTCCATCTGCAAACTCAGACTCTTCAGTCTCCCTAACTCCTATAACTATACTTCCCTGTGCAGGATCCACAGACCGCTCTTCTGACGATACCACTCCTTCACCACTCTCAGCAACTACAACGTCCTCAGCATTTTCCACCCTGGAATCCAGCTGTCCAGGTTCATGTGCAATGACTAAATTAATTTCTACTGGCGATGGTAAAGCTACACCATCAAGTGACTTCTCACATCCCGGCGTAGGCGCTGATGATATTACAGGATCTGGATCCCTCACGAACAATACTGGAACAAATTCTGTGGCATCCGGATTCAACCATGACGTCCTCTCTGAGTCCTGCAAGTCAGTATCAACAGACGTGTTCTTGTCCTCTTGTATTGATCCACCGAAGTGATTCCTCTTTTCTTCTTCCGCTTCACCTTCTTCATCCACAGCTCTATTAGGCACTCGTAATTCCTCTGGAACCTTTAAACTCTCACTTTTCTCCAAATAAGAATAACGCCTAACTACAGGCTCCCTACTTGCCGATGTTTGTTTACTAACATAATTTCTTCTTCCCCTGTTAAATTCATACTTATTTCTTTTCTGCACTGTGGCTGTTGTTACCGTCTTCTCACTTGCCACCCCTTTGTAGCCTCCATTACTTCCGGAATACTCAGTTTTCCTTACCGTCTCCTGTGTTCTCCTCCAACCGCCATGTTTGTCCCTTTTAGCTCTTCCTAATGAACCACTGGAGTAGTGGACATCTTTAGCAGCTTTTTCCCGGGACTCATCATTCTCCTGGACCCTTCTAGCATGCGCACACCACCGGTCCAGGTCCGCAAAACAACGTGGAGGATCTGCGAAGACCAGCCGGGATCTCTCTTGGGGATTCAGTCCTTCTCGTATTACCTGTATGACTTCCGTCTCGGGCAACCCCAACCTTAATATACGGGCAGCTTTTCTTACATCTTGCACAAAGTCCCCCAATGCCTCTCCGTTGGCCTGTAGGCGATAGAACAAATCTAACTTAAGCTGGGAACGTCGTCGATGGGGTATGAAGAAATCCAACACTTCCCCATGGAAAGTGTCGACACTGCAGCCCCGACACAGAGTGTTGGTGACCAGACCGGCCAATGAACCCCGGCAATACGGGTATATAAGGGACAAGACCTCCTCATCGGACACACCCGGGAAATCTGCCAACTGCAGGACCAGGTCCAAGAAGACCAACAACCTGTCCACATCTACTCCATCCAACACCGAAAGTTTCTGGAGAACGCCTGAAATGGGGTGGGGCAATTCCTGGTAACATACTGCCGCCAGAATTGCACAATTCTCAAACACAACACAATAAAACGTAAATCCCAATAAAACACCTAACACAAACTTAACCTACAAGACATAGTGACAAAGAATCCGAAAAAAATTCAAGTACTATACTTCCTTTGAGCTGCCCCAGAGTGCTCTAGCGATGCGACGAGATGGGTGTATCATAAAAGGCAGAGAAACAGCCACTCAAAATGCCCAGAACAGAACACAACACAAAACAACAAAACTGACTCACTATACACAATCCACAAAGTATACATAACATTCAACATAATCCGAAAATATATGACTATCAACTCCATGACATCTGGTCGGACCATAACCGCATTCAGAATCCACGATACCGCAATGCAACGCCCTCAATAAACAAATACTACTTAACGGGGGTGCTATAAAACACGTTGTCTATTCCATATAACAAATCCCAATCAAAATCAACAAGTACTGACGGCTCCCATCATGTTCAAAATCTGTCTAAGCTCCAGAGTATGCCCAAGTAAAATCCATCAGCTCACATTCATATTGAAAACCATTAATCACATGCTTATACCCCCTTCCAAAACCTACCTTACACTCAACATCACAAAATAATTACTTAAACACTAACACATATTAAATCATTTTAAACTTAATCAAACCCTTATTCATTTTTATAAAATATGTTATTATTCAGATTATTCATTTTATTAAACCGTTACATTACAATTAACTTTTCTTTAAACACTTGGACTCCGATCAAAACTAATAATTTGAAATAGTTTGCAAGTCCCAACACCAGCTGACATGCCTGTAGCCACACCAAGTTTCATTTAAGAAAAAAAATACAAGTCCCCAGATTCTAAAACTTCCCAAGTTCAGAAAAATAAAGCAGAAATAATATCTACTACATCCATAGAATCATAACCACGCTCTGATCTACCATTTGAAACCCCCCTTTTAATTTTATAAAATTTTTTTTTTTTATTATTTTTTTTTTTTTGTAAAGGGGAGAGACATAATATTAGAACTAGGTGGAGAACCTAGAGGAAGCAAAAGTGTGCAAAGGCCTAAGTTACAATTACAGACATGTCCCCCCAGGTGAATGACAGGACTTGCAAATGACAAAGTCTATTAACAAACAAGCATGTACTTTATTAAGCATGCAAATCTCACATGACATGACAAGTTATAAATTCAGCAATGAGTAAAATTAACTGCAGGATTATATATACATATATCGATGTTCTTTACGGCATAAGATGTGAGTGAATTTAAGTTTAACATAAATTGCACAGATCCTGCTACGTTATATTCAAGTTAATTGTTGTAAGAATATTATTCACAAGTTAAATTGAAGATTACTAATCCTTGAGTGTTGTATAGAAAAGAATTTAAATAGGCTAGCCTTTTAGTAACTTAGTAAGCACATTTATGATATCATAATTTATAACATATTCCCCAATAAAAATGAAGATTACACACAAGCACATACACAACATAAATGATACACACCCCTCATTTCTGTACAAAACTCCTCATAATAACCCTTTTCAACAAGAATAAATAAATACACAAATATATATAATTAACAAGGCAATTAGATAAATCTCAGTTACGGATCATTAATATGTCAAAGTAATTAGCACCGGAAACTGTAAGTGCCCCCAACCAAACCAGAGACTCAAAATAATAATCAACCACTCCATTAATAAAAATAAGCACTATGCATATGTGATCATGAAAATAGTTTCAACACTTCAAGACATCAGACAGCCCCCTTTGTGACCGGAATTCTGCCATGACCGCATGACATGAAAGCAGAAAATAACTAACTCTCGAATAGCTTTAATTCGATAAAAGGTAGAACTTAGAGCACAGCCTGCAGCTATGTGTGTGTGTGTGTAATTTTCTTACACATTATAAGAAGATATAACAGATTTCATTAGACTTAATTATGTAAGGCTAACACATGTAGTCACAGAACTGAACATGAGAGTTTGTGCAAACTTTTAGCGGTTAAAAGGACTCATGAGTGTGCTTCTGGGAGCTTCCGTGAATTCACAGTGTAGTGGAGATAGTATTAAATAAATAGAATGGTCCCACCTGGATCGTCCGGTGCACTTAAGAAAACCTTGGCTGATCAGTAGTGTCTCGGTTGCACTAAGAAGTCCTGGGGCAGAGTAGCGTCATAAGTGTGTCTGAAAGCGTGGATCTCGACTGACGGCATATCATGGCTTAAGGTCGTCTCTGCCAGGAGGGTGGACAGTTGGTCGTCAACACCCGACACCCATCTCGCCCTTGTTTGAGCACCTGTGACATGCAATGAGTTGTATAGGGTGTCATAAGGAACGTGATCTCGCCACATACGCCATCATTATTAAATTGCTAACACACACTCTAATGCTTCAACAGCCACCACAAACACTTCACCGCTTATTCGTATTAATCTGGATTGCACCACCAGCTGTGCCTTATTTCATTTAATCACCAATTATGTTTTAAGTATTTCATTGAGAACGTTATTCACATAATTATTAATGACACAAAAAAAAACAGCTGAGTGCAAGATATGCATTCATTTTCCTTACTGAAATCAATTTAACCCGCAACATTCACATCTTTAAAGCGTTAATCTTAAATTTCCATTAATGCCCAAATTGAAAACTGATATACACGCACACACACAAGTATAGTTTATAATTAAAGCTGAAACACAAAAAATATATTTGGGGTTAAAATATTTTTAGAACCCGTTAACTTGTACATACCTGGAGCAGAACTTTATTCAGCCACTCATAGAGAAGAGCAACGAAGTCTTGAACCGATGAGTGCCGTCAGCCGAGAGCAGATGACCTGGTTGAGGGTTCAAATAGAAATGAGAAAGATTCGATGTCAATGTTTAACCACGAAACCTCTCCGATGCAGGAATATACAATCACAGATGAGCGCGCCAACTGGATATCATCGCTACACAACAAACAGTCTGCATGCCCAACGGCGACGAGATGCAGCGGCCGCGCATGAGGCAAGCTTCAGTGCATATTATCACATCTGGTTTATGTTTAAAAGAACTTAACATAGTTTCAATTTTTAATATATTTTTCTGTATACTTCTGATGTTGACATGTAGGGTCAGAAGCTCAGAGTCACAAAAAATGGGGTTGAGATTTATCTCTTCTGTACTATTAAAAATTAATTCATCATTAAGGTTGTATTTCCATAAAAAATTTATTTATAGGTTAGTTTTGATTTTTTATTTTTCCTTTTAAATACAAAATTTTATCTAATCAACTAGTTGTAGGCCTAACGTAATTAAATGGAGGTTCTGGTTTCCAGGGGTAGTTTATATCACAAATATACTGCTCCCATCTTACTTTAAAACTTTCACAGTTTTGAATATCATTTGCAGAATGATCTATGGATCTTTTTTTAGTTAAGTATTTGTTAGCATTAATACAATTAATACATTTATTTATATCAGAGGTACATACTGTAGCATCATGGTTACCTGAACATTTGTAGCATGATTGTTGTCTTTTAAAAGTGTCTTTGCACTTTCTCAATGAATGATTATACCCACAACAGTTTTTACAACATTTGATATTAAAATTGTCATACACTCTGCAGTTTTCATATCCAATAAAAACAGATTTATTCTTCATTATCTTGGCATATGCATCAGAGGTTACTTCTGCTAGCGCAGCATGATTATTGTTTCTCTGTTTGTATTTGTGTACATTGTTTACACTATTTGATGGTAATTCATTTCTACGTATGATATCGTTCTCGAGTTCTACTTTATCGACATCTTCTGATATGTTTGTTATTTTTATTTGCGGATTTTTTTAACACATGCTTTAGCTGTCAATATTTCACTGTTTATTACCTTTAGTATTTTTTCAGAATCTTGCTCATTTATGCACTTTAGAAAAACTGTACCATTAATGACTTTGTTAATTTTTAAAACTTTGGCATTAGTTTTGGTTGAAATTTGCACTTTGATAATATTTAGGGCATCGCCTTTGAAATTTTCCTTTGGCTTTATTGTCAAACGAGCACATTCTTGCTTTTTAGGTAAATTTAGCACAGCATCAGCATATGAATTTTTAATGTCTACATAATTTTTTTCAACATTTACAGCAGATGATCTTAAGAAACTGTTATTTTCATGCAACTCATGGTTATGTTCACGTAGCTCATTATTTTGTTTCACTAATTCACTATTAATTTTTTTTCATAGCTTAATTCTCTTATATAGTCCTGACAATCCTTACATTCAAAATTTTGTTCACACTTACGGTTTTTATTTTTTTCACTGGCAATTGATACGATAGATATAGCATCATCCTCACCTTTATCATCTGTATCCATATTATCACTTACACCATCTTGAGTCACACTTAGACCATTTTTAATATTTTCTAGATGTTTTTGAACAATTAACAATTTTTTTTGGACATTACTATTTTCAATATCAGTATCCTGGTAAAAAATAAAATTAAATGATTTTATTTTTTTTGAGATTGAGAAAAGAGATATTTTGGTAAATTAAAATTATTTTGAAAAAAAAAAAAAAAAAAGGCTTGCCGTCGAGATGGTGTTTTGAGGTTCAGAATATTTTGTGGATTATATGTTAATGTGTTAAATGATTTATGTGATTCATATTGTATGTATTGTAAACAAAGGTAATGATAAGTGAATTTAGATCTAATAAGATGTTCCATTTATGTTTTTTATGATTGTTAGTAGTAGTGAAGAAAATTGATAGATTCATGTAAAAGATTTTTGGGATTTTGATGAAAGTAATGGTAATATAACAGTTTGATTTTGAACTTTAATGAATTTTTGAACAAAATTTAAATGATTTGAATTTAATTAGCTGCTGTGTTTTGATTTCAAAACGTAACGTTAATTTGCAAAAGGAAATTGAAATTTAAAGATAAAATATTTCATGAATTTTAAATAAGGAGTTTGTTTAGAGTGTAATAATGAGTATGTGTACGCACCCAGTACTTGCTAAAGGCAACCCAGTATGCATGTAAGGGGAAACATATCGGTCGAGGATCTGGTATGGTATAAGGCCAGGTTTTGATCTTGGGGTGGAATGTTAGAAGGTTAGGTGTACTATGATGAGTATCTGTCCGATTTTATGGTGTTGTGATCTCGGACAGAGAAGTCCAGTAATCTCATTCAGGTGCAGCCATAGTCGCCGAGCTAGGGGGGTAGTTTACCCATGATGCGTTTAGAAATTAGCGGGGGTTGTTGGCACCATATCCTCACCGATCCTCTTAGGGGTTTAGCAATGAGAGTTCTTCTGTTTCAACCGAAGACCTCTCATTGGGGGGGGGGGGTATTGTAACGGGGCTAAAAGGAGAGGTTTTTATTTTATTAAAATCATATAAATTTATTTCCCATCTGCGTGGCCAGTCCCATGTTAAATAAAGTTGTCGTCAAACAAAGGAACAGTGAAGTGAAATTGTGAACGGCGAGGTGGTAATGGAATGCGATGTCGGGTGTAACTCCAGGGTAATTAAGCATTTTGGCACGTACAAAGACGCTTAACATGAACATGCGCGCATAGACGACGCACATCAGACTTCAACCAACTCCACAAAAAATGGTGAGATGCGAAAACTTTATTTCCATGCAGTCTGATGCTGGCGGATACACTGAGAGGCCACGCCTTCCACAGCCTCAATATGTTCGCCGGTTGGCATTGTCAACACCTGGGCACAATGCAAACCCATGTTACCAATACAGTGACAAAAAACTTTGTAATCCAAAAGGCAGTGTGTGTCTCCGAAAACCACCAGCAAAGGTGGGGACTTTGTTCGCAATTGTCTGGGGCAGTCGACTCCATCTTACGGCCATGCATGGTCAAATAAAATTTTAAGTCAAACTAACTTAGGTCGGCCGACCGAACCGTTATACATAAAATGTGTTAAACAGTTAATAACCTGGGAACAGCAAAATCAGTGCTACAAGTGAAAACTACACCATTTTTTGGACATCAAATTAGAAAACATTGTGCGTCACGCCATGGGATCGGCAGGAACACCGTTATACAAGTAATAGTATCAAATCAAATGTGTCTTTATTATAAATAAAAGGGGGGTAACAAGTATGTGAGTGGGAATGAGCAAACTGGGTCGTCTTCCTAGATTTTAAGTAATTTTGAAACTAGTTATTAAAATGTCTACACGTTAAAAATGATAATAAGGTATTTCAAAAGTAAAAATAATGTGAAGGGGTTAAGATTTTTTTTGATATTTCATGCATAGAAGGAAGTGGGAAGAATAAATGTCATATTAATCGTAAATAAAATGTTATCTGCTATATGATACAATTTGTTAAACAAATTCTTTAAAACACCTCATTTCATTTGCTGCACTGATCAGTTCGTCGTACGAGCGGGGTTAGTTCCACACTAGAGATCACACATAACGGCCAACACACCTAAAGGTAGGTGGAAGTTTAAAAACTTTTTTACTATAGCAAATAAAAGATATAGTTATAATGATTCCGTGAACAAGAAGATATAGTTACAATCACACACGAATTACCATTTTTAGGATTTATTTTGTCTGCTACTGCGATAACACATCACCAGAAAAAGTAAAAGCTATCCAGGATTTTCCAAAACCTAAGAATTTAAAACAATTACAATCTTTTTTGGGAATATGCAACTTATTACCGGAAATTTCAACATAGTTATTCAGAAGTGACCGCAAATTTCCAACATTTACTATCAAAGAAAAACAAATGGAAGTGGGAAGAAAATGAAGACAATAATTTTAAATTAATAAAGGATAAATTTTTAAATAGCATAATGCTACATCACCCAAATTTCAATAAACGTTTTTTCATCAACTGTGATGCCAGTAACGTTAGTCTTGGAAGTGAATTATATCAGGAAGATGAGGAAGGCAATCGTTGGGTAATTAGCTTTGCAAGCAGGGTCCTGAGTAGTTGTGAACAAAATTATACAGTGACCGAAAAGGAACTACTGAGTGTTGTGTTTTCTTGTTTAAAATTCCGTACCTTTATATTGGGCCACCCAGTAACTATTAGGACCGACCATAGGTCAATATCATTTTTAAGAAACTGTAAGCTTAACCACGGTAGACTCACCAGATGGGTGTTGATACTCCAAGAATACAATTTAGATTGGGAATATATCCCTGGAATAAAGAATATCATAGCAGACAGCCTGTCACGAGTGAACCTAGGAAAGGGAACATTTGAAGTAGAGCAGGAGAGTATTAGTAAAATATATTACATTTTAAAATCCAAGAAAGAGTTACAGGAAGTAATCGGCAGATTAAAGAAGATCAAAGAATGGACTCCAAGTTAATCAAAATTAGAGACAGGATAGCACAAAATGACCCTATTATAACAGCATTTTTCTGTGTCTATGAAGAAATAATTTTTATTCGTCCTACAATTAAGGATCAAGTGTGGTGAATTTATGTACCAGAAGTAACGGAAGCAGCAATAATAAAAGACTATCATGAAAGATATGGGACCACTCAAAGTAATCAAAGCATTATCAGAACATTGGTATATACAAGCAATCAATAAACGAGTGAGACTAGTCATAAGAAATTGCAAAATATGCCAATTAGTGAAAGTAAACAATGAGAAAAGAACAGGAGCTATGATTACTATAACATCTAACAGCAGACTTGAGAAAACATTCCTCGACATATTTATGTGGCCCTTTTCCCAGAAGTGGAGGAAGACATAGGTTTAAATACATAGTAATTATTTTTGATCATTATACAAAGTACACAAAACTCTACCCCATCAGTAGAGCCACCACAAAAAAGATCTTAGAAGTTATTATTCATAAGTACATGTTAGAAGTGGGAAAACCAGAAACCATTGTAACCGATCATGGGACCCAGTTTCGAGGAAAGAAGTGGAAGATGGAATTGTTGAAATGTGATATAAGAACATATAAGACATCGGTATATCATCCTAATAGTAATCCTGCAGAACGTGTCTTGAGGGAAGTTGGGAGAATTTTACGGACCTATTGCCACCATGAACATAGTGAATGGAGCCAGTACCTTGAACCAGCTGAAACCTTCCTTAACTGGGCATACCATGAAACTATTGGGACCAGTCCTCATCAAGTGATGTTTGAAAAACCACCACCACGAGAAATAATATCATTAGTTAATTTTCCTCCAGGAGAGAGAGTTGAGTATACTAAAATTGAAAGGCATAATAGGCTGCTTCATAAGGCTGAACTTCTGTACAAAAAGGAAACAGGAAAGAAGAAAAGAATTATCCAATATAAAGTAGGGGATAAAGTATTAATTAAAAATAGACAACTACCTAGTTCTATAGAGGATATAGCAAAGAAGTTACTATTACTTTATACTGGGCCATACCTAATAACCCAGGTAAAGGGTAACAATACCTATGAAATAAAGTAAATTCCAAATAACAAACTAAAAGGGGTATATAACCAGACAGAGATGAAACTGTATTATGAAGAATAATAAAAGAAGGTGAATGATTAGGAATCAAACAGTTAATTTTTAATACTGAAATAAAAAATAAACATGTTCTAGTGGGGGAGCTTTATGTAACATTACATAACCAGTGCCTAATACTGAGTAAAATAAAGAAATACCTATTATTATTATTTTATAAAATAATAATAATAAAAGTCAGTAGTTACCCCATTCCCCAAGTCAGAAATGAATGATAGTTAAGTATCATACTATGAAACATTTGTATAATCTTTACACCAAACAATAAACACTTTAGCAATGAAAAAACAGTGTACTAAGTGTTACTATAGAAGTGCAGTCTATACAAAGTGCAACATAGTATGATATATGTAAATTTAAAAAAAGACATCAATCACAAATTGTGATAAAGGTACAGAACTATGGTAATAAACAATAAGTTTAGTAATAAGTTATTATAGTGTTATTTTGTTAGACCACAAAGGCAATATCAATGGAAGTAAAATGTTATTTTTGTTTATGTTTGAAGGATTCAGGGTTATGTAAGAAATTAATCACTGCTAATTAGTATAAATTGTAAAGAGATGGTGGAAGATAAAATAGTGCCTAGAGTAGTAATACATTTACAGAAGTAAAAGTCAGAAATAAACTAAGTTAAAAAACTACTAAATTATAACATACAAGTGTCTAAGTTTATGTAATCATATGAAGAAAAACAGTATGTAAATTAAATGTAATTAGAGTTAAAATCTATAAAGGAGTATTTTTCCTAAAAAATGGAAGAACTAATAATATCTTAATACTAGCCTATTTACTAAAACTGTACCTAGGTTAGCCAATAAAAACTCATCAATTTCTTGGTTACTAAGAGTAACAGGGTTAACAAGATGAGGATTGTTAAATTGGATTTTCAAGAGGGTAGATGATACAGAAATAGTGTCCAGCAAATTTATCAAATATTAACCAAATATTGCAACCATTCACTCTAGAAACGTGACGAAATGATTCAGCACAAGAAACTACGTATGAGACATCCATTGAAACATAATAATTGATGCGGAATATCCAAGAACATTGAAAATTTGTCCAACCATCAGATCGCTTGAAAAATTTGAACTGTCATTACGTTGGTGAGAACGCCTACCTTAATAAACTAAAAAAACTACACATCACCACCAAGTAACGAACACTAGAAACCAGTACAACATAATTCAATTTATAAGAAAACTTAGTGTGAACATTTTAAACTTTATTTATTTAACCCAAAACAGTAAACACATGGTTTCATTAGAAATCCACAGCAGCCATATTTTTTTTTTGCCATCGGCATGAATACGAGTAGTCTGCGCTCTGGCGTCTAAAAAACGAACTTATTGAATCAGACTTTAAGAATAAAAATATTAATTATTGTAAAGTATGATACTATTATCTAAGCATTTCTGACTGTCTTACAGCTCAAAGAATCCCCAAATAACCCTGAGAAAAATAATTTATTAATTTTTCTAATAACTATAATTGAATATATCTGTTGTTATAGAAAAACTTGTATCGAAAACTGTTGTAATTTCGATAATAGTCGATCTGAAAATCGATGAACTGGATGTAATAGTTTCCAGAAAATAAACCTATTTCAATCAATAAATACCTTTCTTTTAGGGAATTGACTTTGTATTATTCTTTGTAGATAGCAGATTTGTTACAGGAAACCAGTGAATAGCAGAGAAGAGTGAGAAAGTTAGCTCAGACATCATAGCCTATGAAGTACAACAGCCAACATAACCTGTAACTGGTTATCAAATTGAAAACAGCTGATGCAATGCGCGTTTAAATAAAATGATTAAACAGTACACCAAGAGAGGAACTCTCTCTCTATCTCTATCTCTCTCCATAACAACTGAACTGTAATACCTACAAGGAGATAAAAAATGGCAAAAGATCCTGTGGTTTATTTTAACTGAAAAAATTATACAATAAATAAAATAACACAATCAGAGTATCAAATAGACGTAACACTGAGAGAAATAAGACGTAAGAAAGCTCGCGGTACGTTACAATATTCGTATTCGAGTAAGTTATCCGATGACCAATAAGCCTTAATAACATATCGAAACTATTCACCGACATTCTAAAATAATTGAAAAATTTCTTTCGATGTTCCCGTAGGGACATAAAAAGTTTGTAAAATTGTCCGTCAAAAAGTCTCCGTCTAACAATAGGGTGAACCCAGTACTTTCTTTCCCGCCTTTTCTTCCGAAAACGTAACAGAAGGGCACAGGTACATGCAGTCTCATCGAAATCCATTTCACAACTGTACTGAAAATCGCCCATGTATGGGTGATTTTTAATCACTTGTGTGCGTTCAAAACAATTTTAATAACCAATAAATAACCGATATTTTAATCGGCCGAGTAAAAAATCGACTGTCTGTGCTAGCCCTTAAAAATAAAATAATTTTGTTGCCAGGCAATAAAATTATAATTTTTTCATGTTAATTTAAATCATGTATGAGAGAAAATATATCATTCGTGCCAGGCAAGCATATCTCAATTATGTAATGTTTACGTTTCCATTTTATTATTATGATTACCGCAATAAAAAGGCAAGCAACACACACACAATTCGCATTCATTGACATGAATCTAACACATAATTGATTTTCAGTGTCAGTCACTTGCTTTTGTTTCGCCACTATTAAAGACTACGCAGTAGAGTATTGATGATATTCACACAGTGTATAATATACAGTAGCTATTACTGTAGTGGATACATTAAAACAAAAATCTGTACTTCCCAGTAGTACATGCTATACAAGGTCGGACACATCTAAGCGATAATTTGTGAACTGGATATTTCCTTAAGGGGAAAAACGATAATTCCTTTAAATAAGAGTACCACACCAAACAGAATGAGTATTTGAAGAGACAACCAATGATAACATTACCAAGATAGCTTTACAATATATAGTAAGGAGTAAGATATCCAAACTTGGGAAAGTTAATAAAAATTTTTAACTGATTAAAGTTAAAGTTACTGCCCCAAAAAATTAACTCGGTTTAAGTTAATGTGTGCAAAAAGTAACTTATTAAAGTTGGAATCAAATTAATTGATTCAAAGTTAAAAGTTAAAAATTTATGTTTTTTAGTTTCATGTTCCACAAGGAAATGGAAGTATGGTGATGGCGAAAAAAATCATGTTCGAGATAAGGGCTGATTCTGATTGTCTACCCTCAAAACATGAAGAAAAGTCATTTTCTGAAAAGTGTGTGTGTGGAATTTTTACTTCCATGTTCCATAAGGAAATGGAAGTATGGTGATGGCGAAAAAAATAGTGTTCGAGATAAGGGCTGATTCTAATTGTACTACCCTCAAAACATGAAGAAAAGTCATTTTTCGAAATGTGTGCGTGCGTGTGTGGAATTTTTTCCATGGCAAATGATAATTGCCGCAAATTCAAACAAAATCAAATAATGTTTTGCGCACAGCCCTGAATTGTAGAGGACTCAAGGCCTATTGATTTTAGTGAAGATTGGTTAAGGGGAAGGGGTAGTTTACCTGCAACGTTTTATGTTTTAACAAGAGTAATTTTTTCTATGGTGGATGATAACTGCCGCAAATTCAAACAGAATTAAATAATGTTTTGCATACAGCCCTGAATTGTAGAGGACTCAAGGCCTATTGATTTTGGTGAAGATCGTTTAAGGGGAAGGGGTAGTTTACCTGGAATGTTTTATGTTTTAACACGAGTAAAGTACTTGAAAATTCATTTAAACTTTTTCAAACAATGGTAATTGTTAAAAATAATTTTGTTTCCAGGCAATAAAATTATAATTTTTTCATTTCAATTTAAATCATGTATGAGTGAAAATTCCTGGCTGGCAAGTATATCTCAAGTATGTAATGTTTATGTTTCTAAAGTTTTATTATTGTGATTACTGCAATAAAAAGGCAGGTGGACGCGCACACACAATTCACGTTATTTCTGGCCTCACTAATTTAATTTTCTTACAATTGCATGCTTTTTAAATGGAAAGTGCCGAAACCCACACTAACACAACGCGTACAAGCCGAAAAGGTGTCCAGCATGGACGGTGATTTGCTTCCTGTGGATCGCTGCCCAGTGCAACTGCATGTGTTTACAGAGGAACGGTTCATAGACAGACTTTTCGTCTTTAGGGAATGAACCCTTTGCAAGATGCTCAGGGTCCATGAGAGATTTTGGAGCACTCCTTCTTTTCCGCGTGTTTGTTCTGTGACATGTACACTGTAGATTCGCAGCTTTACTATGAGCAATGCTCCGTAGGGAATGTTCAAAATTTTTGTCCACGGTGTACCTTCATACACACTAAAACCTGCTCTGATGTTTTGATTACGGACATCATAATATTAACACTTTTGAAACTTGAGCACTACTTAATGGAGATCAAACAAACTTTTACAAGCCATTAATTTTATGCATATTTTGAAGGAATAGATGTTTTAATAAATTAATACAATCTGTGTAGGCCTACTTATTTCTATTATGATATAAGAATTACAAACTAATATGTGCATGTGTATAAGTATGAAAAGTTTATTACTATTTTTCTCCTCTGGAAAATTGTTTAACACTCCTGGAAAATATTTTGACCTACCTGATGGCTAGTTATTTACTAGCCTGTGTGTAATATAGTGTTCTGACATGGATCAGAATGGTGGGTGTTAAACAGAAGACACAAATGTATTAAGGAAGAAATGTTTTGCTGAGAAATTTATATTTACATGGGTGAACAGAATCTTTGTTCTGGAAATCAGAAGACGAATGGAAAGAAATAAAGACTCTATTTTAAAAACGAAAAATGACTAGTATAGTATTGACAGGAAAGACTTTGATAACACTATAGACATCTTTCAGTGAAGGATTAGTGAGGATCCGTCAAAAATAACACAAATTTTAACTTATTTGTGTCGACGTTTCGACAATGTTTATTGTCATCATCAGGACCTGTGTGTGAATACAAAAGAAATGTCAAACACAACAGAACAATTATTTGGGTGAACATGTTTGTGTATGTGTGTGTGCCCACACACGTGTGCGTGCGTATGAATAAACTTATATCATTGTATATGTGAAGGAGTTGAGATAATCTGCTTACATCTTCAAATGTTTTCTTTAAGCAAACATCATCATAGGTCCTGATGATGACAATAAAGATTGTCGAAACGTCGACACAAATAAGTTTAAATTTGTTTTTTATTTTTGACCGATCCTCACAAACCCTTCACTGAAAAATGCATTGATTGACGGTCACTATGAATTTAAGGATTTAACTATACGTTTAATGAAGAAAGTTGTGTTAGTGGTTGAAATCACAAGCAGAATGATCACTGTTGCACACCACTATATAAAAATTATCCCGATTAGCGCTTTCAAGCTTCACAGCTCATCATCAGATCGGCTGTGAAGCTTGAAAGCGCTAATTGGGATAATTTTTTATATAGTGGTGTGCAACAGTGATCATTCTGCTTGTTAACTATAGACATCATTCACCCTCAGTGAGAGTCCAATTTCATTACAGGAATCAGATCGCAGCTCCCTTTGACCAGCTCTTCGTTCGAGCTACAAACATTTTATCCAAAAGTACAGTCCTTCCTCATGAAGGATGAGGATAGTCTTCACCCACCTGTCATGGGGGTACCATTTTACCTAATAACGTCATTTCTTCAGAACTCAAGCATCCACTTAGTTGATGTTTTGTCACCATATCCAGGGCCGTCTCTACCCGGGGGTGCAAGGGGTGCAGCGCACCCGGGCGCCGGAGGTGCCGAGAAATTATTTTACTCAGCTCAAATTTACCTACATTCATCATTGTACCTACCTATATACAGTACCTATAATTATAATTATTTTAAATCTAACAAACAGTAATTTTCGAACATTAAACGAACCGCATGCAAGCGATACTGAATCTAAAGTGAGTGCTTTAACGATCAATTTACTTCCCAAAACAAACCGCCGCGCCGCAACGGCCGGCCGGCACCGACAGTGGACAGTAGGTAGGCAGTCAGTCTTACTCTATGCGAGCCAAATTAAATGTAAACTCCGCGCGTGAAAGCATATTATTCTACTGAACGGTGGCGGTGATATTGACTGAACTTTCTTTGATTTGCCGCTCGACCTTTGTCGGCCGGCACCGCGCCAAGTCTACGAACTATAGCAAAACCACAGACATAAGAGCCTGCACGGAATCAAGTGTTCTGAGCATCATACTTGGCACATAACACTGTACAGTGGAGGGGTACCCCTCCACAGCAGTGTGTGACTGAATGTAATGTGAGTGAGTGAGTCTACAACTGTCAGGCAGGTGGTGGGGGAGTGAGTGTTCGAACGGACGGAGGGGAAGATGCGCGAAGCTTTCTGACCGAAGGTTCTTATGTGCGTGGTCTACCTATACGAACATTGCAAATTCAGAGATTGAGATTATTCGACAAAATTATTGTATTTATTTGTGTTGTGAGTTGTGAATGTTGTGATACTTACGAAGTGGCTGGAATCTAAATCCGACTTGGACTCAGCTTATATGCTCAGCAAAACTTAGCCGGAAGGTGAGTAAAACCTACTTGTTGATTTATTGAGTGTTTTTTGTTTTGTTTTACTTTTTAGGTTAGGTATAAGGTAGTGTTTTTATCTATCTACGGTAGCCTTACAAGTGGGTAGGACCTACCTACCTACTACTGTGACTGAACGGATTTTTTCTGGTTGTCACCATTCGATAGGTTGATTCAAGGGGAAGGTTTAAATTGATTATTATTTTGTGAATTTTTGTGTAAACTTATCGAATTATCCCGTGCGAAGCGGGGGCGGGTCCGCTAGTTACCACATAAATGGAGGTCAGTGCAAGAGTCTCACTCAGACCAATGTTTTTATTAAGTAACTAGCCGCCCCGCCCCGCTTCGCACGGGCTGAGTCGATAAGTTTACACAAAATAAAATAATCATCGAAGAACACGGTAGTGTGATTGGCTCAGGAGGTAAAGTCGAGCCTGAAGACTACCGTGTTATTATACATTGAATTGTTCGTTTTTAACCTCCAAGAAAATTTCAATATTCTTTAAATCTTTTATTCTCATACTTATTCCAATATAAAAATATGGGAACATATGCTTATTATATTCCCAATCAGTAAAAAAAATTCATGGCTCTATAACAAATAGATTATTTGAAAAAAAATAGTGAATTTTTAAGAGCTCTAATTTATTTGTTTTACTATTATGATTATTTTAAGACTAAATAAAATACCTGAGTTACCTGACCTACCTAAAGTATGAAGTTTATAAAAAATAAAATAATCATGTTTTTTATAGATGTCCGAAGGCGAAAGAAAGAAGAGAAAACTTTCCGGTGCACAGAACCGAAGAAAAAAACAGGAGAAAGAAGAAAATGTTAAGAAGGTTACTAGTTCCATAGAAAGATTTCTTCAACCCGGTAAGTGGTTTTGCACTCGTTTATCGAAAACTATAATGGCTGCTACGCACAGGCGCACAGCGCCCGGCTAGATACTTAGCACATATCAATTTAAAAAAATTAACCATTTCTATAATTTATTCCTTATTTTTGTTTAACAGGCTCATCTTCAGCTTCCGAAAATCTGGTGGTATTAGAAGAAAATCAAAATGAGACCGATTCCGCAGAGCCTTCTTCGCCGTCACCGATAACTAGCCCCGCAGAACGTGTCGATGAAACGGTTTCCGCAGAGCCTTCTGCACCGTCGCCGATAACTAACTCCACAGAATGTGTCGACGACGTAGTATCCTCGGAAGAGATTATTTCCAAAGATGCGATCAATGACGTTGCTTTATGGCCTCAAGTAATAAGAGATAATCATAGAATAATTTGACTAGATCATGGACCAGTACAGATAGTTAATTTTGTGTATCCAACAAATAGTAACAATAGATCATTTTCAGATATATATTATAAAAAAAAGTTACCTAATAATGAAATCGTCAAAAGAGACTGGTTAGTTTATTCAAAATCAACTGATTCTGCTTATTGTTTCTACTGCAAACTTTTTAATACGGATGTCAATGCTTTTAATGATAAAATCGGTTACAAAGATTGGCAGCACTTGACTAGAAACATAGAACGGCATGAAAAAAGTGGCGGGCATTTAATGAGCGTTAAAAATTGTTTAAACTTAAGAACTGACATATCAAAAGGAAAGACTATAGACTCTGAAAACCAAATGATTATTGAACGCGAAAAAAAGAGATGGGTAGCTGTAATTGAAAGATTAATTCATCTTATTTATTTCCTAGCAAGGCAATGTATAGCACTAAGAGGTACATCGGCAAAACTTTTTGATCCTAATAATGGCAATTTCTTGAAACTAATCGAATCTGTTTCTAATTTTGATGATATCTTAAATGAACATATTTCTCGGATCCAAAAATCTCAGAATCGCATGACTCATTATTTAGGTCATAACATTCAAAACGAAATTGTAACTTTAGTGGGAGAAAAAATAAAAACGACAATAATTTTACACCTAAAGCAATCAAAATACTATTCTATCATTTTGGATTGCACTACAGATGTGGCTCATGTAGAACAGATCACAATCGTTGTTAGATTTGTTTTTCTTAATGCCTCTACAAGGAAGGTTGAAGTTAGAGAACATTTTCTGGGTTTTGTTCCTATAACATATACTACTGGTGAGCAGTTAATGACATTTCTATTAGAATATTTGTCATCGTGTGATATCGATTTACAGGATATGCGCGGTCAAGGCTATGATAATGGTGCCAATATGAGAAGGAAAAACATAGGGCTCCAGAAAAGAATACTGAATATAAACCCACGCGCATTCTTTATCCCTTGTGCGGCACATAGTCTGAATTTAGTTGTAAACGATGCCGCTAAATGTTCTCTTGAAATATCGAATTTTTTCTCCATTGTTCAATATATATATGTATTTTTTGCTGCATCAACTGCACCGAGTTGGCAATTACTCATAAACGAAATGCCTTCTTTAACTTTAAAGCCCTTATCCACTACCCGATGGGAGAGCAGAGTTGATGCTCTAAGAGCCCTTCGATTTAATTTAGGAAAAGTATATGACGCGTTATACAAAATTTACTGTGATAACACCAGAGATTCCGATACAAGAAACACAGCAAATTTCTTAATATCAAAATTAATGTCTTTCAAATTTATATGCTCAATAGTAATTTGGTACGACATTCTCAGTAAAATAAATATCGTTAGCAAAGCGTTGCAGAAATCAGACGTTATTCTCTCAGTTGCAGCAACAATGCTTAATAAAGTGAAAGATGAACTGACAGAAATACGATCAGAGTCTGCGTTTAGAGAAATGGTCACTACCGCCAAAACGGTGGCCAAAGAGGTCAATGCTGCTACAGTATTTCCCGAAACGACCCGTCCCCGTGCTAGGAGAAGAATGTTTGACTACGAGGCTGTAGATGAACCAATAACTGACCCAGAAACTCATTTTAAAGTACATTTTTATTATTACCTATTAGACACAGCAATTAATCAATTTAGCGAATGCTTCAAGCTTTTAAACGATAGTAATACAGGTTTTTCTTTTCTGCAAAATTTACAGAATTGGAGTGATTTTGATGCTCAACAAAAAAAGATGCTCTGTAACAATTTACAAAATAAATTGAGCAATGGTTTAAATTCCGATATCAATAAAGACGATCTCTTCGATGAAATCAATATTTACCACTTTTCGTCAGTGATTGCACAACCCCACTAGTTATATTGGATTATTTATTAGCAAATAATCTGATTTCCCTCTTTCCGAATTTAAGCACTGCAATAAGAATTTACTTAACATTACCAGTGACAGTAGCACAAGGTGAAAGATCTTTTTCCAAGCTAAAATTAATCAAAAATTATTTGAGGTCAACGCTATCGCAAAATAATTTAACAAATTTAGCCATAATAAGTATTGAACATGACATCAAGATTGAAACCCGGGAGATAGTGAATGATTTTGCTGCTCGTAAAGCAAGAAAAATTAATCTAGTATAGTAATTTAATAATAAGGTTAGGTACCTTTTGAGGATCAGAAAATGTCTGTAAATAAACTTTCTTAATTTGTTACTTAAAGTTCTTTATCATAGTTATATCCTGTTACTTTGTTGTTGATTGTTGTGTAAGTTAGCAAAATAGTAAGAAGTGAATATTTTATAATAAATAAATGGTAATAATAGCATTAAACTTGCATATTTTTACTGTGTAACAACCCTCCCTTCCACCTTCTGCTGTCCTCCTTATAACTGCTACACACTGCCCGGCTGCACAGCCGCCGGCAGTCAGCAGCGCTTTGATAACCGCCTGCAAGCCGCCGGGCGCTGTGTGTAGCAGCCATTACCAAACCTACACCACTGAGGGGGAGTGCTGAAATGGTTAGGGGGCGCCTGAGCTGGGTTCGCACCCCGGCGCCAGATAAGCTAGAGACGGCTCTGACCACATCTAGCTCTGCTTCTTGTCAAATATATATTATAGACACAAACATAAAATTCTGCACCTGTCATGTCTTGTTATCTATGGTGAACAATAACTGTCGCAAATTCAAACAGACTCAAATAATTTTTTGCATATGTGCCTGCGTTGTAGAGGACTCTATTTACTAGGTGGGGGATATTTTTTAGAAATTATTGAACTGAATTCAAGTAAATTATTTTAAATACAAATCTTAGAACATGGAAGTCATGTATGGTTCTCCATACCGATATTTTGTATGACGAACGTTAACTGCCGCAAATTCAAACAGAATCAATGTTTTGCATATGTGCCCGAGTTGTAGAGGACTCAAGGCCTATTGATTTTGGTGAAGATAGGTAAGGGGAAGGGGTAGTTTACCTGCACCGTTTTATATTTTAACAGAGTATTTTTTTCTATGGTGAACGATAACTGCTGCAAATTCAAACAGAATCAAATAATTTTTTGCAAATGTCCCCGAGTTGTAGAGGACTCAAGACCTATTATTAATTTTGGTGAAGATCGTTTAAGTGAAAGAGATAGTTTACCTGCAACATTTTATGTTTTAACAAGAGTAAAGTACTTAAATTTGATATATAAATTATCCTGAAAATAAGATCATATTAATCCACTGTAGAAATGTAGATTAAATATCAATAAATAAAAAGGGTAGTTTAAGGTGGAGGGGGTAATTTTCTGTAAATGAAAATGATAGTTGAAGTGGGAGGGGACAATTTTTTCTTCCATGTTCCATAAGGAAATGGAAGTATGGTGATGGTAAAAAAAATCATGTTCGAGATAATTGCAGATTCTGAATTATACCCTCAAAACATGAAAAAATCCGTATGGAGAACCATACATGACTTCCACGTTCTAATTAATTATAAAATTATTTTTAATATGTACACTGAAAAGGGAACTAAATATATCAGCGTGCTTTTGGTAAAAACACTGAGAAATATAATCAAAATAGGGATTGTACCTAGTTGTTAATACGAGTATTTAAAAAACATTGGACTACGGCCAAACATCCCGGGAAGGAATTTTAACAAAAACTACTTCTTTGTTGCCGATAACGTTGTACACATATATATAAAAAATATGCATAAAATTAATGGCTTGTATAAGTTAATGTTTGATCTCCATTAAGTAGTGCTCAAGTTTCCAAAGTTTCAATATTATGATGTCCATAATTAAAATATCAGAGCAGGTTTAGTGTGTATGAGGGTACGCCATGGACAAAAATTTTCAACATTTCAAATTGAGCGTTGTTTAGAGTAAAGCAGAACAAACACGCGGAAAAGAAGGAGCGCTCCGAAGTCACTCATGGACACTCAGCATCTTGCAGAGGGTTCATTCCCTAAAGACGAAAAGTCTGTCTATGAATCGTTCCTCTATAAACACGTGCAGTTACACTGCCCAGCGATCCACAGGAAGCAAATCGCTATCCACGCTGGACACTTTTTCGGCTTGCACGCATTATGTTGGTGCGGGTTTCGACACTTTCCACTTAAAAAGTGTGCAAATGTAAGAAAATAAACATGAGTGAGGCCATAAATAACACGAATTGTGTGTGTGTGTGTGTGTGTGTGTGTGTCTTCCCTGCCTTTTTATTGCAGTAATCATAATAATAAAATGGAAACGTAAACATTACATAATTGAGATATGCTTGCCTGCCACGAACGATATATTTTCTCTCATACATGATTTACATTAAAATGAAAAAATTATAATTTTATTGCCTGGCAACAAAATTATTTTTTTTTTAACAATTACCATTGTTTGAAAAAGTTTAAATAAATTTTCAAGTACTTTACTCTTGTTAAAACGTAAAGGTTGCAGGTAAACTACCCCTTCCGCTTAACCAATCTTCACCAACATCAAAAGGCGTTGAGTTCTCTACAATTCTGGGTTGATGCAAAAAATTATTTGATTCTGTTTGAATTTGCGGCTGTTATCGTTTGCCATAGAAAAAAATTACACACACACACACACACACACACACACACACACACACACACACACACACACACACACACACTTTTCGAAAAACGACTTTTCTTCATGTTTTGATGATAGTACAATCAGAATCAGCCCTTATCTCAACCATGATTTTTTTTTGCCATGACCATACTTCCATTTCCTTATGGAACATGGAAGTAAAAAAATGAATTGAAAATACTGTATGTGTAATCTAGTTTATTAGTATATTTGTCCGTGTATTTGTTCATTCTGCATAGCAAAAACACTAAAAAAGTAAATTAAATAAATTAAGTAACTCCGTACCTCTGTTGTGAACCATAGTCTTACAAACTTTGTGCAATGCTTCTCGACACACCCTTGTCAAAAATAATGGAGTTGGAAACTGAAAAGAGGGCGACCAGTCCTGGCTGGCGGTAAAAACGGGCCTTTTTGCAGTGTCAGTTAAGTAAACTTTATTTTGGAAATAGGTTTTAATTGAATTTTTGTAACACAATATGTTAATACTAAGTATGTTGGAGTGAATCATAAAAAGGTAATGTCCCTTGGTTTGTTCGTAATCTGGAACATCTCTCAACTGTCAAATTAATTTGATTCTCTCCAGACAGCCGATGTACGTAGCCTGTACTGTACGGAACCAGGATGATACAAAACTTATCAAGTATAAAATAAGCATTCTATAAAATTAAGTAGCCTGTCTATGAAATGACGATACAGTAATCTAATGACCGACAACAAAACTTCATGTTGTAATACTGTTTGAAGACTGAGGTTAGAGGTTCAATCACCCAGCGCTTTACTACAAACTCATGGCACAAAATTGGAACAATCACATGGCGGGATTTGCATTTCACTGATCCATTATTGCTCGAGCACCTCACCTTATGTTTGTGAATGATTGGTTTGTGCATATATGGTTACTGGAAACATAATTTTTTTAAATGTTACTACAAAGAAACAAACATGAATTTAACATACGCTAAAAGCTTCGGTAACGTGTATGAATATGTAGACATATAGAAGTTACTGTTCATTACAGACAGACAGACACACACACAAGACACTTTTCGAAAAAAGACTTTTTTTCATGTTTTGAGTGTAGTACAATCAGAATCTGCAATAATCTCGAACACGATTTTTTTTGCCATCACCATACTTCCATTTCCTTAAGGAACATGGAAGTAAAAAAGTCATTTTTCAAAAAGTGTGTGTGTGTCTGTAGATTTTTTTTCTATGGCAAACGATAACAGCCGCAAATTCAAACAGAATCAAATAATTTTTTGCATACAGCCTTGAATTGTAGAGTACTCAAGACCTATTGTTTTTGGTGAAGATCGGTTAAGGGAAAGGGGTAGTTTACCTGCAACTTTTTTTTATCAAGGGTAATTTTTTTTCTATAGCAAACGATAACAGCCGCAAATTCAAACAGAATCAAATAATGTTTCGCATACAGCCCTGAATTGTAGAGTTCTCAAGACCTATTGTTTTTGGTGAAGATCGGTTAAGGGAAAGGGGTAGTTTACCTGCAACATTTTATGTTTTAACAAGAGTAATTTTTTCTATGACGAACGATAACTGCCGTAAATTCAAACAGAATCAAATACTTTTTTGTACACCTTCCTGAATTATAGAGTTCTCAAGGTTTGTTGATTTTGGTGAAGATCGGTTAAGAGAAAAGGAAATGGGTAGTTTACCTGCAACGTTTTATGTTGTAACAAGAGAAATTTTTTCATGACGAACGATAACTGCCGTAAATTCAAACAGAATCAAATAATTTTTTTACATATGTGCCTTGAGTTGTTTTACTCAAGGCCTATTGATTTTGGTGAAGATCGGTTATGGGGAAAGGGCAGTTTACCTGAAACATTTTTTGTTGTCAAAAAAATAAAGTACTTAATTTTGATAAATAATGTATCCTGATAAGAAGATCTTAATAATCCACTGTAGAAACGTAGATGAAATATCTACAAATTAAGAGGCTAGTTGAACGGGGTGGGGGTAATTTTCTATAAATGAAAATTATAGTTGAAGAGGGAGGGGATAATTTTTATATGTGTACTACATTATTGGCAACAAAGTAGTAGTTTGTTGTTAAAATTCCTTCCCGGGCTGTTTGGCCGTAGTCCAACGTTTTCTGCAAAACCAGACATTTCCGCAGTGCCGTCGACTGCCATCACCAGTGAAAATCGAGTGCGATAACGTGTGGTGGTATACGTTAGTGACCACAGTACTGTGGTTAAGGCTGAAGCAATAAGTGGAAAGAAGTAGTTTCTATGGAAACATTTCATTTTCTAAATGATTTTAAATATAAATCTTAGAACATGGAAGTCATGTATGGTTCTCCATACCGATATTTTAATTATTGGCTTGCACATCAACATTGTTATTAGTGCAAAAACAGATGAAAACAAAAAAGTGATTTGTTGAAAACTGCCGCTTATGCAGAAGGAAACAATGTTTGAAAGTCTTGTATGACATCCAACAATATCAGACCTACCGACTTACACTACACTGTAACTACTGCGACCAATTCCGACCAAGGCAACAACGGGCATACTATGTCACTCTGATTCTAAACGTGGAAGCACCAGAATAGTCATCATCATCCACTAAGCAACAGACGCGCGCGCACACGCACACACACACACACACACACACACACACACACACACACATATGAACTAGAATAATATGGAAGGGAACTAATAATACTCTTATGCATGTGGCAGGTATTGCAAGAAAAATTATAGCAGATATAAAGGCGAAAATGCTATAATTTTTTATATCTGAGAATACTGTTATGTAATGCGAAAAAATGTTACATCATTACAGAACATTCTACATGTTTCTCCGCCCTTCCAGCCATAATGTGTGTGTGCATACGTATTGCTGCTACTGAGATGAAGGACAATTACGTGACACTTGTCACGCATCCGAGACTGATCCAGATTTCACCAGTCTGTGCGCGCTGTGTGCAAGGCCGCAATCATTCGCGATCTGGTGTTTTCTAGTAGAGTTCTTGACGCGTAGTATGGAATATTCTGGTATTTCAGCGGGGAATAAATATAGGCTGTCAGCGGCACTTAGTCAAGTTATTGTCAGGCGATTTTCACAGTGCAGTTTGAAGTATTGTGGCTAAGTGATATGTTTTATAATTGTGTGGGACAATTGTATAATACAATTATGTTTTATATTAGTTGACATTATTATTGCGTGTGAACAATTTTTATTTGATTTGTTGTAAGAGATTATCTTGTTGATTACAAACTGTTTAATTGTGATAATTAATACTGGTGATTAGTGACTTAATTGGTGTCTTGTATTTTGTTTTCCACTGTACCATACGACGATCAGTAGACCGTCATAACAATAGTTTCATCTGTTAAATAATATCGCTTTTGAAATATAATCTGTAGTTTGAAGGAATTGTCACAAAAAACGATTACGGAATATACAGCCTTGCTTCTAATAAAGTAAGAACTATTGACTTGAAAATGAAAAAAGAATACTTAAAAGTTTTTATAGTATGATGCATACATAGCGGATAAATTAAAGTTATTCACACACACACAGTCATACAGTCTCATATTCGATATATACACTCGCATCGGAGTTATTCCGTCCTAGCCTACATCGAAAGATATTTTGAAGTGTTAATCGTTCGTTTTAGTATTTTAAATATTATTTTTACAAATATCTAAGTAAGATGTTAGACATCCGTAAGTAATAAATAGATGAAATACATTATGTAATAACTGACAAAACACCAGGCGTAAGACAAAATACGAAACAGATAACATTACATACCTTTTAAATAAACCATATCCTTAAGGTGTCACACCAACATACATACATACACACGCACTACCGTACACCCCTCTGTTATCTCAGCGTGTGTATATCTATAAATTATATAGATATTCATGAAAAATAATAAGGGCGACTGAGAACAATAATTGCAAAAAAATTAAGAAAATTGTATTTAAAAACAAGAAAAAAATAAACAAGCCAAATTAAATCCTAATAAAACAAGACAGAGAACATGAAAATTTTATTTAAAAACAAACACAAGCTGAACTGTAAGATAATATAATTTAAAAAAAAAAACAAGTTGAACAACTAGGAAATTTAACTTCTAAATAAAACACAAAATGTCAATAATAACAAACTATAAATTACTAATTAACAATTGAAGAAATTAAAACTCAAAATAAATCATGACCTTTACAACCACAACAAATATCTATGCAAACATATGCTAGGTTCAGAATGATTGCAGGCAACCATGCGTACAAGAATAATTAGAGGTATCAGCTCATCTCATGGAAATGGTCTGTAAAACAACAGACATTGGGACGTAGAACATGAACTGAAAGAATTTAGATGGTTCAATCTATTTCCACATGTGGTATGTGAGTTAAAAGAATTTAATGAAGAAATTTGTGTTAGTGGTTGAAATCACAATCAGAATGATCAATATTGCACATCACTATATAAAAATATTCCGATTAGCGCTTTCAAGCTTCACAGCTCATCGTCAGATCAGGAATAGACAGAAAATATGTAATACCCAACCCTTCACCCCTCTCCCCCTCCCTGCTCACCATCAACAAACTAAAAATTAATGACCCTTCCCCACCCCCTAAACTCTGTCTCACCATCTGCACAGTTACTAATTTTTCTAGTAAATTCCTTGTGTTTCAGTGTGTGTGTGTGTGTGTGTGTGTGTGTGTGCATCCTTTTAAACTACCCTCTTCCTCTCCACACACGTGGGTCAGTCACACACCCTTATTTTAAAACAACCAATTAGTACTATGAAATATAATTCTTAATCTTATCTATCTGCCCTCTCTCATTTACTTCTTAATCATGTTATAAAATATTTCTTCATTATCAAATTTAATTTTAATATTAATTAAATTGTCTAACCTATTTATAAACTAACCTAATGTCTAACCTATTGTCTAATCTATTTATAAATTATCAAAGGAAGTTAGCAGAGTACTGAAAGAGAAATATGAATTTGGGACAAAATACAACATAGAGAATAATATAAAATTGATAGAAAAATTAGAAAATATTAGCATTAATGTAAATACAAAATTGATATCACTGGATGTTAAGGACATGTTTACTAATATCACAGTAAATAAAGTTATTAAGTTAATAAACGATAATAATATGGGAGAATACAGGTATAAAAAGCAGTTGATGAAAGTAATTAAAGAATGTGTAAATCACAACTATTTTAGGTTTAATAACAAGTTTTATATACAGATAAAAGGTTTACCTATGGGGTCTTCATTATCCCCTATTCTTGCTGAAATATGCATGAATGATTTTGAAAAGCAATTAATAACTTCCACTAAGTATAAAGACAATATAAAATTATGGTCTAGATACGTTGATGATGTATTAGTAGTTTGGGAAGGAAGCATAGAAGGAGTGCATGAGTTTATAAAGGAGGTAAATAATAAGGATAAAAACTTACAATTTAAGGAAGAGATAGGAGGTAAGCAAATAAATTACTTAGATTTAAACATAGAAATTAAAGATAATGAGAAACTACAGTTTGGGATATTTAGGAAAGAGTCGTATTCTGATATAATTATACCAAGAGAGTCGTACCACCCATACAGATATAAAATGGCGGCAATCAATTCCTTTTGTTACAGAGCTCAGAAGTGTTTAAAAGAGACCGAATCAAAAGATAGGGAGTTAAAAACGATAAAGGGAATTGTAAGGAATAATAATTATAGCACCAACATAGTGGATAAAGTTATGAAAAGGGTCAACATACAAAAACCTAAAATAGAACCAGAACAAAAGAATTATGCAGGGTCATTGACATACATAGGTTCACATACTAGAAAAATTATAAAATGTTTTAATAAATATGGAGTAGATATAGCTATTAAAAAATGTGAAACGGTATTTGATAAGATAAGGAATAAGAATATAGAAAAAGTTCCAGTATTACAGAAAAGCGGAATTTATAAATTAAAATGTAAAGACTGCAACAAAGTGTACCTAGGGGAGACAGGACGAAAATTCGCATGCAGGTTGTCTGACCACAAACGTGGAGAAGGTAATAGAACAACCAATTCGTTATATGCAAGACATTTCATAGAAGACAACCACAAGTTTGTTAATCCTTTGGAAGAATACGAAATTGTAAAAGTAGTAAATAACACAGTTGAAAGGAAGCTTAGAGAGGAGTTAGAAATATTGAAAGAAAGAGAAAAAGGGTTAGACAATTTAATTAATATTAAAATTAAATTTGATAATGAAGAAATATTTTATAACATGATTAAGAAGTAAATGAGAGAGGGCAGATAGATAAGATTAAGAATTATATTTCATAGTACTAATTGGTTGTTTTAAAATAAGGGTGTGTGACTGACCCACGTGTGTGGAGAGGAAGAGGGTAGTTTAAAAGGATGCACACACACACACACACACACACACACACACACACACACACACACACACATGCACACACAAGGAATTTACTAGAAAAATATGTAACTGTGCAGATGGTGAGACAGAGTTTAGGGGGTGGGGAAGGGTCATTAATTTTTAGTTTGTTGTGGGTGAGCAGGATGGGGGAGAGGGGTGAAGTGTTGGGTATTACATATTTTCTGTCTATTCCTGATCTGACGATGAGCTGTGAAGCTTGAAAGCGCTAATCGGAATATTTTTATATAGTTGTGTGCAATATTGATCATTCTGATTGTGATTTCAACCACTAACACAAATTTCTTCATTAAACGTCTTTTTAAGATGTGCAATCGACTACAGGTAATGGACAACAACAATGAGGTAATAAACGACAACAATAAGGTAAGTAAAGTTTTTAAATATCTTAAGTTAAAAGTTAAATTGAAGAGGGTTTTAAGTAAAATATGGTTTAATAAACAATGTCTGGATAATAATGTCATCCCAAAGTACGCTCAAGTTAAAATTAAAAATAAGAACAGTGTAGCCAAAAAAGTAAAAGAACAAAGCGAGAAGTTGTGGATAAAACTGGAAATAAGGTCACTCTACGGCTTAATCAATAGATATAATAGGGAATTATATGACAGACACATAGAATTATTAAGAATATACTCGTATGTAGAGTTAGAAGAAATATTATATAATTTTGGTTTGGGGTACATAGAAAAGAAATTGGAAAAAAAATAAAAAAATGGTAGATAAGTTAAATAAATTAATAAGAAAGAACGAAGTAAAAAAGTAACACCTCTCTAAGAATAACTATGAAAAAAGAGTAATAAACCTTACAGAGGTAAATTTCAATACGGAAGAAAAAGAAATGTTAGCGAAAGGCTTAAAATACGCACCACCACCAGAATTAAATCAAGAAAAAACGATTATTGAATGCGAAAGCATAATAAAAAAACTAGGAAATGAAAATGATAAAAAAAGAATAAGATGGGAAGTAGGGAATGTAGTAGATAAAATATTTAAGAAAAGTTTGTATAATTCAAAGAATGAACAAAAAATCAAAGCAACTGTAACTAAAATAAAGAATAAAATAAAGAAGAATGATATTATAGTTACGAAGGCAGATAAAGGAAATACAATGGTACTAATGAGAAAGGAAGAATACATAAAGAAAACGGAAGAATTTATAAGGGAAGGACCATACGAGAAAATAAAGTATGATTATACAAGTAAGTACCAGTCAAGGATAAAACAAATGATGAAACAGATAACATTTATAGAAGCAAAAAAGAAAAAGTATTTATTGGAAAGTAATCCAACAGCACCAACTTTTAAAAGTCAGGTTAAGATACATAAAGAAGGAAAACCAATTAGACCGATTGTTTCTTTTATTAATGCACCTATTTATAAATTATCAAAGGAAGTTAGCAGAGTACTGAAAGAGAAATATGAATTTGGGACAAAATACAACATAGAGAATAATATAAAATTGTTAGAAAAATTAGAAAATATTAGCATTAATGTAAATACAAAATTGATATCACTGGATGTTAAGGACATGTTTACTAATATCACAGTAAATAAAGTTATTAAGTTAATAAACGATAATAATATGGGAGAATACAGGTATAAAAAGCAGTTGATGAAAGTAATTAAAGAATGTGTAAATCACAACTATTTTAGGTTTAATAACAAGTTTTATATACAGATAAAAGGTTTACCTATGGGGTCTTCATTATCCCCTATTCTTGCTGAAATATACATGAATGATTTTGAAAAGCAATTAATAACTTCCACTAAGTATAAAGACAATATAAAATTATGGTCTAGATACGTTGATGATGTATTAGTAGTTTGGGAAGGAAGCATAGAAGAAGTGCATGAGTTTATAAAGGAGGTAAATAATAAGGATAAAAACTTACAATTTAAGGAAGAGATAGGAGGTAAGCAAATAAATTACTTAGATTTAAACATAGAAATTAAAGATAATGAGAAACTACAGTTTGGGATATTTAGGAAAGAGTCGTATTCTGATATAATTATACCAAGAGAGTCGTACCACCCATACAGATATAAAATGGCGGCAATCAATTCCTTTTGTTACAGAACTCAGAAGTGTTTAAAAGAGACCGAATCAAAAGATAGGGAGTTAAAAACGATAAAGGGAATTGTAAGGAATAATAATTATAGCACCAACATAGTGGATAAAGTTATGAAAAGGGTCAACATACAAAAAGCTAAAATAGAACCAGAACAAAAGAATTATGCAGGGTCATTGACATACATAGGTTAAAATACTAGAAAAATTATAAAATGTTTTAATAAATATGGAGTAGATATAGCTATTAAAAAATGTGAAACGATATTTGATAAGATAAGGAATAAGAATATAGAAAAAATTCCAGTATTACAGAAAAGCGGAATTTATAAATTAAAATGTAAAGACTGCAACAAAGTGTACCTAGGGGAGACAGAACGAAAATTCGCATGCAGGTTGTCTGACCACAAACGTGGAGAAGGTAATAGAACAACCAATTCGTTATATGCAAGACATTTCATAGAAGACAACCACAAGTTTGTTAATCCTTTGGAAGAATACGAAATTGTAAAAGTAGTAAATAACACAGTTGAAAGGAAGCTTAGAGAGGAGTTAGAAATATTGAAAGAAAGAGAAAAAGGTTAGACAATTTAATTAATATTAAAATTAAATTTGATAATGAAGAAATATTTTATAACATGATTAAGAAGTAAATGAGAGAGGGCAGATAGATAAGATTAAGAATTATATTTCATAGTACTAATTGGTTGTTTTAAAATAAGGGTGTGTGACTGACCCACGTGTGTGGAGAGGAAGAGGGTAGTTTAAAAGGATGCACACACACACACACACATGCACACACAAGGAATTTACTAGAAAAATATGTAACTGTGCAGATGGTGAGACAGAGTTTAGGGGTTGGGGAAGGGTCATTAATTTTTAGTTTGTTGTGGGTGAGCAGGGTGGGGGAGAGGGGTGAAGTGTTGGGTATTACTTATTTTCTGTCTATTCCTGATCTGATGATGAGCTGTGAAGCTTGAAAGCGCTAATCGGAATATTTTTATATAGTGGTGTGCAATATTGATCATTCTGATAGTTAAAAGAATTATCAAGACAATTAAACATTTGCCATTAGATTGCAATCGATTCAGGATACTTGAGAGACAGAAGGTTCCAACAAAATGATTATCTCATTACACCTTGTTTATGTTTAAATAAGAACGAATAAAATCAATAATGTGGGGGGAGGAATAGGATGGTAGAAGATGTGAATTTTGATATAAAGAATTTGAGAGGAATACAACTTTGTATTAATTACTTACACAAATAACATGCTTAGGCCAACCACCTTATGTCATGATGTACAGCTGTAATGATTTACATTAGTTAATATGAGAAAGGCGTTTTTAATTGCAGATTAAAAGTTAATCCAAAAGTTAATCCAAACATCATAGATATCAACAAAGTGCATTGTTTAATCAGTATATATCCCACGATTATATCTAGGTATTTTATGGTTCGTGGGTATGCGCTTATTAAATTTCTTCTTTATAATTATGATATATTCAAAGGAAAAGTTAAGAGCTTTTGGTGAAGATTCAAATTTCAGAACATTGATATTCCTCATCTTCATATGGTTATATGAATTATAGATCACTATTCATTCGATACAGAAGAAAGTGCGTGTAGAATAGATGAAGAGTATGTTCTTATGAATTACTAGTTGAAGATTCAGAAATGCACGATTTAGTGAAAACATGTCAGATTCATCCTCACATAAATACGTTTAAGAAAAGTAATACAAATCGTAGATTCAGTTTTCCTAGTCACGAATGTTTGTTAACACGAATTGTAGCACATTCATATGATAATTTAATGTAATTACTGTGGGAAGAACATGTTTATTGACACGACATGAAGAAGGTAAACAATTACATTCCAATTTTGTTAAAATTATGGAAAGCAAACATGGACAATCTATCATGTGATTCAACTTGAATTTATTATATTGTTAATACATGTCAAAAGCTGAACCAACAGAACTCAATGCAGGTGTTGCTCAAGAAAAGTTCTTAGTAATATTCAGGAAAGGTTACTAAAGCATTTATACATTTATTGATTAATCATTGTTATTGTTACGATGGTCTACTATTCGTTGTAGGTACAGTGGAAAACAAAATACAAGACACCAATTAAGTCACCAATCACCAGCTTTAATTATCACAATTAAACAGTTTATAATTAACTCGTACAATATTTCCAGTCAGATTTGTCCACACGCAATAATGTCCATTAATAGAGTTTCACACAATTATTAACATAATACTACTTCACTTCGGCTAACACTCAATCTGCACTAGCAAAAATCATTACGTAACTCAACTGACAATACGGCAACTATGATAATTCTCCCGTCCTTCGAATTCGGTCTCGTATGATCCAAACGTCAAGTTCCCAGGAATATGAGTCTTCCGCTCAAAAGCTAGTTTTGCTGGAATCACTCCCGCTGCGTCATGTATTAATGGCCTAAACACCACTGGCTGATCCAAGTCTGATTGGTTCTCATCAACATCCTCTTGTGTAACTTCATCTTCAACTTTTCCCACGGGCGCTTCTATTAACTCAGGAACAAACAAAGGGTTTTCCTTGACATCCATAGTTGGTTTTTCAATCACTTCTTTTGTCGTTAAACTTATTTGTACTTCCTCTGATACTTCTTTCATTTCCACCTGCAATAGGAAAGGTTCCCCTTGACCAGACTTGTTGACTTCTTCTTCGGCGAATGACACTTGCTTGATTGAATGGTTGGCAGACTTTCCATAGCCATGGAAAGCTTTATCTTCTGTTGGGCAACCTTCAGGACGTTCTCTCTTAAGTCCACAATGAATCCGTAGGCATTCATAATGTCCGTGCCAAGAATCACTTCATCGACAATGTCTGCAACGAGCATTTGGTGGCTAAACTCGAGAAGACCCAGGCGTACACGTACATCTATCTTTCCTAACACATTGACGGGGCTTCCAGTCACTGTCTGTATTGTACAAGTGCTAATTTGAGGCCGTTGGTTGCTGATTAAGTCAGGGTGCACAATAGACACTGTAGAGCCCGTGTCAACTATAAATGATGTTTGTTTACCTTCCGCAAATCCATTAACGATCAGGATTCCACTAGTCTTATGTAGCGTGGAAACTGTGTGCTGTTCTGGTGCTTTACTTCTCCAATTAGTGCAATCACTCTCTTCTCTCGGTATTTTCTTCTCCCAACATAATGAGAGAAATCCACTTCTGGAAGTCTTCCGATTCTTCGGGATATGCCAATCTCGTCAGTCGGTCGACATTCGCTTCAAAGTCTTGAAGGCTCTCCCCTGAACACTGTTGCCTCGCTTCAAGTTGAACACAGTATACTTCAAACAAATGCTGGTCACCGTACCATAATTCTAGAGCTTTTGTTAATTTGCCATAGAAGTCCTGACTGTCAGATGGCACTTTCTGTATTAGCTCTGCGGCAGGCTCTTTTACAGCAAGAATTAGTGAAAGACCTTTCACTTCTTCCGTCCATTTATTTAAGCGAGCGGCAGCTTCAAATTGGCGAATACAAGTTGTCCAATGAGTGCTACCATCAAATGTTGGGGCCTTTGCGTAAACTGGCCCTACTACAGTTAGATTTCTCTGATATTTTGAATCTTCTTCAGCATTTATTAATAGTCTTTCTTTATCTTTACGTTCAAATCTTTTAATTTGATTTATTGAACTTTTAATAGAATCTTCTAAACTTGACATACTTGTTTTCACGCTTGACATTGATTTTTCAACATCAGATATTCTGTCAACTTGTTTGTTCAGCTCACCTCGTAACAGGACGAATTTTCCAGTGATGTCATCTTGTACGAACGCCTTATTTCGTCTGATTGATGACTAAATTCTTCTTTTTGTCTCTCTGGTGTTTCATTTTCACGCTTACGTTTTTCTTTTAGTCGTTCTTCCATTAGTGTTCTGTCATTCATCTACCGCTTCTCTTTCCTGTCTGCGTTTCTCATCATGTCGTTTTTGTACTTTTGCCGCCTCTTGTTGGCGTCTTTCTTCTGCCTCCTGGCGGCGTCATTCCTCGATCTGCAGTAGCATTGCTTTGAATGATTCTATCGTCTGACTGGTATCCATTCTTCTTTTTTTTTCAACTACCACTGTTAGGAGTCTTCTACGAAGTGTCCTCTGTTTCCACTGTTAACCATTCTATCCCAGTTCTGACACCACTGTTACAACGGTCTACTTGATCGTTGTAGGTACAGTGGAAAACAAAATACAAAACACCAATCACCAGCTTTAATTATCACAATTAAACAGTTTATAATTAACTCATACAATATTTCCAGTCAGATTTGTCCACACGCAATAACAATGTCTATTAATAGAGTTCCACACAATTATTAACACAATACCATTTCACTTCGGCAAACACTCAATCCGCACTAGCAAAAATCGTTCACGTAACTCAACTGACAATCCGGCTGCTATGGCTTTATATAGGCCCCGCAGAGGTGCAGTACAGCTTTGTCTTCTCACTGCACGCCAGCGGCTTAATGCGTACTCAAGTGTTCCTGGAACTCACTAGAACCACCTACTTGAATGACCCAACACAAACCACACTGGACGGGGAGAGTGAAGAATGTTCTGGATTGTTCAGTACGCTTCTCATAACACTACCAATTTCCTTATTGTAATGTAAACAATTGTGTGATGTTTACAGCTCTCTGTACAGAGTGCCGCTGTTGATATGTGTTGAAAAGCTGTTGTAATATATTTTCTTCAGTTCCCTTGTAATGAGGAATTCTTAGTATATGCCAAACACATTACAAATATGTAAGTAAGCTGGTAGGCATGTAGACTGCATTTGTGCCTACCTGTAACGAAAACATAAAACTGCACCCTCACCAAGTCGACAGGCGACCTGCTCAACTGATTGAATAGACAAGTGTTGAGTCGACGGGGATTTTACGACAAAACATGAAATTGAATTCTAGAATGTGAGGTAAAGTCTGAATAATTTTTAGGTTATAGAACATTAGAGATATTGAGAAAATTTGTATCTGATTTCTTTGTAATGAACAGTAACTTCTATATGTCTACATATTCATACACGTTACCGAAGCTTTTAGCGTATGTTAAATTCATGTTTGTTTCTTTATAGTAACATTTAAAAAAATTATGTCTCCAGTAACCATATATGCACAAACCAATCCATTCACAAACATAAGGTGAGGCGCTCGAGCAATAATGGATCAGTGAAATGCAAATCCCGCCATGTGATTGTTACCAATTTTGTGCCATGAGTTTGCAGTAAAGCGCTGGGTGATTGAACCTCTAACCTCAGTCTTCAAACAGTATTACAACATGAAGTTTTGTTGTCGGTCATTAGATTACTGTATCGTCATTTCATAGACAGGCTACTTAATTTTATGGAATGCTTATTTTATACTTGATAAGTTTTGTATCATCCTGGTTCCGTACAGTACAGGCTACGTACATCGGCTGTCTGGAGAGAATCAAATTAATTTGACAGTTGAGAGATGTTCCAGATTACGAACAAACCAAGGGACATTACCTGTTTATGATTCACTCCAACATACTTAGTATTAACATATTGTGTTACAAAAAGTCAATAAAAACCTATTTCCAAAATAAAGTTTACTTAACTGACACTGCAAAAAGGCCCGTTTTTACCGCCAGCCAGGACTGGTCGCCCTCTTTTCAGTTTCCAACTCCATTATTTTTGACAAGGGTGTGTCGAGAAGCATTGCACAAAGTTTGTAAGACTATGGTTCACAACAGAGGTACGGAGTTACTTAATTTATTTAATTTACTTTTTTAGTGTTTTTGCTATGCAGAATGAACAAATACACGGACAAATATACTAATAAACTAGATTACACATACTTAGTATTTTCAATTCATTTTTTTACTTCCATGTTCCATAAGGAAATGGAAGTATGGTCATGGCAAAAAAAAATCATGGTCGAGATGAGGGCTGATTCTGATTGTACTATCCTCAAAACATGAAGAAAAGTCATTTTTCGAAAAGTGTGTGTGTGTGTGTGTGTGTGTGTGTCTAGAATTTTTTTCTATGGCAAACGATAACAGCCGCAAATTCAAACAGAATCAAATAATTTTTTGCATCAGCCCAGAATTGTAGAGAACTCAACGCCTTTTGATGTTGGTGAAGATCAGTTAAGCGGAAGGGGTAGTTTACCTGCAACCTTTACGTTTTAACAAGAGTAAAGTACTTGAAAATTCATTTAAACTTTTTCAAACAATGGTAATTGTTAAAAAAATAATAATTTTGTTGCCAGGCAATAAAATTATAATTTTTTCATTTTAATGTAAATCATGTATGAGAGAAAATATATCGTTCGTGGCAGGCAAGCATATCTCAATGATGTAATGTTTATGTTTCCATTTTATTATTATGATTACCGCAATAAAAAGGCAGACAAGACACACACACAATTCGCGTTATTTCCAGCCTCACTCATATTTATTTATATGCGTGCTACGTTATCGGCAACAAAGAACTAGTTTGTTGTTAAAATTCCTTCCCGGGCTGTTTGGCGGAGGTCCAATGTTTTCTGCAACACCAGATGTTTCGACAGTGCCATCGATTGTCATCATCAGTGAAAATCGAGTGCGCTAACGTGAGGTCGTATACGTTAGTGACCACAGTACTTCTGAAGAAAGAAGTATTTTCTGTGGAAATATTTCATTTCAAAAATGATTTTAAATATAAATCTTACAACATGGAAGTCATGTATGGTTCTCCATACCGATATTATTTTTTATATGTGTACTATGTTATCGGCAACAAAGAAGTAGTTTGTTGTTAAAATCCTTTCAAGGCTGTTTAGCCGTAGTCCAATGTTTTCAGCAAACCAGACGTTTCCGCAATGCTATCGACTGCCATCATCAGTGAAAATTGAGTGCACTAATGTGAGGTGGTATACGTTAGTGACCACAGTGCTGAGGATAAGGCTGAAGAAAGAAGTAGTTTCTATAGAAATATTTCATTTCAAAAATTATTTTAAATATAAATCTTAGAACATGGAATTCGTGTATGGTTTGCCATACCGTTATTTTGTTGTTGTTTTATAGAGAAAGCTGCTTTGGCAGTTGAAATAATTAAAATCATGTTAAATAAATCCACAAATTAAGCTTTTTCAAAAACAAAATTCAGTTAAAATTTTCTATGCAGAAAAAATCACTTAAACTATTTAGCATTAAAAAATTCAATCATTAAGAATAAAAAAATCATAAATTATTTTATTTTAATCATTAAATTATGTTAACATTATTTTTAATTGCAGTAAATTCAATTAAGTTCAGTAGGTAATTAAATATTATCTGTCTGTTGCATTTTTCAGTTCACAATACTGACTACTGATATTGTATTGTGCCTGCAGGGCAATGTAGTATTGAGTGACTTAATAGAACAGCTAATAATTAGGCTACTCTAATGATTACTTCTATAATCTATTAATCTGCTAACTTTTATGTAAATGTCCTCAAATTACTGACACTGAAGTCAACGATGTTTTAATATGTTTTTCCTTGGGCACACACATTAAGCACTTAAACGAAGCTGAGACCTTCTGAAGATGTTCATAAAATCTAAAAATTTGCAGCCAAGGTGATGATGGTACCTTGGCTGCATATTAGTATAAAAATAATAAGTGATACAGAACAACACAAATTTATGAATAAACAAAAATATGTAATGAAAAACTAATCTATTTATAAAACAATTAACATGAACCTACAGAAACACAAAATAATAATTACCACTACGCTGACTGCACTAATATAAAAATGACAAGCACGTGAGAATGGACAGTGAACGATAAATTTGTAGAATTGAAAATCTATTTAAATTAACCTCCTTTGTGATATCTGGCTAGTAGGAGGAGTGGAATTCAGTGTTCTTTGAACTAGCCACGCATTGGTAACGTTTATGATGTGCTCATCCAGCACCAGATGAATGTTACCGATTCGTGTCACCAAATAAACACATGAAATATTCAGCGCATGCTACACAATTTCGTTTTAGATCTCAGCAAGTTATTAAAACGTATGATAGCAATACTATATTCCCACTACTTCAGATGTCAAAATATAAGTTGTTTGTTGTCTACTTGTCTGGGGTAGTCATGCAAATAATTCAACAAAAGATAGAAAACAATCCTTGCCATCTGGGTGTTGACAACGAGACAAAGGAGACCTAATGGTGCCTTGGGGGAAAACCAGTCCGTTGTCTGCCAATTGATTTGGAATATCTAGAACAAACTTTCTTCAACAACTATTTTGGCTACTTTACTCTTGGACAAGCAAAAAAAAAAAAAAAAAAAAACTTATTAATTTTTTAATCGTTAACAAAAAAAAATTAACGATCAATCGTTAATCCCAAGTCTGAAGATATCCAAGACACCCAAATTCAGAATGGGCATAACAAACCAACGAGTTCAAAACAGGCATAATAAATACTTCATTGCTGAAAATAGATTATGATGAAAAGCGTGCTTGTGATGAATAAATTCACTTACATTCAGTTTATCAATATTCTAAAGAATTTATTTTACCCAAGACAATGCATCTGACAATATCGTTGGTTTCTCTAGTTTATTTACAGTGAAGTTTAAAATTTATAATTGCTTTCTAGTTTAATTATAGCAAAGATTATATATAAATATTTATATACTTTGAATACAATGAACTGCCATTAGTCATACAGTATAGTTACTGCTGACAAGACAAGGCACATATTTACTGGATTACCATATACAGAATGAATGTTATTCTAGATATCAGCTGGATAAATATTCTAGTGAATCTTACAATAAAAAAATGCAATATATAAGAATGATACATTATAACAACGGAACGCTCTCGAACAGTCAAGAGTTTCGTTCTACATGTTGTACACCAAGTACACTCCAGACTGTTATAGTGCTTTCTAACTATCCAAATTATGCTGGCACACTGCCAAAAGAATTGAACATCTGCAGGCTATATATAAGCAACAGCGGCCTTAGTCAGTTATAAGTAGTGATTATTCAGCCAGGATCAAGTGGTTGTTGTGTAAAGTGATTACTGTGTTATAATTAGTGCAGAACTCTTAATAGTAGACATTATTATTGCATGTGGACAAATTTAACTTGACTTACTCTATGAGAGTGTCTTGTTGGTTATAAATTGTTACTTGTGACTCATTAATGCTGGTTATTAGTGATTTCATTGGTGTCTGTATTTTGTTTCCACTGTACCATATGACGGTCAGTGAGGCCATTGTAACATTGGGTCAGAAGTGCGACAGAACCTTTAACGGTGTTAACAGGGGACACTTTGTAGAAGAATAGTGTACTGTCTGGCCATGATTTGATAATTGAGCATTGTGTAAGGTGGGAGAAGCATGGCCGGGTACTACGGTAGGCTAAGTGGGGGTAAACCGAACGGCTAGTACACATATTTCACCCTACCTCCCTTAGAAACGGCCGCGTGGTGGGGGAGAGCAGCCTCGATCATCCAGTCGTGGCCAGACAGTATGTTGTAATTAATCTGTACACAAGGATACCAGTCAGATGATGGAAGCTTTCCAAGCACTGCTACAGCAAACACAGTAACAACAAAAAGCAGAACAATGACAAGAAGCAGAAAATGACAGGATGAAAAACACAAGCAGGAAAGAGAAGAATGGCAGAAAGCACTAATGCTGGAAACACAAGGATGACAGAAAACACTAATTTTGGAATCTAAAGGATGACAAAAAGAAGAATGTAACCAGCAGGCAGATGAACAGAAGCAGATGCAAGAACATACCACTGCAGAGTTGAGTCTATTACGAGGTGAGACTTAATAACCATATTACTAGAATATCTGACAGAAGAATCGATGTCTACAAAAATATCTGTCATGAAGAACCTTGTCAAATAAAATATCTGAAGTAAAGGAGACTATAGCAACTATAAAAGAGTCAATTGCAAACATGAAAGAGCAAATTAAAAGTGAAGTCAAGTAGTTAATGAAAATACAGCCATGAGTTTCAAAACAAACAGTTGAAGAGAGATCACCAATCGTAAAGGTGGTAAATGATATAGAAAATAAGACAATAGAGAGAGTCACTTTGGCTGCAGTTGGGGGAGTTCATGTCAAAGCCCCAGCACTTGATGGAAGAACTCACTGAATGCCGTATCTTCAGCAACTTGAAGCCACTGCTTGTGCAAATAATTGGATGGAGAAAGACAAGGCAGTTTCACTCGTTCTTGCTTTAAAAGGACCTGCTGCAGAACTAATACAGAAAGTGCCATCTGACAGCCAGAACATCTATGCCGAATTAACAGATGCTCTGAAATTACAGTATGGTGACCAGCATTTGTGCGAAGTGTGCCGTGTTCAACTTAAAGCCAGGCGACAGTGTTCTGGAGAAAGCCTCCAGGAGTTTGAAGCAAATGTTCACCGATTGACAAGACTGGCTTATCCTGAAACATCAAACTTGCGGACGTTGATTTCTCTTCTTACATTTATTGACAGTATCGGAATAGTGAATTATAACAAGTGTTAAGAATGGCACGGCCCATAATAGTTCAGACGCTCATGTTCACACTTTCCGTTTTGAAGCTGCCAAATTGGTGACCTACATTAATAAAAATATATCATCACATTGTAGTCAACCAAAACTGATATCACAGTAACATTATAGCGAACAGAATAAAGAGATGACTCAAGATAAATGGTTTAAGAAGTCAGTTGCACCACAACGATTTGAACGATGGAAAAGAGACAAAAGACCAAAGTTTTATAAATGTGGAAGGTAAACCAATATCATTTACAGTTGACACGGATGCAACAGTATCCACTCTGCGACCACGCTGTGACTGGAAGCCTCCTCGAAGCGTTAGGACAGGCAGACGTACATGTACACTTGGGTCTTCTCGAGTTTAGCCACCAAATGCTCGTTGCAGACATTGTCGATGAAGTGGTTCTTGGCACAAACATTATGAATGCCTACGGATTCATTTTGGACTTACGAGAGAATGTCATCAGGGTTGGCCAAGAGAAGATAAAGCTTTGCATGGCTAAAATGACAGGGTCTGCCACCATTTGATCAAGCAAGTGGCATTGGCCAAAGAAGAAATCGACAGATGTGGTCAAGAAGAACCTTTCCTATTGTGCACACAAATGAAAGAACAACTACCAGAGGAAGTACCAGTTTGTATATCGACAAAGGAAATGATTGGAAAACATACTATGATCATCCAGGAAAGGCTCTTGCTTGTTCATGAGGTAATCACAGTGCCCGGGGGGGGAGAGGGGGGGAAGTTGCTTAAGACGTTCCGCAAAAGGTTGTTGATGAGAACGAAACAGACTGGGACCAACGTATACCACTATTCCTCATGGCCTAAAGGTCATCAGCACACGACACAACGGGCATGACTCCAACAAATTGGTGTTTGGGCGGAAGATTCATCATTCTTGGGACTTGATGTTTGGATCACCTGAGACACAGTTACAAGAGTCGCAGAACTATTCGTCACAATCAGAAAAGCAATTAGAAATGAATTGCCCGATAAGAGGATGGCTGAAGACAGCCGGTGATAAAATGGAACGTCGGTATGACATTCGCAGTAATAGTGTGGGTTTTGAAGAAGGAGATAAGGTTTGGTTGTACAACCCAAAGTGCCGTCATGGTTGCTCACCTAAACTTACAACTAATTGGTTAGTTAAAATAACTAACTGTGAAGAAGAGAATCAACAATGTTGTCTATCCAATCCAACAGGAGGGACGGCATAAATTCAGGGTTCTCCACTTAGATCACTTGGCCAAGTATTACTTCAGAGACGGTTTGCCAGTTCGGGATGAACAGGCTTAAGGAGGGGGCAGTGTAAGGATAGAATGCTCTGGAACAGTCAAGATTGTCGTTCTAGTTTCTCAGCTAGCCAAGCAGGTGGTCTCTGTCAAGGCCATCTACAAAGTACCACTCCAGACTGTTCTAGTGCTTTCTAACTAAGCAAATTATTCTGGCATGATGCCAAAAGAATTGAACATCTGCAGGCTATATATAGGGAACAGCGAACAGCGGGCTTACTTAGTCAGGCCTATTGTTTTTATTCTTCATCCTTGTTATTAAATTATGTATTAAGTATTGGTTATATCCAATATTTATAACAAGGATTAAGAATAAAAACAATAGGCCTACAACTAACAACTGCTCAGAATCCATTAGCAATAGAACAAAAACTAACTTCCTTTCACTGCACTACACAGACGAAAATTCCTTAAAAATAGGAAACATTTTCAAAAAATTTGGCTTCAATCCAGCCTACAAAATTAAAAGGCACAACTTAAACAAGAAAACACAAGTTATGCCAAAAGAAGAAGCCAAAGGCGTTTATATCATTACTTGTAATGCAGGGGAAGAAGTTTGCAATAAGAAGTACATCAGCTATACCGACCGCACCTTTCGTAAAAGGTTCAATGAACATGCTGCCAGAAATCACCATAAACCTTCGTCAGTTGTAGCGCAACACCTAAAAAGCCACCCACAACACAACATCAATTTCAACACCTCATTAGAAGTATTAAGGTATAGCTCGAACAAAGAAGCATCAAAAATATACGAGCAATACCATATTTACAAATACAAACGAAGAGCCGGTGAAAAAACACTGCTTAACAGAAAAGAGGATTATAGGGATTTAGTTACATTTAAAATATTAGATTACCTCGAAGAGTACACACAAAGGTCACGCGTCGGTTTCCGTATGATGTGCGGGCAACAAGTGCTGGCCAGCTTCGACTTTCAAATCGTCCATTTGGATTCGGTTTTCATTGTAATATGAACGTTATTTAAAAAATTTTAAAAAGTGTTGTGTTTTATGTTGCGTGTTATATGTGCATGTGTCGACGACGCTCACTGAGTGGAAATTTTTTATAAATGTTATGTAAGTTTACTAAATGATCCAATTGAAGATGGAACACAATGGTTCCAAAATGCATCTTGGATAAAAAACTAAAAAATCACTGACTGGAATACCTAGAGGTGTACTTGTAAGTACTAAAAAATTCTTTATACATTATTAAAGGTATTCTTTGACTGTTTCATTAAAAAAAAAGTGATAAAATACTCGTACTTCAAAGGAGGGTTGATTTACAAGAACGTGAATAATAAGGAAAACAAATGGGACTGTAAAGTTATTTGAAGATGAAGTTTAAAAGGAGTGTTGTTAACTGGAACTTGAAAGCAGGTTTAGTTTGATAGGAAGTGAAGAGTAAGGAAAACAAAAGGACTGTAAAGTTATTTGAAGATGACGTTTAAAAGGAGTGTAGTTAAGGGAAACAAATAACAGAATGCAGAATAATTCGACCGAATAAATGTAACTGATACGACGATGAATGAATAATTCAATAGAAAACAGAAATGGTAAAAACTCTGTGAATGTATAACTCTCGTGTACTGTTTACTTATCTTCAAAGTCGCAAGTAAAAACTGATCAGTGCAGGCGATCGCTGAGCCTTAGGGTATGGTTGGGAAACGCATTGAATTTAACACTCAGGCAGCAATGAAATTGGTCACACGGACTTTGAAAAAATGCATGGTCGTCAAGTCTGCTGCGTATGCAAGTTCTCCCGCATCGAAATGTAACCTCCTGCATTTTATTTACTTTTTAATACGCACGAGGGTGGTCACATGCACTGTTCAAAGATATTGCTGAATAGCGTTTGTTTATTTACTTGTAACTATGATAATTAATTCTGGTCTCCATGGTGTGTTGACATTTGTATACGGGTCATACATCGACGTTGAATAAACCGCATAATTAAAAGAGCCTACATCATGTGAATGGGGTAGAATATCAATTCCAAGTTAGCAGTGTTTTTAACCAAAATTTGGTCGGAATCGGCGTAATGATGTGGATTTGCATTCAATACAAATAAACAAATTCTCAGACTTGAGTTTCATATATATATATATATATATATAATTAGTAGTAATATTTAATATATTTCATTACTTATTCATTGTATCATCAGAAATCCATATAAACATAAATTTTATAATCGTTTTTAAGACAGTTACAAAATATATTGATGTAGGTATCTGCATTTTCAAATTATGTCAACATAGGTACCCTCAAAAACATCAGGTTCTTTAAGAGTTACTGTGTTATAAGCACTGTATATACACATCACACGTTATGTTTTCCTCAACCATGGCTTTTATTTATTTCAGCAGTAAACTAAAAACCAAAAACCGTTGTCACCTAACCTCACAAATGAAAACACCACGTATTTTTGCTTTGCATTAAGAAATAGGACAATTTACAATTTGTACACTTCTTCTTTTTCACATCGTAATATATCGATACAATTGCATACTAAAAACATCAAAAATGTACTGCAGGAACAGATAAAGGTACAGTTCCAATGCGCTAAATAGCATTTGTTTATTTAATTGTTGCTATAGTAATTAATTATGGTCTCCATGGTAAAGTTGACATCTTTATACATGTCAACAAAAGAGTATAATTAAAAGGGCCTAAATTGTGCAAACGAGATAGAATATCAAATTCCAAGTTAAACCATGTTTTTTGCCTTTTGTCAAAGGTTACCTGTGCAAAATTTGGTGGCAATTGGTGTAACAGTGTGGATTTGTATTCAATATAAATAAATCTTCAGACTTTGAGTGTTATATATATTGTAATATAACAGTATGTGTTACGAGTGTTGATAAGATGAGAAAAATTGTGTACTCGTCTTATTTAATTACGCCCCACTGTTGTAGGCGCCATCTGTAATGTAACAGTGTATTTGTGGGTTTTACTTTATTTGTTTTGAAGAGTTTTGTAGTGTAAATTGACCCCACTTGTGTCAAAACGGATCTTGTTGCCGTAATCGATAGTGTCCTCGAGCACTATATGTTCTTCTTCCATATACTTCGGTCCGTTCGCTGCTCACTCTCCTGTTGATTTAACTGTAAACCTTCTATTTTTCTACAATGACAACTCCTTTTGTCCCAAATAACAATATTTATTTGTATTTTAGTTATTTAGAGAAATGAACAGTCGACTTGTGTCGATACAAAATATTGGTCGGCTCGACTCCACCGCTCAATTCGACTTTTACACTACAAGTTTCAATAAACAAATTATTTATAATAATATTTTAAATCTCAGGGTTTAAGGGTTCTTTGAGACTGTCATTGAATTCAGAGAATACATACAAAAATACAATACATCATAAAGGTAAGTAAAATTTTAAAATCTTAATACTATATTTTATTATTTTTCGTCGCTAGGCAACGAAACTGTATTGGCAAGATGGCCGCTGAAACGGCTAACCTCGTGTTGTTACAAATTATTTTAAAATAAATGTTTTAGTGTTCAACTGTTTTAGGTTTTAAGGTTTTCCTTCGATAAATGATCACTGGTGTCTGTTCTGTAAGTGTGGATAGTGTCTACGATAGTGTTGTGTGATCATACCTGTAGTGCGGCTATTAATCAGGCTTGGCGTCACTTACATAAGTAGTAAACTTTTGTTCGTTGTATGTAGTCAGGATTTTCAGTGTTGTTTCATTTAGTTTTTGGTGTACTTTAATTATTTTCATCTTCTTATCTTCCCCAGTGTTTATAGCTTCTGTTGGTAATTATTTTCTATCGCCAATGGTCCAAAAAACATTACTATTATTTAATTAAAATTTTCTTCATTAGAGCTCATCTGCCCTCTGCAATGGTTAACAATACAATTCTAAATTCCTGCTTTTCCATCAATGGTTTCGTGCTCTCACAATACTGGCCTGTGATTGGTCAAAACTGAGAGTTCATAAGGTCACATGGTCAGTTTACAAGATATAAATGTCCATTTGCCTATAAGAAAAATACTCCTTTTTTATCTTTAAGTCTCCTAAAATTTAAAGTACATCATGTTTTTCTTTATGTAATTGTGAACATTTTGATACTTTATTTTATATAAATTGTTTATTATAAAGGGTGGTTTCCCACCTTACAAAATTTCTAACTTTGGGCCTACACTCTTAGTTTACTGATAATATTTCTTTTATGTTGAATTTGTGGCTTAGGGCATTAGTGGTCTTCTAATATTATTTTATAATTTACATTTACTATTGCTTAATCTCTGATGCTGAACCCTTTTTCTGTTTTTAACTATTTACTAAACGAGTCTGGACCCTTAACATTATTTGAACAATGGTTGCAATAAAATCCTTTAACATATTATTTAATATATTGCCTCTATGGCCTAGTTTACAATTATAAAATGATAAATAATATACTTAATGTTAAACTAATAATTTAATAAGAACAATGACTTGCTAAGAACATGGTTTATGGACGTTACTCATAAGCCATGGCATAAAATATAACCATCTTAACTCCATTATAAACTCCCATCACAACTCTCTATTAATATGGTTCTTGGGTTTTCTTTTTACATAAAAGTACTTAACCCACACCTTTTCCATTTCCCCTCACTGACACTTTTAGTTTGGGAATATCACTTGTACATCACTATATAATATCAGGGATCACTAACTTTATTCCCCACTCTTTCACGTTTACTTAATTACACAAAGGTTTGTATGTATATTATATACTTACTATAATACATTTTAATTAGTTATTTTATTATTTGCATTGTATTTTTTCTCTTATCATTTATATTGGACAGTCTTTTTTTCTGTAACTACAGGTTGTTTTTATTTTTATTTGGTTTATGTGGATAGCATAGGCGACTTTGCCTACTACCATACCTACTGAATTGATTCGTTTTGGTTTTGGGACAGGGCTACTATTCTGTCGCATTACAGTATATATATATATATATATATATATATATATATATATATATTGTAACGTACTGCTTATGGAGAGGTTTTGTAGAGTTATTTTATATGCCCCACGTTGTATGCGTCAATTCTGTAACGTCTTGCTCTTCTGTTGATTTATGAGAGTTAATAGCGAAAACTTTGTATGTGGCTTATTGGGTGTTTGTCTTATTTAATTAAGCTCCCAATATTGTTATGCGCCAATCTTGTAACGTCTCGGTTTGAGATATTAAAGTTTCCGCCTCTCCGCAGTCGCCACTTATGAATTATAATAACTGACGTTTTTAAAAAAAAATAAATAAAGGATTTTTTAATGTGTTACTCAATCTAAATAGAAATCGAGAGTGTGTGATTTGGGGTCAAGGAGGGAAGTTGTTCAGCCTTATGAAGAAGAGAGAGTAAGTACCAATTATTTACACTCGGTTTAGACGATTTCGGATTTTTTTTCAAATTGTTCGCTGTGATTTAAATCAGCTGATTGTGAGATAAGTTTCTACGCTTAGTTCAACCAGCCTACTCTGTAGCAAAATTTGATCCGATGTGTTGATTTCTTCTGTTTTTTGTGCTGAAATCTATTGCAACTACCCACTACAAAAATTATAACACACTTTATTATTCAAGATTATTTTTCAATAATATTATTTATTTATATTATTGGTTTTTGTTTCCTGCCACCAAAATACAAGTATCACAATTGATCTTTCCTTAAATAAAACATAATCTCGACTTCACAGAGGAAACATGGAATTGTCTAAAGAGAAAAACATATATGGTTTTGTTTACCAAATTTTACACTATTTTAAAAAAACATCAATTAATATATAATTCTTAATAATTCCCCAGGGTTCAGGGTAAGTTCTTTTTGTTACGAGAGTGTCAGAAATGGATAATTACTAAGCTTTACAAATACCGAAAAAATATTAAATAAATTTGTTTATTTTTTCGTGTAGTATGTAGTTCCAGGAATGTCCGTAAGAGAGCAGCGTGCCTTTGTTTACTTAAAAAAAAAATGTGATTAAATGACTATTTTGTGTTCTATATCAACGTTCGGAATGCGTTTTCTTCTTGAACTATTAAACGAAATGTTTATATTACCTCGCTCCGTATGGTTCGTAGTGGAATGAAGCTTTTTCTCTGGTGAGGTCCGTCTTGCGTTATAATTTCCTTACCGTCTGGCGCATTTTCGATCGTCAACTAGAACTATGGCGAAACCAGGTTGAATCATCAGAAGGTTTTCTTTCACTGTTTATTAAGGAGTATAACCATTTAATTTTGATAAATCATGGATGATTATATAGTGGTCATGTTGCTTGTTAATTTTGTATTAATTTTCACTCCTCCAAAGTTCCAAAAAGGTTATTTTTATTATAATTGTAGTAGCATCATTTCTTCAACTCTATGGTTTTATTTCAAAATTATTATTAACAATACTTGTTATTTCCGTCACTCTTAGTAACCCATCGTATTTTTATTATACAGGCAGTTTGTAATTATTATAAATTTATATTTTATTTACCGAAAAATAATTCTTTTCCATTCCGGTTTCTTTACCAATTTGGTTTACATAATAAGTTTTTGTTCCTTTTCTTATGACCTTGTATATAAATATTTGATAATTTTATTATCTTTAAATAAATTTATATATATTTTTTATTAGTCTCTCATAGTATTCCTACACTGCACTACTTCCTGCTGCCATCTCCCTCATAGTATTATTTTAATTTTTTATTATCCTTTGATATTTTAAAGTTTTTATGTTTTTTAAAACTAACCCTGGGTTATCCTATATTATAACACAAATATTTGAAAAATATAATATTAACTTAGGTATAACAATTGGTTGTCCATACAATCTAAATATTACAAAAAATAAATAAAATACAAAATCAGTTAGTATTATTATAGTCCACTCTCATAGTTTTACAATGCCCAAACCCACAGCACAACTCTGCAATAAGTTACCTTCACTTTCACTTCTTTACCTCAATGGGTACACTATAACGCACTTTGCACCGTATATCACTCGAATTGTTTATCACGTTTAGTGATATACTTTAATTTAGAGCTAGTTACAGGTTACCCATTTCTGACCTTTATATTATCATGAGTTAATTTATTGGGACCGGGTTATGTAACGTTACAATATATATATATATAAGGATGAAAGTAGGACATGTGACATGAACATAATTTTCAGGTAGAGCCTCTTTTTTTTGTACCACACTTTCTGTTCGCTACTCTGAATATATTTTTTGCTGAAAATTAAATTTGGAGCTCAAAATCATTTTTTTCAACAGTTTCACTTCAAATTATTTCATGAAATATATTAAATTTAGTGTCAAAAACTGCTATGTCCGTTTTTGATAGCAATTCAGTCATATGTCCACTTTTGAAAGCAACAGTTAGTCACTTGTCCGTTTTTGTTTGTTACACATGTTTCAGAGTTACTATCAAAAACAGGACATGTGACTGAAAAAGGCAAACTATCTTTTTTGTAATATAAAACTTTTAACTCATTTTTATTTTTTTAATATTTAATTGACAACTGTTTTTTAACTTTTAAAAAATTAAATTACTAAAACCAAACTAACTTGAGAGTTATTACATAATGTGTATATTGTTATAACTGATATAAGTAAATTGATGTGGAAGAAAGAACTTAAGAGTATTATTTCAGACTATTATTTTTATTTCAAAATTAAACAGATTCGCTTTTAAAACAAAATAAAGTACAACAATGGAATTTTTAAAAATAGTACAGTCTACTGATAAAACTTTTTTTTAACATTTAACAAATGTAAAAAATCACAAATAACATAATGTGAGGTTACTATTTTATTGATATTACAAAATGTTTTAATTAATACTAATATTAATCTTACATAAATCCCTTTAAACAAATTTATAAAAAATTCTGCTTTAAAACAAAAACCTCTATTCTTAAAAAACTAAACTAACATAGGTACAGTAAAAGAATATCAATAAGTTTCAAAAATCAATATTAACAGACTACAGTGGTTTTTTCTTCAGATTATTGCTAGGCCTACTTTTTTAAATTTAAAATTACTAATGATACAAAAACTTCTATTCTTCAAAAATAAAATGGAAATAAAATAAAAAGCATTATTTTATAAAAATGCATAAAAGACTACGGTGCTTTTTAAAGTTATATTTCACAAAGGAAACATTATTAAAATTATTTCATCCCAAAATGCATTATGTTTACATTAACTGAATAAAATATATTGAAATTTTTGCTGAAGGTCTTTGATTTAAGTATTAGAACCAGTAATAATTAGGCAAGAGTTTATGCAGTACAGTACTTTGTTCACTTCCACAAGCTATGTTGAGCAATTCTTCAGGATCATCAGGTTCAAATGTTGGTGCTAGACAATCACATTCCAAGTAATTTACATCTTCATTACTGGCCTCGTTTTCCTCAATTACTGCCTTGTACCATCGAAGATCATCTTGTTCTTCCCACATTTCTCCAAAGTGTTTCATAAGAAGTGATTTGACATCCTTTACCTTCTCTTTCTTCGATGAAACACCAATGCGAGTTGTTCAGGGGTCATATTTCGGAGATCTTCACCTGGTTTAATGATTGACCTTTCAGATCCTGTTTCACTGTTATAGGCAATCTCCACTTTGACTACCACATTGCCTTTTCTAGTTTTTCTAAGAATTACTTTTCTGCACTTTGAAATTTTGAAATGCAAAGCACTAGCTTTCTTCATAAGAGTTTCAACTTTTTTCCAGCTAAATGGGAACCAGTCCTTGCCAATCTCATGCAGAGTGCCATACTGAGAAAACTCATGATGATAATAAATGGGTTTTATAATGGTTTTCTTCTTCTTTAAAACCTTTTCAATGAGTCCAAAGACCCTATCGGATGGAAGAAATGAATGGCCGGTTATTGGGTAAACTAGTTCAATCTTTTTTTATTGGGTCAGGAGAGTCGTTTGCCAGCCATGAAGCACACATTCCAATAATAATTATATTTTTATTTTGGCCACCAGACGAATACTCGAATAACCTTCTAGCACTGCAGTCTTCAACTCATTGTATATGATGGAAGCTACCTCATTTGAGGACTTCCGAGCCTCATTTTCAGTCCATGAATAAATTTTACATTGTTACAATTCAGTGAGTCAGTAGACAGTCCTCTCACCACTGATAAGTTGTAACAGTAAAATTGTCTAGAGTAGTAAGCCGCGTGATCACTTACTTTAGGGAGAACTAGGTTCTTTGGCAATCAAAGGAGAGGAGAAAACAGTCATTGTCTTTTATCTTTAGATGTTGAAAGAAACAATTAGCTTGTTTCTTATGAATTACCTTCCGTATCTTAAGTGCTTCCTTTTTTTCTAGGTTCAGTTCTAGTTTGATTTTTTGATCAAGCTGGAGGTAAGTACTACACTCGTCAACTGCAGGATTTGAAAATCCAGTGTTAAATTTTGTATTGAACACCCTCCTGAAAAAAGACTCCTTCACCTTCAGATCATTAGCGGACTCTAAATTGTAATTTTCCCAAAGCTTTTGTACACTTATTTCTGAAGATAAGTAGACCCTTTGGCTCTTCCCCCTCCCATGATGTGACTCACAGGCCTTCAATGTTTTGATAAATTCAATGACTTCAATCCTTTTCCTTTTGAAAAGTGTTTCTTGTGGTTAACCCCATGGGTTTAAACAGGAACTAGAGCATTATCTTTTTTAAACCTTTGGAATACTTCAATCATTCTATGTTTTGTTATCTGAAGAGCTTTTAGGAATGTATCCTTGCAGACAAGTAGATGATTTCCTGCCTGATTGGTGATTGTGTATTCAAATGAATTTGATTTAGAACATGGTGAGTCAAGACTTGTTACTTTGCGTTTTGGTGGTGAAGACCTACAAAATTTTAATAAAAAATCATCTTGCTTACTCTTTTCTGGTACTGCGTAGAAAGCAGCATGAAACTCTTTTACGTCTTTCATAGAAATAAGAGTGCATTGAAATCCTTTTCTATGTTGACATGTCGGGTAAACGGCACTATTTTTAGCAGACTACCTGAAATAAAAAAGAAGAGCAATATAAGTTAGTGTAAGAAAAATGGTATGTATTTTAATAAAATTAATAAAATGTACACTAACTTGACTGAAAATGTTTTACTGTAGTTGTAAACAATACAATTTTTTAAATACAAAACAAATTTACGTTATGAAAAAAAAATAGAAGGCAAAAATACTAAAAGCTGCACTAATAATGAACGTAAACATAAATAAGGAACAGTTCAGGAGGTTATGTTAGTGCCTTAAAATTTGGTTTCATTTTTAATGGCTGGAGACCAAAACTCATGAAAAGCATTGTTTAATGGCATTACAATATCTTTTATTTTGGTATTACAATATCCAGAACTTTCAGAAAGCAAATTTCAATTAATAAACATAAGTTAAAAATAATCTTTTCAGATAGAGGTTATACTCACTTTTTCCATTTTTCAAAAGCTCTTTTCCAGATACTTCTGTATACATATTTTTTACTAGATTAGTAAAATTAACTGAAAATAACTTTTTTTATAAGGAACAATCACAGAACAACCAAGACACACCCTTTCAAGCAAAGAAGCTAGATGCCATGACAGTTTTAGGAGGTCACATGACCAAACAGTGGTATTTCATTGCTCTATAGGCATATATCTGAGTTTGATGCAAACGAGTTACATGTCTGTGTTTGAAAGTAACTAACATCTTTAAACTTAAAAAAATGATGTTTCTGTCTGTTTTTGAAACTAACTAACTCTACCATTGAATTCAGCGTAAAAAATACTATAAGAATCGATTGTTACTTAAAAATGACCCAGGGAGCATACGTCCATCTTTGAAACTGGGGTCCTCATATATAGTAAATAAACAAAACATGATATAAATAAACGAAATATGAATACATATTTGTATATAGTGTAAATACAAAAATTCAAATACAGTAATTATGCATTTGTGTACAAATAATTAATGTTTATTGAACTGACGTAAATATTATTTTAATTAAAATACCACAAGTTAAACTTCTTATTTTTTAAATAATAAATATTTAAATGGTATTTTATATATATTTGCAATATTTAAAATAATTATTGAAATTTAATATTTTGTCAGGCACCCATTTAGCAGAAAGATTTTTTTGTGTTTGTGTTAATTTCTTTTATCTTAACTGTTTTTATATTATTCATGTGTGACTTATAATTTGTGTAATATGTCTTTGTGCTTTGTAAACAGCTTCTTACAAAAGGGGATATTTAAACGTATATTTCGTTTTCAATATTTAATCTTTTCAAATAAATCAGTGATTTTTTTAAATATATAGGCTATCTAAGTAGTTAATTCAAGTCACAAAAATCTTTCTCATCTCAACTAACAACATGATTCATCTCATCTCATGATTTTATTGAGCAACCACTAATATTGAACATACACAAAAGCACTAACGTGAACAACGTAACACACAAAAGCATACAACCTAGCCAGTAATTAATATACTACAGCTGTATTCAGCGCACACACACACACCATTTTCTATATACGTAAATAAAAGTTTCTTGCAGCAATTATATAATATTTTGATATTATTCAATATAGTTTCTTCTGCAAGTTGTATATTATGTTTTTATCATTTCAATACTGACACACATTTCACTGAAATACATCAGTATCATCAGAGGTATATAAATAAATTGACAACAATCGAAATAATTCTACATTGAATTTATGTATATAAATTAATGTTAATATAGATTATTAAACTTTCACTTGTGAAACTTACTTTGTTTCCTCCCGTACGCATTTCGACATGATGTGCGCCTTTATCAAACCATCCAACGCAACACAAACGTGCGGCATTCAACCACATGCTCCATAGACTAACAAAAATACCATTAAGTAAACAGGATTATAACGATGAACTCAACACAATCAAATATATAGCAATAAAAAACGGCTACAACCCTAATTTAATAAACAAACTACACAAACACATCATAAACAAAAACAACAAAACAATAAATACCAACAACACACAACAAAATAAATACATCACACTCACATACCATAACTCCAACACACACAAAATTGCCAACACATTCAGGAAACACAAGTACAAAATAGCATACAGAACAAACAGTACCATCAAAAAACACATCAATGATACAAACACGGACATAGACAAATACAACAAAACAGGTGTTTACAAATTAAACTGTAATTATTGTAATAGTTTCTATATAGGCCAGACGGGAAGATCTTTTTCATCACGTTACTCTGAACACCTAAAAGCTCTATCCAGCAACAATATACATTCCGCGTTTGCCACACACATACACACAAAAAACCACAGCTACACCAACATAGATACTAATCTTGAGATATTACACTACTTACCCAAAAGTCGAAAACTTAACACAGCAGAACAATATGAAATATACAATCACTACACAACACAACCAAACAGCATACTTAACGACCAATTACACTATAAATCACACACACTCTTTGACACAATTATACATAAAACAAACAATAATTCGGATCCCCGCACCAATTCCTTCCACCACACACCACCCCCACTCAACCTACCAAATAAAACCGTTACAAGTTACTGGCAGTCTGTCTCACACCGCTGATGAAGGCGCACATCACACCGAAACGCATACGGGAGGAAACAAAGTAAGTTTCACAAGTGAAAGTTAAATAATCTATATTAATTTAGTGCTGTGAAAAAAGAAGATGAACTATAAAAACAACTATAAATTAATGATACACAATCTTTGAATTGCATATATATATATTGTAATGTAACAAAATAGGAAGACTAAATACATGTAAAAACTCAAAAATAAAAAAAAACCTATAAAATTAATTGAAACTAAAACAACAATAAATGACAATGAAGTACAATGCATTTAGTAAATGGAGTAATGTACCATAATAAAATATATAAAAAAAATGTATATAAGATTAAATGATAAGAGTGCAGTGATAACAAGCATAAACCAGTGAATAATAATGAGTGATAATCAATCAAACAGGGTTGAGAAAATTAGTGTCAGTGTTTAGGTGAGTTGATAAATCATCACCATAAAATCACCACAAATATGTGGTGAAAGCTCATAGCAAACTAAGTGTTTTACAAACAACGATCACAGATAAAGTGATAATATTACGTGTATGAATAACAAAGTTAATAATAATTGTTTATGTTCCCAATTCCTTACTACTATAGAAACAGGGCTATATTTAAGTGAAAGGGCAACCGTTAATTATCATACAAAAAGAATGATCAATAAATAAAACACAGCAAAATGGGCTGAAAGGAGACATGGTTACTATGTGTTGAACCATATAGATTAATTGGAAAAAAAAGTTTAGTTATGCAAATGTTCATTAGGATCATAGCCACATGGGCATGACAGTAAGTTAATATAAATATCGGTATGGAGAACCATACATGACTTTCATATTACTTCCATATTCCTTAAGGAAATGCCATTAATGTTAATATAGATTATTAAACTTTCACTTGTGAAACTTACTTTGTTTCCTCCCGTACACGTTTCGACGTGATGTGCGCCTTTATCAAACCATCCAACGCAACACAAACATGCGGCATTCAACCATATGCTCCATAGACTAACAAAAAAAATCCATGGTGATGTCAAAAAAAATCGTGTTCGAGTTTATTGCAGATTCTGATTGTACTACACTCAAAACATGAAAAAAAGTCGTTTTTCGAAAAGTGTCTGTGTGTCTGTCTGTCTGTAGATTTTTTTTCTATGGCAAACGATAACAGCCGCAAATTCAAACAGAATCAAATAATTTTTTGCATACAGCCCTGATTTGCAGAGTACTCATGACCTATTGTTTTTGGTGAAGATCGGTTGAGGGAAAGGGGTAGTTTACCTGCAATGGTTTTTTTTTATCAAGGGTAAAACACGACCCCACCGACAGATACCAAAACACAGTAAAACAACTAGTCAACAAAGCCAAACACATAATAACACATAAACAAAAGCCCTACATGAAACAAATCCGACCATCAGCACCTACCCTCCAAGCGCTTCCGAAAATCTATAAAGAAGACATTACGATCCGCCCCATTATCAACTACCGTAATGCCCCTGCACACAAACTCGCAAAATATCTAGACAAAATTACTAGACAACACACACAAATAGACAACAACATTGCAGTAAAAACAACACTGACCTAGTAACAAAAATAAAAGACATACACATCCCCCATAATGCCACATTAGCCTCCTTTGACATTAAAAACCTGTACACAAACATCCCCACCTCTGAAACAATCACCATCCTACAAAACAAACTCAAACAGAACAACACACCAGACGAACTTATCAACGAAATAACAGAAACTCTGAACATTATCACAAAACAAAACTACTTTACTTATAACAATAAATACTACACACAAAACGATGGCTTACCCATGGGCTCCCCCCATATCCAGCATTCTAGCAGAAGTCTTCCTCCAACACTGAGAAAAAACAAAAATACTCACAAACAATGACAGACACTCACATAAAATACTATATTGGCACAGATACGTTGATGACATTCTATTACTATACAGGGGAAACAAAAGACAATGTGAACAGTTACTAACGCAAATAAACAAAATACATAAAAACATAACCTTTACTGCCGAATACGAACACAACAATACCATAAACTTCTTAGACCTCTCCATCACAAAACTAGAACACAGGCACAAATTCAGTATATACAGAAAACCAACCACAACTGACACACTAATACACAACACCTCCAATCACCCAATACAACACAAACTAGCTGCTTTCAGAACCATGATACATAGACTTAACAACATCCACTTAGATGAAAAAGACTACAAAGACGAACTAAACACGATAAAATATCTAGCAGAATCTAACGGATATGACAGAACAATAGTCAGTAAACTCCTACACAAAACACAAATTAAACAACAGACAAAGACAGAAAACAACAAATTCATAACACTAACATACATCAACAAACAAACTGAAAAAAATAGCCCACAAATTCAAAAAAGCAGGATACAGAATCGTTTACAAAACTACTAACAAAACAGAACACACACTATCAAAACACACGCACAAAGCACAAAACAAATTCGATCTACCCGGTGTTGACAAGCTAAATTGCTCAAATTGCAATAAATTCTACATAGGCCAGACAGGAAGTAGCTTCAAACAGAGATACATTGAACACACAAAGGCACTCCACTCCACTACAGAATCTACCTTTGCAAACCACCTCATTGAAGCAAACCACACATATAAAAACATCGACAATAACATGAACATTCTACACGTACACACAAAAGGCCGAAAACTAGACACTCTAGAACAATTAGAAATCTACAAACACACAAAAACAAATAAAAACAACATCCTAAACGAACAGACACAATTAAAATCGCACGCATTATTCGAACACAACTCACCCAACACACACAGCATCGATCTTTCGAAAATCTATCCCGTCGCCAACAACAAGACGGACAGCGCTACCTATGGCAGCCTCTGAAGAAGCCTTTTAAAGGAGAAAACCGGTTTAGGCTATAAGGTAAAACTTTATGATTTTACTTATAAAAAACTTAGTGTTCTGAGTCGTTAATACAATAGTGATATTTAGAACAGTAAAGTACTTGAAAATTCATATAAACTTTTTCAAACAATGGTAATTGTTAAAAATAAAATAATTTTGTTGCCAGGCAATAAAATTATAATTTTTTCATTTTAATGTAAATCATGTATGAGAGAAAATATATATGCCATCGTTCGTGGCAGGCAAGCATATCTCAGTTATGTAATGTTTACGTTTCCATTTTATTATTATGACTACCGTAATAAAAAGGCAGAGAAGACACACACACACACACACACACACACACACACACACACACACACAAAATTCACGTTATTTCTGGCCTCATTCATGTTTATTTTCTTACATTTACACGCTTTCTAAATGGAAAGTGCCGAAACCCATACCAACATAACGCGTGCAAGCCGAAAAAGTGTCCAGCGTGGATAGCGATTTGCTTCCTGTGGATCGCTGGGTAGTGTAACTGCACGTGTTTACAGAGGAACGATTCATAGACAGACTTTTCGTCTTTAGGGAATGAACCCTCTGCAAGATGCTGAGGGTCCATGAGTGACTTCGGAGCACTCCTTCTTTTCCGCGTGTTTGTTCTGTGAAACGTACACTGTAGATTCGCAGCTTTACTCTAAGCAATGCTCAATAGGAAATGTTGAAAATTTTTGTCCACGGTGTACCCTCATACACACTAAACCTGCTCTGATGTTTTAATTACGGACATCATAATATTAAAACTTTGGAAACTTGAGCACTACTTAATGGAGATCAATCATTAACTTATACAAGCCGTTAATTTTATGCATATTTTTTTATAAACTTATATATGTGTACAACGTTATCGGCAACAAAGAAGTAGTTTTTGTTAAAATTCCTTCCCGGGATATTTGACCGTAGTCCAATGTTTTCTACAAAACCAGACGTTTCGGCAATGCCATCGACTTCCATCATCAGTGAAAATCGAGTGCGATAACGTGAGGTGGTATACGTTAGTGACCACAGTACTGTGGTTAAGGCTGAAGCAGTAAGTAGAAAGAAGTAGTTTCTATGGTAATATTTCATTTCGAAAATGATTTTAAATATAAATCTTAGAATATGGAAGTCATGTATGGTTCTCCATACCGATATTTTTATTAAACTTCACTAAATAGTTTGAACATTAAATTGCCCGCAATTATTTTGAATACGAACAACGTTAGCCTATAACACTCAACACTAAACATGCGAACGAAAATGAATGACGCAAACGAACGAACAAATCTTTCTAACGAATTGTAGTCAGATTGACCAACAGTTCATCGGGAAATTCAAAATAACCGTACATGTTATCAGAAAATATCAAACTTTTTTGTATTTGTAAAAAACCGGGACATTTTAGCGTCCCGAAATGATTTGTCGGGACACCAGGACAAAGGTTAACAATCCGTGACTGTCCCGGGAAAACCGGGACGTATGGGATCCCTGCCTTAAACTGCTTAATGTAACAGAAATGTATTTGTTGACAACTTTAGTGATGACAGTAAGTTAATATAATAATATATCTTTTGTTTGTTAAAATAAGAATACATCTTTTGTTTGTTAAAATAAGGTTATAGGAATGTAATTAAGAGTATAGCTTAAATAATTTACCAGAAGGTAACAAAGTAATAAAAAACAATACAGTTGGTAAAGTTAAATCAGTATACCAAGCAATAGGCCAATACTAGTGTTTTAGGATTGGTCATATAACTAATTATGGTAAACTGCAGAAATAAGAAAATGTTATGGTATGTTAAACAGTATTTAAAGTTGTTGAAAGTTAATTTAAATGTTGAAAATTTGTTAGAATACCAATCATGGAAACATGGCATGAATTTAAATGTTTATAAAGTTTGTTAATGAAGAAATAGAATAAGGGTATAATAAATTTTAATACAATGTAGTAGAATTACAGAGAAAATTTGTAATTAATCATAAGGCTTTAAATTAACAGGACAAATAATGATTGTAAAAGAACAAAACAAGGAATTAAAAAAACAACAGGGCCTAGGCAGATGTTAAACATTAAAAGTAGTATCAAAATGAGTTAACAGAAAGTCAAACCACTGTGAATAATGAAAGTAAGCCAGAATTGTTAAATAGATTTTCTTTTTTTATAGGAATCATAATGTAGTAATTACAGTAGTTTAAGGAATTATAACATGATTTGGTGAAAGTCAAATGACTAAATGGCCTACAAAACATGATTTTGTAAATCACAAAAAATACTTATTAGGTCACACACACAGGTCATATCAGGTATCAAATTGTTTGTAATAAAATAAGGAAAACCATTATGTAAATTAAAATAAGTAAAATTAGGTAATAGTTAGGGAGTAATTTATACTGGAAGGTGAAAAAACCATTTATTTGAAATAATACTAGTCACGTGACCCAGAGTTCAGCTGAACTGACCAATGAGGAATTAGCAAAATTTGGTCAAGACCGTTTGAAAGAGTAAGAAAATGAGTTAATTGATTGTTAGACTTAAATGGGAGCAGGTCAACTCTGGAGTGAAGAACAAAAAGTTCAACCAAGTATCAATTCCGAGTGTGTCAAAAAAGAAGAACTAATTATATAAACCAAGACATTAAAAAATGAAGATAATATAAATCAAAAAGCATAAAATAAGAAAAGAACAAGTAATAAGTAAAGTATAAAATAAAAATAAAGTGAAATTGTTTCAACTAAATATGGTAAGAATAACCTTATTCTAAAGACACTATTAACGACCACATAACACCAAGAATAACTTCACAGACACTTTTAAACAACATCACAGTGAAAGAAAAAGAATAAATAACTATTATTACAGTGAACACTTAAAACAAATTCATTTATTTAAATGAAAAAATAGAGGAAAAACATTCATATTAATCGAGGTAGAACGCAATCGGCCATCTTTAAAACAGTTTGTCATCATTTCAAACAAGGCCAAACGACGCCATGTTTATGAACTCTGGTTAAACGAATTAAATAACTATTAATTTATATTTTCAAACAAAATCAACTATTTATGTATTATGTAACGTGACCTACGGTAGCACAAGGTTTACAAGAATAAATAATTGAAGAAAAGCTGTATAATAAAAATTATTAAATAGGAAATGATAGAACAACACCACTAACTGATTTTGACATAGACAAGGACAATGACGATGACGAGACCCAATAGATTGGAAAAGGTGATCCAGAGAAAATAGTTAAAGTCACAATATAACAATACCCAAGGGTTAATAAGAATCATAGATATAAAAGTACAAAATTAAGTAAGAAAATAAATAGTATGTAATCTGTATGAAATGTAAAAAGAAAATGAAATGTAAGAACAGATATACTGATAATATATAGAAAGAGTGGTAATAAGTAAACTATCAAAAGACAATATTATAAAATAAACTCAAATAACAATAATTAAGTAGGAAAGTGGTGATAATTAATAAACCCTGATAGGACCCAGTGATAATAAATGAACTACATAAAAACACTAGGCAATAAAGTGAAGTGTAGTCAGGAATAAAGAAATAACTTGTAATAATAGCCTAATAGCCTATAAGTAATAACTGGATCCAAATATAATAAATGAACTGAATAAATTATAAGGGACAGTTATAAGTAGACATGGGCCTTGTTTAATGAAATAAGAAAATGTTGTTATATAATATATAACCATGTTTGTTAGAAGCAAACCACTAATAATTAAAATTATCTTGTTGTTGCATCCTCTTCGTTCAACATTTTAAATTACACTAATAATTGTTTTCCATTATGTTAAGGACGTTTTTTAGCATAGAATAAGGATGATAAGGGATCCATTGTTTTATTGTTAATGAATAAAGTTTATAAATTTTATTAACCACTGTTAAAAATAAGGATAAAAGGCTAATATGTTATGCTGAATACAGTAAAGGGAGTTAGACACTATATTCTATAAGTGAGATTATAAGGAAATACTAGTACACATCTAATGTTCATTTTTATTATATTTTTCTTTGGTTGTAATTAACCCAAATGTTATTATGTTGAATATTATATTTAACAGAACCGTTTAAAAACATGTAAGACTTTAGATACACTTACTTACTTACTAGCCAACTTGGCTGTTGGGCCATTAGGCGGCGCGCTGACCAGTAGAGACGTGAGAGCCTTGGCGTACCATCTTCGTCTTGGACTTGCGTGTCTGAGATCAAGGCTGGACATGCAATTAGGTAATCCGCATTCATGGAAGTGTATCCACAGAGAACACATTCAGGAGACGACAACACGCCAATGCGGTGCAGGTGGGAGGCCAGGTAGTCATGACCGGTTGTAGTTCTAAAAAGAGCAACACTAGTTGCTCGGGGTAGAGTTCTGTTGATAGGGCCGTCCGTAACCAATGTTGCCCATCTTTTTCCCACACAGGCTCTTAATTGTTTTTCTTTTAGCCATAGGCTTATTGAGGAGTTTATTCTTGCTTTCGCGGATGCATATGAGCTGGGCGTCTCCGGCTGAGGTAGTGCTGCGCCCATTTTGGCGAGGATGTCGGCTTTTTCATTTCCCATGATGTTGACATGGCTGGGTACCCATTGCAGTTCAATCTGCCAGCCTAATTGTACAAGGTTCTGCAGTTCTCGCCTACATTCAATTGTCAGGGAGCAGTTTGTATCACCATTTGAGGTCACGTTTTGAATCGCTGCAGTCGAATCTATGAGGAAGACGGCTTTGTTAGGTGGTGAGATCTTGGCAAGCTCGATAGATGCTGCCTTTATGGCTGCTACCTCTCCGTCATAGTTGCTTAGCCAGCCTCCTACAGCGAGGTGGCCTTCAAATAGAGAGCTGTAGAACCCAGCCCCTGTTGCCCCTGTAGATGGTATAGAGGATCCGTCTGTGTAGATTCGTATCCACTGCTCAGCGGGAAAATGTTTTTGTACAGTGTGTAAGGCTGCTTGACGAAGCTCGGCTTCATTCGACTCTGTTTTTGTCTTATTATGGTCGAAGAGTTTCAGGTTAGCATTTGGGAGTTGGCTAAAGAATTCACGGTGATGTATAAATGGTGCTGCCTCATTTGGTTTTATGTCATATTTGCGTTGGAGTTCTTCATAGATCGCAATCGGGCATTTCTGAGTTTTCAGCCTTTCTGTCGCTGTTTTATAGTTATTCCACCGTTGTTGGTAGGCTCTTTTACATCTCTCCCAGGATATGAGGCACAGCTTTTCCCGTCTTACTTGGATAGGTTCGACTTGCAGTTGTGACTCCATGGCAAGTATAGGAGTTGATTTCGGCGCACCAGTTATCGTTCTAAGGGCTGCATTTTGGACCAAGTGAAGTTTCTGGCATGCTGCATTGGAGGCAGTAATAGTTGCTTCTGCGCCATATTCCAATAGCGGCCGAATGTAGTTCTTATATGCAGTTGTCAGAACATCTTGATTTGCTCCCCATGTAGTCGCAGTGAGTCGTTTAAGTAGCCGGCAGCACCTAGACGCACTGTTCGTGGACTGTTCTATATGGTGCTTCCACGTCATTCTGGTGTCTATATTAACACCCAGGTATTTAGACATGTTCACCTCTTCGAGTTCCGATCCACAGTAGCGCAGATTGACCGTAGGCCACCTTGTTGATAGAGAGAAAAGTTGGTATGTCGTCTTGGTGGTATTTACCATCATGGCATTTAGTTTGGCCCACTCTTCTAGTTTAACAAGTGCACTATTAATAGTTGCTTCAAGACCCATGATATGGCTGCTAGTTGCCCAGATGATAAGGTCATCGGCATACAGGAGCGCTTGTACTCCCGGCACACAGCGAACAGCCATCAGAATGTCATTGACCATAAGGTTAAATAGGCTGCAGCTGATAACGGCACCTTGGGGTAGCCCTTGGCATTGAATTCGGTACTCTGAAAGGCAATCATTATAGCGGACACAAATTTGTCTTTGACTCAGGAAGGACGCTATCCAGTTAAGAAGGTTACCTGCGACGCCACTCAAAGCAAGTTTGTGAAGCAACATGGGTCTCCAGACTGTGTCGTACGCGTTTTTTAGGTCAACCATTACTGCCAGGGAGGACATTTTCTTGTGGTACCCATCCTTAACACTTTGTGCAAAGTAGACGACTTGGTCCATGGTGCATCGGTGCGCTCGGAAACCTGCTTGGCATTCATCAATAACCGCATTCATTTCAAAGAACTGGTTCAGACGCCGCACGACCATTCTTTCGGCAACCTTGCAGCAAGCACTTGTTAATGTGATGGGGCGGTAGCCCTCAGGTGTATCACTTGGCTTTCCTTTCTTGGTAATAGGTATAATCTCCCCTTTCCTCCATTGCTGGGGGACGCGTGTTTTCCGCCTTAGATTAATGAGATTGAGCAAGGCTAGTTTCGCTGTGTTACCAAGATTTTTTAGGAGCTCTGGGTAGATTGCATCGGCTCCTGCTGCCTTCTTGCCCTTTGTGTTTGATAGTGCAAATTCAAGTTCGGAGAGGCTAAAATCGCTTAGGCAAATTTTTTGTTCGGTTTTGTTGAGGCATTGCATTAGAGGTTTTTTATTCAGGTGTCTGTGTTCGTTTCTTGTCTTTCGGGTTCAGCTTATATTTGCGTAGTACTTGCAAAAGGTGTTAGCTATTTTTTTGGGATCTGTGATAAGATTGAGTCCGTTTTTGAAAGGTTGTTGTCCTCTGGCTTCAGTGTCATTATTTAGCCTTGAGACAAAACGGTGTGCTTTTGCTCCATCGCGCTGGAAATCCAGCTCTGATAGGAAGGTTTTGAAGGCCGATCTTTTAGATTGCTTAATTTCTTTACGTAGTATGGCCTGGGATTTTCGGAGTTGGATACAGTCAGATAGTTCTTTAGATTTCTCTGCTTTCCTTCTCAGAGAGTCTCTTGTTTTCTTGAGGGATGAAAGTCTTTTATTCCAGAACGGTCGAAAACCCTTTACTTGACCCCTTGGTACACATAATAGAGCAGATTTCAGTATAGCATCGTTCAGGGACTCTATAGCTGTTTCAGGTGATTTCCAATTTATTTCGTGTGGTATAATATCGTTTGTTATCTTGCCATATTCGCTCCAGTCGGCTTTTCTAAAGTTCTACCGGGGGGCACGTTTGTTAATGTATGTGGCTTTTCCTGTTGCATATTTGATGAGAATGGAGCGGTGTCCACAGCCTCCTGCGTCATCCATCAAGTGAACTTTTGTCTTCTGTGTGATGTTAGGGTGCGTAAGGACGAGATCTGGTCGGGAAGTCTGTCCAGCAAATGACAGGAAGGTTGGTGGCGTGTCTTTCAGGTCAAGAAAATTTTTGTCGATGAAAAGTTCTATGCGTCTTCCTGCGGGTGTTAACCTGTCATATCCCCATCTCGGTGATTGGCTGTTAAAATCACCTATGATTATGCTATTTGCTTGGATCATTGATTCAATTGCATCAAGGGATGGAATATTGCCAGGAGGGTTGTATAATCCTATGACTGTGAAATGTTTGTTATTTTTCCATATATGGGCTAGAATTATTTCCACTTTGTCATCATCTTGCATCTCATGGATTATCTCAAATTTAGAGCAGAGATTATTTTTAATTCCAACAATTATCCCCGAGGCGACTTGTCGTGATCGAGGTAAAATATTGCTGCAGTATCCGGTAGTTTGGTAAAATTCAGAGAATTCAGTCGCAGCGCCTGCTTCTACTATAACATATAGATCCACATCAATTTGGCAGATGCTTCGTTTAAATTGTAAACATTTATCGTTGCTAAGACCTCCGGCATTCCAATACAGGATACTTAGGTCCGTGTCAAGGCCCTGAAAAGGGCCATTGGTGTTTTTGGCAAGGTTCTTTTGTATCATTTTGATCAGCGTGATTTAGGCGAACCTTTGTTGATCGTTTAGTTTATGCAGGGGGCACCACGTGCAGGCATCAACTTCACCCCCCAGACTTTAGATACAGGCATGGGCCTAAAAGATTTATTAAGTAATTATGTTATGTTATATGATGATTAAAAATAATCAAATGTTATGATTTAGTTACAGTTGTTACAGTAATTATGTTTAGCAGCATTTAAATATTAACAAAAAATGACTATGAACAGTTGTAATGAGTATAGGGGAGGTGAATTATGAACTCTAGGCATTAGGCCTATAACTGGTAACCAGAAATTTGTGAAACTTAAGACAAAACAATAACCATTGATAAAATAAAGTATATAATCTGTTTAGGTTTCGTAATAATAGTGTAGGACACAAAACTGGATATAAAATAATTAGTTTAAAGGTAATTTACAAAAGAAAACCAAATAAAAATGTATGGATCTGTTATAATTTGAAAAAAGGTAACCTTGTGAGATCAAAATAATTTGTAAACAAAAAGCAAACTAATGGTGTTATTATATTTAAGATTACAGGTAGTATAAGGGAGTTATAATAGTTTAAAGATTTTTAATAATTTTGTATAGAAAAACGTTAGTTTTATATAACAATGTTGTAAATTATCAACCATTGGGAGTTAGTGTTTGGAAGAGAGAAACCATAGTAACGAGTAAATAAATTGTAGCATTCCATTATTAGATCTTGATGAGTACAGACATATTAAACCGCAAGGAGTAAAGAAAAGAATTAATTAACCAAAATTTATCAGAATGAATGATGAAAATATTAAACTAAACTACATAAGTAACACTAACACTGAAATGAATTAAAAATTACCAGAAGAAATTAAATTATCCATGAGGAATTGCTGAGGAATCCCAAGTGACGGAATACGAACCATTGGAAGGAAGAAAATATCTCAAACTCATAAATGAATGACGGAATCTTCAATAACAAGGAAGACTGCTGAAAAATAAACACCTTAACCAAATAACTAAGAAAATCGAAGAATTGAATTAACAGAAACACCCAAGAAAGGACAATCAGCAGTATTTGTGAGAAATATTACCCGGATAGAAGAGACAGGGGATTGTTAAGTATATTTTAAGTTACGATTCATCAGTAACACACAAGAAAACCAAACAATAAGTGAAAATACACCTTCAACATCATTTATCACTTTTTAACAAACACTTGAACTTTCTTTTATTAAATGAACACCTCAGATTGAAGCACAATCTCAATCTAACATTAATTCCGTAAGTGAATATATTTTAAAACGTAAAATTTACTAAACTCAAATAACCTCCAAACGCTAAATCCAGTAGCTATAGTTTACCACTGTAATTATAAGTATATCACATGTTCTATGTTATTTATATGGTATTTGTAAAATTTTGTACTTTTATTAGTCCTGTTAACAACATTTTCTGTAGTCACAAGAACTTCGACCTGAGATTATAAGTAAACGAAAAAATCAACTCCATAACGCTAGTCTCGATACCTGACTGGACAGAATAGCCAACCGCTAATAATTTATTAAACATGCCGGCGCAAAATAAGATTTATAATTAGAAGGAAGAAATTGTAATAAGAAAAACCAATTGATAATTGTTAATAAAACATAATAGGAACATTGAACTGTATGTTGGATTTTATTTAACTAATCTTTAAAAATTGAGTACTCACTTATCAAAAATTAAACTTTACTATTTTGGTTTACTAAGAAGAGTTGGCAAGTTGAGGCAGAAAATACGAATTTGAACGGCCAAACTGGTGAGTAGACACACTCTCCATTCGTAAGTAAAATAACGAGCAAAGGTCTCGTATCGTTACAAATAGTAAGTAAGATTCATAATTATTTGTAAGTATTGTACTTCTAAAACGCATTTCTGACTTTTGGTAGTAGTTAAAAAAGAACCTGAAAATTAATATAATAAGAATTAGTAAAAAATAAACTTTGTGAAAATCGATCCGAGGTAAAGAGTCGATCCGGAAATGACACTTTCGACTCGAGAATCTTATAATAAAATAAAAAGAATTAATTACTACTGAATTGAGTTTTATTTGGTAAATAAATTTAGTTAAAAGGATTTTAGGTATCAAAGGAATGAAGAACACACGTTGATGATTGGAACTCTTCGAGAAAGAGTGAACAAAAAGATAACCTATATTCTACAATAGCGTGGAACGAAAATGGCCTTTTTTTAATTTTTTTTTTTTAGTTTTGTAATAGTGGGGAAAAGTTGCCTTTTAGGTTTAAAAAGAAGAAAAAAAAATTTGGTTGCTATACTACAACATCTTGAGGTGCCGCAAAGAGCTTAAAGTTTGTAAAACAATTTTAAAAATTGAACAATTATAAACTTTGATAAATTATTTTTTATGGTTTTCTCGTACATATAATGTTACAAAAGATAGTTGTAAATACATATATAAGCATTAGAATTGAAAAAATTATTAATTATAAAATATAATAATAATAAAAAAATAATTTTTAATGTCAAAAAGTTTGTATTTTTGCTAACTTTGAAACTTTTGCGAACATTTTGGTTGTTACAAATAGTAGTAAATAAGGTTGAAATAAAAGCTCGTCAAATCAATTACATATTTTTTTTATTAGAGCACACGTAAAAAAATATCATAATACACTTTTAAAGACATTGAAAGTTCATTTTTTATGATTTAAAAAACCCTTAATAATTACAAATGTTACAGATGCAAAATGTTTGTTTCTACTTCATTGACACATTAAACTGTTTTTTTGTATCAAATTTTGGCATGTTCTCACGTGAGTCAATTTTTGTTCTTATATATCCTTCTCTTGCGATTGAACCACAGACATTTTGAGCCAATTCGGTCACCAGTTTCACAGCTCTTTCCACTGCTTGCGTGTGACAAGGAAGCCGGGGAAAGTCGATAAGCGGGTCCACTTTACTATTTGGTTGAGCTTCAGATGTCTTCCGTATAAAGTCTTTGAGAGAGTCAATGGAAACATGTTTTACCAAGGGGGGGGTTCAGTTACGTCATTTTCAGCCCATGAGATCATGTCGATGTAATCCTTTGCGTCAAAGTTTATCTTTGGAACTTTAAACTTCCTGACTCCGCCTCTACTTTCTGTTCTTGCTTTTAAAACACTATATCAAGTTCTCTTACATTTTTGCGCTCATCACATAGCATGGACAAAAGGAGATTTTCTGCAGCAGCAAAGTACCCATTTCTTTGAATAACCGGGTCTAGAACGTTCTTGAAATCATCAGAGAGATAGCGTGAATATGAGATAAGCTTAAACAGATGTTTGGAACCATAAGTACATGAAAGTTTTAACTTAATGTTAAACCACACAGGTGCATACACTTTCACAATGTACTCAGCCAGAGTCTTAAGGTTTTCAGTTGGATTTTCAGTTGCCACATACAATCTAAGTATACAGTTTGCTAATGTAAGCCACCTGGGGTGAGCAAGTTTTCCAGGGTTTCTTAAAGATAAATCTAGTGAGCAATTTCCACTTGATACAGCGATACACATATCCAATAAATACTTCTGATCTGTACTTAAATCATTTATGTTCTCCAAAAGAGGAAGGTTATTTTCAATTGGTAAGAAAGTAACCACAGGAAGATTAGCACAGTTTTCCAGCTGCTGACCTATTTCGCCTTTAAACTCATTGGGTCCCTTCGTTTTACCATCTAATGACAAAAAAGATGTCGCAAAGGTAGCTCATTTCCTGTTTTTATCTTTCTATTCATATTAAAACGCCTATTTGAAACTTTTTATTGCATAATCGAGACACGTAAAATTCTTTGAAAAAGTTACAAAAAGTGTGTTTTTATAAAACTTTACCACTCTTGCGGCACCTCAAGACATAATCCAAAAAGTTAAAAAAAATTGTGTCTTTTTTTATATAAAAACTGATTTTTTGACATTATTTGAAATAAAAAAAAATTTGTTTGACAACTTCTTAAAAAAACTTAAAAATGTAGCGAAAATTGCAATTTTATGAAAATTTATCGTCCTTGCGGCACCTCAAGACGTGCTCCAATATTTTTCATATTTTTTTTTTATCTTATCTACACCAAAAGGCAACTTTTCCGCGCTATTACAAATTAAAAATCCAAACTTGATTTTTTTGTTCCACCCTATTCTACAAGTCGATTCCACAATCGAACCAAACTTCCTCAAAACATTTCTTTAAAATAAAATTTTACCGAACTGATGGAAACCAAATAAGCTTTGAATAATAATTTTTAACAGTTTAATCCCGAATTAATTAATTCGGACAACGAAGATAAAACAAAATTAAAGTAAAATACGAGTAATTCATAAATAAATAATTAAAATACTTAAAAAAAATTAATTTTTAAATAAAATATATTTTTTTCAATAAATACTATAACACTATCTTTTGATAATGAAAGAAGGAAAGTAGTCTTCACGTTACAGAACGACGCTCCAACGCGGGGCATAAAACATCAATAAGAGTACATCACGTTACAGAACGACGCTCCAACACGAGGCTTAACAAGGTAAAAGATTACAGAAGGATTTAAAGCAAGGATTACAATAGTGTTCACGTTACAATATATATAGGCCTATATATTGCAACAATACAGTACATATACTTGCATATTTGCCCAGGGCGGTGTGTCTACAAAATATTTAGCATAGAAAATATATGATGAACAGTTTTTAACAATATTATGCAGGCTAAGAATTGTCAGAAAGCGTACACCTGCCCCGTGAGTGAATATAGCGCTTGTGTGTTTGTGTGTGTGAACGCAAGTTGCTACGACAGGCAAAAGTCTACGATGGGGTGATGTGTATGAATTATTGTTTTGTCTGTAATCAGGTTTTAACCGGATAAAAATAAACTAATTAATACGTTTTAAACCTGTGAACAAAGACTTACCCCAATTATAAAGACACCATTACATTAAGGAATTTTTAACGAATATAGTGATATAAAAATATTGCAGGAATGTGGAAAATAAAGACGCTAGGTAATTTAATGTTAATTACTAGTGTAATTAAATAGTAATTAATAAGTGCGTTATATGTGTGTGACCAGAAAAAAAATTACGCAAATGATGATATCGCTCGTGCTGCGAGTCTGTTTAGGAAATCGCGAAAATGAACCAAAAAGTGATTTGTAATTAAAAGGACGCTTTGCACGATGTGACAACAGGTCGAAAACAGTCCTGGACTTGTCAGATTGCCATCCAGTATAAATACCACCGGCAATTTTGGGGCGGTCTCAGACTCAAGATATCTTCAAGAAATTTTAAGATTTAATACTTTCGGAATATAATATTCAATAGCTACGTTATCAATCTTCGGTAAGGATTTATACCTTAGAAGCCAGCTTCCTTTTAAAATACCTTTTGAAAACTGCACATCTGCCCTTGGCACGTACCACACTTGCACATCTGCCGTCGGCTCGGAACTCGGGGAGTATGCACACGCAACTCGGCTAAGCATGTGATCTAGCAAAATGGAGCGTTCAGTGCACAATAAACTTAACACGTTGTAATTGTGTTTCTTGTTTTTGCCATTTGTGTCAATTTATTATTATGAATATTTTAAAAATGTCTTTCATTTTGTGTTTTTAATAACAATCATGCATAAAGAGTGAAATTTTTTGTGACTTTAATTTTTCTCAAGAAAAAGAACAATTGTTCCGTAAGTTGTGTCTTCCGAGCTTGCGCCGTAACCAATGGCATTATTTGATCAAGATACGCTATGTAAGACTGAAAAATCTAAAATATATGATTTGTGCCAAAATGACAAAATCGAGTTTGACCATTGCAAATGTACTTTCTTCCTCGATGTATTGTGGCATGCTTCTTCATGGCGTGCCTTGGAATAAAAATGATCAGTTTAACGACATATTCTACTCCTACGTAGCTTATATTAAAAAACACTTCAAATCTAATAATGTCACTGTGGTTTTTGATGGCTACAAAAATAATTTGAATAACATAAAAGGCGTTGAACAAACACGTCGCGCCAATAAAACTTATGCCCTGACATTATTTTTGATGTGGAACTGTATAGTACGGTACAACAGGATACTTTGCTCTCAAAAAAGCAGAATAAAATTCGTTTCATTACATATTTAATAGAATATTTAAGAAATGCTCACATTACAGTCATACAAGCAGAAAATAATGCTGACTTATTAATTGTAAAGACAGCTTCACAAATTACCAATAAAATACTCGTTATGGTCGCTGACGACTCATATATTTTGGTTCTTCTATCAGCATTAATCTCGGAAGAACGGGAAATGTATATGTTGAAATTACAAAAAAATGGAACTCCGCCTACTAGTTATTCACAGAACAGTCTCAATTAATTACCCTTTTGCAAGAAATGTATATTATTTCTTCATGCAGCAACCAGTTACAATACCTGTTTTTTTTTTTTTTTTGGAAAGGGCAAGATAAGTATTTTTAATAAATTTGAAAAAAATAACATGAGACTTTTTAAAAAATGATTGAAAACTTCTATAAAAAAAAATCAATTGAAAGAATGTATCTTCGAAAGTGGAGTAAAGTTCATTTCTTTCCTATACAATAGACCAACGGGAGTAACATTAGATGACTACAGGCACATCTGCTTTAAAAATCTGTGTTTAAACAAGGTACGAAGAAAAATGAAAATGAAACTCTTGCAAAATACATAAAACTGGAATCTTTGCCTCCAACTTCAGATGCCATAATATATCATTTTTATAGAGTGTATCTACAAGTACAAAAGTGGATGTCTAACGATTTACCTGCAGAAGATTGGGGATGGAAAACCGGACAAATCCTTACCCCATTTCAAATGTCTAAACCAGCAGCCACAAAAAACTTAATTCAAAAGATATTTTGTAACTGTAAAAAAGATTGCACATCAAAACAGTGTTCCTGCAAAACTATTGGGTTTTTATGTACGGACATTTGTGGTAGTTGCACAAGTGAAAAATGCAAAAATTTTGAAAATAATTGTGTAATTTAAAACGAAGCAGAAGACAGTATTGTGAATCCATCATTGCCAGAGGAAATAAGTGATGAAAATGAGAATGAAAATACAAACCTAGATATTGAATCTGATGTCAACTAACTTTGAGGGGAAGAATTCTAGCTTTAATTATAAAATAAATTTAATTAATTTTAATGATTAAATAAAAATGTTTTTGTAAACTTTAATTGATAGGTAATAAGATTCAAAAGGTTTCAAATCCAAAGATTTAATTTTTTTTAAATTCCCAACGATACCCTTCATTTTCTCTTTTAATGTTCACATTTTCTAGCCTGGACGGTTGCACCCTCTATAATTTTACATTTTATTTTACGATTCTATTAACCTTTATTACTTTATAATAATCATTCAAGAAATTAAAATTAAATTTGTCGATTAAATTTACATTACACTTGTTAAAAAACAAAAACGACAAAAAACGTTATTTTTTATATTCGCCATATTTTTTGACATTTGGTATGTATGACAGCGGTGAACTTATTTTTTTATTGTAGCAGGACATGTAGGGATGATGTCCTCAAATTTTCAGCCGTCTACTATTTTTTTTTTTTATCTAAGGCTTATTTTCGAGCTAATTTGACTGGACTATATGAACAGTAAAGACTTAAAGTTTTAATTATAATCACGGTACATAAATTTAAATGGTAGTTAAAGAAAATAATTAAATTTAACAAGAAAATATAAAATTACTAATCTTTTGTTGTATGTTAAAAATTTGGGTGTGTCAGTAGAAATAAATAATAGGTTGGAAGTAAATGTTATATTTTTTTTATTGTTTATAGAATTGAGAATGCTCAAGAGGACCAAACCTTTTGACCTGGTTTAGTGTGGTGTATGTAAAGCAGACTACAGTGTGAAGTGTTGTGTATGTGTATGTTTTCACCATTAGAGTAATCTGAGGGATACCAGTGGGTAAACCCAGTAAATAGACATTTAGTTTTAAGATATTGATAGAGTCAAATTGCTCGTTAATCTATCTAAGATTAGTTGCAATGTAAAATTAATAATAATAAAAAAAAATGTTTATAGCAACAATTAGTTTTATTCTTAAGATTTAATATTATTTTTGTTTGTAAATGAGTTGCTATTAGTATTTAAAATTTGAGTCAAAGTCAGACACACGGAAATAAAAAATGTTTAGATAATTTGTTTAACATGTCTGTTAACTTCTAAGATTATATGGGTGTTTATTTTTATATGTCATGAACAGCATAGAAGGTTATATTGCATTTTTTGTAAACTTATAAAAGAGAATATTTTTTTTTTTTTATAATTCGAAATTTTAATATTTTCATATTTTCGATTAATACTAATAAATCATAGAATGATTATTTTGAAACGGTTTTAATTAATTATTTCATGTCATCAACATCTCACTCCTCTTTGAAAATTATTTTATTATTGTGCAACTACATATACTTGACGCAACGAGAATAAAAAAATCCTGCGACCTGGGCAGAGTAATACACTTCATAGTTGCGTTGAGTACATGGTAATGTATTTGTGTAATTTTTTATAATACTTGTAACATTGCAATATTATTATTATTTTAGTACATTTAATATTTATAATGAATTTACCTCAAGATATTTTTTTCCTTATTAGGAACATGTTTTGGGTACCATCTTGTACCCATCCTCAGCCTTCCAGTTTTTGTGTCTCGTGAAATACATATGTGTTGGTTGACTATAATTATTGTGGCTTCCTGTTGGCTTCTGGTACTTCAAATTGGTTTTATTGTGTGTGATTGTGGTGTATGCAGGCCCGTATTTTGGATGTATAACGCCCCTGTGCAGTCATTAATTTTATGCTCCCTATTCCCTGAGCTAAACTTCAGTGTCGCTATTCATTTACAGACTATGGACAATAAATTGTTTAATTACTTACTTAAATTTTAAACTGTATTATAGACAGTATTTAAACTTAACTGAATACACAATATATGAAACAAAGGTGCAAGTTAAACATTTATACATTATTCTGAAGACGATATATGGTAAACACATAGAAAATAATCACTACAGTTTAATAACCTCAGTTAAAAATATCACTGAAACATCCAATTTGGTCAGTCAGACGTATATGGTAGAAACACTGCAATTTGATACTAACCATTTTGTGATACTTACCGAACTTAGAGAAATGACTTTCTTCTGACTTTTGCATTTGCAAATGCATTTATCACTTCCTCAAAATCCAGACTGACAGTGATGTCTGATTCTATGGCGAGCACTCCAAGACTGACCAGTCGTTCTGGATTCTGTGCTGTCCGTAGATAGTTCTTGATTCGTTTTAAAACTGAAAATGACCTTTCAGCAGAACAGTTTGTTGCTGGAGTACAGTTGTAGATCTTGAGTGCAGTGTACACATTTGGGTAGACATCACTAATTTTCTTCAAAGCCAACATTCTGCAGAGAAATGGAAGAGACGATAATTTGTTACCATCTTTTGTCTTCATAGATAACAGATAGCTTTTCAAATGGATGCATTCTTCACCAAAGCTGCTTTCTATGTTGGAATCATAAATGGCTCGAAGTTTCTCTGCAGCATCATAAATTTGAGGAGCTTCTAGTTTGGTGATATTTGAGAGAAATGAAAATATTAAATTATATTCTTTGTAGACATTAACTCTCTTCTGTAACTCAGTCTGGAGAGTTTGTATGATCTTGGAATATGAAATTTCCATTCGTCTCCAGATCTTGTCATGTTCCAAGTCATCTGATCCTAGTTCTTCTTCAGGACTTTCTGGTTCCGGTTCTGATTCAGATGATTCATCAAAAAATCGCCTACGTTTAATTTGACGTTTTGGTCTTGAAATCTCAACAGCTGAAGAAGAAGGAACTGATTCCAGACTCCTGATCTGATTTAAGTTTCTTTTCAGCTGAATCTCTGTGATTGGGGAAACAGGTCTGAAGCTCAGTTAAATACACTGTAAGAGAGTCGTACATTTCAATAACAGTGGAAATGTCCATTTCCTGAGCTTGCAATTTTTTCATGACTTTGCCAAATTGTTGAAGAATAGAACCCCACACTGATGTCATGAATGCTACCTCAATGCTATTTAATTTCCTAAGAAGACCCTCAGCTTGACATCTACCTTTACCCGTTTCATTTTCTGAAATAGTTCTTAATGCAGAAACCACTGCTTTCCAATCTGCATCCAAGCTCTTGCAAGCATCCTCACATGCACACCATCGAGTTGTTGACAGTGATTTCAATGTCATGGTTACAGAATCAAAAAATGTTTCCAAGATATTCCATCTCCCTGTAGAATCTGCAAAGTAATTATATAAACTTTGCAATAACTCAAAAAACCGTACTGCAGCAATACAGCAGTTCACAGCTTGTGAACCAACTAGATTCAGTGATTGAGCTGCACATGGAATGAAGAAAACAAGAGGATTTCTTTCCTTGAGTCTTGCTTGCAAGCCAGAATATATTCCAGACATGTTGGCCGCATTGTCATATGATTGACCTCTACAGTTATCAACTTTCAGACCATGTTGTTCTAAAGAATTCATTAGTGCTTCAAAAAGCTTTTCTCCAGTATGGCCTGTACTTTTCATAAAACACAGAAATCTTTCAACTGAGAGCCCACAATCAGTTACATATCTAACAACTACACTTAACTGGTCATTATGAGATAAATCTGGCGTAGCATCTACTATGACTGAAAAATATTTAGAAGAAATAACTTCATTGCCTATTTTTTCACTCACTGACTTTCCCATAAGATGTATTAATTCTTCATAAGTTGCTGGTGACAAGTATGATGTAGATCCTTTTCCAGGATTACCGAACCGTGCAATATGGTCAGCCAGAAAAGAATCGTACTCTGCAATTAATTCCAAACACATCATGAAATTTCCATTTTTCACAGAGTCAAACTTCTCTTCGTCTCCACGAAATGCTAAACCCCTAGAAGCTAGTTTTTTAACTACAGAAACAACTCTTTTTAGTACATTTCTCCAATATGTAACTTCATGTTCATGCTGGCTGAGCAATCTTTTGTCAATTCTGTTCATCTCATTTCCTCTACTTTTCAATTTTAACAAGCAGTCTCTGTGAGAAGCAGAATTTTCATGTTCGGCTATTCTTATGCCAGCATGGCTCCAATCATTGAAACCAGATGTTGCAAACTGAGATGTACCACCGAATAATTTGCATGGGGAACAGAACAGTGATCCTTGGCTGGGAGAATAAACAAGATATTCACGGTTCATAATTTCCCCATTTACTAAAATCCTATGGAATAGTTTCTTGCTGCAAAACCATTGTGTTCCATCAGCATATCGCCGCGAAGACTGTGAAAAGTCAGCGTCTTTGTTTTGATTAATACCATTTTTTATCAAATAATCCCGAGTGTGGTCAGTGTTTTCCCAATAGAATGGATCATTACTAGGAATAGACACTGCAAAATCCACTTCTGTAGAGAGCGTAGCTTGTTCCTGTACTTCGAGATTTTCGACTTCCACATTGTCCTTTACTGTTTTCCACTATAATGTTTTTCACCCGAATTTTCAGGCCTACACTGTTCACTTTTGTTTTCACCACTGAAATATGAGTCCAGTCGAGGTATTTTCTGCAAAATTTTACTCTCCCTCTGTCTTTTTTCCTCAGCTTTCTTGCGATATGCAGCACCACTTAAGGGGACCCGGTATAGCCTATCTTCCCCATGTTAATATAATGTACCTTCTCAAAAACCCTGTACGTTAGAGAGTTAATGTTTTCTTTATTTCAAATTATTATTCCTTGGACACATTTTAACGTAGGGATTTTTTTGAAAAAATAATTTTTTACAAATTTTTAAAAATATGTCTACAAAAAAACCTTTTTTGCTAGCCGTTTTTATAACAAAACTCAGATGATTTTTAAAATATTACAAAAAGGCTGTGTTAAAGTTTGAAGCAATTGTTGAGTAATATGGATACCAAATTTCAGGCTTCTAACTAGTCGAGAAGATGAGAAAAGGTACATTTTATATTACAAAATGTATGTTTTCGGCAAAACGCATTTAAAGTTAAAAAATAAAATATTTTTAAAAAAAGTCTTGAAAACTACCTTAAAACAATCCAGCTCCATACTCTGGGTTATCTGGGTCTTCCATGCTATCTGCCAGTCTCTTCTTAGCTTGTCTTCTTGACTGCCTTGCCTTTTTCTCATACTCGGATACATTCCTTTCAGCATTCCTAAGTCGCTCTCTGTCAATCTGCAGCATTGCCTTCTTTGTGTTGATGCCGACACTCATCCCAAACTGTTTCAGTACCCTACACCTTGTAATGTTCCCCTCATTAAAACATCCAACTGCATCGTACACTCCCACCATAAATGCAGATAATCCAACAAAAACTGTTTTGGGGAGCCTGGACCATACCACACTATTCATGCTCTCATTAGGATTTTGAGTCCTTCCGTGCGTGCATGTTTTCAGTAGCTTAAATTAGCAAGATCTCTTATAACAGGTTTGATTGCAACATAACAGCTGCAGGGAGACTATGGTTATGATGGTAATGCTCACCTTTAACTTCAGCTTTTCTGAATTTGCACCAGCTTTCTTCACCGGGTGGGCACAGACCATGTTGCGGTTCATCATCTGTTGAGCACATGTGAAAATACATTGCCCATACTGCCCTTTTCATGTTTTCTACATTGTTGGAATGTCTTCTGATTGCTAAGCCATAATAGTTTTGAATTTTGTCGATGATGGCATCAGTTAATCTGTTTTTTCCTGATAATGGCTTTCCGTCTGCTAGTTTTATGCCTTTTAGTGATGTTTTCAAACGCCTCAATCGAGTACCCATCCGTTTCTGTATATGTCCAATGCACTCTAATTTTCTGATTTCAATATCATTTCCATATACTTTTAATTCATTTACTTTAGAATCTCCATCTCCTAAATATTCTAAGTATCTCACATTATACTTTTCTTCTGAACGCTGATAGATTGATATAGCACCTGCCACCTCCATTCCGCCACTCACACCTTGATAATTAGCAGTACACATTTCGTCATGATTATCTTTACTTTTGCACCTGCAATGTTTTGTAAGGACTTGTATATCTAATATTTTACCAGTATATACACTTGTCGTACTGACGATGCCGTTTAGAGATGTGTGGCCTCTCTTCTGCCATGACCCGTCAAAAGCTACACGTAAATCACGGCTACCATTGTTTGCTTCTACAGATTCTTCAACAGCACGTCTCATACTTAATTCAGCAATGTCTTTTGTAGCTTGAGCTACGATTTTATTATATTTTGTAAATCTAGAAGGAGGAGTCGGTAAATTCAAAATTCCACATAATGATTGGGCAGCTGCGCTTCCCTTCCCTACTGCTCTCAATCCATATGCCAATCGCATGTTACATTCAAATAGTACACCCTTCTCATTTAGTCCATGCTCAGAATCAGGGTCAACATGTTTATTACTTACAGCTTTTGAAGTAAAAAAAGGCAACACTGTAATCACAAGTATCACAATATAAGATAATTTCAGTAGCCAACCCAATACGATTTTGAGTCTTTAGTTGTAGTCCTACTTGACTACAATGTTTGCATGCGACATATACATTCAAAATATTATAAAGTATATTCAAATCAATCAGCTCATAACCTAACTTTTCAGTACAATCAACTTCATCATACAATTCATTCAACCCACTCAATTTCCTTGCAGATGCACTTTCCGCTCTTCCATCGCCACTTTCTGGTAAATCAACTGTTACTTTTCCTTCAATTTTGGATTTACACACATTCTTTCTCTTCTTAAAAACACTTGGTACATTTGGTCTTGGCATTATCACAAAATCGTGAAGACAACACAAGTACAAAACGTAAAAAGTGAGTATTTATAACCTATAGTCACAATTCACAACTAAAACAAACAAACAGCTACTTATATAGAATAAGTCTATATGTTTATAACCTAGAACATTAGCCACAACTCACAACAATACAATATATAACCATCTGACAGCAACAGCTGATGTTTCCAAGCTATTTCACAGTACACAGAGTGTGTAGGCACAGCTGTTGCAAAGAGATATAAAATACTAGGCAGAGTTTCACAAAAAAATTTGTTTCACCTTGAAAGAAAATTCAAACAATCATGTGTCACACATCATTTTAGAGAGAAAATTCCAGAGAATGTTTTAAAATTAAAAACAAAAATAATTTTTTTTGTGGATTTTTGCCCTATCGGGTCCCCTTAACCTAGATCGCCCATCCATACCGTCCCTAAGCTATTATATCTTAACGGAAAAACCTATAGAAATACTGTTTTGTAGAACATTTAAAACTGAATAATTCACTGTCAACAGTTAAAATACTCGGCGTATCGTATAAAATGCCTTGATTTAGAAAATTAATAACAAGTTGGAACCACGTGGAACGATGAAACGGCAACTTAACTCTGAACTAATAACAACATACACACCAAAGAATATGCACACTACTGCATCCGCGTAGGTGTACGAGCCACGAGACTTGAGTCTGCAGACTGACAGCGTGAAGCCACTCGGGCAACTTCGTTACTGTCATCCACCGCTATTGTCTACTCTCTCGTCAACCCACACTCCACACTTAACGTGTATAATGAAATCCACGTATTTTTATCCAAATCGGGCGTTTCCTGTGTGCATAGTGGATGAATTGAATATTAAAATGAATATTGATTGTGGTCACAGTTAAATATTAAAACATAATATAGAAGTAATTTAACCATATCGTTGTACTCCATTTATTACCGTGAATTGTAGTTTTTGTTTTAACCTTTGTTTCCTCCAGAAACAAACACAATTTCACTGGCTCCCCAGATAAATATGAACCTTTTGACTACATCGTCGCATTAGTATATGAAATATACGTTTATTAAGAAAACTTATTTTATACTGTTTTGCCGGTTTTTAAGTTCAGTTTTTTGTACTTACAATGTTGGTTTTGATATACAGGTTGTCCCGGGAGGACAGGGAAATAATTTTGAGAAATGGTTCTATAGTGTAAAAGAAGAAAAAAAGTTCATATAAACATATGTCCGGAAACGCTTTGTAAGCGAGTTACGGCTAGCGAAAGATTTCGCCCGGGTTTCGGTTCCCCCGGGTAAATGAAGACTTTCTGAAATTCTGGAAGGGGTACATTTTTACACACTTTTTTTAGGTTAGAAGTACAATAACTTTGTTAAATGACTAATAAATGCATAAAAGTTAAAAACAAAACTTGTAAAGAATTTAATTCTGAGAAAAATGGTGTAAATAAAGTCAATAAAAATCAACAAAAAATTCCAATTGTTGTCAATTTTCCAAAATTTGTTTTTAGGCAAAGATTTTTCTGTTTTACGTCGGATATCATGAAACTTATGGGAGATACAGTTGTGCGACCTGTTTTATTCGATTTTTCAGGTCAAAAACCATAAGAAACAACAGAATTCGCCCCTTCCCAGAATTTCAGAAAGTCTTCATTTACCCGGGGGAGCCGAAACCCGGGCGAAATCTTTCGCTAGCCGTAACTCGCTTACAAAGCGTTTCCGGACATATGTTTATATGAACTTTTCTTCTTCTTTTACACTATAGAACCATTTCTCAAATTATTTCCCTCTCCTCCAGGGACACCCTGTATATTGCTGTAATCAGTTGCTTGCGGTAAAACTCCTCTTTACCTGTGCACTAACTTCGCAGGTTGGTTTCGTATTTATCTGGAGTCAATTTAATCAATTATTTTTGTTTCTGGAGTGATAAACACTGAAACAAAATATACGATTCAGGGTAATAATAGGTATGTAAGAAATGGTATGATATGAATTTATTCTCAATTGTGTTTATTATTTATCTTCGAGAATTATATAATTACCTTTATAACATAGGAAGTTAAAATTTGTACAGTTGTTCTAATAATAACATTTGTCTGCTAGAATTATAAAAATGTTTTAAAAACTGACCGAGGATATCCCTGACCGAAATAAAAAAGGTTTTTATTTAAAAAATGTAGAAAATTATAAATTTTGTAAATTTATAAATTTATTATTCTAGTGCCATAACAATCTGAAAGTGTGATGATTAACCTGTACAAATTTCAAGTCTAGCACAAAATAGATGCTGAGAAAATGGCATTTTAACGTATACGGTTCCCACCCCCCTTAAATTGACAAGACTCCTTCGAAATGTTATACGAACTTCACATCGAACACTTACAGCGCGTGTACCTAATAAAAACTGTTACGCTAAAAATAAAATGACAAAACTTTAAAATGAAACATCGAAATGCTTACAGGACATGTATAGATAGGTTAGACACGAATACACACAGAAACTTGAATACACGAAAAATTTACTCTTGAGTTTACGTATTTGAAGCCGTGAACTTAATAAAATTATTGTGTTAAAATAAATACACAAACTTTAACCAAACGTTTACCAAACTCACATCTGACAACAGAATATAGGCGGGCATAGATGAGAACGAAGGTAGCCAAAGTTGCCCGAATGGCTTCACGGGCTTCACGCGTATTCGTACTCTGTGCTTCACGCTGTCAATCTGCAGAATCAAGTGCCACGAGTGTCTAGTCAGAGTAATTTCAATATAGGTGCTGCCATCTCGAAGAGAAGTGGTGCACTAATAGTACCATACTACTTTAATGCCAGAGCCAGAACGCTAATCTACTTCGGGCTTTATAATGATATGAAGCGATGTTTTTTTTTAACCAGCTATATTTTGCCGCCCTCAAAATTTTGCCGCCCTGTGCACCTGCACATGTTCCACATGCCTAAATGTATGTGTTAGTTTTTTGTGTATTTTCGATGTTGAGTGCTTTGAATATTGTGTCATGTTTTGTATTGATTTGTATTTGGTCAGGTATTAGTTTGTTTTGTGTTTTATGTTTGTATAGTTGTAAATTTTCCCAAATGTTCATTATGGTGCCTTTGTGTGGTATATATTTTATTAGTGTCACACTGGTTATGTCTGGGAATTCATGTCCTGTGTTTATTGCATGTGTGGCTATTCCCACACACACCGAGACAGACAGACTCAGTTCCTGCTGTATAATTCTTTTGTAGCGTTGAAAGCTGCCTCATGTTTCTCTTCCCATCTCCATTTGGTGTTCTTCCTTAGCAGTTCCAGCAGCGGTTCTATGGTTTTTGAATATTCCGGTGTGAAACGGCGAAAATATCCAGTCAACCCAAAGGACACCCTTATATCTTTCGCTTTTGTTGGATTTGGAAATTCCGTAATGGCCTGAATTTTCTCCGGGTCAGTACTAACACCATCCGCAGAAATAACATGCCCCAGGAACTTTATTTGTGATTTTCCAAATTCGCATTTTTCTAAGTTGAGCGCAAGGTTTGCATCTCGTAACTTGCGGAAAACGATATCCAGGTGCTGCATATGTTCCTCCAACAACTTCGATATAATAAGTATGTCGTCAACAAACACACTTACAAAATCGTCGACCTCCGGCCCTAATGCCAATTCAAGACACTTAACCATAGCAGCTAGGCTGGTAACCAAACCAAAAGGTACTACCTTAAACTGGTAACATTTATTTTTATATAAAAAGGATGTGAATTTTCGACATTCTTTGGCTAAAGGAATCTGCCAAAACCCACTTTTTAGGTCAAGACGCGACATGTATTTTACTCCTTGAGATTTTACAAACAAATTTTCTGCATTGGGAGCACAATCGTAACATTTTTGTGTTATATTATTAAGATTTCGCATATCTAAGCAGATGCGTATATCGTTATTTTTTTTTCTTAACAACCACCATCGGGTTTAAAAAATTACTATCTGCTCGTTCAATAATATTAAGTTATTCTCTAACATTTTATTAATTTCGCCTTCAACTTGTTGCTGATAATGTAATGGGATCGGATATGTTTTTCTTATAAATTTATTCTCGTCGATAACTTGTATTTTATGTTCATAAACGTTGATAATTGTGTGCTGTGTGTTGAAAATCGATCCATATTTATTTAAAAGATTATTTAAATGCTTTCGTTGACCATCCGTTATCTCCTTATCGGGCACACCACCCTTAGCTGCTATCTTATCTAAGCAATTAACAGCTGGCTTCTGTAAGTCGACGGGACTATATCGGTCAGGTCAGCCGCATTGTCACATTCACTTTCCTGACTGAGAGAATAACCCAAATTAATTTTATGTTTAGTATTTTTAACTGTGCATTCTAGCGTTTTATTAGTAAAATCAATTGTAGCGTGTATTTTCCTTAATGTGTCAGTGCCTACTATAACGTCGTACACTAGAATTTTGACTATAAAAACGGGTATTTCCATTTCCATCCCTTGTGAATTTATTGTGATAAGTGCTTGCTTATTAATAGTTTGTGAATCACCTGTGGCTGTTGTGACAACTGTATTGTTGACAGGTAAGATCGGTGTTTTTTTAAATTGGTGTCTATGTCTGTTAATGAATTTTTCGCTGATTAGAGAAATTTGCGCACCAGTATCGAATAACACATTTCCTACACATCCATTAATTTTCGCTCTCACAACAATATCATTATCATTCTTATTTCTAACATTTTCCACATCATTATCAACACAATTGTTATATATTAATTCATCTCTAATGCCAACAGGATATAGGCCTGAAGCAATGTATACATTCTTATCGCTAGTCTTGTTGACATGAGATTTTTGGTACAGCTGTTTGATATGGTATGTTTTATTTGTAATTTTATCCTTAGTTTTATTTATATTTTTCAATTTATGGCACGGACTCACGCCGTGCAACCCTACTCGTTTTTTGGTTGCTCTTCGCTGGTACTTGCTTTGGTAATTGCCGATACATTTCTTTGATTGAACTTTTGGAAATTAGGTGTATTTTTAAATTGTTGCGGTTGTTTTTGTTGTTGTTGTTGTTGTTGTGGTTGTTGTGGCTGAAATTGTTTACGAGCCGGTTCACTATTATTATTACTATTATTTTGACTGTCAACATTATCCCATTTGGTTAACAATAGGAGTAGTTCCTCCAATGACTTAATACCTTGTGTAATTATGGCGATTACCTCGTCCAAAATGATGAGCTAATTTATTTACTATCTCTGACTCTGCCAATTCTGGTTCAAGATAATACTTCGCACGAGATATGAGTTGGATTAAATAATTTTCTTTAGACCCTTTTAAACTGGAATACCTACCAAACTCCAGCTGTACCCGTATTTTTCGCTGTATTTCGCTGTTCCAGTATCTCGCCCTACAATGTTGTACCAGATCTTGATATGCAACTATTTTATCTTGTACTACCATGAACCACTCAGCTGCAGGACCCTTTAATCTCCTGACTACATAGTTTATTTTATCCATCTCACTCAGGGTGTCCCTACTGCGTCCAGGTCTCGCTGGCGGGTTCTCGAGGAGAACCGGAGAATTCAGGAAGAGAAGCGGGTTCTCGGAGTCCCTGCCGAAGAATTTCAACTGTGAATTGTTTTCTTCTAGAGTTCTATAGATGAACGTGGTCTGGTTCGCCATTGTCGAGGTACTGTGGAGTCGGGTCAGCTGTTGTTCCAGCTCCTGTATTCGCTGATCTTGTTCAGCTACAAGCTCACTCACTGTAGATGTGTGTTGAACTACTCTTTCCTCTATCCCAGTGATTTTAGTTTCACAGTCATTGATGCGAGAATTGTTCACTTCTAAAGCGGTCTCAATATTGGTGCGAATTATTTCTACCTTTTCGCCTATACGTTTTTCGGTTGTCTCTAAAAGTTGTTTATTTTGTTTAGCCTGGTCATGAACGGCTGTATAAATTTTTTTATTCTCATCATGAAGTGATTTATTTTGTTTTGCAGCTTCTTCTTTGTTTGCTTTATTCTCTTCGGATAGCTTTTGCATATTTGCCAATAAAGCAGCTAGCCTAATGTATTCTGTAATTCTGCTGATTCGGCCATCTTGATTATATTTTATTATTATAAATTTAATAAATATTATAATTTGTTTATTTATCGTAATCGCACTATTATTAATATTTATTATTATGAATAACGTCCGTTTATATGTTATTTATTATTATCGTCCAGTATCTCAATCAAATGTAAACCAGCTTAATCTAACACAGATACAAATAATAATTCAATCTCCATATAGATAATTACTACTATTGTACAACTATCTGATAAGAGAGAGTATTCAAACTTTTATCTACCCTCCCTGATAACACAGAACAGCACATATAAACAGTTCAATGAATTTAGTCTCTACACACTCAAATAAATATTTCTTTTTTAAAACTAATGCAAAAAAATCGAAACCAACGTTGGCCAGCACCAAATATCCTTATGCAACAGGTCAAATTTTATTATACTAATAAGGATACAGTGAGTGTGTAAAAATCACAAACAAGTCTATTATGGAGGAGATGAAAAATTATTTATTATACACAAATATTGTTTTTAAAGATGTATATTATATTATAAATTGTCATGTATTGATAATAGAAATAATTGTTTGTATTGTTCAATAATATAAATCGATTTTACTTGGTTTCTGCAACGTCCTCCTCTCCTTTCGTCGCTCCCGTCCTGGCGTCCTCTTCTTCAGTGTCACTCCTTCCTGGCGTCCTCTTCTACGGTAGGCGGCTCCAGAGGTGATATTTCAATGAGTCTCGTTGTTATGTTTGACTGCTAACATTAATTAGTTTCTTCATAAATTGTTCACTCACAATGATTATAAATTTCACTCGTACAGTTTATTTTTAATTTATACTTTCTATTTTCTTAATCTCAGGATTAATATAGGTATTAAGTAATGCGGTGCGTTTAATGTACACCTTCCACGATATCTTAAAGTGTCTTTAAATTCCCTAAGCGGATATCTTAACTTACACGAAACAGCACTGTATTATATTTCAAATTTTATCTAAATATTTTACCCACTCGGTTCTTAACGCGAAACTTCGTTAAGAATTACCAAGGTTTATTTTAAATATGATATTTCGACGTTCGTAAGAGAACAACTCTCTTCACCGGGCACAACTTCCCTTGCAACTTCTACAGACAGACTGTGTCCATCCTAACTCTACAACATATGAATCTCACTGAATTTAGTGTATTCTGATTGGCTAAGCCCAAGTCACATGATTGATGGAACAAACAGATATACGAATTTCATGAAAAACAAACGTTTTGTATAATTTAGCAAAGTCCTGCACGGAAATTATCTCCAAATTTTATTACCCTATCATTGATAAGAGTTACAATTGAGTTTTTCTTAACTTAAAAAAACCATATTTCTAAAATAGTTATGAACCTCTGAGTATACACAAATTGAAGCTATTTACCTAAATAATTCCTTGTCAAAGTTTCACGTCAATCGGTTAACTGAAGCTATAGCGATCACAGATTATCACACCCGCACATGCGCACAAATTCACACAAAAAATACATGACAATATAGAACACCTTTTTATGAAGAGTTTGGTATACCCTACATGCTTATCCATTTCTAAATACAAAACTTGTGGCTAAAAGACAAAATATTATATAAAACAAATTTAAACAAGAAAATGCTCATCATCCATGTGCTCTGATATAAACAACATAGCTTATCATCCTGTGTTCTGTTGCAATATATATATTATAGAAGGTTCTATAGCTTCGTGTATTAATATTACAAGTCCCACTGTTGTTGGTATAAATTCTGTAAAGTTTTTTGTAGTACTCGCTTTGTGGTGATGATCGCGCACGCACTAATAAACCATACCGAATCTTGCTGTTTGATAGTCCTTACATGTCCTTACTCATTGTTTTTCTTCCCGATAGGCGCCAAATTGTTTTCAAAACAAAACAATTAAAAGTTTGGTCGGTGTCGTTCTCCCGTGCGATGTTGACAAATTCAAATTACCCACGCGGACTGGCGGGAACTCGAATTTCGCTCGTCGTTCGACGTGTTGCCCGTAATCACCGCTAAAGTACACAAACTATATAATAAATTTCAAATAAAAACAAAGGATAATTATTAATGATTCGTACTTGTTTATTAGTGTTTAAAATGCACTAATTGTTGATAACTCAAGTACAATAGAAATTATTATAATAAAAGTTTCGCTCCGGCAACAAATTAATTTTCACTCAGCGGATGGCAAAGGTGACAGCAGTTGTGCGAAGCCATAATGGCCGCTAATTTCTTATTTACACAAGTTATTCTGCCAATGAGTTCTTTGGATTACGAAAAAAGTTAACTAACAAGATGTTAATAAAGTACAACACCTTACATTAATGTAGGGATCCCATACGTCCCGGTTTTCCCGGTACAGTCACGGATTTTTAACCTTTGTCCCGGTGTCCCGACAAATCATTTCGGGACGCTAAAATGTCCCGGTTTTTTACAAATACAAAAAAGTTCGATATTTTCTGATAACATGATCTGAAGATAGTGCCTATAATAGTGAGATATTTCATCCCTGAGAGAGGAATATGTACAGAAATTTTGGAATTTTCCAATCTTTCTGGAGAAACTTCAGATCTTCTGGTTGATCATATTTTTCAGGCTGCAGAGAAGTGTGGTATTGTTGATAAAATAATTGGTATGTCAGCAGACAATACAAATACAAATTTTGGAGGGATGAAAAGGAAAGGAAAAAATAATGTTCTTTACAAGCTTGAAAAAAAAATTGAATCGAAAAGTAATTGGTGTAGGCTGTGCAGCTCATATAGTCCATAACGCAGTTCAAACTGCTGCAGATGTCTTACCAGTAGATATTCAGGGAATTATTAGAAAGGTGTTTCAGTACTTCCACCAGTTCACAGTACGTGTGGAACATCTTAAATTGTTTTGTGATTTTGTGGACATTGAATACAATACTGTTCTAGGAGCCAGCAACACCAGATGGCTATCATTTCAACCTGCTCTTAATCGTTTCGTTGATATGTATGAAGGACTTAGTCATATTTTTTGAGCCAGGACAAATGTCCACATGTTTTGTATGAATTTTTTAATAACAGAAAACATTTTGTCTTCTTCCTGTTTCTAAAAGCTCAGTTGAAAATGTTTTCGGATGCAATTTTAAGAATTGAGCGAGAAGAAGCCACTGGTTTTGAAGTTAAAAAAGAAATTGATGTACTGATCATGAAACTCAATATGCGACAAAAAGAAATTTTTCTCACTGGAGATGTGAAAGAAGAACTGAAAACTCTTCTTGAAGAGGATCTGATCACTGAAGATTTATTCAAGAAATACATCGGTGATTTTTATACTACTGTAATAGAATATATTAAGGAGTGGTCCAGTGATCAATTCAGTGTGTTCACTAAAATGGAATGGGTTTCCTTGAATATTTCCTCCTTCACATGGGAAAAAATATCCGGATGTGCAGAAGAAATTAAAAAAATTCTGCCAGACCTTAAAATCAACGATGAAATTTTGGATGATGATTACACCCATGTCAAGATGTATGCTGATGAACATAAGATTAATGAGTGGAATAATTCTTGCTGCAAGATTGAAGAAAGCTGGAGAGAACTCTCTGCACATTTTAAGTAGGAAAACATTGCATGCAGAGAGTTAGTGCTACTTGTAAGTTTTAGTCTAACTTTGCCAGGCTCTAATGCATCAGTTGAGAGAATTTTTTCTTTAATGAATTCGCTGTGGACACACGAGAGAAACCGGCTCCAGCTAGACACAGTCCAGTCAATTTTAACCATTAAGACACATTATAAACATGTGTCTTGCTCAGAGTTGTATGAAATGATCTCTGGAGACCAAAAGCTCCTAGAAAAAATTCATTCATCTGCCAAGTACTGTGCTATCAGTGTGCAGGACATCAAAGAAAAAAAAAAAAAACAAATTCAAGCAGAAGAGCCATCAGCATCAACATCAACAAGCTCAAGTAATTAATATAGAAGTAACAGAACATGGTTTAGTGAGAAAAAAAAACATTATTTGACATCACATTATTATTTAAACTTTTTTTTTTAATTTTTCTGATTTTTATATTGAAATAAAGTATTCTGAATAATGTTATTTTGTTTTGTATGAGACCCCCCCACACAATCATAATTTTGTGTGTGTAAGTGTCCCGGTTTTTCATTATAAAAATATGGGATCCCAAATTAATGGTACTTCATTACTAAAAAGGTTTACATAAAACTCAACTCTTGGTGTTTAAAAGTGGGTGTCAATATTATAGGCTTTGTACATAGGTTATTTTACAGTTACATACAGTTTGAATAAATATGATCTATTAATCCTTGAAAGAATTTAGTGTTCTGATTTCAGAGTGAGAGTTATTGTTTGTGAAAAAAGTTAATCAGTTTTAGTTCGTAATTATTGGTAATTTAAATTATACTTAACAAAACCATGTTGTTTTTGTTATGGGTCATCAGTATTTCTCCCAGGTTGTGTTTGTACTTTCGTTAATCTTCAATGGTATGGTCTCGCTTCTTCATCTGGCGTCTGTTTCTTATTATTCAAGTTTCATCTATTTTTTATTGTTAAAATTTTGTTTATGGTTATCATTTGGTTTACTGGAACTGTGTTCGAGTTCTGGTATTCATTTTCCTTTCATTTGGATCTTATTTTCTTCTTTATTAGACTTTAATAGAGACGAATTCAGTATAGCGTCTGTCCCGCTGGATCGTTAATAATGGAACTCTCGTTTTATAACGGTCAAATATATAATAATGTTTTGTTTTTATGGCAACCGCTTCCACTCTTATTGGTTAAATACATTTGAATCTATTGTTATAAATCCTGGGTTTCTGTTTAAAATGAATAAATATTTTATAATGGCTATTGTTCCTTGGTGACATTACCAATGTATGAAATATTAACATAGATGTCCCTATTTTCTTCCAAAGATCAATTTGACATCTCACAAGGCTGGTCTAGGTCATGTATTAATGTTTTTAGACAAAATTGCTACTGCTATTACATACTTCACTTATTTATACTGTTTATTACATTTCTCACATATTATTGTTGTTAGTTAATGGTAATCAAATAATTTACTTGGTCTTACTATTCAATTATAATAGTTAATTGTTTACAGTTGGTTTTCTGAAGTTAGACAGTTAGGTATTTTATAGGCCTAAGCTGTAACAGTCTAGAATTTCTTATTATGCTCTATTTAAACATTATTTATTAAATCCATATGTTCTGCTTATTGTCATTTAGTACTTATTGGCTTTTGAATTACTTTGAAGCTGTTTTACAATCAATTACTGTTATTATAATTTTACAAAACCATTTCTTATCTGACATTCTTTTCTTTTCTATTTATATAATAATGATTAATCTTGTGCTTGTTAAGTTTATATTATTGCTAGTTTATGCCTACTCCCATCTCTTATACACTTTTTTAATACTTAATTCTACTAACAAAACATAACATAAAAATAAGTTTATGGTCTGTCTATTGTTCAGCCATATTCCTTTTTATTAATTACAATTGTTCTATTGTATGTTATTACATGAATTAACATACTCATCATCTCTTTATAATATCATTACCTAAATAAAAATACAAACATATTAACTTAATGTCATGCCTTCTTGGCTGATACTCCAATAAAAACTAAACAAATAGATTGACGTTCATAAAACTAACAAAACTGTTTAACATACATTAATATCATTTTTCTCAGTTCAGTTTCTTCCACTCAATTTAACTTAATTCTTCCTAACTGAATAAGTAAATACCACTATTATATTAACGACTCGGAACACAAAGTTTTTTATAAGTCAAAGCACAAAGTTTTACCTTACAGCCTGAACCGGTTTTCGCCTTTAAAAGGCTTCTTCAGAGGCTGCCGCTGGTAGCGCTGTCCGTCCTGTTGTGGGCGATGGAATCGAATTTCGAAAGATTGATGCTGTGTGTGTGTGGGGTGAGATATGTTCGAATAATGCGTGCGATTTAAATTGTGTCTGTTTGTTTAGGATATCGTTTTTATTTATTTTCGTGTGTATGTACATTGTAACGTCTCTCTGATCTGTTTATTATTGATTATATTTGCGAATGTTCAAAAGCCCCACTGTTGGGTTCGCCAATCTTGTAACGTCTCGCGGGTATTCAGATAGTATCTAGACATACTTTTTTGTTAATTACTCTAAGTTTTATTAGCCCCACGTTGTTAGCGTTATCTTGTAACGTCTCGTGGGAAATCTCTCGGAGTCTTAAAATATACGTTTCCTAAATAGGTTTATTATCGTCTATCTATGCTCTTTCGAAAATCTCACTTTAATGAGAGTCACGGTAATTCGTTATAATGTATGTTTAAAGTTCCAAAAAAAGAAATCGAGAGTGTATGATTATACTGATTTTTTCCTTAGATTTGATTTGGGAGAATTCAATGAAGTTGTTTGACCGTAGTTACGAGAGAGAGAGTGCAAAAAGTATTATCCTCTTGGCATACAATTACTTAATTTAAATTTGTACGCTGATGAAACCAGCTGATTTTGACGTTTACAAACAAATTGGAGGTTAAATTAACACCAATGGTATGTAATATTTTCTGGTTGTCCGTCCTCTTCTTTGTCTCCTGACAATCTGTAAACAACTACCCTCTACTGAAAATAATACACATTTTATTCAAATAACAAAGTATTCATTGTATTTATTTAATAAATACAATGTTTGTTATCTTCTCCCAAAACAGAAAGTTATAATCGATTCTCACTGTCAACACAACATTAGTTCGATCTTATTTTGTAAGCATAGAATGTATAACAAATATTTTTATCTTTTATAAAATACAAAACAATAAAGAAATAATTTATTAATTTCCCAGGGTTATTTTTTAAGTTCTTTGTACTATGAGACGGTCAGAAATGAATAATTTAATACCAAGCTTTAAATTAATTAATAGATTATATTTTGTAGTATGTAGTTCCGAGTTTATCCGCCAGAGTACAGGTTTTGTTCTTCACTACAACCACGAAATTATTTAATGGCGGCTAGAAATTCACAGAGATCTGTTATGCTGATTTTTTGGTTAACAAAAATAATAAAGTTTGTTTTCACCTCTTTTCCTGAAGTGTTTAAAGATATGGTGCTGTTTCTAGTGTTATGAAGTTATAGTTGAGATGTAATTTAGTTAAATTTACTTGGATACGATCTCACCAAAATCTCGAAGTGCTGGAGACTAGGCCTGGATCTAGTCGTTAAATTTTTCAAAGTTTCATCAAATAAAGGGCATGATGGTGCTACTTGAAGGAGTTCTAATAGAAGGTGTACATCACTCGTCAATTTTATTAAATTTCGCACTAATTATTCTAAAAAGTATTCATTAATTTCTTGAATTTTAATAGGCATTACATTTCAAAACGTTCACTTCCCAATTGTTTTAACAATTTATTCCAATCTTGTTAGTTGGTTACTCATAGTAACCAAGAATTTTTTATGGTTTTTTATTGGTGAATCTATATAGGCCTACCTTTTAGTATATAGGCTATTATTAATTATTATAAATTTATTTATTCTTTTTATAAAAATAATCCTTTTTAAATTTTGTTCATAATCCAATTTAATTTATTTAAGGTTTTTCTTTATAATTTTCCTAAAGCTTGTACATTGGTCTTTTATATTTTAATTCCCTTCAATTGGATTTATTTATTATTTATGATAAAGTATCCTTACTCTAAACTATTTTCCTATGCCATCTTGCTCACATAGTATTATTTTATATTATTATTATTTTATATCTAACTCTGGGTTATCTTATATTTAAACACAATTATTATATTAAACATAAAAATTATACCTAGGTACAAGACCTTTGTGGCCTACACAATAAAAATTACTCAAAATACAAAAAAATACAAAATTTGTCAGCAGCAATATAGTCCACTGCTACAATTGATTGTTTTTTCCATCTACATTACCAATCTGTGAGATGCTCTTTTTTAAAAGTTTACACTCTCACTATGTACACTATTTTTCACTCTGTACACTACATTTCACTTTGTTATTGTTTACAGTGTTCTGTAGTACAAAGTATTCTATAGCTAGGTACATAATACCCATTTCTGACTTTTATAGTGGGGTGATTGTGTTATCATATTTGGGCATGGATTATGTAACGTTACAATATTTACAGTTGTTCCAGTTACATATTCACAATTCAAATCGCACGCATTATTCGAACATATCTCACCTCACACACACAGCATCGATCTTTTGAAATTCGATTCCGTCGCCCACAACAGGACGGACAGCGCTACCAGCGGCAGCCTCTGAAGAAACCTTTTAAAAACGAAAATCGGTTCAGGCTGTAAGGTAAAACTTTGTGCTTTTACTTATAAAAAACTTTGTGTCGCGAGTTGTTAATATAATAGTGGTATTTAGTTAAGTAACGGACACATCATGGACAACGAAATCCATGAATAAGTAATGTACATTATTGTTATTGATGTCTCTTTGAATCAACATTAATTGTTACAAAGACATAGGGAGCTTTTGTAACTAATAAAAAAACTGGTAATCCTTCTACTCATTTAAAATGTAACGGGGCAAAAGAGGGGCTTTTTATTTTATTAAATTTGGGTTTTATTTCATTAAAATATTATTAAATTCGGTTTCATCTGTGTGGACAGCCACGTGTTCAAATGAAGCGTAGTTAGAACAAAGGACTTGTGAGGTGATGCCAATGTAATGGAATGTCGTGTTGTTGACAGTGATACAATTCTTGGAACTTTGCGGCTGTGTGACACCCGCACACAAGCGCGCTAACTCCAGCAGGTGCGCAGACGACGCCAAGTTAGTAAAACACCATGGCTTGCAGATGAATTTTGTCCAGCACGTGGTCTCAACACGACGGAAATGAGATTAAGTCCTGCCCACATTTGTGACGTAAACCTCTGGACACAAATATCGTCAACGTCCAACACACGAAAATCACATGTGTTGGCTGAACAGTAACAATGACTTTGGTACACAAGGCATTGGTTTTCCGCCTTGTCGAAGAATTAAAAGTGGAAGGGTTTTGGTGAAGGCTCTTCCCAGTTCTCTCACCGACGCTTACCGGGCCAGGTGGCCGCCCCACGGGGCTCATTAAAAAATTGTGAATATCAAGTAAATGTGAGGTTCAGTTTCAGTAACACAACAAAAAATGTGAAAGTGACTATAGTTTTCGGCCGGAAGAAGAAAAGCAAATTATAACTGTTTTCGAAACTACAACTAAATACGTAAGTGAGAAATCCCTCGTTGCCGGCAAGGGTATTGCACAAATGGATCAAATAATGTTCATAAATAATTAAAAGGGGGTTTTTATTTAAATGGAATGAATGTGAGTGTGAGCAGGCTGGGCTGTTTATAATAAGGTAAGATGTTTTAAGTAAATTTAGTGGTACCAGATAATGTTTCAATTATTTCAAGAAAGTTGTATTTAATTTAAAGAACGGAGTCAATCTTATCACAGATCCCAAAAAAATAGCTAACACCTTTTGCAAGTACTACGCAAATATAAGCCGAACCCGAAAGACAAGAAACGAACACAGACACCTGAATAAAAAACCTCTAATGCAGTGCCTCAACAAAACCGAACAAAAAATTTGCCTAAACGATTTTAGCCTCTCCGAACTTGAATTTGCACTATCAAACACAAAGGGCAAGAAGGCAGCAGGAGCCGACGCAATCTACCCAGAACTCCTAAAAAATCTTGGTAACACAGCGAAACTAGCCTTGCTCAATCTCATTAATCTAACGTGGAAAACACGCGTCCCCCAGCAATGGAGGAAAGGGGAGATTATACCTATTACCAAGAAAGGAAAGCCAAGTGATACACCTGAGGGCTACCGCCCCATCACATTAACAAGTGCTTGCTGCAAGGTTGCCGAAAGAATGGTTGTGCGGCGTCTGAACCAGTTCTTTGAAATGAATGCGGTTATTGATGAATGCCAAGCAGGTTTCCGAGCGCACCGATGCACCATGGACCAAGTCGTCTACTTTGCACAAAGTGTTAAGGATGGGTACCACAAGAAAATGTCCTCCCTGGCAGTAATGGTTGACCTAAAAAACGCGTACGACACAGTCTGGAGACCCATGTTGCTTCACAAACTTGCTTTGAGTGGCGTCGCAGGTAACCTTTTTAACTGGATAGCGTCCTTCCTGAGTCAAAGACAAATTCGTGTCCGCTATAATGATTGCCTTTCAGAGTACCGAATTCAACGCCAAGGGCTACCCCAAGGTGCCGTTATCAGCTGCAGCCTATTTAACCTTATGGTCAATGACATTCTGGTGGCTGTTCGGTGTGTGCCGGGAGTGCAAGCGCTCCTGTATGCCGATGACCTTATCATCTGGGCAACTAGCAGCCATATCATGGGTCTTGAAGCAACTATTAATAGTGCACTTGTTAAACTAGAAGAGTGGGCCAAACTAAATGCCATGACGGTAAATACCACCAAGACGACATACCAACTTTTCTCTCTATCAACAAGGCGGCCTACGGTCAATCTGCGCTATTGTGGATCGGAACTCGAAGAGGTGAACATGTCTAAATACCTGGGTGTTAATATAGACACCAGAATGACGTGGAAGCACCATATAGAACAGTCCGCGAACAGTGCGTCTAGGCGCTGCCGGCTACTTAAACGACTCACTGCGACTACATGGGGAGCAAATCAAGATGTTCTGACAACTGCATATAAGAGCTACATTCGGCCGCTATTGGAATATGGCGCAGAAGCAACTATTACTGCCTCCAATGCAGCATGCCAGAAACTTCACTTGGTCCAAAATGCAGCCCTTAGAACGATAACTGGTGCGCCAAAATCAACTCCTATACTTGCCATGGAGTCGCAACTGCAAGTCGAAACTATCCAAGTAAGACGGGAAAAGCTGTGCCTCATATCCTGGGAGAGATGTAAAAGAGCCTACCAACAACGGTGGAATAACTATAAAACAGCGACAGAAAGGCTGAAAACTCAGAAATGCCCGATTGCGATCTATGAAGAACTCCAACGCAAATATGACATAGAACCAAATGAGGCAGCACCATTTATACATCACCGTGAATTCTTTAGCCAACTCCCAAATGCTAACTTGAAACTCTTCGACCATAATAAGACCAAAACTGAGTCGAATGAAGCCGAGCTTCGTCAAGCAGCCTTACACACTGTACAAAAACATTTTCCCGCTGAGCAGTGGATACGAATCTGCACAGACGGATCCTCTATACCATCTACAGGGGCAACAGGGGCTGGGTTCTACAGCTCTCTATTTGAAGGCCACCTCGCTGTAGGAGGCCGGCTAAGCAACTATGACGGAGAGGTAGCAGCCATAAAGGCAGCATCTATTGAGCTTGCCAAGATCTCACCACCTAACAAAGCCGTCTTCCTCATAGATTCGACTGCAGCAATTCAAAACGTGACCTCAAATGGTGATACAAACTGCTCCCTGACAATTGAGTGTAGGCGAGAACTGCAGAACCTTGTACAATTAGGCTGGCAGATTGAACTGCAATGGGTACCCAGCCATGTCAACATCATGGGAAATGAAAAAGCCGACATCCTCGCCAAAATGGGCGCAGCACTACCTCAGCTGGAGACCCCCAGCTCATATGCATCTGCGAAAGCACGAATAAATTCCTCAATAAGCCTATGGCTAAAAGAAAAACAATTAAGAGCCTGTGTGGGAAAAAGATGGGCAACATTGGTTACGGACGGCCCCATCAACAGAACTCTACCCCGAGCAACTAGTGTTGCTCTTTTTAGAACTACAACCGGTCATGACTACCTGGCCTCCCACCTGCACCGCATTGGCGTGTTGTCGTCTCCTGAATGTGTTCTCTGTGGATACGCTTCCATGAATGCGGATCACCTAATTGCATGTCCAGCCTTGATCTCAGACACGGAAGTCCAAGACGAAGATGGTACGGCAAGGCTCTCACGTCTCTACTGGTCAGCGCGCCACCTAATGGCCCAACAGCCAAGGGTGGGCGTTGGCTAGTAAGTAGTAAGTAGTATTTAATTTAAAGTTTGGCTAGAAGTAATAGACTGTTTTTTTTTAAAGATACAGAAATGAATAACGAATAATTTGATGTTGAAAAAATTTAAAGAATAAAAATAAAATTTAATTTGTTTCTCTTCACAAAAGGCGAGTTGCATCAGTTATTCATATAACCTTTAAATCACTCTTGCATCTCGATGTTCGTGTGATGGATTCTGGGATAAGAGGGCAAAATATAAGGTAGGTGGAATATAGATAATTTTATTTGTATTTGTATTTAAAAGAAAAGTAACAATGGCGCCACGAAAGGGACGAATTTTATTGATTGAATTGTATTAAAATTCCACACCTACAACAGATGCAAGCGTGATTTGGGGTTGAGTTAAGAATACGTAAAAAATACAAAAAATTAGGTTATATGTAACTAAGACCTAATGAATACCTAAGGTATGTAAAATAAGAAGTGTTAAAATACAGTATAATAAAATAAATGTGATAAATTTATAATTCAAAAATGTCAGAAAATAATGAAAGTACGGTACGTGAAATGGCTGAATTTAATGAATCAACTGTTATGAGCAGTCTTGAAGTACATTCAACTCTGAATGTAGGTCAAGACGACAAAAATATGAATATAAGTATTACAGACGAAACAAATATTACAGATGATTCGGGGATTCAAATGACCCCAAAATTAAGTAGGGAAAGTAAAATTAATGATGATGAGGTCAGCTTCACTGACAATAAAACAGAAAGTCAGTCGACACCGGTCCAAAGTAAAAAGTCTGACGATAGTTATGAAATGTTCAAAATGATACAAACAATGTTAGATATGAAATTCAATGAACAGAAGAGTGAATTTGACACTATAAATAGTCGTTTTGACGTGCAAAATAATAATTTCAATGATAAATTTGATGAGTTGAAAAGCGAAATACACGAACAGAAAATAAAGTGCAAAAGCAATTTCAGTGAGTTAAAAAACCTTATCAATGAGACCAAAAAGCATGTAGAAAGTACTCATGAAATATTTAAAAATAACTTAAATAAATTAGACCAGAATATTGAGAGAATGGGAGTGGATGTGATAAATACAGATAAGAGTAAAACAAGGGAAAATTATAATGATATGTATAAAAATGTGGTATTAGAGAATAAGGTAACAAATGATAACAATGATATTGAAAATGGTAATGTAATTGAAAGGGTGGTATCAGAGAGTGATACGTTGAAAACAGTTAGTGAGAGTGAGAGAGTAATAGGTTGTAACGGAGTAGTAATTAGTGTTGATGAATTAGAGAAAGAGTGGAAAGAGAGAGTAGATGAGTATGTAGGGCAGAGGGTAAATTTTCCCCATATTTATGATGAACCAAGGTGTTCAAAAATGTTATTGTTGAAGGGCAAGAGTCCCTTGTTAGTGGAAGATTTGAGTTGTTCCCCCTTTTTCTATGAGTTAGTACCCTCTGTGTGGGATGGTGTTATGATGAGAGAGATTTAGATAGAGAATTGTGTGTTGATAGAGAGATAGAATTATATCAGTTGGAGAGAAATTATAATGAGTTGAAAGAGATGTTAGGAGTGGTAAAGATAAATGATATGAAATACTTACCTGTTAAAATAGAGAGTGAGAATTATTTTGATGATACCTGTTTAAATAATAATAATTTACCTTATGATGAGAAAATAACTGACCTTATATTGAATATAATTACTGAGGGAGACTGGACAAAAATAATTAATGTTGACTTGGTTTATGATAAAATAATTATAATGGGAAGTAACCCTATGTATGATTATTGTGGTGAAATGAATAAAATAAAATTTTATGGTTATTACACACATGATAGCCATATGAGGTACGTAAATAAAATTGAAAAATGTTATGTGAAACCCAGACTATTATTTGATGATGGAGGCTGAACATAAACTTAATAAATGGACAATTTTAAATATTTTGATTTATGGTTCTGACCTCGCTGCTTTGGGAAATGAAGTGTGATAAAATTGAACAATTAATGGTGAAGCATTGTAAATAATTGATAGTGGAATTAATTGTGTGTATTGTAAAATGTTAGGTAAACAATGTGTGTATGTAGTAGAAATTGGTGTGATAATAATAACAATATTTTGCAATCTAAATAAATAACAAAAATAATTTTTTTGAAGACAGTAATTAACGAATTGTAATTGTTTTGTTAGTAATTGAACTTGTATTTTTTAATAATTGATTTAATTAAAATAATTGAAGATGTTTAAATATTTTTGACTGATTTAAGATGTTATATAATGATAAATTTAAATTATTTTATGAGATGTGAATTTGATAATTAATAAATAAATAAATGTTAAATTGTTTCGTATGGAATAACATTGTTGTTAAAATGTTGCAGAAGGTACAGGGAGTTACGGATATTTATATTTTTGTGTTATGACAGGGTATGAGCAATGTACTGTAAGTATAAATTTTATAATACAGGTTATACAGAGTAAAATGTTTACAGGTGTTGAAAAGATTTTAACTCAATGATGAGATTAATTTGAGATAATTGTACTAAATAGAAACCATACTCAAAAGGTAATAATAACTGAAATATGAGATAAAACAAATGTTAATAATAAATTTGGAATTTTGAGGAATATAATTGTAGTGAGTGAGAAATAATGAAATGATGTTATGTGGAAGATTTAATTTAGTTATTAAGTGGCTAGTATGGTGGTGGCATGTGCCACCGTAGGTAGCGATAAGTGTTGGGGGTAACAGAGAGTGTTACCTCCATCGGAGGCCAAAATGGCGTAAAATACACGGCACACCCTTTTATACAATTTTATATTGTATCCTGATAGATTGCCGTGCCGTGTATAATAATGACGATAAGAACATGCCTGAAATTAGAGTTGATTTCCCCGACTTTTCGGGCGATTACTGCCTTACCAGCACTAATCGTGGTTTTGGCTAGTGGTCACCTATGGCCATAAATTAAGAGCCTTGACCATAGCTGGCTTGAAATTGGTTTGTATTTGAAATTGATGGGGGGTGAAATTAGGGGAATCCCCGGAATTATGGAACAGCGGCTATCACTCTGTACGAGTAGGAACAGCAAGGCCAGGTGGTAGACCCGTTTTAAGGGCGTATAAATTTGTAACATGGATATGATGATATCCAAATAATTTCCAATGTAACGCTGAAGCAAGGACATGGAGATGATAAATTCCTCCACCTATGCCGTCCTTGTGGAAGCACATGGGCGCAACAGTCCACCATAAAAAAAAATAATAGTGTGTGTGGCAGGGTGGTTGCTCAGGGGAGCAACGAATTAAAATATTGTAACTTAACAATGACAACTCGCTTTGGAAGCAATTAAATAATTGTTTGATTTGAGAAAATGTATACAATAGATGTTTATGATGTTTTGGTTATCATGTTTCAATGGGTCATTAATCTTGTTGTGTTAGAATGTAAGAATTATAAATATGTGTTGTGTATTTTTTGTTATATAATTTTGTGTAGCATTTTGAACAAAGGTCATTCACCTTGCTAAGAAAATCAGCTGATCTGCTGTAGAATGTCACTTACAAATTGTTTGCAAATTTTCAATGTTACTTATGTTTGAATATAATGATTTTAATGTGTTAAAAGAATTTGATTTAAATGTTGGAAGTAGTTTGAAATAGTTAAGAATTTTAAAGGGTTTGTAAAAGATAGTAGATGGGAGATTTTGGGTGATTAATATTTTGTTGGGACATGTAGATCAGTCCAAGTTGAGTTTAAAGTGGTAATAGAGATGAATAATATTGTTGTGAATTAATGTAATGTAGAATTTGAGAAGTATTGATGGTGACACAGTAGATATGGGTAAAATATGTACAGTATTGAGGGATATATTGATGTAATAAATAAGTGGATATATTTTGTTGTAGTTGAAGTATTGTATTGGGAGAGTAATTAGAGTTGATGTGAATTTTGTAAGAGGGGGTGGTGTGGTAGGAGTCCGCAACAAAAGGGTTGGGACGGGAAGGGACCGTTTAGCACCGGAAAGGGTTGCCTAGGAATGAAGTTGAGGAACCAACATAAGGGAATGAGCTTTTGGGGGGGGGAACACACATCCTGAGTACAAAGGGGTAGAGAGTATTTGTTTATAAGAGTAGAATGATGCGAATTGAGATGAGTAGTAAGTGGGTTTAGAGAATGTTTGATAGAGAGGGGTGTCATGTTAGTTAAAGCTGTTAGTGATATTAGAGTCAGAGAGGTAAAGATTATAAATGTATACATATCAAGTTAGTATAAATAATTAAATCACCCAAACTAATGGAGAATGAGGATATTAAAGAAAGAGAGTCATAGTAAAAATATAAAATTTTAATTGAAACAAGTGACAATTTTAATAGAATTTGAGAATAAAGTAAGTTGTAAAATGTGTAATTTTGAGTAATTTAAATGTCAATTTTATTGTTAATTGTAATAATACTATGGTAATTTTAAATGTCTTATTTTATTATGTTTGAAGGTAAAAATTTTAAAGATGATTAATGTATTTTATGATGTAGCCTATGTATAACCTGTGTAGGTCAAGGTTGTTGACTTGACCCAGTTTGATCAGCTGATGGTTGATGTTAGAAACTAGACCAGTTTTGGCAATGAAGTGATGCAAATTTGGTTGTTTAATTGATTTAAATAATTTTAAATTTTCTTAATATTGAGAAAAGTATATTTAAAAAAAAAAAAAAATTTTGTTGATTTTCTGGGCCTGCCATCTACTTGATGTTTTGAATTTTGATTGTGTTCGAAATTTCGGATCGAACCGGTCATTATTTTCATTTTCCGAAGTTGGCACTATGGCTTTTGTAGGGCTCATACATGCAATGGACTTGTAGCCTTTGTCGCACGCCAGCCATCTTAGTGTTATCATCCACGGGTCGGGACTCCTCGGCAGGTAGAACTCCGTACATGTAACCTATCCTTTTCCCAACCAGTCTATCCTGCCTTGAGTGTCAGGATCAACCCAGTCGTGAGATACGGTAAGTCATTTTTATATGATTTATGTCTTGTTAGCAATTCTGCATGCTGCTGCTATAGAGCTCACCAGAGGCTATTAAATTATCAAGTAAGAAAGCCGTCTTACTTTCAATGTTTTAAAATATTATCGTACATCTATTTACTACCAGAGGATTCATGAGGTTGCTAGCTTTTTAATTAAATTGCTTGCCGTCACGACTGGGAGCACGTGTTTTGTAATTTTGTGCATGTTGCTGCTGGTGTTTCGATTCAGTAAATGGGTTATAAGTCAGTTTTGGCTGCGTGATTTTTATATTAATTACCAACGTGCCGTGCCGTTTCGTTTTTGTGCCTGCTCGTGGTTGTTTTGCATGCCGTTAATTTTTTAAATTTCATGAATGGTTGTCATTTGCATGCTATTACACGGAAGCACGTTGGTATAATACGTACGCATGTGAACTACGAGTTTGCGTTTCAATGCTGTTGCTTGTTGTCAGCAGTGTCGTCGTGTGTGCATGGCCAGGTGGGCAAATATTGTGTCAAAATTTTGCACCTTGTTTTGTGGGTAATCGTTTGATTACTGGGTCAAGTCTGGTGAAGTTTGTTTCCGAGCCTGTTAAGGACTGCGGTCCACGTGAAATTGCGCTACGTGTTTGCGACTGTCAGGCGTAAAGGCAACGGGTTGGTTTTAGGTTATCCGGGGTCGGTATAGCCTGCCTTTGTATTTGATTTTTTGGCATGACCATTACCTTTAGGTGCGGTTTATATTTGGCATATGCGATATCCTGTCCATACACGCCGCGTTGACCATCAATTTTGGCATTTAATGTGTCCCAGTTATTGTGTTTGGTTCGGTAACTGGTGAATTGTTGTACATTGTACTTTGCTGTGTTTTGTGTGTATTTATTCTATTTGGTATTATACATGTTTGTTTTTGGGTGCACTTTTGTGTACCATTATTTTGCACCGTATGTGCTGTAATCTTGTGCAACTTGTGTTTTTGTTGTCGTGCTTTTGCACTGTGTAAGTTAATTTGTTGCGTGTTTAATTTATTGTGTTTGGTACTATTCGCCTGTGGGATTGTGTAAGTTGTATTTTGCCTTGCACTAATTTACTTTTGTATTTATCTTGCTCGGTATTGTGTATGAAAAGTAGTTGTGTGAGACGCCTAGTTATCTCGATCACGGTTAGGCTAGGTCGGGTCGTGATTATTGTTCAATTTCTAATTCTCTTGTTGAGGGTGGTTGTCGGTTGCGCGGTATTTTTTAATTCAGTATGCCTGCTAAATTGTCGCTGGCAGCGTTTGACCGGACCACTTCGGTGGGAATACTTGCGTTGCAGCATTTAATAAATAAGTTGGAAGGGTTGCCGCAATGGAGAGCCGTGGATCAACATGAAGCCGGTATTTTGGTCTCCAGGTTGTCCGAAGAATATCAGGACCTTCTAGGTAAGGTCGATCCTTACCTATCGGCCGAGACATTGCCCCAGGGATTGGACGAGGACCAAATTTTTTCGGTGGTAGCTCAAATTAAGGATATTTATGTCCAGGGTAGCATTTTAGCGTCCAAACTAACAAACCAGAGATACCGGTTGGTTCCGGTCGGTTTTCATCGGCAAGTGGCGGGCACTCAGGTGTTCTCGTTCATGAGTTGCCGAAGCTTTACCTTGTTTTGATGGCCAGGACAAAGGTTGGTCCGAGTTTTGGTCAAAGTTCACCACATTGGTGGACGAAAGTCCTGCCCTCACTCCAAAGCAGAAATTGTTATATTTACTGACTCATCTTAAGGGTGAGGCTTATGAGAAGGTTGCCGCGCTTTCCATAGTTGACGATAGTTATTCGCTTGCACTGTCAACTCTTAAAAACCGTTATCACAATCCTCGTTTGGCCGCCCGGGTTTATTGTACCAATCTGCTTCAGTTACCAGCCGCTTCTATGCGATCAGCTGCGTCTATTAGAAAATTGGTGGACAGCTTCAATGCTAACTTTTCAGCGTTGTCAGCTCTAAACATTGCTGATATATATCAAACAATATATGCATCTTTTGTATTGTCTAGGCTGGATCTATCATTGCGTGAACGCTTTGAGGCGTCTGTTACGGACAAAGAGAATCTCCCTGCCCTAACATAAATTATGACATTTTAAACCGCTATGGCGGAACAGAAAGAACAGGCATCTTTGGAATCGGCTTTACCTGCTCTTCCTAGCACTAGCCACCAGAAAACCCAGAAGGTTTCCTTTTCTAAGGCTACTCCTCTTGCTGTGTCTAATTATCTGCGGAGGTTACGCAACGGGATACATCTAGTTCACGTTGCCTTCATTGCGATTCCCGGACCCATGTGCTTCTCAAGTGTCCGGCGTGGCTGAGTAAGGACCCTAGGGCGCGATTTCAAAGTCTTAAAAATAAAAAATGTTGTCTTTCGTGCCTCCAACATAAACATTCGGGCTGGTGCAAAAATAGGTGCAAAACGTGTGGCTCTAAGTACCACCACACTTTACTTCATTTCAAAAGTGCCCGTCCGTCTCCGTCTCGTTCACAGATTTCTGACACAGCTGAACTCAAGGCTTCGGGGTCATCGCTTGTTGATCTGTCGAGCACTACTCTGACCGTGTCTCTGCCCCATCCTGCAGGGGTTCTGTTAGCCACCTGTTTAGCAGTCTTGTCGTCTCCGAATAGTGGTTATATTGTAGTTAGGGCCATCCTGGATAGCGCGTCCCATGCTTCTTTCATAACTGAAGCATGTGCATCTCGCTTAAAGTGTGCTTGTTTTGACGCTTCAGTAAGTGTCAATGGGGTAGGTGATATTGCCACCAAAGCAAAAAAGGTGTGCCATCTGTCCTTGGAAACTTTAAAACGTGAGGTTGTGGCATCTAACCATGCTTTTATAATTCTTTCTAAGATCTCGTCGGACTCACCTAGGTTCCAGGTGTTGCCTGAAGTTAAGCAGGCTACAAAAGACCTTTTGTTAGCTGACCCTACCTTCGATGTAGCAGCCCCAATTGATGCGTTGTTTGGAGCCGATATTGTAGCGGCTATTCTTATGGGAGAGACTATTCCTTTGGGTGCAGGTTTGCCTGTTGCAGTTAGGACACGTTTTGGGTTTGTGATTATGGGTAGAGCCCCAATTTCACTTAATTGTGCATTGACTTGTGCTAGCGGTCTCACTGGCCTTCCTTTGGATCTAGTATCTGCACATCAGCTTCACTGTCATTTCCACCACTTTTATCCTTCCGTCACAACGTTATCTACGGATACAACAAACCTACTTGAGCAAGTTCATCGTTTTTGGGAGGTCGAAGAGCCTCCAGCTGTACCCCACCAATTATCTGAAGAGGATCACTTTGCTGAAAGGTTTTACATGGAGTCAACAAGTCGGTTGCCGTCGGGTCGTTACCAGGTGCGCTTGCCGTTCTTCAAAAACTCTTCTCACATTTTGGGAAATTCCCTTAAGGGAGCCATGTCTCGGTTTTTTGCGTTAGAAAGGAAATTTGCGGCGAACAGTCAGTTTAAGAGCCAGTATGTACAATTTATAACGGATTATGTCGCTCAGGGGCATATGTCATTGGTGTCTGACCCCAATTTTCCAAAATATTTCATCCCTCATCATGGTATCTTTTAAGTTAGAGGTGATACTTCAAAAATAAGGGTTGCGTTTGACGCCAGCATGAAGACGTCCTCTGGAATTTCCTTAAATGACGTGTTATGTGTCGGCCCTAAGCTGCAGACCTTACTGTCCGACGTTTTAACTTTGTTTCGGCGGTTTAGCCATATTTTCACGTGCGACATCGAACAGATGTATCGCCAAATTGCTATGCATCCTGATGACTCGGCGTACCTGTGTATTTTATGGCGTGAGGAGGTTACCGCCCCACTAAGGGTTTTCGCTTTGCGTACCGTTACTTACGGGCTGGCTTGCGCCCCTTTTCAGGCGTTGCGAACCTTGCAGCGGCTGGCTCAGGATGAGGCAGTTAATTTTCCTGCGGGAGCGGCGGTACTTAGCCGTAATATTTTTGTGGATGATATTGCTGCTGGCGCTGATTCAAAATCAGAGCTTTGCAAATTACAACGGGAATTAATTCTGTTGTTGTCTTCAGGAGGGTCCAATTTGAAAAAATGGTGTACTAATCAACCCGACTACCTACCTGAACAGCCGCTCCGAGTGATTCCGTCGTTGCTAAGGATAAGGATATTCTGGGTTTAAGTTGGGACCATTCAACCGATTGCTTCTCATTTCCTCCTTTGGCCTGTTGCAGCAATGCTCAGGTTCAATTTACCAAACGTGTCGTGTTATCCCAGACGGCACAATTATTTGACCCATGTGGTTGGCTTTCGCCAGTGATTTTCAGGGCCAAGGCTTTTTTCCAAAAACTCTGGGCTGAGGGCTTGGACTGGGATGCTCCTCTAAGTGATTACTTAAATGATTATTGGAGTCAATTCCTGTCCTCTTTGAATCATCTTCTGGTAATTACTATTTCCCGGCCATTCTTCCCTAAAGGTGGGCATATTGAAAGGGTTATATTGCATGGTTTCTGTGATGCTTCCCAGTTGGGTTACGCGGCCGTCCTCTATCTGTCCATTTATACTGACTCTGGTCCTCCGGTGGTTTCGTTGGTGTCGTCTAAAACTAAAGTGGCACCTCTTAAAACTTTATCAATCCCACGTTTGGAGTTGTTGGGAGCTTATCTTTTAGCCAAACTTGTTCGTCATTATGTTGGCTTATTCTCGTCATGTATTCAATTGAGTCAAGTTTTCTTATGGACGGACTCGACGATTGTCTTGGATTGGCTGAATATGCCTACTTTTAAATTGAAGACGTTTATTGCTAATCGGGTGGCTGCCATTACCGAGTGGACCGATACTAAATCTTGGCGTCATGTTCATGGTGTTTCTAACCCCGCTGATTTAGCCTCTAGAGGCACGTCACTCGCCAGCCTCCGGTCGTCGACATTGTGGTGGTCAGGGTCAGATTGGTTAAAGCTTGATGCTCTGCACTGGCCCCCTATTAATTATCGCCCGAATCACGACGTGCAAGATGTTGCCTTAGAAACCAAGGTCTCTTCGTTTCTCACTCAGGAGCCCCGGGTGGAATTGTTTGAGCACTTGTCCTCGTGGCCCTTAGTGGTAAGGGTTACCTCAGTCATCTTAAAGTGGGCATGCCTTCGCGGATTGAAGCTTCCACAGCCAAGGATTGGAAGAAGTTGGCTGTTAAGTATATTTTACGCTACATTCAGCGCAGCGTGTTTGGACAGGAGCTCGCGGCTCTTCGTTTAGGTAAGCGGCTCCCGGTCCGCATTCAGCACCTGGTCCCGTTTATAGATGATTTTGGCCTCATTCGAGTACGCGGTCGCTTGACCAACTCTGCGGTTACTAGAAATCGTTTTCCGATTTTACTGCCCAAGCATCACCACCTAGTAGGGTTGCTAATTCATCACACCCATGTGTGGTTAGGTCATGCTGGGCCCTTGCAAGTTCAATTTCAGCTTGCCCAAAGTTATTGGATTTTGTCCGCACGTCAGGCAATAAGAACTATAATTTGGAAATGTCTTCCTTGTTTCAGGGCGCGTCCTCGCCCCACCAACCCGTTAATGGGGGATTTGCCAATCCCTAGGGTTAATCCGGCACCTCCATTTTATTCTTCCGGCATGGATTATGCTGGCCCCTTTTTGGTACGGGCTTACGCTGTTCGGAAAGCACCTATCGTCAAAGCCTATCTATGCATTTTCATCTGCTTAGCCACTAAAGCAGTTCACTTTGAAGTGGCTCTGGATCTTTCAACGCCCCAGTTTATTGATGTGTTGAGGCGGTTTATTAGTCGTCGTGGGGCTCCGAAAACATCGTATTCGGATTGTGGTAGGAATTTTGTTGGTCGCGCTCCGAACTCAAACGGGAGCTCAAAAATGTTCTTTCCAATCCTGACCAGTCAGCTCAGATAACAGCTTTTGCTGTTGACAATAACATTGAATTTAAATTTATCCCTCCGTCTGCCCCTCATCAGGGTGGCTTGTGGGAACGGGCTGTCCAGTCGGCCAAGTTTCACATGAAACGCATGATTGGGACCAGGTCGCTGACCATAGCAGAATTTTCGTCGTTATGCATTCGCATTGAGGGAATCTTAAATTCCCGTTCTTTGACTGCCCTATCCTCAGATCCAAGTGATTACCAGGCTCTAACGCCTGGTCATTTTTTGGTTGGCCGCCCCATTACCGCGCCCCCGGAAGCTGAAGTCTCATTAAATGAAGGGACCGTCCGTCATTACAAACAAATTGCCGCTTTGCTCCAAGCCTTTTGGAAAAGGTGGCGTTTGGAATACCTGACGGCACTTCATGCCAGATCGAAGTGGTCGTCTAAGTCAAGAAATTTAATGGTTGGGGACCTGGTGGTTATGGAGGAACAGAATTCTTCCCCCCTGATGTGGCCTCTTGGCCGAGTTTCAGCTGTGTTTCCGGGGAGCGACGGAGTTGTTCGTCGCGCTTCAGTTAAAACCTCCACAGGTTCTTTTGAACGACCGGCTATTAAATTATACCGGTTGCCTATATCTTCTTGATTGGGTTTATCTTGTTTTTCGGGTGAGCAGAATTAGTTTCAATGATTGTTGTGGACTTACTTGACACTTTTCTGGGATTTCCAAGGTGATTCCGTCCAGCTGTTGTCTGCAGTGAATTTTACATTGTGGAAGGTTTCTGACATGGCGTTGTGCCAGTTTATTGGGAGTTATGGATGCTCAACAAATCAACAACAACAAAATAAGTAAAAAAAAAAAAAATGATAAAAAAAGGGGAATAAAGGGAACAACAACAAAAATAAAAAAGGAAAAAAAATGTAAAAAACTAGGGAATACTAACTAAGTTGATTTGCTGAGTTTTACATTGTGTTTGGCTGGACCATTGTTTATTGTTTGTTATTGGGTTTTGTCTGCTCTACCCGAACCTTTCGGATTGCTCGCCTGGTCGATGCGCCCGCGGCGGAGTTATTCGGCATGGTTTTCTAATTAATTGCATGTTGCATGGTTTTCTGTATGTTTGTATTTTCTTGTGTTTGCGTGTGACCCCCTCCTATGTTGGAGGGTAATTTTCAGAGAGTGTTCCTGTTCACCAAAAGCCAAATTTTTGTAATGTATTTTGGCCATATCTTTTAGTGTAGTTGGTGGTTGACCCATTGCGGTCAACGGGGGCCGGTGTTCGATATTTCGGATCGAACCGGTCATTATTTTCATTTTCCGAAGTTGGCACTATGGCTTTTGTAGGGCTCATACATGCAATGGACTTGTAGCCTTTGTCGCACGCCAGCCATCTTAGTGTTATCATCCACGGGTCGGGACTCCTCGGCAGGTAGAACTCCGTACATGTAACCTATCCTTTTCCCAACCAGTCTATCCTGCCTTGAGTGTCAGGATCAACCCAGTTGTGAGATACGGTAAGTCATAATAATATTTTTATATTATTTATGTCTTGTTAGCAATTCTGCATGCTGCTGCTATAGAGCTCACCAGAGGCTATTAAATTATCAAGTAAGAAAGCCGTCTTACTTTCAATCTTTTAAAATATTATCGTACAGATTGTATTATTGTTTATATGTATTACTAGGGTTTTATTGAATTATATTGTTTAGTATGTATGTGTAATCAAATGTTAGGGTAAATGAGTTCATGTGTAGTTAGATGTTCAATTTATTTGTTTTTCTGATTATGAATAATAGTGAAGAGAATTAATAGAGTGATGAATTATGTAACAGATTTTTAATTTTAGAAGGTCACTTAAATGAGTTTGATTTAATGCTAATATTTTGAATTTGAAAAATGTATTATAAGAGTAGGTATGAGCACAGTAACTGCTAAAGGCAGCCCAGTGTGCATGGTAAGGGGGAACATATCGGTTGAGGATCTGGCATGGTATAAGACCAGGGGTTTGGAGTTGGGGTGGCATGTTCGACGGTTAGGTGCGCTGTGGTGCGTGTCTGTTCGATTTTATGGTGTTGGGATCTCGAATAGAGAAGTCCAGTAATCTCGTGCAGATGTGGCCATAGTCGCCGAGTCAGGGGGTAGTTTACCCATGATGTAGAAGAACTAATGGGGGGTTGTTGGCACCATATCCTCGCCGATCCTCTTAGGGGTTTAACAATGAGATTTCTTCTGTTTTGACAGAAGATCTCTCATTGGGGGGTATTGTAACGGGGCAAAAGGGAGGCTTTTTATTTTATTAAATTTGGGTTTTATTTTATTAAAATATTATTAAATTCGGTTTCATCTGTGTGGACAGCCATGTGTTCAAATGAAGCGTAGTTAGAACAAAGGACTTGTGAGGTGATGCCAATGTAATGGAATGTCGTGTTGTTGACGGTGATACGATTCTTGGAACTTTGCGGCTGTGTGACACCCGCACACAAGCGCGCTAACTCCAGCAGGTGCGCAGACGACGCCAAGTTAGTAAAACAACATGGCTTGCAGATTAATTTGTCCAGCACGTGGTCTCAACACGGCAGAAAATAGATTAAATCCTGCCCACGTTTGTGACGTAAACCTCTGGACACAAATATCGTCAACGTCCAACACACGAAAATCACATGTGTTGGCTGAACAGTAACAATGACTTTGGTACACAAGGCATTGGTTTTCCGCCTTGTCGAAGAATTAAAAGTGGAAGGGTTTTGGTGAAGGCTCTTCCCAGTTCTCTCACCGACGCTTACCGGGCCAGGTGGCCGCCCCACGGGGCACATTAAAAAATTGTGAATATCAAGTAAATGTGAGGTTCAGTTTCAGTAACACAACAAAAAATGTGAAAGTGACTATAGTTTTCGGCCGGAAGAAGAAAAGCAAATTATAACTGTTTTCGAAACTACAACTAAATACGTAAGTGAGAAACCCCTCGTTGCCGGCAAGGGTATTGCACAAATGGATCAAATAATGTTCATAAATAATTAAAAGGGGGTTTTTATTTAAATGGAATGAATGTGAGTGTGAGCAGGCTGGGCTGTTTATAATAAGGTAAGATGTTTTAAGTAAGTTTAGTGGTACCAGATAATGTTTCAATTATTTCAAGAAAGTTGTATTTAATTTAAAGTTTGGCTAGAAGTAATAGACTGTTTTTTTTTTAAGATACAGAAATGAATAACGAATAATTTGATGTTGAAAAAATTTAAAGAATAAAAATAAAATTTAATTTGTTTCTCTTCACAAAAGGCGAGTTCCGTCAGTTATTCATATAACCTTTAAATCACTCTTGCATCTCGATGTTCGTGTGACGGATTCTGGGATAAGAGGGCAAAATATAAGGTAGGTGGAATATAGATAATTTTATTTGTATTTGTATTTAAAAGAAAAGTAACAATGGCGCCACGAAAGGGACGAATTTTATTGATTGAATTGTATTAAAATTCCACACCTACAACAGATGCAAGCGTGATTTGGGGTTGAGTTAAGAATATGTAAAAAATACGAAAAATTAGGTTATATGTAAGTAAGACCTAATGAATACTGTAACGTGACTAATTACGGTGTGTAATTCTGCCACACGGTGTATGCGTTAGTTTGTAATAAAATAAAAGTATTGCTGTTGTTATTTAAAGTTATGTTTATGTTTAAAATATTAAAGGTCGTGTTTAAACAAAATTTAATTATGTGTGAAATATTATTTAGATTTTGTAGTTGTTGAAGGTTACTAATTTTGTAAATTAATTTAAAATGGAACATTCGAGGTTACTCAAAGTGTGTTTACAATTGTGTAATTATAATTGTCTGAAAAGAATTCCCTTATATGAAACAAATAAAATAGTTGGTTTGATAATAATTAAATACTAATTTTGCTTAGGTTTATAAGTAAAGTACAATAGTTGGTCGCTTGATGATGATGATCGTCTTGTTGATACTGGCTGTGAAACTTCTCCTCCAGGTTGCTGCTAGTCTAAGTACGTTACGTCTAGTAATGTCTGGACAATATAATAAACATAATATACTTTCACGTACCTGGTCGTGTTTTCTAGAAGTTCAATAAGCTGTCAACTCAGTTTACAAACACCAACTCACTTTAGTTGCAAGGTTAGATTGCCTTGTTTGTTAGTAGGCGCCACACGGATTTATTTAGGGAAAATCCCGTGTAAAACCCACAAATAGAATCACTGAATGATTAAAAAAAATTTAAAATAATTGTTTATTACCTTTATGGCAATGCTATTCCAAAATATTTAAACACAACTGAAGGTTGTTTGGGTTTTCTAAATAAAATATTTAACTATCAGTTAGAAATAAATCAAGTCGAGTTATGCTGTTAATAATGGGTTTTATTCATACCCTTGATAGAGAATTCAAAACAAATATAATTAAAACATACAATGATGTACAATTGTAAATAAGTTATTATATACCTTATAAGGCTTGCTCAGAGCACAAGTGGCGAATCTGGCTAAGTCCAGATATTTGTTATTTTTAACATTAATATTATTAAAATCTCAGATGTGAGTTCTTTGAGACACGAAAAAGAAGGTCATGCCTACACAATGGCTAATAGTTTTCTGATATAATATTGGTCAATAATGTTTTTGACGTTACTTTTATAACGTAAACAAATAAAAATAACCTATTTGATAGGTTATGCGTTCGTCACGCCTGATTTCTGAATTACAAAGTTTATAAATTGAGAACACTTATAACTAACATCCAGCTTAATTACTAATGACAAATTCATCAAATAAATTGAGACATGGTGTAATATTGAAATGTTCCTGTGGTTTGCGTCAGTACAGATCAGTGTGTAAAAACGTACAGGTTACAGCGCTCGTAGAAAAAATGAAATAATGGTTACACTGTTACCTTTTGGTTTTAATTATTTAATTAAAACTCATTTTAGCACCTTGATAATCGGATTATAATGATTATCATTATTCACTGCACACGCACAAGAACAGAGAATTTCGACCCGCTTCTAACTTAATGGATCATAAATAACATTATTTAATTGCTCCTGTTCATTATTTTCCCGCACAAAAATGAAATAATACTGCACATAATCACTATTGTTTTCTGTGGAATAATTTGAAGTACTTGTAGGTTATTGTCGAATGGTTTCCTTTGATGTGTTCTCGAGATGACGCTATCGGTTATTAAAAATGTTGAGACGGCGGGCACACGTTCTGCACTGAATGAAGTTGATAAATGTCTGTCGAGAATCGGTTGCATTCTCTTATATACTCTCCTCGTCGATCGGCCTTAGGCAAAAATGTTAAGTACTAACTAATTTTGTGATTGGTTCTTGCAGGTGTGATGAGTATGACGTATTGTTCATTTAGCCGTTAATAACGGTTTTTTAACTGTCAAACTCTGAGGTGACAGATAGCTTTCAATGTTGTTGGTATTAGTAAACAAACTTCTGATGCATATTTCGTAAATGATGCTAACACTTTTCACGCACTTAATACAGTTGCGATTGGGACGATATTACCATCAAATTAAAGATCATTTTGTCTTCTTTAATTTGATATCACTTGATACCGAGTTAATTTCACTTTTACTGACATTGCTACATAAACAATGTTCAGGTACACTACTTCGCACTGTCGTCTATTTACCTGAATCGACGATTTTACACTTTGATTAATATTGTTTGTGTTCACATAGCATTTTATTACTCAAACGTTTATGTGAGAACACTATTAACTCTGTACTGACATTTTACTGAACATTATTAATACAACTCATCTTTATACATGATAATGAACAATCCTTATTGCTATGACATTTCGTTTTACGCTAACTCGTTCTATTCTACTACTTAACAATTGAATTATGATTAAATATATCATTTTAATAATGTTTTTTGCTATGTTGGAGCATAACAATTGTTCTGTGTATTTAATTTACACTTACGTTACCTCCCAATAATCAACTCACTGATTATTGCTTGGTTTAGGCCTTGTATAGACATACCGTCTATACTGGAATTTTGCCTTAACAACATTTATAGGTTCACAATTCGGTAATTTGTTGAGGTACCTTATTGGCACAAGGTTCCCTCTTACAAATGGTTTTTCTTTCTCATAAGTATATTTGATATTGAAATACATCTCTGTTCTCACTTTGTAGCCATTGCTAATTTTAGTTTTTGGCGTTAATAATTTACTAGTCATGGTTAAATTTATTATCAGCAAAATGCTAATTCTGATTTCAAAGTATTCAGATTCTTATTGATTCACTTTTTATTTACATATCATATTCTGTTTACATTATCTACTGACTTGATTGACAGCTTAATGTAAATTTACTCTGTCCATCAGCTTGCGTTAGTCATTGTCTGGTTGTAGTGTCAAACAGTATTTGTGTTTACTGTTTCAGGTGGCACTTCTGCTTCATTCTTCTTCCATGATTTCTCTTTTCTTGGTTATTCTTATCACTATATTCCCTATTTACATTATTGTTTTGTTCTTATAAAATCTGATAGTATACGTTTAGGTTAGGTAACATTTTGTTATGTTACATATACTCCCTCCTCAAAATTGATCATTTGAGAAAAAATTTATTTTTTATAAAATTATCATTTCATGTCAGTTTCTTAGTACATTTCTATTGTTTTTTTTTTCTTTGTACACTTTGATTTTTTAACATACTATTAGTGTATTACTCTAGCTTGATTTTTTGTCTAGTGATATAATTCTTAACTTGCTAGTATTTTTCAAGTTGCTTACTTTCTAAGTCATTTAACTACAATAGATCTCATTTCTTAAATTAACAATTTCCTGTCTTATTCACATTCTTCTTTCTTATTTCATATCTTTACATTCGTGATTATCTTAATGGTTATTATCATTTATACCTTGCAGATTCTTTCATAATAGTCCTTGATACATTAATACAATATAATTCCCTAACTTTTGTAGTGGGTTCGGAATCAGAGTGGCTCACTATGGCTTACATTCTCTGCCGTTCCTCAATACACATACTCAGATTCAGAGGCATTACTCTTCCCTGTCTGAGAAAAAAATAAACATTGCACCAGACAATAGTTGCACTATCACAACTCATAAAATATCACATATCATTCATTTACAATAATATAATATATTCACTATAATATTCAAGGTTTCAGAGGTTTTCATTTATATCACATTTCCATCTTTATACTGGCTAACATACTTTCTTTTTACAGGTAATTATTTCTTTTCAGACTTGACATTCTCAGCTATGCTTTTTATCAGCTGTATAGTTACTTTTTGTACTAGTTGACAATTGGTTTTGGCTTACTTGAGTATTCTTAAGGTTACACACTTATTTTGCTGCTTATAGTACTTATGCAGTTGGTTTTTTATATCTAGAGTTTACAATATTTTATTTTCACAATAGTTCATTAAGCTTTTCTTAATAATTTATATTTATCCTGAATTATCAGGGCGTACAATGTTCGTATACTAAATGGTTTTTTGTTAGATGTTCTCTGACATATTCTGTGATGTACAATATTTGATAATTAATAAACATTTTTCTTTCCTTTCATTCTACTATAATAATAGCTATCTTTACAATTAACACTCTTTGTTATTTTTCTTCTCTACTCCTTCAAGTGATGGTGGTTTTCACTTATTCTGGATGGTTTTAATTTTCATTTATGGAGTATACAATATTTGATAAACACAATTTCACGTGACAATATAATAATATATTAATATCTAATTTTATAGACATTCTTGGGGTTACATAGTTCATTTTATAAATATTTTTTCTCTTTCCTTACACTTTCCATAATAATATCCTTCTTTTATTTTACACACTTTGTTAATCTGCCTCTCTACTCCTTCAAAGGTTAGTTGGGTGAACCTTTATTCTGGATGGTTTTAATTCTCATTTATGGAGTATATAATAATCATTTGATAATTACACTTTAATGTGATAATATAATAACATATTAGTATCTAATTTTATAGACATTCTTGGGGTTACATAGTTCATTTTATAAACATTTTTTCTCTTTCCTTACACTTTCCATAATAATATCCTTCTGTTATTTTACACACTTTGTTATTCTGCCTCTCTACTCCTTCAAAGGTTAGTTGGGTGAACCTTTATTCTGGATGATTTTAAATAATATTTTTAGTTTTACAAGAGGTACCCAATAATCATTTGATAAACATTTAGTTACATATAATATTCATTTGGATAAACATGTTTTTTTTCTCTAAGTATAGCATAGTAATTTTAGTTGTATGCCACTACTGGCTCTTTATGACATAATAAATGTCTTTTCTCTCATTAAATCATTTAGTTGGCATTACATAATTTTCTATCCTTTGGTGTGATAGATCTGGTTCTTTTTCACAAGTAACAAATAGTTTGGCCTATATCTTAATCCTACACACTTTTGTAACTCAATAAGGCAAATAGATTTGTTATAGTCCATTAGTTACCTTCAATAATTTGGAGCCTAATATATGGTTCTTTTAATTACTAAATGAGTCTGTTTCTAGTAATCGTTTTTAAACATATTTTTTTTCGTTTATACCCTAAACATTCGGGTGATAAATGTCGCCTACTACTACATATTATCTGCTCTTAATAGTAATCTTTTTTTTTATGGTTGATATACATGGGGTTATTTTGTGCTTTTCCACTCTATTGCTAATATTACATGTTCGGGATATCTGACATATGTTCCGTACTAGTAGTTTTGGAGATACCTTCCTATCAGGCGGTTCTTCCACTTGGCGGCTACCAGATAGTCATTGGCTCCCCGTTTCCTTGCCTTCTTCCTCTCATCATCTTTGGTATCCATGTGTCCAGTGTACTCCGGGCCTTGGCTATTATTGGCGTCTGGCCCTTCTTCTAACCCAGGTTGACCTCCATTCATTTCCTGGTTGGATTCTTCCATTGATTGGTCCCTCTTCTTCCGCATTTCCCTTATTCTTTGGGCGTACCCTTCAATGATCTGGTCCAGTTGTTCTTGATAATTTTCCTTCTTCTTGTGAAGCATCTTTCTTCTAGGAGTATTCACTTTAAATACCTCATTGTTTATAACCTTCTCCGTCATAACATAGTCACTGGCATGTAACATTGTCTTAATCGTTCCGTCATCTGGATTATTAATTAAATAGTTTAATGGTCGGTTATTCGTTAAGGAATCAATTGACCTTGTTTGGTGTATTTCATTTGTTGGTATATTTAATTTAATTGGATTCTTATTTAATTTTTTACCCACGGTTTTATGGTGATTTACTTTTAATATTTTTATGAAGTCCTGTTCATACTTCTTACCGTTGATTCTTGCTCTATGACGAATAGTTGGGTTGTCCACGAAGTTAATTAATCCACTCCTAGTCATCTCTAATATTTCCTTTGTAATCCTTGTCTTCTTAGGGCGTATTATTCCTTTTATCTTCGCCTCCTTTTCTTCCGTTTTCTTAATTATTTTGTTCCTTTCTTTATGGATTTTAATTTTCGAATTCACTAGTTTGGTGGTTTTATTTCTGGGTAATTTTCTTGTCTCCACTTGCTCATCACACATGGGTAGATTATTTTGTTCTAAGCCTTCATCCTCGGCTACTAACTCTTCCGCTTCCTTAATTACCTGAGTGTTCTCTATACTTCCGGTATCGATCTCCTTGTCTCTGTCAAGCCCATCTTCAGTTAATAAGGTATTTGAGTCCGGTTGCTTTTCTGCTTGTTCATTATGGGTTTCCATTTCTTCCCTCCATTGTTGGATTATTTCTTCTCTCCATAGTCTGATATCGTTCACCATTTCTTCTCTTGCCTTCTCAAAGCGATTCTCTACTGGTTGGGTGAACTGTTCCCTCCTACGTTCCATCATCATCTTCTGGAAACTTAGCAGCTCCGTCGATGCTATTTCCTTAGGTTGGTTTTTTATGGTGTCACTTGCATTTACCTCCCCTTCAGGCGTTTTTGTGTCCGGCGTTTCCATTACTCCTTTATTTTCTGTCTTTGAGTTTATATTTGTATATTCGACATTCACGGTCGGTGCGTTATCGCTTACCATCCCTTGGAATGCTTCATCATTCTCTTCCGTCGTGTCGTTAACTCTATTCACCTTTTGGTAGGGGGTTTTTATGTTCTCGTTAGTGACTTCACTGTGTTCACTAGTAGATCCATATAGTTCATTATGGTCCTTCCTTGTTATTGTTTCAGTCTCTGGGTCAGCTATTAATACTTCCTCCTCTTTTTCACCATTATTGATGTCTTGTTCTGGGACATCTTTAGTCATATTTTCTTGTGGTAGTTTCATGGATTCCTTCTGGCTATGGTCGTCTTCAATTTTGTCGTTAGTATTTTTCCCATTCTTCATTAAGTCTTCACATATCTGTCTCTTTTCATTTTTTAACTTCTTGGCATTCTTCAATTCTTCTTCGAACGCTTCCCTCCGTTTACGCTCTTCTTCCCGTCTCTCACTCTGGCGTCTTATTTCCTCTTCCTCCTGCTGTGCTGCTCGGCTATAGAATAATTCTTCATTTTGTCTTATCTTGTTGTCTCTTAGTTCTCTTCCAACTGCTTCTTTTCTACTACGCTCATCTTCCCATCTCTGGTAACGGTAGTCCCTCTTCTCTTCGTTTCGCCATATTGGTTGGTTATTATACCATCTTGTATTCTGGTTGAAACGTTTCGCATAACGTAACAATTCGGGAACCTGGTTAATTGGCTCAGGTCAATTAAACAGGCTGCCATTATCTTTACAAAATCATAAATAACTGGAAAGTAAACAAAAGTTAAATAGGATCCCGTGAATTGAGGAATATTGACAGGGGTTTGTAGATTTATTCACTCACCTTTTTGGACCATGACATCTCTTTATTACATAAAGTTTTAACATCTCCGAAGAAATTTAGCAATGAGTATATTAAAAGTAAAAAAACATTTGCACCTCTTGTACAAATAGAATTAGATTAATTAATGAGTTAACATAGCTTTTACTGCCCTCGGATCCGAGTATTTTGTTTCAGTATATGATATTAAAATTATCATCTTTATTTCGTGCCATCTGAAGAATGGGCTTATTTAACTTTAACGTGTTATATTCATAAAAGTCTTAAACTTAACACATATTATTACTAAGCATGAAATTACAATTTTATGGTAATTAAGTCAGTCTTTCGTGTTTTACTTTACTTTCATTGGTTAATTAAGTGTCTATCATGTATTATTTTAAGTTAAGTTCTGAACCACGGAAGTAGAACTTCCGTGATACCTGTGTGTAACATCGTCGGCGAATCGGCGCTTCCATTGGTTGTGCAGGGTGTCTTGGAGATCTTCTGGATATCGTGTTTTGATGTAATCCGCCGTCATTCCTAAAGATGAGTCGTCTGTTGGGTCTGTAGATACTTGCGGTAGGTTTTTTTGGTTGTAACTTTCACTGGTATTCACATTGTTGTACCGCACATGTTACTTACGTTTAACAGTTACATGTTAACAGTTTAATATCACATTTAGGTGATGTTAGTTTGTTACAGAGATGTCATTGTCATACATTCACGTCATTTTTACATTTTTACATCATCCGGCTATCTCACACAAGCTTCTCCTCGTTTATAGGTTTTTATATTGACTACATACTTTTATACGCTGTATCCGCAGCGGTGTCTGAGATACAACTGAACTGGCTAAGTATAGGGGTGAAGAGGTTGTCCGCGCACGGGTAGCTTGTCAGCGTAAAAGTAGTTCCATATTCGATTAATATTTACTCGATTATTCTCTGACATATTTAACTATATTTAATTATACTACGGTATCTCTCACTTAGTATTTTATTATTGTACATCATTATGTTTTTTATCAAGTTCCGATTTAATACAATTATTAGTCATATTCACGGGTAATTATGCGTGTTGATGCCGGTTTCAGCAGGTTAAAGCCGGGTTAATTATTAAGGGGTGTTATCGCAATTTTATTATAGAATTCTTTTTGGTTTTAAAACTATTTATTTTGGGTATTATGGCGGGGTTACATTATCATTTTCTTTAGGGGTTTATGTTCTGTTTTAATGTGAGATTTTAAATTTCTTTTAAATTTCTTTTATTTCATTTTTTTTTTTATTTTAAAATCGTCACATACTCCTCCGCTTAAATATCGACACCGGGTTTTTTTTTTTTTATTTTGGGTGAGCAACGTACTGGGAGTATGCTCGGGGATTTCTGTGTTAAAATTTAATTTAGTACACGATTTGTTTTCTCTATATTTTTTTAAATGATCTTGTTCATTTAAATGTTCTCCTCCGTGAAATTCCCTTTATCTCACTTCTTACCATGCTAATTTATATTTTAATTCTTAATACTAATTTCCCTAATTATCCGTAACTCACAATATCGTGGCCCGACTGATTACATTTTGCATACTCTAACTCTAGTAGTTAGTTTTCTGCACTTTCTTTAACTCTTGTAAAGAACTTTCTTTAACCCTTGTAAAGAATTTTTCAGTGCGGCGCCGTTGTGACTTGTCACGTTACCTATATATAATTCTTAATTCTACTACAGAAATCTAAAGCCAATCCCATACTTGACCTTAGATTCATTCTTATCCTAATTTCTTATGCTACTGAGAGAATCGGAATTTCACGAAGATAATAATTTTGTTTTTAAATGATCAGCTGTAATACATAAACAAAAGGGGACAAACACTTTACTTTCAACGATCAGCTGTTACTGTGGAATGTGGGTCAAACTAGTTTTCTTCAAACAATGGCATTGTTTACGCGTACAAAGGGGGAAGTTAGTCAACTCGAGGGAGAGAATATTTCTCTATTGTTCCATTTAGCAATAGCTGGTGGACAGCTTATTAACTTGCACAGGCTTGCTTCAAAAAAGGGGTGGAGTGAGCGATGCGTACGCAATGTTACAGCCCGTTACTAAGCTGAGTTTTGTTACACTTTTATAATTATAATTATACTAACGTGTTATAATAATTTACGATATTATTAAACTTTTTATTTTAAATGACTTTTTATTTATTATTATTACTTTGGTCTGATTTAAGAGATGGTTTCTTTTTGTTTCGAACTCGTTTGTTTACTTCGGGAAGCATCATTCCATAAAATTAATTAGTACACTTGTTTTATTTAGTCAGTAGTTCATATAACTCATCGTGTCAATAGAAACACGAATTACACATTTATGCAGGCTTGTACAGGAAAACTACAGAACTGATATTGTCGCAAAATTGACGTGTTAGAGACTGAATACTTTGACACGTACATACATGAATTGGTATAATACAATCTAATCTTTTCCCGTATAATCATATACGAGTATGTGCGTAACCTCATACAAAATATACACTTATATTTATACACTTATAAATATCATCCATATTATTCATATATGCTACTTAGAAAAAGGCTAAGTACAATTTCCTCTAAGTACAATGTAAGTACAATATACTACTTTTACATACAATTTCCTAACTGAGTGCATAGATATACAGAATAGAGTCTTTTATAATTGACACTAAGTACACTAACCATTTACATAAAATGAAACAACAAAACAGTGGCGCTTTTTACTAATAAAATTATTTACTTGTTTTTGTTTTATTCGATTTAATTTTCAACATGTGTCTGAAATCTTTTGTTACTGGGCAAGGGGTCACACACTTTGTAATACAATAGGGGGAGGTGATGTATTGTCTACTTGAGGTGGCAGAGCGTAACAAAGGGGTAGTTTGGTACAAGCGGGAACAGGTCATTTTCTTGTCTGAGATTGTCGTTAAACAGACAAGTTGGGGAATGCATTTTTAAACAGGTTTTACCCTAGGCTTACAATGTTTAAATAATTATTATATTATATCTAAATATTCTTACCATATAGATTATTATTATGCCACATAATGATTATAAAAACACATTATCCTAATTCTGATTTTACTTACTTCAATTCTTCCTTTTGCGTATTTTAAATTAACATTCATAGAGTGAATAATTCTACCACATATTAAATGACAAACACAGGCCTTTTTTTCTTGCTAATTATCATTTATTCATTAATTAAGCAGAGTGGCGCATTTGAAACGTTTCGCATAACGTAACAATTCGGGAACCTGGTTAATTGGCTCAGGTCAATTAAACAGGCTGCCATTATCTTTACAAAATCATAAATAACTGGAAAGTAAACAAAAGTTAAATAGGATCCCGTGAATTGAGGAATATTGACAGGGGTTTGTAGATTTATTCACTCACCTTTTTGGACCATGACATCTCTTTATTACATAAAGTTTTAACATCTCCGAAGAAATTTAGCAATGAGTATATTAAAAGTAAAAAAACATTTGCACCTCTTGTACAAATAGAATTAGATTAATTAATGAGTTAACATAGCTTTTACTGCCCTCGGATCCGAGTATTTTGTTTCAGTATATGATATTAAAATTATCATCTTTATTTCGTGCCATCTGAAGAATGGGCTTATTTAACTTTAACGTGTTATATTCATAAAAGTCTTAAACTTAACACATATTATTACTAAGCATGAAATTACAATTTTATGGTAATTAAGTCAGTCTTTCGTGTTTTACTTTACTTTCATTGGTTAATTAAGTGTCTATCATGTATTATTTTAAGTTAAGTTCTGAACCACGGAAGTAGAACTTCCGTGATACCTGTGTGTAACATCGTCGGCGAATCGGCGCTTCCATTGGTTGTACAGGGTGTCTTGGAGATCTTCTGGATATCGTGTTTTGATGTAATCCGCCGTCATTCCTAAAGATGAGTCGTCTATTGGGTCTGTAGATACTTGCGGTAGGTTTTTTTGGTTGTAACTTTCACTGGTATTCACATTGTTGTACCGCACATGTTACTTACGTTTAACAGTTACATGTTAACAGTTTAATATCACATTTAGGTGATGTTAGTTTGTTACAGAGATGTCATTGTCATACACTCACGTCATTTTTACATTTTTACATCATCCGGCTATCTCACACAAGCTTCTCCTCGTTTATAGGTTTTTATATTGACTACATACTTTTATACGCTGTATCCGCAGCGGTGTCTGAGATACAACTGAACTGGCTAAGTATAGGGGTGAAGAGGCTGTCCGCGCGCGGGTAGCTTGTCAGCGTAAAAGTAGTTCCATATTCGATTAATATTTACTCGATTATTCTCTGACATATTTAACTATATTTAATTATACTACGGTATCTCTCACTTAGTATTTTATTATTGTACATCATTATGTTTTTTATCAAGTTCCGATTTAATACAATTATTAGTCATATTCACGGATAATTATGCGTGTTGATGCCGGTTTCGGCAGGTTAAAGCCGGGTTAATTATTAAGGGGTGTTATCGCAATTTTATTATAGAATTCTTTTTGGTTTTAAAACTATTTATTTTGGGTATTATGGCGGGGTTACATTATCATTTTCTTTAGGGGTTTATGTTCTGTTTTAATGTGAGATTTTAAATTTCTTTTATTTCATTTTTTTTTTTTAATTTTAAAATCGTCACACGGTTCCTCCTTGGTATTGGGGTTTCCCATTCGTGGAGTCTTGCAAAGCCTTCTTCCCTCTTACTTCTTAATTGGTCTGACTCCTCTTTTATGCCTCTTCCATTTTTCGGTTCAATTCTTCACAATCGATTTTCAATATTCTGTATATTTGGTCCCAGTCTACTCTCTCCCTTCTCCTTCTATTTCCCCGGTACATCTTTGTTTTCGTTGACTTTGTATATATTATTGTCTGTGTAGGTAAGGCGTGATCGTTCCTTTGTGTCTGCCGGGCTGATATAAAATATAAAAAATATTTTTATTTACTATTTTAAGCCACAATAGTTGGTGCGCCAATTTGTAACGTGAACGAAACTCTCTCCTTTAAAAGCCCCACTGTTGGGCTAGCCAATTTGTAACGTGACTAATTACGGTGTGTAATTCTGCCACACGGTGTATGCGTTAGTTTGTAATAAAATAAAAGTATTGCTGTTGTTATTTAAAGTTATGTTTATGTTTAAAATATTAAAGGTCGTGTTTAAACAAAATTTAATTATGTGTGAAATATTATTTAGATTTTGTAGTTGTTGAAGGTTACTAATTTTGTAAATTAATTTAAAATGTAACATTCGAGGTTACTCAAAGTGTGTTTACAATTGTGTAATTATAATTGTCTGAAAAGAATTCCCTTATATGAAACGAATAAAATAGTTGGGTTGATAATAATTAAATACTAATTTTGCTTAGGTTTAAAAGTAAAGTACAATAGTTGGTCGCTTGATGATGATGATCGTCTTGTTGATACTGGCTGTGAAACTTCTCCTCCAGGTTGTTGATAGTCTAAGTACGTTACGTCTAGTAATGTCTGGACAATATAATAAACATAATATACTTTCACGTACCTGGTCGTGTTTTCTAGAAGTTCAATAAGCTGTCAACTCAGTTTACAAACACCAACTCACTTTAGTTGCAAGGTTAGATTGCCTTGTTTGTTAGTGGGCACCACACGGATTTATTTAGGGAAAATCCCGTGTAAAACCCACAAATAGAATCACTGAATGATTAAAAAAAATTTAAAATAATTGTTTATTACCTTTATGGCAATGCTATTCCAAAATATTTAAACACAACTGAAGGTTGTTTGGGTTTTCTAAATAAAATATTTAACTATCAGTTAGAAATAAATCAAGTCGAGTTATGCTGTTAATAATGGGTTTTATTCATACCCTTGATAGAGAATTCAAAACAAATATAATTAAAACATACAATGATGTACAATTGTAAATAAGTTATTATATACCTTATAAGGCTTGCTCAGAGCACAAGTGGCGAATCTGGCTAAGTCCAGATATTTGTTATTTTTAACATTAATATTATTAAAATCTCAGATGTGAGTTCTTTGAGACACGAAAAAGAAGGTCATGCCTACATAATGGCTAATAGTTTTCTGATATAATATTGGTCAATAATGTTTTTGACGTTACTTTTATAACGTAAACAAATAAAAATAACCTATTTGATAGGTTATGCGTTCGTCACGCCTGATTTCTGAATTACAAAGTTTATAAATTGAGAACACTTATAACTAACATCCAGCTTAATTACTAATGACAAATTCATCAAATAAATTGAGACATGGTGTAATATTGAAATGTTCCTGTGGTTTGCGTCAGTACAGATCAGTGTGTAAAAACGTACAGGTTATAGCGCTCGTAGAAAAAATGAAATAATGGTTACACTGTTACCTTTTGGTTTTAATTATTTAATTAAAACTCATTTTAGCACCTTGATAATCAGATTATAATGATTATCATTATTCACTGCACACGCACAAGAACAGAGAATTTCAACCCGCTTCTAACTTAATGGATCATAAATAACATTATTTAATTGCTCCTGTTCATTATTTTCCCGCACAAAAATGAAATAATACTGCACATAATCACTATTGTTTTCTGTGGAATAATTTGAAGTACTTGTAGGTTATTGTCGAATGGTTTCCTTTGATGTGTTCTCGAGATGACGCTATCGGTTATTAAAAATGTTGAGACGGCGGGCACACGTTCTGCACTGAATGAAGTTGATAAATGTCTGTCGAGAATCGGTTGCATTCTCTTATATACTCTCCTCGTCGATCGGCCTTAGGCAAAAATGTTAAGTACTAACTAATTTTGTGATTGGTTCTTGCAGGTGTGATGAGTATGACGTATTGTTCATTTAGCCGTTAATAACGGTTTTCTAACTGTCAAACTCTGAGGTGACAGATAGCTTTCAATGTTGTTGGTATTAGTAAACAAACTTCTGATGCATATTTCGTAAATGATGCTAACACTTTTCACGCACTTAATACAGTTGCGATTGGGACAATATTACCATCAAATTAAAGATCATTTTGTCTTCTTTAATTTGATATCACTTGATACCGAGTTAATTTCACTTTTACTGACATTGCTACATAAACAATGTTCAGGTACACTACTTCGCACTGTCGTCTATTTACCTGAATCGACGATTTTACACTTTGATTAATATTGTTTGTGTTCACATAGCATTTTATTACTCAAACGTTTATGTGAGAACACTATTAACTCTGTACTGACATTTTACTGAACATTATTAATACAACTCATCTTTATACATGATAATGAACAATCCTTATTGCTATGACATTTCGTTTTACGCTAACTCGTTCTATTCTACTACTTAACAATTGAATTATGATTAAATATATCATTTTAATAATGTTTTTTGCTATGTTGGAGCATAACAATTGTTCTGTGTATTTAATTTACACTTACGTTACCTCCCAATAATCAACTCACTGATTATTGCTTGGTTTAGGCCTTGTATAGACATACCGTCTATACTGGAATTTTGCCTTAACAACATTTATAGGTTCACAATTCGGTAATTTGTTGAGGTACCTTATTGGCACAAGGTTCCCTCTTACAAATGGTTTTTCTTTCTCATAAGTATATTTGATATTGAAATACATCTCTGTTCTCACTTTGTAGCCATTGCTAATTTTAGTTTTTGGCGTTAATAATTTACTAGTCATGGTTAAATTTATTATCAGCAAAATGCTAATTCTGATTTCAAAGTATTCAGATTCTTATTGATTCACTTTTTATTTACATATCATATTCTGTTTACATTATCTACTGACTTGATTGACAGCTTAATGTAAATTTACTCTGTCCATCAGTTTGTGTTAGTCATTGTCTGGTTGTAGTGTCAAACAGTATTTGTGTTTACTGTTTCAGGTGGCACTTCTGCTTCATTCTTCTTCCATGATTTCTCTTTTCTTGGTTATTCTTATCACTATATTCCCTATTTACATTATTGTTTTGTTCTTATAAAATCTGATAGTAGCCGTTTAGGTTAGGTAACATTTTGTTATGTTACAATACCTAACGTATGTAAAATAAGAAGTGTTAAAATACAGTATAATAAAATAAATGTGATAAATTTATAATTCAAAAATGTCAGAAAATAATGAAAGTACGGTAAGTGAAATGGCTGAATTTAATGAATCAGCTGTTATGAGCAGTCTTGAAGTACATTCAACTCCGAATGTAGGTCAAGACGACAAAAATATGAATATAAGTATTACAGACGAAACAAATATTACAGATGATTCGGGGATTCAAATAACCCCAAAATTAAGTAGGGAAAGTAAAATTAATGATGATGAGGTCAGCTTCACTGACAATAAAACAGAAAGTCAGTCGACACCAGTCCAAAGTAAAAAGTCTGACGATAGTTATGAAATGTTCAAAATGATACAAACAATGTTAGATATGAAATTCAATGAACAGAAGAGTGAATTTGACGCTATAAATAGTCGTTTTGACGTGCAAAATAATAATTTCAATGATAAATTTGATGAGTTGAAATGCGAAATACACGAACAGAAAATAAAGTGCAAAAGCAATTTCAGTGAGTTAAAAAACCTTATCAATGAGACCAAAAAGCATGTAGAAAGTACTCATGAAATATTTAAAAATAACTTAAATAAATTAGACCAGAATATTGAGAGAATGGGAGTGGATGTGATAAATACAGATAAGAGTAAAACAAGGGAAAATTATAATGATATGTATAAAAATGTGGTATTAGAGAATAAGGTAACAAATGATAACAATGATATTGAAAATGGTAATGTAATTGAAAGGGTGGTATCAGAGAGTGATACGTTGAAAACAGTTAGTGAGAGTGAGAGAGTAATAGGTTGTAACGGAGTAGTAATTAGTGTTGATGAATTAGAGAAAGAGTGGAAAGAGAGAGTAGATGAGTATGTAGGGCAGAGGGTAAATTTTCCCCATATTTATGATGAACCAAGGTGTTCAAAAATGTTATTGTTGAAGGGCAAGAGTCCCTTGTTAGTGGAAGATTTGAGTTGTTCCCCCTTTTTCTATGAGTTAGTACCCTCTGTGTGGGATGGTGTTATGATGAGAGAGATTTAGATAGAGAATTGTGTGTTGATAGAGAGACAGAATTATATCAGTTGGAGAGAAATTATAATGAGTTGAAAGAGATGTTAGGAGTGGTAAAGATAAATGATATGAAATACTTACCTGTTAAAATAGAGAGTGAGAATTATTTTGATGATACCTATTTAAATAATAATAATTTACCTTATGATTAGAAAATAACTGACCTTATATTGAATATAATTACTGAGGGAGACTGGACAAAAATAATTAATGTTGACTTGGTTTATGATAAAATAATTATAATGGGAAGTAACCCTATGTATGATTATTGTGGTGAAATGAATAAACTAAAATTTTATGGTTATTACACACAGGATAGCCATATGAGGTGCGTAAATAAAATTGAAAAATGTTAAGTGAAACCCAGACTATTATTTGATGATGGAGGCTGAACATAAACTTAATAAATGGACAATTTTAAATATTTTGATTTATGGTTCTGACCTCGCTGCTTTGGGAATGAAGTGTGATAAAATTGAACAATTAATGGTGAAGAATTGTAAATAATTGATAGTGGAATTAATTGTGTGTATTGTAAAATGTTAGGTAAACAATGTGTGTATGTAGTAGAAATTGTTGTGATAATAATAACAATATTTTGCAATCTAAATAAATAACAAAAATAATTTTTTTGAAGACAGTAATTAACGAATTGTAATTGTTTTGATAATAATTGAACTTGTATTTTTTAATAATTGATTTAATTAAAATAATTGAAGATGTTTAAATATTTTTGACTGATTTAAGATGTTATATAATGATAAATTTAAATTATTTTATGAGATGTGAATTTGATAATTAATAAATAAATAAATGTTAAATTGTTTCGTATGGAATAACATTGTTGTTAAAATGTTGTAGAAGGTACAGGGAGTTACGGATATTTATATTTTTGTGTTATGACAGGGTGTGAGCAATGTACTGTAAGTATAAATTTTATAATACAGGTTATAAAGAGTAAAATGTTTACAGGTGTTGAAAAGATTTTAACTCAATGATGAGATTAATTTGGGATAATTGTACTAAATAGAAACCATACTCAAAAGGTAATAATAACTGAAATATGAGATAAAACAAATGTTAATAATAAATTTGGAATTTTGAGGAATATAATTGTAGTGAGTGAGAAATAATGAAATGATGTTATGTGGAAGATTTAATTTAGTTATTAAGTGGCTAGTACGGTGGTGGCATGTGCCACCGTAGGTAGCGATAAGTGTTGGGGGTAACAGAGAGTGTTACCTCCATCGGAGGCCAAAATGGCGTAAAATACACGGCACACCCTTTTATACAATTTTATATTGTATCCTGATAGATTGCCGTGCCATGTATAATAATGACGATAAGAACATGCCTGAAATTAGAGTTGATTTCCCCGACTTTTCGGGCGATTACTGCCTTACCAGCACTAATCGTGGTTTTGGCTAGCAGTCAGCTATGGCCATAAATTAAGAGCCTTGACCATAGCTGGCTTGAAATTGGTTTATATTTGAAATTGATGGGGGGTGAAATTAGGGGAATCCCCGGAATTATGGAACAGCGGCTATCACTTTGTTCGAGTAGGAACAGCAAGGCCAGGTGGTAGACCCGTTTTAAGGGCGTATAAATTTGTAACATGGATATGATGATATCCAAATAATTTCCAATGTAACGCTGAAGCAAGGACATGGAGATGATAAATTCCTCCACCTATGCCGTCCTTGTGGAAGCACATGGGCGCAACAGTCCACCATAAAAAAAAATAATAGTGTGTGTGGCAGGGTGGTTGCTCAGGGGAGCAACGAATTAAAATATTGTAACTTAACAATGACAACTCGCTTTGGAAGCAATTAAATAATTGTTTGATTTGAGAAAATGTATACAATAGATGTTTATGATGTTTTGGTTATCATGTTTCAATGGGTCATTAATCTTGTTGTGTTAGAATGTAAGAATTATAAATATGTGTTGTGTATTTTTTGTTATATAATTTTGTGTAGCATTTTGAACAAAGGTCATTCACCTTGCTAAGAAAATCAGCTGATCCGCTGTAGAATGTCACTTACAAATTGTTTGCAAATTTTCAATGTAACTTATGTTTGAATATAATGATTTTAATGTGTTAAAAGATTTTGATTTAAATGTTGGAAGTAGTTTGAAATAGTTAAGAATTTTAAAGGGTTTGTAAAAGATAGTAGATGGGAGATTTTGGGTGATTACTATTTTGTTGGGACATGTAGATCAGTCCAAGTTGAGTTTAAAGTGGTAATAGAGATGAATAATATTGTTGTGAATTAATGTAATGTAGAATTTGAGAAGTATTGATGGTGACACAGTAGATATGGGTAAAATATGTACAGTATTGAGGGATATATTGATGTAATAAATAAGTGGATATATTTTGTTGTAGTTGAAGTATTGTATTGGGAGAGTAATTAGAGTTGATGTGAATTTTGTAAGAGGGGGTGGTGTGGTAGGAGTCCGCAACAAAAGGGTTGGGATGGGAAGGGACCGTTTAGCGCCGGAAAGGGTTGCCTAGGAATGAAGTCCAGGAACCAACATAAGGGAATGAGCTTTTGGGGGGGGGAACACACATCCTGAGTACAAAGGGGTAGAGAGTATTTGTTTATAAGAGTAGAATGATGCGAATTGAGATGAGTAGTAAGTGGGTTTAGAGAATGTTTGATAGAGCCCCTCTCTATCATGTTAGTTAAAGCTGTTAGTGATATTAGAGTCAGAGAGGTAAAGATTATAAATGTATACATATCAAGTTAGTATAAATAATTAAATCACCCAAACTAATGGAGAATGAGGATATTAAAGAAAGAGAGTCATAGTAAAAATATAAAATTTTAATTGAAACAAGTGACAATTTTAATAGAATTTGAGAATAAAGTAAGTTGTAAAATGTGTAATTTTGAGTAATTTAAATGTCAATTTTATTGTTAATTGTAATAATACTATGGTAATTTTAAATGTCTTATTTTATTATGTTTGAAGGTAAAAATTTTAAAGATGATTAATGTATTTTATGATGTAGCCTATGTATAACCTGTGTAGGTCAAGGTTGTTGACTTGACCCAGTTTGATCAGCTGATGGTTGATGTTAGAAACTAGACCAGTTTTGGCAATGAAGTGATGCAAATTTGGTTGTTTAATTGATTTAAATAATTTTAAATTTTCTTAATATTGATAAAAGTATATTTAAAAAAAAAAAAAAAATTTTTTTGATTTTCTGGGCCTGCCATCTACTTGATGTTTTGAATTTTAATTATATTATTGTTTATATGTATTACTAGAGTTTTATTGAATTATATTGTTTAGTATGTATGTGTAATCAAATGTTAGGGTAAATGAGTTCATGTGTAGTTAGATGTTCAATTTATTTGTTTTTCTGATTATGAATAATAGTGAAGAGAATTAATAGAGTGATGAATTATGTAACAGATTTTTGATTTTAGAAGGTCACTTAAATGAGTTTGATTTAATGATAAATATTTTGAATTTGAAAAATGTATTATAAGAGTAGGTACGAGCCCAGTAACTGCTAAAGGCAGCCCAGTGTGCATGGTAAGGGGGAACATATCGGTTGAGGATCTGGCATGGTATAAGACCAGGGGTTTGGAGTTTGGGGTGGCATGTTCGACGGTTAGGTACGCTGTGGTGCGTGTCTGTTCAATTTTATGGTGTTGTGATCTCGAATAGAGAAGTCCAGTAATCTCGTGCAGATGTGGCCATAGTCGCCGAGCCAGGGGGGTAGTTTACCCATGATGTAGAAGAACTAATGGGGGTTGTTGGCACCATATCCTCGCCGATCCTCTTAGGGGTTTAACAATGAGATTTCTTCTGTTTTGACAGAAGATCTCTCATTGGGGGGGGGGTATTGTAACGGGGCAAAAGAGAGGCTTTTTATTTTATTAAATTTGGGTTTTATTTTATTAAAATATTATTAAATTCGGTTTCATCTGTGTGGACAGCCACGTGTTCAAATGAAGTGTAGTTGGAACAAAGGACTTGTGAGGTGATGCCAATGTAATGGAATGTCGTGTTGTTGACGGTGATACGATTCTTGGAACGTTGCGGCTGTGTGACACCCGCACACAAGCGCGCTAACTCCAGCAGGTGCGCAGACGACGCCAAGTTAGTAAAACAACATGGCTTGCAGATGAATTTTGTCCAGCACGTGGTCTCAACACGACAGAAACGAGATTAAGTCCTGCCCACGTTTGTGACGTAAACCTCTGGACACAAATATCGTCAACGTCCAACACACGAAAATCACATGTGTTGGCTGAACAGTAACACTGACTTTGGTACACAAGGCATTGGTTTTCCGCCTTGTCGAAGAATTAAAAGTGGAAGGGTTTTGGTGAAGGCTCTTCCCAGTTCTCTCACTGACACTTACCGGGCCAGGTGGCCGCCCCACGGGGCTCATTAAAAAATTGTGAATATCAAGTAAATGTGAGGTTCAGTTTCAGTAACACAACAAAAAATGTGAAAGTGACTATAGTTTTCGGCCGGAAGAAGAAAAGCAAATTATAACTGTTTTCGAAACTACAACTAAATACGTAAGTGAGAAACCCCTCGTTGCCGGCAAGGGTATTGCACAAATGGATCAAATAATGTTCATAAATAATTAAAAGGGGGTTTTTATTTAAATGGAATGAATGTGAGTGCGAGCAGGCTGGGCTGTTTATAATAAGGTAAGATGTTTTAAGTAAGTTTAGTGGTACCAGATAATGTTTCAATTATTTCAAGAAAGTTGTATTTAATTTAAAGTTTGGCTAGAAGTAATAGACTGTTTTTTTTTAAAGATACAGAAATGAATAACGAATAATTTGATGTTGAAAAAATTTAAAGAATAAAAATAAAATTTAATTTGTTTCTCTTCACAAAAGGCGAGTTCCGTCAGTTATTCATATAACCTTTAAATCACTCTTGCATCTCGATGTTCGTGTGACGGATTCTGGGATAAGAGGGCAAAATATAAGGTAGGTGGAATATAGATAATTTTATTTGTATTTGTATTTAAAAGAAAAGTAACAAAAAGTATAATTGGGAATTATTATTATTATTATCCCAACGTTGTTTTTTACCCTTTTTCTGTTGTGTACACTTATGTTTGCACTGAAAGAACTCATTAATCTACACAGTCCTGTCTGTTTGATTAATTATTATTATTCTTCACTTATCACTTCACTTTTACCATTAAATATTGTTTACAGTTATTTCTTATGGACTACAATACATTAGTTTTTATTAAATACTGTATTGTACTTCTGGGTTTAATATAGGGGTTTTATCCCTTTCATTTTATGGGTTTGTTTTATTGTTACTAACGTTTACTATTCTTTCTCCTTCAGATTCTAAATTGTTTCTCTTACTTTCTACTCATCACTTCACTGTTTATTGTTATCACTCCCTACCTATCTGTCACTGTTGGATGTTTATCGGGTTTTAAAACACAGTTTTATAGTCATTTTTCTATATTTTATGTTCTACTTTTTTTCTCACTATAGGGTTATTGATAATACTTATCAAATGTTTTCCCTTAATTACTATGGGTAGAGTACTTCTTGTTTACATACTTTATATAATGCTTGTTACTAATTTTTACTATTTATTATTTGTGTTTTGGTATTTTTTGTTTACCTTTGATTATTTTTTTGTTTTCGTTTGTCCTATCACTGGGATTGAGGTTCGTTTCTACCTACTCACTTACCATATCTATTGGGTTATTTTGGTTAAATCGCATTGTACTATTGTTTTCAAGTTTTGCTTCGTTGCTTGCTACATTTCTCTTATCAGAGGTTACTTTTATTATTACTTTTATATGTTTGATCGTATAATTATGTTAAATACCCATTCCTTTATCTCTGACTCATCCCTTTTAATTCATAGTGTTAATAATTTAGTATTTTATTCTTATCATGTTGCTTCCCAAATGTATGTTGAGGATATGTACTCTTACATATTGCCCTGTCGCTAAAATTGATTATTTCAGCAAGTATCGTTCAGGTGTTTGGGTGAAATTATGAATCATTTATTTAATTTATTTCATTAATCACTTGTTAGTTTTGAGCTATCGGTTCTTAATGCTTTACTTAGTATCAGTATTCTCCTTGATTTCCTGTATTATATTCTTGTTTAATGGTTTTTATCCCTATAATATCTAATTCCCTAACATTTCTTCCCTAAAAATTATATTGATTTGGACCGGAGGAGGGTACTTTTCACTCCTTTGCTCCGCCGTCAATTATATCATCTGAGTACAGAGGAACGTATCATCTGCCCAGGCATGTGATTGCTGGATTATCTACAGTCAATTATTAACAAAATTATATAAGTAGTCTGACTATAAATAAATATCATTGTGGGATTCTTCACATTATTGTTATTTAGATTATACAATACATTATTTCAAATTATTATTTTTTTTCTTGACTCGTACTCTTTAGCTCTTAGTGATACGATATTACTGATGGGTATGATACACATGATATTATTATTATTATTAATTTTTAATTACTTTTCTTTCAACACTGATTGTTTAGTAATCGGGTTCGGGATGCTTTTCTTGCATTTAATAATATTTTTTCATTGAAGACTGGTTATATGTTCCCTTTCTTCTTTGTGTATTTGGGTCTACAATCTCATATGTATTATTTTGATTATCCTTACTTATTATATAAGGTCCGGTGTAAAGTAGCAATAGCTTCTTGGCTATCCCTTCCATGGTACTTGGTAACTCTCTGTTTTTAAGTAATGCTTGCTCTCCAATCTGATACTGTAGGGGTTTTGGTTGGAATTGCTTATATCTTTGTCGTATTTGGTCTGTCTTCTCGAGTATTTTGTTATGAAAGTGCATGTTATTGAACTGGTATTCTGCTCCACTGGGAAATTGGATTAATGAGGTAATTTCTCTGGGTGGTGGTCTTTGGAACATCTCTGTGTATGGTGTTGTTTAAATAAACTGGTAGTGCGATAAATTTATAAAGTTTTCCGCCGCTGGTATGTACTCAGTCCACTTACTGTGCTGATCATAACAGTATGTACAGAGGATTCTCCCCACTTCTCTCAATACTCGCTCTGCAGGGTTGCTGCTTGGATGGTACAGTGAGGTCTTGTATGTTTTTATTCCCCTTGAATTGCGTTCCATGATCAGTGATGATGCATTTGGGCGTCCCCACTTCACTAATGTATGGTAATAGTATTAGGTTTAAAATTTTCTGGGTAGTGGCGCAATTGATGGGGTAGAGCTTCGTGAACGTGGTGTAGTGGTCGAACACAATAACAAGGTATTTGTATTAATGCCTCCCTCCACTACGCGGAAATGGTCCGCAGATATCAACGAAAACTTTCTCCAATTTACAAGAGGTGGTCATAGGTATCATCGTACCCTCCTTTCTGTCATTACTGACCTTCACTAGCTGGCAGATGTGACATTGTTTTATGCATTTCCGTACCTTTCTGTTGGCGTCTTTTATGTATACGTGTTCTTGTAATGCCTTTACTACCTTTAACGCGCCCATGTGCCCATACCTCTCATGATAATCTAGAAGCAGGTCTTTTTCTGTGGCCCGAGGTATGGCTATTTTCCAGGTGTTGAATTTGTATCGGGATTTAATGAAAAGTATTCCTTGGTGATTGCAGTAAAATTGGGATACATGGTCGTCTTTGTCTGTTAACCGTTGTCGAATTCTATTCAGCTTGGGATCCTGTTCTTGTTGTCGTTCCAGTTCTTTCATGATGTTGGCCAAGTCAGTTCTGCTCTTAATAATATGGTATATTTTAATGATAGTCTCCTTTTCTCCTTCGTAAGTCTGGTCTTTAATGTTTACTCTGGACAGGGTATCGGCTACAACATTTTTTTTGCCCAGGATGTATTCCCATTTTAAATTATATTCCTGTAATACTAAACTCCATCTAGTCAATCTTCCATGATTTAATTTACAATTTCTTAGGAATGATATGGACTTGTCAGTCCTTACGGTAATCGGGTACCCCAAGATGTATGTCTTAATTTTCCACAGGAAAACACAACGCTTAGCAATTCCTTCTCTGTGACATTGTAATTTCTCTCGCTGCTGTTTAATACTCTACTTGCGAAACTGATTACACAATGATTCCCCTCTTCATCCTCCTGGTACAAAACGGATCCGAGGCTAACGTCACTGGCGTCGCAGTTTAGGTAGAAGGGCTTGGTAAAATTGGGATGACATAACATTACTGATTCGATGAATTTGTCTTTAATAAGTTGGAGTGTTATGTCTTGTTTGCCTCCCCACGTCCACTTGTCCTTGGATGACAATTGATGTGAAACTTATCTGTCATTTCCGAGTAATTCCTTTGAAACTTCCGGTAATAGTTGCATAGACCGAGGAATGGCTGGAGTTGTTTCTTGGTTTTTGGTGTCGGAAACTTCTGTATGCATTCAATTTTTTCTTGTGATGGGGTTGTCCCATGTCCAGACAAGTTGAACCCTAAAAATTGTACTTCGTCAGCCAAAAACTTGGATTTTTCCAGTTTGAGAGTTATATGGTTGTTTGATGGTTTTTCTAATACATGTTCTATCCGGCGACAATGTTCATCCCACTTACCTGATGTTATTAAGAAATCGTCTACGTAGACTGTCGTAAACTGTAGGGCATCCGGTCCAAGTATCTGGTCCATAATTTTTACGAATACTGCTACCGAATTCACCAATCCGAAGGGTAATCTTTTAAATTGGTAGTTCCGTCCTTCAAATAAGAATGCCATGTACCTTCTACTGGATGGGTGTAACTCGACTTGCCAATAGCCGCAGACAGTGTCCCATATACTGATGAATTTGGTCCCGTAGAATTTTTTCAGGATTTCTTCTATTTCCCCTGGGGACGTACGATAATTTACAATGTTTTTATTAATCTCACGGGCGTCTAGACATATTCTCACCTTCCCGTGTTTCTTTGGAACTGCTAGGATAGGGCTGGTGTAAGGTGAGTAGCTTGGTTCAATTATGTCTTCTTCTATTAATCGGTTGATTTCTGTTCTCACCGCTTCCTTTAATGAAAATGCGATCGGGTAAGATTTTTTGTTAAAGTTGACAGGCTCTCGGAATTCAATTTCGCATTGATAATCTCTGACCTTCCCAGGTGTATCTGAAAATACACGTCTATAAGTTGTTCCGCTTGTTGAACGGTTAACTGTGCGTTCGTCTTCTCTCTCTGGAAGGTTCGGATCTCGTCGATTTTTTCGTGCCATAGCTGTTCATTGTCGGTCTCGTCACAAATTCCATTGTTCGGTGTTTGTTCCCCTGTATCTCGGTATTTCTGGATATGGGACATGGTTTTGTTCGACTGTGTTTTGTCACTACTGATTAATTCTGTTGTCCATTGCAAGTCACCCTTCTTCATGAGTAGTTTGGATTTACTTAAGTCAATTATAGCTGAGTACTGGCGCAGCATATCGCAACCAATCAGCATCTGGAATGGTAATCCGCTGGCTACTAAGAATGTCATCGTTATGATTTGTCCGTCGCAGGTCAGTTCTAGTTGTACCTGTTTTCGGACGGTTCTATTCTGTCGCCCGGTCCCTCCTACAAGGACAATGTTACTGATGGGTAATGTAAGTATAGTCATCCTACTCCTTTCCTGTATTCTATGAATTTCGATAGTGTTGATTAATGAAATGTTGGATCCCGTGTCTATCATTATCCGCGTTTGCACTCCGTTAACTTTAGTTGTGATATAAGTAATTTCGTTGTGGTTGTTATCAGATTGGTTGTCTTTTTCTTCGAGCAATTTTTCCCTTATATTCTTTAAATAATTTGCGTGTACGATGGTAATTATAGTATTCGTTCATTGTGAGTATGATGAATTGTACGATTTAACCCAATAGATTGGTTCAGTGAGGGTATTATTTGTTTTTTCACTGCCGCGCTTAGTTTAAAGCCGGTTCGGGCTGTTCGTCCCGTCGGTCTTGCTGACTCGTAGGCTGATTTCCGCTTACTGATGTTCGGGGTTCAGGCTGGTTACGGTCTTCTTCGTATCGATCGCGCCGGTATACCTCCTGACTGCGACTGCTGCCTCCACTGGCTCTGGTATCACGTCCGTTGTTGTTATTGCTGTATCGGTGTCCGTACGCATTACGGTCGAAACTTCGGCGTCCTTGGTAGTATGATCTGCCTCTACCGTCATCTTCGGCTCGCACATAATTCATTCGGCGATAGTTCCGATTCTGATCATTTTGGTTTCGGTTATTAAAATTGGTGTTGTTGTAATATGGACGGTTGTAGTTCGGGTTGTTCGGCCGATTGAATTGATTTAGTGGATTGGTTGGCCGATTATTGTTACCGTTATTATTGTTCACGTGGTTGGCCGAATTATTGTTATTCGGTCTATTGTAGACCTCGGCGTTATTGTTGTTGTTATTACCGCGATTATTAAAGTTTGGTCGGTAATTGTTGTTATTGTGGTTACTGTTCTGGGAGTTTCTGTTATCATGTTGGTCGTTTCGTTGCCGACTTCTCCAATAGTAACTCTCCCGTTCGTAGTCTTCCAGTAGGGCTGCCATTGATTGGACTGTCTTTATTTGTCCGCCAAGTCGCGCTCTGGAAACTCCTTCCTCGTAATGGTATGCGAGTTTGGTAACCAGGCTCTCCTCTGGAATCTTCGGCTCCAGATTCCTTGCTAAGCAGACCTTCCCCAAGGAATAGGCTGTGAGCGTCGTCCCTCTGTTGGTCTCATATTTACCGTGGCATATGTTATCCCGGACGATGTTTTGGGTGGCCTCCGACCAGTATTTCCCCTTGAACATTGCTTTAAACTCTTCATAACTAGTGAGGTCGTGCCTAGATGCCGTCCACCAGTTGTCGTTAATGTCTCGGAAGTATTCGTCCAGATGTCCCCGTATAACTGGCCAGCGATATTCCCGAGTCTTCGCCAATTGTTCCCCGACTCCTTCTAGGAATTCCATCGGGTTACGCTTATATGATTTGAAATTGATGGTCTCCCGGTTGTCCATGTGTTGGAACTGTGAAATTATGGGTGGTCGGTTGTTGATAATTTCCAACTCTTCTCTGATTTTCGTTATTTCCCTGTTCTGTATTTCTTCGATCTTCTCTCGGTTATGTTGGCCTTGTCCGTGTACCTCATTTACTGCGGTGTCAATGTCCCGGCACTTCTCTCCAAAGTTCGTTCGTACTTGTTGCAGGCCCTCTGCGGTCGTCGTTCATATAGCCTCTATTTGGGTATGGCTGACCTCCTCGAATTTTGTTTGTCATTCTTGTAACAAAGTCCGTCTTTACCTGCTGTACTTCTTGGTTGGCGTTTTCCAATCTGCCGTGAACTTCAGAAATTTCTTGACGAACTCCTGCCATCTCCTCCTCGATTTACTTCTTCATTTTTCATTGTTCTCTGCTATCTTCTCGTTTAGAACCTCCATATTTTTCTGGCTGTCTTGCTTCAGTTCGTCTATTTTTTTATTGTTGTCGTCTATTTTTTCCTCCATCTGCTTGCTGTTGTTGTCTATTTTTTGGCTTAATTTTTTGTTGTCCTCTTTTAATTCTTCCTTATTTTTCTTAAAATCTTCTTTTAATGACGCTACATTTTTGTTCAATTTTTCATTCATTTGTTTACTATCGTCCTTAATTTGTTTCAGACTCTCATCGTTTCTGTCGAATTTTTCGTTCATTTGTTTGCTATCGTCCTTAAATTGTTTCAGACTCTCATCGTTTCTGTCGAATTTTTCGTTCATACTATTCATTCATTCCATTAATTTTAGTAGGTTCGGGTCTCCTCTAACTTCCCCCCTTGCCACCGTTTCCACTTCCTCGACCGATGTTACTTCCTTTTCTTCCACTCTGGCTTCTTTTTCGGCCTCCTTCGTCCGTCTAAGTGATGACGCCCTCTTATGCATCTTGTTCTACTTTTCGTAATCGCCGCTAGACACAATCCTTCCTGTAAATCTAGCCTCACTAGTTGGTCGCCAATTTGTAGAAGGTTCTATAGCTTCGTGTATTAATATTACAAGTCCCACTGTTGTTGGTATAAATTCTGTAGAATATAAGTTTTTTGTAGTACTCGCTTTGTAGTGATGATAAACCGTACCGAATCTTGCTGTTATCTGATAGTCCTTACCTGTCCTTACTCATTGTTTTTCTTCCCCATAGGCGCCAAATTGTTTTCAAAACAAAACAATTAAAAGTTTGCTTGGTGTCGTTCTCCCATGCGATGTTGACAAATTCAAATTACCCACGCGGACTGGCGGGAACTCGAATCTCGCTCGTCGTTCGACGTGTTGCCAACATAAAGTTTTGGCAATGAATCCTGTTCACCGCTAAAGTACACAAACTACATAATAAATTTTAAATAAAAACAAAGGACAATTATTAATGATTCGTACTTGTTTATTAGTGTTTAAAATGCGCTAATTGTTGATAACTCAAGTACAATAGAAATTATTATAATAAAAGTTTCGCTCCGGCAACAAATTAATTTTCACTCAGCGGATGGCAAAGGTGACAGCAGTTGTGCGAAGCCATAATGGCCGCTAGTATATCTTATTTACACAAGTTATCCTGCCAATGAGTTCTTTGGATTACGAAAAAAGTTAACTAACAAGATGTTAATAAAGTACACCACCTTACATTAATGGTACTTAATTACTAAAAAGTTTTACATAAAATTCAACTCTTGGTGTTTAAAAGTGCGTGTCAATATTATAGGCTTTGTACATAGGTTATTTTACAGTTACATACAGTTTGAATAAATATGATCTATTAATCCTTGAAAGAATTTAGTGTTCAGATTTCAGAGTGAGAGTTATTGTTTGTGAAAAAAGTTAATCAGTTTTAGTTCGTAATTATTGGTAATTTAATTTATACTTAACAAAACCATGTTGTTTTTGTTATGGGTCATCAGTATTTCTCCTAGGTTGTGTTTGTACTTTTGTTAATCTTCAATGGTATGGTCTCCCCTCTTCATCTGGCATCTGTTTCTTATTATTCAAGTTTCATCTATTTTTTATTGTTAAAATTTTGTTTATGGTTATCATTTGGTTTACTGGAACTGTGTTTGAGTTCTGGTATTCATTTTCCTTTCATTTAGATCTTATTTTCTTCTTTATTAGACTTTAATAGAGACGAATTCAGTATAGCGTCTGTCCCGCTGGATCGTTAATAATGGAACTCTCGTTTTATAATGGTCAAAAATATAATAATGTTTTGTTTTTATGGCAACTGCTTCCACTCTTATTGGTTAAATACATTTGAACCTATTGTTATAAATCCTGGGTTTCTGTTTAAAATGAATAAATATTTTATAATGGCTATTGTTCCTTGGTGACATTACCAATGTATGAAATATTAACATAGATGTCCCTGTTTTCTTTCAAAGATCAATTTGACATCTCACAAGGCTGGTCTAGGTCATGTATTAATGTTTTTAGACAAAATTGTTACTGCTAAGTTATTACATATTTCACTTATTAATACTGTTTATTACATTTCTGACATATTGTAACGTACCAAATTGGCAGTTACATAAAATAACTAATTATTACGTCAAGTAACAGGAGATCATGAAAATATTTCAAAGTACATAAAATAAGGAACAAGAGAATATAGACAAAGTGTGTATCTACAAAGATATGTTATTGAAACAATCCAACAAAGAAGAAGGAAGAGTAAAATAGCATCATCGAGTACAGAAGAGAGAGAAAATGACAACGAGCCAATATAAAATGTTAGAAACCAGGCCCAATAGGTCCAAACAGTGAGGGGAAATAACAAAAATAATCATTAAAATGAAGAGGAGCCAACAGAGTCCAAACAGTGAGGGGAAACGAAAATAACTATTAAAATGAAGAAGAGACAACTCAAGAACAACCGCAATGACGATAAAACAAACCAATTTATTTATTAGTATAAAATACTATGGAACAAAGACAACCACGAATAGAAATATTGAAGAATATGACAAGAATAAGGGAACATTGATTATCACAAGTAATGTATAACCAAGGAAAACACCGATAGTGAACAACAATTAACCAGAAGAAGAAAGGAAGAAGAAGAACAAAGGAAGCATAACATGAAGAATGAAGATAATGTATGGACAATACAAGAAATCACCATTCACCAGGTATACAAGGAACTATATTGATGACCGGAAGAAGTGTAATGATTATTCGAAGATCAACTATAAAGAAACCAGTGTTTAGCATAATTGAGTAATCACAAACAATAACAGTGAAAACTTAATATAAGTGTGACAACCTGTAACAAGTTAACCAATTTTTACCCCAAATAAACACCACAGACAATACAAGTGAGAATGTTTATAACAGAGGAAAATGAGTTACCATTATAAGTGAAAGAATCCAAGATTAACTAGTTAAAATGCACAGACAATTAGTGTGACCAGTTTAATCAAGATTGTAACACAACATAGATAATCATTAAGACCACCAAGAGAAATTTGAGATAGAACAGTAAAATAATTGTTCATAGGAACTGATAATAAAAGCTTTGTAAACCTTAAAATGAAATGTAACTGAATACCACGGCAAGACAGAATAAAATGTAAATAAAATCCAGAACAAATAGTAGCAAATAAGCTAGTTTGTTAGGTACCAAACAATCAATGTACCAAAAACTAGGTACAACACAACAAGAAATGTAATACCATTAGATTCAGAATACTTGTGTTATTGTTTCAACAATTAGTGTAAACATGTGTATTACTTAATAATTAAACCATTGTAGCAGAATACCATAATGAAATGATAATAGTAGAATCAAATACTGCATAAGAATATGTTGCACATTGTTACCAGATAACTGACACATAACCTCATAGAAAGTGCACCTATAACATAAAATCATGTATATTAATTAAACCAAGCAACTATCAACAATTGTTTCAACCAAAGGCTAATTATGAATAGTAATGCAAACTAATAAATAACATATGTACTGAAATACACAGCAAAGGAATCAGATTAAATATGATATCATAAAGCCAAAAGAACAGAAACCCAATGTGACAAGTTAGTTAATCAAAATGCACTATCAAAACTTATTAAAGTATTACTAAAAATGTTACCAGTAGTTAGAGAAATATCTGATACTACTATGAGAACACATCACAAATGTAATAGTAGTAGTTTTATAATTGAAATATTAGAAACTAACTAACTACCATTGTAAAACCAGATGTAAACAAACACTATACTAAGAATTGGAAAGCTTTCAGATAACGAAAGACTAATAAATACATTAAACAAACAAGGTACTACAATTGTACACTATTTTAATGTATAACATTATATACCTTATATGGTAAAATAATTGAAAAAGTGACAAATTAAAGAAATGAGAACAAAAGGTATTTTTGATAAGACTATTAGTATATGAAAAATAACATTTTTCATAAAATAAAATGTGAAAAAATGTGAATAAATGTATATATTATTGTTAGAATGTCAAACAAATGTAATTAGGTAAGGAATAATAGCGTTACATGTATTTATAAACAATCGAATATGGTCGCTAGGGACGCCATTACCAAATATTGTTTAAATGGTAATTACAACTATTTTATGTATTGAAACGAAAGAGAAATGGACTCGAGACGTTTAATAATGAGTGTTATAGTGTAATTGGAACAAAATATGGCGAAACAAACTTATTTATATTAAGAATCACCATATGAGTTTGTGAAACGGCTAAGTGAGTTAATAATGAACGGATTTATTTAATCCTTATTAATTAATAATCCTTGTTTAGACTTAAATTAAAGCCACAAGTGTCCGCAATTTAATGCCACTAACCATTCGACGATACGATAATTAATAAAAAAGTTATAACACTTATAAACTTTTCAGTCAATTTTTGTATCGATGCATACGTCACCCGTAGCCTCAAACCTAAGCGAAAAATTGTAAAAAATTAAAAGTTTTATTTATCCAAAGTGTTTTGGGGTTGAGAGTTTGACCCGTGGAACCAATCAAATGGCTTAAAATAACCAGACGAGAAGGAGACGCTTTGGTGAAGAAAGCATTCGTTCCGTATCACTCAACAGGCCAGGTTCACGAAGGAAGTCGTCAAAATTATTTTAAAACGTGCGCGTCACCAACATGAGTTAGCCGACATACACTAACCTCTACACAACAGAATACTAACGAGTGTCCAGTGCTTTAAGTGAATTAAAATAATAACTCGGCCAGTGTATAATAAAGGTCATGTTTTGTGTTTTTATTTTTAATCAGGGAGTACTCTATTTTAATTATTTTGACGAGTTGAATTAAAATAATAACTTCCGTTAGTAAACGAAGAGATATTGTTTTGGGACTGCACTAGTCAAAAGTACTGAAGTGCTTAACCCATGATGAGAAATTATCAGAACTGAATAAATGAATCATAGCGCAATTATTAATTTAAAAAATAAATATTTTACGATTTTATCGTAATCGAGAAGATCGATATTAATTTAAATATCGACCATCCATGTATAATAAATAGTCGCTCATTTGACTAAATTTGTTTGAATTAACGAATAACTATTTTATTGCGAAAATTTTCTAAACGACTGATAATTATACATCAGATGACATATGAATAAAATGTATATGTTCATAGTATTAAGAATTTAATAAGTAATGTACTTATTCAAAATAATTACTTACGTTTGTTAAGTAACTAACCTAGAAATAACAATTATAACTTTGTCACCAAGTAATGATTCTGTTCTCAAATAATTTTAATCCAACGAAAGCTATAACAAGAGTTTTTTATTCTAGATTTTTTTCTCTTGCCAATACATAATTTTAATAATTAACGAAGAAATAATAATAATATTTTTAACAGTGCAGCACAGAGCACGTGTTTTCATCACAACTGCTGTATGCGTTTTGCTAATCGTACGATAGTACGATATATATCGGTTTATGGTACCGACTTTTATAATTTTAAATCTTTGTTTGTTTTTATCGTAATCCATTATTAAATATTGTTAAATAAGATAACATCTTGTAATCTGGTATCATGTATCTTCCAAGAACACACGAATTTGGTAATATAACTGAATAAAGAGGACATAACCTCGTTAACCAAAACCATTGTACCAGACATCAGTGTTACCAGCCTTGAGGTACAAAGAGCTCAAGAATTGTTTAAAGTAATTATTGTTTTGTAAAGATATTATTGATTGTTTTTTTAAAGAGTTCATGGCATTTTACAATTGTTAATAAACCCCGATTTATTTACCAGTGGAACAGAGTTTTTTTTTTTTTAAATAATTTAATTTTTTTATGAACAGTTCTATCATAAGGTGCCGGTAGGATTTGAATGTTCAATACCATTCAAATTGCAGTTACACTATTAATTTACTTTATTGTGCATGTGTATTATTTATGATATTCAAACAGAATATCCATATATGTGTATCAAGTGTTTTTGCAGCAGAAGAAGTCACCAACAAGAACATCGAAAACATCCACATATGGTAAGTGGGGAGGTTGACAGTGAAGTGTTAAATACTCTTTTAAACTAAAAGACTTAAACGTGAACACCCACACTAATTCTATTAATAATCACAACCTAATAATAATAATAACAACTCTATTAATCTGTTGGGTAACAGATTGGCGCCCAACGTCTGAACGCGAATTAGGAAGAAAACACTTAACAATTTAGGTAATTAAACAAATAATTTCCTAACCTAATTCAACGAAAAGACAGCAAGTGCATTACCAAGATAACAAGATGTACAGGAAGTCGACTTCGAAAAAACGAGCGGCAGAGGCAGAGAGGGAGGCCAGATTGGAAGAAAAAGAGGCAACATCAGCAGAGGATGTCCAAGAGATATTGTTAGAAGTTGAAGATAGGCAATCTGAACCGGCGGAGGAGGTTCAGCAACCGGGAGATGAACCGGAAGTCATACCCCAGGAAATGCAACCTGAAATAAGCCAACCTGAAAAACAAATATCAACAGGAGAGACAGCTTTCCATGAGTGGATGAAAAGGATGATGGAGTCATTGAAACAGGACAATCAATCCGCAAAGGAGGAATTAAGCAAGAAAATAGAGGAAGGCCAGAAATCCACAGACCAGAAGATAGAAACAATGAATAAGAAGCTGGACGAAACCAGTCAATCCACGAAGGAGGAAAACCGGTCCATGAGGGAGGAATTAAGCAAGAACATAGAATCCCTGAAGGAGGACTTGAATAGTAAAATAAATGAAACAATTAAGAAGACTGAAGAATCCATAAACCAGAAGACTGAAGAGCTATTGGAAAAGAAGATGGAAATAATGAAGGAAAATTTGTCTGCCGAGTTGGGAATTAAAATTGATGAGACCAACAAGAAGATTGATGAGATAAGTGAGAAAATCAATAGAGATATCGAAGTAATGAAGAATGATAGTGAGAAAATATGGCAACAGATGGCCGACAATAATGACAGAGCGGAAGAAATTGCCAAAAATACAATTGAAATAGTTGACAAAAAATTAGAAGAGAACCTTGAAGCAACGGAGGAGAGGATTGCAATCTTAACAACTGAAATCCATGAAGAGGTGTCCGACATCCGTAGAGAAGATGAAAAGAACAAACAAAAAATTATACAAACAGAAACAGATGTCAACCACCGGATCGACAGTATGGAGGAAATCCACAACAACCAGATAAGAGTCGTGGAACGAAAGCAAACAGAAATGATGACCTCGCAAACCACAGTGGGTGAGAGATGCGAGGAAATTTCAGTCAAAGTGGATGCAGTCAAACACCAGGTAACCAGTGACCGAGGTCAATTGATGGAGCGCCAACAAAGGGAACTCAATGACATTCGAGATGAAATGAGCCGCCTGCGAGCATTCCCAAATGTTTTATCTGGACTGACACACCTGGATGGTAGGGAACAAATAGATTTCCGTGCCTACGTAAAAAATCCACATGAATTTCTAGAGAGGGTGGAGGAGATAACCAGTAGAAACAGAGAAATCGATGGTCCGTGATAAAAGGAATGTTAGATGAATCATTTCGTAACACATTTGACAACTGGTGGACAGTGACCCGGCACGAAGTAGAGAACTATGCTGCGTTTAAGGTAGCATTTAAATTAAAATATTGGTCTGACTCTACGCAAAACATTATTAGAGACGACATCACCAACGGCAAATATGATCCAAATGGCCGACAATCCATGACTACCTACTTTTTAGGAAAGATCTGCTTGGCCAGAAATCTGGAACCGGCCATACCAGAGGAGTGTTTAGTCACGAAACTAGCTTACCATTTCAGCCAGGGAGTGTCACAGGGTAGACTCAATTCACAAATAAAAACCATACAGGGCATGTGCACTCTGTTAGAAAGTCACGAGAGAGAACGTTACTACCAGAGGAACCGCCAGGGTCCCGGACAGACATATGATCGGGGCGGACCAGGAAACGTGAATCCCACCAATCACAGTGACAGGAATAATTATGGGAGAAACTTTAACAACCCTCCACGTTTTAATAACCAGCAGGGACCACGACAGAATGGAGGTGGTAACCACAATGATCATGCGGACCGAGGAAATATCAATAATCCTAGGCCAAATGGCTATCAGAGGGACAGTAATTATCAATGAGGTAATAATTATTACCGACCCTATAATAACCAACCCCCAAATAACCAGCATCGACAGGGTAATGGAAACAATAACAACAACCAGTTCCGAAGAGTGCATTACACTCATGCTAGCAGAGGGGGAGGTAGGAGAACTTATTACCAAGGTCGAAGAAGTTTCTCTAATCACCATAATAATCAAAATTACAGTGACGGAGAGGATCGAGAATCTGGTTACCGATTGAATGGAAGTAACAGCAGCGAAGGTAACCGACCAACCACTCGAACCACTGAAATATACCACAATGGGAATGGGCAAGGATCCCAGGAACCGATAGCATCAACCTCAACAGACAGGCACACAAACAACGGTGACCTGCCTTTAAATGGGAACCGGCAGTGAAAAGCATAATAACACCCTCACTGAACCGGACTATTGGGTCTAACATTTTGGCGAATGAATTGGCATCGATTAAAATACATCGAAATAATTATCTCAAAAACATTAGGCAGGACCTCATGGAAGAAAGGGAAGATAGTATCAGCGACACCACCAATAACGAGATAGCATATATCTCAGTAAAGGTCAATGGAATAAATACAACAGCTATGGTAGACACCGGAGCGAATGTCTCTTTAATTGACAAGTTAGAGTTAAACCGTATACAGTTGGAAAACAAAACAACAATACCAACACTACCCATAAATAATATCATCTTAATTGGAGCCACTGGGCGACAGAATAAAACCATTCGACACCAGGTTCAGTTGGAAGTATCAAGCAATGGAGAGACGATTCCGATGGTTTTCCTAGTAACAAGTGGGCTACCATTTACACTACTAATTGGATGCGATATACTGCGAAAGTATGCAGCCATAATCGATATGGATAAAGCTACAGTATTATTAAAGACAGATGAAGTTGAATGGACTGCAGATCTCATAGAAAATAGGAAGGCACCCCCAGAACATGTAATCTACTATATACGGGAAGGCCATGACCAGGGGAAGAAGATGTCCATCAACAGAGAGGTTCGCAATGATCCAGAAGATATATTATGGATGGAGAAGATTAATGAAATTAGAACATTCCAAACGGATAACATTGACCATGTGTTGACTAATGAACAACGAGAAAAACTGATACAAATCTATAACCGTTACAGACATGTATTTTCTGACACACCAGGCAAAATAAAAAACTTTTGGTGTGAGTTGAAATTCAAGGATCAAACGGAGTTTAAAAGAAAATCATATCCGATCGCATTTTCACTGAAAGAAGCCGTTCGTCAAGAGATACAGAGATTAATTGAAAATGATATAATTGAAATTAGCAACTCCCCGTACACTAATCCCATTGTAGCTGTACCAAAGAAAAATGGCGCAGTGAGGATTTGTCTGGACGCAAGGGAGATAAATAAGGCCATAATTAATGACAGGACGTCACCTGGAGAAATCGATGAAATATTAAAGAAATTTTATGGCACACGGTATATCAGTATATGGGACACTGTATGTGGATATTGGCAGGTGGAGTTACACCCCAATAGCAGAAAATTTACGGCATTTATTTTTGAAGGGCGTAACTATCAATTTAGAAGGTTACCCTTCGGCCTTGTAAATTCTGTGGCAGTTTTCGTTAAATGTATGGACAAGATCTTAGGACATAGTACACTGCAATTTACTACAGTATATGTAGATGATTTGTTGATCGCATCAGATAATTGGGAGGAACACTGTAACCGGGTGGCACAAGTATTAAATAAACTAGAAGAAAATAACATAACGCTCAAACTAGAAAAATCCAAACTAATAGCCAAGGAAGTGCAATTCTTGGGTTTCAACTTGTCAGAAATTGGCATAACCCCAGCACAAGAAAAGATGGAAGCAATACAGCGTTTCCCGATACCAAAGAACAAGAAACAATTACAATCGTTTCTTGGTATCTGTAATTACTATAGGAAATTCCAGCACAACTATTCGGAATTAACAGCTCAGTTTTCACAACAGTTATCATCAAAGGAAAAGTGGAGATGGGGACCTGACCAAGACACAACCTTTGAGCTAATAAAGAAAAAATTTCTTGATACAGTAATGCTACACCATCCCAATCTTGACAAACATTTTTATATGAACTGCGATGCTAGTGATGTTAGCCTTGGTTCAGTATTATATCAGGAAGACCAGGAAGGCAACCATCAAGTGATTAGTTTTGCGAGTAGAACACTCAACAAATGCGAACGAAACTATCATACGACAGAAAAAGAACTCTTGAGTATAGTATTTGCATGTGAGAAATTTAGAACATACATTTTAGGATACCCATTACGGTACGCACAGATCATAAGTCTATATCTTTCCTAAAGAATTGTAGACTAAAACATGGCAGACTGACGAGATGGACACTGACGCTCCAAGAATATAACATCCAATGGGAATACATCCCTGGGAAAAGCAACATAGCTGTAGACGTGTTGTCCCGAGTGAACATCATAACCCAAACATTCGAGGGAGAAAAAGAAACCATCGCCAAGGTCTACCATATCTTAAAAAGCAAGTCTGAGTTGACCAACATATTAGCTGACGTAAAAATCCATCAGAATAAGGATCCTAAAATCTCACAAATAATCCAACGATTGGCAGAAAATGATGAAAAAATAATACAATATTACTGTACTCACAACCAAATACTATTCACTAAAACCAACCAGTCTAGTGAACAGTGGAAGGTTGTCATACCGAAAACTATTGAGAAAGAACTAGCAATTGACTACCATGTGCGTTATGGTCACATGGGAGCAGTCAAAGTAGTCAAGGCACTACAGGAACATGTCTACTTCAAGGACATGAACCGCAGGGTGAGAAAATATATTCAGAATTGTCATTTATGCCAATTAGTCAAGTGTAGCAATGAGAAAAGAGAAGGGGTAATGATACCCATTACTTCAGCAGAAAAATTAGAAAAAGTATTCTTAGATATTTGTGGACCATTTCCACGAAGTGGTGGCAGACACCAATACAAATATGTGGTGATCATATTTGACCACTATACGAAGTTCACAAAACTTTATGCCATAAACAGGGCAACAACTAACAAAATTTTAGACATTGTAATATCAAGATACATACCCGAGATAGGAAAACCACAATCAGTAATTACAGATCACGGAACGCAATTCCGAGGCCGAAGATGGCGAGAAACTCTAATCAGTCAAGGCGTGAAAACATACAAAACGTCTGTGTATCACCCTAACAGCAACCCTGCTGAGAGAGTGTTGAGAGAAGTAGGAAGGATTTTAAGAACCTACTGTCACAGCCAGCAGAGGAGATGGGAAGAATATCTCTCCCCGGCTGAAGACTTCCTTAACTTAGCTTGCCACCAATCAACAGATGAAACACCCTATACGGCTATGTTCGAGCAAAGACCACCCCGAGAAATTACAGAAATTATAAAATTTCCACCAGAAAATGAATTTAGATTTAATAAAACCAAATTTTTTAATAATGCAGTCGAACGAGCTGACAAACTTAGGCTCAAATACCAGAAGTCACAACCTAAGATCATAAAATACGAAGTGGGAGACAAGGTACTCCTAAAAAATCGAGAACTCCCAAGTGCAATTGAAGGTATTGCTAGAAAACTGTTACTGCTATTTACAGGCCCATATACTGTTACCAAGAATAACATGAATAACACTTATGAATTGCAAGACCCTGTAACTAAGAAAATAAAGGGCACATACAACCAAACTTCCATGAAACGGTATATTGAAAATTAAATTATGAAGTGAGAGTGAAATATTGCGATGAAGATTATTTGTTATGGATACTAAGTAAAAAATGAAAATATAATTGTGAGAATAAATGTTGACTATATGAAGAAAGAGTGAAATATTGCGATGAAGACTATTTGTTGTTTATACTAAATAAGAGGTGAATATATAACTGTGAGGATAAAATGTTGACTATATTGTAATTTTGTAATGTAAAAATGTGTTCTAAAGAAGTTATGTAAAGGATAAAGAAAATTGTATTTACCCGTACATACAAGAAAGAATACAATACGAGACTGACACCCAAGATCTTTGGCATATATAATGTAAATTAATATATTTCCAAGAGCCTAGTCAACAAGTAAACAACAACTTACCCGTACTACATAAGAAAAAAAAAATACGAGAACGACACCTTCCATCTATGGCACAAAATATAATTCCAAGAGCCACGTCAACATGTAAATAACAACTTACCCGTACATACAAGAAAAGAATAATTAACGATACGAGACCGACAAATAAGATCCATGGCACTAATATATGTATAAAATAAAATATTTCCAAGAGCCACGTCAACAGTAAAATTAACAACTTACCCATACAGATAAAAGAGGAGACAATGGACTAGATGATATATAGAAGGAGAAGAAAATAAGAAGTTGGAGGAACGAAAACGAATAAATATCATTAAAGTAGATAATAAATGACACACAACCAAGAGGCAAGACACTCGAAGAGAGCCTATATCAAATGAGTTATATTTCATTTGACACCATGAGAATATATTCATGAATTGTACCCAGAGAAGTGAATCCTGAAAATGAAGAAGATTATGAAATGACGTTTAATGTAATACCAAGAGAAAATATTAATTGATGACAAAGAAGAATGAAAAAATAATATATTGTAGTAGTCCGAAGATAACCGGTCGTTACAAAAGAATAAAAATAAAATGGAAAATTCAATAATAATAGAATTTTCAAACAATAAAATAATTTTGTTTATGTTTATAGAGGTATGTAAACAAGATAAATCTGTTTTTTAAAAGGTTCGGGTAAAATTTTAATAACAGGTAGGTATTTATTGACCGTCAAGCACTTCTTGAAGATTTGCACCAAGTCTGGAGTTAAATAGATTAACTCCAGGTCATAATCGATTGGTGACTTTTCTGACTGGTCCAATATCTTGTTCAAAATAGGATATATTCTTCTCACTTAATTCCTTCTGCCTTATAAATACCCTTAAATTACCCTGTGAAATAAGTACAGATACAAAATAATGGAAATATAAAGATTTATTGACAATTTTAAATAAATAATCGATATTTTATCGATGGAAAGCAATTATCGACTCTATCTCAGGAATTATCGATTGTGTCATACAGAACAAAATTTTATGTTATATTATATTAAAAGACAGGTTCTTTGAGCGATTAGGATTAATAGTCAGAGAAGAGTGACGAGAAAGTATAACGTTAACAATTAAAGATATTAATACAATAATTACTATTCAATAGTATTTAAATAATTCCACTATGTAATGTAAATGAATGCTGTCAAACCATACGCAGACGATGACGTCGCTGCGAAATCGTGAAGGCGGTCTCTGTAGAATTAAAAGATGGCCGCTACTATTTCTTGCGTAGTTACTGTGAACTCGGCATGTCCCAAAATCACGATAAAATTACCTTTGTGAATGTCTAAAATCTTCCCGCACTGGTGTAATATGTCTGTTAAGTTAGTTGGTGTATTCTGGTGAAGTGTTCCGAGTAAACTTGTGTTAATTTGGTTATTTTGTCTGTTTTCCCTTCTGGGGTTAAGTTTTTTCAAGTTACGGTTAGGTTTGTAAAGTGAATCAGTTGAAATATAATGTTTTACTGTTTACTGTCACTCGTATAGTGAAGTTAGAGGTTTGTTTTCACTATTGTCGTGAATGTTTTATAGTATTGGCTTCAAAAAGTGTCTAACTTGTCTAACTCTCGTTCACTGATTTCAATGGCTAAACGCTAGCATCACGTTCGACTCGATTTAAAGAACGTTTTTGTCACACACCTATTCAGCTTGATATTCAACAAAAGACTAATTAACTTGGTCATAAATCTTGCCCAGTTAATCCTTGAAAAAGTATTGTTAACATTTTTCGACTTCCATACACATTAGAAAATATTACATTATATATGGAATTTTTCTATTTTATTCCTTACTTTTATGAATTACTAACCTTATTATTGGTTTAATCATCTCATTCCCTTTAAATTGATGTATTATAGTCCATATCTGTAGACTTTTTGTGGAAATTAACAAATTTTGTTCACACTTTGGAAATATAGGCTCAAAATTGGATTTCCGTCTTTATATAAAATTCCTTCCATTTTAAATATTATTAATACTATTATAATAAATTTTAATTAGTCACATTACTCTCCCTTTCCTTAAATACATATAAATTACACCTTTGAACTGGTTTTTTGTGTTAATTTGTAAATTTGACATTGCTCTTTAAAATTAATTAATTTATATATTTTGACAATTTACAAAATGTTAAGGTATATTTCCTTATTGTCATTTTAATTCATAGGATCATTCCTAGTAGTAGTTAATTGTGTTATCTTATATAAATCTGGGTAGTTTACAGGATTTATAAGTGAATTATACTATTTTATATTGGTTCTCTGATTTCACCAAATGGCCTAGATTTTAGAATTTTATATTTCTTTCTTTCTCAAATAATTTAAACTTAATTCCTCCTCTGACTTTACATAATTACAATTATATCAAAATAACATGATTTATAACTTATTGTATTGTGTAGTAGTTAATTAACACTACATATTTAAAATAAATAATTATGAACATGGTTCAGCAATCTGCACAATTGAACACATTGCAGATATGGTTTGAACATATATCTTTCAACTATTTTTGATCTAACATAGCATACCTTTTAGAACATTATTACTGGTATGTAGGTTATTATTTATCAAACATAATTCTTTTTTAAAACACATAACATAAATCTTATTTTCTAATAATCCTTACAAATACATTTATTTAACACATTGATTTTAGGATTGTGAAATAACAGTCTATTTAAACATGTTACACTTATTCATACTATATTAGTACCAGTCCTTTCTGGTTCAAACCATTATTATTGTGATCCCCCACATCAGCAAACATTAATTCCCATACTCTATTTATTATCATTTTTTTACAAATGTCTTGTAAATAAAGATTTACATTAAAATAATAAAATACTGGAAACCTTCCATTTTATTATTTTATTATGCTGTTTATTATTTAGATTTTAAAGTTGTGATATAGCATACTACTAAGTTATAGTATCACCAACTTTAAGTTTATTGCTTTTTTTAAAAAACACTTACACAAATTCACTTTCACTGTTGGTTCTGATATTTTGAGTCTTATTATCTCAGACCAGACCTTTAGTAATCATGGACCGTTAAGACTAGTTTATTTCTTTATTACACAATAGCTTTAGCCGGTGCACTTCTTATAACGCTATACAGCACTTTAGTTTTCTCAATAATTACATTTTATAAGATTTTGGGTACGTTATACTTTCTTTTGCATAGTTTTTGTGGGTTTGGGATTGATAGTAGTTTATATAATAATAGGTTTTACTACGGTGTTTCTTTCATACTATTTCTTCCTCTCCTCCTGTCTTCCTTCTTGTCCTTCTTCATATCTTCCTTCTGGTATTCATTCTTGTCCCTCTTCTAGTCTTCATTCTTGTCCCTCGTCTAGTCTTCACTCTTCTGTTCTTCCTTCCTCATTCTTGGGTAAACCAAGGTACTTGGTGATATCACGACTGAGGTTTAGTTTGGAGTATTTTGGTATTCACCACCCTTTAATTGAGTCTCTTTTTCTTTGATATAGTCTTATATAACTGGTTTACTGCTCTGAGCTTCCTGGGTAACTTACTGGTATTATACTATGAGTTGATGAGTTGCTTCAATACTTTCTTTGGTTTCTGTTAACAGTGGTTTTTATATATTATGTAGTGAGGATTTTTATCTTATTGTGGTTCATTCCTCTGATTTATTTAAATGTCATTCAATATTATTATAACATTTGTCGGTGTAATTAAACTTTATGATTTCACATGACTTAAAATGTAGTGGATTTCCTGTCACGCTACAGAATGCCCTTCTCCAGAAGTAATTTTTTCAGACTATACTTGCTTTGTCTGAAACAATTGCTTATGATAATTATTCAAAGTTTGTTATTATTTTGGACTTCCTTCCATTTTAAAATTCTCTTATTTATATCTGAGTTTATATCGCTCTCACTTGATCTTCCTTGATAGTAATAGTCTTCTGAGTTTCATATTTATTATTTCATTTTTATATTTCTTCTTAGTATTTTCTCCTTGGATATTTTCTCCCTATCGTTCCCTACTTTGTGAGCTGGTTCAGTTCAGAGAGGCACTGTACGCTACTTTCCTCTGCTGTCCAATACTTCACACATATTTGAGTACAGAGGCAAATCATCTCTGCTCAAAAAATATATTAATCCTGCTGGAATTATCATCAGACAGATTAAAAAAATTATTCAGAATAGTACACATTTGTTACTATTTAAAAAATATCTTTGGGATACTTCACTTATTACTTATTATACTTCTCAGAGATTTTAATATTTCTATCTCAGTTGTTCATCTGACTTATTATCTGGATGTTTCTTTCATTTGATATTATGGTAGGAAGCTCTTCTATTATTACATTTTTTTAACTTTTCTTATCATATAAATCTTTTGGTTATAAATTCTTTATTACCTTCTGGTTTTTTTTTTTTTTTTTTCATTATAATCTGCATTATTTATAGTAGCATATCTTTGTGACATTTTTAGACTGTTTCATTGTTCTTAAAATTTCCACTTGTTCTATTTTCTAGAATTTGTATAACTGTCATTATCATAATTGTCATTTAATCCATAAATCATTTTATATTAATTCATTTAATTACATAAATTTTTGACATTATTTTCACATCATTCCTGTCATTGTTATTATACTTGTGAATGATGGTTTTTTATTAATTTCATAATGAGGTCATAATTTCTCCTCATACCACTTCAAAGTTTCATTCTCTCATAATTCCAAAGAAGTTTTTGTACTTTATTATTCTATTCAATCACTCCAATCGTATTAAAGAAATTTTTTCCTTTTTATTTCCTTCATCACCATTTTACGGAAAGGTTTTTACTCTTCAAATTGAACTTAGACATTATCACAATTATTTGTTTTAATTCTAAATCTGTTTCCTTTCTTCATCCCATTATGATTCTTTGTTACCATGGTAATTATCTTCTATGCTTACCATAAATATGGTATGAAATCCCTTCAGTTTATCTCATCATAGTGGTTTATTCATAATTGGTTGGTAAGTTGTACTTATACTTGGTTTGGGAAACTTGATTTATTCATAATTCAAAATTCACTCTTCTTATGTTATTCTATAAAGTTTTCTCAAATAAATTGTATGTAATGGGCTTACATTGTGTTTAGAATTTAGTGGTTTTTAAATTCTATCTTATATATTCTTCTAGCCATAAAAATTTCTAATAATTGTAGATAATATGTGCTTATATTTCTTTTTAGAATTTGGCTGTTTATTTCAAAATTCTTCTGGTATTATTGCCACATAGTTTTTCACATTTTCCTGGTATGTAAGGTGAACTTACGTATGTTTTGAATTTTGTTGATTTAAATTCTAATTCTTCTTCTTCTATCATCGCCATAAAGTTTTTCTTAAATAATTGGTATGTAAGGTGATCTTACGTATGTTTTGAATTTTGTTGATTTAAATTCTATCTTATATCTTCTAAATGGTTTTCCTTTAAATAAACTCTATGTAAGGTGGGCTTACATGTATTTTAGAATTTTGGAAGTTTTTAATCATAAAATTTCTTCATGGATGCCTGGTTATAGACACCCTTGACTTTACTTGAACTTATTTCTTTGATTTCGTAGGTGTTGTTGTTATTGATTTTTGAGACAATATAGGGACCAGTGTACAGGAGCAATAACTTTTTTGTTATCCCCTCTAGGGAACTGGGTAATTCCCTATTCTTCAACAACACCTTCTCTCCAACGGTATAATGAATAACCTTACCCATGCATTTAGTGTATTTGTTCCGCCGTTTCTCCTGATCTTCGGCCACCTTATTACAAAATTGAATTTTATCAAATTTATATTTATGTTCTCTGGGGAACTCTAAGATATCTTCAATCTCTCTAGGGGGTTGTCTCTCGTACATTGCGGAGTATGGGGTTATTCCTATGGCAGGATGGTAGGCCAGGTTGAGGAATTCTTCAGTGGCCTCCAAGTATTCTTGCCACCTTCTCTGCTGATCATGGCAATATGTTCTTAATAGGCGCCCCACCTCTCGCAAGACTCTTTCTGCCGGGTTACTGCTTGGGTGGTATACTGATGTCTTGTATGTGTGAACCCCCATGGACAGCAGTGTATCCCGCCATCTCCTCCCCTTGAATTGCGTTCCGTGGTCGGTTATGATCGATACCGGTTTTCCGACGTTTGGGAAGTACTGGTCGATCAGGATATTAAGAACTTTCTTCGTAGTCGCCCGATTTGCTGGGTATAGCTTTACGAACTTAGTGTAATGGTCCATAATGATGACGATATATCTGTATCGGTGGCGGCCTCCACTGCGGGGAAATGGCCCGCAGATATCCAGGAATACTTTCTCAAGTTTAAACTGTGATGTTATTGGAATCATCTGCCCTTCTCTTTTCTCGTTATTAGTTTTTACGAGTTGGCAGATGCGACAGTTTCTAATATACCTCCGTACCTTCCGATTGATGTCTTTTATATAGCAGCTTTCTTCCAGGGCCTTTACCACCTTTAAAGCGCCCATATGCCCATATCGAACATGATAACTGATCACTACCTCTTTCTCGATATGGGTTAGAATTATTACCTTCCATTCCTCCTTAAATAATGATGGTTTGGAAAACAGGATTCCCTTATGTATAGTATAATATCGGGATATGGTCTCATCTCCTGCTTCCAATCTTGAGATAATATTAATTACTTTCGGGTCAGCTTGTTGGTGTGTGCTTAGTTGTTCTAGAACTGATTGTAGACCGGCGCTGCTGCTGAGAATATGGTACACCTTCAGAATACTCTCCTTCTCCCCCTCGAACGTCTGCTTGTCAATGTCAACTCTAGACAATACGTCCGCGACGACATTCTTCCTTCCGGGGATATACTCCCACTTAAGGTCGTACTCTTGCAGCAATAGTATCCATCGCGTTAATCTTCCATGGCTTAGCTTACATCTCTTAAGGAACGAGATAGATTTATGGTCTGTCCGGACGGTGACGGGATAACCAAGAATATATGTACGGAACTTTCCGCACGCGAACACGACACTCGATAACTCCTTCTCTGTCACATGATAGTTTTTCTCACTCTGGTTCAGAGCTCTGCTGGCAAAACAGATTACAAGATGCTCGCCCTCCTCATCCTCTTGATATAAAGTAGTGCCAAGGCTGATGTCACTGGCATCGCAATTAAGGAAGAAAGGCTTGTTAAAATCTGGATGACGGAGTATAACGTGTTTAAGGAATTTTTGTTTTATGAGAGTCAATATGTTTTGTTGTTCATTACCCCAGATCCATTTATTTTTAGATGACAGTTGCGGCTGGAATCTGGCAGTCAGTTCGGAGTACCTTTCCTGGAACTTGCGGTAGTAGTTACAGAGTCCCAGGAACGACTGTAACTGCCTTCGATTCTTTGGTGTAGGGAAGTTCTGAATTGCTTCGACTTTTTCAGCCGACGGTGAGATTCCCTTATCATTTAATATGAAGCCCAGGAATTGTATCTCTTTAGCAATAAAATGAGACTTTGCTAACTTCAGAGTAATATTGTTTGCTGCTAGCTTCTGTAAGACGTGTTCCACACGGTAGCAGTGTTCCTCCCAAGTTTCTGAGGACACTAGCAAGTCATCGACGTATACGGTGGTGAATTTTAGTGCTTCTTGGCCAAGTATCTGATCCATGCAGTGCACAAAGACTGCGACTGAGTTTACCAGTCCGAAGGGCAACCTCTTAAACTGGTAGTTCCGCCCTTCGAATATAAAGGCCAGATACTGGCGACTCTGTGGATGTAATTCCACCTGCCAGTATCCGCACACCGTATCCCAGGTAGTGAAGTATTTGGTACCGTGGAATCGTTTTAATATCTCCTCAATCTCACCGGGCGAAGTCCTGTCATTTATGATCATCTTATTTATTTCGCGCGCATCTAAACATAAACGGACTTGTCCGTTTTTCTTAGGAATAGCCACGATAGGACTTGTGTAAGGGGAATGGCTACTCTCTATAATGTCACGGTTAATCATTTGCTCTATTTCAGCTCTTACTGCCTGCTTTCGTGATTGCGCAATGGGGTAAGACTTCCGGTTAAAGTCTACAGTGTCTCGGAATTGTAGAGTACACTGGAAATTCTTCACTTTACCGGGCTCATCAGAAAAGACTGATTTATATTTATTGTATATATCGATTAATTTGTTCGCTTGGTTTGTTGTTAAACCTTCGCCAGTTGTACCGCTCCGGAAATCCCTGATCTCCTGGATTTTTTGCGACCATAAATCTTCATTGGAGGTGTCGTCTATTCTCTGTTCAATTATGGATGTTGGTTGTATGTAATTAATTTTTCGGATTTGCTGATGGATACTATCGGGAACGACTTGGTCACTACCCACCAAGTTCGCCGTCCAAGTATGTCCGCTAGAAAACAGTGATAATGTTTCAGTTCTTAGATTAATGATGGCGGAATTTCTCCTAAGCACATCACACCCGACCAGTATATTAAATGGCAGACCGCTCGCCACCAAGAATTCCATGTCAATCGCTATACCACAGCTCATCACACTGGCGGAGACTTGTCTATGTATAGTTTTGTTTTGTCGGCCGGTTGCTCCCAACAAAACAATATTATTCAACGGCAGTGTTGGTAAAGTTCTCCCGCACTCTTGCTGTATCCTCTCCAGTTCCGTCGTATTTATTATTGATACGTTTGACCCAGTATCGATCATTAACTTGGCTGGGATGCCTTCTACCTTGGCGTCAACATGTATAATTTCATTATTGAAGTTATTGGTGGGACTCCTATTATCCTCTTCCAATAACTCCTGTCTAATGTCCTTCAGGTAGTTGCACCCGATGATTGTAATACGATTGTGATTATTTACGATATTGCACTCATTCTCATTATCATACCCAGTAGTCAGAAGCAGTAATGGGTTCTGGTTATTTCTTACTGCCTGTGCCCGTTTAAAGGCTCGGCATCATTGTTTCTTTGAGCCATATTATTGGATGCCTCATTCGGGATGCTCAGGGTGGTTACTTGCCGATCTGTTCTATGGTCTTCTGGTCGTTCATGGTGCGACCTCTGTTCAGTGTTGTCCAAACTATTACTCCTACGCGCCGGATAGTACCTCGGTTGGTCCCGTTCTAGGCTCCTCCGCCTTTCTTCGTATCTTCGGTAACTGTTCCCTCTATGGTGGTTGAAACCTCGCTGTCTTCCATCTGTGGCCCGTATGAAGTTCACTCTTGGGCGAGGAAACCTATTATTACTAAAATTACTATTATTGGGACCCACACGATTAACATTATTATGGTAAGGACTATTACCATAATTGGGGCTTCTCTGACTATTTACGTTACCAGGGTTGGGATTGCGGTTACCCTGATAACCATTAGAGGGTCGATTCGGGTTTTGTTGGTTTGTACCCGTATTATTATTGTCATTGTAATTGGTATTATTTATATTATTTCCATTATTATAATTGCTATTTCGCGGGTATGCCCGAACTCCTTGGTACCCAGTATTTATGTGGTTCGCACCCTGATTATTGTTCAGGTACGTCCTTGGTTCGGGCCCATCACTTCTTCTGCGACTCTGCCTGTAGTAATCTTCGTTTTCATAATTCTCCAGGAGTTCGGTCATTGCCTGGATGGTTTTTATCTGGCTGCCCCTCCTAGCGCGAATCACCTCCTCATCATAATGGTAAGACAGCTTGTTTATTAAGCATTCCTCCGGTATGGCTGGTTCTAAATGCTTGGCCATACACACTTTGCCGAGGAAATACGCTGTCATTGAGCTGCCGACTTGTGGTTGGTAGCGGCCGTGGCAGATATTATCTCTGATGAGATTCTGCGTGGTCTCTGACCAGTACTTGGCTTTGAACATGCTCTTGAACTGTTCATAGTTATTGATGTCGCTCCGGTTTGCCATCCACCAATGGTCATTCACCTCCCGAAACGACTCGTCAAGGATCTCTCTATTCTGTACCCATCGGTTCCCTCGGTGTTTCTCGATGTACTCCTCTATTCGTGCCAAGAACTCCATTGGCTTCCGTTTGTATTGTCGGAAATTCAGCCATTCTCGGTTCTCTGACATGGGGAAACTGTGATATCCCGATGGTCTGGTTCTGATTGACTCTATCTCCTCCTGGCTCTGACGCATCTGTCCGGTTATGTTTACCATGGCGGCTTCCACGCCGTCGCATCTTTCTGTTACTTGGGTTCTTACTTTATTTACTTCCTCCAGAGCAAATTTCTTGGTCTCCTCTATTTTTGTTTTCTGCTGTTCTTGGACCTGAGTAATTTCCTTTGTTATTACTTCACGGACTTCCAGCACTTCGTTTTCTGTTAGCCGACATCTTTCGTCTACTTCTCGGATCTGCTGGTTAACAACCACAACTTCCTGTTCTAATTTCTTTACTATTGATTTCTTGGTCTCTGTTATCTTTTTATTTAATTCCTCTTTGGCTAACTCAATCCTCTCGTCTAACTTATTCATGTTCTCTTGGTTCGCTTCTCTTAATTCTTCTCTCAGCAATTGATTGTCCCCTCTCAATTCTTCCAATCTTTCCCCCATCGTCTCTTCCATTTTCCTCTTATTTTCCCTTAATTCTTCCTTTATATTCTTATTATTTTCTTCCATCTTCCTTTCCATCTTCTTACTCAAGGATTGGTTTTCCTTTTTCAGGTCTTCCATTTTCTTATTCATAGATTGGTTATTTTCCTCCATTTTCTCTTCTAAATTTTTACTCAGATTCCTACTGGTTTCTTCAATCTTCTTATTGGTATTTTCTATGCTTTTATTTATTCCGCCTAAGTTTCCTTGGTAGAATCCATCTTCTGGTTAGTGGAATCCAGTTTGTTATTCAAGTCTTCACTCATTTTTAGGAACATTTCCATCATCTTCTCTTCCATTGTTTTAGGTTTCTCCTTCTCGGGGACATTGACTTCCACTGTCTGCGTTTGTACTTCGGGTCGTTCCTCTGGTGGTTAAGGTTGTTTATGTTCCACCTGGATAAGTAACACTTCCGGATCCTCCACAGGTGTTGCCTCCTTATCCCCCATGTCAACCTCTTTCTCGGCCTCTGCCGCCCTCTTTTTGGATGTAGCTCGTCTTTGCATCTTTCTCTGTTTCTATTTAATAATCGCTGCCAAGCTTAGATTATTAAGCCCTCTAAGTTGGACGCCACTTTGTAGTAGACCCTGTATGCCGGTCGTTACAAAAGAATAAAAATAAAATGGAAAATTCAATAATAATAGAATTTTCAAACAATAAAATAATTTTGTTTATGTTTATAGAGGTATGTAAACAAGATAAATCTGTTTTTTAAAAGGTTCGGGTAAAATTTTAATAACAGGTAGGTATTTATTGACCGTCAAGCACTTCTTGAAGATTTGCACCAAGTCTGGAGTTAAATAGATTAACTCCAGGTCATAATCGATTGGTGACTTTTCTGACTGGTCCAATATCTTGTTCAAAATAGGATATATTCTTCTCACTTAATTCCTTCTGCCTTATAAATACCCTTAAATTACCCTGTGAAATAAGTACAGATACAAAATAATGGAAATATAAAGATTTATTGACAATTTTAAATAAATAATCGATATTTTATCGATGGAAAGCAATTATCGACTCTATCTCAGGAATTATCGATTGTGTCATACAGAACAAAATTTTATGTTATATTATATTAAAAGACAGGTTCTTTGAGCGATTAGGATTAATAGTCAGAGAAGGGTGACGAGAAAGTATAACGTTAACAATTAAAGATATTAATACAATAATTACTATTCAATAGTATTTAAATAATTCCACTATGTAATGTAAATGAATGCTGTCAAACCATACGCAGACGATGACGTCGCTGCGAAATCGTGAAGGCGGTCTCTGTAGAATTAAAAGATGGCCGCTACTATTTCTTGCGTAGTTACTGTGAACTCGGCATGTCCCAAAAACACGATAAAATTACCTTTGTGAATGTCTAAAATCTTCCCGCACTGGTGTAATATGTCTGTTAAGTTAGTTGGTGTATTCTGGTGAAGTGTTCCGAGTAAACTTGTGTTAATTTGGTTATTTTGTCTGTTTTCCCTTCTGGGGTTAAGTTTTTTCAAGTTACGGTTAGGTTTGTAAAGTGAATCAGTTGAAATATAATGTTTTACTGTTTACTGTCACTCGTATAGTGAAGTTAGAGGTTTGTTTTCACTATTGTCGTGAATGTTTTATAGTATTGGCTTCAAAAAGTGTCTAACTTGTCTAACTCTCGTTCACTGATTTCAATGGCTAAACGCTAGCATCACGTTCGACTCGATTTAAAGAACGTTTTTGTCACACACCTATTCAGCTTGATATTCAACAAAAGACTAATTAACTTGGTCATAAATCTTGCCCAGTTAATCCTTGAAAAAGTATTGTTAACATTTTTCGACTTCCATACACATTAGAAAATATTACATTATATATGGAATTTTTCTATTTTATTCCTTACTTTTATGAATTACTAACCTTATTATTGGTTTAATCATCTCATTCCCTTTAAATTGATGTATTATAGTCCATATCTGTAGACTTTTTGTGGAAATTAACAAATTTTGTTCACACTTTGGAAATATAGGCTCAAAATTGGATTTCCGTCTTTATATAAAATTCCTTCCATTTTAAATATTATTAATACTATTATAATAAATTTTAATTAGTCACATTACTCTCCCTTTCCTTAAATACATATAAATTACACCTTTGAACTGGTTTTTTGTGTTAATTTGTAAATTTGACATTGCTCTTTAAAATTAATTAATTTATATATTTTGACAATTTACAAAATGTTAAGGTATATTTCCTTATTGTCATTTTAATTCATAGGATCATTCCTAGTAGTAGTTAATTGTGTTATCTTATATAAATCTGGGTAGTTTACAGGATTTATAAGTGAATTATACTATTTTATATTGGTTCTCTGATTTCACCAAATGGCCTAGATTTTAGAATTTTATATTTCTTTCTTTCTCAAATAATTTAAACTTAATTCCTCCTCTGACTTTACATAATTACAATTATATCAAAATAACATGATTTATAACTTATTGTATTGTGTAGTAGTTAATTAACACTACATATTTAAAATAAATAATTATGAACATGGTTCAGCAATCTGCACAATTGAACACATTGCAGATATGGTTTGAACATATATCTTTCAACTATTTTTGATCTAACATAGCATACCTTTTAGAACATTATTACTGGTATGTAGGTTATTATTTATCAAACATAATTCTTTTTTAAAACACATAACATAAATCTTATTTTCTAATAATCCTTACAAATACATTTATTTAACACATTGATTTTAGGATTGTGAAATAACAGTCTATTTAAACATGTTACACTTATTCATACTATATTAGTACCAGTCCTTTCTGGTTCAAACCATTATTATTGTGATCCCCCACATCAGCAAACATTAATTCCCATACTCTATTTATTATCATTTTTTTACAAATGTCTTGTAAATAAAGATTTACATTAAAATAATAAAATACTGGAAACCTTCCATTTTATTATTTTATTATGCTGTTTATTATTTAGATTTTAAAGTTGTGATATAGCATACTACTAAGTTATAGTATCACCAACTTTAAGTTTATTGCTTTTTTTAAAAAACACTTACACAAATTCACTTTCACTGTTGGTTCTGATATTTTGAGTCTTATTATCTCAGACCAGACCTTTAGTAATCATGGACCGTTAAGACTAGTTTATTTCTTTATTACACAATAGCTTTAGCCGGTGCACTTCTTATAACGCTATACAGCACTTTAGTTTTCTCAATAATTACATTTTATAAGATTTTGGGTACGTTATACTTTCTTTTGCATAGTTTTTGTGGGTTTGGGATTGATAGTAGTTTATATAATAATAGGTTTTACTACGGTGTTTCTTTCATACTATTTCTTCCTCTCCTCCTGTCTTCCTTCTTGTCCTTCTTCATATCTTCCTTCTGGTATTCATTCTTGTCCCTCTTCTAGTCTTCATTCTTGTCCCTCGTCTAGTCTTCACTCTTCTGTTCTTCCTTCCTCATTCTTGGGTAAACCAAGGTACTTGGTGATATCACGACTGAGGTTTAGTTTGGAGTATTTTGGTATTCACCACCCTTTAATTGAGTCTCTTTTTCTTTGATATAGTCTTATATAACTGGTTTACTGCTCTGAGCTTCCTGGGTAACTTACTGGTATTATACTATGAGTTGATGAGTTGCTTCAATACTTTCTTTGGTTTCTGTTAACAGTGGTTTTTATATATTATGTAGTGAGGATTTTTATCTTATTGTGGTTCATTCCTCTGATTTATTTAAATGTCATTCAATATTATTATAACATTTGTCGGTGTAATTAAACTTTATGATTTCACATGACTTAAAATGTAGTGGATTTCCTGTCACGCTACAATATTAACGAAGATGATCATGAGAGTATACCAGTGATGAAATGTAAAACAAACTATCCCTGTAAAATGTGAAGAACTTAGTTAAGTTGGATCAAGAAGAAGAGAGTATAACAATGTATAAACCGCAGATGTGTGAGATGATCCCAAGGATATTTATTATTTGTCGAAAGAACGACCACTTTATATTTTTGAATTAATTTGAGATGAATTGACTGATGAAAAATGCCAGCAATCATTTATATTATTGACGGAGATGATGTGCCTCTGTATTTATTGAAGTTAGTATGGCCAGTGGAGTTGTATGCCAAAGTGAGCCACTCTGAACTGCCCCAGCTAAACTTATGTTAGGGAATTAGGGAACTAAATAAACAAGGGAGATAATTACATGGAAAAGAAATAATTATGATTCAAATAGAAGAAAGTGAAGGGATATATAAAAAAGCATAAGAGTCGACATGGAAATGTACAACAATTGATGAATTCTTCAATAAAAAATAAATATGCTCATTCAGAATTAATCAATTTTTATAGGAAGGCATATGTAACGTACCAAATTGGCAGTTACATAAAATAACTAATTATTACGTCAAGTAACGGGAGATCATGAAAATATTTCAAAGTACATAAAATAAGGAACAAGAGAATATAGACAAAGTGTGTATCTACAAAGATATGTTATTGAAACAATCCAACAAAGAAGAAGGAAGAGTAAAATAGCATCATCGAGTACAGAAGAGAGAGAAAATGACAACGAGCCAATATAAAATGTTAGAAACCAGGCCCAATAGGTCCAAACAGTGAGGGGAAATAACAAAAATAATCATTAAAATGAAGAGAAGCCAACAGAGTCCAAACAGTGAGGGGAAACGAAACAACTATTAAAATGAAGAAGAGACAACTCAAGAACAACCGCAATGACGATAAAACAAACCAATTTATTTATTAGTATAAAATACTATAGAACAAAGACAACCACGAATAGAAATATTGAAGAATATGACAAGAATAAGGGAACATTGATTATCACAAGTAATGTATAACCCAGGAAAACACCGATAGTGAACAACAATTAACCAGAAGAAGAAAGGAAGAAGAAGAAAAAAGGAAGCATAACATGAAGAATGAAGATAATGTAAAACAAAAACTAGGTACAACACAACAAGAAATGTAATACCATTAGATTAAGAATACTTGTGTTATTGTTTCAACAATTAGTGTAAACATGTGTATTACTTAATAATTAAACCATTGTAGCAGAATACCATAATGAAATGATAATAGTAGAATCAAATAGTGCATAAGAATATGTTGCACATTGTTACCAGATAACTGACACATAACCTCATAGAAAGTGCACCTATAACATAAAATCATGTATATTAATTAAACCAAGCAACTATCAACAATTGTTTCAACCAAAGGCTAATTATGAATAGTAATTCAAACTAATAAATAACATATGTACTGAAATACACAGCAAAGGAATCAGATTAAATATGATATCATAAAGCCAAAAGAACAGAAACCCAATGTGACAAGTTAGTTAATCAAAATGCACTATCAAAACTTATTAAAGTATTACTAAAAATGTTACCAGTAGTTAGAGAAATATCTGATACTACTATGAGAACACATCACAAATGTAATAGTAGTAGTTTTATAATTGAAATATTAGAAACTAACTAACTACCATTGTAAAACCAGATGTAAACAAACACTATACTAAGAATTGGAAAGCTTTCAGATAACGAAAGACTAATAAATACATTAAACAAACAAGGTACTACAATTGTACACTATTTTAATGTATAACATTATATACCTTATATGGTAAAATAATTGAAAAAGTGACAAATTAAAGAAATGAGAACAGAAGGTATTTTTGATAAGACTATTAGTATATGAAAAATAACATTTTTCATAAAATAAAATGTGAACAAATGTGAATAAATGTATATATTATTGTTAGAATGTCAAACAAATGTAATTAGGTAAGGAATAATAGCGTTACATGTATTTATAAACAATCGAATATGGTCGCTAGGGACGCCATTACCAAATATTGTTTAAATGGTAATTACAACTATTTTATGTATTGAAACGAAAGAGAAATGGACTCGAGACGTTTAATAATGAGTGTTATAGTGTAATTGGAACAAAATATGGCGAAACAAACTTATTTATATTAAGAATCACCATATGAGTTTGTGAAACGGCTAAGTGAGTTAATAATGAACGGATTTAATCCTTGTTTAGACTTAAATTAAAGCCACAAGTGTCCGCAATTTAATGCCACTAACCATTCGACGATACGATAATTAATAAAAAAGTTATAACACTTATAAACTTTTCAGTCAATTTTTGTATCGATGCATACGTCACCCGTAGCCTCAAACCCAAGCGAAAAAATTGTAAAAAATTAAAAGTTTTATTTAACCAAAGTGTTTTGGGGTTGAGAGTTTGACCCGTGGAACCAATCAAATGGCTTAAAATAACCAGACGAGAAGGAGACGCTTTGGTGAAGAAAGCATTCGTTCCATATCACTCAACAGGCCAGGTTCACGAAGGAAGTCGTCAAAATTATTTTAAAACGTGCGCGTCACCAACATGAGTTAGCCGACATACACTAACCTCTACACAACAGAATACTAACGAGTGTCCAGTGCTTTAAGTGAATTAAAATAATAACTCGGCCAGTGTATAATAAAGGTCATGTTTTGTGTTTTTTTTTTAATCAGGGAGTACTCTATTTTAATTATTTTGATGAGTTGAATTAAAATAATAACTTTCGTTAGTAAACGAAGAGATATTGTTTTGGGACTGCACTAGTCAAAAGTACTGAAGTGCTTAATCCATGATGAGAAATTATCAGAACTGAATAAATGAATCATAGCACAATTATTAATTTAAAAAATAAATATTTTACGATTTTATCGTAATCGAGAAGATCGATATTAATTTAAATATCGACCATCCATGTATAATAAATAGTCGCTCATTTGACTAAATTTGTTTGAATTAACGAATAACTATTTTATTGCGAAAATTTTCTAAACGACTGATAATTATACATCAGATGACATATGAATAAAATGTATATGTTCATAGTATTAAGAATGTAATAAGTAATGTACTTATTCAAAATAATTACTTACGTTTGTTAAGTAACTAACCTAGAAATAATAATTATAACTTTGTCACCAAGTAATGATTCTGTTCTCAAATAATTTTAATCCAATGAAAGCTATAACAAGAGTTTTTTATTCTAGATTTTTTCTCTTGCCAATACATAATTTTAATAATTAACGAAGAAATTAATGAAGAAATTTGTGTTAGTGGTTGAAATCACAATCAGAATGATCAATATTGCACACCACTATATAAAAATTATTCCGATTAGCGCTTTCAAGCTTCACAGCTCATCGTCAGATCAGGAATAGGCAGAAAATATGTAATACCCAACCCTTCAACCCTCTCCCTCACCCTGCTCACCCACAACAAACTAAAAATTAATGACCCTTCCCCACCCCCTAAACTCTTGTCTCACCATCTGTACAGTTACATATTTTTCTAGTAAATTCCTTGTGTGTGTGTGTGTGTGTGTGTGTGTGTGTGTGTGTGTGTGTGTGTGTGTGTGTGTGTGTGTGTGTGTGTGTGTGTGTGTGTGTGTGTGTGTGTGCATCCCTTCAAACTACCCTCTTCTTCTCCACACACGTGGGTCAGTCACACACCCTTATTTTAAAACAACCAATTAGTACTATGAAATATAATTCTTAATCTTATCTATCTGCCCTCTCTCATTTACTTCTTAATCATGTTATAAAATATTTCTTCATTATCAAATTTAATTTTAATATTAATTAAACTGTCTAACCCTTTTTCTCTTTCTTTCAATATTTCTAACTCCTCTCTAAGCTTCCTTTCAACTGTGTTATTTACTACTTTTACAATTTCGTATTCTTCCAAAGGATTAACAAACTTGTGGTTGTCTTCTATGAAATGTCTTGCATATAACGAATTGGTTGTTCTATTACCTTCTCCACGTTTGTGGTCAGACAACCTGCATACGAATTTTCGTCCTGTCTCCCCTAGGTACACTTTGTTGCAGTCTTTACATTTTAATTTATAAATTCCGCTTTTCTGTAATACTGGAATTTTTTCTATATTCTTATTCCTTATCTTATCAAATACCGTTTCACATTTTTTAATAGCTATATCTACTCCATATTTATTAAAACATTTTATAATTTTTCTAGTATGTGAACCTATGTATGTCAATGACCCTACATAATTCTTTTGTTCTGGTTCTATTTTAGCTTTTTGTATGTTGACCCTTTTCATAACTTTATCCACTATGTTGGTGCTATAATTATTATTCCTTACAATTCCCTTTATCGTTTTTAACTCCCTATCTCTTGATTCGGTCTCTTTTAAACACTTCTGAGCTCTGTAACAAAAGGAATTGATTGCCGCCATTTTATATCTGTATGGGTGGTACGACTCTCTTGGTATATATATCAGAATACGACTCTTTCCTAAATATCCCAAACTGTAGTTTCTCATTATCTTTAATTTCTATGTTTAAATCTAAGTAATTTATTTGCTTACCTCCTATCTCTTCCTTAAATTGTAAGTTTTTATCCTTATTATTTACCTCATTTATAAACTCATGCACTTCTTCTATGCTTCCTTCCCAAACTACTAATACATCATCAACGTATCTAGACCATAATTTTATATTGTCTTTATACTTAGTAGAAGTTATTAATTGCTTTTCAAAATCATTCATGTATATTTCAGCAAGAATAGGGGATAATGAAGACCCCATAGGTAAACCTTTTTTCTGTATATAAAACTTGTTATTAAACCTAAAATAGTTCTGATTTACACATTCTTTAATTACTTTCATCAACTGCTTTTTATACCTGTATTCTCCCATATTATTATCGTTTATTAACTTAATAACTTTAATTACTGTGATATTAGTAAACATGTCCTTAACATCCAGTGATATCAATTTTGTATTTACATTAATGCTAATATTTTCTAATTTTTCTATCCATTTTTATATTATTCTCTATGTTGTATTTTGTCCCAAATTCATATTTCTCTTTCAGTACTCTGCTAACTTCCTTTGATAGTTTATAAATAGGTGCATTAATAAAAGAAACAATCGGTCTAATTGGTTTTCCTTCTTTATGTATCTTAACCTGACTTTTAAAAGTTGGTGCTGTTGGATTACTTTCCAATAAATACTTTTTCTTATTTTCTTCTATAAATGTTATCTGTTTCATCATTTGTTTTATCCTTGACTGGTACTTACTTGTATAATCATACTTTATTTCCTCGTATGGTCCTTCCCTTATAAATTCTTCCGTTTTCTTTATGTATTCTTCCTTTCTCATTAGTACCATTGTATTTCCTTTATCCGCCTTCGTAACTATAATATCATTCTTCTTTATTTTATTCTTTAGTTTAGTTACAGTTGCTTTGATTTTTTGTTCATTCTTTGAATTATACAAACTTTTCTTAAATATTTTATCTACTATATTCCCTACTTCCCACCTTATTCTTTTTTTATCATTTTCATTTCCTAGTTTTTGTATTATGCTTTCGCATTCAATAATCATTTTTTCTTGATTTAATTCTGGTGGCGGTGCGTATTTTAAGCCTTTCGCTAACATTTCTTTTTCTTCCGTATTGAAATTTACCTCTGTAAGGTTTATTACTCTTTTTTCCATTTTATATCCATGACATTTTAACTTAATGTCATTTTTATATAGTGGTGTGCAATATTGATCATTCTGATAACGAAGAAATAATAATAATATTTTTAACAGTGCAGCACAGAGCACGTATTTTCATCACAACTGCTGTATGCGTTTTGCTAATCGTACAATAGTACGATATATATCGGTTTATGGTACCGACTTTTATAATTTTAAATCTTTGTTTGTTTCTATCGTAATCCATTATTAAATATTGTTAAATAAGATAACATCTTGTAATCTGGTATCATGTATCTTCCAAGAACACACGAATTTGGTAATATAACTGAATAAAGAGGACATAACCTCATTAACCAAAACCATTGTACCAGACATCAGTGTTACCAGCCTTGAGGTACAAAGAGCTCAAGAATTGTTTAAAGTAATTATTGTTTTGTAAAGATATTATTGATTGTTTTTTTAAAGAGTTCATGGCATTTTACAATTGTTAATAAACCCCGATTTATTTACCAGTGGAACAGAGTTTTTGATTTTTTTAAATAATTTAATTTTTTTATGAACAGTTCTATCATAAGGTGGCGGTAGGATTTGAATGTTCAATACCATTCAAATTGCAGTTACACTATTAATTTACTTTATTGTGCATGTGTATTATTTATGATATTCAAACAGAATATCCATATATGTGTATCAAGTGTTTTTGCAGCAGAAGAAGTCACCAACAAGAACATCGAAAACATCCACATATGGTAAGTGGGGAGGTTGACAGTGAAGTGTTAAATACTCTTTTAAACTAAAAGACTTAAACGTGAACACCCACACTAATTCTATTAATAATCACAACCTAATAATAATAATAACAACTCTATTAATCTGTTGGGTAACACATATTATTGTTGTTAGTTAATGGTAATCAAATAATTTACTTGGTCTTACTATTCAATTATAATAATAGTTAATTGTTTACAATTGGTTTTCTGAAGTTAGACAGTTAGGTATTTTATAGGTCTAAGATGTAATGGTCTAGAATTTTTTATTATGCTCTATTTAAACATTATTTATTAAATCCATATGTTCTGCTTATTGTCATTTAGTACTTATTGGCTTTTGAATTACTTTGAAGCTGTTTTACAATCAATTACTGTTATTATAATTTTACAAAACCATTTCTTATCTGACATTCTTTTCTTTTCTTATTTTATATAATAATGATTAATCTTGTGCTTGTTAAGTTTATATTATTGCTAGTTTATGCCAACTCCCATCTCTTATACACTTTTTTAATACTTAATTCTACTAAGAAAACATAACATAAAAATAAGTTTATGGTCTGTCTATTGTTCAGCCATATTCCTTCGTATTAATTACAATTGTTCTATTGTATGTTATTACATGAAATTAACATACTCATCATATCTTTATAATATCATTAAGTTACCTAAATAAAAATACAAACATATTAACTTAATGTCATACCTTCTTGGCTGATACTCGAATAAACACTAAACAGATTGTTTTCATAAAACTAACGATACTGTTTAACATACATTAATATAATTTTTCTCAGTTCATTTTCTTCCACTCAATTTAACTTAATTCTTCCTAACTGAATAAGTAATGTACATTATTGTTATTGATGTCTCTTTGAATCAACATTAATTGTTACAAAGACATAGGGAGCTTTTGTTACTAATAACAAAACTGGTAATCCTTCTACTCATTTAAAAATATAATTGGTAATTATTATTATTATTATCCCAACATTGTTTTTTACCCTTTTTCTGTTGTGTACACTTATGTTTGCACTGAAAGGACTCATTAATCTACACAGTCCTGTCTGTTTGATTAATTATTACTATTCTTCACTTATCACTTCACTTTTACCATTAAATATTGTTTACAGTTATTTCTTATGGACTACAATACATTAGTTTTTATTAAATACTGTATTGTACTTCTGGGTTTAATATAGGGGTTTTATCCCTTTCGTTTTATGGGTTTGTTTTATTGTTACTAATTTTTACTATTCTTTCTCCTTAAGATTCTAAATTGTTTATCTTACTTTCTACTCATCACTTCACTGTTTATTATTATCACTCCCTACCTATCTCTCACTGTTGGATGTTTATCGGGTTTTAAAACACAGTTTTATAGTCATTTTTCTATATTTTATGTTCTACTTTTTTTCTCACTATAGGGTTATTGATAATACTGTAGCATAACAGAATTATCACCTTAAAACTTAACTTAATACAACATTAAAAAAGAAGAAACTATCAATAGTGAGTGAGAAAAATTAATGGTTAAAAATGAATTAAAGAAGCTGATCATTATAGTCGATAAAATATTAATAAAAATATACTCAATAACAAAGAAAACTCTTGGTCCATATAAAAGAAACCATCTATATAAAACCTCAGTACAACATCAATATACCCAGTAGGTTGAGGAGCAGTAAATGAGAAGATAAATGGAAAAAAATAAATGAAGTAAGACAAGGAGCAGTAATGAAAAGGTAATAAGGGGCAAATTATTAAATTAAGAAGCAGAAACCCCCAAAATACAAAACTGATAATATACTCATAAGGAGCTATAAATGAAAAAGAATAATCAAGTAAGGTTCATTGAATTGATGACATAAGGACGTGAAAACACGAAATAAGGAAATTCTTATAGAATAAAAAAGAAGAAGCAAACTATATCAAGTTTCATACAAGGAATATAGAAGCAGGAAAGGCTATTCCCAAGATATTATGAAAGAACACGTACACAATTTAAACAGAATTAAACCCAATAGATGTTAGACCCAGTAACTCAAGTTACAGGATACATTACTATTAAAATAAATTGTAAAATAAATGTAAGCATAATTTAAGAACAAACTAGAAACAAACAAAGGACTACCATAGTGTAGAAACAAACAAAAGACTACCATAGTGTAGAAACAAATAAAAAGACTACCATTAGTGTAGAGAATAAAAGGTGAAATACCCTAATAAAATATAATAATAGTTAGAGACTACCATGAGTGTAGTGAATAACAAAGTGAAAAAACTATAATAAATAAATAGTGAAGGAAATAAAAATGATTTAAAAGACTACCATTAGTGTAGAGTGTTACAATAAAAAACCTAAAAATAAAAGACAGTCAAGGACTGAGAATATGATTAGTAATAAGAGTGTTTGGAAAATTATATATAAAAAAATAATAGATGTAAGATGTTTTTATTATAGTTAAATTGTTACAAAAATAAACATAAATACGCGTACAAAGGACAGTTAATGACTGAGAGTATTATTAGTAATAAGATGTTTTTATTTTAATCAAATTATATATAGGAAATGATAAGGATAAGATATTTTTGTTATAATTGAATAATATAGTTAAAGATGATAGGTATAAGATATTTTTGTTATAATTAGGTGATATATGAAAAATAATAGATGTAAGATGTCATGTTGTATTTAAATAATGTTCAATAATTTCAAAGTTTTGTTAAGGCAGAGAAGGCAAGAAGATAATATGAATATATTTTTTAATTGTAAACCATATAAAGAATAATATAACAAACTAATTAAAAAACCCAATAGAAAAAACAAAACAGTATTTTAGACCAAAATCAACTACTACTATAGAGTCAAATCCAAAGAATAAATTCAATAGAACTGTATATAATTAATAGAAACTAGTCAATGTAAAATAAAGATATGTAGATATAAACAGCACAAAAACAAATAATAATAAATGTAATGACCAAAGGATAAAATTAACTTTATTTGGAAATATGTAATACAAGGTCTAACAAGGAACTCAATGCAGATAAAATGTAAATTAGTCAATATTGGAGTATTATAACAACAAATTATTAACAACAAGCAATAATCATGAAGTGAGTAAAATTATTTAAAGAAAATGTTAACATAAAATCATTTGTAAATCATTTAATTACTAATTATGTAAAAAATAATAAGGCCTATAAGAAATATCAAAAAATGTAAATTTTGGGCTTATTTGAACTTAAAATAGGTCAAGTTATATATTGAATTATGTAAAATTAGAACAAGAATATTGCTAGATAGTTAAATTTTTATAAAATTAATAAATAATTAAGTTATAGCAATAAATAGGAAAAATTGTCATATAATTTTATAAGATGAAATCAAATCCAAGGCATGCAGCTGTTTACAGACAATGGGAAGGAGAATAAGATATTTTGGAAATTACCACCTAAAACGACGATTTTAAGTCATCAGTCTATTGTTAAACATGAAAGTGTACGGATCAAAAGTTACCGACAGAAGATCTGCAATTTATAAATAGTTTGAGAAAATTAAAGAACAACCTCAAAACATACTACAGAGGTTACCAAGTGAAAATTAACAACTAATAACTCAACTAACAACCAAAACTGAAACAGAACAACAGTAATAATACGATCCAGCACGGCGGCACAAGGAATCAACCGCCATATTGAAAATTCACACAACACCAATATTAATAGAACAACGATCTCAAACAGATTTTGAACACGGAACACTGCACCATTAATCCAGCACAGAACAACATCGCCGAGGAGGAGTGAACACTTCAAATAATTATCCAGAGGTACTACAACATCGCAGAGTACGAGATCCACATTTATGTTTGAGGGAGAAGACCAAATATAGCAGTTGGCGTGGGTAGCAGAAACTGAAGCGGACGGCGGCCATACTTTTATTCGCATATCGGCCGAGATGGACACAGCCTACCAGAGCCAGTGACGTCATTCTACGACTTGGTTCGAATTTTTACTTATTCAATGACATTATTTTCTGAATGATGTTATTTTTATGGAATAATAGTTAAGATTGAATTAATTGTAAGTACTGTATCTTGTTGCTTGCCCTTCTCTGACCATTTCGACAGTTCAAAGAACTCAACTAATTAATTTTTGTAATACTATATTTTTGTCTTGTACACTATCGACCTGAGACGAGTCTTAGCCACAGCCATTATCGATGTGCGTAAGATTGGCGCACAAATTATAAAAAATAAATATCAGAATTGCTTCAAATACTTGTGTTTATTATTATTTGTATTATAAACATTAGTTTTTTCTTTCTTCTTAATATAATTTAAAAGGATTAGAAAAATAAACCAAGAAGAAGAAGAAGAGGAGCTGAGTTAGAAGAGAGAATACTTTGATACAATAGACATAACAAGATTAACACTAGTGAAACAAATATTTCTACACACACAATAACCAATCCACCATTCAAGTAATTAAAAATTATAATTAATTAGAAAAATAAATAAAACGTAATTAAAAAATTTTTTTAATAAAAAATTATTATTTGTAATTCATTTTTATTACAAATTGGCTTTTCCAACGTGGAGCTTTATTTCAAACATTCATCATTTGTGATAAACCCAGTTTTATTACAAATTGGCGCTCACAACAGTGGGGCATCATCATCATCTATTTGGTAGTAAAAACAAGTTATATTACAAATTGGCGTCCAACTTTAGGGGCTTAAAATAGGAATTGATAGGCCTATAAGAATAAAAACAATTCGCCCAGTTTCCTATTTTTAGCTTGGCAGCTGTTAACAAGTCAAGAGAAGAAGCAAGATGCACAGGAGGGCAACATCGAAGAAAAGGGCGGTGGAGGCCGAGCAGGAAATAGATATGGAGGATAAGGAGGCGACACCCATGGAAGATATGGAGTCGATATTACCTCCAGCAGAACGAACCGAACCAGTATCCCAAGGGAAACAACCCGACAAGCCGACAAGAACAGAGAATGTGGAAATGAAAGAAATGTTCAGGTTAATGATGGAGAGGATCGATGAGAGTAGTAAGAAGGCGGAGGAAAATAGTAAGAAGCTGGAAAATGACAACCAACAACTGAAGGAAGAGTTAAGGGAAAATAGTAAGAAGGCGGAAGAAAACAGTAGGGAATTAAAGGAAGAATTGGGTAATAAAATTGGAGATACAAGTAAGAAGATGGAAAAAGATAACCAACAATTGAAGGAAGAGTTAAGGGAGAACAGTAAGAAGATGGACGAAATAAAAAACGACAATAAATTATTAATGGAGGAAAATATTAAGAAGATGGAGGAAAATATTAAGAAAATAGAGGAGAAAATGGAGGAAATAAAGACCGACAATAAACAATCGAAGGAGGAATTAAGTCAGATAAGCCAGAAACTGGAAGAGACCAATCAGAGAATGGAAGAAACCAGTAAGAAAATGGAAAATAATAATCAACAGTTGAGAGAAGAATTAAGGGAGACTAACCAAGAAAATATGAACCGGTTAGATGGGAAGATGGAAGCCTTAAAGGAAGAGTTGAGTCAGAAGATAGCTGAAAACAATGAAACAATCAGCAAGAAGGTAGAAGAAGAAATAACGGTGATCGAACAAAAGATTACAAGGGCTGACGAAAGATGGAGTCAGACTGAACGAGAAGTACAGAGTATTAAGACAGAAATAAACACCAAAGTTACAAACATAGATGAAACGAATAGGAAGAATTTAGAAGAAAAACTAAAAGAAACACGTGAAGACTGGGAGAGGGTGCAAGACCGATTCACTGAAAAATGTGACGGCATTGAAGCGGCGGTCACCAGTATAAATAGTCAGGTGCGACAAAATCAAACCGACATAGACCTGTTTCATAGTCGACCAACAAGCATTACCAGTTGTCCTAATAATGAAAATCGAGAAGGGATTAACTTCAGGCTATACAAAAATAAGCCTATGGAATTTCTGGCCAGAATTGAAGAGTACTTCGCAAAACACAGAGGCAACCGTTGGAGAGAAAATAAAGAAGTACTAGACGAATCGTTCAAGGAGATAGCCGATAATTGGTGGATGGCGATCAGGGATGAAGTGACAGACTATCAACAATTCAAGAGGCTATTTAAGGCCAAATATTGGTCTGAGTCGACACAGAACATCGCTAGAGACGGAATCTGTCACGGAAAGTATAACCCATATGGAAGTCAAACTTTAACCGCATATTTCTTGGGAAAGGTGTGTGTGGCCAAACATTTAGAGCCCCGAATACCTGAAGAATGCTTGGTCAGCAAACTATCCTACCACTATGAGGAGGATATCATCAGAGCTCGAGGCAACAGTCAAATTAAAACTGTACAAGCGATGACAGAACTGCTAGAAATGTACGAACACGAGGACTATTATCGCCAAAGTTGAAGGAGATATGAAAATCCTGAGCCAAGAAATAACACAAATTATACGAATAATAATACTCGTCAGAACGGCAACAATAACAATAATTATAGCTCCGCAAACCGGAATAATGCCAGATATAATAACAATAATAGTAATAATACTAATGCTCCCAGGTATAATAATAATAATAGTAATAATAACGTTCCCCGAAATAATAATAATGAGGGTAATAATAGTAATCATAACCGTCAACCCAATAACAACGGTTATTATAATAATAGTAATTATGGTCCTAATGGTCAGAGAAACCCCAACCCACCTAATAACAACTATTATGGTAACCATAATAGAAATTACCCAAATTGAGGTAATAATAATTATAGAACATATAGACCCCATATAAATTACATCAGAGCGGAAGGCAGTGGACAGCGGAGATACCAGCCTCAACGAAGGAGTCGATACTATGAATACGAAACATTTCAAGGGAATCAGGGAGGTAATTGTTACAGAGGATATGAACCCAGACGCAGTTCGAGCCTGGACAATCAAAGAAGATTGCCCGTAACGGAGGTCCAGCAAGATGATCGCGCTGAACCAAACGAAGCAGTTCCCGGACTCCAGGTTGACTCTGCTAACAGCCAAATCCGTAATGATACGGAGCATTTAAACGAAAGGAGGCAGTAATAAACAATTACAACCCTTTACTGCTCCAATCTGCTGGGTATGGACAAGACGTAAATTTGAGAAAAGGAAATAAAAATTTCACAATAATCTATAATAACTATTTAAGGGATGTTAATTCAAATAAGATAAAAGGAACCTATAATCAGTTATCAATAAAAAAATATCTAGAGTAAAAGATAAATGTCTAAATCCTAAAAATTAGTAAGACCTACTTACACGAACTATTCGAAATAACTATTATATGAAAAAAAAGGGATTTTGAAGAGAAAAAAAATGTCTAAAGCCTAAAAATAGTAAGAACAACTTACATGATTTATTCGAAACTATTATGTAATCGCCACCGTTTCCACATCCTCGACCGATGTTACTTCCTTTTCTTCCACTCTGGCTTCTTTTTCGGCCTCCTTCGTCCGTCTCAGTGATGACTCCCTCTTATGCATCTTGTTCTACTTTTCGTAATCGCCGCTAGACACAATCCTTCCTGTAAATCTAGCCTCACTAGATGGTCGCCAATTTGTAGAAGGTTCTATAGCTTCGTGTATTAATATTACAAGTCCCACTGTTGTTGGTATAAATTCTGTAGTATATAAGTTTTTTTTAGTACTCGCTTTGTGGTGCTAATAAACCGTACCGAATCTTGCTGTTGTCTGATAGTCCTTACCTGTCCTTACTCATTGTTTTCCTTCCCGATAGGCGCCAAATTGTTTTCAAAACAAAACAATTAAAAGTTTGCTTGGTGTCGTTCTCCCATGCGATGTTGACAAATTCAAATTACCCACGCGGACTGGCGGGAACTCGAATCTCGCTCGTCGTTCGACGTGTTGCCAACATACATTTTTGGCAATAAATCCTGTTCACCGCTAAAGTACACAAACTATATAATAAATTTCAAATAAAAACAAAGGACAATTATTAATGATTCGTACTTGTTTATTAGTGTTGAAAATCAGTAGGGGTAAACTGACAGTTCTACCCCGGATGTGACGTCATATGGCGGGAAATTCAAAAATAGTGGTGGTGGGGGTAAACATCGGGTAGTCGGCTTTTGGCCATGTTGTCGGCGGCCAGCATAAAGTGGGGTTATGTGTGCGTTGATTGGTGTAGGCGTCGGCGTCGTTGCCGATTCGTGCATGTGTTATAGTGTATGGGTTTGTATATGTAAGGGGTTTTTCCGGTCGGCCATGTTGGAAAAGCGTCGTCGTCGGCGTTGCCAACTTGTGCTGGTTTATCGACGTTGTCAACTCGTGCGTGTGTTATAGTGTACGGGTTTGTATATGTACGGCGCCGCGGCCGTCCGGATATCGTCGATGCGGTGTATTGCATTGTTGGCAACAGCGTGTCTATGTGTTGTCCATGTTGATGACGTGTCGGTCGTTGATTGGTCGTAATTTGAAACGGCGTGGTGAGTTTGATCTGCCGTGGTTGGCGTCGAACTGTATCGTAAGTCCGTGTAGTGATCCGGTTCTCCGTTCGCCGTTCGCTGGCCGCCGTTGGGTTGATCTGCTGTCGGACGCCATCCGCCGCCGACGGCGAACGGCGAACGGGTTTGTAAGGCTGCGTTGTGATCCGGTTGGTGCTGTTCGCCGGCCGCCGTCGGCAGCCGGCGAGCGTCGAACGGGTTATGCGGTGATCCGGTTCGTCGTCGAGGATTGGTCTGTGTGTCGGTGGTAAGTAAAAAACAAAGTGTTCAGCATCGTTGTAAAGATACAAATGATGACCTTTACTTGTATAAATTGCATAATGCATATTATGCATGAAAAATTATTTAAAAAATTATTATCATTTATATTAATGTGTTGGGTATGTAATAAGTGTATGTTCAGTGGTGAAAATTATTTCGTACAAAAAAAAGTATTCACTCATCATGAACGGAAAAAGGATAATTGAAAATAAACACAATTGAAAACCGTTTCACTTGTACAAATTGTATAACGCACATTGTGCATGGAAAAATTATTTTAAAAAATTATTATCATTTATATTATTGTGACGGGGTATGTAATAAGTGTCTGTTCGGAGTTGAAAATTATTATGTACAAAAAAAGAATTTAATTATATATTGTGGTAGTAAGGACGTCTGGGCGTTAGCTGATATTCGGTAGTGGTCGACCTTGTTCTCGGGCGTGGTTAGTCAAACAGGTCTCTAAACATCTACATTCCCGACTCGTTCGCGTCGTTATAAGTAGGGAGGCTGTTGAGGAGGGGGAAACCAGACAGCGCGAGGGAGGGGAAACCAGACAACGAGCAGTAAACGGTTATTATTAACCCTGTGAAACAGGATGAAAGCCGCTTTCACACGTCATGTTCGGTGGGTGGGAGGAGGCAACCAGTCGGCAACAGTTATTTTTTTATCTGTCTAGACAACGTGTTGTAATCGACTCCTGCTGAGCGCGGAAGGGGGGTAGGCGACCAGTCGACGCCGCTATTTTTTATACGTCTAGACAGAGTGATGTCATTGACTCCCGTCGAGCGCGGAATGGGAAAGGCGACCAGACGACGGCACTAATTTTTTATGCGTCTAGACAGGGTGATGTAATCGAATTCTGACGTGAAGGCAGTAATTTTTATGCAATCGAAAGACGCCACTATTTTTTTATACGTCTAGACAGAGTGATGTCATTGATTCCCGTCGAGCGCGGAAGGGGAAAGGCGACCAGACGGCGGCACTAATTTTTTATGCGTCTAGACAGGGTGATGTAATCGAATTCTGGCGTGAAGGCAGTAATTTTTATGCAAGCGAAATGATGCTAAATAAAAACAAAAATGTTAATAATTTACAAGAAACCTACTGATGAGTCTAAAATCCGATACAACCCACTCGCGTAAAGCGTGGACTCTATTATTTGTACATATTCCTGGAAATAAACGGTGCGCGAAACATGCTGTTCCGTGCATCGGACGTAATTGTTCGAGTTTAGGACAACCAAAATCTTCTAAATTTATAATATTGTAATGCACCATACGCTTTCCCAGAAATCTTTTTTTCTGTAATCCTTTTACAAACACATAGTTAAAAGGAAACGTGTACTTTACTAATATCGGCACAAGATGTTCGTACGATGTCTCCCCGTCCCTCCACTCTAGTCCGTGAAAATGCTCCGTTAACCATCGGTTCGTCCTCATGTGTTTGTGATTCGAAACGTTCGTGTCCACTGGTGGTGCAAATATCCAACGTCTGCTGGCAAATGCGGTGACATCCATAACGGCCAGTTCCTTGACGAGTTCGTTTCCGTTATCGTCCACGAAACAGTGAAAGTCAAGTATGACTGCTAGCTCGTCGACTGCCATCTTTTTTCGTTACAAACAATGTGTTCGGTGCTACTAGGAACGCTGCCGATCCGTCCGTCTCGCGAAACAGACACGTTGTATGTTGTGAAACGTCCGTAAAGAATTTTTTCGGAACGTTTACTTTGTACCTTGTCTCCACGTCACTAATCAGTGCAACAAATTCTTGCGTCAAAACGTTGTATACAAAAAGATCTACAGGGTACAGTACTGCGTGCGTTAAGTCACTGCATCGTCTGTACTCGTACGAAGTCAACAGCTCCATGCGTTCATTCTCGACACGCCCTTCCGAAACACTGAGGAGGTAGTGAGATATCGTTTATTTATAAACACTTCCGTCACAGCAACAGCATTGTTTTTCAAACAATTTTTACTGGTTTATTTCATGCATTAGACGAAATGTTCTTGCTCTTGTATTAACAGTCGGTAAGCGCGAGTATGAATTTGCTGTTCGTTTTCTGACTGCACGTTGTTTAGACGTTCTCAGTGCATGAAAACGAACTAGAAATACGCTCTCATGTAAGCGGTGTATGTGGCTCTACATAAGGGACACTTATTTAGAGTGATGGCGCAATTCACACATATGACAAAATGGCGACAGGGAATAAGTACGACTTCAACGATGTGTGCGTAACAAACTTTGCACATCGTATCCCGATCCGGACCTCCTTCTTCTTTTTTTTTATTCTCTTTGATCGAGTCGGTGCTTTGTCCGTTCTCTGCTGCCACTGCTGTTGCTGCTGCTGCTGCTGCTGCTCCCGGTTCTTTTTTTTATTCTCTTTGATGAGTTGGTGCTTTGTCCGTTCTCTGCTGCCACTGCTGTTGCTGCTGCTGCTCCCGGTTCGGTAATGATACCCAATGCCTTTAGGATGAATTTTTTATCTTTCACTAACATTACGTAAGAGCACACGGGGAAATGACGTGCGTGTTCCGTCCAAGCGTTTTCTCCTCGCTCCCATTTGTTTAAACCGCCTCCACAGCAAAAACATATCACTCTATCGTTGCATCCGTTGTAAAAGAAACCCGCTTCGGCTAGTTCTTTAGGCGTTATCGTCAACGATATCGGCCAATCTTTGAAACTCTTTAAACGGTCTTCAATGCTTCTGTAACGCGGATAAGGGGATATGATTTTTTTAATCAGTGCGATCTGCACTTCTTTGTCGTCCGGAGATACGGACTTGATCGTCATCGCTTCACCGCACTGTCTGAAATAGCGGTTTTCGTTGCGATCGTTATCGTCATCCTTGTGATCGTACGAAAGCATCGTGCACGTCCTCTCACGACTCGCGCTGATGAAACACTGAGCGAAGAATAGGAGGGGAGACGTTTCCCTCTCCCACCGTTCGGAAAGAGGGAGGTTACAGGTATTAAGAAAATAAAATACATGAAAATTGATTACATCTTTTAATATAAAAAAAACACATACATGAAATACACACACATAATATTGTAAAAAGCAACATAATATTTACAGCAAAAAAAAACAATAATATACAGAGTGAGTTTAATTGTGTCTGCGCACCGTGTTGGACAGCGGAGTGTAGACGTTGAGCGAATCGTGCAGTATCAAGCAGTAGGCCGCGGTCTGAGGGGGAAAATTGATCGATGACTCGAATTCTAATCTGACGTCGACCGGTGACGACTTGAGCGACTCGTCCTGTCTGCTACAATCGAAGACGAATAGCGGTGCTTTCGTTATGAACTCGCTCGGTGCTAGAAGTACGTTGGGTTGAGTTCTATGATAGTACGATTTTTGAAATCTTGCATACATGTCGTACAGCAGAGAGTAACGTCCGTTATCGATATCCAGGTTCAGGTTATCGTACGGGTAGTATTTGTCGTTCAGAAAGAGTCTTGCGTTGGTCACCTTGCAGTGATCGAATTCGTCCGCGTGTTTTTTCAGATTGTTCTTTCTAGCGGTCTGGAACGTGAGTATCACGTACCGCGGTTTCTCCAGTTGTGTCGTTGTTTTTACCGTCCAAGTCTGTCTGTCAGTTGAAGGTAAAGCCGGGTACTCGTGCAGTTCCCAACTGCGAAACGGTAAGAATAGCGGTAAATCCTTGCGTACGATGTCCAACAGCCGTATCCGTACTTCGTTGTTCACGTACACGAACGGAATCATCCAAGAGATTTTGGTCAGTTCTATATCGGCATTAGCTGACGTATCCGTGGACGAGAACAGTGCGTTAACGTCAGTGGAAGTTCGCAACAGTATCAGTTCCCGTTTCATGTTTAATATAACTTGCGTGAAATCCTCAGCGAATCCCATCAGCATCCTCAATGGTATGCAAAAGTTGAATTTATCGTTTTTACCGGAAGGTGTTAGCTCGTTAGCCGTGGGGGCAACCCAACCGGCGTTTTTCATCGAAACCACGTCATGCATACCAACGGATAGCATGGTTTTAATAGTGGATGCGATGCCAACGCTCTTGGTACGATCCACTTCCACACCGGCCAGTTCGTATCGGATTTCTTCGAAGAGAAACGCGATCGCGTTGTTGACCATTTTCACGTTCACAGTATCGGTGCTGTCGGTCTTCTTGCTCAACTTGCCTTCAACGTACATGAAACTTTCCATCGGTAAAGTGAAGACTTCCTGTTGCAGGATAGGTATATGTATCTCATCGTTATTTCCACATCGCGACGTCGACGCGTATGGTGCGTGAGGATGATATTCGTAATGTGTGATGTTTTCTTCAAAAAACGGTCGTCGTTCAACCGATAAGACGATACCGCTGTCCGCCATATTACTTGTTTTTCTTGAGTTTGAATCCTTGTGAAATCAGGTAGCGTCGGTTTGCCGTTGTTAATCGCGTCAACGACGTACGTCTACTGATACTCTGTCCAAAAGTGTCGTCCACTTTTATCTTGTGCGTACCACCGCTCTTCGTCACCGATGCTGTAGGTAAAGCGGTATCGTTGAAATAAAATCCCATGATTACTACGCGCGTTTCAAATGTATACGCGCGGTGATAACTTCGTCACGAAAATTCACAATATCACCGTCCTGATCGTGTACGGACACTGTAACATTACACAAGTGTAGTACGTTAAGCGGAAGATAAATGACGTTGGCAGGCGTTTCGACTATCTTGAATCCAGGCTCGACAGTCGGGTAGAACGAGTGCAGTATATGGTCGTTTCGTCCCGCCTTGTACGAACCTTGTACGACGTTACACCTTATCTCCAAAACGTTCACTTTGTTAATGTTTACTGGTGTGTCCGACGTGTGTAATATATACGCTTCTAACTTGCGGTTCTTGGAAAAACCCAACATGGTACCGATTCTGTGTTCTGTACGCTCGAAATCGATCTCGTATGAGCAATAAAGTTCACATTTTAACGTGTTGTTGTTAGGGCGTAGAGTAAATTTCGGGTCTGATAGCTCTTTCTTCAGGTACGTTTCGATATCGCTGATTTCGTACGCACCGGTCTGTATTTTGATGAGTTCTAACGTTTTACGTGGACCCTTTAGTACAGGAAAGACGTTGCTTCTTCCGCTTTCCACGTTCGGTATAGAGTTGTACGTGGTAAAGTCCAGCAGTTTTGCATACCATTCACCGTCCGTCAGTTCGAGCGGTGGAAAAAAGTCACAAACCAGTGCGCTTGGATCCGTACCCGTGACGGTGACCGTAAGCGAAGATATCTTGTCGTTTACTGATCGTTTGTTGTAAAAAATCCAAACATAAATGTCCGCAGATGACCGTGTCCGGCGGTTGTTTACGCGCATAATTGTAACGAACGTCGTTCACGTACGATCCAAAGTACCGTATTAGCTCGACGGGAGGGCGCAGATTGCCGAATCCATCAAAGTACGTGACTCCATCACCACGCTTCTTGTAGCATACCCAGTGCGTGCCCGGTCCGGTAGCGTCGTCCAGATTCACGATCGCGCTTTCGTTCTCCCACGGTGAGCGAGGAAGTGCGTCGCGCATGTACACGCCTCTGAAATTAGGTACGCGCAATCGTTTCGCGTACTCGTACAGATCTCCATCGGACAACGGGCGCACGGGTATTTCGATTAGTTTTTTCGATACGGACGAAGGTATAGTCCCGAAGCCCTTTTACCACCACCACCGGTCCGTCTTCGTCGTCCTCCTCCTCTTGATTATCGTGCGCCGAACCGACTTGCGTCGACCGGTGCGACGACGACTTTTACGCACACCGCCACAGCATAGTCCGCTACCTAACGCCGATTTCGCTTTCATCGCTGCCGCTACGGCCGCCGCGTACGCTCTTTCGCTGATGCCTGAATTCAAAGCTTTCACTCGTTCCCACGCCTTGCCGGCTAGCACGCGATCCGCTATGCGTCTTCATCCGTTGTCCGTATACTTGGAGTAGGCGATATCGTGTTCGCGACAGGCTTCGTTCAACTCGTTGATTCCTCGATCACCACGAGCCAATCTCTCCTCTAGTTTCTTTCCGGGTCCACAGAATCTGTAGCCGGGCAGATGTAGGTTCCACAGGTAATACGTCCACCGCTCGATTGATCAGTGTAGGTACTGACTTTGTGAAGAATGGTACCGCGCTTTTAACTATTTTTCCTATGAAACCACGCCCCTTTTTTTATCAACACGACTACGAAGTTCGTACATGTCTACTGTTTCGCCTGCTGTCGATAAAGAGATCTCCAATCGTGCTCGTCCTTTTTGTCGAAGGACTTGTCAAGATCGCTAATCAATTTGCTCGTCTCCGCCTTGCTCGTGAGTAGTAACTCTGCCTCTTCAGCGCCGAGTGAAGTACGTGCTGTGTGCGTATGCAATTTATAGATATACGATACCACTTTCTCCCAACGGTGTTGGAACACTTTTGCGAGTTTGTACGTTTCGCTCTTCGCGTACCGCTTCGCGTCCTCCAATTGACGCACGTTCACAGCGTCTGTGGGCCGTGTGCCACCGTCACCGACGTTCAGAATAGTCTTTCCTTGCGCGTTTAAATAAGAGTCGTTTACCGCCGTGATTGTATGCTGGTTCAAAAATTCCAAGTTTACAGCGTCTTTGTTGTTGACAGGCGACGCTAACTGCGTTATCCGCACGTTGCCGACCATTAGGTTAGAGTTCGTATCCTTCGGTATGATCTTTGCGTCCACGTATACTTTGGTCGCGGCGTCTCTCGCACGAATCGGGTCTCTCAGAGACTGTATGCGATGGTCCCGCTCATCGATGACGGTGCCGTTCTTCTTGTTCGGTACCGCCGTGAAACGCAAGCACGTGTAGTCTACGTACTGCTTTGTTGACAGCATCCGTGAGATCGATGGGAGCGCCGACGTTGAGGAGCTTACTACCTTTCACGTCTATTCTCGAGGAACCTTGCGTTGACGGATCGACGACCAGACAGTGGTCTTGCACGAACCTCAGTGGAACGGCATCGTTACCATCATGCGGCTCGCCCAAGTTGTGTATTTTTTCCCCGCTACGTCGAAGTGTTCGTCCTCGGCCATCGCGATACCGATATCCTCCCGCAGACTGCGTCGCGTCTCCCTTTGGACTCTGACGGCGCTCTGGTGTCTGCCGAACTTGTCAACGCTCATCTCGTTAATGATGCGCGTCGACCGTCGTACGCAGAATTTATACGTATTTACGTAATAAATCGATTAGTTTTGATACGATCGTACTGTCTATACATTTTATTTCGACGACAAAGAGTCCGTCGGTATGTTTTCCTTTCACGATCGTGTTTAGAAATTCATCGTACACGTATACACGTGCGTCTTTGAAGAAATAAATCTTTCCGTCGGTGTATCGAAACGCGCTATCAACGGCTTCAGGTAAGCCGACAAAGCGATCTTTAACGTATCCGTGTTTCTTGATCATGAACGAGCACTCGTCTATCTCACCGTAATACATATCGTTATACGGCAGAAATGTACGTCCTGTGTAGGTGTGTATCGCAGCGTTTATTTTTGTCAGCGTGCGAACACCGAGAGTCGTGATCGCTTGTGGATACCCGTTCACCGGCTGTAGACTGTGTATATCGAACATGTACAGGTATCCGTCTACGAAGAGCACCACTTCTTCGGTGCGCGGTCTCTGGTACATCGCCGAAACTTTGGTGAACGTCAACGGTAAGAACGTCAACCAATCCGTCAACAGAAGCGGACTCCCACCACCACCCGGACGCTTCGAGTCGAGGTCCATTGTCCACAAAAAGTTATCGTGCACTATATATACGTGTCTGTTGATTATTAAAAATTGATTAATAGTCTTTAGTCGACATAAATCCGTCATCGTCCGGACGGTGTCGTTCGTCATCGACCTCGTCGTCGTCGTCGCCATAGCGATCGACGGCTTCCCGTACAAGTGCTGAATGCCTCTTATATCGTCGTCTCTCAGGTCGAACGGTCCATCCGAGCGCAGTACGTAGAAAGGGTACATGATCGAATCCCTCTCGAGGGAATGAGCCAGTCCTAACGCGTGTCCGATTTCGTGCGTTAGCACCTGTAGAAAACTGGTCTGATCGTCCGGTATTTCGGTTGCGTTCGTATAATTCCACGATTTGTAGTAGTCCATATGTATTTCAAAAGTGTTGTAAGGTAGATCGGGCGGGTAGTAAGCGTGTGCGAGTATACCTCCCCGTCCGTCCAAATCGTACCCGCAGATCGTACACTTGGAGGTCAGACACCTGTGTTTAAAATATCTCATAGCGATGGCTATGTCCACGTTTATGTCGTTGGGTCGATATTCGAATTCCAAATTTGAATGTTTCCGCCATATAGCGAACGCTTGTCGTGTCGCTTTTATAGCGTCAGCGGTATCGTGAACGAACCGCCACGACAGTCGTCTCTTGGTCCAAGGCGTTCGTAAGGTGTACGACGCAAAATCTTTGTTACCACATCTCCGCGCCCGCATCATATTCATCGTTTCGTTGTTCAATTCTCCGTTTACGGTTAAATTGTAATTCTCTTGAAACGTCCGCAGGTAGGACGAAATAACGCCGGCGTCGACGGTGGCGCTGTCTGTGTCTTGTAAACTATCGTCGGGCACATATCCGTAACGCGTCAAGTAATCGATAGCGAAGTCTATATCGTTCGCGTTATTACTCTCGAAGGACGATGCGACGACTCTCGTGGACGCGATAATAAACACTAGCGTGGTATACATGTGAGAATCGTGTCTCGATGCTGTTGCTAATGACGGTAGTCGTCGTATACCCGTCTTATTTATACGATGATGTCGGCTTCACGTAGTTCTTCCACTATTGAAACGATTTCGTTGGTGTGCCCACCGTTTCCAGCGCGCTGTGACGCTATCAACACTCGCAATCTGTCCACCAGTTCATTCGGATCGTCCTAGTGCACGTAATCGATTTTGTCTTTTTTCTCGACGCAACCATATACGTTCTGTCGGTATTATACCCGTGTCCTGTACGTTTCGGTGGGAACAGCTGTGATATTATCCGTTTATACTTTACACCTCTGTTCGCCTTTTGAGCGTTCGCTAAATAATAATGCTTGTGCGCGTTGGTGGCGCGCAGTATATCTTTGTACGCCTTCATATCCGTCTCGTTGTAAACGTTTTCGTTAGGGTCGTCTTTTTCATCTTTTTCGTCGACTTTTCGTTTGTTGTTTTACGGTTTTTTTTTCAACCAACGCTTGCGAAATAGTTTGTAACGGTTCCAGTATCGGTTTGTAACTTTTGGATAAAGTTGCTTCCTCTTCACGGATACCGTGTTTTAACGCACGGTATTTCTTCCGTATGTCATCGCTGATCGTGTCGATATCGTGGCTAATCGTTTCTTCTTTTCGTCCATCTCGATAAACGTCGGTACGTCGAGTAACGTCGCTGACAGCAGGACACTTGTATTTACCCGTACGCTCGACAACATTTTTGGTGAACAGCTGTTAATCGTTAGACGTGACTACTACGAAACGATCGAAACAAGCTCTGTACCTGCCGATGTCGATAGAGGAATCCTTGTCCACGACGAGAAACCCGTAACGGTCTTTCCACGCTTCAGCGCACACGTTCTTAAACGTGTCGTATATCATGTCCGTGTTGACGTGATCGTTGTCGTGCTTCAAGTTGAGATCGTCCTGTTTGAACAACACTATTAGATTGGCGTTGTCGCGTACCAACTATTTCGGCACTTGGCTGTACGTCTGACACAGGTAAAACGCGTCCACTCCATTGTGTCGTCCCATAGCGAAATACTTGCGTATGTTGTATTGTCTTTCACAAGACACATCGTCGAACACAATAATAGAATTGGGATCGACCTCGTCAGGAGGCGGTACCTCATCGTTATCGTTGTACGCGTGATAACCCACTCCTTCGTCGGAAAGTCGTGTCATCAGGGTCTCCAGCACCTGATATTTGGGTTGAAACAATGATTTAGAAAACACGTACAGGTTTACGAATCTCAACCCGTTCACATCGAACAATAGGTTGAACATGACGTTAGTCTTTCTGAACGCGGAAGGTCCGCAGATGATCGAACGTACGGTATCGGGCAGAATACGTCCGTGCTTACGTTTTTTCTGCCACAACCACCGCCACCACCATCGCCACACAATCTCGAATAGTCCACGTCCTTTATTTTTAGTCTGTGCGCTTGTTGTAATATTTTCATTTTGTTCCGTCCAAAGTCTAGTTAATATTCGCACTATGTTAGTACAATCGACGGATATGTAACTGCACACACAAGTGTCAAGACCCGTTTCACAGTTCGGATCCGACCAAACACATTCTTTGTAGTGATCGAATCCAGTGCCTCTAGGTACTATTTCGCTGAGTCGGAATCTCGATTAGTAACCCGTTGCCAATACTCGTGTACTGTTAATATCCTGCGCACGCGCTCGATCTCGTTTTCGGGCGTGTTCACGACGTACACATCGTAGCCAGGATGCGACACAACGTCTTTCACACCGTACACAGCGCGCATGTTGTCATCGTAACGCACCGACGCATACTGGTTCTATTTCCGCAAGCCAATTCCTTGCTATAGCAAGTTCTTCTTGGGTATCCACGAATCGTGTTTACCATCGAATCCTAACCACCTGACTTTCACACGATCACCTTTACGTTGCACGATCTTTTCTACCAAGTACACGTCACCAACGTTCGATTTACTGATTTCGTGTTCGTAAAAACCACCTTTCAACACTTCTCCCGTATGATCCTTTAACGAATAAGTGCCGGGTACGCTGCCGGTACGTACCGTGTGAACATGGAATATCTCGTTTGTCCAGTTAGGCATGTACCCTTTGGCGAACGTCATTTTGTATTTGCTTATACGCACTCGATCGCCTACTTTGAACTTTGGTCGTTTATAGTCGATGCTTCTCGCTGTGTTCTTGTGAATCCGTCGTAGCACCGTGCGTTCGTTGGATTCGTTCACCTGACGTGGTTTCATTCCGATCGTTCTGTGCACGCTGTCGTTGTACGCTCTGACCAGTTCCGGTAACATATTCAACAAACGGTAATGACCTTGTTCCCTGAACGCACGATACATGTGCGTTTTCAACGTACGGTTGAAGCGTTCCACGATGGACGCCTTTTTCTCACTATACATAGAATACAGTGTGACACCATATCTCCTCAGCAACGTTTGTACGACGCTGTTGTAGTACTCTTTCCCGTTGTCCGTCTGAAGATATTTCATTTTATTAGCGCGCAGAATCGGTTCCAGAGCTCGTGCGACCTCTACGCCGTCTTTGTTTTCAACGGAACTGCGTACGCGTACTTGCTAAACGCGTTAATCATCGTCATGAAGTACTTGAATCCCTTGTTCACCTTCGCGTGCGGTATCATCTCTACCAGGTCCGCTTGGTACAAGTCGTGAAGTCCCTTCAACTCGACCGCTTGTCTCGGAAAATTCCGTCTTACTGGTCTGTGCAACTCCGACGCGATAGTCTTGCGAACGGTCTGCTGTACGTTCTTCGCTCGTCGTTTCATTCTCATGTCGTCGCGTTGCAAACCGTGATTCACAATACGCTGGCACGTCGTAAACCATCCGCTCTGTGCTGAACGTAACTCTCGTTGGTACCGTTCTGGTACGACTGCCTTCCATCACATGACTGTCGCGACGCCACCACACCACACCCAATTATATCATCTCGACTGAACGGAAGAACAGCGCGTTCTTCTTGTGATTGCGCAAGTACGTTAAAACGTGAGCTAAACCGATATTCATACACCCATTACGCACGAGACCCATTCCGCTGTAATATCTCATGAGCGTGTGTTGTTTCGTATCCAACGCTCGTACGGTCTTGACGGAATTCATGTCTTTGAATATGACGCTAAGTATAACGTTGTCGCGATACTCGTGCATTTCCGCGACTACGACGTTATCGTTCTCGGGTAGGCGCTCGCACATGTGTTTAGCTTTGAGTTCAGCGATCGGGCGCTGACTTCGTGACGCCAAGTGCAGGTGTATCAGGTACGAGTTCAACAACCAAAATTCGTCAGCCATAGCGCCGGTGCACCGCTGCCACTGTTTATACAAACGTTGGTCTTTCACCATGTACCCTTGTTCGTGCGAATACTGCAGACCGAAGTATTCACAATACTCGCGGAGCGTAGGCAACGCTTCCTTCAGAAAGGGTACCGAAAACAATCCCTGCGCCTTGTTGTTCACCATCGCGAACTGTTTCCCTCTCGCCAGTGTCGGTAACGAGGACGGCGGTCAGTGCACGTCAAAACTTACGTTGTAGCTAGGATCTAGTGCGCACTTTGGCGCTATCGCTGTCGCGCTTCTGTATATTTCAATAGGTGTACGTATCGGAATAGTGCGCTCCGTAATGACAATGCAACACGAAGCGTAAGGGATCGAACTTCCATATGCGAGCATGTCCGTGTACACCGTTGCGTAGTTCATCCGTCCGTGCGAATCGTGTAAACCGTGCACGCGTTGAACGGCACGATACAGTTCGGGAATCGGACGGAAACGTGAAAGAAAATTCCATCCGTGACGTACGGTACACTTGAACGTACTCTTTTCGTAAACCACGAGTTCTATCGGTACGTTGTTTCGTTCGCACTCTTCGATAAATTCAAGCCAACGTGATTTGTTGTGTATACGATCGGAGACTATCATCAACAGCACGATAGGTGGCAGATCACTGGCACGTTTTTTTATGTGATGGCAACAACGTCCGTGATATCTATCAACACCGAACTTGTAACGTGTACAGTAGTTGCCGCAAAATCGTTTTTTCTTCACAAAATACATGGAACACAGGTTGGATCGTATTGCGCTTTGCGACGGTTTTGTTATCACGAAATGTTTCCCATCGTTGTATCGATAGACGTCCATCGTGTCGGTGATATGTGAAGCAAGTGATAAGTGCTTCGACATCTACACGATATTTAAAGTGTATACGCATATTGTTTTTTGGATTTTTTTTTTTAATAATGGGCACCATCACTCAGACTTTGGACTGGCTACTGTCGTTTAGTAGTACTAACACATAGTACATCTAGTACTACCCAAATGGGTTTGTAAGTGAGTTTATGCCGGCTCTGAAAAGAGCCGTTTTTTTGTGTGCGTCTGCGTCGACTTCTACAACCACTCGCGGACGAAATTACATGTGGACATTGATGCCTTATGGACTTGGGTGGGATTGTCGCCCACCTCCCAATTCATAATTCTTATTTTGCATACACAACATCTTACAACATCACCGTCGCCTTCGTAAAAGAACCCGGCTTTAGGCAGATCGTACAATTTCACGTTCTCATGCGGGTATATACTGTAGGAACGTAAATTTTAATATGCCCACGACGTTTGATGTTGTAATAGCTGTTCAGACGTTTTGTAAAAGAATGTGCGTATTCGTCCATATCTGAAGCTAGAATGCTCGTTTACTTCGGTACATTCCACCTCAGCGAGGATAGCTGCGCGCGCAACCAGTGGGGGAGAGCTGCGCGTGCAGTCGGTAGTGGGGGATTGCTATCACCAATAGCTTGTAGGAGCGTTATGAGATAAACCATGGTAGTGAGAGCGGATAGCTGCGTGCGCAGCCTGAAGTGTAAGCGGAGAGGTGATCGCTGTTGACGTTCACTTTGTAGTTAACCTGCGAGTCTCGTGCAGACTAACTTTCTCGTGGTGCATATAAAGTGGTGATTATTTTCTAACTTCATATCAGTCTTACATTGTTCCTCAAGCGAGCAAGTAATTGTTTTGCTTTTATCGTTTCAAGTTTTTGTTGTTGTTGTGGTTAATTGTACCAAGAATGCAGTCGTTTGCTGTTGCTCGTAAACATTCGTTGCGTGGCGCGTTAATATCGTACGTTTACACGGCTGTTACGGAGGACGAAGGATGTGTCAACGATGACATAACCTTTTTCGATTAAATGCACGATACGTTACGTACGAATATTCTAAACGAACTGACACGATTGCTTAGTATAAAGTGGCATATAACGGTTAAAGCGAGATTTGTCAAGTACATAGTAAACGCTGACACAGACGAGGACGAATAAGTGACGACCGAAGCCTATTTTCATGGACGATGTCATTCGACGCTGATCGGTGACCGAGACGTATTGCCGGATCGTTTAGAAGCTTCGTACGAAAAAATCATTGAATCAATTTATAAATTCACGCGCGAGGGTAGCGGTTGGGTGTTGGACCACATCGTCTCTTTAGAACTCGTTCTCTCACGGTACCAACCGCTGGCCGCCTCCAGTTTCATCCGTACACCCCCCGAATTGTCTCGTACTAAATCCATCATCAACGAGAACAATACGGGCGATCAAATGTGTTTCGTATGGTCAGTATTGGCCGCACTGTTTCCTCAACACTCACAAAACGATCGTGTATCGAAATACAAATCACATTTCCACAGTATCATCACTTCCGGTATAACTTATCCCACCCGTCTATGCGACATTGTGAAATTCGAACGAGACAATTCTGACATTTCTATAAATGTTTTCGGATACGAAGACAATGAAATTTACCCGTTAAGAATAACTCCTTCCAGTGGTAGACGACATCACGTTAATCTATTACTTCTTACCACTAACGGCCGAAAACATTACTGTTTAGTAAAAAATATGAGTCGCTTATTGTCTTCACTAACCAAACACGACGGGCGTTCTTTCTATTGCGATTACTGTCTGCACAGGTTCTACGAAGAACGAGTCCTTACCGAACACGTCCCCCACTGTTCACCGTACGGTGAACAGAGAATTCGTTTACCTGTGAAGGAGGAGGAGAAAGTGATGTGTTTCAAAAATTACACCTACTGTCATAAGGTCCCTTTCGCGATATACGCAGACTTTGAATCTTTTATCGTCCCTTGCCATCGCTGCGACGCTCCTCCTCACACATCGTCCACCACAACGGAATCGTTACACCTTCCTTCAGGTTTCTCCTACCTCATAGTCGACCACGAGCGTAATATTTTCAAACCTCAGGCCGTTTATCACGGTGAGAACGTGGTAGAGACTTTTCTCGATAGACTGGTCGTCGAAGAGCGTGAACTCTTCAGAATCATACATTCCATCGTGCCTATGTCTATGAGTGAGCATGACGTGTTATCTTTCGCGAATGCCGTCGTATGCCATCTCTGTGGAAAACCTCTGACTGACGACGACAAGGTGCGCAACCACTGTCATCTGACCGGTCAATACCTGGGCGCAGCGCACAACGTCAGTAACCTCAACTTCAAGACTCCCAGACACATACCCGTCTTTTTTCATAACTTACGAGGTTACGACGCGCATCACTTGGTACAAGGGTTGGGCAAATACAACAATCTCGGTTGTATCGCTACTACTAGTGAACGCTTCGTATCGGTCTCGTTGGGTGCCCTGCGTTTCGTAGACACGCTTCAATTTTTGAACACGGCCTTAGACATGCTGGTTGGAAATTTGCGCGCGAGCGGTGCAGATTTCGCTTTAACGAAGCAATGTTTCGAAGAACACTTCGAGCTACTCTTACGTAAGGGCGTGTATCCTTACGATTATATGACGGGTAGCAAGAGGTACGACGAAACACGTCTGCCTGCACGCGAACACTTTTTCAACAGGCTGAGTGAATCACCTGTGTCGGACGAAGATTACGCTCACGCGCAGAACGTGTGGCGGACTTTTGGAATCCGTACGCTGGGTGAATATCACGATCTGTATCTAAAAACAGATGTACTGCTGCTGGCCGACGTCTTCGAGGCGTTCCGTGAGATGACCATGCGGTACTACCAGATCGACCCGGCTCATCTTTACTCGCTTCCTGGCGTCGCTTGGCACGCGATTTTGAAGATGAGCGATGTGCAACTGGAGCTGTTGACGGATATAGATCAGCATCTCTATATTGAATCGGCTATTCGCGACGGCGTTAGCATGGTACCCAACCGCCATGCCAAGGCCAACAACCCGCTAATCATCGATCAGTACGATGCTTCAAAGCCGACCTCTTTCATACTGTACACTGACTGCAACAACATTTACGGTGCAGCCATGTCACAACCGCTCCCTTACGCCGACTTCAGATGGCTTGATCGTAACGAGATCGACTCACTGGACGTGCGTACTCTGAGCGATGACAGTGACACAGGCTACGTACTCGAAGTCGACCTACACTATCTACGTGAACTTCACGACCTCCACTCCGATTATCCGCTGGCGCCCGTCCGTTCCTGCGTCAATCCCGACAAGCTTTCACCATACTCTCACCGACTCCACACACGTCTGCACTATACAAAAGGGTTTAGCGGATCGGAAACGCCTTCGTCGTCCGTTCGCAAGTTGCTGACGACTTTGGACGACAAACAAAAATACGTTCTCCATTTTCGAAATTTAAAGTTGTATCTGAGTCTTGGACTAGAATTGAAAGCGATCCATAGGGTGTTGAGTTTTAAACAGAGAGCGTGGATGAAACCGTTTATCGATTTCAACACGTAAAAGAGAGCGGCAGCCACAAACAGTTTTGAAAAGGATTTTTTCAAACTGATGGTCAACGCCGTCTATGGTAAATCGATGGAGAACGTGAGGAAACGAATAGACTTCCAACTAGTCTCTACCAAAGGACGGCTGCAGAAACTGGTTTCCAATCCACGACTAAAGCGTATGATCCGCTATACCGATGACTTGGTCGGATTGGCCTTACGAAACAGGACGATATTCCTTTCCCGTCCAGTGTACGTCGGCTTCACAGTACTCGACGTCAGCAAACTAATAATGTACGACTTTCATTATCGGTACGCTGTCGCCAAGTACGGACGACGATTGACATTACTGATGACTGATACAGACAGTTTACTTTACAGCATACGGACTGATGATGTGTACGCTGATATGAAAGAGGATCTCCACCTTTTCGACACGTCGGACTATCCCGTGGATCATCCTTGTTATAGCGACGACAACAAAAAGGTCGTGGGGACGTTTTAGGATGAAACCCACGGGAAACCCATCAGGGAATTTGTCGGACTCAGAGCGAAATTTTACTCGCTCCTATTGTCCGACCGCACCGACAAAAAGGTGGCGAAAGGTGTGCCAAGGACGGCAGTAAAAAATAGGTTACGTCATCGATTGTACAGCGAGTGTCTTTTCGATAGTCGTACGGTTTTCACCTCTGCCGAGTGTATACGAAGCGATCGTCATAAGCTGTACACGCAACGTATAACGAAACTTTCCCTGTCACCTTATGACGATAAGAGGTACGTACTGGACGACGGCGTAACTACGCTCGCGTACGGACACTACAGAACGCGTAAACGCACGATATCCGACGACGATGCTGGTCCTAACAATGAAGTGAAGAGGCGGAGGTATACGTATCAGTAACTCATGGTAAGAATAAACTCGTATTTCATGTATAAAAATTATTTTATACAATTCACACAGTGCAAATGGTAGGCGACTAGATGACGCCAGTTTAACCTTGTGAAACCGGACGCGAGCCGCTGGTGATGTAATCGACTCCCGCCGAGACAGAGGGGGAATATGTGTTTAATTTTAAACAACAAGATGTTGTCTGACCTTGTGAACGTTATGATGGGGGGGAGCATGTCTGTAGCAGACTCCCACCGAGCAAATGCATATATATATATATATATATATAAGATTTTTGTCGCTACGATTATCATATTCAGTTTGTTTTACATCTTGCATGTATGTACTTACTGTATTTTCTGTTAAATTTCAGCAATACACACACACACACTTTATTATGTTCTTTTACTAATTAATATACATAATTCATTACATTTTACAGAATGCATAATAACGGACGAGTATGCAAACACCATTTACAAGAGGAGCAGCGGCGTGTAAGATAGTAAGTACACCTTTTTTATGTATTAATGAGCATAAACAATATATTCCATTCGGCTGACTTATTGTTTTTTTTTTGTAGTTCACAACGGATACAACGTGCGTTGCTGGCAACCACGAGTCCTCCATCTCTTCAACCCGGAACGAGTGGTTAAGTGCGTTTTCATTGTCAATCTTTTATACTATTACGATTACAGTAGGCGTTAAATTTATATATATATATTTTTTTTATTTTCAGTGATGCTGATGGTCCACCCGCTGCTGTCAGCACGAGCCCAGCGTCTCCTCAACCCGACACGAGTCGGTAAGTCCGTTTTCATTAACAAAATATTGCACTATTACGTTTGCATTGGGTGTTAAATTTATACTTACTTTTTCAGTGATGCTGTCGCTCCAACTACTGCTGCCAGCAGAACTCCTGCATCTCCTGAACCCGGCACGAGTCGGTACGTCCGTTTTCATTAACATTCCGTTGTACTGTTGTGTTTACGTTCGATATTAAATTTGTACTTTTTTCCAGTAATGATGAATCTAGCGGATACAGCGGTGACACTGTCAGCGGTGTCTTTATGCATATGGACGATGTGGAATTTGATGAGCGGATCATCAATCTTTGTGATGATGGTGATGATGATGATGATGATGATGATGACAGTGACGAAGATGTTTTTGATGATGAAGTATTTAACAACTCATCATCAACGATTTCCATAATCGACGTCAGTATGTAAGTCATCTTCTTATGCGTACATATTTTTTTCCATGACTGTACACGTTTTTATCTTTTTATTTATATTCTGCCACACAGTGACATTCAACCGCACCCACAACCGCAGCATCGTCCAATACGACCTCAGACACTGCAGCCTCTACTGCAGCATGAGCCGCAACCGTTGTCGCATCATCAACCGCAGTGGATAAGCACTCGCCCAAACTGCGATGTGTAAGTCATCTTCTTATGCGTACATATATTTTTTTTCCTTGACTGTACACGTTTTTAACTTTTTATTTATATTCTGCCACACAGTGACATTCAACCGCACCCACAACCGCAGCATCATCCAATACGACCTCAGACACCGCAGCCTCTACTGCAGCATGAGCCGCAACCGTTGTCGCAGCATCAACCGCAGTAGATAAGCACTCGCCCAAACTGCATACACCATCCGCTGCATTGTAGACAACATCACCCACAGCCTCAGCCGCAGCCACAACAACGGGAACCACGGTCACTGTCCCCTCCACAACAAAGATTACCGTTCTTCGTATTGTTTAAATTAGCAGCCATCCTTACTATTACTTTTATGAAATTGCTAACTGCTACAATTTTTATTGTTTAGACAAAGCTTTTCGTCATCATTGACATCATCAGGTCTAAAACGTTTAGACCTGATGACTGATGATGTCAGTGATGACGAAAAGCTTTGTCTAAACAATAAAAATTTTAGCAGTTATCAATTTCATAAAAGTAATAGTAAAGATTACCGTTGTTTGAAATCATTGACGTTATGACACCAAGGGTGCACAACAACAACAACCCAGCGTTGATGATGATATTATTTAGAAGGTCATTACCAACGTGGTGTTGGACCCGTGGAGAGGACTGCCCCGTCCAGGGTATGCTACCACACGCCACATGCGGTGCGTGTCTAGCTCCGTACACGGATGGGGAGAGGCTCCTCGGGTTGCCGTGCACCCACATGTTCCATTCTAGGTGCATAGTCAACTGGTTTCGAACCATGGCGTCGGAGGGGGCGGAACCGAGATGTCCACAATGTCGCTTCTACGCGTTCGGGAAGCCGAAACGCGAATTCTACCTACGTATGCATTTTTGAGGTATGTTACAGTACTCATAAACGTTATTCTAAACCATCCTACTCGCATCAACTGTGCGTCACTAATACTCTTTCTTTTTTTTCTTACAGATGAGCGTGCACAACAGTTTTTTTTGTATATATTTAAAAATGTATTTACTTTTTAATTTATGTTTTTGTAAATATTTTGTAAATAAGAGGTGTCTATGTAAATAAATATATGAGTGTATCTGTAATTGCTTAAGTGTTTATTTTCAACTTTCCTTTTCCATGCATGATGCCTGTGTGTGTGTGTGTGTGTGTGTGTGTGTGTGTGTGTGTGTGTGTGTGTGTGTGTGTGTGTGTGTGTGTGTGTGTGTGTGTGTGTGTGTGTGTGTGTGTGTGTGTGTGTGTGTGTGCGTTCCACAATTTTTACAAGTGAAGTGGTTTCACAGGACATTATGCACACCTCATCATGTGTATCTTAGCAGAAGAAGAACACACGTATACTGAACACTTTGTTTTTTACTTACCACCGACACACAGACCAATCCTCGACGACGAACCGGATCACCGCATAACCCGTTCGACGCACGCCGGCCGCCGACGGCGGCCGGCCTACGTCACCAACCGGATCACAACGCAGCCTTACAAACCTGTTCGCCGTTCGCCCTTCGCCGTCGGCAGCGGATGGCGTCCGACAGCAGATCAACCCAACGGCGGCCGGCGAACGGCGAACCGAATCACTGACGGACTTACGATACAGTTCGACGCCAACCACGGCAGATCAAACTCACCACGCCGTTTCAAATTACGACCAATCAACGACCGACATGTCATCAACATGGACAACACATAGACACGCTGTTGCCAACAATCCAATACACCGCATCGACGATATCCCGACGGCCGAGGCGCCGTACATATACAAACCCGTACACTATAACACACGCACGAGTTGACAACGTCGATAAACTAGCACAAGATGCAAACGCCGACGACGACGCTTTTCCTACATGGCCGACCGGAAAAACCCCTTACATATACAAACCCATACACTATAACACATGCACGAATCGGCAACGTCGCCGACGCCTACACCAATCAACGCACACATAACCCCACTTTATTCTGGCCGCCGACAACATGGCCGAAAGCCGACTACCCGATGTTTACCCCACCACCACTATTTTTGAATTTCCCGCCATATGACGTCACATCCGGGGTAGAACTGTCAGTTTACCCCTACTAAAATGTACTAATTCTTGATAACTCAAGTACAATAAAGTTAATTAAAACAAGATGTTAATAAAGTACACCACCTTACATTAATGGTACTTAATTACTAAAAAGGTTTACATAAAATTCAACTCTTGGTGTTTAAAAGTGCGTGTCAATATTATAGGCTTTGTACATAGGTTATTTTACAGTTACATACAGTTTGAATAAATATGATCTATTAATCCTTGAAAGAATTTAGTGTTCGGATTTCAGAGTGAGAGTTATTGTTTGTGAAAAAAGTTAATCAGTTTTAGTTCGTAATTATTGGTAATTTAATTTATACTTAACAAAACCATGTTATTTTTGTTATGGGTCATCAGTATTTCTCCCAGGCTGTGTTTGTACTTTCGTTAATCTTCAATGGTATGGTCTCCCTTCTTCATCTGGCGTCTGTTTCTTATTATTCAAGTTTCATCTATTTTTTATTGTTAAAATTTTATTTATGGTTATCATTTGGTTTACTGGAACTGTGTTCGACTTCTGGTATTCATTTTCCTTTCATTTGGATCTTATTTTCTTCTTTATTAGACTTTAATAGAGACGAATTCAGTATAGCGTCTGTCCCGCTGGATCGTTAATAATGGGACTCTCGTTTTATAACGGTCAAAAATATAATAATGTTTTGTTTTTATGGCAACCGCTTCCACTCTTATTGGTTAAATACATTTGAATCTATTGTTATAAATCCTGGGTTTCTGTTTAAAATGAATAAATATTTTTTAATGGCTATTGTTCCTTGGTGACATTACCAATGTATGAAATATTAACATAGATGTCCCTATTTTCTTTCAAAGATCAATTTTACATCTCACAAGGCTGGTCTAGGTCATGTATTAATGTTTTTAGACAAAATTGCTACTGCTATGTTATTACATATTTCACTTATTTATACTGTTTATTACATTTCTCACATATTATTATTGTTAGTTAATGGTAATCAAATAATTTACTTGTCTTACTCTTCAATTATAATAGTTAATTGTTTACAATTGGTTTTCTGAAGTTAGACAGTTAGGTATTTTATAGGCCTAAGCTGTAACGGTCTAGAATTTCTTATTATGCTCTATTTAAACATTATTTATTAAATCCATATGTTGTGCTTATTGTCACTTAGTACTTATTGGCTTTTGAATTACTTTGAAGCTGTTTTACAATCAATTACTGTTATTATAATTTTACAAACCTATTTCTTATCTGACATTCTTTTCTTTTCTATTTATATAATAATGATTAATCTTGTGCTTGTTAAGTTTATATTATTGCTAGTTTATGCCAACTCCCATCTCTTATACACTTTTTTAATACTTAACTCTACTAAGAAAACATAACATAAAAATAAGTTTATGGTCTGTCTATTGTTCAGCCGTATTACTTCTTATTAATTACAATTGTTCTATTGTATGTTATTACATGAAATTAACATACTCATCATCTCTTTATAATATCATTAAGTTACCTAAATAAAAATACTAACATATTAAATTAATGTTATGCCTTCTTGTCTGATACTCGAATAAACACTAAACAAATAGATTGTTTTCATAAAACTAACAAAACTGTTTAACATACATTAATATAATTTTTCTCAGTTCAGTTTCTTCCACACAATTTAACTTAATTCTTCCTAACTGAATAAGTAATGTACATTATTGTTATTCTTCATATTGTTTAAATTAGCAGCCATCCTTACTTTTCTTTTATAAAATTGCTAAGCTGCTATAGTTGTTATTATTTAGACAAAGCTTTTCGTCATCACTGACATCTTCAGGTCTTAAACAACGTCTGTCAACTGTACGTTGTAAGCTTTTATACTTTAGGCCCCTCCCCTTATGTCATTGCCCCTCCTATTGGTTCTAGCTGCTACCGCTCTTCACGGGAACTTTGTCTACATTGTTCCGTTAGGCATTTTACTAACGTCCGTCAAATTGTTTTATGAATCTCCCGTTAATTTCTTCATGCAATATTTTACTTTCTGACTTATAATCTTTTACATTTCGTCATTTTTAGTGTGTTATTCTTATTATTTTAATTTATTTTTGTTTATTGTTTAATATATAATAAAATATTTCTTCATTTGTAAAATCCACTTTTATATTCATTAATTTATTCTTATCTTCTTTTTTAACTTTTAGTATTTCTAGTTCTTCTATTAGTTTTCTTTTTTGCGGATTGTTTTCTATTTTGATTATTTCCATATTTTCATTTGGATTTATAATAAAAATTATAAATTTGGATAATAACAATTATAGGAGTTTAGCAATTTTATAAAAGAAAAGCATTATTGTTATTGATGTCTCTTTGAATCATCATTAATTGTTACAAAGACATAGGGAGCTTTTGTAACTAATAACAAAACTGGTAATCCTTCTACTCATTTAAAAGTATAATTGGGAATTATTATTATTATTATTATTATCCCAATATTGTTTTTTACCCTTTTTCTGTTGTGTACACTTATGTTTGCACTGAAAGGACTCATTAATCTACACAGTCCTGTCTGTTTGATTAATTATTATTATTCTTCACTTATCACTACACTTTTACCATTAAATATTGTTTACAGTTATTTCTTATGGACTACAATACATTAGTTTTTATTAAATACTGTATTGTACTTCTGGGATTAATATAGGGGTTTTATCCCTTTCATTTTATGGGTTTATTTTATTGTTACTAATTTTTACTGTTCTTTCTCTTTAAGATTCTAAATTGTTTATCTTACTTTCTACTCATCACTTCACTGTTTATTATTATCACTCCCTACCTATCTCTCACTGTTGGATGTTTATCGGGTTTTAAAACACAGTTTTATAGTCATTTTTCTATATTTTATGTTCTACTTTTTTTCTCACTATAGGGTTATTGATAATACTGTAGCATAACAGAATTATCACCTTAAAACTTGACTTAATACAACATTAAAAAAGAAGAAACTATCAATAGTGAGTGAGAAAAATAAATGGTTAAAAATGAATTAAAGAAGCTAATCATTATAGTCGACAAAATATTAATAAAAATATACTCAATAACAAAGAAAACTCTTGGTCCATATAAAAGAAACCATCTATATAAAACCCCAGTACAACATCAATATACCCAGTAGGTTGAGGAGCAGTAAATGAGAAGATAAATGGAAAAAAATAAATGAAGTAAGACGAGGAGCAGTAATGAAAAGGTAATAAGGATAATAATTCAAATAAGATAAAAGGAACCTATAATCAGTTATCAATAAAAAAATATCTAGAGGAAAGATAAATGTCTAAATCCTAAAATTTTGTAAGACCAACGTACATGAACTATTCGAAATAACTATTAAATGAAAAAAAAAGGGATTTTGAAGAAAAAAAAATGTCTAAATCCTGAAAATATTAAGAACAACTTACATGATTTATTCGAAACTATTATGAACAAAACGAATTTAGTAAGACAAAATGTCTAAATCCTAAAAATAGCAAGAACAACTTACATGATTTATTCGAAACTATTATGAACAAAACGAATTTAGTAAGAAAAAATGTCTAAATCCTAAAAATAGTAGGAACAACTTACATGATTTATTTGAACTATTATGAACAAAACGAATTTAGTAAGAAAAAATGTCTAAATCCTAAAAATAGTAAGAACAACTTACATGATTTATTCGAAATAACTATTATACGAAAAAAAAGAATTTTACAAGAACAATGATTCTTAAATTACAAAGAAAAAAATTTAAAAACAAATTACACTGATAATTTGAAAGAACTCCTACATAAAAGAATTTGAGAATAAATGGAGTACAAATGTGTAAACTTTCTCAAACTCTCCAGAGACAAAGCAAAAAAGAACATGTTCCAGTAACTAATGAGAACAACCTATATCAAACAATTGAATAATTTAATATTACAAGGAAAAGACGTCCATAAATGTTAAAAGTGTCATAAGAAGAAAGCGTAGCAAATATTGTAACGAAGAGCTTGGTACGTCTCTGTAAAATGTATACCAGTTTTATATGTGTGTAAAGTGTTGGTGCGTTCGTCTCGCACCGGGGTCGTTACATCAATTTTGCGCTAATGATGTCCATAGCGTTGCGGTAATTACCAGTATAACACGGCAGTAACCTTACCTGTTTTTGATATAGGGGTGTGTTAATCCTGGGTGGCGCCAAATTGTTTTTTAAAACAATTAAAATTACTTAATAAAGTGTTTTCAGCGAGGACGGTCGGAGCGTTCAAATAATTCCCGCTCGTGCTGCCTTCTGAATCGTGTAGGCAGTTGTGCAAATGGCAACTTGAGCGCTGCTCATCAAACCTAGCCTTCGTAAATAAACACAAGTAATATAATGCACTCCCTATGAAATAATAACAACGGTACTCCCTGTAATAGTTATTTTAATGGGCGATAATTAAAATGTTCAATTTGACAATTAGATTATAACAAATTTGCACCGACTTTTTACATGAAACACTTCCTCTCAAGGCTGACGAAATCGATTCTGTAACGAAGTATCCACATCAGAGTGGCAGCTGAACGTTTAGATATTACTATGTTTTTCGTTAAAAAATCGGTGGATCCTTTTGATTATGAGACAAAGAATTCCTATGGTTACAATAAAAATATTTTACCTTACTCTAAGTGTACATAAACAATAAGGTGTGTGTTTACAATCTGTTCTGTAGTGTCGTTAAATGTGGTTCGAAAGTTCGTGTTTAAACAATAGGTTAGATTGTATGTTAACAAATTTTCAGTGTGTTTATTTTTCTTAAATAATCTTTGAAAAAGAAATATTCGGCTTATAGTGAGATCAATTTACTTTTAGTAAAATTTAGAGTGATTAGGTTTTTGGAAATAAGGTAATTCAATGGTACTTAACACATCAGCATGACTTGGTGTTTTCATTCATTGGATCGGAATAGGATTGGGCTGCAATATGTTCTATTTTCATTGATCTATGGACTCAAGTAGGTCTGGTGTCCTTTTCTTATAATATTTGGTCATAATTTTCTGTTAATTCTCAGTTTTATGGTCCTGGATCTTGAATGGACTGCTCTAACGGTTCGTCAGCTTCTTATCCAGTCATGGTTATGAACTTCGTTTACTGTTTTACATTATTTTATTAAAAAATTGGTCTTCCAAACTTTGTCTTCTGTCCTGGTAGACTGACGCTTTACGAGTAACGGTATTCAACGGTAATTTCGTCTTCAACGGTGGTTTCTATGGTAACCAAAGAATTCTGATTGGCTGAGATTGATATAAATCCATTGTTATCAAAATTTGAATTCTTTTCAAAATCCTAGTATATCTTCTGACTGCTGTTATTCCTCTATCTTCCTTCCTGATTATTAAATATTGTCACTATAGTATGTATTTCCTTTCATAGATTATTTTGATACCCCAAAAGTTTGGGTTATTTCAGGTATTATGTTTTTACAATTATGTTAATACTTGTTAATTGCATTTCTTTTTGTATTCAAATGCTTATTATAATATTTTGTCTTAAAAATGATTTATAATTTATCCTTGGTGAGTCATTCGCCTCGGATTTGCTACTTTCTTAGTTAACTTATTACAATTTGTAGTTGTTTGTTTTTGACAGTTAGGCATTTCCATAGGCCTAAGTAGCCATTATAGTATTTGGCTTATTTCATTCAAATTACATCTCATTTTAGCCTAATGGGCTTTATTTTGTTATTATAATTGGTTGTATAATTTATTGTTGTGTTTTGGGTCTGTTTATGTGTTATTATTATGTCATTATTATTTTGTACATAATGGTTTACTATTTGGTTTCCTCGTTTTCTAGTCATACATTTCTTAACTTTTTTAGTTAGTTAATTTGCCAATAATAACAATGTGGCTATTATTTACTATTTTTTGATCTTATTAAATACAATATTTAGGCCTATGGTCTGTATAACTCTATCAGCCATATCCAATTCATAAACTTGCTTGAATAATTATTTAACTATTATTTGCTAATCTTTGTTTACAATTCATCTTATTTATATTATTTTTTAGTGTGATAAACAACATCACTTTTATGAACTTATAACAATCCCTTATAACATGGGTGTTTTTTGATTTGTTTTTTAACTCCTTAATTTTTTAAACAATCTTTACTTTCCCTCCATGTTAACACTATCTGGTTTTCCCTTCAGGGCATTCTCCCTTTTAATCATAATTGTATTTACTTAAATTTAATAATAACATTCTTTCTTAACTAGTTACTGTCTTATCAGTTTATACTGCTATTCTTAATTACTAATATTTTTCACTTTTAATTATTTAGTGTTTCATTTGGATTTATTAATTGTTAATGATTTTATCATTCACTATTCTTCACTATATTACCATTCTTTATTTTACACTTTTCTCATTCAATCACCTTCACTTTTAAATTATTTATAGTTTATTATAATTTAATTAGTGTACTTTCTTTATCACTACACTTTGGGGTTTTTACACTTTCATTTTGCACTTCACAAATGTTTTTGTTTTTTTAAGTGTTTCTGAATGGGTAATCCCTCTAATACCCACTACCGTACTATCTCTTTCATTAGAATATATCATTAATAATATGAACAATTTTATGTCTTTATATTTTAACATTACATCTAACTCTAAATTGTGGGTTAGTTTGCTTTTTTATATTTATATTTAACATTGTTTAATTGGGTTTCTCTTAATTATCATTTACTTTTTGTCCATTAATGGATTAAAAAATTTTTTTTTTTCTCATAGGTTAATTATTTGTCTTTTTTCCAATATTACATTTGAGTGCATTATTTCTCTTGCTCATATTCTTTATTACTTGTTTGTGTATCATCATTGGTTTTCATTTTTATTTATTTCCCTTCATTGTGGGTTTGTTTCTTTTTCGTTTCCCTCCTTCTTCATTTTCATTATATTTGGTTAATACCTTGGTTTTCCACCTTCTCCTTTGGGTTCATTTTAACATGTTACATTGAGTCATTCAATTTCTTCAATTTGTTTCATTTTTGTTTGGTTTTGGTCTTTTCCCTTCTTCTTTTGGTTTGGTTAATCACTCTCTTCTTTGGTTTTATTCTTGTTTGTTTTTTGTGGTTCCCTTCTTCTTTTGTTTCCTTTGTTGTGTCAATCACTTGGGTTGGGTCATGTCGTCGTTTGTCGAGTCATTGTCCTTATATTTTATTTATATTAAGCATTTTATTTAATATGAAGTATTATTTTATATTTAGAATCATCTTTTTTATCCCTGGTACTGGGGTGGCTTATTTATGTTGTAACAATATTCATAAGAAACAGTTTGAAAAAGGAAAACCCCTAATAAATTATCAAAGATATAAAGACTATACTACAGTTTGTATTGTAATAGTGACCATGATAACTGTAACAACTATTATAAACCATGTAAATGAGACAATTTAAGACAGAAATGATACAGAAATTTTAAATGAAGAAAGGAATATTTTATAATTTAACCAAAATAATTTAAACAAGACTCACAATGAAAATAATTTGATGAAGATGAAACAAGGAAGAAGAACCAACTATATAAAAACCAAGTATTAAGACCAGAAACCAAAAACCCTGGTACCATAATGATAATATTGTTGTAATAACCACTATTATAGTGATAATTAATAGAAGAAGGAATTAATCTTATGCCATGAGCATTAGAATGACTCACTGAATACCAAATGAAAAAAAAATCTATATAAATGCTAATTACTATGTAAACAAGAAACAGATTATACCAACAACAAACAAAGAAAAGGAGTGCAAGGAAAGGATGAAACGTATATTATACAACATGCCTGAGCCACATAATATGGAATGAGCTTTGATAGAAAAGAAGAGTCAAGTGTATGAAAGTATTAATTAATATAAAATATTATGAAGTGAAGAATCCAAGGATGTTTATTATTAGTCGAAGGAGACTACTTTTAATGATTTTTAATTTTTATGACTGGATGTAGAGAAATTCCATCAGTCTTATATTTTGAGCAGAGATGATAATTCCTCTGAGCTCAGTTAAGTGAAGTATTGGTCAGCAGAGAATGTAGCCATAATGTGCCACTCTGAACTGTTCCAGCTCATATGTTAGGGAATGTTAGGGAGTAAACATACCGGTGAGGAAGCACCGAATAAGGAAGAAAAAATATATGATAATAATGATATACATAAGATTAAGGATTACTTATTAATGAATAAAGAAGCTAATGAAGGAGGTACATAAAATCTGAGAGAGAGAAATGGTGGAAAAAGAAGGTATATAAAGTGAAATCATGAATAAAAATATGGTAAATAAAAAGAATTAGTAGTAATTATTTCATCCATACTAAGAGTATGATCTGAACTAATCACTTTTGCAGGAGAGCATATGTAGCATAACAGAATTATCACCTTAAAACTTAACTTAATACAACATTAAAAAAGAAGAAACTATCAATAGTGAGTGAGAAAAATAAATGGTTAAAAATGAATTAAAGAAGCTGATCATTATAGTCGATAAAATATTAATAAAAATATACTCAATAACAAAGAAAACTCTTGGTCCATATAAAAGAAACCATCTATATAAAACCCCAGTACAGCATCGATATACCCAGTAGGTTGAGGAGCAGTAAATGAGAAGATAAATGGAAAAAATAAATGAAATAAGATGAGGAGCAGTAATGAAAAGGTAATAAGGGGCAAATTATTAAATTAAGAAGCAGAAAACCCCAAAATACAAAACCGATAATATACTCATAAGGAGCTATAAATGAAAAAGAATAATCAAGTAAGGTTCATTGAATTGATGACATAAGGACGTGAAAACACGAAATAAGAAAATACTTATAGAATAAAAAAGAAGAAGCAAACTAAATCAAGTTTCATACAAGGAATATAGAAGCAAGAAAGGCTATTCCCAAGATATTATGAAAGAAAACATACACAATTTAAACAGAATTAAACCCAATAGATGTTAGACCCAGTAACTCAAGTTACAGGATACATTACTATTAAAATAAATTGTAAAATAAATGTAAGCATAATTTAAGAACAAACTAGAAACAAACAAAGGACTACCATAGTGTAGAAACAAACAAAAGACTACCATAGTGTAGAAACAAATAAAAAGACTACCATAGTGTAGAAACAAATAAAAAGACTACCAATGTAGAGAATAAAAGGTGAAATACCCTAATAAAATATAATAATAGTTAGAGACTACCGTGAGTGTAGTGAATAACAAAGTGAAAAAACTATAATAAATAAATAGTGAAGGAAATAAAAATGATTTAAAAGACTACCATTAGTGTAGAGTGTTACAATAAAAAACCTAAAAATAAAAGACAGTCAAGGACTGAGAATATGATTAGTAATAAGAGTGCTTGGAAAATTATATATAAAAAAATAATAGATATAAGATGTTTTTATTATAGTTAAATTGTTACAAAAAGAAACATAAATACAAAGGACAGTTAATGACTGAGAGTATTATTAGTAATAAGATGTTTTTATTTAAATCAAATTATATATAGGAAATGATAAGGATAAGATATTTTTGTTATAATTGAATAATATAGTTAAAGATGATAGGTATAAGATATTTTTGTTATAATTAGGTGATATATGAAAAATAATAGATATAAGATGTTATGTTGTATTTAAATAATGTTCAATAATTTCAAAGTTTTGTTAAGGAAGAGAAGGCAAGAAGATAATATGAATATATTTTTTAATTGTAAACTATATAAAGAATAATATAACAAACTAATTAAAAAACCCAATAGAAAAAACAAAACGGTATTTTAGACCAAAATCAACTACTACTATAGAGTCAAATCCAAATGAATAAATTCAATAGAGCTGTATATAATTAATAGAAACTAGTCAATGTAAAATAAAGATATGTAGATATAAACAGCACAAAAACAAATAATAATAAATGTAATGACCAAAGGATAAAATTAACTTTATTTGGAAATATGTAATACAAGGCCTAACAAGGAACTCAATGCAGATAAAATGTAAATTAGTCAATATTGGAGTATTATAACAACAAATTATTAACAACAAGCAATAATCATGAAGTGAGTAAAATTATTTAAAGAAAATATTAACATAAAATCACTTGTAAATCATTTAATTACTAATTATGTAAAAAATAATAAGGCCTATAAGAAATATCAAAAAATGTAAACTTTGGGCTTATTTGAACTTAAAATAGGTCAAGTTATATATTGAATTATGTAAAATTAGAACAAGAATATTGCTAGATAGTTAAATTTTTATAAAATTAATAAATAATTAAGTTATAGCAATAAATAGGAAAAATTGTCATATAATTTTATAAGATGAAATCAAATCCAAGGCATGCAGCTGTTTACAGACAATGGGAAGGAGAATAAGATATTTTGGAAATTACCACCTAAAACGACAATTTTAAGTCATCAGTCTATTGGTTAAACATGAAAGTGTACGGATCAAAAGTTACCGACAGAAGATCTGCAATTTATAAATAGTTTGAGAAAATTAAAGAACAACCTCAAAACATACTACAGAGGTTACCAAGTGAAAATTAACAACTAATAACTCAACTAACAACCGAAACTGAAACAGAACAACAGTAATAATACGATCCAGCACGGCGGCACAAGGAATCAACCGCCATATTGAAAATTCACACAACACCAATATTAATAGAACAACGATCTCAAACAGATTTTGAACACGGAACACTGCACCATTAATCCAGCACAGAACAACAACGCCGAGGAGGAGTGAACACTTCAAATAATTATTCAGAGGTACTACAACATCGTAGAGTACGAGATCCACATTTATATTTGAGGGAGAAGACCAAATATAGCAGTTGGCGTGGGTAGCAGAAACTGAAGCGGACGGCGGCCATACTTATATTCGCATATCGGCCGAGATGGACACAGCCTACCAGAGCCAGTGACGTCATTCTACGACTTGGTTCGAATTTTTACTTATTCAATGACATTATTTTCTGAATGATGTTATTTTTATGGAATAATAGTTAACATTGAATTAATTGTAAGTACTGTATCTTGTTGCTTGCCCTTCTCTGACCATTTCGACAGTTCAAAGAACTCAACTAATTAATTTTTGTAATACAGTACTATATTTTTGTCTTGTATCACTATCGACCTGAGACGAGTCTTAGCCACAGCCATTATCGATGTGCGTAAGATTGGCGCACAAATTATAAAAAATAAATATCAGAATTGTTTCAAATACTTGTGTTTATTATTATTTGTATTATAAACATTAGTTTTTTCTTTCTTCTTAATATAATTTAAAAGGATTAGAAAAATAAACCAAGAAGAAGAAGAAGAGGAGCTGAGTTAGAAGAGAGAATACTTTGATACAATAGACATAACAAGATTAACACTAGTGAAACAAATATTTCTACAAACACACAATAACCAATTCACCATTCAAGTAATTAAAAATTATAATTAATTAATTAATTAAAAAGAAAATAATGATTAAAACGTAATTAAAAAATTTCTTTTAATAAAAAATTATATTTGTAATTCAGTTTTATTACAAATTGGCTCTCACAACAGTGGGGCATCATCATCATCTATTTGGTAGTAAAAACAAGTTATATTACAATACTTATCAAATGTTTTCCCTTAATTACTATGGGTAGTGTACTTCTTGTTTACATACTTTATATAATGCTTGTTACTATTTTTTCCTTTATTATTTGTGTTTTGGTATTGTTTGTATACCTTTGATTATTTCATTTGTCTTTATATGTCCTATCACTGGGATTGAGGTTCGTTTCTACCTACTCATTTACCATATCTATTGGGTTATTTTCGTTAAATCGCATTGTACTATTGTTTTCAAGTTTTGCTTCGGTGCTTGCTACATTTCTCTTATCAGAGGTTACTTTTATTATTACCTTTATATATGTTTGATCGTATAATTATGTTAAATACCCATACCTTTATCTCTGACTCATCCCTTTTAATTCATAGTGTTAATCATTTAGTATTTTATTCTTATCATGTTTCTTCACAAATGTATGTTGAGGATATGTACCCTTACATATTGCCCTGTCACTAAAATTGATTATTTCAGCAAATATCGTTCAGGTGTTTGGGTGAAATTATCAATCATTTATTTAATTTATTTCATTAATCACTTGTTAGTTTTGAGCTATCGGTTCTTAATACTTTACTTAGTATCAGTATTCTCCTTGATTTCCTGTATTATATTCTTGTTTAATGTTTTTTATCCCTATAATATCTAATTCCCTAATATTTCTTCCCTAACAATTATATTGGTACAGACCGGAGGAGGGTACTTTTGACTCCTTTGCTCCGCCATCAATTATATCATCTGAGTACAGAGGAACATATCGTCTGCCCAGGCATATGATTGCTGGATTATCTGCAGTCAATCATTAACAAAATTATATAAGTAGCCTAAGTATGACTATAAATAAATATCATTATGGGATTCTTCACATTATTGTTATTTAGATTATACAAAACATTATTTCAAATTTTTTTTTTTTTTTCTTGACTCGTACTCTTTAGCTCTTAGTGATACGATATTACTGATGGGTATGATACACATGATATTATTATTATTATTTTTTTATTACTTTTCTTTCAACACTGATTGTTTATTAATCGGGTTCAGGATGCTTTTCTTGCATTTAATAATATTTTTTTCATTGAAGACTGGTTATATGTTCCCTTTCTTCTTTGTGTATTTGGGTCTACGATCTCATATGTATTATTTTGATTATCCTTACTCACTATATAAGGTCCGGTGTAAAGTAGCAATAGCTTCTTGGCTATCCCTTCCATGGTACTTGGTAACTCTCTGTTTTTAAGTAATGCTTGCTCTCCAATCTGATATTGTAGGGGATTTGGTTGGAATTGCTTATATCTTTGTCGTATTTGGTCCGTCTTCTCGAGTATTTTGTTATGAAAGTGCACGTTATTGAACTGGTATTCTGCTCCACTGTAAAATTGGATTAATGAGGTAATTTCTCTGGGTGGTGGTCTTTGGAACATTTCTGTGTATGGTGTTGTTTCAATAAACTGGTGGTGCAATAAACTTATAAAGTTTTCGGCCGCTGGTATGTACTCAGTCCATTTACTGTGCTGATCATAACAGTATGTATGGAGGATTCTCCCCACTTCTCTCAATACTCGCTCTGCAGGGTTGCTGCTTGGATGGTACACTGAGGTCTTGTATGTTTTTATTCTGTGGTTTAGCAAAGTGTTCTTCCATTTATTCCCCTTGAATTGCGTTACATGGTCAGTGATGATGCATTTGGGCGTCCCCACTTCACTAATGTATGGAAATAGTATTAGGTTTAAAATTTTCTGGGTAGTGGCGCGATTGATGGGGTAGAGCTTCGTGAACGTGGTGTAGTGGTCGAACACAATAACAAGGTATTTGTATTGATGCCTCCCTCCACTATGCGGAAATGGTCCGCAGATGTCAACGAAAACTTTCTCCAATTTACAAGAGGTGTTGATAGGTATCATCGTACCCTCCTTTCTGTCATTACTGGCCTTCACTAGCTGGCAGATGTGACATTGTTTTATGCATTTCCGTACCTTTCTGTTGGCGTCTTTTATGTATACATGTTCTTGTAATGCCTTTACTACCTTTAACGCGCCCATGTGCCCATATCTCTCATGATAATCTTCAATCAGGTCTTTCTCTGTGGCCCGAAGTATGGCTATTTTCAAGGTGTTGATTTATATCAGGTTTTAATGAAAAGTATTCCTTGGTGATTGCAGTAAAATTGGGATACATGGTCGTCTTTGTCTGTTAACCGTTGTCGAATTCTATTCAGCTTGGGATCCTGTTCTTGTTGTTGTTTCAGTTCTTTCATGATGTTGGCCAAGTCAGTTCTGCTCTTAATAATATGGTATATTTTAATGATAGTCTCCTTTTCTCCTTCGTAAGTCTGGTCTTTAATGTTTACTCTGGACAGGGTGTCGGCTACAACATTTTTCTTGCCCGGGATGTATTCACATTTTAAATTATATTCCTGTAATACTAAACTCCATCTAGTCAATCTTCCATGATTTAATTTACAATTTCTTAGGAATGATATGGACTTGTGGTCAGTCCTTACGGTAATCGGGTATCCCAAGATGTATGTCCTAAATTTTCCACAGGAAAACACAACGCTTAGCAATTCCTTCTCCGTGACATTGTAATTTCTCTCGCTGCTGTGTAGTACTCTTCTTGCAAAACTGATTACACAATGATTCCCCTCTTCATCCTCCTGGTACAAAACGGATCCGAGGCTAATGTCACTGACGTCGCAGTTTAGGTAGAAGGGCTTGGTAAAATTGGGATGACGTAACATTAATGATTCGATGAATCTGTCTTTAATAAGTTGGAGTGTTATGTCTTGTTCGACTCCCCACGTCCACTTGTCCTTGGATGACAATTGATGTGAAAACTTAGCTGTCATTTCCGAGTAATTCCTTTACAACTTCCGGTAATAGTTGCATAAATCGAGGAATGACTGGAGTTGTTTCTTGGTTTTTGGTGTCGGAAATTTCTGTATGCATTCAATTTTTTCTTGTGATGGGGTTGTCCCATGTCCAGACAAGTTGAACCCTAAAAATTGTACTTCATCAGCCAAAAACTTGGATTTTTCCAGTTTGAGAGTTATTTGATGGTTGTTTGATGGTTTTTCTAATACGTGTTCTACCCGGCGACAATGTTCATCCCACTTATCTGATGTTATTAAGAGATCGTCTACGTAGACTGTCGTAAACTGTAGGGCATCCGGTCCTAGTATCTGGTCCATAATTTTTACGAATACTGCTACCGAATTCACCAATCCGAAGGGTAATCTTTTAAATCGTTATTATTGATCACGTGGTTGGCCGAATTATTGTTATTCGGTCTATTGTAGACCTCGGCGTTATTATTGTTGTTATTACCGCGATTATTAAAGTTTGGTCGGTAATTGTTGTTATTGTTATTGTGGTTACTGTTCTGGGAGTTTCTGTTATCATGTTGGTCGTTTCGTTGCCGACTTCTCCGATAGTAACTCTCCCATTCGTAGTCTTCCAGTAGGGCTGCCATTGAGTGGACTGTCTTTATTTGTCCGCCAAGTCGCGCTCTCGAAACTCCTTCCTCGTAGTGGTATGCGAGTTTGGTAACCAGGCTCTCCTCTGGAATCTTCGGCTCCAGATTCCTTGCTAAGCAAACCTTCCCCAAGGAATAGGCTGTGAGCGTCGCCCCACTGTTGGTCTCATATTTACCGTGGCATATGTTATCCCGGACGATGTTTTGGGTGGCCTCCGACCAGTATTTCCCCTTGAACATTGCTTTAAACTCTTCATAACTACTGAGGTCGTGCCTAGTTGCCGTCCACCAGTTGTCGTTAATGTCTCGGAAGTATTCGTCCAGATGTCCCCGTATAACTGGCCACCGATTTTCCCGAGTCTTCGCCAATTGTTCCTCGATTCTTTCTAGCAATTCCATCGGGTTACGCTTATATGATTTGAAATTGATGGTCTCCCGGTTGTCCATGTGTTGGAACTGTGAAATTATGAGTGGTCGGTTGTTGATAATTTCCAACTCTTCTCTGATTTCGTTATTTCCCTGTTCTGTATTTCTTCGATCTTCTCTCGGTTATGTTGGCCTTGTCCGCGTACATAATTTACTGCGGTGTCAATGTCCCGGCACTTCTCTCCAAAGTTCGTTCGTCCTTGTTGCAGGCCCTCTGCGGTCGTCGTTCGTATAGCCTCTATTTGGGTATGGCTGACCTCCTCGAATTTTGTTTGTCATTCTTGTAACGAAGTCCGTCTTTACCTGCTGTAATTCTTGGTTGGCGTTTTCCAATCTGCCGTGAACTTCAGAAATTTCTTGACGAACTCCTGCCATCTCCTCCTCGATTTTCTTCTTCATTTTTCATTGTTCTCTGCTATCTTCTTGTTTAGAACCTCCATATTTTTCTGGCTGTCTTGCTTCAGTTCCTCTATTTTTTAATGTTGTCTTCTATTTTTTCCTCCATCTTCTTGCTGTTGTTGTCTATTTTTGGCTTAATTTTTTGTTGTCCTCTTTTAATTCTTCCTTATTTTTCTTAAAATCTTCTTTTAATGACGCTACATTTTTGTTCATTTGTTTACTATCGTCCTTAATTTGTTTCAGACTCTCATCGTTTCTGTCGAATTTTTCGTTCATACTATTCATTCATTCCATTAATTTTAGTAGGTTCGGGTCTCCTCTAACTTCCTCCCTTGCCAACGTTTCCAAATCCTCGACCGATGTTACTTCCTTTTCTTCCACTCTGGCTTCTTTCTCGGCCTCCTTCGTCCGTCTCAGTGATGAAGCCCTCTTATGCATCTTGTTCTCCTTTTCGTAATCGCCGCTAGACACAATCCTTCCTGTAAATCTAGCCTCACTAGTTTGTCGCCAATTTGTAGAAGGTTCTATAGCTTCATGTATTAGTGTTACAAGTCCCACTGTTGTTGGTATAAATTCTGTAAAGTTTTTTGTAGTACTCGTTTTGTGGTGCTAATAATCCGTACCGAATCTTGCTGTTGTCTGATAGTCCTTACCTGTCCTTACTCATTGTTTTTCTTCCCCATAGGCGCCAAATTGTTTTCAAAACAAAACAATTAAAAGTTTGCTTGGTGTCGTTCTCCCATGCAATGTTGACAAATTCAAATTAACCACGCGGACTGGCGGGAACTCGAATCTCGCTCGTCGTTCGACGTGTTGCCAACATAAATTTTTGGCAATGAATCCTGTTCACCGCTAAAGTACACAAACTATATAATAAATTTCAAATAAAAACAAAAGACACTTATTAATGATTCGTACTTGTTTATTAGTGTTTAAAATGTGCTAATTGTTGATAACTCAAGTACAATAGAAATTATTATAATAAAAGTTTCGCTCCGGCAACAAATTAATTTTCACTCAGCGGATGGCAAAGCTGACAGCAGTTGTGCAAAGCCATAATGGCCGCTAGTATTTCTTACTTACACAAGTTATTCTGCCAATGAGTTCTTTGGATTACGAAAAAAGTTAACTAACAAGATGTTAATAAAGTACACCACCTTACATTAATGGTACTTAATTACTAAAAAGGTTTACATAAAATTCAACTCTTGGTGTTTAAAAGTGCGTGTCAATATTACAGGCTTTGTACATAGGTTATTTTACAGTTACATAAATTTTGAATAAATATGATCTATTAATCCTTGAAAGAATTTAGTGTTCTGATTTCAGAGTGAGAGTTATTGTTTGTGAAAAAAGTTAATCAGTTTTAGTTCGTAATTATTGGTAATTTAATTTATTTTTTAACAAAACCATGTTGTTTTTGTTATGGGTCATCAGTATTTCTCCCAGGTTGTGTTTGTACTTTCGTTAATCTTCAATGGTATGGTCTCCCTTCTTCATCTGGCGTCTGTTTCTTATTATTCAAGTTTCATCTATTTTTTATTGTTCAAATTTTGTTTATGGTTATCATTTGGTTTACTGGAACTGTGTTCGACTTCTGGTATTCATTTTCCTTTCATTTGGATCTTATTTTCTTCTTTATTAGACTTTAATAGAGACGAATTCAGTATAGCGTCTGTCCCGCTGGATCGTTAATAATGGAACTCTCTTTTTATAACGGTCAAAAATATAATAATATTTTGTTTTTATGGCAACCGCTTCCACTCTTATTGGTTAAATACATTTGAACCTATTGTATAAATCCTGGGTTTCTGTTTAAAATGAATAAATATTTTATAATGGCTATTGTTCCTTGGTGACATTACCAATGTATGAAATATTAACATAGATGTCCCTATTTTCTTTCAAAGATCAATTTTACATCTCACAAGGCTGGTCTAGGTCATGTATTAATGTTTTTAGACAAAATTGCTACTGCTATGTTATTATATATTTCACTTATTTATACTGTTTATTACATTTCTCACATATTATTGTTGTTAGTTAATGGTAATCAAATAATTTACTTGGTCTTACTATTCAATTATAATAATAGTTAATTGTTTACAATTGGTTTTCTGAAGTTAGACAGTTAGGTATTTTATAGGCCTAAGCTGTAACAGTCTAGAATTTCTTATTATGCTCTATTTAAACATTATTTATTAAATCCATATGTTCTGCTTATTGTCATTTAGTACTTATTGGCTTTTGAATTACTTTGAACCTGTTTTACTCTTATTATAATTTTACAAAACCATTTCTTATCTGACATTCTTTTCTTTTCTATTTATATAATAATGATTAATCTTGTGCTTGTTAAGTTTATACTATTGCTAGTTTATGCCTACTCCCATCTCTTATACACTTTTTTAATACTTAATTCTACTAACAAAACATAACATAAAAATAAGTTTATGGTCTGTCTATTTTTCAGCCATATTCCTTCTAATTAATTAAAATTGTTCTATTGTATGTTATTACATGAAATTAACATACTCATCATCTCTTTATAATATCATTACCTAAATAAAAATACAAACATATTAACTTAATGTCATGCCTTCTTGGCTGATACTCCAATAAACACTAAACAAATAGATTGACTTTCATAAAACTAACAAAACTGTTTAACATAGATTAGTATCATTTTTCTCAGATCAGTTTCTTCCATTCAATTTATCTTAATTCTTCCTAACTGAATAAGTAATGTACATTATTGTTATTGATGTCTCTTTGAATCAACATTAATTGTTACAAAGACATAGGGAGCTTTTGTAACTAATAACAAAACTGGTACCTAATCCTTCTACTCATTTAAAAGTATAATTGGGAATTATTATTATTATTATCCCAACATTGTTTTTTACCCTTTTTCTGTTGTGTACACTTATGTTTGCACTGAAAGGACTCATTAATCTACACAGTCCTGTATGTTTGATTAATATTATTATTCTTCACTTATCACTTCACTTTTACCATTAAATATTATTTACAGTTATTTCTTATGCACTACAATACATTAGTTTTTATTAAATACTGTATTGTACTTCTGGGTTTAATATAGGGGTTTTATCCCTTTCATTTTATGGGTTTGTTTTATTGTTACTAATGTTTACAATTCTTTCTCCTTAAGATTCTAAATTGTTTATCTTACTTTCTACTCATCACTTCACTGTTTATTGTTATCACTCCCTACCTATCTCTCACTGTCGGATGTTTATCGGGTTTTAAAACACAGTTTTATAGTCATTTTTCTATATTTTATGTTCTTTTTTTCTCACTATAGGGTTATTGATAATACTTATATTCTATGAACAAATGTCTTCCCTAAATTACTATGGGTAGTGTACTTCTTGTTTACATACTTTATATAATGCTTGTTACTAATTTTTACTATTTATTATTTGTGTTTTGGTATTATTTGTTTACCTTTGATAATTTTTTTGTTTTCATTTGTCCTATCACTGGGATTGAGGTTCGTTTCTACCTACTCACTTACCATATCTATTGGGTTATTTTGGTTAAATAGCATTGTACTATTGTTTTCAAGTTTTGCTTCGTGCTTGCTACATTTCTCTTATCAGAGGTTATTACCTTTATATGTTTGATCGTATAATTATGTTAAATACCCATACCTTTATCTCTGACTCATCCCTTTTAATTCATAGTGTAAATCATTTAGTATTTTATTCATTTAGTAATTATCATTTAGTATATATATATATATATATATATATATATATATATATATATATATATACACACACACATATTACATCACAACGATTTTAATGTGTTTATTTATTGATGTGTGTTAAATCTTTATGTACATTACATCACATTAAATTCGTGTGTGTGCAAGAATGAAGGTTGTAATCATGATAATAATAATTCTATTTGATTGGTTTATAAATCATTTCATTTTTTATTAACACTTTTTTTTAAATTGTTTTGCGGTTTAGAAACTCATTATTATTTTGACATATTTATTACAGGTAATTTGCAATCTCAGATTACATGTTAATTTCTTATTTATTTTACGATTCCAAATGATTCGTATTTTTATGTACCTACTACGTATAATTCGTAGTCTTATTTGACACAAAAACATATTATAAAATCTTATTTCTAATACATTGTTATAAATTTTCTATACTGCTCTCAGCTATCTCAATTCTCATACTGATTATCTACTTTTTTAATTATCTAACTCTTTTTTTTATATTACTAATTTCTCTTTGTTACTGCATATGCATTGCTTTCTATTACTTTCTCTGACCAGTTCGTTATTTACTACTAACAATTATAGTTTTTAAATTACAGTTACTGCTAACTCTTATCGTTACTCAGTCTTTCATATTACTGTACTTAATGTACAAACAAAAACATATCTACAACTATACAGTTACTTGACTCATCTTAGAATCGAATTGTTTATTCTTTTTCTCTTTAATATTTTAAAGTCTTTTGATTCGGTCTCGGTTTCTGATAAATGCATGGTTATTTGTCACCTTGTTATTTGTGTGGTACATCTGAAGCGTGTCCTCTTCGGTCCTGATACGGATGATCCTATTCAGTCCTCGAAGTCCTTGAGTCGGGTATTCTAGGAGTCTTGTAGTTTCTCATACTGTGGTTCACTGGATTCTCTCGTTCTTGGTCATGGCCTCTGGTTCCAACTGCTCACTCGAATTGATGTGCAGTCTTGAAGACTCTTGTTTCTGCTTGTGGTTGATCTATGGTAGTTGTTGTTTCTACGTAGATACTTTGGCTGCCATGGTTGTCAATCAACTCTAGAAGTTCTAGTCGTTGGACATAGCCTCCAGCTGTTCTGATGATTGAACGAGAATCGAGTTGTAGTTCTTGGACATAGCCTCCGGCCGCTATGATGGTCTGACGAGAAAGAGAAAGATGTTTGCACTTTCCCGTATTTATACCCAAGGTGCCAAAATCACGTCTCGACAATATTCTGCATGTTTGAAAGTGTAGAGAGCGTCACTCTTAACCCACGCTTTATTGTTACACTTAATTTGCTTGTCTTCGTGAATTGCAAAGTCTTTGGCACACTATCTGATATTCATTTGATCGGTAATTTCTAGGTGTTCATCATGTACAAACCATTTTTCCTTATCTTACTTACTCTAATTACTATTGATTTTTAACTTCCTATCATTACACTTTTCATTTGTTTTTCACAATTTTTTATATACTTGTTCGTTATTTTTAACCACACATTTGGTGTCTTTAGTTTTTCACTACCATGCACACAAGCATTATAAATTAATTTAACTACAATAATTTATATTGTTACTGAAAAGGGTGGTGCTTTTCAGGAATGAACAAGTCGCGCACACACACACACACACACACACACTTTATGTGTGTACACACATACAAAGAGCAGCTGGCGTCAATCACCTTTCCCAACCTGCAAGTCAGGCGTCTCTTTTACAATTTATATTGCAGGCTGAATTCTTATTATTATCAAAATGCATTATTTATTTCTTCTAATCACTTATTTAAATTACTTGGTGCAATGCACAGTACTCAATCTATTTGTACTGTTGCAATATATATATTTTATAACAGTTATCTTGTTTTACCTTCAGAGGTTCCTTAACCGTTTCCTTGTTCTTTTTCTCTTTTTATTGAATTTGGTAAACTCACCTTTTTCATATGTTTGAATTTGAATTTCCTGGCCTAAAAATAGGGGTTACCAACCTCTTCCTTATGATAAAAAAATTCAATTATTATTATATGACAAATGAATTATTATTAATATTAAAATAAATCAAACATTCAGGTTACAAACTTCAATATTGGTTTTATTTTCTTCAATTTCTCTTTTCTTTCTTTTAAACAAATTCAAGAAGGTTATATTACTACAATTGCTCCGGCGTGTTTAAATACTCATCGGTTGGCTATTCTGTTCCATTAGGTGGAATAGATGCTTATACAAAATTTCTGTTATTAAAATCTCGGGTCGTAAAATTCTTTGGACTACAGAAATGTTAACAAAATATACTTGAGGAAGTACAAAACTTCACAATTAGCAAATAAATATCCTACAAGTTATTAATAAATTAAAATTAAGGTTACAAAATATGATTAACAACAGTAGTGTTTATAGGTTAGTTATGTTTTACAAATATTCACTTTCAATAAATTGTCCACATTAATTATTAATATAACTGTGACATTAATCTTCAGTACAAATTGTTCATTAAGTGAATGTATTAAATGTGGTTAATCAGTGAGTTAAAAGGTGTACAAGTGTAATATAATTTAGTATACTTTAGTGTTGATACTCCACTATGATTTTATACTTAACAATTTTTCTTCAGATATTCAATTCCAATTATTGTCCATGTTATATCAATACTCTTCTATTTTATAATTATTTAATTCAATCTTTCTTCTTATTTAAGTTATTAATTTATTATTTTACATGACATTATTTTGTTTTAGTTCAACATTATTTTCTTTATATTTTATTCTCTCTCCAGTTGTATGAAGTTTAATCTTTACTCTTCTGCATCTAATAATGAACTAACTAAATTATTTATCTAAATTTCAGGTTAAGCCTCAAAATCTAAATTTCTATTGGTTCAAAAATTTTAACATTGTTAAACATGGCTATTGTCTTTTTATACAAAATTACCAAATATCTTCTAATTAATATAATTCTTTTATACTACATGTAATCCTAAATATAACAACACCATTGTATTGCTTTTTTCTTATACATTAATTTGAAATCAACATGATTACTTTCTGTCAATTACAGGCAAAGTTACTCATTTACCATATGGTTTTCTATTATAAATTAACTCTAAAATAATTATTTTGTAATCATTTTTGTTCTCCAGACTTATACCATCAAACATAATAGGATTACATGTATTATTCCATTAATCATTACTGTTTTTATATCAAAATTTACAATTTTCTTGTTTCTACTATAGGCCTTATGGCCTAGAGTATCTAATGCTCTTTACCTATATTTATTACAACAGATTATGTTGATGTTATTAATCTTAAACGTTTTAAACATAAATACAATAACATAACTAACTAAAATATAACATCTGATTACACAGGCCTGCATTTTTTCGGTTGCATCATGTTTTTCAAGTTTTGATGATGGATTCCTATGTATGTTTGTGCGCTGAATCCAAAAGTGACCGTAGTTTCTTTCCATCACGTCAGAATTTTTTGCAAATCGCAATTTGCCAAATCTAGTATATGTCGAAAAATATCACAAATATGAGACTTATTTACAGAGTGAAATAGGTTTGTTTCGTATAAAACGTATTATTTTGCAGCTTATAATAGACATAATATAATAGAATATAGAAATATAGAAAATAAAAAACTCATGATTTTAGTCGTTGTGTCGGCGTCTTTTTGGACCAGCCAAATGTGTTATATATCGAAAAAAATTCGTTTTTCTGGTTCAGGTACAGAGAAAAAGATTTTATTCCATACTTTTCGGAAGAAGGAGACTTAGTATTCTGCAATGATGTGTTTGGACTGTTTAAGACATTCAACATTTCGTACGAAAGCACTGATTGGAGACTATTCATCGATTCGTCGAAACGAAGCCTTAAAGTTGTCCTGCTTCACAATGGAAACAGGTATGCGTCAATACCCATAGGGCATTCTGTACACTTAAAAGAACGGTACGACAATTTAAAATTTGTTCTCCAGAAAATTAAGTACGACGATCATAAGTGGATCATGTGTGGTGATCTCAAAGTAATATCGATGATCCTTGGACAGCAAGGTGGGTACACAAAGTGTCCTTGTTTTTTATGTGAGTGGGATAGCAGAGACAGGGAAAATCATTGGAAACAGAAAGATTGGCCACGAGCTTCATTGGAACCTGGAGTAAAAAATGTGCTCCAAAACCCTCTCATCGAGTCGACGAAAGTTCTCCTTCCACCTCTACATATTAAATTCGGCTTGATGAAGCAATTTGTGAAAGCCTTACCAAAAGATGGTAAATGTTTCCAGTACATTTGTAACAAATTTCCAGCCTTGTCAACCGCAAAACTAAAAGAGGGTGTCTTTACGGGTCCGGACATTAGAAAATTTTGCAAAGATGGAAATTTTGAAAAAGAAATGGAAGTTGCTGAAAAAGAAGCCTGGGTCGCCTTTAAAGACGTAGTAACCAAGTTTCTGGGCAACAAGAAGGATCCGAATTTCAAGTCTATCGTTGAGACTATGCTGCAGAAGTACCAAAATTTAGGCTGTTCCATGAGTTTGAAGGTTCATTTCCTACAACATTCACATTTGGACTACTTTCCTGAGAATCTGGGTGCTATTAGTGAAGAGATGGGTGAGAGATTTCATCAGGACATCAAAGAAATGGAAAAGCGTTACCAAGGAAGATGGAATACTACAATTATGGCGGACTATTGCTGGATGTTGCACCGAGATGATTCCAGAAGAGCACATGCACGGAAAAGCCTGAAACAGAGCATGGCTGGTCCAAAAAGACGTCGACACAACGACTAAAATCGTGAGTTTTTTTATTTTCTATATTTCTATATTCTATTATATTATGTCTATTATAAGCCGCAAAATAATACGTTTTATACGAAACAAACCTATTTCACTCTGTCATTAAGTCTCATATTTGTGATATTTTTCGACATATACTACATTTGGCAAATTGCGATTTGCAAAAAATTCTGACGTGATGGAAAAAACTAAGGTCATTTTTGGATTCAGCGCACAAACATACATAGGAATCAATCATCAAAAATTACAAAACAGAACCATCACAGGCTTGTGTTATTTATAATCCTTATAAAACACAATATAACTCTTTTTAAAGAATTTTAGGTAAATGCCAGTATTCACTACTTAACATACCTTTCTTATGATACTGATAATTATTCCTTAAACATTTTTCTTCTTTAACAACAAATAATTATAACTATTTCTTTTAACAGGTAATAATCTATTTTTATTATATCGGGGCGCATATTAATTGTTCCCCAGTTATTATAATATTCATAGTTCTATGTTTATTTATCTAAAGTCATTACTTGTTCACATCATTTCTTTTTTAATTATCATACACTTTATTTCACCTTGTAACATTGTACCTTTATTATATATTAATTCTATTCTTTTATTCTATTATCATAATTGTTTTTATCTTTAACTTATTCACATTCAATTACTTAACTTTTACATAAACTATTTTTATTTTACAATTTAACTTATCATTTATAGCTTTGTACTTCCACATTGGTAAAATTATCATAATCTTTTTTTAAAAAATAGGGTAGTATAATTAATGATTTTAATTACGTTCCTCAATCACTTTTCCAATCAATTGGGTAATGTCATAGTCATAGTATTTGTCTGTGTTATATGTAGGGGGACCCAAAAGTAACGAGAATTTTTCTCTGGCATTTGGTAGAACGCTAGTTCCGACTTCTCCTGCTAGGTGCCTTCACTAGACACCATTTTGTATCAGTTGCCCTAGCGGCATTGTTGTGGAAACATAAGTGCGGTCAGTGTGACTATTTTTTGTAAGCGCTGTTTCAAGTTTTTGGCGATTTTTAAATTAATTTAATGGCAGACATTAAATACCAACGTGCTAACATCATGTTCTGTTTCCTGTTAGCAAAATCAGCAGCAGAAACTGTCGCAATGCTTCGGACGGTTTATGGGGAGGAAGTTTTGAGCCAGGCAAGGATTTTGAGCCAACAAGAAAGCACACGCAGAACGAATTTTGCTGCAACACTTTTCATCTTCAGATCTTCATTCAAAATTCATTGGCATGAACTCCAGGATATTCCAGTCATTCATCGATTGTTCTACGACGATCAAACATGATCGCAACATGGATTTCTTCAATGTTTTCGTCCGTTTTGGAAGTCGAGGGACGTCCCAGTCGTGGTTCGTCTTCAATTGACATTTCACCACTTTTAAAATGGGAAACCCACTCGTAAATCATTGCCTGGCTCAAAGCTTCCTCCCCATAAGCCGACCAAAGCATTACGGCAGTTTCTGCTGCTGATTTCCCTAACAGGAAACAGAACCTGATGTTAGCACGTTGGTATTTAATGTCTGCCATTAAAAAAATCGCCAAAAACGTGAAACCGCTTACAAAAAATAGTCACACTGACCGCGCTAATGTTTCCACAACAATACCGCTAGGGCAACTGATACAAAATGGTGTCTAGTGAAGGCACCTAGTGGGAGAAGTCGGAACTAGCGTTCTACCAACTGCCAGAGAAAAATTTTCGTTACTTTTGGGTCCCTCCTCGTATGTCGTTATTGGTCTTGTTCTAACAATTCTGTTCATCAATTCTTCAGTATACAGCTTCCCTTTATTATTTCAAACTTGCAAATCTTCTGCTACATTATGTCACGTTACATGTTATATATATACATGTATATATATATATTGTTACAACACAAATAAGCCACCCCAATACCAGGGATAAAAAAGATGATTTTAATATAAAATAATAATTCATATAAAATAAAATGTTTAATATAAAGAAAACGACGACATGACCTAACCCAAGTGATTAACCCAACCAAAGGAAACAAAAGAAGAAGGGACCAACAAAAAACAAACAAGAATAAAACCAAATGAAGAAGAAAGTGATTGACCCAACAAGAGAATACAAAAGAAGAAGGGAACAACAAAAAACAAACAAGAATAAAACCAAATGAAGAAGAAAGTGATTGACCCAACAAGAGAAAACAAAAGAAGAAGGGAACAACAAAAAACAAACAAGAATAAAACCAAATGAAGAAGAAAGTGATTAACCAAACCAAATGAAGAAGGGAAAAAACTGAAACCAAGCAAAATGAAACCAATTGAAGGAATTGAATGATTCAATGCCACTTATTAAAATGAACCCAAAGGAGAAGATGGAAAAACAAGATATAAAGGAAGTACGCTAAAAATGAAGAAGGAGGAAAATGAAAAAGAAACAAACCTAAGATAAAGGGAAATAAATAAAAAGGAAACCCAATGATAAGACACAAACAAGTAATAAAGAAGAAAAACAGGAGAAATGATACACTCAATGTAAGGTTGAAGCAGAAACCAATAAATAACTTAAGTAATAAATAAATATTATTATTAATTAATGGATAATAAAGTAAATGACAATTGAAAGAAACCCAATTAAAGAATGTTAAATATAAAAACAAACTAACCCACATATTAGAGTTAGAAGTAATGTTAAAATCAATAGAGACATAAAATTGTTAATGATATTTGTAATGAAAGAGATAGTATGGTAGTGAGAAAGTAATAATAGGATGACCCATTTAGAAACACTTAAAACCAAAAACATTTTAGAAGTGCCAAAGTGGAAGTGTAAAAATCCCAAAATAAAGTGATATAGAAAAAACACTAAATAAATTATAATAAACAATAAATAATTTAAAAGTGAAGGTGATGATTAAATAAGAATAATGTATAACAAAGAATGTTTGTATAGTGAAAAATAGTGAATGATAAAAGTATAAACACTTAGTAAATCAATAAGAAACACTAAAAGGTTAACAGTGAAAAATATTAGTAATTAAGAAAGTTGTTAAGAATCGTATTAAGTGTAAACAGTTAATTAAGGTATAATGAACACTGAAAAGTGACGAAGACAGTATTAGTTAAGAAAGAACATTATTGTTAAGTTTAATTGAATGCAGTTATAATTAAAAGGGAGAATCCCATGAAAGAGAAAACAGATAGTGTTAGCATGGAGTGAAAGTAAAGAGTATTTAAAAAATTAAGAAGTTAAAACTAATCAATAAACACCCCATGTTACAAGGGATCATTATTAAAGTAAGTTCAAAAAATGTGATGTTGTTTATCACCCAAAAAATAATATAAAATGAAATGAACTGTAAACAAATGTTATCAAATAATTATTAAATAATTGTTTAAACAAGTTTATGAATAGGATATGGCTGGAAGAATTACACAGACCATAGACCTAGGTGTTGTATTTTATGTGAACAAAAATAGTAAATAAGAGCCACATTGTTTTTATTGGCAGATTAAATAAATAAGAAAGTAAAGAAAGGTAAACGAGAAAACCAGATAGTAAGTAATTAGCAATTCATGATGTATAAAATAATAGTAACATAATAATAACACTACAACAGAACTAAAACACATCAATAAATAACACAACCAATTATAATAACAAAGCTAAGCTCATTAGGCAAAAAAGAGACATCTTTTGTACGAAATAAGTAAATACAAATAATGGCTACTTGGGCCTAGGAAAATGCCTAACTGTCAAGAACAAACAACTACAAATTGTAATAAGTTAGCAAAGAAATTAGCAAATCCGAGGCGAATAACTAACCAAGGATAAATTGTAAATCATTTTTAAAGCAAAATATTATAATAAGGATTTAAATTAAAAAAGAAATGTAATTAGCAAATATTAAAATAAATGTGAAATCATGAAACATAAAATAACCCAAACTTGTGGGGTATCAAATTAATCTATGAAAGGAAATACAAATAACAGTGATAATAGTTAATACTTAGGAGGGAAGATAAAGGAATAAAAGCAATCAGAAGATATACAAGGATTTTGAAAAGAATTCAAATTTTGATAACAATGGATTATGTCAATCTAAGCCAATCAAATTTAATTGGTAACCATAGCAACTGCCGTTAGGGACGGAATTACGGTTGAATATCGTTACTCGTAAAGCGTCACTCTTGCAGAACAGAAGCCGAATATTGAAAGACCAAGTTTTAATCAAAAAATGTAAAAATAGTAAACAAAATTCTAAACCGTGATCGAATAAGAAGCAGACGAACAACTGGAGTAGTTAACTAAAGTCAAGGACCATATTACCAAGAAATTAAACGAAAATATGACCACTTCTAATATGAAAAGGACGCCAGACCTACTTAAGCCCCAAGATTAATGAAAACAGAAAACGATTGCAGCCCAATCCTCTTCCAACTCAATGATCGATAACACCAAGTCATCTGATGTGTTAAGTATCTTTGAATTACCCTATTTCCAAAAAATAAACTAACTTTAAATATTTCTAAAAGTAAATTAAACTCTCACTGTCATCCGAATACTCTCTTTCAAAGATTAATTAAGAAAAATAACACACTGAAAATTTGTTAACATATCACATAACCTGTTGTGTGAATACGAACTTTATAAACACATTTAACGACACTACAGAACAGATTATAACCACACACCTTATTATTTAAGTACACATAAAGTAAGGTAATATACTTGTTATTGTAATCATAGGAATTATTTGTCTTGTAATCAAAAGAATCCTGATTTTGAATGAGTATATTGTAACTTAACCAAAACTGCAGTCATGCTGGAGTAAATACCTCGTTTTGGAATCGATTTCGTCAGCCTGAGAGAAAGTGTTTCATGTAAAATGTTGGTGCAAAGTTGTTAATCAACCAGAATAATTGTCAAACTGAAATATTACAAATCAACTATTAAAATAACTAGTACCAAGAGTAACTATTGTTTTCATATCATAGGGAGTGTATTGTATTACTTGTGTTTGTTAACGAAAGCTAGATTTGACGACCAGCGCTCACGTTGCAGTTCGAACAACTACCTACTCGATTCAGGAGGCTGAACGAGCGGGAATTATTTGAACGCCCCAGCCGTCATCACTGAGAACACCCTATTAAGATATTAGTTAATAAGTTTTATTGTTTTAATAAACAATTTGGCGCCACCCCGGGATCCATACACCCCTATTTAAAAACAGGTATGGTTACTGCTGTGTTGTACTGGTAATTATAGCATCGCTACGGACATCGTTAGCACAAGAATAGATGTAACAACCCCAGTGCGAGACGAACGCCCTGCACAAATACAACACCATATACACGTCATTTTCAGAAGACGACGACAGCTTATTAACGTTGCAGATTGGCGACCAACCGGTGAGGCTAGAAAAGGAGACTAGCGGCAATTATGAGGAGACATTCCATGGTTACAAGATACCAAACAAGGAAAGGAACTGAAGGTATCGACCAAGAAGAGATGGAAGAAATTGAAGAAATGATCAGGGAGTTGTTCGAAGAGGATCCCCAAGAGGACCAACCGGAAAATCCAACACTACCTGAACCGGAAGTAGAAGTAACGGTCGGAGACCAACCAGACAAACCGACCCAATCAATGGAGAACATGATGAGGATGATTATGGAACAATTGAACAAGAACCAGGAGAAAACTGATGAAAAATTTTAAGAAACAGGACCAAAACAGTGAAGAATTAAAGAAACAACTCAAGGAGGATATAGAACTTCTGAATAATAAAATGGAGAGCAACCATGAAGCCCTGAAGAGAAACCAGGAAACGTTAGAAAAGAAGAGTGAGGAGCTGAAAAGGCAAATAAAGAAAGATCTTGAAATATTAAATAACAAAATTGAAAATAATAATGAAACACTCCAACGACAATTAAAAGAAGACAGTAAGAAGATGAAGGACGAATTGAGGCAACAGTTGGTGGAATGCAGAGAGGAAATAAAACAGACTATAACCAAGACAAACGAAACTGTAATACACGTCCGGGAAGAGTTGACCAATAAAATAAATCACGTCGAGGAGGAAGGAAAAATTAGAGCTCAAGAACTGCAACAAATCACCACCGAAGAGTACACAAAAAATAAACATGAGGTGCTCCAAAAGCTGGAGGAGAGGCACAAAGAAATCCAAACTGATATCAGTGAACGCGTCGAAAGAGTGTACACCACTATCAACAAGGTTGACGGACAAACTCAAGAAAATAAAGAGAAGATAATAGGAATCAGTCAGAGGGAAAAACAGATGCAGGAAGAACTAGACGCTTTGAGGGAGAAGCCTTGTAACAACACTCATATTATTACCAGTGAAAATAGAGAGGTGATAAACTTTAGGAGTTACAGAAGAAACCCAATAGAATTCCTGAAGAGAGTGGAGGAACTCATAGAGAAGAACCGTGAAACGAGGTGGACAACAGTAAGGAGCCTCATCGACGAAATGTTCAGGGATACAAATGACAATTGGTGTACAGCCACTCGACCGGAAATCAGCTGTACACAGGAATTCAAAGCCTTATTCTGCAAAAAATACTGGTCCGAATCCACTCAAAATGTAGTGAGGAATGATATTAGTAATGGAAGATATGAGCCACAGGCCGGACATACACTAACCTCGTATTTCTTAGGAAAGGTATGCCTAGCTATAAACGAGCCAAAAATACCAGAAGAATCCCTAGTAATACAACTAGGTTATCACTATGAGGACGCTATCCAGAGGGCCAGGAAACAGGGACAAATTAAAACCATACAGGGAATGGCCAGTTTATTAGAAGACCACGAAAACGACAATCAATATAAGAGAAATCGAATGGTGAATCAAAAATACAACCGGTGGAATGATAATCACAATGCACCGAATTACAACGTGTCATACAACAACACCCAGAACAATAACCGAAACAACATGAACCGTAATCAGAACAACTATCAAGGTGACCAACCGCTCCATTGGAGTCAACCTAGTTATCATCCAAATAACCAACCGATTAACAGAGATCACCAGAATTATAACCAGGGGAACCAGCCAAATAACAGAAATGCCCAAAACCACAATACAACAAACAATAACTACAGGGGAGCAGAACAAAACCGAAGTCCCAATGGCCACCCAAATAATAACAACTATTATGGCAACTGGTACGACCCTAATTACCAGTACAACAGGGGAACCGGGGGTAACCAAAATAGAGGCGACATGAGACGCCAAGTTAATTTTATCAGTGGGAGGAGACAAAATAACCATAGAAGATATTGTCCCAATACACAAACAAACTCTGGGTACCACAATTCCAATTATAATAACCAACAATCCCCATAAATTAGAACAATGGATGCGCAAAGGAACCAAATAACTGATCAACAAACTACGATCAACAAAACGGCAGACCAGTCAAATAGTCTGACCAATAGTTCCCAGCAACCTTTAAACTAAAAGGTCAGTGAGAAACCAGGAGGACCCTTCACATGATCAATCACTTGGGTTGAACCGACGAACAACGACAATAAATGAAAACAGGATGATCACAATCATATCGAATAACTACCTAAAAAATATCAGGGAAGAACTTCTGGAGGAAGAGGATAACCAACTACCAAAAACGAATAGTGAAATAGTTCACATAAAAGCTATCATTAACAGAACCATCACAATAATTATGATCGATACTGGATCAAATATATCTCTCATAAATCAACCCGAATTGGAGTGAATACAAACTAACTCCAAAATACCTATTCCAACTCTACCCATAAATAATATTATAATTGGTGCCACAGGCAAACAGAATAAGTCAATAAGAAAACAAGTTTCTTTAGAGTTAAACAGTCAGAACGCCATAATACCTATTGTTTTTCTTGTCGCCAATGGACTGCCATTCAACATGCTAATTGGATGCGACGCATTGAGACAACATTCAGCAGTCATTAACATGCAGAAGGGAATAGTAGTACTTACTTCTGAGAGGGGAATATGGTCGGCCAATATAATAAACTGTAATAATACACCACTAGCTCTAAATCATGATCCTGGATTAAAAAGTTATTATTGTCAGACACATAAACCATCAATCACTATGGACGATGAAGAAGAAGAGAGAGATTTGTGGAAGAGGAAAATAGAAGAAATCAGAACGTTCCAAAGAGAAAGACCTCAACACGAAATAACTCAGAAACAGGCTGAAAAACTCATAACTATCTATCAAACATACCAGCACGTTTTCTCCAATACTCCAGGAAAAGTCAAGGGGTACCAATGCCAAATAAACTTTCATGAACCCGTAGACTTCCATAGGAAATCCTACCCAATAGCATACTCTCTAAAAAATGAAGTTAGGACAGAGATCAATAGAATGATGGAGGAGGACATCATTGAATACAGTCAATCTCCATACATGAGCCCTATAGTCGCCATACCTAAAAAGAATGGTAAGGTAAGGATCTGTTTAGACGCCCGAGAGATCAACAGAATGATCATAAATGACCGAACGTCACCGGGAGAAATCGAAGAGGTATTAAAAAGATTTCATGGCACCAAATACATAAGTACCTGGGGTACTGTATGTGGGTACTGGCAGGTGGAGCTACACCCACACAGTAGGAAATACATGGCATTTATCTTCGACGGAAGGAATTACCAGTTTAAGAGGTTACCTTTTGGCCTCATTAATTCCGTCGTAGTGTTCGTCAAATGCATGGACCAAGTCTTAGGTCAAGAAGCACTGCAGTTCACAACAGTGTACGTGGACGACCTTCTAATAACATCTTCAGACTGGGATGAGCACTGTGAACAAGTCAAACAAGTATTAAAGAAATTATCTGAAAATAACATTACACTGAAATTAGAAAAGTCAAAGTTTATAGCAAACCAAGTCAAATTCTTAGGATTCAACTTAACAGAACAGGGAATATCACCATCCCAAGAGAAAGTGGAAGCCATTCAGAAATTCCCCACACCAAAGAATAAGAAGCAGGTACAGTCCTTCTTAGGTATATGTAACTACTATAGAAAATTTCAAACGAATTATTTATACCTGACAGCAAAGTTTTCTAAACAACTATCAGCTATAGTAATAATATTAGACCATTACAAAAAGTACACAAAATGATACGCAATAAACCGAGCTACTACGGAGAAAATATTAGACATAATAAAAAATAAATACATCACAGAATTTGGAAAACCATACATTATCATAACAGACCACGGGACACAATTCAAAGGAAAGAAGTGGCGAGATGAATTATTAAAAGAGAACATAAAAACCTATAAAACATCCAAATACCACCCTAGTAGTAATCCCGCAGAAAGAGTGTTAAGAGAGGTGGGACGTATACTAAGAACTTATTGTTATGAAAACCAAAAGGAATGGCAGAAGTATTTAGCTTCAACCGAAGTATTTCTAAATATAAGTTACCACCATTTTGTTGAGAACACCCCATATTTAATGATGTTTGGCAGAAAACCCTATAGAGAGATACAAGAATTGATAGACGTCCCAGTCAACCCAGAAGACCCATATGATGAAAACAAATGTTATAGCCTATTATGGAGAAAATTGAGAAGCAAAAAGCAAGGTATTCACAAAACCAACCTAAAATAATATAATATAACGAAGGAGAAAGAATATTAATAAAAAACCGTGAACTACCCAGTACACTTGAAGGGATAGTCAAAAAACTGCTATTATTATACATAGGACCTTATGTCATCACCAAATACAATGGAAACAATACTTATGAAATAAGTAACATAACAACCAAAAAGATAAAAGGAGTTTACAATCAAGCTTCTATAAAAAAGTTTTTTGAAGATAAATAACTTACAATAAGTAAATAAACAAATGCCAAAATTCAAAAATTATGTGAGCACAACTTACAACAATGTTTTGATGACTTATGAGGCCTAATATAAAGTATTAAAAGAAGGAATAAGTTACAAAAATTCCTACAAAGTAAGATCAACTTACAATAAAATAAAGTTGACATATGAAGTATAATATAAAAAATTATAATAAGGGAATAAGTTACAAAAATTCCCATAACAAAGTAAGAACCACAAACTTACGATAATATTTAAACAAAAAGTACCGAAAAAGGAATAAATTACAAAAATTCCTACAAAGTAAGATCAACTTACAATAAAATAAAGTTGACATATGAAGTATAATATAAAAAATTATAATAAGGGAATAAGTTACAAAAATTCCCATAACAAAGTAAGAACCACAAACTTATGATAATATTTAAACAAAAAGTACCAAGAAAGGAATAAGTTACAAAAATTCCTATAAAGTAAGAAAAACTAACTTACAAAAATTATTAAGTATAATATTTAAAACAAACTAAAATAAAAAAAATAAAATCAAGCAAAAACTGCAAAACCTGAAATTATAATGAATTCAATGTATTCAAAGAAAAAAAAACTGAACTGGTACGAGGAAAAAAGAGAAGTTATATATAAAACAAATATACAGAAAATGGCTAAAGCAGAAGGTTGTTAAACAACCAAGAAAAAGAAAAAAGATGTCTAAGATAGTTAAAATGATCACAAGAAGAAAAGGAAAACAAACTAATGAAAAGTTACATAATTAAATAATGAAAAGTAACAAACCATAATTACATTAGAACAATTACTAAAAATAAATAACACACCTGAAACACACATAAACGAGATCATCCATCTAACTAAAATCATCACAGATCAAAATTATTTCACACACAATAGCATGTATTACACACAAACAGATGGACTACCCATGGGCTCCCCTATATCAGGTATACTAGCAGAAATATTCATACACACCATAGAACAGAAACACATACTGAACAACAACAAATACACCGATAAAATAATATATTGGCACAGGTATGTCGACGACATTTTACTCCTTTACAACGGCAACAAAAGACAAATAGAAAATTTCCACAAATACATTAACACTATACACCATAAATTAAAATTCACACATGAAATAGAATTAAATAACAGCATAAACTTTTTAGACCTTACAATCACCAAAACAAACAACACACACACATACAAAATATACAGAAAACCCACCACATCAGACATGGTCATACACAACACATCCAACCACCCAACTCAACACAAACATGCAGCTTTCAACTACATGCTCCATAGGCTCACGTCAATACCCCTAAACACACATGACTACCAAGATGAATTAAACACAATTAAATACATAGCAGTCAAAAACGGATACAACCCCGAATTAATAAATAAACTACACAAACGAATCCTCAACACAAAAAGTAAAACACATCTGACCAACAGCACACAACCCAGTAAATACATAACACTTACATACTACAATTCCAATACACATAAAATTGCAAACACATTTAGGAAACAAAATTATAAAGTAGCTTACAGAACCAACAACACCATTAGAAAACACATAAACAATACTAACAAAGACATTGACACATACAGCAAAACAGGGGTTTATAAATTAAATTGCAATGATTGCCAACAATTCTACATCGGCCAGACGGGAAGATCTTTTTCTTCCAGGTTTTCTGAACATTTAAAAGCCCTCACCACAAACTACATACATTCCACATTTGCCACACATTTACATAATGAAAACCACAGCTACACAAACATAGAACACAACATGGAAATACTACACTACTTACCTAAAAGTAGAAAACTAAACACAGCTGAACAATTTGAAATATACAGATATCACACACTACAACCAAACAACATATTAAATGAACAGATACATTACTAATCACATACACTATTTGACACACTGATCCACACACATAATTCGAACCTCAGCGCCAATCCCGTCCCACCATCAACCCCCACCACACACTCCATTCCGTAACGGTTATTCTGTAATCGACAGTTAGTACTAAACCCACTGAAGAAGAGAAACAACATCTCGAAACGTTTGGGAAGTGACAACAGTAAGTTCATAAGTGAAAGTATTATATACATTATTAATGAAAAGTTAGATATGATGAAATTAACATATGAATAAATAAAAAACAATCAACTGTATGAGTAGATAACAGTATATAGCAAAGGTACAGCGGAAGGAAGAATGAGTAAAAGGCCAAAGTGATCTAAAAACAAACCACAAGGTGGACAATCCCAAAATATATTATTATTATTAATTTAAGTCACAAGATGACAAAAAAGGTATTTAAGATTGACTGTTGAATAAGTCCAGCAATCAAAATAAACTGAGCAGAGATGATGTTCCTCTGGTCTCAGAAAAATGAGTAGTAATGGGAGAAACCAGCTACTAAAAAGTAAGGGAAAAATTTATATAAAAGGGAGAACACACTAATAGAAATAAATTGAAACAGATCCAAATAAAATGGAATGAATCAAGTAAGGAGAGAAATAAGAAAGAAGAAACAAACAAGAAAGAAAAGGAAAAAGATTATATATAACTGATAATTTCATAAAAAGAGAAATTTTGAAGGAGAGACATTATGTTACAACACAAATAAGCCACCCCAATACCAGGGATAAAAAAGATGATTTTGAATATAAAATAATAATTCATATAAAATAAAATGTTTAATATAAAGAAAATAAAAAGACAATGACACGACAAACGATGACATGACCTAACCCAAGTGATTGACCCAACCAAAGGAAACAAAAGAAGAAGGGAACAACACAAAACAAACAAGAATAAAACCAAATGAAGAAGAAAGTGATTGACCAAACCAAATGAAGAAGGGAAAAAACCGAAACCAAGCAAAATGAAACCAATTGAAGGAATTGAATGATTCAATGCCACTTATTAAAATGAACCCAAAGGAGAAGATGGAAAAACAAGATATAAAGGAAGTACGCTAAAAATGAAGAAGGAGGAAAATGAAAAAGAAACAAACCTAAGATAAAGGGAAATAAATAAAAAGGAAACCCAATGATAAAACACAAATAAGTAATAAAGAAGAAAATCAGGAGAAATGATACACTCAATGTAAAGTTGAAGCAGAAACCAATAAATAACTTAAGTAATAAATAAATATTATTATTAATTAATGGATAATAAAGTAAATGACAATTGAAAGAAACCCAATTAAAGAATGTTAAATATAAAAACAAACTAACCCACATATTAGAGTTAGAAGTAATGTTAAAATCAATAGAGACATAAAATTGTTAATGATATTTGTAATGAAAGAGATAGTACGGTAGTGAGAAAGTAATAATAGGGATGACCCATTTAGAAACACTTAAAACCAAAAACATTTTAGAAGTGCCAAAGTGGAAGTGTAAAAATCCCAAAATAAAGTGATAAAGAAAAAACACTAAATAAATTATAATAAACAATAAATAATTTAAAAGTGAAGGTGATGATTAAATAAGAATAATGTATAACAAAGAATGTTTGTATAGTGAAAAATAGTGAATGATAAAAGTATAAACACTTAGTAAATCAATAAGAAACACTAAAAGGTTAACAGTGAAAAATATTAGTAATTAAGAAAGTTGTTAAGAATCGTATTAAGTGTAAACAGTTAATTAAGGTATAATGAACACTGAAAAGTGACGAAGACAGTATTAGTTAAGAAAGAACATTATTGTTAAGTTTAATTGAATGCAGTTATAATTAAAAGGGAGAATCCCATGAAAGAGAAAACAGATAGTGTTAGCATGGAGTGAAAGTAAAGAGTATTTAAAAAATTAAGAAGTTAAAACTAATCAATAAACACCCCATGTTACAAGGGATCATTATTAAAGTAAGTTCAAAAAATGTGATGTTGTTTATCACCCAAAAAATAATATAAAATGAAATGAACTGTAAACAAATGTTATCAAATAATTATTAAATAATTGTTTAAACAAGTTTATGAATAGGATATGGCTGGAAGAATTACACAGACCATAGACCTAGGTGTTGTATTTTGTGTGAACAAAAGTAGTAAATAAGAGCCACATTGTTTTTATTGGCAGATTAAATAAATAAGAAAGTAAAGAAAGGTAAACGAGAAAACCAGATAGTAAATAATTAGCAATTCATGATGTATAAAATAATAGTAACATAATAATAACACTACAACAGAACTAAAACACATCAATAAATAACACAACCAATTATAATAACAAAGCTAAGCTCATTAGGCAAAAAAGAGACATCTTTTGTACGAAATAAGTAAATACAAATAATGGCTACTTGGGCCTAGGAAAATGCCTAACTGTCAAGAACAAACAACTACAAATTGTAATAAGTTAGCAAAGAAATTAGCAAATCCGAGGCGAATAACTAACCAAGGATAAATTGTAAATCATTTTTAAAGCAAAATATTATAATAAGGATTTAAATTAAAAAAGAAATGTAATTAGCAAATATTAAAATAATTGTGAAATCATAAAACATAAAATAACCCAAACTTGTGGGGTATCAAATTAATCTATGAAAGGAAATACAATAACAGTGATAATAGTTAATACTTAGGAGGGAAGATAAAGGAATAAAAGCAATCAGAAGATATACAAGGATTTTGAAAAGAATTCAAATTTTGATAACAATGGATTATGTCAATCTAAGCCAATCAAATTTAATTGGTAACCATAGCAACTGCCGTTAGGGACGGAATTACGGTTGAATATCGTTACTCGTAAAGCGTCACTCTTGCAGAACAGAAGCCATTCGGTACTTGGTATTGAAAGACCAAGTTTTAATCAAAAAATGTAAAAATAGTAAACAAAATTCTAAACCATGATCGAATAAGAAGCAGACGAACAACTGGAGCAGTTAACTAAAGTCAAGGACCATATTACCAGGAAATTAACCGAAAATATGACCACATCTAATATGAAAAGGACGCCAGACCTACTTAAGCCCCAAGATTAATGAAAACAGAAAACGATTGCAGCCCAATCCTCTTCCAACTCAATAATTCCAACACCAAGTCATCTGATGTGTTAAGTATCTTTGAATTACCCTATTATTATATTTCTAAAAGTAAATTAAACTCTCACTGTCAACCGAGTATTCTCTTTCAAAGATTAATTAAGAAAAATAACACGCTGAAAATTTGTTAACATAACACATAACCTGTTGTGTGAATACGAACTTTATGAACACATTTAACGACACTACAGAACATATTATAACCACACACCTTATTATTTAAGTACACATAAAGTAAGGTAATGTACTTTTTATTGTAATCATAGGAATTATTTGTCTTGTAATCAAAAGAATCCCGATTTTGAACGAGTATATTGTAACTTAACCAAAACTGCAGCCACACTGGAGTAAATACCTTGTTTCGGAATCGATTTCGTCAGCCTGAGAGAAAGTGTTTCATGTAAAATGTCGGTGCAAAGTTGTTAATCAACCAGAATAATTGTCAAACTGAAATATTACAAATCAACTATTAAAATAACTAGTACCAAGAGTAACTATTGTTTTCATTTTATAGGGAGTGTATTGTATTACTTGTGTTTGTTAACGAAAGCTAGATTTGATGACCAGCGCTCACGTTGCAATTCGAACAACTACCTACTCGATTCAGGAGGCTGAATGAGCGGGAATTATTTGAACGCCCCGGCCATCATCACTGAGAACACCCTATTAAGATATTAGTTAATAAGTTTAATTGTTTTAATAAACAATTTGGTGCCACCCGGGATTCACACACCCCTATTTAAAAACAGTTATGGTTACTGCTGTGTTGTACAGGTAATTATAGCAACGCTACGGACATTGTTAGCGCAAGAATAGATGTAACGACCCTAGTGCGAGACGAACGCACTGCACAAATACAACACTTGTACACATTTTTCAGTAGACGATCGCGTCTAATCGTTACAATATATACATAGTAGCATCACGAGATGGTACAAACCAGGAATCTCAATTTAATTATCAAAAATATAGGAAAACTACTCAAATAGATAAATACTATGTAACTGAATGAGGAGTGCAATAGAGAATGAGTGATCAAATGAGAACAACCAAAAATAATTATATAAAGGAAGAATTATAATAACTAAACCAATAAACCATGAATAATAAATAAAGAATAAGTGTTACAGATGCATGAATAAATTAAAAACAGGAATTAGCCTTGTAAACAAACATAATAAATAACTTGACAAAACAGACATAAAAAAAAAGACTAGACTGGAAGGTGTCTTTGACACAAAAAATTACCCAACTGATTAAGGAAGCGATTTTATATATCTTGTTACAATATTGTAAATAGTAATGTTTTAGTATGTAAGTGAGAAATGTATTTAGGGTTAAGAAAAATCATTTGTATAACCAGCCTAAAAGTCAAGCTAGGTCTTAAACCTAAGACTGTATTTGTAATTAGCTCATAGATAGTGTCATGGTAAAGAAAAGATAAATATTTTTATAATTGTGTTTATTCGAATAGAAAAGTGAAAAATAATGATAATGAAACAGAGCAAATGACACAGTGTAAACAATGATAGAACTATAAAGTATTGTGAACCAAGTATGACCATAAGGTGAGAATGGCATATATTTTATATGAAGTGAACAAATAACAATAAAATCAACTTCATTAGTGCAAGTGACAATATAAAATTAAGTGAAATAAAAGCATAAATGGGATTATATAAAATAATCAGGAAAAGTAAGGTTATATTAAAAACGTATGTTTACTGGAGGCAGATAAAACAGTCCTGAGACCGAAAAATACACCAACAAACCAAGGACTCTTATAGATGAATCTAAAATTGATTGTTACAAGGAAGAAAGCTTTGTCTAATGTTGGCGTCCCATGAAGGAGGAACAAATGGAAATAGTTGCCAATCCAAACAAGATTAAATAAGAAGAGTGTAGTAAAAAAGCCAAGTAAAGTTATATAAATTATCAGTAAACTATCGTACAAGTTGTGTTCAACCCACCTGAAGAAGAAAAATTGTAATTACTATCCTAACTGGTGTAATACATCTTGAATTCAGTGAGATCATTCCAAGCTTCTAACCATATTGACAAACTATTCACGTTTTACACAACACTTCAATATAAAATAAAAAAACAAACACATTTCTAAACATAATATATGATATCAAAAGTGAGTGACACAAACTTATTTTGAACCAACAAAAGTGTAGAACTCATATAAATTTTATTAAACATTCCATATTGTGCATACCACAAAAAGCAAGATGGCGTCTGTCATTTTCTTAACAGTGAAGAAGCAGCGCGCAATGTTGAGAAATAATGAACTATGAGATATAGCATACACAATTAACTTTTTATTTTTTTTATTTTGTCAATTGTATTCATAATGTTTGATAATTATTTTGTTATATTTGTAATGGGTAATATTAAGTTGTAAAATTATCTGATTGATTTCTTTTGTATAATCACAAGAACTCACATACAACCATCATACACAAACAACGATTATTTACTAAATGTTCAAATTTTTTATTCATGTATGTTATTAGTATAATACTTGTTAGGTGAATTTATAATATTACAGAAGACGATTTTTTATGTTGTTAAAACCCTGTGATATAAAAATTGTTTTCATGCATCTGAGAGCTAGATGGGGCTGTATCCTTAAAAAAGGGAAAAGATTTGTTAATTAATAGAAAATAAAAAAAAGGGAACTTATTATAATAAGAAAGCAGGAATAAATGTTTAATGATTCAGAGCAGCAAAAGAAGTGTGTTCTCATTTGTAGCATAATTATATGAATACCTATTTAAAGAAAATTCATTACACATGTGTTAGAGTATATCTGATATTACAAATTGGGATCCCAAGGACGTAGGGCATCGAAGGCGTTAAAAGGCTAGTATAACCATAGCAGTTACATACACCCATTATATTTAAGAAATATAAATTAAATAAATATTGCAAAATTGGCTTACAACGGGAGGCCTTAAACAAAAATATGTATACCCAGATTAAAAGAATATTACAAAATTGGCACCAACAACTTGGGGCTAGGAAAAGGAGAGTAAAATAAATCGAGAAATATTGAATAACACTATAATTCACATTCCTAGTTGGTGATTATACAAAAGAAAAATAAAAAATGTCGAGGAGAAGAACTTCGGGCAGGAGAACCAAAAGAACTGACGCAGAAATGGACATGGAAGAAAAGGAGGCCCAGCCAGCACCTGAAGTGGCGGTGATAGCAAGTGATCCACAAGAAAACCAACCAGACAGAACAGCACAAACAGAGAGGGTAAGTCTACAGGAAATGATGAGGGTTATGTTTGATAAATTAAGCCAGAAAATGGAAGATACCAATAAGAAAATAGAAGATAATAGTAAGATGGAAGAGAAAATGGAAGATACCAATAAGAAAATAGAAGACAATAGTAAGAAGATGGAAGAGAAAATGGAAGATACCAATAAATCCAGTGAAACATTAAATAAAAACATGGAAACATTAAGAAAGGATATAGAAGATAACCACAAGAGAATAGAAACTAATAATCAACAGTTGAAGGAGGAATTAAGTAAGAAGATAGAAGAACAAATGACAGAATTCAGAAGGGAAATGAAAAATAAAATGGAGGAGAATAATAAGAACTTAAGACAACAAATTTCAGAAACTAATGAGAAGTGGAACCAGACAAATCAGGAACTACAGCAAGTTACGGAAGATGTCCACATACGAATAAACAATGTAGAAGAGGATACTATAAGTAGAATAGAATCGTTGCAGAAGGAAACCCAAGAAGGCCTAGTAAGAGTACAAGCAAGGTTAGGAGAAAGAATTGAAGACATTAATGCCAACGTGAATAATGTAAAAGGTCAAGTAATTAATAATAAAGAGAAGATAGAAGAGATTCATCAACGGGACTTAGTGAACATCAGAAAAGAGCTAGAGATGATTAGGAGTAGGCCGTTTAGTATTTCTAATGTACAACCCACCGAAAATAGAGAAGTAATCAACTTCAAGAACTACAAGAAAAACCCAATGGAGTTCCTGGAAAGAATCGAAGAAAATATCGCCAGGCACCGAGAAACGAGGTGGACATCTATTAGGAGCATGTTAGATGAGCACTTCAAGGACATAAACGATAACTGGTGGACTGCAACCAGACACGACATTCAGGATTACCAGGAATTTAAAACACTGTTCAAAGACAAATACTGGTCGGAATCGACACAGAATATAGTTAGGGATAACATTTGTAATGGCAAGTATGATCCGTATAGAGGACAAACACCAACAGCATATTTCCTAGGCAAGGTATGTTTAGCCAGGAATTTAGAGCCTAAAATACCTGAAGAATGATTGGTCACAAAATTATCTTAACATTATGAAGAAGGAATTGCGAGAGCCAGACTTTGTGGTCAAATCAAGACCATCCAAGCAATGGCAGCCTTATTGGAAAATTATGAACATGAGAACTATTACCGTTGAAACCGGCAATGGAATGATAACTATATTGGAAGTGGTAATAACAATAATAGTAACCATAATCATAATCGTAACAATAATATTGGTAATAATAATAATCGTAGTAGTAATAATAATAATAACAATAACAACCGGCAGAATCATGGTGATAATAATAATAATAGAACATACCGACCTCGAGTAAACCATATACGAACAAATAATAGAGAGACTGACAGAGATCCTAGAAGACAGTACTATCAAAGACATAGAAGCTTCGACAATCATTACGACAGAGACAACAACAATGAGAACAATTATTACCACAGAAACGGTACGAGAAGGAGCAGGAGTATCAAAGATATTAGAAGGATGAATGACTACGAAGCCTTCAATAACAATCCAGGAGAGAATTAGGAGGCACACATCAATAACCAACCTAATCAGCAGGAAAATAGAACCGATGAAGAAAGCCACTATTTAAATGAGAGGTGGCAGTGAAAACGCCTAATAGCCCATCACTGAACCAATCTTTTGGGTACCGACTGAGACAAAACAATAAGACAACAGATAAGACGATAATGATAATAAAAAACAACTATTTAAAAAACATTAGAGATGACTTACTGGAGGAAGTCTGCCAGTACCACAAATCACAGTAATGAAATTATTTACATAACAGCCGAGATAGATGGAATTCCAACGAAGATAATGATTGATACTGGTGCAAATGTGTCGCTGGTAGATAGCACAGAATTAGACAGAATTCAGAAGGAATGTAGAAAAATCTTACCCACTTTACCCATGAAAAACATCATATTGAATGGAGCTACAGGACGCCAAAATAAGTCAGTAACAAAACAAGTTTTGTTACACCTAAGAAGCAATGGTGTAATCATCCCCATGGTATTCTTGGTAGCAACTGTCTACCTTTCAATGCACTCATAGGATGTGATATATTGAGACAATATTCAGCAATCATTGACCTGAGCAGAGAGAAAGTGTCTCTGACCTCAGATGGTATAGTATGGACGGCTGAGTTAATTGGAAGCCAATGTGCCCCTCAGAACCGAGCCAGGTATCATGTTAGGGAAGAAGATTATTGTAGGGATTATATACAAGATGAGGGAATTAAATATCAGGAAGACAATAACGAATTATGGCGTTGTAAATTAGAAGAGATCAAAAAATTTCAACAAGAAAGGACAGGAGTAAAGTTGAGTGAAGATCAGGTAGAAAAACTAATATTAATCTATAATAAATATCGGCATATTTTTTTCAGAGGCACCCGGTAAGGTCAAAGGTTATCAATGTAAGTTAACATTCAGAGAACCCGTTGAATTCCATAAGAAATCTTACCCCATTGCTTATTCATTAAAGGAAGCGGTAAGGACAGAAATTAATAGAATGATGGCAGATGACATTATTGAGTACAGTCATTCTCCATATACTAGTCCCATAGTAGCAATCCCTAAGAAGAATGGTAAGGTACGACTTTGTCTTGATGCTAGGGAAATTAACAAAACGATCATTAATGACAGGACGTCTCCTGGAGAAATTGAGGAAATATTGAAAAAATTTCATGGAACTAAATTCATTAGCACGTGGGACACAGTGTGCGGATATTGGCAAGTGGAACTATACCATGATAGTCGTAAATATATGGCATTTATTTTTGATGGGAGGAACTATCAATTCAAGAGACTACCCTTTGGACTTATCAATTCCGTAGCCGTATTTGTTAAATGCATGGACCAAATCCTAGGTCAAGAAACATTACAATTCACCACCATATACATCGATGACTTACTTATTACTTCATCAAATTGGGACGACCATTGCAGTAGAGTTGAACATGTGCTACAAAAGCTATCTGACAATAATATCACTCTGAAACTTGATAAATCTAAATTTATAGCAGATGAAGTCCAATTTTTAGGCTTTAATTTATCAGAATCCGGTATCTCTCCATCACTAGACAAAGTAAATGCAATTCAGCAGTTTTCTACACCCAAGAATAGAAGACAATTGCAATCATTTCTGGGAATATGCAACTACTATCATAAGTTTCAACGGAATTATTCAGAATTAACGGCGAATTTCCATCATCAGTTATCTTTCAAAGACAAATGGACATGGGGACATGAACAGGATATAATATTGCAATTAATTAAAGACAAATTTTTAGAGTCCGTTCTGTTACACCATCCTGATTTTAGTAAACCTTTCTATTTAAACTGTGACACTAGTAGTGTAAGTCTGGGAGCGGAATTATATCAGGAAGATGAAGAAGGAAACCACATGGTTATTAGTTTTTCAGTAGGGTACTGAACAGCTGCGAACAAAACTACAATGTCACCGAAAAGGAGTTACTGAGTGTGGTATTTGCGTCCAATAAGTTCAGAACTTACATCTTAGGATACCCAATAACGGTCAGGTCTGACCATAAATCCATATAATTTCTAACAAAAGTGTAAATTGAGCCATGGTAGGTTAATCAGATGGGTACTAGCATTACAGGAGTACAATATAAATTGGGAATATATACCGGGAAAGAAAAATATTGCAGCAGACGGACTATCTCTAATTAACTTAGAAAATCAGACTTTTGAAGGAGAAAAAGAAGAAGTAGCAAGGATATACCATATAATAAAGAATAGATCTGATTTGGAGAACATTATTAGAGAAATTAAACAACAAAAGACGGATGCAAAATTAATTAAAATCAGACAAAGATTAACTGAGCAAGATGGCAATATAGTCCAATTTTACTGTATATATGACAACATATTATTTGTAAAAACTAAATTCAACCAGAATAATTGGAAATTAATAATACCCAGAATCATTAAAAAAGAGTTAATCTTGGACTACCACATTCGATGTGGTCACATGGGAGCACTAAAATTAATCAAGGCGTTGGAAGAGCATGTGTACATTAAAGATATCAATAGAAGAGGTCGAAGCTATATACAAACTTGTCATGTTTGCCAATTAGTAAAATGTAACAATGAGAAAAAAGAAGGAGTAATGATACCCATAACATCAAATCATAAATTAGAAAAGGTATTTCTGGATATATGCGGACCATTTCCTCGCAGTGGAGGACGACACAAATATAAATTTATCATAATAATGTTTGATAATTTTACAAAATTTACAAAATTATATCCCATTACCTGCACCACCACCAATAAGATAATTGATGTAATCATTAATGAGTAGGCCTACATACCAGAGCTAGGAACACCGAAATCCATTATCACTGTCCATGGTATGCAATTCAAAGGGAGAAAGTGGAAGGATAAACTATTCTAACATGGAATAAAAACATATAAAATCTCAGTTTACCATCCAAGTAGCAATCCAGTTGAAAGAGTACTAAGGGAGGTTGGAAGAATACTTAGAACGTACTGCTTTGAGCAACAAAGAAAGTGGAATGAGTACTGTCAGCAGCAGAAAGTTTTCTAAATCTGGCATATCACCAGTCAATAGAAACTACCCCATACACAGTCATGTATGAAAAACAACCACGCCGAGAAATTAAAGAAATGAGCAAATTTCCTGGCAACCTTGAATTCAAATTTGATAACAAGGTTTTACAACAAAATAATCGAAAAGACAGAAAAGAAAAGGAATAAATACCAAAGGGAACAACACACCGTCATAAAATATCAAATAGGAGAGAAGGTATTACTTAGAAGTAGAGAATTACCCAGTACCATGGAAGGAATTACGAAGAAACTGTTACTACTTTATACTGGACCATACATCATTAGCAAAGATAGATCCAATAATACTTATGAGATAATAGATCATATTAATAAGAAGACTAAAGGAACATATAACCAGGCTTCGTTGAAGAAATATTATGATGAAGAAAAGTCAGTATAAATGATCATTTCCTCAACCATATAAATTTGATTTCAGAAATAATCATTTTTGATGGGGAGGCAATACGTAGCATCACGAGATGGTACAAACTAGGAAACTCAATTTAATTATCAAAAATATAGGGAAACTACTCGACTAGATAAATACTATGTAACTGAATGAGGAGTGCAATAGAGAATGAGTGATCAAATGAGAACAACCAAAAATAATTATATAAAGGAAGCATGGGCGTATCCAGCTCAAAACGGAAGGAGGGCAGTTTTCGAAAATCAACCTCTTTGATGGCGGGGGGAGGGTCCATAGTGCCATACTATATAATAAATAATACATAATAAACAATAACATAAGGAAGAATAACATTTACTAAAAAAATTTTTGTAAACAATAGTTTTTAAGGATTAGTTACAAATTTTCTAACTACAGCTCCTTGTTCCTTTTTTGCGAAAACTCGTTGACGATGAATGCTTAGCATGGCTAAGCATTTAACTTATTTTTACCAATACTTATTCTTAACCATGTTTTAATAAACAATAATAAAAGGAAGAACACCATTTATTAAAAGAAATTAATTCTTGAACAATAGCTTGCGAGGATTAGTTGCAAATTTATTGCGAATTACTGCTTCCATTAATCGCTCCTTGTTTACTAAAACCCATTCACGGTGAATGCTTAGCATGGCTAATCCATTTAATCTATTTTCACCAATAGTACTTCTTAGCCATGTTTTAATTCGGCGAAGAGAACTGAATGAACGCTCTATAGTGCTTGTTGTGCAGGGCTGTGAGAGCAATATCAGTAGCGCCTTTCTAATGGCCGGGAAAAACAATTCGCTCTTTTTTAAAACTTCAGTGATGTCTGGTGCTTCTTGTACCTCATTCCACATTTTAAACCACAATTCCCTTTCCCCGTTGATGCCTTCCAAATTGTAAAATGTTGCACAAGATGAAGTACTTTCTTTCCATTCCTCCATTGAAGCATCTCTCATGTTACTCGGATGGAAATGTGTCAATGAAAATGCAGGCGATATGTCTGAAGAAAATCTAACTTCTAAAGATGATATGATGGAATCCAAGTAAGGAATTATTAGAGACCTTCTCCAAAATTCGGATAGATTTTCGGCAGGAGGATTACTTCTATGCTTTTGTCGGCCAGAAACGCGAGTGGCGGTTATATCAATATTCAAATGCTTTGCAATGTCATATGGTTCTTTCAAAACGTCACCTGTGATGCTCTCTGCATCTTTCCGATGATCTCTTAGCATGTCGAGAATAGTTTGAATGTGCTGGTTGGCTTTGACTATGTCAAGTGTCTTCAATTGAAGTGTATTTGCTATGGGTTGCAGTATAGCGGAATACTTCGCAATTAATGCTACTGAGACAATAAATGAAGATCTGCACACCGATGCATGCATTTGATATGCTTTATTTCTGGTTGCTACATTTCCCTCTTCAGCTAATGTCTCTAATGCTTCAACAATATTGACGAAGTTATCCTTAAAAACATGAATGCTCTTGTACTTTTCTGACCATCTAGTCTCACACAATTTAGGAATGTTTGCAATAAGCTTGCGTCGTAAAACGGACTCACGAAAAAATGTGATTATCTCCTTGATAGTTCCAACGCAGTTTCGAATTTCTGGGATAAGGTTTAAGTCGTTCACGACCAGGTTTAGCTTGTGCGAGGAGCAATGGAAGTATAAGGCTTTTTTGTACTTTTGCCTCAAGATTGCCTGCACACCCCCTTCTTTGCCAGACATGGTGGAACATCCGTCGAAACCTAATCCCACACACTTATCAAGGTCTAGATTTAAGTTTGTAACTAAATCATCAATAGCTTTGGCAATACTTCTGGCATCAAGTCCTTCAAGCTCTACAAAGCCTAAAAATTCCTCTTTGATTTCGTTGGCCTTTTCATCAAAGAAACGTAATCCAATAGACAGCTGTTCTTTTCCAGAAATATCTGTGGTTTCGTCAGCTAGAATGCTGTAAGCACAAGCTTCTTTAACCCTTGTGATGATTTGTTCCCTGATTATAGCACCACAGAGATCAATTATTTCATTTTGGATGATAGGTGATCGGTATGACGCGGTTTTTGGTCCATGCTCAAAATGGTGTTTTAATTGTGAATCACCTGCTTCGATGCGTAAGCGGCATAAGTCTACAAGTACGCCTTCATCCAGATTTTTGCCTCTGAGAGGTAAATCATGTGTGCCGGAAAAAATGACACAGGAAACAATTGAGGATAGTACTTGTTTGTTTTCTTCCACTAATTTTTGTGAATACTGGTGAATTAGGATGTCCACTGGAATGGTCTCCATGAATGATTTTGCAGATTCCATTGCAGCCTGGTGTCCTTTGCTCTGTACATGTGCTTTGCAATGATCGTGCACGTCCTTATACTTAGTGAAGGGTCTGATTATGAAAGAACCCCAACCGCCTCTCACCATGCTGGCTGACAGCGGAAACAACACACAATATTTACAGAAAGCACCTTTAAGTCGCTTTGAGTAAGTTAACCATGGTGAATATGTTTCCAGCCATTGGTGATTGAATTTCCTCTTGAGATGTTTGGCATCTGCCGCAAAATCGTAATTCTTCGAAGGTACCCATCCATTTTCCAGAAGATGTTTTTTCTTATCAACCGGCATAGTGGTAGCCAAGCCGATGCATTTTCCAATATCATCTTCATGACAACCATCAGAAAGCCCCGCAGTTGCAGGGTCGGAAGCAGAGGGTGGTTTTACTTCCTTGTCCTCATCGCTGCTGCTACTGGTACTTTTCTTTCGTTTTAAATTCACTGAAAAAAAATATTATTTTTTACCAAACGTTTGTATGGTCGCGGCATAAGACCAAGGTATAGTGAGTATACCATTCCATCCCTTCCTATACAGTATTTAAAGTGCGGTTAAAGTTCACGTGTGGAATCAGGCGTAACTAGAGTTGATAGATAAGGGAAAGGTAGTTAAGTCTACCAAGGTACTTTGGGAGTGGGAGGGTAGCTATACCTTTGGCAATTTTTCCCATAATATTATTAGCACTGTCTTGTAAATTTTCATATAGAATAATTTAACAATTACTGTACCTTTGGCAACTTTCGCTATCACATTATCAATTTTTAAAAATTACTACACCATTGGCAATTTTTCCCATCATATTATCAATTTTTTAATAATTCTATATGAAAATATACAAGACAGTATAGTATAATTTAACTTTCAGTTGACCTTTTGATCCCCGCCCACTGTTAACATTGTTTTCGATTTCACATTTAGGGCATTAATGGCGGGCGAGGATCGAAAGATCAACTGAAGCTCTGAAGAAATGGTTCGGTCATAAACCGAGCACCGAGCACTCGTTGGCTTGTCTTCATGCTCCCGGTATATCATGATGGTGACAAGACCATGAAACTTAAATTATACTATACAGCCATTCCACGCCAAAGTGAGCCTAAAAGCTAAATTCGAAAAAAAACAACCTAATTATAACTGCATGATATTTTCAATTTTTAGTTAGCTTTATTCATATTATGACTTTTATGTATAAAATGATTATAACATGTAGCTAATATGCGATAAGTATAATTACCTAAGATCTAAGATTTAATCATTCACACAAGTTTTTCCCGTGAGGACTGGATGTCGCACCTGCAATGGTGTTACAAATTATTTTTTCGATAATATAAATAGAATCAAGAAATTATTTTTGTGTCTCACTATCTAGAAATATATTACTTGGTAACAAAATAAAGTATATATTTTTATCTTCTTATATATCACAGAAATGTATATATTTGTTGTTGACTGTAACACCTCATGTCTAAAAATGTCGCACCCGCAATGCAAATTAAAAAATATATAATTCATGGAAAAATAAATATTTTTTTTACAAAGATATTGTTTTTGTAACTTAGGACAATATTCTTTTTTTATAATATAAAGCTCAATAATATAGTACCTAACAATGATTTTATTCGGCATTGTATCATTGTATTATTGGAACATTGAAAGTCCATGAAAAGTATCACACCCGTAAGCATGGAATGGCTGTATGCTGCCTTGTAAATTTTTATATAGAACTAGCGGAATACCCGTGCTTCGCTACGGAGTTTCACATTGTACGTAATGAAAATGTTAGTTTAATTAATAAAGTTCAATTAAAGTAGGTTTCTTAAAAATAAATAGCTGTTGCCCACGACTTCGTTCGCGTGGTCTTCAATTTAATGCGATAATATATTTAGAACAGAATCTATTCTATTGGGTTGCCATAGTAACCATATCTAATAGTTTTTTAAGACCCCAAAGGACCCCCCAGAGGATCGTATCGAAAAAAACACCTGTCCTATGTTGGTTCTCCCGTTGCGTAAAATATTTGTGCCAAGTTTGGTTGAAATCGGTCCAGTGGTTTAGGAAGAGATGTGGAAGACCCCAAAGGACCCCCAAAAGGATCGTATCGAAAAAACACTTGTCCTATGTTAGTTCTCCCTTTGCGTAAAATATTTGTGCCAAGTTTGGTTGAAATCGGTCCAGTGGTTTAGGAGGAGATGTGGAAGACCCCAAAGGACCCCCAAAAGGACCCCCGAAGGATCATATCGAAAAAACATATCCTATGTTGGTTCTCCCGTTGCGTAAAATATTTGTGCCAAGTTTGGTTGAAATCGGTCCAGTGGTTTAGGAGGAGATGTGGAAGACCCCAAAGGACCCCATCGAAAAAAATTCAGAAACCTTCGCGGGCGTGCGCACAACTCACCGAAGTTTCATCGCAATCGGATGAATGGTATAGGAACGCATACGGGACAAACAAAGAAACATTCATTTTTATATATAAGAGAAGATAATTTAAAAATTGATAATATGATAGGAAAAATTGCCAAAGGTATAGTAATTTTTAAAGCGGCCTTTATAAAAATTTAGTAAGATTACCAAGAGGTATTAATAGGTTAACTAGGTGAAATATGGTAGTTACACATAGTAACTGACCGAAAGCACGTTTGAGAATAATTTATACTAAGCTTCTTTTAACTATTGTATTTGCATAAGCTAAAAGTAAGCTAAAGTATAATTGTATAATTTTTAAAACATTTTTTTTAGAAAACTAATTTTAATTATATAAATAAATGAAACTTCCAAAGTCATGCTTAATCATTTAAAATAAACGTTGATGATTGCTAGAACATACTTAAAGTTGTTCCTTTGTGCAAAATTGGACAAAGTAAAGCACGCAATTTGCCTTTCTTCTTCAACAATAGCTTAACTTCTTCAACGTTTTAACCTCTACGTGATTGTTCGTTTCAGTTCTTGTTTTTTAAAAAAACCAATAATGTAAGCTCACATTTGTGTTTTATCTGATATAAAATTTTATAACTAAGCAAATGAACGATGAACTATTAAATAGAAAAATAGTTTAAGTGGTTGCTTTAATTAATACTGCAATGCTTCTTCATCATTCGCATATTAGGAATAATCATGAGTCAATATTTGACTCTGACTGTTGTATAGCTAGAGACATCTCGTGTATAATAAAAAGCTGATAATTGTGGGTTTTGGAACGGAATAATTGGTATGGCTAAACGTGCACTTACGGATTTTATTCTAGTAATTATTTGAGAGCAAGGATAGGTTACCCCGTTATAAGCCCCAAAACCTCCCCTGGTTAGGCTCATGAGTGAAACTGACTATAGGAAGTTGGTTATTTTATTAATTGAAAAATATAACTCATGCTTTAATGTACTCATAATGATAAATCATACATTTGCGAGAAATGGGACTTTCCAGGACATTTTACATAATAAACGGTATTATCCAGGAAATTTAGGAGTTTCCGAGACGGTTGTGGATTCTCTTTTACGCAAAACGTGACTATTCCGGGGCCATGTCCCGATTTGTTTACGATGAAATTCGGTTAAAAAAACAAATTTTTCGCAAAACCACCGTTTAGGTTAGGTTAGGATAGTTTTAAACTACACATACCAGTGAAAAAAAAACTCGAAAAAGGGTGAAAAAGTACTTTGAGCGAAAATTACAGGGTTGAAAAATCAATGTCCAGGATAATACCGTTTCCGTTTTATACGTTTAAATATATATGTGGTTAAACTTTGAACCTATGTGAACTTTGTATTGTAAAATGCTGTATGCGGTGCGTGTAGTGACGTCACGTTTGTAGTGTGGTCTTGAGACAGGCTGACAGCAGTCAAAATTAAATCAGTTCCTTGCAAGACTCCGTACAGGCAACACGCCTTGTTCGCCAGCCGCGGCTACATAAAGTTTTTCAATATTTCATACTAATAGCATGATCACCATGCTACAATTTAATTAGACAATCTCGGCTTATACATATTGTCATGTACGCCAATATTTTATTTCTATCTTAATTCTCCGGCACTTATGCCGCGCTAAAAACTGCACGCGCCAGCAATTATGTCTCGTTAACTTCAATAAACTATTATTTCTAGAAACATATACAGTCCACTTCATTATTTCATTTCACACCAGCACCATAATAAGCGTTCTAAGATCAACTCAAGATCCTTCGAGAGCTTCTAAGACGCAACATTTCTGGTCCTCCGGGCCGGATTTCACATTTTGGTCCACCGCGACCGCATCTTGGTCCACAGCGACCGCATTTTTGGTCCTCACGGGACGGATTTCACATTTTTTTTTCCTACGGGACGCATTTTGGACACATTTCATTTAATGGGCCCAAACGACGTTTGGTTCAAGCCCCAACATTTTCAACTTCAGATTGCTGGCCGTTGCGTGCCTCCATTGTTCTAAAAATTACTTCACAATCAACACTGCAAGATTCTGCATAGCAGCAACTCTGAGACAACAAGACACGGTAGGACAGCATCATTTATTCTACAACAACGAAATTCCACAACTTTAAAATTACGGAGAGCTACAACTTCAAGCGTCACCTGACCGGTAGAGCCAAGAGGTGCGCCAACTTATAAGGATTGCCGAACAGGATCGAACAACGGGATCGAAGCCAGCTTTAGCACGCCGGGATTCAACAGCCACGTGACTATAAACTTTCATTTTTCATAATTTTTCCTGTATAATTGATGGGTACAGCAAACTAAGTAATATTTTTGAGCAGATTCAATAACATTTAATATAACATAATTAATGATTTTCACATAGACAAATATTATTGTCAAGTGGGCATAAACTTGTATTTTATCTAGATTTTCATATGTACATATGTACATAAATTTTCATTTACACAGCTGTACAATAACGAATTAAGAAATTTAAGTGACGTGATAGGGCTATAAGTGTATTGTCATTTTGAATATTTCATGTTTTCAGTAACTTTCATAACTATTTTTTAAGCAAATGATATACCTATTATAGTAAGTCATATATTAAGTTGTACACAGATCACTGGCTCCCGCATCATATCAGATTTTTACAAATTATTTAAAATTACAACAATTGTTCACCTGCTCTACGTTTAACCATCGTTTCCAAATTACATTTTACATTTCGGTCATGGCTGATGTGAAGGCATTAATTAAGAAACGGGGCACAATTAAGGCGTCTATATCCCATGTGAATACTTTCGCGGACAATTTTGATCCAGATATAAGCGATCACCATGCACTAAAAATTAAACTCCGCCATTTGATGGAATTGCCAGCGAAGTATGACGAAATTCAGACTCAGACTGAGGCTGATGATTCCGATTTCGCATCAGTCAATGACAGAGTTCAAACAGAGGATGATCTCTGTAATATAGAGTGCAAATTACATCATTTATTAGAGCAAGTAGAGGAGGTGAACAGGAAGTCATTGATCCAGGCTAAAGTCACCCCAATTAAAACCCCCCCTATACAGTTAGAGCCGATTAAACTGCCCTAATTTTTAGGCAGCATTCTTGATTGGCAACATTATTATAATTTGTTTGTGGAATTGGTACACGTCAGAACTGACCTGACGGACATTCAGAAGTTGCACTATTTGCACTCGTCATTAAGGGACGAGGCGTTAAGGGTAATAAAATCTCTTCCAATCACCCATGAAAATTATGCAGTAGCCATTGATCTATTAAGAGCCAGGTACGACAGCAAATTAATTGTCTCAGCCTATCACAGAGGGAATGTCCTGGGAGTGAAGTCAGTTCAACAAGAGTCCATGGTTAGCATTTCCAAATTCCTTGACGAGATCACCGCGGATATAAATGCCTTCAATTCATTGAATTTAACAGTAAATACATTTGAAATCATTTTCGTTCAATACTTAACGCAAAAACTCGATAACCACACCTGTCGGCTCTGGAAAGAAAGTTTGTTCGACGACCGATTTCCTAATTTCAGTAATTTTATTAAATTTTTAAATAATAGAAGGCAGTTATTGCAAAACGTCAACGACTCGACCAGCTCAATAAGCAAGATACACGTTAGCGATAAGATTCCCTATCGCAAGGCTATTAAACCGTTTAATATTATTAGGTCGACATTCCATTCTCATATCGGAAATAACATATGTCAGCTGTGTCGTGGTAAACACCGCCTTGCTGAGTGTCCACAATTTGTAGCTATCTCTCCCCTGGAACGAAAAAATATTTTAATTAAAAATAAACTCTGCTTAAATTGTCCAGGTCATGATCTCGCACACTGTCCTTCCAAATGTGCCTGCAGAACGTGTGCTAAACGCCACCACACAATGATCTACATATCAGGCAACAACGCATCGTGCAGAAACAATCAGGTTTCATTAAAGCTGCAAACAAACAAGTTTATCTTATTATCCACCGCTGTCTGCATGACAACTGATCATGCCGGTAGGAAGCACCCAGTAAGGATTTTATTGGACTCAGGATCGCAAGCTAACTTCTGCACCATGAATTTCGCACGTCGCATGGGTCTAAAACTAATTAAATCTAAATTGCCCATCACCGGTATAAATAATTCATCATCTCAGGCTGACTTCAGTACTAGGGTAAGATTGCATTCACGTTATAAGAATTTTAATTTAAACATACATTGCGCTGTGCTTCCCAGTATCACTAATAATCTCCCTGCGGAATCATTTGATATCTCATCCCTAAATTTACCAAAAGGCATATTCCTAGCTGACCCGCAGCTGAACCTTTCTTCACAAATCGACATATTGCTCGGTGCTCAGAATTACTTACAATTAATTGAACCTGTCAAATTCATCCGTAGCCCACATTTTCCCATAATACAGGAAACAAAATTGGGATTCATTCTCGCAGGTAACTTGCCATTTAATGTCGACATGACAAAACCTGTCTCTTGATTCATAGCATGTGAAGATAACAATGCCATTTCCTCGCAACTAAAGGACTTTTGGAAGTTAGAGGACGTTGCTATTCGTGCTCCCTCCGTTGAGGACTCGGAATGCGAAAGTCATTTTGTATCCAATACTTTCCGTAATAATGATGGCGGATTTGTGGTATCCCTACCACGCAGGTTACACAGTTGTCATTTAGGCGATTCTCTCTCCGGCGCTATCCGCAGGTTTCAATCACTGGAACTCAAGTCCAAGCAGAACCCTGACCATGAGTCATCATCATGGCCTATCTGTGCCTTCGATGCTCATTCACCCTGCGCTCATCCCGATCTTGAGCAGGAACAATGGAAGCAGGTCCAAACCTCATTGATTGCCGCCTCATCCACATCTAATTATTTTGAAAACTACTCATCGCTCTGAAAACTCCTTCGCGTATTTTCGTATTGCCGTCGATTCATTCGGAACTCTAGGCTTCCCACAGCGGATAGGAATACTTCCTTTTTAACCTCCCATGAGTTATATGGTACACTTTTGGTCTTTATTCGCCAGTCCCAGAAGTCGCACTTTGGCATCGAAATCAGGGAGCTTGAGGCGCAACGCTGCATCCCTAATAATAGTAAAATTCTTTCACTTAACCCCTTTCTGGACAAGACAGGAATATTACGCGTAGGAGGACGCCTTCAGCACTCCCAGCTTAACTACAAGAGCAAACACCAAATCATACTACACCCACACTCTCATCTCAGCAAATTAATTATACAAAGCGAGCACATTCGTTTATTACACGCTGGTGTACAATTGACTCAGTTCTCTCTACGACAGAAATATTGGATAATTAATGACAAATCTTATATACGTTCAGTAATACATAAATGTATCACCTGTTTTCGATTCCGTGCTAGGGACGCAAACCAATTATTAGGACAATTACCCCCTTCCCGGGTTACGCCTGCCAAGCCATTTTCCCAATCTGCAGTCGACTATGCCGGTCCCGTATTTATACGTCATGGCGGGCAGCGTTCAAAATCAACGTCAAAGGCTTATATTGCTTTATTTATATGCATGACCACTAAGGCCATTCACCTGGAACTACTCTCAGATCTGACTTCAGACGCCTTTATAGCAGCCTTAAAACGGTTTATAGCGAGTAGAGGTATCCCTGATCAGATATTTTCCGACAATGGAACAAATTTTCGTAGTGCAAGTAGCACACTTCACGAATTACGCAAACTTTTGCAGTCTAAGGTTTTTGAGCAGTCCGTCCAGGATTTTACCAGTGCCAAAGGCGTTAATTGGTCCTTTATTCCTCCCTCAGCACCGCATTTCGGCGGCCTGTGGGAAAGCAGAGTCAAGAGCGTCAAGTTTCATTTGCGGCGCGTGGTAGGCGGAACCATTCTTACTTTCGAGGAGTATTACACTATCTTAACTCAAATAGAGGCCTGCCTTAACTCACGCCCTTTGTTCACCATCTCCAATGACTCTAGGGACCCCGAACCTTTAACTCCAGCTCATTTCCTGGTTGGTTCTCCGCTCACTGCACTCCCGGAACCTGACTATTCCCAAGTCAATATTAGTCGTTTGGACAGATGGCAGCTGCTCCAAAGATTCACCCAATCCATTTGGAATAGGTGGTCAAAAGATTACTTGCACCAGTTGCAACAGCACAACAAATGGCGCATCACGTCTAAAAATTTGTCTCCCGGACAACTCGTCCTTATTCTAGATGACAGTTCCCCCCCACTGCAGTGGAAACGCGGGGTAGTCACGAACGTCTATTCGGGTAAGGATTCAATAGTGCGCGTCGCGGATGTTCGCACCGCTAATGGTATCCTACTTCGACCCATTCATAAATTATGCCCACTTCCGGTGGCATTAGACTAGCCGCATGAGCATCATGCGACACGTATCAGTAATGTGAACTTTATCGCATTATCGTGCTTCACGCCCGGGACATTCCCGGAGCGATAACATGATTTACATTGTTATGATTACTACATTATTATTATGTTTATTGCATTATTGTGTATCACTATCATTTTTGAGTATATTTGGGTATTTTTTGATTTTTTGGGGATTATTATTATAATATCATGCATATCAATTATTATGTTTTCATTATTATATTATTCTATGGTTATGTATTTTTGACTTTGGGGATTATAATTCTAATATTATTGTATCAATTATTATGTTTTTCACTATTGTATTTACTCTATGGTTATGTATTTTTGGAATTTTTGGGGATTGTTATTCCAATATCATGCATGTAAATTATTATGTCCTTGTCATTGTATTATTACCTGTTACAGATTATTGAATCTTTTGTGATCATTATCTTATTATTATGCACTGCCAACTATTATATTTGCCTGATTATTGTATTATCATGTATCATGCCAAGTTATATTATGTGTTATGGAATTTTATTATCATTGTTCTATTACTATGTAACGTAAATCATTATGTATTATGTATCCTTACATGAATTTGGTATGTTAATCATATTGTTACTATTAATGTTGTGGGTGTCATTGATCTACTGTTATACATGTTAATTGTTATGTCATTGTTGTTGTATTAGCAGTTGTTATTTATTATTGAATTTGTTATTATGTAATGTCAATTACCATGTACTATTCATAATTACTTAAGTTGCAAAATCGCCCCGATTTTGTGCGGGCAGTATGGTTAAACTTTGAACCTATGTGAACTTTGTATTGTATTGCCATCTGCTGCCGGTCTTGAGACAGGCTGACAGCAGTCAAAATTAAATCAGTTCCTTGCAAGACTCCGTACAGGCAACACGCCTTGTTCGCCAGCCGCGGCTACATAAAGTTTTTCAATATTTCATACTAATAGCATGATCACCATGCTACAATTTAATTAGACGATCTCGGCTTATAGGCTACATATTGTCATGTACGCCAATATTTTATTTCTATCTTAATTCTCCCGCACTTATGCCGTGCTAAAAACTGCACGCGCCAGCAATTATGTCTCATTAACTTCAATAAACTATTATTTCTAGAAACACATACAGTCCACTTCATTATTTCATTTCACACCAGCACCATAATAAGCGTTCTAAGATCAACTCAAGATTCTTCGAGAGCTTCTAAGACGCAACAATATGTAAATTGTAATATTGGTTATTTTGCCGACATCCACAATTTTTTTGCCTAAATAACACATACAAGTGTAGATAACCAAATAAAAGTCCTTACTTACCACAAAATTTTCTAATATCCATTTATCTTTCAGTGTATGGCTTCTTCCTGTAGTAAAAATTGTGGTAATTGACTGCTTAATGTCGTAAAAATTGTGTTACTTGCGAAAGTAACTTCGCCGCACTCACTCTAACGATAAGTACTGTAAGAGTTGTGTTCTAATAAGAAAAAGAGGTTGTAGTTCTTATCACTTCTCACTTCTCAGAGATGGCGTCATTGCGTGTAACAGTAAGAATTGCGAGTTACATAAGCTAATCTTATGAGAAATCGTAAGGTTATAGTTCTTATAACTTCTCATAGATGACGCGAGTGTCTCTATTTCGTAATTAGTTTCTTTCAAAGTTTTGAAATACAGTATCAACAACCAGTCTGTTAATAAATTATTTACAAATTTGTTTTTTAAATTTTTTTCCAGTTTGTTGGAAGGGGGCAGCTGTCCCCTTGCCCCCCTGGATACGCCCATGAAAGGAAGAATTATAATAACTAAACCAATAAACCATGAATAATAAATAAATAATAAGTGTTACAGATGCATGAATAAATTAAAAACAGGAATTAGCCTTGTAAACAAACATAATAAATAACTTGACAAAACAGACATAAAAAAAAAGACTAGACTGGAAGGTGTCTTTGACACAAAAAATTACCCAACAGATTAAGGAAGTGATTTTATATATCTTGTTATAATATTGTAAATAGTAATGTTTTAGTATGTAAGTGAGAAATGTATTTAGGGTTAAGAAAAATCATTTGTATAACCAGCCTAAAAGTCAAGCTAGGTCTTAAACCTAAGACTGTATTTGTAATTAGCTCATAGATAGTGTCATGGTAAAGACAAGATAATTATTTTTATAATTGTGTTTATTCGAATAGAAAAGTGAAAAATAATGATAATGAAACAGTGCAAATGACACAGTGTAAACAATGATAAAACTATAAAGTATTGTGAACCAAGTATGACCATAAGGTGAGAATGGCATGTATTTTATATGAAGTGAACAAATAACAATAAAATCAACTTCATTAGTGCAAGTGACAATATAAAATTAAGTGAAATAAAAGCATAAATGGGATTATGTAAAATAATCAGGAAAAGTAAGGTTATATTAAAAACGTATGTTTACTGGAGGCAGATAAAACAGTTCTGAGACCGAAAAATACACCAACAAACCAAGGCCTCTTATACATGAATCTAAAATTGATTGTTACAAGGAAGAAAGCTTTGTCTAATGTTGGCGTCCCATGAAGGAGGAACAAATGGAAATAGTTGCCAATCCAAACAAGATTAAATAAGAAGAGTGTAGTAAAAAAGCCAAGTAAAGTTATATAAATTATCAGTAAACTATCGTACAAGTTGAGTTCAACCCACCTGAAGAAGAAAAATTGAAATTACTATCCTAACTGGTGTAATACATCTTGAATTCGGTGAGATCATTCCAAGCTTCTAACCATATTGACAAACTATTCACGTTTTACACAACACTTCAATATAAACTAAAAAACGAACACATTTCTAAACATAATATATGATATCAAAAGTGAGTGACACAAACTTATTTTGAACCAACAAAAGTGTAGAACTCATATAAATTTTATTAAACAGTCCATATTGTGCATACCACAAAAAGCAAGAATGGCGTCTGTCATTTTCTTAACGGTGAAGAAGCAGCGCGCAATGTTGAGAAATAATGAACTATGAGATATAGCATAGACAATTAACTTTTTATTTTATTTTCTTTTGTCAATTGTATTCATAATGTTTGATAATTATTTTCATTGTTTTATTAATGTTATATTTGTAATGGGTAATATTAAGTTGTAAAATTATCTGATTGATTTCTTTTGTATAATCACAAGAACTCACATACAACCATCATACACAAACAACGATTATTTACTAAATGTTCAAATTTTTTATTCATGTATGTTATTAGTATAATACTTGTTAGGTGAATTTATAATATTACAGAAGACAATTTTTTATGTTGTTAAAACCCTGTGATATAAAAATTGTTTTCATGCAATTGGGATCCCAAGGACGTAGGGCATCGAAGGCGTTAAAAGGTTAGTATAACCATAGCAGTTACGTACACCCATTATATTTAAGAAATATAAATTAAATAAATATTGCAAAATTAGCTTACAACGGGAGGCCTTAAACAAAAATATATATATACCCAGATTAAAAGAATATTACAAAATTGGCACCAACAACTTGGGGCTAGGAAAAGGAGAGTAAAATAAATCGAGAAATATTGAATAACACTATAATTCACATTCCTAGTTGGCGATTATACAAAAGAAAAAGAAAAAATGTCGAGGAGAAGAACTTCGGGCAGGAGAACCAAAAGAACTGACGCAGAAATGGACATGGAAGAAAAGGAGGCCCAGCCAGCACCTGAAGTGGCGGTGATAGCAAGTGATCCACAAGAAAACCAACGAGACAGACCAGCACAAACAGAGAGGGTAAGTCTACAGGAAATGATGAGGGTTATGTTTGATAAATTAAGCCAGAAAATGGAAGATACCAATAAGAAAATAGAAGATAATAGTAAGATGAAAGAAACGAAAAAATGGATTGATATATAAAAAACTCGTTTATTTTAAAAGAACAACTTTTGGACTTTACCATCTCTTCTTTAGATATCCTGGTCAGCTTCGATGTAGTCTCACTTTTCACTAACATACTGATCTTAGAAGCACTCCAGATAATACAAACTACATACAAACTGCCTCAGCACATCATGGAGCTAAGAAAGCACTGTTCGACTTCCACCTACTTTACATACAACAACCACTTCTACAGGCAAATAGAAGGAGCACCAATGGGTTCACCGTTATCGCCGCTAATCGCAAACCTTTCATGTGGATTAGATACGTCGACAACTGGTTCATAATCTGGCCACACAGAAAGGACATATTAACAGAGTTCTTGACGCACATAAATAGCATGCACTCAAAAACAGAGTTCACTATGGAAATGGAGACGGACAACAGCATTCCATTCCTTGACCTTTTCATAAAGAAGAAAGACGGTCACCTCAGCTTTTCCACATACAGAAAACACACACACACAATCAGATACTTACATATACAGTCCCATCACCATCCAGCGCACTTACAATCTGAATGAAGACACACACACAGAGCCAGACGAGGAACACAGGAAATGAGAGTTGAACACTTTGAAGGAGACGCTGTTTTTGAATGGATACACCCCATCTGACTTAAACAACGCCACCAATATAAAATTAAAAAAAGTAAATAAAAAAAAATAAAAAAATTAAAAAAACCAATAGGATACGCTCAATAAAATCATGTTGTTGGTTGAAAGGAGAAAGATTTTAGTGACATAAGTTGATAACTAATTAAATATATTATTAAAAACGAATTTCTTATGTTCTATGTTTTGTTTTTTGTAGTTCTCGTCTTTTATAAGCCACACGGTGGTTGCGTCAATTCTATTCCAAACGAATTTCTTATGTTGTTCTTTCCTTTTGTATACTTCTGCCACACGTCGCTGGCGTCACTTCTTTTTTTAAAACTTTTACTGTTTGTTGCTCGCGTTCATTAAATATATTCTTCAACTATTTTTTTATTTATTTACTTGAATAATTGTTTAATTCGATTTTGATGTTTTTTGTTTATTTATTTGTGAGTAAATAACTAGTTGTAGATCCGTTGATGAATGTAAACAGTTGCGTAGATCTCTTGACGTTGGTTCATTCTCCTGTGGAATAGTGTCGTCTGTGTGTGTCAGTGTATTGTCTTGACAAGGTATTTTACATAAATCAAACCTTCACGTACCTGTGATGTAGTACTACACGTTCAGTTGGTCACAGGTGGTGGATAAACTGTCAAGCTTTTGATCGAACAGTATATTAATGCTGTGAAAGCTTTTTGTAAACACTTTAATTTTTACTTGGGCACCATATGGGTTTTCGAGAGAAATGTTCCATAAAAAGAATTCTTCTGAATAAATTAATAGGTAATTCTGATATTTTTTAAATCAATAATTGACCAATTGGTTAGATCAAGATCAAGCATTAAATTTCTGTTCATTTGTTTACTACAAAATGCACCTCAGTAGGCCTAATTAGTAATACTGATTAATTACTAGTTGAAATAATTGTTGACAAGTGTTGTTACTTTACAATTCTGTTATTTATTATTAATTATGGAATAAATTCAATTAACTACATTCATTTGAAAATAACAAACGGATCACAGATCGTCCGGTTTCTTTACTTTTATCTAGCTCAGTTTGGTTAACATGAAAACTCTAGTTATGATCGATAGATTATTTATAATGGTTATTTATCTCAAGGGTGACTTCTTTTAAGTTACAGAATGGAACGCCACTGCCTTATTTTACAATGCTATTATGATATATCATACTGTTGGGTTAGACACCTTTAGTTGTTGAAAGTTAATAAACGAAAAGATCGTTTGTTCTGAATAAATTTTAGGTTAGTTATAAAAACGTTAACATATAAAATTTTACATCGGAATCTGTTAATTCCTCTAAATAAATTTAATACAGTGTTAGTTACTTATAGTATTATTGTTTTTTGCGTCAGTACATTTGTGTATTATTCTATATTGTTATTGGCTAAAATGTAAACAAAGTAAGTATGAGCACTGTACTCCCTGGTGATTAATCGCAATGATTAATTTATTAACACTTTTAACGATCTTATTCAATGATCGTGTTTACACTTCACTGATTTTTCGTACTTGAACGGGTTAATTTTCTTCTTGAATAAGCTACTGCTTGGTTATGTTGGATACCTAACCTCGTTCGTTCACGCGCACTTCTTGTTAAAGTTTCACCACTATAGACGATGCACTGATTGAATTATACTTCTTCTTTATTGTTGATTTATTAAATTTTGATGATTAGTTGGCCTGGATTTGTTGTTGCTGGTTGAGTGAATTTAGACAAAATGCTTCTCTGTTGGCCGTCAGAGCTGTTGGGTTGTGCGTCGTGTGACGACCCAATGGTTTCCTAGTATAGTAGCCTCGCTGAATGTGTTTCCAGGCGGCATCAAAGAACAGTTAATTAGCCCAATTAGCGAAGGCACCCCCTGCTGCTGACAGCTGTGAACAAAGCTAGCCGCTTCTGAAACATCTCCAATGATGCCAAACGTATTTTGAACTTGAATGAAATGTGGACCAGTCTTTGCGCGACATCGGAAGTGCCCGCTTGTCTGAATTTCGAGTCCGTTGCCAAAGAAACCACTGCTTTAGGAATTATTAATTTGTTACCTTCTTACAGCACATAGTATTTTACATAGTATATTTATATTTAAATATCACAGTAATACTGCTTCACTTTATTTATAGTTGTAATTTTCGGTTCCGTGTTCACGTGTTTAAAATGTGGAGACCTTGGGAGAGAGAACAACCATATCCTCAGCACGCTGATAATGAAGAAGGGAGTCATCGTCATAGTGATAGTGAAGAAATCGTTGTTGATTTAGTTAGCAACAGTGATAGTGGTGACGTAAGTGACAATAATGGGGAGTTTTCGAACGACGGGGAAATCTCGGCCACTCCAGGCGCTAGTAGGGTAATCAAAAATTCGATTAGAACAATTTCGAAACAGAGCCAAACTATAGTGTGTAACGTGCATGAATATGTTGTAAATAACAAAGTAGGTAAGGGTTCAATTACTGAAACAGCCAAAATTGTGAAATTAAGCCGCCCGACTGTTCGTAAAATTGTTTCTAGAGGTCCCGTGACTCCCAAGGTAACAAAAGAGCGCGTTTTAATAAAATTGATAATTTTGTTTGCGACATTATCCGCCAAGAAATTTACAAATTTTACAAGAAAGGACAGCCACCCACAATTTCCGAACTACTCCAGCATCTTCAGAACATTTCAAGTTTTCCTTATAAAGAAACAATGCTAAGATCCCTTGTGAAGAAGCTCGGCTTTCGATTTCGGACACTTAATAAGAGGCGTGTTATAATAGAGTCATCAAGAATTGTGTCTTGGAGATACAAATACCTCCATAGACTACACCAACTGCGTTCACAGGGTTATGATGTTGTGTATCTAGACGAAACTTGGTTTGATACACATGACACCGTGAAGAAGGGATGGGATGATGGAACATGTGGCTGCGCTATTAACGTCCCTGTATCTAGAGGGAAGCGCATCATGGTGCTACATGCTGGTGGAGCTGAGGGGTGGGCTCCTAATTGTCTTTATTTGTCTGCCAAAAATATTTCAGATGCTAAATAATTTTTTTTTTTTTATGAATTTGCTAACTGCTATAATTTTTATTGTTCGACTAAGCTTTTCGTCATCACTGACATCTTCCGGTCTTAAACAACGTCTACCAACAATATTTTTGTTTATCAACAATATAATGTATCAATATTTTATTATATATTAAACAATAAACAAAAATAAATTAAAATAATAAGAATAACACACTAAAAATGACGAATGTAAAAGGTTACAAAAAAATTATAAGTCAAGAATGAAGAAATTAACGGGAGATTCTTAAAACAATTTGACGGACGTTAGAAAAATGCCTAACGGAAAAATGTAGACAAAGTTCCCGTGAAGAGCGGTAGCAGCTAGAACCAATAGGAGGGGCGATGACATAAAGGGAGGGGCCTAAAGTATAAAAGCCTACAACGTACAGTTGATAGACATTCTGAGATCAGCCTGCGAACGAGAAGGTCGTGCCTACCTGCCGCTCCGTACGGGTCGACGAAGCTACTTGTGTTATTATTGTGCTCAGTGCAGTGAGTGAATATAGTGCCGTAGAGTGTATCTGTTCGGTTTCGACCTTAAAATACACTATCCGTGTGTGTGTTCTCTGTGAGTTACGAGGTCCATAAGGTATTTACACATATCAATTAACGTTTTCCAAGAACGACTGAGTGTTGTGTGTGAAAGGACACTGTCACCCTTTGTCTGAGCAGCTCTGCTGCCCAGGCCGAGCTCTGTCAGTTGCTTGATTGAGCGCGTGTCTCAGATTGGACTGGAAATTCGCTCTACACCGCCTACGAACATAGCTAGTTAACTATCATATATCACTACCACATAAATTAATCAGTCTCCAACAATACTTTCGGTCTCCGGCATCCCCGGGACCTCGTTCTGCGACTACCACACACAAACACATTAACACTCTCAAAAAAGTAGCCTTCCAGAATTCAATATTACCTAAATAATATAGAAATACCGATTACTTCCTAAGAAATTCACTCCACAGTGCCAAACTTATAGTGTAAATGTAGTAAGCCAGTAAATGCAGCAATAAGTAGTTAGACTTAATTCACAGCTAAATATAGAAAGCGCCTAAGCGCACAAATTTTATTAATTAAAGTCAGTGTTTGTGTTAAAAAAAAATAGAAATAGTTTTAAACATTAAGTATATACTGTGAACAAAGGACGCCAGACAGACGCTTTCTTCCACCACGTGGAGACAGTTGAAAAACCGTTAGAGCGGTTTGTAACGTATTTCTAACGATTCTTTTCAAAAATTTACACACACACATCCCACACAGAAGCGTCTCCCTCATCCACACGCGCTTCCCTTCCACCGAGCCCCAGACCCCACTACCTCTCTACTCCCACTACCAACGCTACTACCACACTATTGGCTACCTCCCCCTCTCTACTGCCACAACCGCCTACTTAGACACTTGAACCAGCCCCACTCACGGACTGACCCCACTTAATTACTCACACCACTTCCACACTCTTGATTTCAAAACGTAACTGCCCATAAGCCGCCCCACCAGAGGATTCCCCTACTACTCTCTCTCTCTCATTCTCACTCTCTCTCTCTCTCTCTCACACACACAAAATACTTATCGAACTACCCTAGCCAGCCAGAATACACAAACAAACAGCAAACCCGGCTCACCGCCGCCATACCTATTCACCATGCCGCCGTTCTAAATCTAAGTCTCCCCCCGCGGCAAAAACAAACCTCACACGCCGCTCGCCATCAACATCTAGCACATGCTCATCAATTTCGAGCACAGCCTCAGTAATCAACACCACAAACAAACCGACCACAGGTCCCACTACTAGAGCCAGGAGACGGCAACAATCTCCGCCAGTACCCACAGCCAAAGATCCAATCCCTCCCGCACAAATACCTCCACCAGCATCCCCATCAACCTCTCAAGCACCCAACCCAACACCACCCAACAAATCACAAACCCTCTTAATACAGAGGCATATCAAAAACCCTAACAATCCAATCTACCTTTCCAACCTCATCAAAATGCAATGCCCCAAACTCAGGCTCCCACGCAATTACTTCTCCCCCAAAACAGGAACGAAAACATTACAGTTTGACTCACTACAGGACCTCCAGACTTTTTGTAACGCCATTCCAGCTACCACTTTCGGACCGAACGCGGCATATAGGGCGTATCAGTCCACGAAAACCTCCCCGAAACCCAAGGATCCCCCAAGGAATCCACTCAAGACCCTAGTGATCCGTGGTGTTCGAACCTTCGATTGACGTGAGCGACTTCCAGGAAGCGCTGGAGGAGGATAAGCGCCTCCAGATCGCTTTCTGCAAGCGAATTCAGTCAGATCGTGGTCCGACAGGACTGATCCGGGTCTTCACCCACAATGCCAACACTGTCCACCTCCTACTCACAGAAGGCGCTTTCGTAGCTGGACGACACTTTAAGACAGAAGAGTCCCGCCAGCTGGAACGTCACATCCCGTGTCCACGTTGTCACCTATACGGCCACACTGCACACACGTGCTCTTACCAACCTAGGTGCAGGGTCTGCGGACATAAAACACCTACTTCTCTATGCCCACATAAAGACCACGACTTAAGCACGCCGTTCTGTGCGACTTGTAACAGTAGCACTGACCACTACACAGGACAGACAAAATGCCCAAAATACCCGAGAGACACTCCCGTGCCAGCTTCCCAAGCCCCGGTAGTACCCATAGTCCCAGCCTCCCCTCCAAAAACCAATCCGTGGAAACCTAAAAAAACTGATTTCCCGGCCCTTAACAAAGCACTAGCCACAGCTGAAATAACTTCAACAAAAACCACAGATGACAATGACAAACAGACAGAGGAAACCTCAGACACCGAGACACAAACAGACACAACCACAGACCCCAAGACGACCACTACCATGGACGCCACCACAGTTCTCCAGATGTTTAAATCCATGATGGAGGACGTTCAGAAAATGGTGACGGAAATGACGAAGTCTGTTTTTGACGCACTGATCGGTGTGATTTACAACGTGACCGAACCGACCTCCCATACAAAACTTAGAACGAGTGTTAAACAAATCACAAAGAGACTGTTTAACACCCGCACTCTGTTTAATAGGACCCCTGAAGGACTAACGATCCTTCATTCCAAGGCACAAAGATAAACAGTTATGGATAGAGACTCCAGCGTAGTCCACAAAAACTATCTTACCCACCTCCATCTCAACTGCCGCGGGCTTCGGTCCAGGCAGGATGAGCTCGCCAACTTTCTACAGGAATCGCATACACACGTCGCCACCCTCAACGAAACATTTTTAACTGCCAACAACCGCCTGTACTTTCCAGGCTATACCCTCTTCAGGCAGGATAACACGCCGCACTCTGGGGGAGTTGCGATCCTTGTTCGCAACTCTCTCAGGGCGCAAAGACAGACCATACCGAACAACCCGACCAACACACTTCTGGTCAAGCTCAGTTTCTGCAACTCCCCTCCCATATTCATAGCAACTTATTACAGCCCCCCTACTGCCGCACTAGACGTCGATTTCCTAAATCATCTGGCCACCTCATACCCCAGACTGGTCTTAGTAGCCGATCTTAATGCCCATCATCATAAATTTGGAGACAGATGGAAAAACACCAAAGGTACTATGTTACACAGGCTGTTGAATACATCTGGTCTGCGGCTACATCGTACCCCACCCACCCGCCAGCCAACTAACCCGGCGCATTTACCCACCAGTCCCGATAAGCTGATAACCTCAGCCGACATCACCCGGAGAATTCACGGGATTCGCCCAGGCCCGGACGTGGGTTCAGATCACGTCCCCTTTCTGTATACAGTTGCCTACGGCCACGTACAATACCAGTCCCTAGAACCCCGGCAAGTGGCCGTCACAGACTACTACGCTGCAGATTGGCCTCTCTTTTCACACGCTGTTGCTTCTTTGCTCTCGCCGCTCCCTGCCCCCCTTCCACACCAGACGAAACCGACAAATTCAACGAAACAATCACAACAGCCATAAAGACAGCGATAGCTATGGCCATCCCCACAAAACACATCAAATATTCCCAACAAAGACTACCCCCTCCCATACTTGTACTGATCCGTAGGAAACGTTGGTGTCGCCGTCTCTTAACTAAAGACCGGCAAAACGAACTGCTCCAATCGGAATACATAAGACTCTCGAACGAAGTGAAAACCGCCATCAGAGAACACCGGACCACGCGACTCGACAACCTCTGTACCTCAGTACAAGACACATTCCATAACGACCCCGCGCAGTTCTGGAAGAAAGTTAAGCGCTTCCACAACCCTCCAAAACCAACTACCCCTATCTTGGTGGGTGACAGTCTAATCGTTAGCGATAGCGAAAAGGCGGCCGCCCTCCGGGATACACTCCAGACGGTTCATAGCTATCCGACTAGCCCAGACTTTGACGCAGTCGCCGAACACACAATTAACACCTTCATACACACTCACAGAGAACTCTTCAAACCAGACGACAGACTAAATGGACCATATGAACATCCACTGGAGCAGCCAATAACATCTGACAACATAAAAGACAAACTCCAGCAGTGCCGCAACTCAGCACCAGGCCCTGACGGCATTCCAAACAAAGTACTGAAAGCTCTCCCCGACATAGCACTTGACGCACTATCCCAGCTTTACACAACAAGTTTACAGCTCGGTTACGTTCCTCAAGCTTGGAAACATGCCCATGTCCTGATTTTTCCCAAACCATCGAAATCCGCCAGACTACCATCAAACTACAGACCGATATCGCTTACCCCCGCAATCTCCAGGTTATTCGAAAAAATACTAGTCGCCAGGATCCATCTGCATCTGAAAATCCACAACGTCCTACCCAGTACGCAGGGAGGTTTTCGCCCTGGGTACAATATATATGACCAGCTGGTCAGGGTGATCAGCGCCATCCAGGAGAACTCTTACCTCAGACACCCAACCATCATAGCCCTTCTCGACATCCGAAAAGCCTTTGACTCCGTCTGGCATAACGGCCTCAGATTTAAAACCCTCGGATGTCACTTCCCCCCAAACATCATAAAATGGCTTTCGCAGTGCCTGGATGGCCGAACAGCTCAAGTCCGAGTAAGCCAGCATCTCTCGGCACCTTTCCAACTACACGCTGGTGTTCCCCAGGGCTCAGCCATTAGCCCGCTACTATACATCATCTTTACCAAAGACACACCGCCCCCCCGCCCCAGCTAACATACCCATCAGCAGGCTTGGCCCAATATGCAGACGACACTGCATACTGGGTCTCCCATCAACGTCACCAGCGAACCATCACACACCTGCAGGATATGTTGCAGACTTTCTTTGAATACTGCAACACATGGAGAATTACCATAAACACGGACAAGACCCAACTTTGTGTGTTCAACCGCACAGGACGGAACATGAGTCACTTTTTTCAAAATCCAGTCCGTGTTGGCCTTTCAAATATAATTCCGAAGCGTGACTGCAAATACCTGGGAGTCACCCTTGACACCACGCTGACCTGGCGCCAACACATCAAGAAAATTAATGCCCAAGCGCGAGTCCGAATCCGAGCACTACGCACGCTTAGCACAAACGATCGCTGCTCCAGTGAACTCCTCAGCAGGATCTACACCACTTGCATCAGGCCCCTAATAACATATGCACACCCGATCCTGCTGACGACTGAGACCAACAAACTCGACGCATACAGAATCACAGAACGGCGGGCCCTGCGCCTCATCTACCGCCGTCCTCCTATCACCAAAACCCCAAATACGACCTTATATGCCCTTAATAAACACTTCCCTGACCTGGACACATTCCTACATAAAATAAACTGGAAATACGCTAAGACAGCAAACACCCGACCAACATTACAAACCCTCCTCACCCCCCCTAATAGACCAGCTGAAAACGCCCGGCGATCACACTTCCTTCTAAACCGTCTCCTGACTCTTGCAGATGAACCCCCGCCCAGGATATTGCGTAGAAAACCACGCAACAGAAGGGTCCCCGGACCCGTCTAGGGCTCTCCCCTATCGCTATAGGGAATAATATTAAAAATATATATATATATAAATTAAAAAATCCTGAAACAACCTGTCCTGTTTCTTCAAAAAAAAAAAAAAATTAAAAAAAAATTTAAAAAAACAGCATCTCATCACCCTTACATCTTCAACGTCGTCGCTACCCTTAAATAAAGAAAAACAAAACCCTCCATTGGTAGCCCAATTAAAACCCCACAACCTGTTCCTTAACCCGCCCATGCCCTTGACATCCCTTCGACGCATCTCACTAACTTTAGCGTCATTTGCTGCAAACGACACTGGCATTACAGTCCGTAAGCTTGGCACTGATTACCCCACTACCCCCTCTCCTTGAGGCTACAAACACCTATACACCAATTTCCGCCCTTTTCCCTGGTAACAACACCTTCTCATCGCCCGGTCATTGCTGGCGTACGCTACCTACCCACATTTCCTTTTCCACATGGCTGAAGGGAGCTTGCTCCAAAACAGCCTGAGTGGACCAGTTTGGTCCCCTCAAATAACACAAAAAAAAAAAAAAAAAATTGATAGACGTTGTTTAAGACCTGAAGATGTCAGTGATGACGAAAAGCTTAGTCGAACAATAAAAATTATAGCAGTTAGCAAATTCATAAAAGAAATAGTATTATTATTATAGCCTTCTGATATTGCAGGGATTTGCTTATCCCAAAGCTTTGTGATATTTTAATAATGAAAATCATTTTGAAAGTTATGTCGAAAAGGTATAGACCTATATTTTGTAGGTTTTGTTGTATTTTTATTCTTTATAGATAATGTAAACGTCAGGTTTACTTACTTAAAACTGAAACTTCTGAGAAGTCCTGAGTTGTATTATTATTATTATTATTATTATTATTATTATTATTATTATTATTATTATTACTACATGAATTAATCATACGTATAATAATAATAACATTGAAGAGGAGAATCATTTCACGCTAAGTTTCACTATAGGTGGGAGAAGAACTTGGCAACATTGTCAGCTTGTTTTGAGTGACACTAGGGACAAGACCATCTGGTTTCCTTTGAGTGAGAATCAAAGCGTTCCGCCTGGAAACGCTTTGAGCGCGGCTACTATACCGAGCCTCCGGTAGGGGCTCCTGCCTAGTGGTCCTGCCCAGACGGAATATTATTTATTTAATTTTTAATGGTCGCTACAACGACATGCTCGTACTAGGTCGACTAGTACAGTATTTGTCGAGGCCGTTTCCAAGATTCACCTGGACGTGTTCGGTACTTGCCAAGGCCAGCTATGAGTGGGTTTGTCTGGGTCCTCGCAGCTCGGACGTAAAATTTACGTGCAAGTCGCCTTGCGGTGTCATCCAAGGAGCGGACACCGAGTCCTCTTCTCAGGAGACGAGAAGAAAACCGATAGGGGACTTTGGCCGCTAGCCGAAGACCTCTATCGAGAACGCTTTGCAACTTTCTTTTATGAACGGTTGCGAGGTAACCCCAGACGGGAAGAGCGTAGGTAATGATCGGCAACAGATACGCGTTGACGATCAACTTACCCAGCTTGCGGGTCATAGCCTTGTTGACAAGTATTGGAAACAGTTGCGCGAGACGAGCGGACGCTTTCCTTCGCATCGTCTCAGCGTGGGCACGCCAGGTGAGCCGACGGTCTAGGTGGACACCGAGGTACTTAACTTCTCTCGACCAGGGCAAATACGTTCTACCGAGTATCACTCGGCCTCGTGGTTCTTTCCGGCGCTTTGTGAATAGCACCGCGGAGCTCTTGGTTTCGTTGACGGCAACTTTCCAGCTTTCCGTCCACGTCGAATACGCATCGAGTGCGCGCTGAAGTCGTGGGATAGCCCAGTCTGCGTTCCGATCGGCGGTATAGACCGCCGTGTTGTCGGCAAACAGAGCCATCTGGACTCCAGGCTCTCTGGGTGCGTCGTTGACGTACACGGAGAACAGGAGAGGCCCTAGCACGCTACCTTGAGGTACCCCGGCTGTAATGCGTCTCTCGGAAGAGACATGGTTTTTAAACAATTATTCTGTTTTTACAATGACCCTCTGTTTACAATGACCCTCGTTTATATACTTTTTTCAGAAAGCCGCTAGGCGCTCCAGAGGTCTTACTAAAATCGTTCGTGATTGGTCCGAAATTATGTCATGATGACATAATTCTATTAATAGGCATTACATATTTGTATTTTGCTAGCCGTTGTCGATTGTCTTGTTATTACTTGTATTTATTCAATATTCTCCAAATTTATGATGCTAACGTTTATATCTCAATTATTACAATCTCAATTCGGGTTCTATTACTATCATTGTACAGCTTATTTATTTATCTTTATTTTGACATGGCTTGATGCCAGTTTGGTCACAGTTTTCATTAATATTTCGTTACTTTAAACTTACTAGTACATTGTTTACATGTGTCGTCTGCTAAATGTTGCAAATCCGACTATTAACTTTTTTCTAATATTTGTTTAATTATTCTTAATTTCTACTTTGGACATGATTAATTGATTAAAAAGAATACCTTATGATATATAAATGCTGCATTCAGCTGAACAATATTAATTATCTGTTTACACATGTTGATTTACTAACATAAACTTCCATATTTTACTATTTTTATTTTAACATGTCCTTCTCATCTCTTATTTTTATAACATCACACATGTGGTGGTGCTTTACATTCTTTTCATCATAGTCATGATTCTACTTCATTATGCTTAGTAGGGTTTCTATTTGATTCTTATTTCTTTGATTTAAACTGGTCATTCAGGGTCTGTTATCATCATGTTACGTTTTGTTCCCTGATTATTATTATATTTTTGTACACAGTTTATTTACTTATGAAGTTACCTAAACACATACAGTGCTTACATTTATAGTTAGGCCTATTCTTAATTTATGATAATACATATTTGGTTTTCATATTGTCTTTTACTGTTTGTGACTATTCCTAGCATAGTTCACTATATTTTTTTGTTGTAAATCATTGTTTTGACTTAGATCAGCTAATGTGCTGTCTTTTATTCAACAGATTATTTTATTAGTTAATAAATTTCCAGTGTTTTATGGTTTTACTTAATCTTTGAAAGAAATTATATTCAGTTTATAGTGAGAGTTCAGATGACTGTGAGAAATATTTAAAGTGAGTTTATTTCTGGAATTTGGGTAATTTAATGATACTTATCAAATCAGTAGACTTGAGATAAACCGTTGTTCAGGTGAAATGGAATAGTCAGCAATTTTGAATGATCTGGGGCTTCTGGCATCTTTTTCATGTTAGTTGTGGTAATTTCTTCATTTAAATTTTATTTAAATTGGTCCTTGGCATCAGTTAAATGTTATTGTTCCTCGTCTGCTTCTTACTTGTTCATCTTTTTGAATTTTGATTACTTTTTATACATTTTAAATTAAAATTTAGGTCATTCACGATCTGGCGTCTAATGTGGATGAGCGTCACTTATTGAATACTATGATTTAATGGAAAAATCGTAACCAACGGTCTGTTGTCATGGTTACGAATAAATTCTGATTGGTTGATCATGACTTTAAAACCATTGTTATCAATTTTGAATTTTTATTCAAAATTACTGTATATCTTCTAATTGCTTTTATTCTTCTGTCTTCCTTCCTAAGTATTAAATATTATCACTACTGTTTGTATTTCCTTTCAAAGATTATTTTGATATCACATAAGGTTGGGTTCTCTAAAGTATTAATGTTTGTACAATTATGTTAATATTTGTTAATTACATTTCTCTTTTAATTTAAGTCCTTATTCTAACATTTTTCTTTTAATATGATTCACCAATTATCCTCGGCTAGTTACTCCCCTTGGATTTGCTAATTTCCTTGTTGATTTTTTATAATTTGCAGTTATTTGTTTTTGACAGTTAGGCATTTCATAGGCCTAAGTATCCATTGATTATATTTACTTATTTTATACAAATTATATTTTATTTTACTCTAATGTGTTTTGTTTTTTTATTATAATTGATTGGTTTATTTGTTGGTGTGTTTTGGATCTGTTTTTATACTATATGTATGTTACTATTATTTTCTACATCATGGATTGTTAATTATTTTTTAACTGATTTTCCAGTGTAATTAGATCTGTATTGATTTACCTTCTTATTTATCTATTTTGCCCTTGTTAACAATATGGCTACTACTCACTATTCTTTATCACATAAAACATAACATCTAGGCCTATGGTCTGTACAATTCCTTCAGCCATATCCTATTCATAAATTTAATTGAACAATTTTTTAACAGTTATTAGGTAATGTTTGTTTACAATTCATTTCCTTCTTTATTATTTTTTGGGTGATAAACATCATCACTCCATTTAAACTTACTTAATTGATTATCCCTTATAACCTGGGGTGTTTATTGATTTCATTTTTAATTTCTTATTTCTTAAATAATCTCTACCTTCTATCCATGGTAACACTAACTGTTTACCTTCCATGGGATTCTCCCTTTTAAATACTATTGTATCCCTCTCTTACAATTAAACTTAATTTTGTTAATAACAATATTCTTTTTTAAATAATAATGTCACTATCAATCTTCAGTGTTCATTACAGATTATTAAGTGTTTATATCTAATACTATCATTAACAACATTCTTAATTACTAATATGGTTCACCATTAATCATTTAGTGTTTATTACAGATTATTAAGTGTTTATTCCTATTACTAGGGTTTCTTTTTTATTTGGTCAATCACTTGGGTTAGGTCATGTCGTCGTTTGTCGCGTCATTGTCATTTTATTTTCATTATTTTAAACATTTTATTATACGAATTATTTTTTATATTGTTGATTCATCATTTTTTATCCCTGGCTTATTTGTGTTGTAACAATATTTATTGTGACGTTTTCTTTGTGCATTATTTCTGAAGGTTTGGACTGTGAAGCTAAATGCTGACATATATTCACCCTGACCATTTGGTGGTCCACGGATAATGATGTATCTCCCTAAATGTTTCATCACAATGTCAGCCATTTTGGATGATATGTTCTGTTTTGTGAATAGGACCTGACACTTGACAACTTGCCTAGTGATGTACTTGAATAAAAGACTGGCGATAGAAGCCTCCTCTGCATCCATTGTAGCCATTAAATTTAATGTGTGTGAGGTATATAGTGGTGCGGGAGGGGGCGGCCATAATAATCTTCATTTGAGTTTAGTAGTGAAGTTATTTCCACCACTTCCAGGTTGCCTTGATCTGTATCATTCTCTGTATCACAGCCAAACAACCTGTGAAAATTATGATATTGTCAAAATCAACTAGATTATGGAGTGAAAAATTCATGTTGTTACCCACTCTATTGCTTTTCATAATATATTACTGACACACAGTAAAGCTGCGTTAATTTTAAACTGTTTGGTATGAAGATATGCAATTTATTTTAAATAATGAGAAGATCTATTATGTACACACAATCCAAAATGAGCTTTCTGTATAAAAAAATCAAAGGTTAAGATTTTAAAGAATCTGGGCAATGACAAATTTGAAGGTGGTAGTGATGGAAGCAGCTAAAATGGTGGAAGCTGACCTTGTCAAGTTCTATCATGAAACAAAAGAAGTTGGAGTTTTGAACCTCCTGCTGAAGAAATTATTTGCAAACTATAACACAAGTGTACTCTCCTCCATCCTGTGAAAGTTTGTTAGTGCTGTGGCTCATTTTGGTGGAGAAGGGAAGAATGACAAATAAAATTTTTCACATGCAGCTTTTGTTAAAATTTATAAAGTTTTTGCAATAATAACTGTAAAATTATGAATAATTGATGTTGTTCATTAACACATTTTTGGACTTATTTTAACCTGATTTTAATTATTTGAACATCCAAGGTGGTTTCCTCAATAAAAACAAAACAACGTTAAAAAAAGAAAACCAAAAATGTTAAACTTTTAATCACAAGCAGAATGATCACTGTTGCACACCACTATATAAAAATTATCCTGATTAGCACTTTCAAGCTTCACAGCTCATCGTCAGATCGGAATTGAAACAAATAACCTGAAAACAAACCCTTCACCCCATCTCACCCCACCCTGCTCACACACAACAAGCTATAATTCAAATGTCCCTTCCCCACCCCCTGAGCCCTGTCCCTCCTTTTGGACAGTCACATATTTTTCTAGCAAATTCCTTGTGTTTCAGTGGTGTGTGTATGTGTGTGCATTCCTTTTAAACCTACCCGTCTTTCTTTCCACACACATGGGTCAGTCACACACCGTTATTTTAAAACATCCAATTAGTAATATGCAATTTAAATCTTAATCTTATCTATCTGTCCTCTATCATTTACTTCTTAATTATGTTATAAAATATTTCTTCATTATCAAATTTAATTTTAGTATTAATTAAATTGTCTAATCCTTTTTCTCTTTCTTTCAATATTTCTAACTCCTCCCTAAGCTTCCTTTCAACTGTGTTATTTACTACTTTTACAATTTTGTAGTCTTCCAAAGGATTAAAAAACTTATGGTTGTCTTCTATGAAATGTCTTGCATATAACGAATTGGTTGTTCTATTACCTTCTCCACGTTTGTGGTCAGACAACCTGCATACAAATTTTCGTCCTGTCTCACCTAGGTACACTTTTTTGCAGTCTCTACATTTTAATTTATAAATTCCGCTTTCCTGTAATACTGGGATTTTTTCTATATTTTTATTCCTTGTCTTATCAAATACCGTTTCACATTTTTTAATAGCTACATCTACTCCGTATTTACTAAAACATTTTATAATTTTTCTAGTATGTGAACCTATGTATGTCAATGACCCTGCATAATTCTTTTGTTCTGGTTCTATTTTAGCTTTTTGTGTGTTAACCCTTTTCATAACTTTATCCACTATGTTGGTGTTATAATTATTATTCCTTACAATTCCCTTTATCGTTTTTAACTCCCTATCTTTTGATTCGGTCTCTTTTAAACACTTCTGAGCTCTATAACAAAATGAATTGATTGCCGCCATTTTATATCTATAAGGGTAGTAAGACTCTCTTGGTATAATTATATCAGAATACGATTCTTTCCTAAATATCTCAAACTGTAGTTTCTCATTATCTTTAATTTCTATGTTTAAATCTAAGTAATTTATTTTCTTACCTCCTATCTCTTCTTTAAATTGTAAGTTTTTATCCTTATTATTTACCTCATTTATAAACTCATGCACTTCTTCTATCCTTCCTTCCCAAATTACTAATACATCGTCAACGTATCTAGTACATAATTTTATATTGTCTTTATACTTAGTGGAACTTATTAATTGCTTTTCAAAATCATTCATGTATATTTCTGCAAGATATGGGATAATGAAGACCCCATAGGTAAACCTTTTTTCTGTATATAAAACTTGTTATTAAACCTAAAATAGTCCTGATTTACACATTCTCTAATTACTTTAATCAACTGCTTTTTATACCTGTATTCTCCCATATTATTATCGTTTATTAACTTAATAACTTTATTTACTGTGATATTGGTAAACATGTCCTTAACATCCAGTGATATCAATTTTGTATTTACATTAATTCTAATATTTTCTATCAATTTTACCTTATTCTCTATGCTGTATTTCGTCCCAAATTCATATTTCTCTTTCAGTACTCTGCTAACTTCCTTTGATAATTTATAACTTTCCCAAGTCTGCACTCCCCAAATGTTTCAACTAACCCTCATATACAGTGTTATAAGAACATAGTAAACAAAGACCCTGAGAGACTGAATATCACAAAGTAGTAGTATACGAGATTCTGTGTAGACTACAAAAGGTAAATGTACAACACAATAAAGTGTACATTCAAAACATCATAGACTAACTGTACTAAGTTTCTGGATGTGCCTCATATGTTTTACAAAAATAGATTGTCAGGTTATTTTTAAATAAAACATTAGCTGAATAGTTTTCAGTCAAATCAACATTGGAACCATTTTAAAATACAAGTCATTATATTTCACAAAATCCTCTTATATTTATGTATATTTCATTCATTTTTCTAAATGAAAACATGCTTTGGTCCATACAACATACATTTTTTTAATTTTATCTTATTGAATAAAAAGATTTCTGGCATGGGAAATCAGTATTACCTGAATTTCAATATCCCGTATAAAATAGCATTGGGGACAAGAGATCAAAGCAACCATTACTTCACATTTTATTTGAAGGATATTACTGCAGTCAATAAAAAAAGTAAGCATTTTATACATTACTTTCTAGTAAAGTTCTTAGAAAAATAAAAAAATTCTTTATTATTTTATAAAACACAATGCATAATTATAGCATGGACCTTATCAATGACTATTACAGTATTCTTATATTGTGATAACTTTGCAAAACCTATTAAATAGTCAAAAGTGTTGAGATTTGGCTTTGTACTGTAAATACAATGGATGTGCAGAAAGTAATTTCCGATAGGTTATTAAAGTAAACAACAAATATATTTACAAAACATTTTATTGTTGTTAGATGTGCACACCCTGAAAAAGTTTTCTGTAAAGTTTGTGTCACTATTCAATTACATTTCATAGTGGGACACCAGGTGAAATTTCCTGCCTGTGATTTGAACCATGTATTAACAGATTGACATTGTCATAGTTATACAACCACTGACCACCAAGGAAGGATTTCACATGCTTAAAAAAGGTGAATTTTGCTTGGAGTAAGGTCTGGGCTGTATGGCAGATGGTCAAATTGTTCCTAGCCAAAAGTTGTGAGATGTGTTGCAGTAGCAGTGTATGGGCAGGCATTTCCATAAATCAACACAATGCTCTGGGTTTGCATACTGCAATTAATAAGTACAGGGTGAGTCAGCGTTACCTGACGTTTTTGGCTCGAGTAGTAGCGAGGCTGTACTCGTAGTAGAGGGGCGCGGTTGGTCTCACAGTTTTCCCCTACAGCAGCAGTTTAGTTACAATGGAAGGTGGACCGCGCAACACCGTGCGTTCGTCGTAGACACGTTCTTTGAAAATGCAGAATCTGTGACCACCACTCAGAGGCAGTTCCGTCTCCAATTCAACATTCCACGCAATGGTGCAATTCCAACCCGCAATACCATTCTGCTATGGGTTCAGAACCTTCGTGAGACCGGTTCTGCATTGAAAAAAAAAACCGGGAGGCAGTGCGAAGACGGCCACGTCACCTGAAAACGTTGAAGTTGTGCGTCATGCAATTCAACAGAGCCCCAGCCGATCTGCAAGACGACACGCTCAGTCTCTTGGGTTATCAAATTCTTCCGTCCGACGCATTTTACAGGGTCTAAACTTTCATCCCTACAAAATTGCGATTGTCCAGGAGTTGAAGCCTCAAGATTTTGTGAGAAAGAGACGTTTTGCTGACATAATGAGAGAGATGTTGGAAGAAGAACCTGGGATTGTGATTTTAACGTCAGATGAGGCTCATTTTCACCTAAACGGCAGTGTTAATAAACAAAACTGTCGTTATTGGTCCCCAAATAACCCTCAACAACTGCACCAGCGCCCACTGCATTGTGATAGAGTTACAGTGTGGGCTGGATTGGGGAAATTTGGTGTCATAGGGCCTTATTTTTTCGAAGAAAATGGGAGAGCCGTCACCGTGAACTCTGAGCGTTATTTGACCATGTTGCGTGAATTTCTCCTCCCGGAACTTCGTTGCCGTCGCATAAATCGTCGAAATGTGTGGTTTCAACAAGACGGAGCGACAGCTCACACTTCGAATGTGTGTATGGCCGAAGTAAGGAGGTTGTTTCCAGGGAAAGTGATATCCCACAGAGGAGATGTTGACTGACCGCCACGCTCTCCTGATCTTAGTCCATGTGACTTTTTCTTGTGGGGCTACCTCAAAAACAAAGTGTACATCAATAAGCCACGTACTGTGGTTGAATTAAAGGATGCCATTGAACGAGATATTCGTGCTATACCCCGTAACATGGTGGAGAGAGTGATGACAAACTTCGCGCAGAGGGTCGACGAGTGTGCCAAAAAAGAGGGCCAGCACTTAAAGGACATTATCTTTCACAAATGATTAATTTCTGTAAAAAGTAACATATGAGATGTAAACTGCTATTCATTGTATATATTTTGAAATTAAAAAAAGTTGCTACATCTTAAAATTTCACTGTGTACCATAATTTCAAAAACCATCAGGTAACGCTGACTCACCCTGTATTTTGCAACCGACATCCCAGCTGATAGCGGAGCCTAGGCATGAATTCCATAAGCAAAACCCTTTTTTCTGTCCAAAAGAGTGTGCACACGGTTTTCCAAGAGAAAAACAGGTTGAATGTTTTCTTTGTAGGTGATAAGATGTGGACTCATTGATTTGTGCAGTACCCAGGAAGTTATCTCCTCGCTCTCTGAATCTGTCAAAAAAGCCATGCACTACCCCACCATTTCATTTTGTGTTGCTCTCAAAGCATTTTGTGAACCCAGGTTGCACACAATTTCACGAAGAGGTGAACATGAAATTTCTGGAAAATGCAGGGAGAACAACAATCACAATGAATTATATTCTCTTCAATGGCCTGCATCAAGTTTTCATTCACAAAAGATGGTTGCCCACTCAATTCATCATCATGAACAATTTTGTGTCCTTCATGAAAAAGTCATACCCTTCTTCATACTATTGAATCACTCGTTGCTTCTTCTTCATACATAAATATTGTAACGTAACAGATTTGAGGTCCCCAATGTTACATAAAAAACGTAGTAAATATGGTTTAGAACAATACCCAAAGCCGGTTATAATTGAATACCAGAGGGCCCATATCACCTGAAGAATACATTATAGGTACATGTTAAGGTTACTAAGTAATTAAAACATCTAAAGTGTACCTAAATCTAAAAAAAATGTAATAAATAATATGGGATGTAAAACATAAACATTGTGTCTAATGGGAGGAGTTTAATGTGTAGGAATAAATTATGAAATATTATTCAAATTAATATTTAATATGTTATGAAATGTACTTGGTGTTATGCTGTAACATGATATAGTGTTTACAGAATATTTATCTTATGTTTTGTGGATAGTAAGAGTGGAGTTGTTGCTTTAAAGAAGTACTTAGTCTGTGGTACTCCTTTTATTTATGTTAAAATTGTATTTGAATAATTAAGTATAAGTACATGGGTTAGGTATTATATTATGTTGAATGTATTTACTGTAATTGATTAATGAAGATGTTTGAATTAATGTTTGTAAACTTGGCCAAGAAGGCAATAAGTGTTAAAAAGTTGGCAAGTAGTTCTTATAGTTATGTTATAAAATAATGAAGGGTTCAAGGATGAACTAATTAATATAATGAATTAAAACCAGGAAATTAAAATTAATGAAGTGGCCATAAACCAGTGACTATTTGTACAGTAGGTCAGGTAAAGAAAAATTAAGTTAAAAACAAAACAATATTATAACAGTTGTAAGAAAACCTATAGGCCTAAATTTAATATTTGTAAAAGGAAATTAATACCTTTTCAATAAGTCCAGTCTAATGAAACTATAGTAAAATATATACGGTTTAATAAGGTAGATTGGGTGAGAGTTTTAGGTAATTTGGTATAATTCCAAGCATGGAGTATTTTATTAAAAAAGAGTAGTAATATTTTATAATTCTGGCTCTAGGATATCAAATATTATCCAATGACAGAAAGTAATGGTTGTTGGGGTAACTAAAATGTAAAGAAGCTTGTTGATTTTGATTATTCAATTGTTATATGCTAATGGGTGAAGTCGATTTCATACAATTACAGAAAAGAATTTATAAAAAACTTTAAATTATTCGATTGTTATATGCTATTGAGTTCAGATCAGTGGACAAATTTAAGAAAAAAGACATAAATTAACATAAAATGAATAAAATTTAACAAACTAAAGTAAAAACCAATTCCTGTAAACTAAACCGAGGAATAATCAATGAATTAGACTGCAAAAAATATACCCATATACCTCCAAATGGTCGAGGAATTATTTCACTCTTCAAGGTAATTCCATTGGAATTAGTGTTGAACTCGATGTCCCATTTAACCAGGAGACTCATTGATGGAATAAGCAGTCTGAATTAATGGAATTATAGACAAAAATTACTCAAGAACCTTTGTTACTGAAGACATAAACCTCACTTTCAAGAAATAAATTATAATACGACACCAATTCCACCGGGACCGACAACCACAAGGATCGTGAAGGAGAACGAAGATTAGAAGAGTTCCCGTTGCCTTCCAGGACATCATCCTTTCAATTTTATTAATAATCTGAACACCTTCTCTGGATTAACGTAACCTCAACTGTAAATCTTCAATCGTTTGCAAACAAGCACTGCTACCTTGAGAATCGTCCAGTACGGTAACACCAGCTTATATTTAATTTTAATACAGTAAGAACTAATAACATTTTGTAATACTTAGTAACCTTAATTTTGCATTACATTACCTGGCCTTACTAATCGTTAAAAGAATCACACGTACCCTGGGATAAGAGATAATTAACATTATATTTAATTTGTATTAAAAAAAGGAATAGTTAACTAACCAATCGATTCAACATTGTACAATCGATATAACTATCTTATAACCATGAAGAGCACTGTTGGAAGTTAAATAAAAAAGTAATATAAATAAAGAATCCTTCTTGTATATAATGACGTTTTATATTATTGTAGAATAGGTATTGTATTTTGGTGGTGGAGTAATTTACAGGTAAAAAGGGTGATTAAAAATCTGGTGAACAAGCTAACCTATAAGAGTAAGTCAATTACGAATAACAGCGCTTATAGTCGACAGCTGGTAGAACGTGAGATTGCCGAACTAGCGTGTTTCCTTCACAAATTTTGAACTGATTTACATAATACGGACTGACTAGGGTTGAAGAGAATTCTCAATTTATTAATTAAAATACCTGAAATATAGAATTAACATTGAGTAAACATTTAGTAATTGGGTAAAACCGTGTTATGGTATACATAAAAGTTGCAATAACAATATAACAAATAAACTTGTCTATTAATATTGAGTTACAGGAGGTCACCTATAAGACTACATAATAAACATTTCCTTATAAACAGAGATCTTTACAAATTGGCGCAAACCAACGTGGAGCTTGATTAAACCCCAGTACACATTAAAACGGTTTCATTACAATATATATATATATATTGTTACGACGTCACAGAACAATCTACGTGTTTATCGAACGTTCCAGAGAGATCCAGAGTGTATGCGTGTGGTGTAGTTTCCACTGTACCTACGACGATCGAGTAGACCGTCGTAACAGTTCTGTTAAAGTGTTACGACGTCACAGAACAATCTACGTGTTTGTCGAGCGTTCCAGAGATATCCAGAATGTAAGCGTGTTGTGTACGTGCTACTAGACGCATTTTTTGAGAATCTTCTCGACTGTGCCGGGCTTCGCAGGGCGCTCGGCCTGTGTCAAGGCCGTAGTTAATTACGTAGTTCATACGCACGCTACCGTCTAGATATTCGACTAGTTATAAATACCGGTACGCAAACGACGTTCAGTTAGTATGATGCGAATTTTTGACTGTGCGGTTCGAGAGTATTAGTGCGATATATTTACAAAGCGGTTCGTGTTATTACTGTGTACGTTCAAGTAGTTATTAATGAAGTGTTGCGTTTTATATTCGGACTGTATAATTGTAATACAATTGAGTTTTAATATTAGTGGACATTTTATTGCGTGTGCACAATATTCATTTGATTAGTTGTAGACACTTTGTTGTTAATTACGAACTGTTTTACTGTAACAATTAAAGGTGTGACTGGTGTCTTGTACTTCTTTTGTTTCCACTGTACCTCCGACGATTGAGAAGACCGTCGTAACAGTGGTGTCAGATCTGGGATAAAACGGTTAACAGTGGAAACAGAGGACACTTTATACAAGACGAGTGTGATTCGTAATTAATCGGTAAGCATGGACCCCAGTGAGATGATGGAAACTTTACAAACACTGCTGCGGCAGACACAGGGAGAAGCAGAGAAACGACAGGATGAAAAACGCAGGCAGGAAAGAGAAGAAGCTGAGGAACATCAGAAAGCACTAATGCTAGAAACAGAAGAAAGACAAAAAGAGAAACGTAAACATGAAGCAGGTGACATCAAAGCGTTAATTCATGAACAAAAGCAGATGCAAGAACATACTACCGCAGATTACCAGAATAGCTAAAGTAGACAAATCTGTCTTGACTGTTGAAGAAGTTATGTCAACAAAAATATCTGCAGTAGAAAACTCAATGGCAATTATTAGAGAACAAATTAAAATTGAAGTTGAACAGTGCATGAAGATTCAACCAAAACAAATTTCTGAACAGACTGTACTAGTGATAAAGACAGAAAAATACACAGAAAATAAGTTAACAGAGAAAGTCACTTTGCCTGCAGTAGGGACAGTTCATGTTGAAGCTCCAACCTTTGACGGAAGCAGTCACTGGGTAACGTACCTCCGACAATTTAAAGCTGCTGCATGCGCAAATAATTGGACCAAGAAAGACAGGGCTGTTTCACTCGTTCTTGCATTAAAAGGACCTGAAGGGTGGATATTGGCAAGTGGGTCGTCATCAAGAAGACAAGGAAAAGACCGCTTTTTCGACCCCAAGTGGCTTATTCCAATTTAACGTCATGCCATTTGGACTCTGTAATGCACCGGCAACATTTGAGAGATTGATGGACCTGATACTCCTAGGCCTTACGTGGAAAATTTGCCTTGTTTACTTAGACGATGTCATAGTGATCGGGAAGACTTTCGAAGATCATTTGGAAAACCTTAAGGAAGTTCTAACTAGAATTCACGGTGCACAACTGAAGCTGAGCCCGAAGAAGTGTTCTCTATTCCAGAAGGAAGTACAGTATTTGGGCCATCTGGTTTCAGCAGCGGGTGTTAGCATGGATCCTAATAAAGTAGACACCGTAAGAGACTGGCCAGTTCCGAAGAATAAACACGAAGTTCGGAGTTTCCTGGGGTTATGCTCATATTATCGACGTTTTGTGAAAGGCTTCGCTACTATTGTTAAACCACTAAATGAGCTAACGGAAAATAAACAAAACTTCCAATGGTCGAGAGAGTGCGACCAAGCATTTAGAACGTTGAAGATTGCATTATGTTCGTAGCCAATTCTCGCTTTTCAGCTTCCGAAGGGAAGTACATCGTAGAAACCAGACGCAAGCAATACTGGTCTAGGAGCAGTTTTGTCTCAAGTGCAGAACGGTGAAGAACGGGTAATAGCGAATTACAGCAAGACGCTTTCTGAACCAGAGAGAAATTATTGTATTACAAGAAGAGAGTTGTTGGCAATTGTCAGAGCTTTGGAGCACTTCCATAAATACCTCTACTTATGGGAGAGAGTTTTCACTACGTTCCGACCATGATGCACTTGCATGGCTCTTGAGATTTAAAAATCCGGAAGGACAGTTGGCAAGGTGGCTCGAACGTCTGCAAGAGTACAACTTCAAGGTACAACATCGGCGGGGGCGCCTGCACGGTAATGCAGATGGCTTATCACGAAGACCGTGCCCGGAAGACTGCCGACATTGCCACGGAAAGGAAGAACAAAACTCAAGCGAACATGTTCAAGCCATCACTGTAGATTTCCTGGCTGACGGCTGGACAACACAAGACTGTCGACAAGAACAGATGGCTGATGAAGACATTGGACCGCGATCTTGACAGCAAAAGAGGAAGATCGCCGCCCGGATTGGCAAGATTTCTGCTATGGTTCCGAAGTGCTGAAAGGCTACTGGGCACAATGGGAATCTCTCACCTTAGAAAACGGATTGCTGAAAAGGGCTTGGGAAAGTGCAGATGAACGAGACGTGGTCATGCAGTTGATAGTTCCCCGAAGTAAAGTGCAGTCTGTTTTGAAGGAGATGCATGATGGAACATCTGGAGGCTATCTTGGCGTTAACAAAACCCTTGACAAAATAGGGAAGCGATTCTATTGGCTTCATCTTCGCCACGACGCCGACGTAGAGGAATGGGTTCGGGCATGTGAAATATGTGCTGCAAGCAAGGGCCCACAAACCAGAAGCAGGGGAAAAATGAGACAGTATAACGTTGGACAACCTTTCGAGAGAATTGCCATAGACATTGCTGGACCATTCCCAGTTACTGACGATGGAAACCGGTACATCATGGTTGTAGGTAACTACTTTACTAAGTGGGTGGAAGCCTACGCAATTCCAAATCAGGAGGTTACCACTGTGGCAAAGCAGTTAGTTCACAACGTCTGTTGCCGTTATGGAGCATCTATGGAAATCCATACGGATCAAGGGAGAAATTTCGAATCAGGAGTGTTCAAAGAATTATGCCGTCTACTCGGAATTCGAAAGACCGGGACAACGCCTCTGCATCCTCAGTCGGACGGGATGGTTGTGAGATTCAACAGGACACTTGAGCAGCGTCTTTCGAAAGTTGTTGACGAGAAGCAAACAGACTGGGACCAACGTGTGCCACTATTCCTTATGGCGTATAGGTCATCAGTACATGACACAACCCGCATGACTCCAGCAAAATTGGTGTTTGGGCGGGAGATTCGTCTTCCTGGGGACTTGATGTTTGGATCACCTGAGACTCAGTCTAACTGGGAAGGACCCTACACTGTGAAAAAAAGAATTAACGATGTTGTTTATCGGATTCAACAGGAAGGACAGCGAAAGTTCAAGGTCGTCCACCTAGATCGCCTGGCTAAGTACAACTTTAGAGATTGTTTGCCAGCTCGGGACGAACAGGCTTAAGGAGGAGACAGTGTTACGACGTCACAGAACAATCTACGTGTTTATCGAACGTTCCAGAGAGATCCAGAGTGTATGCGTGTGGTGTACGTGCTTGTATCCGCATCAACGAGAAAGTCCTCGATGCCGCCAGCCGTGCGGACTGTGTCAAGGCCGCAGTTAATTACGTAGTTCATACGCACGCTACGACGCAATTAGGAATCGTCTAGATATTCGACTAGCTACAAATACAGGTACTCAAACGACGTTCAGTTGAGTATCAGTTGCGATTTTGGATAGTGCGGTGCGAGAGTTATAGTAGCGATATTACTGTGTACGTTCAAGTAGTTATTAGTGAAGTGTTACGTTTTATATTCGGGCGGTATAATTGTAATACAATTGAGTTGATACTAGTGGACATTTTATTGCGTGTGAACAATTTTCATTTGATTTGTTGTAGATACTGTGTTGTTAATTACGAATTGTTTTACTGTAAAAATTAAAGGTGTGATTAGTGACTTAATTGTTGTCTTGTACTTATTTAGTTTCCACTGTACCTACGACGATCGAGTAGACCGTCGTAACACTTCTGGTAAATTGTTTCGACGTCACAGAATAATCTACGTGTTTATCGAAAGTTCCAGATACATCCAGAATGTCAGCGTGTGGTGTACGTGCTACTACACGCATTTTGCGAGAATCTTCTCGACTGTACCGGCCTTCGCAGGGCGCTCGGCCTGTATAAAGGCCGTAGTTAATTACGTAGTTCATACGTACGCTACCGTCTAGATATTCGACTAGCTATAAATACCGGTACTCAAACGACTTTCAGTTAGTATGAGGCGAATTTTTGACTGTGCGGTTCGAGAGTATTAGTGCGATATATTTACAGAGCGGTTCGAGTTATTACTGTGTACGTTCAAGTAGTTATTAGTGAAGTGTTGCGTTTTATATTCGGACGGTATAATTGTAATACAATTGAGTTTTAATATTAGTGGACATTTTATTGCGTGTGAACAATTTTCATTTGATTTGTTGTAGACACTGTGTTGTTAATTACGAACTGTTTTACTGTAACAATTAAAGGTGTGTTGGTGTCTTGTACTTCTTTTGTTTCCACTGTACCTACGACGATCGAGAAGACCGTCGTAACAGTGGTGTCAGAACTGGGATAAAACGGTTAACAGTGGAAAAGGAGGACACTTTGTACAAGACGAGTGTTATTCGTAATTAATCGGTAAGCATAGATCCCAGTCAGATGATGTAAACTTTACAAACACTGCTGCGGCAGACACAGGAAGAAGCAGAGAAACGACAGGATGAAGAACGCAGGCAGGAAAGAGAAGAAGCTGAGGAACGTCAGAAAGCACTAATGCTGGAAACAGAAGAAAGACAAAAAGAGGAACGTAAACGTGAAGCAGGTGACATCAAAGCGTTAATTCATGAACAAAAGCAGATGCAAGAACATACTACCGCAGAATTGGGTCTCCTACGTGGTGACGTAGGTGAATTACGAGGTGAGCTCAACAATCAGATTACCAGAATATCTGACGTAGAAGAATCCATGTCAAATAAAATATGTTCATGTTTAATATGGTAACCAAATCACTTGTACGAATTAATAAATTAATTACCTTAAATTATCCGCCGTGTGATTTCTTATGCTTCGTCTATAACGCGTTTCAGAGCGTATGCTCCATCATCAGATATTAAAAGTTAAAACTGTCACTCTTGCGAGATCGTTAAGAAGTTAAAATGTCAAGATTTGCATATGAACCGTACACGGATTTGGGTGCGCACCCGTTCAAGTTCATTCTGCCACTGAGCGGTTGCTACCTTATCGTAGCCCCAGCGAGCAGACTCAAGGCGGTATCGTACAATCGGTTGGATACAAAGTTCAGGTGGTCATTTAACACGATATCGCGACTTATTGGGTTTGCATATGCACTGTAAATTTCAAATTCCTCCAAGGCATTCATGAAACGGCCCTTCTTACACACATGTAACGGTATTAAATTGGAACTAAAATCTGTGTAATTATGATTGTATGAAGTCAGGTGTCGGGCGTAATTTGATTTGATGTTGTCAATGTTTCTTATTTTCTTAGGTAAATGTTCTCGAAATCGTTTAAGGAAACCTCTCCCAGTCTGTCCAATGTAGAAGCACTCGCAATCGTTGCATATTAACTTATATATGCCAGTTTTTTCTTCTGGAGGCGTGTGTTTTTTCGGTTTGAGAATATCCAGTAACTTATTATTAGTCCTGAATGAAATAGTGAAACTATTATTATTCAATATAGAAGACAAAACCTTAGGCATAAAGCTAGTGTAATTAGTAGATATAAAAATGTTTTGCGTGTTGTTGTTTATTCGGGGTTTAAGCATTCGTTTTTCATGTTTTCTCAACAGTTTGTCAATGGTTAAACTACTGTAACCATTGGCAACCGCGATATATTTTATGACATTTAGCTCATCACGGAAGTCATTATCATCCAAAGGAATCGTCAATAATCTATGAATGAAACTATTGTACGCTGCCATTTTATGTGAAAGAGGATTATGAGAGTCTGCGTGTATTGTGGTGTCAGTGGTAGTCGGTTTCCTATAAATGTTGAACTTTAGTTTATTCATCTGTCGAGTGATGGTTAAATCTAGAAAGTTTATCTTGTTATCAACCTCTGTTTCAAGAGTAAACTGGATGTTTCTATTTATTTTATTTAAATAGTTTTTAAATAATTCGATTTGTCTTATAGTACCATCAAAAATTAAAAACGTATCGTCTACATACCGTGCATAAAATATTATTTTATTTGCATATATATTATTGTTCAACAAGTGAGTATTCTCATAATAATTCAAATAAATATCGGCCAGTAGGCCGGAAAGGGGTGAGCCCATTGCTAGGCCATCATTTTGAATGTAAAACGAGCCATTAAAAGTGAAAGAGTTTTGTTTCAAAATAACCTCGAGTAAATTAATTAACTCATTTATTGTCTGTGTGTTCATGCAACTATTGTCAGATAAATTGTTTCTCAAAATCTGTAATGTATCTATGATTGGGATGTTCATGTATAAATTAGTTATGTCGAACGACGCCAATTTGTGGTTAGGTTGCAGTTCAACAGATTTAATATCATTAATAAAATTATTGTTGTTCTTAATACTATGATTATTACGTAATTGTAAATTATCTTTTATCAAACGAACTAGTGCTTTTGCAGTTTTGAAGCCAGGAGCAGTGGTAAAGTTCACGAGCGGTCTGATAGGTATGTTATGTTTATGAATTTTAGGCAGTCCTGTGAATATCGGGGCTTTAGCGTTGATGGGCTTTAAGTAACGTCGTGTGCTTTCATTGAATAAATTGGTACATTTATTAATACAATTGTTAAGTTCCCTGACGTACAAATCAGTGGGGTCAGAGTTTAATATTTTAATGTTGTTGTTAGAAATAAAATCATGAACTTTATCACTGTATGAATCAGTGTCCATGATGACTAGCGCATTTCCTTTATCTGCCTTAACGATAAGGGCATTGTTGTCGATTAATTTTGTTTTCATGTGTTTTAAAGTTTTATATTCACTAGAGTACCTAGACTGACCACGTGAAACGAGAGGTAGATTATTGTTTAATTTAATGGCTCTATTGAATTTATTATTTATAAGTACACGTGCTTCATTTTGTAAGTGTGGGTCTGAAATAGATTTGACGGCTGCCTCCGCTTCAACGACTTCATAGATAAGTTTGTTTTTACCGACGGGTGGGAGATTATAATTTATCCCTTTATTTAAAAGTTTCATTTCGTTATCATCAAAGACTGCTGTAGTTAAGTTCATGACTCTAGGGTAAAATGTGTGTTTACAAACAATGGCAGACTCTTGGCGATGTTTATGTTCTAGCATAAGAAGTTTGCGTGATTGACTAAAATGTGTACGACGTACAATATTATATATGTATCTGTGTACGGAATCTAAAACTTAGATAATGACAGGATGAATATTGTTAAGAATCTGCAAATGCAGTTTAAGCAAACGAGTGTTGAGGAGAGATTTTTTAATGTATAAAGCTTTAATTTCTTCCTTGACGCGAAATCGTTCAGCGTATTGTTGTGTTATTTTCGCGGCCTTGGAAGAGCAATTAATTTTCACAGTAGCATACTTAGGAGTTATGTTCTTTTGTAAACAAATTTTATTGAACTTGATATGCAAGTTAATTTTTAATAACTGAATTTTGACATTTTGGAATTTAAATACCATGCTTGCTTGACTAGGCTCTAATTTAATATTCATGTTTAATATGGTAACCAAATCACTTGTACGAATTAATAAATTAATTACCTTAAATTATCCGCCGTGTGATTTCTTATGCTCCGTGTGAGTGCTTCTACATTGGACAGACTGGGAGAGGTTTCCTTAAACGATTTTGGGAACATTTACCTAAGAAAATAAGAAACATTGACAACATCAAATCAAATTACGCCCGACACCTGACTTCACACAATCATAATTACACAGATTTTAGTTCCAATTTAATACCGTTACATGTGTGTAAGAAGGGCCGTTTCATGAATGCCTTGGAGGAATTTGAAATTTACAGTGCATATGCAAACCCAATGAGTCGCGATATCGTGTTAAATGACCACCTGAACTTTGTATCCAACCGATTGTACGATACCGCCTTGAGTCTGCTCGCTGGGGCTACGATAAGGTAGCAACCGCTCAGTGGCAGAATGAACTTGAACGGGTGCGCACCCAAATCCGCGTACGGTTCATATGCAAATCTTGACATTTTAACTTCTTAACGATCTCGCAAGAGTGACAGTTTTAACTTTTAATATCTGATGATGGAGCATACGCTCTGAAACGCGTCATAGACGAAGCATAAGAAATCACACGGCGGATAATTTTAGGTAATTAATTTATTAATTCAAATAAAATAGCTAAAGTAGACAAATCTGTCTTGACTGTGGAAGAAGTTATGTCAACAAAAATATCTGCAGTAGAAAAATCAATGGCAAATATTAGAGAACAAATTAAAATTGAAGTTGAACAGTGCATGAAGATTCAACCAAAACAAATTTCTGAACAGACTGTACCAGTGATAAAGACAGAAAAAGACACAGAAAATAAGTTAATAGAGAAAGTCACTTTGCCTGCAGTAGGGACAGTTCATGTCAAAGCTCCAACCTTTGACGGAAGCAGTCACTGGGCAACGTACCTCAGCCAATTTTGAAGCTGCTGCATGCGAAAATAATTGGACAGAGAAAGACAAGGCTGTTTCGCTCGTTCTCTCATTAAAAGGCAGAACTACTACAGAAAGTGCCACCTGACAGCCAGAACACCTATGCCGAGTTGATAAAAGCTCTGGAATTACGGTATGGTGATAAACATTTGCGAGATGTGGACTGCACCCAGTTGAGAGCAAGGAGACAGCGTTCCAGGGAGAGTCTTCAAGAGCTTGAAGCAAGTATCGACAGACTAATTAGACTGGCCTATCCTGAAGCGCCAGAAGATTTTCGAACGCGTTTTGCGATGCAGACATTTACTGCCGGTGTCCGAGATAACGAACTACAGCAAGTGTTACGAATGGCAAAACACCAGAACAGTGCGGACGCCCTGGTACATGCTTTGCAATTTGAGGCCGCCAAATCAGCGTCTGGTTGGACAAGTCATAAAGTGCGCGAGCTAAAAGATCGCGACGGCACAGACGATGAGGAAGAAGAACAAGGAACAGAGAACAAAGAACTCGACGGTCGGCGCCACAGAATATAATAAGAAAGGATGGAAGACCGAAGTGTTATCGATGTGGGAAACCTGGACATCTACAACGAGATTGTCGGGTTAGAATTCAGCAGCAGGGAAACGAGCAATAGTCGGTACAACGGGGCGTGTGCTGACTAACTGGAGGAACGAAGCCCCTAGAGAATACTCAATTTCTACACTTCAGTAAAACAGCGGGAGCTTGGTAGTTACCGGATTTGTTCAAGAAAGGCCAACCTCGATTACAGTTGACACAGCCGCAACAGTTTCTATTGTGCGCCCCGACGTGGTGAAAGATATCAAGCCAATCTGATGCTCTTGCAGCTTGCGAACAGCTACTGGACGGCCTGTAAAAGTGTATGGAAAAGTGGAGATTAAACTTGACTTTAGTTTAATCATCAAGTACTTGTTGCAGACATTGTGGATGAAGCAATTCTTGGTGTGGACGTTATGAACGCATACGGATTTATAGTCGACTTCAAGAACAATGTCTTGATAGTCGGAGGCGAAGATAGTCGTCATGCCATCAACAATGACGACAGCAGAAAAATCGATGGACGTCATAAACCAAGTGGCCGTAACTGTTCCGCCAAACTCCGAAAAGATCATCATGGTTAGAACTGATGTAGATACTAGGGGCAACCAGTGCTCTATATTCGAACCCCAGGTAGTCAGCACACCGGGCATACTAATTGCCAAACGTTTAGTAAAACCTGACGAAACCGGAAATGTACCTATTAGAGTGGCGAATATTTTGAATCAAGCTATCACTTTACAAAGCAATACGCTCCTAGACAAATTGACTCCTGTGGCCTGGGTAGCCGGAATAACGCAACGAAGATCCAGTTCTTAGGATACTTCCAAATTACCACAAGAACTGCAAGAATTATTGAACAGATCTTCTAACGACCTCTCAAGTGGTGAGGTAAAAGAACTCGGACAGTTTTTACACGAATTCAAAGATTGTTTTGCAGTTCGGGGACAGTCACTGGGAAAAACCTTTCTTGTGCAACATTGCATCAATACCGGGGACACAACACCGATACGCCAACCTCCTCGAAGGCCTCCATTATCTAAACAAGAGGAGATGTCTCGGTTAGTACAGGACATGTTGACAGAGGGTGTAATCGAACCTTCGTGAAGTGCTTGGTCTTCCCCTATAGTGCTGGTAGCGAAGAAGGATGGTGGATTGCGTTTCTGCGGAGGTTAAATGACGTTACAAAGAAAGACTGCTATCCATTACTTCGCGTTGACGATACACTCGACACGTTGTCCGGAGCACAGTGGTTTTCCACATTGGACCTGAAGAGTGGATATTGGCAAATGGGTCTTCATCAAGAAGACAAGGAAAAGACCGCTTTTTCGACACCTAGTGGCTTATTCCAATTTAAAGTCATGCCATTTGGACTCTGTAATGCACCGGCAACATTTGAGAGATTGATGGACCTGATACTCCGAGGCCTTACGTGGAAAACTTGCCTTGTTTACTTAGACGATGTCAAACTAGAATTCACGGTGAACAACTGAAGCTGAGCCCGAAGAAGTGTTCTCTATTCCAGAAGGAAGTACAGTATTTGGGCCATCTGGTTTCAGCAGCGGGTGTTAGCATGGATCCTAATAAAGTAGACACCGTAAGAGACTGGCCAGTTTGTGAAAGGCTTCGCTACTATTGTTAAACCACTAAATGAGCTAACGGAAAATAAACAAAACTTCCAATGGTCGAGAGAGTGCGACCAAGCATTTAGAACGTTGAAGATTAACCAAATACACTGTACTCACCGTCTATGGCTTTTTTCCTTGATGTTTTTTCCAGTTTACATGTTTCAAGGCGCTTGCCTCATCATCAGAACTTATAAAATCAATCTATGTCATAAATAATGACATTTGTCAAAATATTAAAAACACAATACGGCAATTAAACTATGTACATAAATTCGCTTTAAAAATGTTCGGTGTGCCTTGCAAGACAACACGCGCCGTACTCCGTTACGGCGCGTGTTGTCTTGCAAGGCACACCGAACATTTTTAAAGCGAATTTATGTACATAGTTTAATTGCCGTATTGTGTTTTTAATATTTTGACAAATGTCATTATTTATGACATAGATTGATTTTATAAGTTCTGATGATGAGGCAAGCGCCTTGAAACATGTAAACTGGAAAAAACATCAAGGAAAAAAGCCATAGACGGTGAGTACAGTGTATTTGGTTAACAAACACGTGGCTTGGGACTACAATAGGATTTATTCCATTTAAATCACGTTGAAGATTGCATTATGTTCGTAGCCAATTCTCGCTTTTCAGCTTCCGAAGGGAAGTACATCGTAGAAACCAGACGCAAGCAATACTGGTCTAGGAGCAGTTTTGTCTCAAGTGCAGAACGGTGAAGAACGGGTAATAGCGAATTACAGCAAGACGCTTTCTGAACCAGAGAGAAATTATTGTATTACAAGAAGAGAGTTGTTGGCAATTGTCAGAGCTTTGGAGCACTTCCATAAATACCTCTACTTATGGGAGAGAGTTTTCACTACGTTCCGACCATGATGCACTTGCATGGCTCTTGAGATTTAAAAATCCGGAAGGACAGTTGGCAAGGTGGCTCGAACGTCTGCAAGAGTACAACTTCAAGGTACAACATCGGCGGGGGCGCCTGCACGGTAATGCAGATGGCTTATCACGAAGACCGTGCCCGGAAGACTGCCGACATTGCCACGGAAAGGAAGAACAAAACTCAAGCGAACATGTTCAAGCCATCACTGTAGATTTCCTGGCTGACGGCTGGACAACACAAGACTGTCGACAAGAACAGATGGCTGATGAAGACATTGGACCGCGATCTTGACAGCAAAAGAGGAAGATCGCCGCCCGGATTGGCAAGATTTCTGCTATGGTTCCGAAGTGCTGAAAGGCTACTGGGCACAATGGGAATCTCTCACCTTAGAAAACGGATTGCTGAAAAGGGCTTGGGAAAGTGCAGATGAACGAGACGTGGTCATGCAGTTGATAGTTCCCCGAAGTAAAGTGCAGTCTGTTTTGAAGGAGATGCATGATGGAACATCTGGAGGCTATCTTGGCGTTAACAAAACCCTTGACAAAATAGGGAAGCGATTCTATTGGCTTCATCTTCGCCACGACGCCGACGTAGAGGAATGGGTTCGGGCATGTGAAATATGTGCTGCAAGCAAGGGCCCACAAACCAGAAGCAGGGGAAAAATGAGACAGTATAACGTTGGACAACCTTTCGAGAGAATTGCCATAGACATTGCTGGACCATTCCCAGTTACTGACGATGGAAACCGGTACATCATGGTTGTAGGTGACTACTTTACTAAGTGGGTGGAAGCCTACGCAATTCCAAATCAGGAGGTTACCACTGTGGCAAAGCAGTTAGTTCACAACGTCTGTTGCCGTTATGGAGCATCTATGGAAATCCATACGGATCAAGGGAGAAATTTCGAATCAGGAGTGTTCAAAGAATTATGCCGTCTACTCGGAATTCGAAAGACCGGGACAACGCCTCTGCATCCTCAGTCGGACGGGATGGTTGTGAGATTCAGGACACTTGAGCAGCGTCTTTCGAAAGTTGTTGACGAGAAGCAAACAGACTGGGACCAACGTGTGCCACTATTCCTTATGGCGTATAGGTCATCAGTACATGACACAACCTGCATGACTCCAGCAAAATTGGTGTTTGGGAGGGAGATTCGTCTTCCTGGGGACTTGATGTTTGGATCACCTGAGACTCAGTCTAACTGGGAAGGACCCTACACTGTGAAAAAAAGAATTAACGATGTTGTTTATCGGATTCAACAGGAAGGACAGCGAAAGTTCATTTCGTCCACCAAGATCGCCTGGCTAAGTAAAACTTTAGAGATTGTTTGCCAGCTCGGGACGAACAGGCTTAAGGAGGAGACAGATTTACGACGTCACAGAAAAATCTACGTGTTTATCGAACGTTCCAGAGAGATCCAGAGTGTATGCGTGTGGTGTACGTGCTTGTATCCGCATCTACGAGAATGTTCTCGATGCCGCCAGCCGTGCGGACTGTGTCAAGGCCGCAGTTAATTACGTAGTTCATACGCACGCTACGACGCAATTAGGAATCGTCTAGATATTCGACTAGCTTCAAATACAGGTACTCAAACGACGTTCAGTTGAGTATCAGTTGCGATTTTGGATAGTGCGGTGCGAGAGTTATAGTAGCGATATTACTGTGTACGTTCAAGTAGTTATTAGTGAAGTGTTACGTTTTATATTCGGACGGTATAATTGTAATACAATTGAGTTGATACTAGTGGACATTTTATTGCGTGTGAACAATTTTCATTTGATTTGTTGTAGATACTGTGTTGTTAATTACGAATTGTTTTACTGTAAAAATTGAAGGTGTGATTAGTGACTTAATTGTTGTCTTGTACTTATTTAGTTTCCACTGTACCTACGACGATCGAGTAGACCGTCGTAACACTTCTGGTAAATTGTTTCGACGTCACAGAATAATCTACGTGTTTATCGAAAGTTCCAGATACATCCAGAATGTCAGCGTGTGGTGTACGTGCTACTAGACGCATTTTGCGAGAATCTTCTCGACTGTACCGGCCTTCGCAGGGCGCTCGGCCTGTATAAAGGCCGTAGTTAATTACGTAGATCATACGTACGCTACCGTCTAGATATTCGACTAGCTATAAATACCGGTACTCAAACGACGTTCAGTTAGTATGAGGCGAATTTTTGACTGTGCGGTTCGAGAGTATTAGTGCGATATATTTACAGAGCGGTTCGAGTTATTACTGTGTACGTTCAAGTAGTTATTAATGAAGTGTTGCGTTTTATATTCGGACGGTATAATTGTAATACAATTGAGTTTTAATATTAGTGGACATTTTATTGCGTGTGAACAATTTTCATTTGATTTGTTGTAGACACTGTGTTGTTAATTACGAACTGTTTTACTGTAACAATTAAAGGTGTGTTGGTGTCTTGTACTTCTTTTGTTTCCACTGTACCTACGACGATCGAGAAGACCGTCGTAACAGTGGTGTCAGAACTGGGATAAAACGGTTAACAGTGGAAAAGGAGGACACTTTGTACAAGACGAGTGTTATTCGTAATTAATCGGTAAGCATAGATCCCAGTCAGATGATGGAAACTTTACAAACACTGCTGCGGCAGACACAGGAAGAAGCAGAGAAACGACAGGATGAAGAACGCAGGCAGGAAAGAGAAGAAGCTGAGGAACGTCAGAAAGCACTAATGCTGGAAACAGAAGAAAGACAAAAAGAGGAACGTAAACGTGAAGCAGGTGACATCAAAGCGTTAATTCATGAACAAAAGCAGATGCAAGAACCTACTACCGCAGAATTGGGTCTCCTACGTGGTGACGTAGGTGAATTACGAGGTAAGCTCAACAATCAGATTACCAGAATATCTGACGTAGAAGAATCCATGTCAAATACAATAGCTAAAGTAGACAAATCTGTCTTGACTGTGGAAGAAGTTATGTCAACAAAAATATCTGCAGTAGAAAACTCAATGGCAAATATTAGAGAACAAATTAAAATTGAAGTTGAACAGTGCATGAAGATTCAACCAAAACAAATTTCTGAACAGACTGTACCAGTGATAAAGACAGAAAAAGACACAGAAAATAAGTTAATAGAGAAAGTCACTTTGCCTGCAGTAGGGACAGTTCATGTCAAAGCTCCAACCTTTGACGGAAGCAGTCACTGGGCAACGTACCTCAGCCAATTTGAAGCTGCTGCATGCGAAAATAATTGGACAGAGAAAGACAAGGCTGTTTCGCTCGTTCTCTCATTAAAAGGCAGAACTACTACAGAAAGTGCCACCTGACAGCCAGAACACCTATGCCGAGTTGATAAAAGCTCTGGAATTACGGTATGGTGATAAACATTTGCGAGATGTGGACTGCACCCAGTTGAGAGCAAGGAGACAGCATTCCGGGGAGAGTCTTCAAGAGCTTGAAGCAAGTATCGACAGACTAATTAGACTGGCCTATCCTGAAGCGCCAGAAGATTTTCGAACGCGTTTTGCGATGCAGACATTTACTGCCGGTGTCCGAGATAACGAACTACAGCAAGTGTTACGAATGGCAAGACACCAGAACAGTGCGGACGCCCTGGTACATGCTTTGCAATTTGAGGCCGCCAAATCAGCGTCTGGTTGGACAAGACATACAGTGCGCGAGCTAAAAGATCGCGACGGCACAGACGATGAGGAAGAAGAACAAGGAACAGAGAACAAAGAACTCGACGGTCGGCGCAACAGAATAAAATAAGGAAGGATGGAAGACCGAAGTGTTATCGATGTGGGAAACCTGGACATCTACAACGAGATTGTCGGGTTAGAATTCAGCAGCAGGGAAACGAGCAATAGTCGGTACAACGGGGTGTGTGCTGACTAACTGGAGGAAAGAAGCCCCTAGAGAATACTCAATTTCTACACTTCAGTAAAACAGCGGGAGCTTGGTAGTTACCGGATTTGTTCAAGAAAGGCCAACCTCGATTACAGTTGACACAGCCGCAACAGTTTCTATTGTGCGCCCCGACGTGGTGAAAGATATCAAGCCAATCTGATGCTCTTGCAGCTTGCGAACAGCTACTGGACGGCCTGTAAAAGTGTATGGAAAAGTGGAGGTACACCTACTTGACTTTAGTTTAATCATCAAGTACTTGTTGCAGACATTGTGGATGAAGCAATTCTTGGTGTGGACGTTATGAACGCATACGGATTTATAGTCGACTTCAAGAACAATGTCTTGATAGTCGGAGGCGAAGATAGTCGTCATGCCATCAACAATGACGACAGCAGAAAAATCGATGGACGTCATAAACCAAGTGGCCGTAACTGTTCCGCCAAACTCCGAAAAGATCATCATGGTTAGAACTGATGTAGATACTAGGGGCAACCAGTGCTCTATATTCGAACCCCAGGTAGTCAGCACACCGGGCATACTAATTGCCAAACGTTTAGTAAAACCTGACGAAACCGGAAATGTACCTATTAGAGTGGCGAATATTTTGAATCAAGCTATCACTTTACAAAGCAATACGCTCCTAGACAAATTGACTCCTGTGGCCTGGGTAGCCGGAATAACGCAACGAAGATCCAGTTCTTAGGATACTTCCAAATTACCACAAGAACTGCAAGAATTATTGAACAGATCTTCTAACGACCTCTCAAGTGGTGAGGTAAAAGAACTCGGACAGTTTTTACACGAATTCAAAGATTGTTTTGCAGTTCGGGGACAGTCACTGGGAAAAACCTCTCTTGTGCAACATTGCATCAATACCGGGGACACAACACCGATACGCCAACCTCCTCGAAGGCCTCCATTATCTAAACAAGAGGAGATGTCTCGGTTAGTACAGGACATGTTGACAGAGGGTGTAATCGAACCTTCGTGAAGTGCTTGGTCTTCCCCTATAGTGCTGGTAGCGAAGAAGGATGGTGGATTGCGTTTCTGCGGAGGTTAAATGACGTTACAAAGAAAGACTGCTATCCATTACTTCGCGTTGACGATACACTCGACACGTTGTCCGGAGCACAGTGGTTTTCCACATTGGACCTGAAGAGTGGATATTGGCAAATGGGTCTTCATCAAGAAGACAAGGAAAAGACCGCTTTTTCGACACCTAGTGGCTTATTCCAATTTAAAGTCATGCCATTTGGACTCTGTAATGCACCGGCAACATTTGAGAGATTGATGGACCTGATACTCCGAGGCCTTACGTGGAAAACTTGCCTTGTTTACTTAGACGATGTCAAACTAGAATTCACGGTGAACAACTGAAGCTGAGCCCGAAGAAGTGTTCTCTATTCCAGAAGGAAGTACAGTATTTGGGCCATCTGGTTTCAGCAGCGGGTGTTAGCATGGATCCTAATAAAGTAGACACCGTAAGAGACTGGCCAGTTCCGAAGAATAAACACGAAGTTCGGAGTTTCCTGGGGTTATGCTCATATTATCGACGTTTTGTGAAAGGCTTCGCTACTATTGTTAAACCACTAAATGAGCTAACGGAAAATAAACAAAATTTCCAATGGTCGAGAGAGTGCGACCAAGCATTTAGAACGTTGAAGATTGCATTATGTTCGTAGCCAATTCTCGCTTTTCAGCTTCCGAAGGGAAGTACATCGTAGAAACCAGACGCAAGCAATACTGGTCTAGGAGCAGTTTTGTCTCAAGTGCAGAACGGTGAAGAACGGGTAATAGCGTATTACAGCAAGACGCTTTCTGAACCAGAGAGAAATTATTGTATTACAAGAACAGAGTTGTTGGCAATTGTCAGAGCTTTGGAGTACTTCCATAAATACCTCTACTTATGGGAGAGATTTTTCACTACATTCCGACCATGCTGCACTTGCATGGCTCTTGAGATTTAAAAATCCCGAAGGACAGTTGGCAAGGTGGCTCGAACGTCTGCAAGAGTACAACTTCAAGGTACAACATCGGCGGGGGCGCCTGCACGGTAATGCAGATGGCTTATCACGAAGACCGTGCCCGGAAGACTGCCGACATTGCCACAGAAAGGAAGAACAAAACTCAAGCGAACATGTTCACTGTATATTTCCTGGCTGACGGCTGGACAACACAAGACTGTCGACAAAAACAGATGACTGATGAAGACATTGGACCGCGATCTTGACAGCAAAAGAGGAAGATCGCAGCCCGGATTGGCAAGATTTCTGCCATGGTTCCGAAGTGCTGAAAGGCTACTGGACACAATGGGATTCTCTCACCTTAGAAAACGGATTGCTGAAAAGGTCTTGGGAAAGTGCAGATGAACGAGACGTGGTCATGCAGTTGATAGTTCCCCGAAGAAAAGTGCAGTCTGTTTTGAAGGAGATGCATGATGGAACATCTGGAGGCCATCTTGGCGTTAACATAACCCTTGACAAAATAGGGAAGCGATTCTATTGGCTTCATCTTCGCCCCGACGCCGACGTAGAGGAATGGGTTCGGGCATGTGAAATATGTGCTGCAAGCAAGGGCCCACAAACCAGAAGCAGGGGAAAAATGAGACAGTATAACGTTGGACAACCTTTCGAGAGATTTGCCATAGACATTGCTGGACCATTCCCAGTTACTGACGATGGAAACCGGTACATCATGGTTGTAGGTGACTACTTTACTAAGTGGGTGGAAGCCTACGCAATTCCAAATCAGGAGGTTACCACTGTGGCAAAGCAGTTAGTTCACAACGTCTGTTGCCGTTATGGAGCATCTATGGAAATCCATACGTATCAAGGGAGAAATTTCGAATCAGGAGTGTTTAAAGAATTATGCCGTCTACTCGGAATTCGAAAGACCAGGACAACGCCTCTGCATCCTCAGTCGGACGGGATGGTTGTGAGATTCAACAGGACACTTGAGCAGCATCTTTCGAAAGTTGTTGACGAGAAGCAAACAGACTGGGACCAACGTATACCACTATTCCTTATGGCGTATAGGTCATCAGTACATGACACAACCCGCATGACTCCAGCAACATTGGTGTTTGGGCGGGAGATTCGTCTTCCTGGGGACTTGATGTTTGGATCACCTGAGACTCAGTCTAACTGGGAAGGACCCTACACTGTGAAAAAAAGAACTAACGATGTTGTTTATCGGATTCAACAGGAAGGACAGCGAAAGTTCAAGGTCGTCCACCTAGATCGCCTGGCTAAGTAAAACTTTAGAGATTGTTTGCCAGCTCGGGACGAACAGGCTTAAGGAGGAGACAGTGTTACGACGTCACAGAACAATCTACGTGTTTATCGAACGTTCCAGAGAGATCCAGAGTGTATGCGTGTGGTGTACGTGCTTGTATCCGCATCTACGAGAAAGTCCTCGATGCCGCCAGCCGTGCGGACTGAGTCAAGGCCGCAGTTAATTACGTAGTTCATACGCACGCTACGACGCAATTAGGAATCGTCTAGATATTCGACTTGCTACAAATACAGGTACTCAAACGACGTTCAGTTGAGTATCAGTTGCGATTTTGGATAGTGCGGTGCGAGAGTTATAGTAGCGATATTACAGTGTACGTTCAAGTGATGTGTTGCGTTTTATATTCGGACGGTATAATTGTAATACATTAATATTAGTGGACTTTTTATTGCGTGTGAACAATTTTCATTTGATTTGTTGTAGACACTGTGTTGTTAATTACGAATTGTTTTACTGTAAAAATTAAAGGTGTGATTAGTGACTTAATTGTTGTCTTGTACTTATTTAGTTTCCACTGTACTTACGACGATCGAGTAGACCGTCGTAACAGATCTGTTAAAGTGTTACAACGTCACAGAATAATCTACGTGTTTATCGAAAGTTCCAGATACATCCAGAATGTCAGCGTGTGGTGTACGTGCTACTAGACGCATTTTGCGAGAATCTTCTCGACTGTGCCGGGCTTCGCAGGGCGCTCGGCCTGTATAAAGGCCGTAGTTAATTACGTAGTTCATACGTACGCTACCGTCTAGATATTCGACTTGCTATAAATACCGGTACTCAAACGACGTTCAGTTAGCATGAGGCGAATTTTTGACTGTGCGGTTCGAGAGTATTAGTGCGATATATTTACAGAGCGGTTCGAGTTATTACTGTGTACGTTCAAGTAGTTATTAGTGAAGTGTTGCGTTTTATATTCGGACGGTATAATTGTAATACAATTGAGTTTTAATATTAGTGGACATTTTATTGCGTGTGAACAATTTTCATTTGATTTGTTGTAGACACTGTGTTGTTAATTACGAACTGTTTTACTGTAACAATTAAAGATGTGTTGGTGTCTTGTACTTCTTTTGTTTCCACTGTACCTACGACGATCGAGAAGACCGACGTAACAGTGGTGTCATAACTGGGATAAAACGGTTAACAGTGGAAAAGGAGGACACTTTGTACAAGACGAGTGTTATTCGTAATTAATCTGTAAGCATAGATCCCAGTCAGATGATGGAAACTTTACAAACACTGCTGCGGCAGACACAGGAAGAAGCAGAGAAACGACAGAATGAAGAACGCAGGCAGGAAAGAGAAGAAGCTGAGGAACGTCAGAAAGCACTAATGCTAGAAACAGAAGAAAGACAAAAAGAGGAACGTAAACGTGAAGCAGGTGACATCAAAGCGTTAATTCATAAACAAAAGCAGATGCAAGAACATACTACCGCAGAATTGGGTCTCCTACGTGGTGACGTAGGTGAATTATGAGGTGAGCTCAACAATCAGATTACCAGAATATCTGACATAGAAGAATCCATGTCAAATAAAATAGCTAAAGTAGACAAATCTGTCTTGACTGTGGAAGAAGTTGTGTCAACAAAAATATCTGCAGTAGAAAACTCAATGGCAAATATTAGAGAACAAATTAAAATTGAAGTTGAACAGTGCATGAAGATTCAACCAAAACAAATTTCTGAACAGACTGTACCAGTGATAAAGACAGAAAAAGACACAGAAAATAAGTTAATAGAGAAAGTCACTTTGCCTGCAGTAGGTGTCTTTGTTCATGTCAAAGCTCCAACATTTGACGGAAGCAGTCACTGGGCAACGTACCTCAGCCAATTTGAAGCTGCTGCATGCGAAAATAATTGGACAGAGAAAGACAAGGCTGTTTCGCTCTTTCTCTCATTAAAAGGCAGAACTACTACAGAAAGTGCCACCTGACAGCCAGAACACCTATGCCGAGTTGATAAAAGCTCTGGAATTACGGTATGGTGATAAACATTTGCGAGATGTGGACTGCACCCAGTTGAGAGCAAGGAGACAGCATTCCGGGGAGAGTCTACAAGAGCTTGAAGCAAGTATCGACAGACTAATTAGACTGGCCATCCTGAAGCGCCAGAAGATTTTCGAACGCGTTTTGCGATGCAGACATTTACTGCCGGTGTCCGAGATAACGAACTACAGCAAGTGTTACGAATGGCAAGACACCAGAACAGTGCGGACGCCCTGGTACATGCTTTGCAATTTGAGGCCGCCAAATCAGCGTCTGGTTGGACAAGTCATAAAGTGCGCGAGCTAAAAGATCGCGACGGCACAGACGATGAGGAAGAATAACAAGGAACAGAGAACAAAGAACTCGACGGTCGGCGCCACAGAATAAAATAAGAAAAGATGGAAGACCGAAGTGTTATCGATGTGGAAAACCTGGACATCTACAACGAGATTGTCGGGTTAGAATTCAGCAGCAGGGAAACGAGCAATAGTCGGTACAACGGGGTGTGTGCTGACTAACTGGAGGAACGAAGCCCCTAGAGAATACTCAATTTCTATACTTCAGTAAAACAGCGGGAGCTTGGTAGTTACCGGATTTGTTCATGAAAGGCCAACCTCGATTACAGTTGACACAGCCGCAACAGTTTTTTTGTGCGCCCCGACGTGGTGAAAGATATCAAGCCAATCTGATGCTCTTGCAGCTTGCGAACAGCTACTGGACGGCCTGTAAAAGTGTATGGAAAAGTGGAGATACACCTAGTTGGCTTTAGTTTAATCATCAAGTACTTGTTGCAGACATTGTGGATGAAGCAATTCTTGGTGTGGACGTTATGAACGCATACGGATTTATAGTCGACTTCAAGAACAATGTCTTGATAGTCGGAGGCGAAGATAGTCGTCATGCTGTCAACAATGACGACAGCACAAAAATCGATGGACGTCATAAACCAAGTGGCCGTAACTGTTCCGCCAAACTCCGAAAAGATCATCATGGTTAGAATCGATGTAGATACTAGGGGCAACCAGTGCTCTATATTCGAACCCCAGGTAGTCAGCACACCGGGCATACTAATTGCCAAACGTTTAGTAAAACCTGACGAAACCGGAAATGTACCTATTAGAGTGGCGAATATTTTGAATCAAGCTATCATTTTACAAAGCAATACGCTCCTAGACAAATTGACTCCTGTGGCCTGGGTAGCCGGAATAACGCAACGAAGATCCAGTTCTTAGGATACTTCCAAATTACCACAGGAACTGCAAGAATTATTGAACAGATCTTCTAACGACCTCTCAAGTGGTGAAGTAAAAGAACTCGGACAGTTTTTACACGAATTCAAAGATTGTTTTGCAGTTCGGGGACAGTCACTGGGAAAAACCTCTCTTGTGCAACATCGCATCAATACCGGGGACACAACACCGGTACGCCAACCTCCTCGAAGGCCTCCATTATCTAAACAAGAGGAGATGTCTCGGTTAGTACAGGACATGTTGACAGAGGGTGTAATCGAACCTTCGTCAAGTGCTTGGTCTTCCCCTATAGTGCTGGTAACGAAGAAGGATGGTGGATTGCGTTTCTGCGGAGGTTAAATGACGTTACAAAGAAAGACTGCTATCCATTACTTCGCGTTGACGATACACTCGACACGTTGTCCGGAGCACAGTGGTTTTCCACGTTGGACCTGAAGAGTGGATATTGGCAAGTGGGTCTTCATCAAGAAGACAAGGAAAAGACCGCTTTTTCGACCCCTAGTGGCTTATTCCAATTTAACGTCATGCCATTTGGACTCTGTAATGCACCGGCAACATTTGAGAGATTGATGGACCTGATACTCCGAGGCCTTACGTGGAAAACTTGCCTTGTTTACTTAGACGATGTCAAACTAGAATTCACGGTGAACAACTTAAGCTGAGCCCGAAGAAGTGTTCTCTATTACAGAAAGAAGTACAGTATTTGGGCCATCTGGTTTCAGCAGCGGGTGTTAGCATGGATCCTAATAAAGTAGACACCGTAAGAGACTGGCCAGTTCCGAAGAATAAACACGAAGTTCGGAGTTTCCTGGGGTCATGCTCATATTATCGACGTTTTGTGAAAGGCTTCGCTACTATTGCTAAACCACTACATGAGCTAACGGAAAATAAACAAATCTTCCAATGGTCGAGAGAGTGCGACCAAGCATTTAGAACGTTGAAGATTGCATTATGTTCGTAGCCAATTCTCGCTTTTCAGCTTCCCAAGGGAAGTACATCGTAGAAACCAGACGCAAGCAATACTGGTCTAGGAGCAGTTTTGTCTCAAGTGCAGAACGGTGAAGAACGGGTAATAGCGTATTACAGCAAGACGCTTTCTGAACTAGAGAGAAATTATTGTGTTACAAGAAGAGAGTTGTTGGCAATTGTCAGAGCTTTGGAGCACTTCCATAAATACCTCTACTTATGGGAGAGAGTTTTCAATACGTTCCGACCATGCTGCACTTGCATGGCTCTTGAGATTTAAAAATCCGGAAGGACAGTTGGCAAGGTGGCTCGAACGTCTGCAAGAGTGCAACTTCAAGGTACAACATCGGCGGGGGCGCCTGCACGTTAGTGCAGATGGCTTATCACGAAGACCGTGCCCGGAAGACTGCCGACATTGCCACAGGAAGGAAGAACAAAACTCAAGCGAACATGTTCAAGCCATCATGTAGATTTCCTGGCTGACGGCTGGACAACACAAGACTGTCGATGAAGACATTGGACCGATCTTGACAGCAAAAGAGGAAGGTCGCCGCCCGGATTGGCAAGATATCTGCCATGGTTGAAGGGCTACTGGGCACAATGGGAATCTCTCACATTAGAAAACGGATTACTGAAAAGGGCTTGGGAAAGTGCAGATGGACGAGACGTGGTCATGCAGTTTTGTAGATCCCCGACGTAAAGTGCAGTCTGTCTTGAAGAAGATGCATGATGGAACATCTGCAGGCCATCTTGGCGTTAACAAAACCCTTGACAAAATACGGAAACGATTCTATTGGCTTCATCTTCGCCACGACGCCGACGTAGAGGAATGGGTTCGGGCATGTGAAATATGTGCTGCAAGCAAGGGCCCACAAACCAGAAGCAGGGGAAAAATGAGACAGTATAACGTTGGACAACCTTTCGAGAGAATTGCCATAGACATTGCTGGACCATTCCCAGTTACTGACGATGGAAACCGGTACATCATGGTTGTAGGTGACTACTTTACTAAGTGGGTGGAAGCCTACGCAATTCCAAATCAGGAGGTTACCACTGTGGCAAAGCAGTTAGTTCACAACTTCTGTTGCCGTTATGGAGCCACTATGGAAATCCATACGGATCAAGGGAGAAATTTCGAATCTGGATTGTTTAAAGAATTATGGCGTCTACTCGGAATTCGAAAAACCAGGACAACGCATCTGCATCCTCAGTCGGACGGGACGGTTGAGAGATTCAACAGGACACTTCAGCAGCATCTTTCGAAAGTTGTTGACGAGAAGCAAACAGACTGGGACCAACGTATACCACTATTCCTTATGGCGTATAGGTCACCAGTACATGACACAACCGGCATGACTCCAGCAAAATTGGTGTTTGGGCGGAAGATTCGTCTTCCTGGGGACTTGATCACCTGAGACCCAGTCTAACTGGGAAGGACCCTACACTGTGAAAAAAAGAATTAACGATGTTGTTTATCGGATTCAACAGGAAGGACAGCGAAAGTTCAAGGTCGTCCACCTAGATCGCATGGCTAAGTACAATTTTAGAGACGGTTTGCCAGTTCGGGACGAACAGGCTTAAGGAGGAGACAGTGTTACGACGTCACAGAACAATCTACGTGTTTATCGAACGTTCCAGAGAGATCCAGAGTGTATGCGTGTGGTGTACGTGCTTGTATCCGCATCTACGAGAAATTTCTCGATGCCGCCAGCCGTGCGGACTGTGTCAAGGCAGCAGTTAAATACGTAGTTCATACGCACGCTACGACGCAATTAGGAATCGTCTAGATATTCGACTAACTATAAATACCGGTACTCAAACGACGTTCACTTAGTAAGAGGAAAATTTTTTACTGTGCGATTCGAGAGTATTAGTGCGATATATTTACAGAACGGTTCGAGTTATTACTGTGTACGTTCAAGTAGTTATTAGTGAAGTGTTGCGTTTTATATTCGGACGGTATAATTGTAATACAATTGAGTATTAATATTAGTGGACATTTTATTACGTGTAAACAATTTTCATTTGATTTGTTGTAGACACTGTGTTGTTAATTACGAACTGCTTTACTGTAAAAATTAAAGGTGTGATTAGTGACTTAATTGTTGTCTTGTACTTATTTAGTTTCCACTGTACCTACGACGATCGAGTAGACCGTCGTAACAGTTCTGTTAAAGTGTTACGACGTCACAGAACAATCTACGTGTTTATCGAAAGTTCCAGTGACATCCAGAATGTAAGCGTGTGGTGTATGTGCTACTAGACGCATTTTGCGAGAATCTTCTCGACTGTGCCGGGAGTTCGCGGGGCGCTCGGCCTGTGTCAATGCCGTAGTTAAGTACGTAGTTCATACGCACGCTACCGTCTAGATATTGGACTAGCTATAAATACCGGTACTCAAAAGAAGTTCAGTTAGTTTGAGGCGAATTTTTGACTGTGCGGTTCGAGAGAATTAGTGCGATAAATTTACAGAGCGGTTCGAGTTATTACTGTGTACGTTCAAGTAGTTATAAGTGAAATGTTGCGTTTTATATTCGGACGGTATAATTGTAATACAATTGAGTTTTAATATTAGTGGACATTTTATTGCGCGTGAACAATTTTCATTTGATTTGTTGTAGACACTGTGGTGTTAATTACGAACTGTTTTACTGTAACAATTAAAGGTGTGATTGGTGTCTTGTACTTCTTTTATTTCCACTGTACCTACGACGATCGAGAAGACCGTCGTAACAGTGGTGCCAGAACTGGGATAAAACGGTTAACAGTGGAAACAGAGGACACTTTGTACAAGACGAGTGTGATTCGTAATTAATCGGTAAGCATGGATCCCAGTCAGATGATGGAAACTTTACAAACACTGCTGCGGCAGACACAAGAAGAAGCAGAGACACGACAGGATGAAGAACGCAGGCAGGAAAGAGAAGAAGCTGAGGAACGTCAGAAAGCACTAATGCTAGAAACAGAAGAAAGACAAAAAGAGGAACGTAAACGTGAAGCATGTGACATCAAAGCGTTAATTCGAGAACAAAAGCAGATGCAAGAACATACTACCGCAGAATTGAGTCTCCTACGTGGTGACGTAGGTGAATTACGAGGTGAGCTCAACAATCAGATTACCAGAATATCTGACGTAGAAGAATCCATGTCAAATAAAATAGCTAAAGTAGACAAATCTGTCTTTACTGTGGAAGAAGTTATGTCAACAAAAATATCTGCAGTAGAAAACTCAATGGCAAATATTAGAGAACAAATTAAAATTGAACAGTTATCTAAAAATGAAACTTTTTCTTGTGAAACTTACTGTTTATTCTCTTTTCGTTGAACGCGTTTCAGCGTACGTATTCGACTTCTTCAGCTTTGAGACAGACTGGCTCAAAGCTGAAGAAGGCGAATACGTACGCTGAAACGCGTTCAACGAAAAGAGAATAAACAGTAAGTTTCACAAGAAAAAGTTTCATTTTTAGATAAGTGTTAGTGCTGTGAAAGAAGAGATGAATAATCAAGACAACTATTAAAATTGAAGTTGAACAGTGCATGAAGATTCAACCAAAACAAATTTCTGAACAGATTTTACCAGTGATAAAGACAGAAAAAGACACAGAAAATAAGTTAATAGAGAAAGTCACTTTGCCTGCAGTAGGAACAGTTCATGTCAAATCTCCAACCTTTGACAGAAGAATTCACTGGCCAACGTACCTCAGCCAATTTGAAGCTGCTACATGCGCAAATAATTGGACAGAGAAAGACAAGGCTGTTTCACTCGTTCTCTCATTAAAAGGCAGAAATACTACAGAAAGTGCCACCTGACAGCCAGAACACCTATGCCGAGTTGATAAAAGCTCTGGAATTACGGTATGGTGATAAAAATTTGAGAGATGTGTATTGTACCCAGTTGAGAGCAAGGAGACAGCATTCCGGGGAGAGTCTTCAAGAGTTTGAAGCAAGTATCGACAGACTAATTAGACTGGCCTATCCTGAAGCGCCAGAAGATTTTCGAACGCGTTTTGCGATGCAGACATTTACTGCCGGTGTCCGAGATTACGAACTACAGCAAGTGTTACGAATGGCAAGACACCAGAACAGTGCGGACGCCCTGGTACATGCTTTGCAATTTGAGGCCGCCAAATCAGCGTCTGGTTGGACAAGTCATAAAGTGCGCGAGCTAAAAGATCGCGACGGCACAGACGATGAGGAAGAAGAACAAGGAACAGAGAACAAAGAACTCGACGGTCGGCGCCACAGAATAAAATAAGAAAGGATGGAAGACCGAAGTGTTATCGATGTGGGAAACCTGGACATCTACAACGAGATTCAGCAGCAGGGAAACGAGCAATAGTCGGTACAACGGGGCGTGTGCTGACTAACTGGAGGAACGAAGCCCCTAGAGAATACTCAATTTCTACACTTCAGTAAAACAGCGGGAGCTTGGTAGTTACCGGATTTGTTCAAGAAAGGCCAACCTCGATTACAGTTGACACAGCCGCAACAGTTTCTATTGTGCGCTCCGACGTGGTGAAAGATATCAAGCCAATCTGATGCTCTTGCAGCTTGCGAACAGCTACTGGACGGCCTGTAAAAGTGTATGGAAAAGTGGAGATACACCTACTTGACTTTAGTTTAATCATCAAGTACTTGTTGCAGACATTGTGGATGAAGCAATTCTTGGTGTGGACGTTATGAACGCATACGGATTTATAGTCGACTTCAAGAACAATGTCTTGATAGTCGGAGGCGAAGATAGTCGTCATGCCATCAACAATGACGACAGCAGAAAAATCGATGGACGTCATAAACCAAGTGGCCGTAACTGTTCCGCCAAACTCCGAAAAGATCATCATGGTTAGAACCGATGTAGATACTAGGGGCAACCAGTGCTCTATATTCGAACCCCAGGTAGTCAGCACACCGGGCATACTAATTGCCAAACGTTTAGTAAAACCTGACGAAACCGGAAATGTACCTATTAGAGTGGCGAATATTTTGAATCAAGCTATCACTTTACAAAGCAATACGCTCCTAGGCAAATTGACTCCTGTGGCCTGGGTAGCCGGAATAACGCTGTAATACACTTTTAGATATAGGCCTTATATTACTACTATTTGTTACTACTTTGCATACTACTTGGCCTACAAGCATGTATAAAGTAAGGGTTATCAAATTAAATTATTCAATGACAAAATTAATATTTATCACATATCAAACTTCAACAAGATATCACACTTACTTTCGTGTACCGACTCTTTAGAATTATCCCAGGGCGCCAGTAATAAATAAACACAATTTGGTTGTTATTAATTAAGTTTTTTAAGAACGATTGCATTCAAATATTACAAAATTTATAATTCAGTACTTCAATCATTTACTATAAAATTTGTTAGTGTTTATGTCTTAGCAAAGGATTCTTAGACTGATTGAGTCACCAAAACAAGATTGACATATAATTGAAATTAATAAGCAATATTAAAATGATTGTTCATTTTTGTTATTTACGTGTATGTTGCATTACTCACGATGCGATGTCACCCACGCTGCGGGTTCCAGGCTGGTGATCAGAAGTTATCCGTTAAATAGTTATCCTTATAAAGTTGCACTATTTACACTGGTTTCACAAGTATTACACAATTCACTCAATTTACTTAGTGATAATTACACAGGTGCCGTATACCAATACACTTGTAGAAAAACACAGTATATCCTTATCAAAGCTAAGTGCGTCTAACACCGGATTGATAACTGCTCTCGACCGTCAGTCCCGTACAATGACGTTTGACACATTTACAATCGCTAAGTAACTCGACTTTTTAACGGTTGATGTTGTATAAAAATTTAGATATATTACTCGGCTTTAATTTGATCTTCTTTAGTTACACTAGAATTCTTCTTATTAACATTTATTAAGTGTTTACGATGCGTAACTTCCGCACAGATTACTATCGCGTTACCGTAACTGATTTACGTGGCGATTGAAATATACTTATTAAAATTACTGACAAATTTTTATTACACCTACTACGAGTCTTAGTGTTGTGATCTTCCCGTAGACTGAAATAAATGTTACGAGTCTAATAGCTGTAATCTCTCCGTTGACTGCCTTAACTTCTTACTCGATGTATTTTTTATATTTCGCTACGAACTACCCTCACCCACTATCGACAAACTACACACCGATTGGTCCGACTCGCCGCTAAATTCAAATTTACCAAATCTGTCTAACGAAACAACCCGCGTAAAAAATGACGCTATCCGTTATTCGCCAACTAAATGCGCGTGAACACGTGGTAGGAAAACACGTCACTCTACATCTCGCTCTATACTCTTTCTTTCTAAAATAATGGCTCCTTTTGTTAGATGCACTTAACTTTTACAATCGTGGTGAATGTTTCTTACACCCTAGCAAACAATACAGTTTTATGACGGTCCGTCCGGTACGTGACTAGTTCATAGTTTTTTAGCCGACTTACGGGCGTCAACGCAAGGTCGTCTGTATAAATATCTGCCGCTCCCTACTAAATATTTTAATGTTTTCTTACTTTGAAAAACCACCGCTTTCTATAAATTTATATCTTCCCCTAGGTATCATATGACTTTGTCACCGTAAAATTGTTGAGAATGCAATTTTCCGTGATAACGCAACGAAGATCCAGTTCTTCGGATACTTCCAAGTTACCACAGGAACTGCAAGAATTATTGAACAGATCTTCTAACGACCTCTCAAGTGGTGAAGTAAAAGAACTCGGACAGTTTTTACACGAATTCAAAGATTGTTTTGCAGTTCGGGGACAGTCACTGGGAAAAACCTCTCTTGTGCAACATCGCATCAATACCGGGGACACAACACCGATACGCCAACCTCCTCGAAGGCCTCCATTATCTAAACAAGAGGAGATGTCTCGGTTAGTACAGGACATGTTGACAGAGGGTGTAATCGAACCTTCGTCAAGTGCTTGGTCTTCCCCTATAGTGCTGGTAACGAAGAAGGATGGTGGATTGCGTTTCTGCTGAGGTTAAATGACGTTACAAAGAAAGACTGCTATCCATTACTTCGCGTTGACGATACACTCGACACGTTGTCCGGAGCACAGTGGTTTTCCACATTGGACCTGAAGAGTGGATATTGGCAAGTGGGTCTTCATCAAGAAGACAAGGAAAAAACCGCTTTTTCGACCCCAAGTGGCTTATTCCAATTTAACGTCATGCCATTTGGACTTTGTAATGCACCGGCAACATTTGAGAGATTGATGGACATGATACTCTGAGGCCTGACGTGGAAAACTTGCCTTGTTTACTTAGACGATGTCATAGTGATCGGGAAGAGTTCGAAGATCATTTGGAAAACCTTAAGGAAGTTCTAACTAGAATTCACGGTGCACAACTGAAGCTGAGCCCGAAGACGTGTTCTCTATTCCAGAAGGAAGTACAGTATTTGGGCCATCTGGTTTCAGCAGCGGGTGTTAGCATGGATCCTAATAAAGTAGACACCGTAAGAGACTGGCCAGTTCCGAAGAATAAACACGAAGTTCGGAGTTTCCTGGGGTTATGCTCATATTACCGACGTTTTGTGAAAGGCTTAGCTACTATTGCTAAACCACTACATGAGCTAACGGAAAATAAACGAAACTTCCAATGGTCGAGAGAGTGTGACCAAGCATTTAGAACGTTGAAGATTGCATTATGTTCGCAGCCAATTCTCGCTTTTCAGCTTCCGAAGGGAAGTACATCGTAGAAACCAGACGCAAGCAATACTGGTCTAGGAGCAGTTTGTCTCAAGTGAAGAACGGGTAATAGCGTATTACAGCAAGACGCTTTCTGAACTAGAGAGAAATTATTGTGTTACAAGAAGAGAGTTGTTGGCAACTGTCAGAGCTTTGGAGCACTTCCATAAATACCTCTACTTATGGGAGAGAGTTTTCACTACGTTCCGACCATGATGCACTTGCATGGCTCTTGAGATTTAAAAATCCGGAAGGACAGTTGGCAAGGTGGCTCGAAAGTCTGCAAGAGTACAACTTCAACGTACAACGTCGGCGGGGGCGCTTGCACGGTAATGCAGATGGCTTATCACGAAGACCATGCCCAGAAGACTGCCGACATTGCCACAGAAAGGAAGAACAAAACTCAAGCGAACATGTTCAAGCCATCAATGTAGATTTCCTGGCTGACGGCTGGACAACACAAGACTGTCGACAAGAACAGATGACTGATGAAGACATTGGACCGATCTTGACAGCAAAAGAGGAAGGTCGCCGCCCGGATTGGCAAGATATCTGCCATGGTTCCGAAGTGCTGAAGTGCTACCGGGCACAATGGGAATCTCTCACCTTAGAAAACGGATTGCTGAAAAGGGCTTGGGAAAGTGCAGATGAACGAGACGTGGTCATGCAGTTGATAGTTCCCCGAAGTAAAGTGCAGTCTGTTTTGAAGGAGATGCATGATGGAACATCTGGAGGCTATCTTGGCGTTAACAAAACCCTTGACAAAATACGGAAGCGATTCTATTGGCTTCATCTTCGCCACGACGCCGACGTAGAGGAATGGGTTCGGGCATGTGAAATATGTGCTGCAAGCAAGGGCCCACAAACCAGAAGCAGGGGAAAAATGAGACAGTATAACGTTGGACAACCTTTCGAGAGAATTGCCATAGACATTGCTGGACCATTCCCAGTTACTGACGATGGAAACCGGTACATCATGGTTGTAGGTTGTAACTTTACTAAGTGGGTGGAAGCCTACGCAATTCCAAATCAGGAGGTTACCACTGTGGCAAAGCAGTTAGTTCACAACTTCTGTTGCCGTTATGGAGTCCCTATGGAAATCCATACGGATCAAGGGAGAAATTTCGAATCAGGAGTGTTTAAAAAATTATGCCGTCTACTCGGAATTCGAAAGACCAGGACAACGCCTCTGCATCCTCAGTCGGACGGGATGGTTGAGAGATTCAACAGGACACTTGAGCAGCATCTTTCGAAAGTTGTTGACGAGAAGCAAACAGACTGGGACCAACGTATACCACTATTCCTTATGGCGTATAGGTCATCAGTACATGACACAACCGGCATGACTCCAGCAAAATTGGTGTTTGGGCGGGAGATTCGTCTTCCTGGGGACTTCATGTTTGGATCACCTGAGACTCAGTCCCAAGAGCCAAAGAACTATTCCTCGCAATTAGAAAACCAACTGCGAGAAATGAATCGCTTGGTAAGAGGACGGCTGAAGATTGCCAGTTATAAAATGAAAATTCGGTATGACATCCGCAGCAATAGTGTGGGTTTCCAAGAAGGAGATCAGGTCTGGTTGTTCAATCCAAAGCGCCGTCGTGGTCGCTCACCTAAGCTTCAGTCTAACTGGGAAGGACCCTACACTGTGAAAAAAAGAATTAACGATGTTGTTTATCGGATTCAACAGGAAGGACAGCGAAATTTCAAGGTCATCCACCTAGATCGCCTGGCTAAGTACAACTTTAGAGACGGTTTGCCAGTTTGGGACGAACAGGCTTAAAGAGGATGCAGTGTTACGACGTCACAGAACAATCTACGTGTTTATCGAACGTTCCAGAGACATCCAGAATGTAAGCGTGTGGTGTACGTGCTACTAGACGCATTTTGCGAGAATCGTCTCGACTGTGCCGGGCTTCGCGGGGCGCTCGGCCTGTGTCAAGGCAGTAGTTAATTACGTAGTTCATACGCACGCTACCGTCTAGATATTCGACTAGCTAAAAATACCGGTACTCAAACGATGTTCAGTTAGTATGAGGCGAACTTTTGACTGTGCGGTTCGAGAGTAGGGATTAGTGCGATATATTTACAGAGCGGTTCGAGTTATTACTGTGTACGTTCAAGTAGTTATTTGTGAAGTGTTGCGTTTTATATTCGGACGGTATAATTGTAATACAATTGAGTATTAATATTAGTGGACATTTTATTGCGTGTGAACAATTTTCATTTGATTTGTTGTAGACACTGTGTTGTTAATTATGAACTGTTTTACTGTAACAATTAATAACAATTAAAGGTGTGATTGGTGTCTTGTACTTCTTTTGTTTCCACTGTACCTACGACGATCGAGAAGACCGTCGTAACAGAACGACGTAATTAATTATTCGTAATAAATTACGAACTGTTTTACAGCGAATAGCGAATAGAATGCTGCCATTTTATGTTGTGGTGGGTGGTCAGAATGGTTAGGTATAATGATGTTGGTAGAAGTTGGTTTTCTATATATTGCATATTGTATGTGGTTGTTGTTTCTTGTGATGGTTATGTCTAAATAGTTGATTTTGTTATGTTTTTCTTTTTCTTCTGTGAATTTTATGTTAGGATGTATGTTATTGATTTGTTTCGGTATGTTCTCTGCATTTGTGTTGTATGGCAGCAGTCTATTCGCTATTTAACAGAATGCAGAAAATTCCCCTAAACAAACAAGAAACTGACAAAGAAAGAAATATAATATACCAAATTGGTTATGAAAATGGATACAATAAAAATACTGTAAACAAAATAGAAAATAATATAAAATAAAAACTGAACAATTAAGAATTAATCAAAATGAACAACACAAATAATAACAACAACAAAAAATGGGCCACATTCACATACATAAATAATAAAATGACAAAACTATTTAAAAACACAGATATAAAAATAGCATACAAAACTAATAAAAATAAGTTACAAAAACTAAATAGCCCACGCAACAAAGATAATACAACAACTAATGGTAGGCCTATATACAAAATTGAATGCCAAGATTGCAATAAATGTTACATAGGACAAACAAAAAACAGCTGAAAAAACGTTGTTTTGAACACCTAAACGCATACAAAAAACCAGAAATATATAAATCCAATTTAGCCACACATGCAATAAACACAGGACATGAATTCCCAGACATAACCAATGTGACACTAATAAAACATATACCACACAAAGGCACCATAATGAACATTGGGAAAATTTACAAATATACAAACATAAAACACAAAACAAACTAATACCTGAACAAATACAAATCAATACAAATCATGACACAATATTCAAAGCACTCAACATCGAAAATACACAAAAAACTAACACATACACCACAATCACACACAATCAAACCAATTTGAAGTACCAGAAGCCACAATAATAATAGTCAACCAACACATTATGTACTTCACCAGACACAAAAACCGGAAGGCTGAGGATGGGTTACAAGATGGTACCCGAAACATGTTCCTAATAAGGAAAAAAATATCTTAAGGTAAATCTTTATATACTAAAAATTCAGTGTACGTCTGTAAATGTTCTTAAAACTTTTGAACCACTTATCCGATAGAGTTCATATTCGCACCATATGTTCGTTAGGTTCAGAGTAAGGTTTACATGTGCCGAGTGTGAGGTTGGCTCGAAGGGGGGGGGTAACAATTGGGAAAAATGAAAATACCGCATATGGGGTATAAAATTAAAGGTAATTTCCATGCAAGTAACAATTTTAAATGCATGTATGCACTATTGAAAATTTTTGGGCGGTTGGGGTGTCAGTTTGGCCAGGGGGGGTAAAAATTGGAAAAAATGAAAGTACAGCATATGGGGTATCAAATTAAAGGGAATTTCGATGGAAGTAACAATTTTACATGCATGTATACACTATTGAAAATTTTTGGGCCCTTGGGCTTAATAAATGGGCGGTTTGAGGGGGGGTTGTCAAAAATGGAAAATATGAAAAACAGCAGGACCGATTCCAACCAACTTGCCAGAAATATTTTATGCAATGGGAGAAGCAACATAGGATAGGTGTTTTGGTCCACGTTGGGAGGTGGGGTGAAAAACACAGTGGTAAATATAATACTGTATTTACATTTTGTTTAGTGGTGAATATAATACTCTATTTACATTTTGTTTAGGAATGTGCTACAAACAACAAATCAATTACCGGCAATTCAATATAAACTCAATGGTAGGTTCTATTTACATTTTGTTTAGGAATGTGCTGCAAACAACAAATCAATTAAAGGAAATTCAATATAACCGCAATGCTACGTGATGTATTTATAAAATTGTTACAATTAAAACGTTTTATTTTCATATATTGTAACAATACAACATTAGATTGATTTTATTATTATTATATTTGATTATTAAATTTGTAAGTTACTGTTGTAGTTTAAAGTTTGTGGTTTAAAAGAGTATCAGACTTGCTATCACTTCACTGTGTTAACCTCCCCACTTACCATCCGTGGATATCTTCACTATTCTCGATGGCGACTTCTCTTACTGTAAACACACTTGACATACATACATAGATATTCCTTTTGAATATCGAAAAGAATGCACATAAACAATAAAATTAATCAAATATTCAATTGTAAGTTGAATGATATCAGTAATTCAAATACTACCGCCACCTTATGAGATAACTTTTCTAAAAAAATTAAATTACTGCTTCTATTTTATAGAAATTAAAACTCTGATTCCACTGATAATAAACTGAGGATTTATTGACAATGATTAAATTCAGTAAACTCTTTTAAAACAATTAATATGATATCTTTACAAACAACAACAAATTTAAACAAATATTGAGATCTCTGTATCTCAAGTCTGGTAACACTGTTGTAATGTACAATAGTATTGTGAACGAGGTTAGGTTCACTTTAGTTAATTATATTACCAATTTAGTGAGTTCTTTGAAGACACATGATACCAGATATAAAGATGTGAGTTTGAATAACAATATTTACTTATCTATTATTATAAAAAAGAACAAAAATTTAAAATTATTAAACTCGATACGATAGCCGATAATATCGTACTATCGTATGTTATGCAGAGGTTTAGAAAAACTAAGATCAACACGTGCTTTGAACGTTGCACTGTTAAAATATTATTATTATTAATTCATTACTTATCAGAACCATGTACTGGAAAGAGAAAAAATCTAAAGAAAAAACTCTTATTATTGCTTTCATTTCATAAAAATCATTTAAGAACAGAATTGTTTCTTTGTGACAAAAATATATGCTTCGGTTCTAGGTTAGTTTGCCTAGGAACAAGTAAGTGATTATTTAGAATAAGTAATGTTACTTATAAGATTCTTAATAATATAGTTACAAACATTTTATTTATAATTCATTTGATGTGTAATTATCAGTCATGAAAATATTCGCACAAGAAAATTATTATTTATTAATTCAAAAGTTATAGTCAAGTAAGCGACTATATTCACATAATGATGAGCGGTATGATGATGGGCGGTGATGCGCCGTTCTCAATTATTCTTTAAATATAAAATAATTATTTTTGAATTAATTATTGTCATTGGATCATGCTACAACTTGTTTATTAAATTCTGATAATTGTCCATCATTGTTTATTAAAGCACTCAAGCGTTACTTGACTAGTGCAGTCAAAACAATAACCCTCGTTCATCAACGAGACTTATTCCTTTTATTATTTTCTTTAAAATAATTAAAATATTGTACTCCCTGATTATATACACTGAACATGACCCTTATTATACACTGGTCATGTTAATTCACTGTTCACTTAATTCACTTGACACTCGGTAATGTGGTGTTCTGTACAGGTTAATGTCTGTTTGTGTATTACTGTAGGTGACGCACACATTTCAAAAATATCTTGCTGACTTTCGGCATAGACCTCTCGCCGTGAGTGTTGCAGAACGAATCTAACATTTCGCTAAAGCGTCTCTTTTCGTCTGGTCATTTTAAGCTATTTGATTGGTTCAAAAGGTCATACTCTCAACCCCAAAACACTTTGGTAAAATAAAACTTTCAATTTTTCGCATCTCTAAACGTGGGTTCGAGATTATAAATGACGTATACATGGATACTCAAAATGATTGAAAAACTTATAATGGTCATAAGTTTCTTATTTTTTGTCATAGCGTCATTTGGATAGTGGCATTAAATCGCGGACACTTGTGGCTTTATTTTAAGTCTAAACAAGCACTAATTCCGTTCATTATTAATTCACTTGGTCATCTTGAAAACTCATATGGTGATTCCTAATATAAATAAGTCTTTTTCACCATATTTCGTCGTAATTACACTTTAATACTTATTACTAAACATTTTAGTCCATTTCTCCTTCATGTTAGTACATAAAATGGTTACATTTATAGTTTAAACAAAATCTGTTAATGGCGTCTATACCAACCATGTTCGATTGTTTACATTTACTTGTAACGCCATTATTCCTTATTCTACTACATATTTCTGACATCATAACACTAATAGGTATATTTACTTACACTTGTTCATACTTTACTTTGCTAAAAATGTTATTTTGTATACACATATAGTATGATCAAAATACTTTCTGTTCTCATCTCTCCATTTTGTCACTTATTTAGTTATTTTAGTACACAAGGGGTATATTGTTAGTAATTAAAATAGTGTACAATTGTTGTACATTGTTGGTTCAATGTATTCATTAACTTTTTGTTATCTGAAAGCTCTCTAAGTTATAGTATGGTGGTTATTTACACCTGGTTCTATGATTGCAGTTAGTTAGTTTATAATATTTTAATTATTAAACCACTAGTATTACATTTGTGAGGTGTTCTCATAGCAGTATTAGACATTTCTCTAACTACTGGTAACATTTGTCACACTCCTTTGATAAGTTTTGATAATGTTTTTTGACTAACTCTCTTGTCACATTGGGGTTCTGTCTATTTAACTTTATGATATTGTAGTCAATCTGATTCATTTGCTGTGTCCTTCAGTACATATGGTATTCATTGGTTTATATTTTTATTCTTATTTAGTCTCTGTTTGAAACAATTGTGGATAATTGCTTGGTTTAACTAATGTACATGATTTTATGTTATAGGTTCAACTCTTGTGAGGTTATGTGTCAGTTGTCTGACAACAATGTGCTACATACTTTTATGCAGTATTTAACTCAACTATTGCCATCTCATTATGGCATTCTACTACAATGGTTATTACAATGGTTATGGTTATTAAGTTATACACATTTTTACACTATTTGTTGAAACAATAATACTGGTATTCTTAGTAAATTATGTTACATATTTTGGTGGTTTGTACCTACTCTTTGGCACATTGATTGGTTTATACTCAACAAATTAGCTTATTTGCTACTATCTGTTCTGGTATTCATTTACATTTTGTCCTGTCTTGCTATGGCATTCAGGCACATTTCATATCAAGGCTTGCAAAGCTTTTATTATTAATCCCTATGAACAATTAATTTACTGTTCTGTCTCATATTTTTTGGTGGTCTTACTGATTATCTATGTGATTTTACAATCTTGATTAAACTTGTTACACTATTTGTCTGTGCATTTCACTAGTTAATCGTGGATCCCTTCACTTATAATGGTTACTCACTTTTCTCCGTTATAAACATTTTCACTGGTATTGTTTGTGCTGTTTACTTGGGGTAAAATGGTTATCATATCACATGTTGTTACACTTATATTAAGTACTCACTGTCATTGTTCGTGATCACTTATTGATGCTCAACACTGATTTCTTTGTTATTGGTATTCGAATAATCATTATACTTCTTCTGGTCACTATATTGATTTTAATTCCTTGTATATCTTGTGAATGTTGATGTCTTGTACTGTTCATGCATAATCTTCATTCTTCATGGTACATTTCTTTTCCTCTTCTTCTTCTGGCTAGTTGTTTCTCACTGTCGGTGTTCTCCTTGGTTACACATTATTTGCAATAATCCATGTTCCCTTAATATTGTCATACTCTTCCATATTTTTATTCATGGTTATGGTAGTCATTGTCCCATATTATTTCACACTAATAAACAAATTCGTTTGTTTTATCACCATTGTGATTGTACTTGATTCGTCTCCTTTTTATGTTAATAATTATCTTCGGCATATCCCCTCACTATTTTGGTTCTATTGAGCCTGGATGCTGACGTATTATATTGGCTCGTTGGTATTTTCTCTCTCTTTGTTATACTCGATGATATTCTTATTATTCCTCCTTCTTCTTCGTTGGGTTGTTTCAATATTATCCATTCATAGATACACACTTTGTTTATATTCTCCTGTTCTTTCTTTTAAGCTCGATGAAATATTTTCATGATATTCTTTGATTTGACGTATTAGATAGTTATTTTATGTAACTGCTAATTTGGTACGTTACATATGCCTTCCTATAAGAATTGATTAATTCTGAATTCGTATATTTATTTTTTATTGAAGAATTCATCAATTGTTGTACATTTCCAAGTTGACTCTTATGCTTTTTTATATCCCTTCACTTTCTTCTATTTGAATCATAATTATTTCCTTTCTATGTAATTATCTCCCTTGTTTATTTAATTCCCTAATTCCCTAACATAATTTTAGCTGGGGCAGTTCAGAGTGGCTCACTTTGGCATACATCTCCACTTGCCATACTAACATCAATAAATACAGAGGCACATCATCTCTGTCAATAATATAAATGATTGCTGGAACATTTCATCAGTCAATTCATCTCAAATTAATTCAAAATATAAAGTGGTCGTTCTTTCGACAAATAATAAATATCCTTGGGATCATCTCACGCATCTGCAGTTTATACATTATTATATTCTCTTCTTCTTGATTCAACTTAACTAAATTCTTCACATTTTACAGGGATAGTTTGTCTACATTCATCACTGGTATACTCTCATGATCATCTTCGTTAATATATTATTTTTTCATTCTTCTTCGTCATCAATTAATCTTTTCTCTTGGTATTACATTAAACGTCATTTCCTAATCTTCTTCATTTTCATGATTCACTTCTTTGTGTTATATTTCATTTGGTATAGGCTCTCTTCTAGTGTCTTGCCTCGTGTTTGTGCATCATCTATTATCTATATCAATAATATTTGTTTGCTTTCATTCCTCCAACTTCTTATATTGCTCGTTCTGTATATCATCTGGTACATCATCTCCTCTTTATTAGTACGGGTTAGATGTTGTTTTACTGGTTGACTTGGCTCTAGGAATTTAGTTTACTTGCCATGGATGTTGTGTGTCGGCCTCGTATATACTCTTCTTTATTAGTACGGGTAAGTTGGTGTTTTACTTGTTGACGTAGCTCTTGGAAATCTTTATTTTTATGCAGTAGATGTTATGTGTCTGTCTCGTATAGTTATTACACTTGTAGTACGGGTAAGATGTTCTTTTACTGGTTGACTTGGCTCTTGGAAATTATTATTTTGCCATAGATGTTGTGTGTCGTTCTCGTATAGTTATTACACTTGTAGTACGGGTATTTACAATTTTCTTCATCCTTTACATAATTTCTTTAGATCACACTTTTATATTACAAAATTAAAATATAGCCAACATTTATTCTCATAGTTATATTTTCACTTCTTACTTAGTATCAATAATAAATAGTCTTCATTGCAATATTTCACTCTTTTTCATTAGTTAATTTTCAATATACCGTTTCATGGAAGTTTGGTTGTAGTTGCCTTTTATTTTCTTTGTCACAGGATCTTGTATTTCGTAGGTGTTGTTCATGTTAGCATTATTCGTTATCAAAATAATCCGTCCCATTTCTCAATGTATTTTTATTCATTTTACCCATAGTCATTGTTCTCCTCTCTTCTCGTCGTTCGAACTTCTTCAGTGTTCATGCTCCTATCTGTTCTCGTCATATACCTTGCTATCATTTGGTTTTTCCATTTTGATGCTATCAGGGCTTCATCTGCCTTCCGTTCTTCCGTCTTCTTCTTCTCCCTATCTTCGGTATACACGTGTCCAGTGTTCTCCTGGTCGTTGTTATTACTAATATTTGGTATCTCTTCTAATTCTGGTTGACCGTCATCTGTCTTCTGGTTGGGCCTTTCCATTAATTGGCTCCTCTTCTTCCTCAATTCTCTTATTTCTCGGGCGTACCCTTCGATGATCCGGTCCCATTGTTCTTGATAGCCTTCCTTTTTCTTAAAATACCTTACTCTTCTTTTGGAAATATTCGCTTTAAATACTTTACTGCTCATATTCTTCGTTGTTGTTACATAATTCTCCTCCTCGTCCATCTTCATGAAGCTCCTTCGGTACTCCTTCCTAAAGATTCCTTCTTCATGGTCGATGATTGGGAAGTTAATCACATTAATTAGATCACTTCGAGTCATTTCTATAAATTCTTTTGTGATCCTTTTCTTCTTTGTGCGTATTATTCTTCTTTCTTCCGTTTTCTTCTCTCCCGTTTTATTAATTATTTCGTTCTCTTTCTTCATCATCTTTAATTTTCGGATTCACTTGTTCTGTGTTTTTACTTCTGAGTAATTCTTTTGATTCTACTTGATCATCACACATCGGCAGATTATTTTGTTCTAACTCTTCATTCTCGGCTAATAATTCTTCCGTTTCTTTAATTACCTGAGTCTTCTTTATACCTTCGGCATCGATCTCCTTGTATTGAATATTCTCCTTGTTTCTGACAAGCCCATTTTCAGATGATAATGTATTTGCGCCTTGTTCAATTTCTGCTTGTTCATTATTGGTTTTAGCTTGCAAATTTGATTGCTCTATGATCTCCTCACTTGGTGTTTCTGCTATCGTTGGTTCGCCATCGTTTCTCATCTCTTCTCTCCATTGTTGCATGATTTCTTGTCTCCATAATCTAATATTGTTTATCATTTCTTCTCTTGCCTCCTCAAAACTACTCTTTATGGTTTGGGGAGACTGTTCCCTCATAGATTCCACCATCATCTCCTGGAAATCCATCATCTCTGTTGGTTTAGGCCCCTCGCGTTGGTTTTCTGTGGTGTCACTTGCGTTAACCTCCCCTTCAGGCGTTTTCGCGTCCGGTGTTTCCATTAATTCTTTATTTTCTGGCTCTGAGTTTATATTTGTATGTTCGAAGTTCACTGCCGGTGCATTGTCGTTTACTATCTCTTGGACTGCTTCATCGTTCACTTCCGTCGTGTCATTATATTTATTCACCTTTTGGTAGGGGGTTCTATGTTCTCACCAGTGACTTCACTGTGTTCACTTAGAGATTCATATAGTTCCTCATAGTCCTTCCTTGTTATTGTTTCGGTCTCTGGGTCGGCTCTTAATACTTCCTCCTCTTTTTCATTATTATTGACGTCTTGTTCTGGGGCATCTTTAGTCATATTTTCTTGTAGTGCTTCCGTGGAATCCTTCTGGCTATGGTCGTTCTCAATTTTGTCGTTAGTATTTTTCCCATTCTTCATTAAGCCTTCATCTATGTGTCTCTTCTCATTTTTTCATTTCTTAGCGTTCTTCAATTCTTCTTCGAACGCTTCCCTTCGTTTATGCTCTTCTTCCCGTCTCTTATTCTGGCGTCTTGTTTCCTCTTCCTCCCGCTGTGTGCTCGGCTATAGAATAGTTCTTCATTTCGTCTTATCTTGTTGTTCCTTAATTCTCTTTTAAATGCTTCTTTTCTCCTACGCTCGTCTTCCCATCTCTGGTAACGGTAGTTCCTCTTCTCTTCGCTTCGCCATGCTGGTTGGTTATTATACCATCTTGTATTCCGGTTCCTCCTTCCTTGTTGGGTTTCCCCGCAGTTATATTTCGCAAAATCTGCTTCTATCTTGCGTCTTAATTGGTCTGATTCCTCTCGTATTTGTCTCTGCTCCTCTTCCATTTGTCTGCGTATTTTCTCACCGTCTATGTTTAATGCTTTGTATACTAGATCCATGTCCACTTCCTGGTTATAGTAGTCCATTTCTACTCTCTCCCTTCTCGTTCTATATCTCCTGTACATCTTTATACCTGTGTAATGTACTTGCTGTCCTGCTGTCGAATTAGGTTGAGAAATCGTTTATTTAATTAATTAAATTATTAGGTGTTTTCGTCCTAATTCGCGCCCCACGTTGGGCGCCACGTTGTAACAATTACACAACGACGTTAAGATTTCTTTATATTTATGATTGTTATAATAACTGATTATTAAAATTGTAAGTTACTGTTGTAGTTTAAAGTTTGTGGTTTAAAAGAGTATTAGACTTGCTATCACTTCACTGTGTTAACCTCCCCACTTACCATCCGTGGATATCTTCACTATTCTCGATGGCGACTTCTCTTACTGTAAACACACTTGACATACATACATAGATACTCCTTTTGAATATCGAAAACAATGCACATAAACAATAAAATTAATCAAATATTCAATTGTAAGTTGAATGATATCAGTAATTCAAATACTACCGCCACCTTATGAGATAACTTTTTCTAAAAAAATTAAATTACTGCTTCTATTTTATAGAAATTAAAACTCTGATTCCACTGATAATAAACTGAGGATTTATTGACAATGATTAAATTCAGTAAACTCTTTTAAAACAATTAATATGATATCTTTACAAACAACAACAAATTTAAACAAATATTGAGATCTCTGTATCTCAAGGCTGGTAACACTGTTGTAATGTACAATAGTATTGTGAACGAGGTTAGGTTCACCTTAGTTAATTATATTACCAATTTAGTGAGTTCTTTGAAGACACATGATACCAGATATAAAGATGTAAGTTTGAATAACAATATTTACTTATCTATTATCATAAAAAAAAAAACAAAAATTTAAAATTATTAAACTCGATACGATAGCCGATAATATCGTACTATCGTATGTTATGCAGAGGTTTAGAAAAACTAAGATCAACACGTGCTTTGAACGTTGCACTGTTAAAATATTATTATTATTAATTCATTACTTATCAGAACCATGTACTGGAAAGAGAAAAAATCTAAAGAAAAAACTCTTATTATTGCTTTCATTTCATAAAAATCATTTAAGAACAGAATTGTTTCTTTGTGACAAAAATATATGCTTCGGTTCTAGGTTAGTTTGCCTAGGAACAAGTAAGTGATTATTTAGAATAAGTAATGTTACTTATAAGATTCTTAATAATATAGTTACAAACATTTTATTTATAATTCATTTGATGTGTAATTATCAGTCATGAAAATATTCGCACAAGAAAATTATTATTTATTAATTCAAAAGTTATAGTCAAGTAAGCGACTATATTCACATAATGATGAGCGGTATGATGATGGGCGGTGATGCGCCGTTCTCAATTATTCTTTAAATATAAAATAATTATTTTTGAATTAATTATTGTCATTGGATCGTGCTACAACTTGTTTATTAAATTCTGATAATTGTCCATCATTGTTTATTAAAGCACTCAAGCGTTACTTGACTAGTGCAGTCAAAACAATAACCCTCGTTCATCAACGAGACTTATTCCTTTTATTATTTTCTTTAAAATAATTAAAATATTGTACTCCCTGATTATATACACTGAACATGACCCTTATTATACACTGGTCATGTTAATTCACTGTTCACTTAATTCACTTGACACTCGGTAATGTGGTGCTGTGTACAGGTTAATGTCTGTTTGTGTATTACTGTAGGTGATGCACACATTTCAAAAATATCTTGCTGACTTTCGGCATAGACCTCTCGCCGTGAGTGTTGCAGAACGAATCTAACATTTCGCTAAAGCGTCTCTTTTCGTCTGGTCATTTTAAGCTATTTGATTGGTTCAAAAGGTCATACTCTCAACCCCAAAACACTTTGGTAAAATAAAACTTTCAATTTTTCGCATCTCTAAGCGTGGGTTTGAGATTATAAATGACGTATACATGGATACTCAAAATGATTGAAAAACTTATAATGGTCATAAGTTTCTTATTTTTTGTCATAGCGTCATTTGGATAGTGGCATTAAATCGCGGACACTTGTGGCTTTATTTTAAGTCTAAACAAGCACTAATTCCGTTCATTATTAATTCACTTGGTCATCTTGAAAACTCATATGGTGATTCTTAATATAAATAAGTCTTTTTCACCATATTTTGTCGTAATTACACTTTAATACTTATTACTAAACATTTTGAGTCCATTTCTCCTTCATGTTAGTACATAAAATGGTTACACTTATAGTTTAAACAAAATCTGTTAATGGCGTCTATACCAACCATGTTCGATTGTTTACATTTACTTGTAACGCCATTATTCCTTATTCTACTACATATTTCTGACATCATAACACTAATAGGTATATTTACTTACATTTGTTCATACTTTACTTTGCTAAAAATGTTATTTTGTATACACATATAGTATGATCAAAATACTTTCTGTTCTCATCTCTCCATTTTGTCACTTATTTAGTTATTTTAGTACACAAGGGGTATATTGTTAGTAATTAAAATAGTGTACAATTGTTGTACATTGTTGGTTCAATGTATTCATTAACTTTTTGTTATCTGAAAGCTCTCTAAGTTATAGTATGGTGGTTTTTTACACCTGGTTCTATGATTGCAGTTAGTTAGTTTATAATATTTTAATTATTAAACCACTAGTATTACATTTGTGAGGTGTTCTCATAGCAGTATTAGACATTTCTCTAACTACTGGTAACATTTGTCACACTCCTTTGATAAGTTTTGATAATGTTTTTTGACTAACTCTCTTGTCACATTGGGGTTCTGTCTATTTAACTTTATGATATTGTAGTCAATCTGATTCATTTGCTGTGTCCTTCAGTACATATGGTATTCATTGGTTTATATTTTTATTCTTATTTAGTCTCTGTTTGAAACAATTGTGGATAATTGCTTGGTTTAACTAATGTACATGATTTTATGTTATAGGTTCAACTCTTGTGAGGTTATGTGTCAGTTGTCTGACAACAATGTGCTACATACTTTTATGCAGTATTTAACTCAACTATTGCCATCTCATTATGGCATTCTACTACAATGGTTTATTATTAAGTTATACACATTTTTACACTATTTGTTGAAACAATAATACTGGTATTCTTAGTAAATTATGTTACATATTTTGGTGGTTTGTACCTACTCTTTGGCACATTGATTGGTTTATACTCAACAAATTAGCTTATTTGCTACTATCTGTTCTGGTATTCATTTACATTTTGTCCTGTCTTGCTATGGCATTCAGGCACATTTCATATCAAGGCTTGCAAAGCTTTTATTATTAATCCCTATGAACAATTAATTTACTGTTCTGTCTCATATTTTTTGGTGGTCTTACTGATTATCTATGTGATTTTACAATCTTGATTAAACTTGTTACACTAATTGTCTGTGCATTTCACTAGTTAATCGTGGATCCCTTCACTTATAATGGTTATTCACTTTTCTCCGTTATAAACATTTTCACTGGTATTGTTTGTGCTGTTTACTTGGGGTAAAATGGTTATCATATCACATGTTGTTACACTTATATTAAGTACTCACTGTCATTGTTCGTGATCACTTATTGATGCTCAACACTGATTTCTTTGTTATTGGTATTCGAATAATCATTATACTTCTTCTGGTCACTATATTGATTTTAATTCCTTGTATATCTTGTGAATGTTGATGTCTTGTACTGTTCATGCATAATCTTCATTCTTCATGGTACATTTCTTTTCCTCTTCTTCTTCTGGCTAGTTGTTTCTCACTGTCGGTGTTCTCCTTGGTTACACATTATTTGCAATAATCCATGTTCCCTTAATATTGTCATACTCTTCCATATTTTTATTCATGGTTATGGTAGTCATTGTCCCATATTATTTCACACTAATAAACAAATTCGTTTGTTTTATCACCATTGTGATTGTACTTGATTCGTCTCCTTTTTATGTTAATAATTATCTTCGGCATATCCCCTCACTATTTTGGTTCTATTGGGCCTGGATGCTGACGTATTATATTGGCTCGTTGGTATTTTCTCTCTCTTTGTTATACTCGATGATATCCTTATTATTCCTCCTTCTTCTTCGTTGGGTTGTTTCAATATTATCCATTCGTAGATACACACTTTGTTTATATTCTCCTGTTCTTTCTTTTAAGCTCGATGAAATATTTTCATGATATTCTTTGATTTGACGTATTAGATAGTTATTTTATGTAACTGCTAATTTGGTACGTTACATATGCCTTCCTATAAGAATTGATTAATTCTGAATTCGTATATTTATTTTTTATTGAAGAATTCATCAATTGTTGTACATTTCCAAGTTGACTCTTATGCTTTTTTATATCCCTTCACTTTCTTCTATTTGAATCATAATTATTTCCTTTCTATGTAATTATCTCCCTTGTTTATTTAATTCCCTAATTCCCTAACATAATTTTAGCTGGGGCAGTTCAGAGTGGCTCACTTTGGCATACATCTCCACTTGCCATACTAACATCAATAAATACAGAGGCACATCATCTCTGTCAATAATATAAATGATTGCTGGAACATTTCATCAGTCAATTCATCTCAAATTAATTCAAAATATAAAGTGGTCGTTCTTTCGACAAATAATAAATATCCTTGGGATCATCTCACGCATCTGCAGTTTATACATTATTATATTCTCTTCTTCTTGATTCAACTTAACTAAATTCTTCACATTTTACAGGGATAGTTTGTCTACATTCATCACTGGTATACTCTCATGATCATCTTCGTTAATATATTATTTTTTCATTCTTCTTCGTCATCAATTAATCTTTTCTCTTGGTATTACATTAAACGTCATTTCCTAATCTTCTTCATTTTCATGATTCACTTCTTTGTGTTATATTTCATTTGGTATAGGCTCTCTTCTAGTGTCTTGCCTCGTGTTTGTGCAGCATCTACTATCTATATCAATAATATTTGTTTGCTTTCATTCCTCCAACTTCTTATATTGCTCGTTCTGTATATCATCTGGTACATCATCTCCTCTTTATTAGTACGGGTTAGATGTTGTTTTACTGGTTGACTTGGCTCTAGGAATTTAGTTTACTTGCCATGGATGTTGTGTGTCGGCCTCGTATATACTCTTCTTTATTAGTACGGGTAAGTTGGTGTTTTACTTGTTGACGTGGCTCTTGGAAATCTTTATTTTTATGCCGTAGATGTTATGTGTCTGTCTTGTATAGTTATTACACTTGTAGTACGGGTAAGATGTTCTTTTACTGGTTGACTTGGCTCTTGGAAATTATTATTTTGCCATAGATGTTGTGTGTCGTTCTCGTATAGTTATTACACTTGTAGTACGGGTATTTACAATTTTCTTCATCCTTTACATACTTTCTTTGGATCACACTTTTATATTACAAAATTAAAATATAGCCAACATTTATTCTCATAGTTATATTTTCACTTCTTACTTAGTATCAATAATAAATAGTCTTCATTGCAATATTTCACTCTTTTTCATTAGTTAATTTTCAATATACTGTTTCATGGAAGTTTGGTTGTAGTTGCCTTTTATTTTCTTTGTCACAGGATCTTGTATTTCGTAGGTGTTGTTCATGTTAGCATTATTCGTTATCAAAATAATCCGTCCCATTTCTCAATGTATTTTTATTCATTTTACCCATAGTCATTGTTCTCCTCTCTTCTCGTCGTTCGAACTTCTTCAGTGTTCATGCTCCTATCTGTTCTCTAAATATACCTTGCTATCATTTGGTTTTTCCATTTTGATGCTATCAGGGCTTCATCTGCCTTCCGTTCTTCCGTCTTCTTCTTCGGTATACACGTGTCCAGTGTTCTCCTGGTCGTTGTTATTACTAATATTTGGTATCCCTTCTAATTCTGGTTGACCGTCATCTGTCTTCTGGTTGGGCCTTTCCATTAATTGGCTCCTCTTCTTCCTCAATTCTCTTATTTCTCGGGCGTACCCTTCGATGATCCGGTCCCATTGTTCTTGATAGCCTTCCTTTTTCTTAAAATACCTTACTCTTCTTTTGGAAATATTCGCTTTAAATACTTTACTGCTCATATTCTTCTTTGTTGTTACATAATTCTCCTCCTCGTCCATCTTCATGAAGCTCCTTCGGTACTCCTTCCTAAAGATTCCTTCTTCATGGTCGATGATTGGGAAGTTAATCACATTAATTAGATCACTTCGAGTCATTTCTATAAATTCTTTTATGATCCTTTTCTTCTTTGTGCGTATTATTCTTCTTTCTTCCGTTTTCTTCTCTCCCGTTTTATTAATTATTTCGTTCTCTTTCTTCGTCATCTTTAATTTTTGGATTCACTTGTTCTGTGTTTTTACTTCTGAGTAATTCTTTTGATTCTACTTGATCATCACACATCGGCAGATTATTTTGTTCTAACTCTTCATTCTTGGCTAATAATTCTTCCGTTTCTTTAATTACCTGAGTCTTCTTTATACCTTCGGCATCGATCTCCTTGTATTGAATATTCTCCTTGTTTCTGACAAGCCCATTTTCAGATGATAATGTATTTGCACCTTGTTCAATTTCTGCTTGTTCATTATTGGTTTTAGCTTGCAAATTTGATTGCTCTATGATCTCCTCACTTGGTGTTTCTGCTATCGTTGGTTCGCCATCGTTTCTCATCTCTTCTCTCCATTGTTGCATGATTTCTTCTCTCCATAATATAATATTGTTTATCATTTCTTCTCTTGCCTCCTCAAAACTACTCTTTATGGTTTGGGGAGACTGTTCCCTCATAGATTCCACCATCATCTCCTGGAAATCCATCATCTCTGTTGGTTTAGGCCCCTCGCGTTGGTTTTCTGTGGTGTCACTTGCGTTAACCTCCCCTTCAGGCGTTTACGCGTCCGGTGTTTCCATTAATTCTTTATTTTCTGGCTCTGAGTTTATATTTGTATGTTCGAAGTTCACTGCCGGTGCATTGTCGTTTACTATCTCTTGGACTGCTTCATCGTTCACTTCCGTCGTGTCATTATATTTATTCACCTTTTGGTAGGGGGTTCTATGTTCTCACCAGTGACTTCACTGTGTTCACTTAGAGATTCACATAGTTCCTCATAGTCCTTCCTTGTTATTGTTTCGGTCTCTGGGTCGGCTCTTAATACTTCCTCCTCTTTTTCATTATTATTGACGTCTTGTTCTGGGGCATCTTTAGTCATATTTTCTTGTAGTGGTTCCGTGGAATCCTTCTGGCTATGGTCGTTCTCAATTTTGTCGTTAGTATTTTTCCCATTCTTCATTAAGCCTTCATCTATGTGTCTCTTCTCATTTTTTGATTTCTTAGCGTTCTTCAATTCTTCTTCGAACGCTTCCCTTCGTTTATGCTCTTCTTCCCGTCTCTTATTCTGGCGTCTTGTTTCCTCTTCCTCCCGCTGTGCTGCTCGGCTATAGAATAGTTCTTCATTTCGTCTTATCTTGTTGTTCCTTAATTCTCTTTTAAATGCTTCTTTTCTCCTACGCTCGTCTTCCCATCTCTGGTAACGGTAGTTCCTCTTCTCTTCGCTTCGCCATGCTGGTTGGTTATTATACCATCTTGTATTCCGGTTCCTCCTTCCTTGTTGGGTTTCCCCGCAGTTATATTTCGCAAAATCTGCTTCTATCTTGCGTCTTAATTGGTCTGATTCCTCTCGTATTTGTCTCTGCTCCTCTTCCATTTGTCTGCGTATTTTCTCACCGTCTATGTTTAATGCTCTGTATACTAGATCCATGTCCACTTCCTGGTTATAGTAGTCCATTTCTACTCTCTCCCTTCTCGTTCTATATCTCCTGTACATCTTTATACCTGTGTAATGTACTTGCTGTCCTGCTGTCGAATTAGGTTGAGAAATCGTTTATTTAATTAATTAAATTATTAGGTGTTTTCGTCCTAATTCGCGCCCCACGTTGGGCGCCACGTTGTAACAATTACACAACGACGTTAAGATTTCTTTATATTTATGATTATTATAATAACTGATTATTAAAATTGTAAGTTACTGTTGTAGTTTAAAGTTTGTGGTTTAAAAGAGTATTAGACTTGCTATCACTTCACTGTGTTAACCTCCCCACTTACCATCCGTGGATATCTTCACTATTCTCGATGGCGACTTCTCTTACTGTAAACACACTTGACATACATACATAGATACTCCTTTTGAATATCGAAAACAATGCACATAAACAATAAAATTAATCAAATATTCAATTGTAAGTTGAATGATATCAGTAATTCAAATACTACCACCACCTTATGAGCTAACTTTTTCTAAAAAAATTAAATTACTGCTTCTATTTTATAGAAATTAAAACTCTGATTCCACTGATAATAAACTGAGGATTTATTGACAATGATTAAATTCAGTAAACTCTTTTAAAACAATTAATATGATATCTTTACAAACAACAACAAATTTAAACAAATATTGAGATCTCTGTATCTCAAGGCTGGTAACACTGTTGTAATGTACAATAGTATTGTGAACGAGGTTAGGTTCACCTTAGTTAATTATATTACCAATTTAGTGAGTTCTTTGAAGACACATGATACCAGATATAAAGATGTAAGTTTGAATAACAATATTTACTTATCTATTATTATAAAAAAAAAACAAAAATTTAAAATTATTAAACTCGATACGATAGCCGATAATATCGTACTATCGTATGTTATGCAGAGGTTTAGAAAAACTAAGATCAACACGTGCTTTGAACGTTGCACTGTTAAAATATTATTATTATTAATTCATTACTTATCAGAACCATGTACTGGAAAGAGAAAAAATCTAAAGAAAAAACTCTTATTATTGCTTTCATTTCATAAAAATCATTTAAGAACAGAATTGTTTCTTTGTGACAAAAATATATGCTTCGGTTCTAGGTTAGTTTGCCTAGGAACAAGTAAGTGATTATTTAGAATAAGTAATGTTACTTATAAGATTCTTAATAATATAGTTACAAACATTTTATTTATAATTCATTTGATGTGTAATTATCAGTCATGAAAATATTCGCACAAGAAAATTATTATTTATTAATTCAAAAGTTATAGTCAAGTAAGCGACTATATTCACATAATGATGAGCGGTATGATGATGGGCGGTGATGCGCCATTCTCAATTATTCTTTAAATATAAAATAATTATTTTTGAATTAATTATTGTCATTGGATCGTGCTACAACTTGTTTATTAAATTCTGATAATTGTCCATCATTGTTTATTAAAGCACTCAAGCGTTACTTGACTAGTGCAGTCAAAACAATAACCCTCGTTCATCAACGAGACTTATTCCTTTTATTATTTTCTTTAAAATAATTAAAATATTGTACTCCCTGATTATATACACTGAACATGACCCTTATTATACACTGGTCATGTTAATTCACTGTTCACTTAATTCACTTGACACTCGGTAATGTGGTGCTGTGTACAGGTTAATGTCTGTTTGTGTATTACTGTAGGTGATGCACACATTTCAAAAATATCGTGCTGACTTTCGGCATAGACCTCTCGCCGTGAGTGTTGCAGAACGAATCTAACATTTCGCTAAAGCGTCTCTTTTCGTCTGGTCATTTTAAGCTATTTGATTGGTTCAAAAGGTCATACTCTCAACCCCAAAACACTTTGGTAAAATAAAACTTTCAATTTTTCGCATCTCTAAGCGTGGGTTTGAGATTATAAATGACGTATACATGGATACTCAAAATGATTGAAAAACTTATAATGGTCATAAGTTTCTTATTTTTTGTCATAGCGTCATTTGGATAGTGGCATTAAATCGCGGACACTTGTGGCTTTATTTTAAGTCTAAACAAGCACTAATTCCGTTCATTATTAATTCACTTGGTCATCTTGAAAACTCATATGGTGATTCTTAATATAAATAAGTCTTTTTCACCATATTTCGTCGTAATTACACTTTAATACTTATTACTAAACATTTTGAGTCCATTTCTCCTTCATGTTAGTACATAAAATGGTTACACTTATAGTTTAAACAAAATCTGTTAATGGCGTCTATACCAACCATGTTCGATTGTTTACATTTACTTGTAACGCCATTATTCCTTATTCTACTACATATTTCTGACATCATAACACTAATAGGTATATTTACTTACATTTGTTCATACTTTACTTTGCTAAAAATGTTATTTTGTATACACATATAGTATGATCAAAATACTTTCTGTTCTCATCTCTCCATTTTGTCACTTATTTAGTTATTTTAGTACACAAGGGGTATATTGTTAGTAATTAAAATAGTGTACAATTGTTGTACATTGTTGGTTCAATGTATTCATTAACTTTTTGTTATCTGAAAGCTCTCTAAGTTATAGTATGGTGGTTATTTACACCTGGTTCTATGATTGCAGTTAGTTAGTTTATAATATTTTAATTATTAAACCACTAGTATTACATTTGTGAGGTGTTCTCATAGCAGTATTAGACATTTCTCTAACTACTGGTAACATTTGTCACACTCCTTTGATAAGTTTTGATAATGTTTTTTGACTAACTCTCTTGTCACATTGGGGTTCTGTCTATTTAACTTTATGATATTGTAGTCAATCTGATTCATTTGCTGTGTCCTTCAGTACATATGGTATTCATTGGTTTATATTTTTATTCTTATTTAGTCTCTGTTTGAAACAATTGTGGATAATTGCTTGGTTTAACTAATGTACATGATTTTATGTTATAGGTTCAACTCTTGTGAGGTTATGTGTCAGTTGTCTGACAACAATGTGCTACATACTTTTATGCAGTATTTAACTCAACTATTGCCATCTCATTATGGCATTCTACTACAATGGTTTATTATTAAGTTATACACATTTTTACACTATTTGTTGAAACAATAATACTGGTATTCTTAGTAAATTATGTTACATATTTTGGTGGTTTGTACCTACTCTTTGGCACATTGATTGGTTTATACTCAACAAATTAGCTTATTTGCTACTATCTGTTCTGGTATTCATTTACATTTTGTCCTGTCTTGCTATGGCATTCAGGCACATTTCATATCAAGGCTTGCAAAGCTTTTATTATTAATCCCTATGAACAATTAATTTACTGTTCTGTCTCATATTTTTTGGTGGTCTTACTGATTATCTATGTGATTTTACAATCTTGATTAAACTTGTTACACTAATTGTCTGTGCATTTCACTAGTTAATCGTGGATCCCTTCACTTATAATGGTTATTCACTTTTCTCCGTTATAAACATTTTCACTGGTATTGTTTGTGCTGTTTACTTGGGGTAAAATGGTTATCATATCACATGTTGTTACACTTATATTAAGTACTCACTGTCATTGTTCGTGATCACTTATTGATGCTCAACACTGATTTCTTTGTTATTGGTATTCGAATAATCATTATACTTCTTCTGGTCACTATATTGATTTTAATTCCTTGTATATCTTGTGAATGTTGATGTCTTGTACTGTTCATGCATAATCTTCATTCTTCATGGTACATTTCTTTTCCTCTTCTTCTTCTGGCTAGTTGTTTCTCACTGTCGGTGTTCTCCTTGGTTACACATTATTTGCAATAATCCATGTTCCCTTAATATTGTCATACTCTTCCATATTTTTATTCATGGTTATGGTAGTCATTGTCCCATATTATTTCACACTAATAAACAAATTCGTTTGTTTTATCACCATTGTGATTGTACTTGATTCGTCTCCTTTTTATGTTAATAATTATCTTCGGCATATCCCCTCACTATTTTGGTTCTATTGGGCCTGGATGCTGACGTATTATATTGGCTCGTTGGTATTTTCTCTCTCTTTGTTATACTCGATGATATCCTTATTATTCCTCCTTCTTCTTCGTTGGGTTGTTTCAATATTATCCATTCGTAGATACACACTTTGTTTATATTCTCCTGTTCTTTCTTTTAAGCTCGATGAAATATTTTCATGATATTCTTTGATTTGACGTATTAGATAGTTATTTTATGTAACTGCTAATTTGGTACGTTACATATGCCTTCCTATAAGAATTGATTAATTCTGAATTCGTATATTTATTTTTTATTGAAGAATTCATCAATTGTTGTACATTTCCAAGTTGACTCTTATGCTTTTTTATATCCCTTCACTTTCTTCTATTTGAATCATAATTATTTCCTTTCTATGTAATTATCTCCCTTGTTTATTTAATTCCCTAATTCCCTAACATAATTTTAGCTGGGGCAGTTCAGAGTGGCTCACTTTGGCATACATCTCCACTTGCCATACTAACATCAATAAATACAGAGGCACATCATCTCTGTCAATAATATAAATGATTGCTGGAACATTTCATCAGTCAATTCATCTCAAATTAATTCAAAATATAAAGTGGTCGTTCTTTCGACAAATAATAAATATCCTTGGGATCATCTCACGCATCTGCAGTTTATACATTATTATATTCTCTTCTTCTTGATTCAACTTAACTAAATTCTTCACATTTTACAGGGATAGTTTGTCTACATTCATCACTGGTATACTCTCATGATCATCTTCGTTAATATATTATTTTTTCATTCTTCTTCGTCATCAATTAATCTTTTCTCTTGGTATTACATTAAACGTCATTTCCTAATCTTCTTCATTTTCATGATTCACTTCTTTGTGTTATATTTCATTTGGTATAGGCTCTCTTCTAGTGTCTTGCCTCGTGTTTGTGCAGCATCTATTATCTATATCAATAATATTTGTTTGCTTTCATTCCTCCAACTTCTTATATTGCTCGTTCTGTATATCATCTGGTACATCATCTCCTCTTTATTAGTACGGGTTAGATGTTGTTTTACTGGTTGACTTGGCTCTAGGAATTTAGTTTACTTGCCATGGATGTTGTGTGTCGGCCTCGTATATACTCTTCTTTATTAGTACGGGTAAGTTGGTGTTTTACTTGTTGACGTGGCTCTTGGAAATCTTTATTTTTATGCCGTAGATGTTATGTGTCTGTCTTGTATAGTTATTACACTTGTAGTACGGGTAAGATGTTCTTTTACTGGTTGACTTGGCTCTTGGAAATTATTATTTTGCCATAGATGTTGTGTGTCGTTCTCGTATAGTTATTACACTTGTAGTACGGGTATTTACAATTTTCTTCATCCTTTACATAATTTCTTTGGATCACACTTTTATATTACAAAATTAAAATATAGCCAACATTTATTCTCATAGTTATATTTTCACTTCTTACTTAGTATCAATAATAAATAGTCTTCATTGCAATATTTCACTCTTTTTCATTAGTTAATTTTCAATATACTGTTTCATGGAAGTTTGGTTGTAGTTGCCTTTTATTTTCTTTGTCACAGGATCTTGTATTTCGTAGGTGTTGTTCATGTTAGCATTATTCGTTATCAAAATAATCCGTCCCATTTCTCAATGTATTTTTATTCATTTTACCCATAGTCATTGTTCTCCTCTCTTCTCGTCGTTCGAACTTCTTCAGTGTTCATGCTCCTATCTGTTCTCTTCATATACCTTGCTATCATTTGGTTTTTCCATTTTGATGCTATCAGGGCTTCATCTGCCTTCCGTTCTTCCGTCTTCTTCTTCGGTATACACGTGTCCAGTGTTCTCCTGGTCGTTGTTATTACTAATATTTGGTATCTCTTCTAATTCTGGTTGACCGTCATCTGTCTTCTGGTTGGGCCTTTCCATTAATTGGCTCCTCTTCTTCCTCAATTCTCTTATTTCTCGGGCGTACCCTTCGATGATCCGGTCCCATTGTTCTTGATAGCCTTCCTTTTTCTTAAAATACCTTACTCTTCTTTTGGAAATATTCGCTTTAAATACTTTACTGCTCATATTCTTCTTTGTTGTTACATAATTCTCCTCCTCGTCCATCTTCATGAAGCTCCTTCGGTACTCCTTCCTAAAGATTCCTTCTTCATGGTCGATGATTGGGAAGTTAATCACATTAATTAGATCACTTCGAGTCATTTCTATAAATTCTTTTGTGATCCTTTTCTTCTTTGTGCGTATTATTCTTCTTTCTTCCGTTTTCTTCTCTCCCGTTTTATTAATTATTTCGTTCTCTTTCTTCGTCATCTTTAATTTTCGGATTCACTTGTTCTGTGTTTTTACTTCTGAGTAATTCTTTTGATTCTACTTGATCATCACACATCGGCAGATTATTTTGTTCTAACTCTTCATTCTCGGCTAATAATTCTTCCGTTTCTTTAATTACCTGAGTCTTCTTTATACCTTCGGCATCGATCTCCTTGTATTGAATATTCTCCTTGTTTCTGACAAGCCCATTTTCAGATGATAATGTATTTGCGCCTTGTTCAATTTCTGCTTGTTCATTATTGGTTTTAGCTTGCAAATTTGATTGCTCTATGATCTCCTCACTTGGTGTTTCTGCTATCGTTGGTTCGCCATCGTTTCTCATCTCTTCTCTCCATTGTTGCATGATTTCTTCTCTCCATAATGTAATATTGTTTATCTTTTCTTCTCTTGCCTCCTCAAAACTACTCTTTATGGTTTGGGGAGACTGTTCCCTCATAGATTCCACCATCATCTCCTGGAAATCCATCATCTCTGTTGGTTTAGGCCCCTCGCGTTGGTTTTCTGTGGTGTCACTTGCGTTAACCTCCCCTTCAGGCGTTTTCGCGTCCGGTGTTTCCATTAATTCTTTATTTTCTGGCTCTGAGTTTATATTTGTATGTTCGAAGTTCACTGCCGGTGCATTGTCGTTTACTATCTCTTGGACTGCTTCATCGTTCACTTCCGTCGTGTCATTATATTTATTCACCTTTTGGTAGGGGGTTCTATGTTCTCACCAGTGACTTCACTGTGTTCACTTAGAGATTCATATAGTTCCTCATAGTCCTTCCTTGTTATTGTTTCGGTCTCTGGGTCGGCTCTTAATACTTCCTCCCCTTTTTCATTATTATTGACGTCTTGTTCTGGGGCATCTTTAGTCATATTTTCTTGTAGTGGTTCCGTGGAATCCTTCTGGCTATGGTCGTTCTCAATTTTGTCGTTAGTATTTTTCCCATTCTTCATTAAGCCTTCATCTATGTGTCTCTTCTCATTTTTTGATTTCTTAGCGTTCTTCAATTCTTCTTCGAACGCTTCCCTTCGTTTATGCTCTTCTTCCCGTCTCTTATTCTGGCGTCTTGTTTCCTCTTCCTCCCGCTGTGCTGCTCGGCTATAGAATAGTTCTTCATTTCGTCTTGTCTTGTTGTTCCTTAATTCTCTTTCAAATTCTTCTTTTCTCCTACGCTCGTCTTCCCATCTCAGGTAACGGTAGTTCCTATTCTCTTCGCTTCGCCATGCTGGTTGGTTATTATACCATCTTGTATTCCGGTTCCTCCTTCCTTGTTGGGTTTCCCCGCAGTTATATTTCGCAAAATCTGCTTCTATCTTGCGTCTTAATTGGTCTGATTCCTCTCGTATTTGTCTCTGCTCCTCTTCCATTTGTCTGCGTATTTTCTCACCGTCTATGTTTAATGCTCTGTATACTAGATCCATGTCCACTTCCTGGTTATAGTAGTCCATTTCTACTCTCTCCCTTCTCGTTCTATATCTCCTGTACATCTTTATACCTGTGTAATGTACTTGCTGTCCTGCTGTCGAATTAGGTTGAGAAATCGTTTATTTAATTAATTAAATTATTAGGTGTTTTCGTCCTAATTCGCGCCCCACGTTGGGCGCCACGTTGTAACAATTACACAACGACGTTAAGATTTCTATATATTTATGATTATTATAATAACTGATTATTAAAATTGTAAGTTACTGTTGTAGTTTAAAGTTTGTGGTTTAAAAGAGTATTAGACTTGCTATCACTTCACTGTGTTAACCTCCCCACTTACCATCCGTGGATATCTTCACTATTCTCGATGGCGACTTCTCTTACTGTAAACACACTTGACATACATACATAGATATTCCTTTTGAATATCGAAAAGAATGCACATAAACAATAAAATTAATCAAATATTCAATTGTAAGTTGAATGATATCAGTAATTCAAATACTACCGCCACCTTATGAGATAACTTTTTCTAAAAAAATTAAATTACTGCTTCTATTTTATAGAAATTAAAACTCTGATTCCACTGATAATAAACTGAGGATTTATTGACAATGATTAAATTCAGTAAACTCTTTTAAAACAATTAATATGATATCTTTACAAACAACAACAAATTTAAACAAATATTGAGATCTCTGTATCTCAAGGCTGGTAACACTGTTGTAATGTACAATAGTATTGTGAACGAGGTTAGGTTCACCTTAGTTAATTATATTACCAATTTAGTGAGTTCTTTGAAGACACATGATACCAGATATAAAGATGTGAGTTTGAATAACAATATTTACTTATCTATTATTATAAAAAAAAAAAAAAAAAATTTAAAATTATTAAACTCGATACGATAGCCGATAATATCGTACTATCGTATGTTATGCAGAGGTTTAGAAAAACTAAGATCAACACGTGCTTTGAACGTTGCACTGTTAAAATATTATTATTATTAATTCATTACTTATCAGAACCATGTACTGGAAAGAGAAAAAATCTAAAGAAAAAACTCTTATTATTGCTTTCATTTCATAAAAATCATTTAAGAACAGAATTGTTTCTTTGTGACAAAAATATATGCTTCGGTTCTAGGTTAGTTTGCCTAGGAACAAGTAAGTGATTATTTAGAATAAGTAATGTTACTTATAAGATTCTTAATAATATAGTTACAAACATTTTATTTATAATTCATTTGATGTGTAATTATCAGTCATGAAAATATTCGCACAAGAAAATTATTATTTATTAATTCAAAAGTTATAGTCAAGTAAGCGACTATATTCACATAATGATGAGCGGTATGATGATGGGAGGTGATGCGCCGTTCTCAATTATTCTTTAAATATAAAATAATTATTTTTGAATTAATTATTGTCATTGGATCGTGCTACAACTTGTTTATTAAATTCTGATAATTGTCCATCATTGTTTATTAAAGCACTCAAGCGTTACTTGACTAGTGCAGTCAAAACAATAACCCTCGTTCATCAACGAGACTTATTCCTTTTATTATTTTCTTTAAAATAATTAAAATATTGTACTCCCTGATTATATACACTGAACATGACCCTTATTATACACTGGTCATGTTAATTCACTGTTCACTTAATTCACTTGACACTCGGTAATGTGGTGCTGTGTACAGGTTAATGTCTGTTTGTGTATTACTGTAGGTGATGCACACATTTCAAAAATATCTTGCTGACTTTCGGCATAGACCTCTCACCGTGAGTGTTGCAGAACGAATCTAACATTTCGCTAAAGCGTCTCTTTTCGTCTGGTCATTTTAAGCTATTTGATTGGTTCAAAAGGTCATACTCTCAACCCCAAAACACTTTGGTAAAATAAAACTTTCAATTTTTCGCATCTCTAAGCGTGGGTTTGAGATTATAAATGACGTATACATGGATACTCAAAATGATTGAAAAACTTATAATGGTCATAAGTTTCTTATTTTTTGTCATAGCGTCATTTGGATAGTGGCATTAAATCGCGGACACTTGTGGCTTTATTTTAAGTCTAAACAAGCACTAATTCCGTTCATTATTAATTCACTTGGTCATCTTGAAAACTCATATGGTGATTCTTAATATAAATAAGTCTTTTTCACCATATTTTGTCGTAATTACACTTTAATACTTATTACTAAACATTTTGAGTCCATTTCTCCTTCATGTTAGTACATAAAATGGTTACACTTATAGTTTAAACAAAATCTGTTAATGGCGTCTATACCAACCATGTTCGATTGTTTACATTTACTTGTAACGCCATTATTCCTTATTCTACTACATATTTCTGACATCATAACACTAATAGGTATATTTACTTACATTTGTTCATACTTTACTTTGCTAAAAATGTTATTTTGTATACACATATAGTATGATCAAAATACTTTCTGTTCTCATCTCTCCATTTTGTCACTTATTTAGTTATTTTAGTACACAAGGGGTATATTGTTAGTAATTAAAATAGTGTACAATTGTTGTACATTGTTGGTTCAATGTATTCATTAACTTTTTGTTATCTGAAAGCTCTCTAAGTTATAGTATGGTGGTTATTTACACCTGGTTCTATGATTGCAGTTAGTTAGTTTATAATATTTTCATTATTAAACCACTAGTATTACATTTGTGAGGTGTTCTCATAGCAGTATTAGACATTTCTCTAACTACTGGTAACATTTGTCACACTCCTTTGATAAGTTTTGATAATGTTTTTTGACTAACTCTCTTGTCACATTGGGGTTCTGTCTATTTAACTTTATGATATTGTAGTCAATCTGATTCATTTGCTGTGTCCTTCAGTACATATGGTATTCATTGGTTTATATTTTTATTCTTATTTAGTCTCTGTTTGAAACAATTGTGGATAATTGCTTGGTTTAACTAATGTACATGATTTTATGTTATAGGTTCAACTCTTGTGAGGTTATGTGTCAGTTGTCTGACAACAATGTGCTACATACTTTTATGCAGTATTTAACTCAACTATTGCCATCTCATTATGGCATTCTACTACAATGGTTTATTATTAAGTTATACACATTTTTACACTATTTGTTGAAACAATAATACTGGTATTCTTAGTAAATTATGTTACATATTTTGGTGGTTTGTACCTACTCTTTGGCACATTGATTGGTTTATACTCAACAAATTAGCTTATTTGCTACTATCTGTTCTGGTATTCATTTACATTTTGTCCTGTCTTGCTATGGCATTCAGGCACATTTCATATCAAGGCTTGCAAAGCTTTTATTATTAATCCCTATGAATAATTAATTTACTGTTCTGTCTCATATTTTTTGGTGGTCTTACTGATTATCTATGTGATTTTACAATCTTGATTAAACTTGTTACACTAATTGTCTGTGCATTTCACTAGTTAATCGTGGATCCCTTCACTTATAATGGTTATTCACTTTTCTCCGTTATAAACATTTTCACTGGTATTGTTTGTGCTGTTTACTTGGGGTAAAATGGTTATCATATCACATGTTGTTACACTTATATTAAGTACTCACTGTCATTGTTCGTGATCACTTATTGATGCTCAACACTGATTTCTTTGTTATTGGTATTCGAATAATCATTATACTTCTTCTGGTCACTATATTGATTTTAATTCCTTGTATATCTTGTGAATGTTGATGTCTTGTACTGTTCATGCATAATCTTCATTCTTCATGGTACATTTCTTTTCCTCATCTTCTTCTGGCTAGTTGTTTCTCACTGTCGGTGTTCTCCTTGGTTACACATTATTTGCAATAATCCATGTTCTCTTAATATTGTCATACTCTTCCATATTTTTATTCATGGTTATGGTAGTCATTGTCCCATATTATTTCACACTAATAAACAAATTCGTTTGTTTTATCACCATTGTGATTGTACTTGATTCGTCTCCTTTTTATGTTAATAATTATCTTCGGCATATCCCCTCACTATTTTGGTTCTATTGGGCCTGGATGCTGACGTATTATATTGGCTCGTTGGTATTTTCTCTCTCTTTGTTATACTCGATGATATCCTTATTATTCCTCCTTCTTCTTCGTTGGGTTGTTTCAATATTATCCATTCGTAGATACACACTTTGTTTATATTCTCCTGTTCTTTCTTTTAAGCTCGATGAAATATTTTCATGATATTCTTTGATTTGACGTATTAGATAGTTATTTTATGTAACTGCTAATTTGGTACGTTACATATGCCTTCCTATAAGAATTGATTAATTCTGAATTCGTATATTTATTTTTTATTGAAGAATTCATCAATTGTTGTACATTTCCAAGTTGACTCTTATGCTTTTTTATATCCCTTCACTTTCTTCTATTTGAATCATAATTATTTCCTTTCTATGTAATTATCTCCCTTGTTTATTTAATTCCCTAATTCCCTAACATAATTTTAGCTGGGGCAGTTCAGAGTGGCTCACTTTGGCATACATCTCCACTTGCCATACTAACATCAATAAATACAGAGGCACATCATCTCTGTCAATAATATAAATGATTGCTGGAACATTTCATCAGTCAATTCATCTCAAATTAATTCAAAATATAAAGTGGTCGTTCTTTCGACAAATAATAAATATCCGTGGGATCATCTCACGCATCTGCAGTTTATACATTATTATATTCTCTTCTTCTTGATTCAACTTAACTAAATTCTTCACATTTTACAGGGATAGTTTGTCTACATTCATCACTGGTATACTCTCATGATCATCTTCGTTAATATATTATTTTTTCATTCTTCTTCGTCATCAATTAATCTTTTCTCTTGGTATTACATTAAACGTCATTTCCTAATCTTCTTCATTTTCATGATTCACTTCTTTGTGTTATATTTCATTTGGTATAGGCTCTCTTCTAGTGTCTTGCCTCGTGTTTGTGCAGCATCTATTATCTATATCAATAATATTTGTTTGCTTTCATTCCTCCAACTTCTTATATTGCTCGTTCTGTATATCATCTGGTACATCATCTCCTCTTTATTAGTACGGGTTAGATGTTGTTTTACTGGTTGACTTGGCTCTAGGAATTTAGTTTACTTGCCATGGATGTTGTGTGTCGGCCTCGTATATACTCTTCTTTATTAGTACGGGTAAGTTGGTGTTTTACTTGTTGACGTGGCTCTTGGAAATCTTTATTTTTATGCCGTAGATGTTATGTGTCTGTCTTGTATAGTTATTACACTTGTAGTACGGGTAAGTTTTTCTTTTACTGGTTGACTTGGCTCTTGGAAATTATTATTTTGCCATAGATGTTGTGTGTCGTTCTCGTATAGTTATTACACTTGTAGTACGGGTATTTACAATTTTCTTCATCCTTTACATAATTTCTTTGGATCACACTTTTATATTACAAAATTAAAATATAGCCAACATTTATTCTCATAGTTATATTTTCACTTCTTACTTAGTATCAATAATAAATAGTCTTCATTGCAATATTTCACTCTTTTTCATTAGTTAATTTTCAATATACTGTTTCATGGAAGTTTGGTTGTAGTTGCCTTTTATTTTCTTTGTCACAGGATCTTGTATTTCGTAGGTGTTGTTCATGTTAGCATTATTCGTTATCAAAATAATCCGTCCCATTTCTCAATGTATTTTTATTCATTTTACCCATAGTCATTGTTCTCCTCTCTTCTCGTCGTTCGAACTTCTTCAGTGTTCATGCTCCTATCTGTTCTCTTCATATACCTTGCTATCATTTGGTTTTTCCATTTTGATGCTATCAGGGCTTCATCTGCCTTCCGTTCTTCCGTCTTCTTCTTCGGTATACACGTGTCCAGTGTTCTCCTGGTCGTTGTTATTACTAATATTTGGTATCTCTTCTAATTCTGGTTGACCGTCATCTGTCTTCTGGTTGGGCCTTTCCATTAATTGGCTCCTCTTCTTCCTCAATTCTCTTATTTCTCGGGCGTACCCTTCGATGATCCGGTCCCATTGTTCTTGATAGCCTTCCTTTTTCTTAAAATACCTTACTCTTCTTTTGGAAATATTCGCTTTAAATACTTTACTGCTCATATTCTTCTTTGTTGTTACATAATTCTCCTCCTCGTCCATCTTCATGAAGCTCCTTCGGTACTCCTTCCTAAAGATTCCTTCTTCATGGTCGATGATTGGGAAGTTAATCACATTAATTAGATCACTTCGAGTCATTTCTATAAATTCTTTTGTGATCCTTTTCTTCTTTGTGCGTATTATTCTTCTTTCTTCCGTTTTCTTCTCTCCCGTTTTATTAATTATTTCGTTCTCTTTCTTCGTCATCTTTAATTTTCGGATTCACTTGTTCTGTGTTTTTACTTCTGAGTAATTCTTTTGATTCTACTTGATCATCACACATCGGCAGATTATTTTGTTCTAACTCTTCATTCTCGGCTAATAATTCTTCCGTTTCTTTAATTACCTGAGTCTTCTTTATACCTTCGGCATCGATCTCCTTGTATTGAATATTCTCCTTGTTTCTGACAAGCCCATTTTCAGATGATAATGTATTTGCGCCTTGTTCAATTTCTGCTTGTTCATTATTGGTTTTAGCTTGCAAATTTGATTGCTCTATGATCTCCTCACTTGGTGTTTCTGCTATCGTTGGTTCGCCATCGTTTCTCATCTCTTCTCTCCATTGTTGCATGATTTCTTCTCTCCATAATGTAATATTGTTTATCATTTCTTCTCTTGCCTCCTCAAAACTACTCTTTATGGTTTGGGGAGACTGTTCCCTCATAGATTCCACCATCATCTCCTGGAAATCCATCATCTCTGTTGGTTTAGGCCCCTCGCGTTGGTTTTCTGTGGTGTCACTTGCGTTAACCTCCCCTTCAGGCGTTTTCGCGTCCGGTGTTTCCATTAATTCTTTATTTTCTGGCTCTGAGTTTATATTTGTATGTTCGAAGTTCACTGCCGGTGCATTGTCGTTTACTATCTCTTGGACTGCTTCATCGTTCACTTCCGTCGTGTCATTATATTTATTCACCTTTTGGTAGGGGGTTCTATGTTCTCACCAGTGACTTCACTGTGTTCACTTAGAGATTCATATAGTTCCTCATAGTCCTTCCTTGTTATTGTTTCGGTCTCTGGGTCGGCTCTTAATACTTCCTCCTCTTTTTCATTATTATTGACGTCTTGTTCTGGGGCATCTTTAGTCATATTTTCTTGTAGTGGTTCCGTGGAATCCTTCTGGCTATGGTCGTTCTCAATTTTGTCGTTAGTATTTTTCCCATTCTTCATTAAGCCTTCATCTATGTGTCTCTTCTCATTTTTTGATTTCTTAGCGTTCTTCAATTCTTCTTCGAACGCTTCCCTTCGTTTATGCTCTTCTTCCCGTCTCTTATTCTGGCGTCTTGTTTCCTCTTCCTCGAGCTGTGCTGCTCGGCTATAGAATAGTTCTTCATTTCGTCTTGTCTTGTTGTTCCTTAATTCTCTTTCAAATTCTTCTTTTCTCCTACGCTCGTCTTCCCATCTCTGGTAACGGTAGTTCCTCTTCTCTTCGCTTCGCCATGCTGGTTGGTTATTATACCATCTTGTATTCCGGTTCCACCTTCCTTGTTGGGTTTCCCCGCAGTTATATTTCGCAAAATCTGCTTCTATCTTGCGTCTTAATTGGTCTGATTCCTCTCGTATTTGTCTCTGCTCCTCTTCCATTTGTCTGCGTATTTTCTCACCGTCTATGTTTAATGCTCTGTATACTAGATCCATGTCCACTTCCTGGTTATAGTAGTCCATTTCTACTCTCTCCCTTCTCGTTCTATATCTCCTGTACATCTTTATACCTGTGTAATGTACTTGCTGTCCTGCTGTCAAATTAGGTTGAGAAATCGTTTATTTAATTAATTAAATTATTAGGTGTTTTCGTCCTAATTCGCGCCCCACGTTGGGCGCCACGTTGTAACAATTACACAACGACGTTAAGATTTCTATATATTTATGATTATTATAATAACTGATTATTAAAATTGTAAGTTACTGTTGTAGTTTAAAGTCTGTGGTTTAAAAGAGTATTAGACTTGCTATCACTTCACTGTGTTAACCTCCCCACTTACCATCCGTGGATATCTTCACTATTCTCGATGGCGACTTCTCTTACTGTAAACAAACTTGACATACATACATAGATATTCCTTTTGAATATCGAAAAGAATGCACATAAACAATAAAATTAATCAAATATTCAATTGTAAGTTGAATGATATCAGTAATTCAAATACTACCGCCACCTTATGAGATAACTTTTTCTAAAAAAATTAAATTACTGCTTCTATTTTATAGAAATTAAAACTCTGATTCCACTGATAATAAACTGAGGATTTATTGACAATGATTAAATTCAGTAAACTCTTTTAAAACAATTAATATGATATCTTTACAAACAACAACAAATTTAAACAAATATTGAGATCTCTGTATCTCAAGGCTGGTAACACTGTTGTAATGTACAATAGTATTGTGAACGAGGTTAGGTTCACCTTAGTTAATTATATTACCAATTTAGTGAGTTCTTTGAAGACACATGATACCAGATATAAAGATGTGAGTTTGAATAACAATATTTACTTATCTATTATTACAAAAAAAAACCCTCGTTCATCAACGAGACTTATTCCTTTTATTATTTTCTTTAAAATAATTAAAATATTGTACTCCCTGATTATATACACTGAACATGACCCTTATTATACACTGGTCATATTAATTCACTGTTCACTTAATTCACTTGACACTCGGTAATGTGGTGCTGTGTACAGGTTAATGTCTGTTTGTGTATTACTGTAGGTGATGCACACATTTCAAAAATATCTTGCTGACTTTCGGCATAGACCTCTCGCCGTGAGTGTTGCAGAACGAATCTAACATTTCGCTAAAGCGTCTCTTTTCGTCTGGTCATTTTAAGCTATTTGATTGGTTCAAAAGGTCATACTCTCAACCCCAAAACACTTTGGTAAAATAAAACTTTCAATTTTTCGCAACTCTAAGCGTGGGTTTGAGATTATAAATGACGTATACATGGATACTCAAAATGATTGAAAAACTTATAATGGTCATAAGTTTCTTATTTTTTGTCATAGCGTCATTTGGATAGTGGCATTAAATCGCGGACACTTGTGGCTTTATTTTAATTCTAAACAAGCACTAATTCCGTTCATTATTAATTCACTTGGTCATCTTGAAAACTCATATGGTGATTCTTAATATAAATAAGTCTTTTTCACCATATTTCGTCGTAATTACACTTTAATACTTATTACTAAACATTTTGAGTCCATTTCTCCTTCATGTTAGTACATAAAATGGTTACACTTATAGTTTAAACAAAATCTGTTAATGGCGTCTATACCAACCATGTTCGATTGTTTACATTTACTTGTAACGCCATTATTCCTTATTCTACTACATATTTCTGACATCATAACACTAATAGGTATATTTACTTACATTTGTTCATACTTTACTTTGCTAAAAATGTTATTTTGTATACACATATAGTATGATCAAAATACTTTCTTTTCTCATCTCTCCATTTTGCCACTTACTTAGTTATTTTAGTACACAAGGGGTATATTGTTAGTAATTAAAATAGTGTACAATTGTTGTACATTGTTGGTTCAATGTATTCATTAACTTTTTGTTATTTAAAAGCTCTCTAAGTTATAGTATGGTGGTTATTTACACCTGGTTCTATGATTGCAGTTAGTTAGTTTATAATATTTTAATTATTAAACCACTAGTATTACATTTGTGAGGTGTTCTCATAGCACTATTAGACATTTCTCTAACTACTGGTAACATTTGTCACACTCCTTTGATAAGTTTTGATAATGTTTTTTGACTAACTCTCTTGTCACATTGGGGTTCTGTCTATTTAACTTTATGATATTGTAGTCAATCTGATTCATTTGCTGTGTCCTTCAGTACATATGGTATTCATTGGTTTATATTTTTATTCTTATTTAGTCTCTGTTTGAAACAATTGTGGATAATTGCTTGGTTTAACTAATGTACATGATTTTATGTTATAGGTTCAACTCTTGTGAGGTTATGTGTCAGTTGTCTGACAACAATGTGCTACATACTTTTATGCAGTATTTAACTCAACTATTGCCATCTCATTATGGCATTCTACTACAATGGTTTATTATTAAGTTATACACATTTTTACACTATTTGTTGAAACAATAATACTGGTATTCTTAGTAAATTATGTTACATATTTTGGTGGTTTGTACCTACTCTTTGGCACATTGATTGGTTTATACTCAACAAATTAGCTTATTTGCTACTATCTGTTCTGGTATTCATTTACATTTTGTCCTGTCTTGCTATGGCATTCAGGCACATTTCATATCAAGGCTTGCAAAGCTTTTATTATTAATCCCTATGAACAATTAATTTACTGTTCTGTCTCATATTTTTTGGTGGTCTTACTGATTATCTATGTGATTTTACAATCTTGATTAAACTTGTTACACTAATTGTCTGTGCATTTCACTAGTTAATCGTGGATCCCTTCACTTATAATGGTTATTCACTTTTCTCCGTTATAAATATTTTCACTGGTATTGTTTGTGCTGTTTACTTGGGGTAAAATGGTTATCATATCACATGTTGTTACACTTATATTAAGTACTCACTGTCATTGTTCGTGATCACTTATTGATGCTCAACACTGATTTCTTTGTTATTGGTATTCGAATAATCATTATACTTCTTCTGGTCACTATATTGATTTTAATTCCTTGTATATCTTGTGAATGTTGATGTCTTGTACTGTTCATGCATAATCTTCATTCTTCATGGTACATTTCTTTTCCTCTTCTTCTTCTGGCTAGTTGTTTCTCACTGTCGGTGTTCTCCTTGGTTACACATTATTTGCAATAATCCATGTTCCCTTAATATTGTCATACTCTTCCATATTTTTATTCATGGTTATGGTAGTCATTGTCCCATATTATTTCACACTAATAAACAAATTCGTTTGTTTTATCACCATTGTGATTGTACTTGATTCGTCTCCTTTTTATGTTAATAATTATCTTCGGCATATCCCCTCACTATTTTGGTTCTATTGGGCCTGGATGCTGACGTATTATATTGGCTCGTTGGTATTTTCTCTCTCTTTGTTATACTCGATGATATCCTTATTATTCCTCCTTCTTCTTTGTTGGGTTGTTTCAATATTATCCATTCGTAGATACACACTTTGTTTATATTCTCCTGTTCTTTCTTTTAAGCTCGATGAAATATTTTCATGATATTCTTTGATTTGACGTATTAGATAGTTATTTTATGTAACTGCTAATTTGGTACGTTACATATGCCTTCCTATAAGAATTGATTAATTCTGAATTCGTATATTTATTTTTTATTGAAGAATTCATCAATTGTTGTACATTTCCAAGTTGACTCTTATGCTTTTTTATATCCCTTCACTTTCTTCTATTTGAATCATAATTATTTCCTTTCTATGTAATTATCTCCCTTGTTTATTTAATTCCCTAATTCCCTAACATAATTTTAGCTGGGGCAGTTCAGAGTGGCTCACTTTGGCATACATCTCCACTTGCCATACTAACATCAATAAATACAGAGGCACATCATCTCTGTCAATAATATAAATGATTGCTGGAACATTTCATCAGTCAATTCATCTCAAATTAATTCAAAATATAAAGTGGTCGTTCTTTCGACAAATAATAAATATCCTTGGGATCATCTCACGCATCTGCAGTTTATACATTATTATATTCTCTTCTTCTTGATTCAACTTAACTAAATTCTTCACATTTTACAGGGATAGTTTATCTACATTCATCACTGGTATACTCTCATGATCATCTTCGTTAATATATTATTTTTTCATTCTTCTTCGTCATCAATTAATCTTTTCTCTTGGTATTACATTAAACGTCATTTCCTAATCTTCTTCATTTTCATGATTCACTTCTTTGTGTTATATTTCATTTGGTATAGGCTCTCTTCTAGTGTCTTGCCTCGTGTTTGTGCAGCATCTATTATCTATATCAATAATATTTGTTTGCTTTCATTCCTCCAACTTCTTATATTGCTCGTTCTGTATATCATCTGGTACATCATCTCCTCTTTATTAGTACGGGTTAGATGTTGTTTTACTGGTTGACTTGGCTCTAGGAATTTAGTTTACTTGCCATGGATGTTGTGTGTCGGCCTCGTATATACTCTTCTTTATTAGTACGGGTAAGTTGGTGTTTTACTTGTTGACGTGGCTCTTGGAAATCTTTATTTTTATGCCGTAGATGTTATGTGTCTGTCTTGTATAGTTATTACACTTGTAGTACGGGTAAGTTTTTCTTTTACTGGTTGACTTGGCTCTTGGAAATTATTATTTTGCCATAGATGTTGTGTGTCGTTCTCGTATAGTTATTACACTTGTAGTACGGGTATTTACAATTTTCTTCATCCTTTACATAATTTCTTTGGATCACACTTTTATATTACAAAATTAAAATATAGCCAACATTTATTCTCATAGTTATATTTTCACTTCTTACTTAGTATCAATAATAAATAGTCTTCATTGCAATATTTCACTCTTTTTCATTAGTTAATTTTCAATATACTGTTTCATGGAAGTTTGGTTGTAGTTGCCTTTTATTTTCTTTGTCACAGGATCTTGTATTTCGTAGGTGTTGTTCATGTTAGCATTATTCGTTATCAAAATAATCCGTCCCATTTCTCAATGTATTTTTATTCATTTTACCCATAGTCATTGTTCTCCTCTCTTCTCGTCGTTCGAACTTCTTCAGTGTTCATGCTCCTATCTGTTCTCTTCATATACCTTGCTATCATTTGGTTTTTCCATTTTGATGCTATCAGGGCTTCATCTGCCTTCCGTTCTTCCGTCTTCTTCTTCGGTATACACGTGTCCAGTGTTCTCCTGGTCGTTGTTATTACTAATATTTGGTATCTCTTCTAATTCTGGTTGACCGTCATCTGTCTTCTGGTTGGGCCTTTCCATTAATTGGCTCCTCTTCTTCCTCAATTCTCTTATTTCTCGGGCGTACCCTTCGATGATCCGGTCCCATTGTTCTTGATAGCCTTCCTTTTTCTTAAAATACCTTACTCTTCTTTTGGAAATATTCGCTTTAAATACTTTACTGCTCATATTCTTCTTTGTTGTTACATAATTCTCCTCCTCGTCCATCTTCATGAAGCTCCTTCGGTACTCCTTCCTAAAGATTCCTTCTTCATGGTCGATGATTGGGAAGTTAATCACATTAATTAGATCACTTCGAGTCATTTCTATAAATTCTTTTGTGATCCTTTTCTTCTTTGTGCGTATTATTCTTCTTTCTTCCGTTTTCTTCTCTCCCGTTTTATTAATTATTTCGTTCTCTTTCTTCGTCATCTTTAATTTTCGGATTCACTTGTTCTGTGTTTTTACTTCTGAGTAATTCTTTTGATTCTACTTGATCATCACACATCGGCAGATTATTTTGTTCTAACTCTTCATTCTCGGCTAATAATTCTTCCGTTTCTTTAATTACCTGAGTCTTCTTTATACCTTCGGCATCGATCTCCTTGTATTGAATATTGTCCTTGTTTCTGACAAGCCCATTTTCAGATGATAATGTATTTGCGCCTTGTTCAATTTCTGCTTGTTCATTATTGGTTTTAGCTTGCAAATTTGATTGCTCTATGATCTCCTCACTTGGTGTTTCTGCTATCGTTGGTTCGCCATCGTTTCTCATCTCTTCTCTCCATTGTTGCATGATTTCTTCTCTCCATAATGTAATATTGTTTATCATTTCTTCTCTTGCCTCCTCAAAACTACTCTTTATGGTTTGGGGAGACTGTTCCCTCATAGATTCCACCATCATCTCCTGGAAATCCATCATCTCTGTTGGTTTAGGCCCCTCGCGTTGGTTTTCTGTGGTGTCACTTGCGTTAACCTCCCCTTCAGGCGTTTTCGCGTCCGGTGTTTCCATTAATTCTTTATTTTCTGGCTCTGAGTTTATATTTGTATGTTCAAAGTTCACTGCCGGTGCATTGTCGTTTACTATCTCTTGGACTGCTTCATCGTTCACTTCCGTCGTGTCATTATATTTATTCACCTTTTGGTAGGGGGTTCTATGTTCTCACCAGTGACTTCACTGTGTTCACTTAGAGATTCATATAGTTCCTCATAGTCCTTCCTTGTTATTGTTTCGGTCTCTGGGTCGGCTCTTAATACTTCCTCCTCTTTTTCATTATTATTGACGTCTTGTTCTGGGGCATCTTTAGTCATATTTTCTTGTAGTGGTTCCGTGGAATCCTTCTGGCTATGGTCGTTCTCAATTTTGTCGTTAGTATTTTTCCCATTCTTCATTAAGCCTTCATCTATGTGTCTCTTCTCATTTTTTGATTTCTTAGCGTTCTTCAATTCTTCTTCGAACGCTTCCCTTCGTTTATGCTCTTCTTCCCGTCTCTTATTCTGGCATCTTGTTTCCTCTTCCTCGCGCTGTGCTGCTCGGCTATAGAATAGTTCTTCATTTCGTCTTGTCTTGTTGTTCCTTAATTCTCTTTCAAATTCTTCTTTTCTCCTACGCTCGTCTTCCCATCTCTGGTAACGGTAGTTCCTCTTCTCTTCGCTTCGCCATGCTGGTTGGTTATTATACCATCTTGTATTCCGGTTCCTCCTTCCTTGTTGGGTTTCCCCGCAGTTATATTTCGCAAAATCTGCTTCTATCTTGCGTCTTAATTGGTCTGATTCCTCTCGTATTTGTCTCTGCTCCTCTTCCATTTGTCTGCGTATTTTCTCACCGTCTATGTTTAATGCTCTGTATACTAGATCCATGTCCACTTCCTGGTTATAGTAGTCCATTTCTACTCTCTCCCTTCTCGTTCTATATCTCCTGTACATCTTTATACCTGTGTAATGTACTTGCTGTCCTGCTGTCGAATTAGGTTGAGAAATCGTTTATTTAATTAATTAAATTATTAGGTGTTTTCGTCCTAATTCGCGCCCCACGTTGGGCGCCACGTTGTAACAATTACACAACGACGTTAAGATTTCTATATATTTATGATTATTATAATAACTGATTATTAAAATTGTAAGTTACTGTTGTAGTTTAAAGTTTGTGGTTTAAAAGAGTATTAGACTTGCTATCACTTCACTGTGTTAACCTCCCCACTTACCATCCGTGGATATCTTCACTATTCTCGATGGCGACTTCTCTTACTGTAAACACACTTGACATACATACATAGATATTCCTTTTGAATATCGAAAAGAATGCACATAAACAATAAAATTAATCAAATATTCAATTGTAAGTTGAATGATATCAGTAATTCAAATACTACCGCCACCTTATGAGATAACTTTTTCTAAAAAAATTAAATTACTGCTTCTATTTTATAGAAATTAAAACTCTGATTCCACTGATAATAAACTGAGGATTTATTGACAATGATTAAATTCAGTAAACTCTTTTAATACAATTAATATGATATCTTTACAAACAACAACAAATTTAAACAAATATTGAGATCTCTGTATCTCAAGGCTGGTAACACTGTTGTAATGTACAATAGTATTGTGAACGAGGTTAGGTTCACCTTAGTTAATTATATTACCAATTTAGTGAGTTCTTTGAAGACACATGATACCAGATATAAAGATGTGAGTTTGAATAACAATATTTACTTATCTATTATTATAAAAAAAAACCCTCGTTCATCAACGAGACTTATTCCTTTTATTATTTTCTTTAAAATAATTAAAATATTGTACTCCCTGATTATATACACTGAACATGACCCTTATTATACACTGGTCATGTTAATTCACTGTTCACTTAATTCACTTGACACTCGGTAATGTGGTGCTGTGTACAGGTTAATGTCTGTTTGTGTATTACTGTAGGTGATGCACACATTTCAAAAATATCTTGCTGACTTTCGGCATAGACCTCTCGCCGTGAGTGTTGCAGAACGAATCTAACATTTCGCTAAAGCGTCTCTTTTCGTCTGGTCATTTTAAGCTATTTGATTGGTTCAAAAGGTCATACTCTCAACCCCAAAACACTTTGGTAAAATAAAACTTTCAATTTTTCGCATCTCTAAGCGTGGGTTTGAGATTATAAATGACGTATACATGGATACTCAAAATGATTGAAAAACTTATAATGGTCATAAGTTTCTTATTTTTTGTCATAGCGTCATTTGGATAGTGGCATTAAATCGCGGACACTTGTGGCTTTATTTTAAGTCTAAACAAGCACTAATTCCGTTCATTATTAATTCACTTGGTCATCTTGAAAACTCATATGGTGATTCTTAATATAAATAAGTCTTTTTCACCATATTTCGTCGTAATTACACTTTAATACTTATTACTAAACATTTTGAGTCCATTTCTCCTTCATGTTAGTACATAAAATGGTTACACTTATAGTTTAAACAAAATCTGTTAATGGCGTCTATACCAACCATGTTCGATTGTTTACATTTACTTGTAACGCCATTATTCCTTATTCTACTACATATTTCTGACATCATAACACTAATAGGTATATTTACTTACATTTGTTCATACTTTACTTTGCTAAAAATGTTATTTTGTATACACATATAGTATGATCAAAATACTTTCTTTTCTCATCTCTCCATTTTGCCACTTACTTAGTTATTTTAGTACACAAGGGGTATATTGTTAGTAATTAAAATAGTGTACAATTGTTGTACATTGTTGGTTCAATGTATTCATTAACTTTTTGTTATTTAAAAGCTCTCTAAGTTATAGTATGGTGGTTATTTACACCTGGTTCTATGATTGCAGTTAGTTAGTTTATAATATTTTAATTATTAAACCACTAGTATTACATTTGTGAGGTGTTCTCATAGCACTATTAGACATTTCTCTAACTACTGGTAACATTTGTCACACTCCTTTGATAAGTTTTGATAATGTTTTTTGACTAACTCTCTTGTCACATTGGGGTTCTGTCTATTTAACTTTATGATATTGTAGTCAATCTGATTCATTTGCTGTGTCCTTCAGTACATATGGTATTCATTGGTTTATATTTTTATTCTTATTTAGTCTCTGTTTGAAACAATTGTGGATAATTGCTTGGTTTAACTAATGTACATGATTTTATGTTATAGGTTCAACTCTTGTGAGGTTATGTGTCAGTTGTCTGACAACAATGTGCTACATACTTTTATGCAGTATTTAACTCAACTATTGCCATCTCATTATGGCATTCTACTACAATGGTTTATTATTAAGTTATACACATTTTTACACTATTTGTTGAAACAATAATACTGGTATTCTTAGTAAATTATGTTACATATTTTGGTGGTTTGTACCTACTCTTTGGCACATTGATTGGTTTATACTCAACAAATTAGCTTATTTGCTACTATCTGTTCTGGTATTCATTTACATTTTGTCCTGTCTTGCTATGGCATTCAGGCACATTTCATATCAAGGCTTGCAAAGCTTTTATTATTAATCCCTATGAACAATTAATTTACTGTTCTGTCTCATATTTTTTGGTGGTCTTACTGATTATCTATGTGATTTTACAATCTTGATTAAACTTGTTACACTAATTGTCTGTGCATTTCACTAGTTAATCGTGGATCCCTTCACTTATAATGGTTATTCACTTTTCTCCGTTATAAATATTTTCACTGGTATTGTTTGTGCTGTTTACTTGGGGTAAAATGGTTATCATATCACATGTTGTTACACTTATATTAAGTACTCACTGTCATTGTTCGTGATCACTTATTGATGCTCAACACTGATTTCTTTGTTATTGGTATTTGAATAATCATTATACTTCTTCTGGTCACTATATTGATTTTAATTCCTTGTATATCTTGTGAATGTTGATGTCTTGTACTGTTCATGCATAATCTTCATTCTTCATGGTACATTTCTTTTCCTCTTCTTCTTCTGGCTAGTTGTTTCTCACTGTCGGTGTTCTCCTTGGTTACACATTATTTGCAATAATCCATGTTCCCTTAATATTGTCATACTCTTCCATATTTTTATTCATGGTTATGGTAGTCATTGTCCCATATTATTTCACACTAATAAACAAATTCGTTTGTTTTATCACCATTGTGATTGTACTTGATTCGTCTCCTTTTTATGTTAATAATTATCTTCGGCATATCCCCTCACTATTTTGGTTCTATTGGGCCTGGATGCTGACGTATTATATTGGCTCGTTGGTATTTTCTCTCTCTTTGTTATACTCGATGATATCCTTATTATTCCTCCTTCTTCTTCGTTGGGTTGTTTCAATATTATCCATTCGTAGATACACACTTTGTTTATATTCTCCTGTTCTTTCTTTTAAGCTCGATGAAATATTTTCATGATATTCTTTGATTTGACGTATTAGATAGTTATTTTATGTAACTGCTAATTTGGTACGTTACATATGCCTTCCTATAAGAATTGATTAATTCTGAATTCGTATATTTATTTTTTATTGAAGAATTCATCAATTGTTGTACATTTCCAAGTTGACTCTTATGCTTTTTTATATCCCTTCACTTTCTTCTATTTGAATCATAATTATTTCCTTTCTATGTAATTATCTCCCTTGTTTATTTAATTCCCTAATTCCCTAACATAATTTTAGCTGGGGCAGTTCAGAGTGGCTCACTTTGGCATACATCTCCACTTGCCATACTAACATCAATAAATACAGAGGCACATCATCTCTGTCAATAATATAAATGATTGCTGGAACATTTCATCAGTCAATTCATCTCAAATTAATTCAAAATATAAAGTGGTCGTTCTTTCGACAAATAATAAATATCCGTGGGATCATCTCACGCATCTGCAGTTTATACATTATTATATTCTCTTCTTCTTGATTCAACTTAACTAAATTCTTCACATTTTACAGGGATAGTTTGTCTACATTCATCACTGGTATACTCTCATGATCATCTTCGTTAATATATTATTTTTCATTCTTCTTCGTCATCAATTAATCTTTTCTCTTGGTATTACATTAAACGTCATTTCCTAATCTTCTTCATTTTCATGATTCACTTCTTTGTGTTATATTTCATTTGGTATAGGCTCTCTTCTAGTGTCTTGCCTCGTGTTTGTGCAGCATCTATTATCTATATCAATAATATTTGTTTGCTTTCATTCCTCCAACTTCTTATATTGCTCGTTCTGTATATCATCTGGTACATCATCTCCTCTTTATTAGTACGGGTTAGATGTTGTTTTACTGGTTGACTTGGCTCTAGGAATTTAGTTTACTTGCCATGGATGTTGTGTGTCGGCCTCGTATATACTCTTCTTTATTAGTACGGGTAAGTTGGTGTTTTACTTGTTGACGTGGCTCTTGGAAATCTTTATTTTTATGCCGTAGATGTTATGTGTCTGTCTTGTATAGTTATTACACTTGTAGTACGGGTAAGTTTTTCTTTTACTGGTTGACTTGGCTCTTGGAAATTATTATTTTGCCATAGATGTTGTGTGTCGTTCTCGTATAGTTATTACACTTGTAGTACGGGTATTTACAATTTTCTTCATCCTTTACATAATTTCTTTGGATCACACTTTTATATTACAAAATTAAAATATAGCCAACATTTATTCTCATAGTTATATTTTCACTTCTTACTTAGTATCAATAATAAATAGTCTTCATTGCAATATTTCACTCTTTTTCATTAGTTAATTTTCAATATACTGTTTCATGGAAGTTTGGTTGTAGTTGCCTTTTATTTTCTTTGTCACAGGATCTTGTATTTCGTAGGTGTTGTTCATGTTAGCATTATTCGTTATCAAAATAATCCGTCCCATTTCTCAATGTATTTTTATTCATTTTACCCATAGTCATTGTTCTCCTCTCTTCTCGTCGTTCGAACTTCTTCAGTGTTCATGCTCCTATCTGTTCTCTTCATATACCTTGCTATCATTTGGTTTTTCCATTTTGATGCTATCAGGGCTTCATCTGCCTTCCGTTCTTCCGTCTTCTTCTTCGGTATACACGTGTCCAGTGTTCTCCTGGTCGTTGTTATTACTAATATTTGGTATCTCTTCTAATTCTGGTTGACCGTCATCTGTCTTCTGGTTGGGCCTTTCCATTAATTGGCTCCTCTTCTTCCTCAATTCTCTTATTTCTCGGGCGTACCCTTCGATGATCCGGTCCCATTGTTCTTGATAGCCTTCCTTTTTCTTAAAATACCTTACTCTTCTTTTGGAAATATTCGCTTTAAATACTTTACTGCTCATATTCTTCTTTGTTGTTACATAATTCTCCTCCTCGTCCATCTTCATGAAGCTCCTTCGGTACTCCTTCCTAAAGATTCCTTCTTCATGGTCGATGATTGGGAAGTTAATCACATTAATTAGATCACTTCGAGTCATTTCTATAAATTCTTTTGTGATCCTTTTCTTCTTTGTGCGTATTATTCTTCTTTCTTCCGTTTTCTTCTCTCCCGTTTTATTAATTATTTCGTTCTCTTTCTTCGTCATCTTTAATTTTCGGATTCACTTGTTCTGTGTTTTTACTTCTGAGTAATTCTTTTGATTCTACTTGATCATCACACATCGGCAGATTATTTTGTTCTAACTCTTCATTCTCGGCTAATAATTCTTCCGTTTCTTTAATTACCTGAGTCTTCTTTATACCTTCGGCATCGATCTCCTTGTATTGAATATTGTCCTTGTTTCTGACAAGCCCATTTTCAGATGATAATGTATTTGCGCCTTGTTCAATTTCTGCTTGTTCATTATTGGTTTTAGCTTGCAAATTTGATTGCTCTATGATCTCCTCACTTGGTGTTTCTGCTATCGTTGGTTCGCCATCGTTTCTCATCTCTTCTCTCCATTGTTGCATGATTTCTTCTCTCCATAATGTAATATTGTTTATCATTTCTTCTCTTGCCTCCTCAAAACTACTCTTTATGGTTTGGGGAGACTGTTCCCTCATAGATTCCACCATCATCTCCTGGAAATCCATCATCTCTGTTGGTTTAGGCCCCTCGCGTTGGTTTTCTGTGGTGTCACTTGCGTTAACCTCCCCTTCAGGCGTTTTCGCGTCCGGTGTTTCCATTAATTCTTTATTTTCTGGCTCTGAGTTTATATTTGTATGTTCGAAGTTCACTGCCGGTGCATTGTCGTTTACTATCTCTTGGACTGCTTCATCGTTCACTTCCGTCGTGTCATTATATTTATTCACCTTTTGGTAGGGGGTTCTATGTCCTCACCAGTGACTTCACTGTGTTCACTTAGAGATTCATATAGTTCCTCATAGTCCTTCCTTGTTATTGTTTCGGTCTCTGGGTCGGCTCTTAATAATTCCTCCTCTTTTTCATTATTATTGACGTCTTGTTCTGGGGCATCTTTAGTCATATTTTCTTGTAGTGGTTCCGTGGAATCCTTCTGGCTATGGTCGTTCTCAATTTTGTCGTTAGTATTTTTCCCATTCTTCATTAAGCCTTCATCTATGTGTCTCTTCTCATTTTTTGATTTCTTAGCGTTCTTCAATTCTTCTTCGAACGCTTCCCTTCGTTTATGCTCTTCTTCCCGTCTCTTATTCTGGCGTCTTGTTTCCTCTTCCTCGAGCTGTGCTGCTCGGCTATAGAATAGTTCTTCATTTCGTCTTGTCTTGTTGTTCCTTAATTCTCTTTCAAATTCTTCTTTTCTCCTACGCTCGTCTTCCCATCTCTGGTAACGGTAGTTCCTCTTCTCTTCGCTTCGCCATGCTGGTTGGTTATTATACCATCTTGTATTCCGGTTCCACCTTCCTTGTTGGGTTTCCCCGCAGTTATATTTCGCAAAATCTGCTTCTATCTTGCGTCTTAATTGGTCTGATTCCTCTCGTATTTGTCTCTGCTCCTCTTCCATTTGTCTGCGTATTTTCTCACCGTCTATGTTTAATGCTCTGTATACTAGATCCATGTCCACTTCCTGGTTATAGTAGTCCATTTCTACTCTCTCCCTTCTCGTTCTATATCTCCTGTACATCTTTATACCTGTGTAATGTACTTGCTGTCCTGCTGTCAAATTAGGTTGAGAAATCGTTTATTTAATTAATTAAATTATTAGGTGTTTTCGTCCTAATTCGCGCCCCACGTTGGGCGCCACGTTGTAACAATTACACAACGACGTTAAGATTTCTATATATTTATGATTATTATAATAACTGATTATTAAAATTGTAAGTTACTGTTGTAGTTTAAAGTCTGTGGTTTAAAAGAGTATTAGACTTGCTATCACTTCACTGTGTTAACCTCCCCACTTACCATCCGTGGATATCTTCACTATTCTCGATGGCGACTTCTCTTACTGTAAACAAACTTGACATACATACATAGATATTCCTTTTGAATATCGAAAAGAATGCACATAAACAATAAAATTAATCAAATATTCAATTGTAAGTTGAATGATATCAGTAATTCAAATACTACCGCCACCTTATGAGATAACTTTTTCTAAAAAAATTAAATTACTGCTTCTATTTTATAGAAATTAAAACTCTGATTCCACTGATAATAAACTGAGGATTTATTGACAATGATTAAATTCAGTAAACTCTTTTAAAACAATTAATATGATATCTTTACAAACAACAACAAATTTAAACAAATATTGAGATCTCTGTATCTCAAGGCTGGTAACACTGTTGTAATGTACAATAGTATTGTGAACGAGGTTAGGTTCACCTTAGTTAATTATATTACCAATTTAGTGAGTTCTTTGAAGACACATGATACCAGATATAAAGATGTGAGTTTGAATAACAATATTTACTTATCTATTATTACAAAAAAAAACCCTCGTTCATCAACGAGACTTATTCCTTTTATTATTTTCTTTAAAATAATTAAAATATTGTACTCCCTGATTATATACACTGAACATGACCCTTATTATACACTGGTCATGTTAATTCACTGTTCACTTAATTCACTTGACACTCGGTAATGTGGTGCTGTGTACAGGTTAATGTCTGTTTGTGTATTACTGTAGGTGATGCACACATTTCAAAAATATCTTGCTGACTTTCGGCATAGACCTCTCGCCGTGAGTGTTGCAGAACGAATCTAACATTTCGCTAAAGCGTCTCTTTTCGTCTGGTCATTTTAAGCTATTTGATTGGTTCAAAAGGTCATACTCTCAACCCCAAAACACTTTGGTAAAATAAAACTTTCAATTTTTCGCAACTCTAAGCGTGGGTTTGAGATTATAAATGACGTATACATGGATACTCAAAATGATTGAAAAACTTATAATGGTCATAAGTTTCTTATTTTTTGTCATAGCGTCATTTGGATAGTGGCATTAAATCGCGGACACTTGTGGCTTTATTTTAATTCTAAACAAGCACTAATTCCGTTCATTATTAATTCACTTGGTCATCTTGAAAACTCATATGGTGATTCTTAATATAAATAAGTCTTTTTCACCATATTTCGTCGTAATTACACTTTAATACTTATTACTAAACATTTTGAGTCCATTTCTCCTTCATGTTAGTACATAAAATGGTTACACTTATAGTTTAAACAAAATCTGTTAATGGCGTCTATACCAACCATGTTCGATTGTTTACATTTACTTGTAACGCCATTATTCCTTATTCTACTACATATTTCTGACATCATAACACTAATAGGTATATTTACTTACATTTGTTCATACTTTACTTTGCTAAAAATGTTATTTTGTATACACATATAGTATGATCAAAATACTTTCTTTTCTCATCTCTCCATTTTGCCACTTACTTAGTTATTTTAGTACACAAGGGGTATATTGTTAGTAATTAAAATAGTGTACAATTGTTGTACATTGTTGGTTCAATGTATTCATTAACTTTTTGTTATTTAAAAGCTCTCTAAGTTATAGTATGGTGGTTATTTACACCTGGTTCTATGATTGCAGTTAGTTAGTTTATAATATTTTAATTATTAAACCACTAGTATTACATTTGTGAGGTGTTCTCATAGCACTATTAGACATTTCTCTAACTACTGGTAACATTTGTCACACTCCTTTGATAAGTTTTGATAATGTTTTTTGACTAACTCTCTTGTCACATTGGGGTTCTGTCTATTTAACTTTATGATATTGTAGTCAATCTGATTCATTTGCTGTGTCCTTCAGTACATATGGTATTCATTGGTTTATATTTTTATTCTTATTTAGTCTCTGTTTGAAACAATTGTGGATAATTGCTTGGTTTAACTAATGTACATGATTTTATGTTATAGGTTCAACTCTTGTGAGGTTATGTGTCAGTTGTCTGACAACAATGTGCTACATACTTTTATGCAGTATTTAACTCAACTATTGCCATCTCATTATGGCATTCTACTACAATGGTTTATTATTAAGTTATACACATTTTTACACTATTTGTTGAAACAATAATACTGGTATTCTTAGTAAATTATGTTACATATTTTGGTGGTTTGTACCTACTCTTTGGCACATTGATTGGTTTATACTCAACAAATTAGCTTATTTGCTACTATCTGTTCTGGTATTCATTTACATTTTGTCCTGTCTTGCTATGGCATTCAGGCACATTTCATATCAAGGCTTGCAAAGCTTTTATTATTAATCCCTATGAACAATTAATTTACTGTTCTGTCTCATATTTTTTGGTGGTCTTACTGATTATCTATGTGATTTTACAATCTTGATTAAACTTGTTACACTAATTGTCTGTGCATTTCACTAGTTAATCGTGGATCCCTTCACTTATAATGGTTATTCACTTTTCTCCGTTATAAATATTTTCACTGGTATTGTTTGTGCTGTTTACTTGGGGTAAAATGGTTATCATATCACATGTTGTTACACTTATATTAAGTACTCACTGTCATTGTTCGTGATCACTTATTGATGCTCAACACTGATTTCTTTGTTATTGGTATTTGAATAATCATTATACTTCTTCTGGTCACTATATTGATTTTAATTCCTTGTATATCTTGTGAATGTTGATGTCTTGTACTGTTCATGCATAATCTTCATTCTTCATGGTACATTTCTTTTCCTCTTCTTCTTCTGGCTAGTTGTTTCTCACTGTCGGTGTTCTCCTTGGTTACACATTATTTGCAATAATCCATGTTCCCTTAATATTGTCATACTCTTCCATATTTTTATTCATGGTTATGGTAGTCATTGTCCCATATTATTTCACACTAATAAACAAATTCGTTTGTTTTATCACCATTGTGATTGTACTTGATTCGTCTCCTTTTTATGTTAATAATTATCTTCGGCATATCCCCTCACTATTTTGGTTCTATTGGGCCTGGATGCTGACGTATTATATTGGCTCGTTGGTATTTTCTCTCTCTTTGTTATACTCGATGATATCCTTATTATTCCTCCTTCTTCTTTGTTGGGTTGTTTCAATATTATCCATTCGTAGATACACACTTTGTTTATATTCTCCTGTTCTTTCTTTTAAGCTCGATGAAATATTTTCATGATATTCTTTGATTTGACGTATTAGATAGTTATTTTATGTAACTGCTAATTTGGTACGTTACATATGCCTTCCTATAAGAATTGATTAATTCTGAATTCGTATATTTATTTTTTATTGAAGAATTCATCAATTGTTGTACATTTCCAAGTTGACTCTTATGCTTTTTTATATCCCTTCACTTTCTTCTATTTGAATCATAATTATTTCCTTTCTATGTAATTATCTCCCTTGTTTATTTAATTCCCTAATTCCCTAACATAATTTTAGCTGGGGCAGTTCAGAGTGGCTCACTTTGGCATACATCTCCACTTGCCATACTAACATCAATAAATACAGAGGCACATCATCTCTGTCAATAATATAAATGATTGCTGGAACATTTCATCAGTCAATTCATCTCAAATTAATTCAAAATATAAAGTGGTCGTTCTTTCGACAAATAATAAATATCCTTGGGATCATCTCACGCATCTGCAGTTTATACATTATTATATTCTCTTCTTCTTGATTCAACTTAACTAAATTCTTCACATTTTACAGGGATAGTTTGTCTACATTCATCACTGGTATACTCTCATGATCATCTTCGTTAATATATTATTTTTTCATTCTTCTTCGTCATCAATTAATCTTTTCTCTTGGTATTACATTAAACGTCATTTCCTAATCTTCTTCATTTTCATGATTCACTTCTTTGTGTTATATTTCATTTGGTATAGGCTCTCTTCTAGTGTCTTGCCTCGTGTTTGTGCAGCATCTATTATCTATATCAATAATATTTGTTTGCTTTCATTCCTCCAACTTCTTATATTGCTCGTTCTGTATATCATCTGGTACATCATCTCCTCTTTATTAGTACGGGTTAGATGTTGTTTTACTGGTTGACTTGGCTCTAGGAATTTAGTTTACTTGCCATGGATGTTGTGTGTCGGCCTCGTATATACTCTTCTTTATTAGTACGGGTAAGTTGGTGTTTTACTTGTTGACGTGGCTCTTGGAAATCTTTATTTTTATGCCGTAGATGTTATGTGTCTGTCTTGTATAGTTATTACACTTGTAGTACGGGTAAGTTTTTCTTTTACTGGTTGACTTGGCTCTTGGAAATTATTATTTTGCCATAGATGTTGTGTGTCGTTCTCGTATAGTTATTACACTTGTAGTACGGGTATTTACAATTTTCTTCATCCTTTACATAATTTCTTTGGATCACACTTTTATATTACAAAATTAAAATATAGCCAACATTTATTCTCATAGTTATATTTTCACTTCTTACTTAGTATCAATAATAAATAGTCTTCATTGCAATATTTCACTCTTTTTCATTAGTTAATTTTCAATATACTGTTTCATGGAAGTTTGGTTGTAGTTGCCTTTTATTTTCTTTGTCACAGGATCTTGTATTTCGTAGGTGTTGTTCATGTTAGCATTATTCGTTATCAAAAAAATCCGTCCCATTTCTCAATGTATTTTTATTCATTTTACCCATAGTCATTGTTCTCCTCTCTTCTCGTCGTTCGAACTTCTTCAGTGTTCATGCTCCTATCTGTTCTCTTCATATACCTTGCTATCATTTGGTTTTTCCATTTTGAAGCTATCAGGGCTTCATCTGCCTTCCGTTCTTCCGTCTTCTTCTTCGGTATACACGTGTCCAGTGTTCTCCTGGTCGTTGTTATTACTAATATTTGGTATCTCTTCTAATTCTGGTTGACCGTCATCTGTCTTCTGGTTGGGCCTTTCCATTAATTGGCTCCTCTTCTTCCTCAATTCTCTTATTTCTCGGGCGTACCCTTCGATGATCCGGTCCCATTGTTCTTGATAGCCTTCCTTTTTCTTAAAATACCTTACTCTTCTTTTGGAAATATTTGCTTTAAATACTTTACTGCTCATATTCTTCTTTGTTGTTACATAATTCTCCTCCTCGTCCATCTTCATGAAGCTCCTTCGGTACTCCTTCCTAAAGATTCCTTCTTCATGGTCGATGATTGGGAAGTTAATCACATTAATTAGATCACTTCGAGTCATTTCTATAAATTCTTTTGTGATCCTTTTCTTCTTTGTGCGTATTATTCTTCTTTCTTCCGTTTTCTTCTCTCCCGTTTTATTAATTATTTCGTTCTCTTTCTTCGTCATCTTTAATTTTCGGATTCACTTGTTCTGTGTTTTTACTTCTGAGTAATTCTTTTGATTCTACTTGATCATCACACATCGGCAGATTATTTTGTTCTAACTCTTCATTCTCGGCTAATAATTCTTCCGTTTCTTTAATTACCTGAGTCTTCTTTATACCTTCGGCATCGATCTCCTTGTATTGAATATTGTCCTTGTTTCTGACAAGCCCATTTTCAGATGATAATGTATTTGCGCCTTGTTCAATTTCTGCTTGTTCATTATTGGTTTTAGCTTGCAAATTTGATTGCTCTATGATCTCCTCACTTGGTGTTTCTGCTATCGTTGGTTCGCCATCGTTTCTCATCTCTTCTCTCCATTGTTGCATGATTTCTTCTCTCCATAATGTAATATTGTTTATCATTTCTTCTCTTGCCTCCTCAAAACTACTCTTTATGGTTTGGGGAGACTGTTCCCTCATAGATTCCACCATCATCTCCTGGAAATCCATCATCTCTGTTGGTTTAGGCCCCTCGCGTTGGTTTTCTGTGGTGTCACTTGCGTTAACCTCCCCTTCAGGCGTTTTCGCGTCCGGTGTTTCCATTAATTCTTTATTTTCTGGCTCTGAGTTTATATTTGTATGTTCAAAGTTCACTGCCGGTGCATTGTCGTTTACTATCTCTTGGACTGCTTCATCGTTCACTTCCGTCGTGTCATTATATTTATTCACCTTTTGGTAGGGGGTTCTATGTTCTCACCAGTGACTTCACTGTGTTCACTTAGAGATTCATATAGTTCCTCATAGTCCTTCCTTGTTATTGTTTCGGTCTCTGGGTCGGCTCTTAATACTTCCTCCTCTTTTTCATTATTATTGACGTCTTGTTCTGGGGCATCTTTAGTCATATTTTCTTGTAGTGGTTCCGTGGAATCCTTCTGGCTATGGTCGTTCTCAATTTTGTCGTTAGTATTTTTCCCATTCTTCATTAAGCCTTCATCTATGTGTCTCTTCTCATTTTTTGATTTCTTAGCGTTCTTCAATTCTTCTTCGAACGCTTCCCTTCGTTTATGCTCTTCTTCCCGTCTCTTATTCTGGCATCTTGTTTCCTCTTCCTCGCGCTGTGCTGCTCGGCTATAGAATAGTTCTTCATTTCGTCTTGTCTTGTTGTTCCTTAATTCTCTTTCAAATTCTTCTTTTCTCCTACGCTCGTCTTCCCATCTCTGGTAACGGTAGTTCCTCTTCTCTTCGCTTCGCCATGCTGGTTGGTTATTATACCATCTTGTATTCCGGTTCCTCCTTCCTTGTTGGGTTTCCCCGCAGTTATATTTCGCAAAATCTGCTTCTATCTTGCGTCTTAATTGGTCTGATTCCTCTCGTATTTGTCTCTGCTCCTCTTCCATTTGTCTGCGTATTTTCTCACCGTCTATGTTTAATGCTCTGTATACTAGATCCATGTCCACTTCCTGGTTATAGTAGTCCATTTCTACTCTCTCCCTTCTCGTTCTATATCTCCTGTACATCATTATACCTGTGTAATGTACTTGCTGTCCTGCTGTCGAATTAGGTTGAGAAATCGTTTATTTAATTAATTAAATTATTAGGTGTTTTCGTCCTAATTCGCGCCCCACGTTGGGCGCCACGTTGTAACAATTACACAACGACGTTAAGATTTCTATATATTTATGATTATTATAATAACTGATTATTAAAATTGTAAGTTACTGTTGTAGTTTAAAGTTTGTGGTTTAAAAGAGTATTAGACTTGCTATCACTTCACTGTGTTAACCTCCCCACTTACCATCCGTGGATATCTTCACTATTCTCGATGGCGACTTCTCTTACTGTAAACACACTTGACATACATACATAGATATTCCTTTTGAATATCGAAAAGAATGCACATAAACAATAAAATTAATCAAATATTCAATTGTAAGTTGAATGATATCAGTAATTCAAATACTACCGCCACCTTATGAGATAACTTTTTCTAAAAAAATTAAATTACTGCTTCTATTTTATAGAAATTAAAACTCTGATTCCACTGATAATAAACTGAGGATTTATTGACAATGATTAAATTCAGTAAACTCTTTTAAAACAATTAATATGATATCTTTACAAACAACAACAAATTTAAACAAATATTGAGATCTCTGTATCTCAAGGCTGGTAACACTGTTGTAATGTACAATAGTATTGTGAACGAGGTTAGGTTCACCTTAGTTAATTATATTACCAATTTAGTGAGTTCTTTGAAGACACATGATACCAGATATAAAGATGTGAGTTTGAATAACAATATTTACTTATCTATTATTATAAAAAAAAAACAAAAATTTAAAATTATTAAACTCGATACGATAGCCGATAATATCGTACTATCGTATGTTATGCAGAGGTTTAGAAAAACTAAGATCAACACGTGCTTTGAACGTTGCACTGTTAAAATATTATTATTATTAATTCATTACTTATCAGAACCATGTACTGGAAAGAGAAAAAATCTAAAGAAAAAACTCTTATTATTGCTTTCATTTCATAAAAATTATTTAAGAACAGAATTGTTTCTTTGTGACAAAAATATATGCTTCGGTTCTAGGTTAGTTTGCCTAGGAACAAGTAAGTGATTATTTAGAATAAGTAATGTTACTTATAAGATTCTTAATAATATAGTTACAAACATTTTATTTATAATTCATTTGATGTGTAATTATCAGTCATGAAAATATTCGCACAAGAAAATTATTATTTATTAATTCAAAAGTTATAGTCAAGTAAGCGACTATATTCACATAATGATGAGCGGTATGATGATGGGCGGTGATGCGCCGTTCTCAATTATTCTTTAAATATAAAATAATTATTTTTGAATTAATTATTGTCATTGGATCGTGCTACAACTTGTTTATTAAATTCTGATAATTGTCCATCATTGTTTATTAAAGCACTCAAGCGTTACTTGACTAGTGCAGTCAAAACAATAACCCTCGTTCATCAACGAGACTTATTCCTTTTATTATTTTCTTTAAAATAATTAAAATATTGTACTCCCTGATTATATACACTGAACATGACCCTTATTATACACTGGTCATGTTAATTCACTGTTCACTTAATTCACTTGACACTCGGTAATGTGGTGCTGTGTACAGGTTAATGTCTGTTTGTGTATTACTGTAGGTGATGCACACATTTCAAAAATATCTTGCTGACTTTCGGCATAGACCTCTCGCCGTGAGTGTTGCAGAACGAATCTAACATTTCGCTAAAGCGTCTCTTTTCGTCTGGTCATTTTAAGCTATTTGATTGGTTCAAAAGGTCATACTCTCAACCCCAAAACACTTTGGTAAAATAAAACTTTCAATTTTTCGCATCTCTAAGCGTGGGTTTGAGATTATAAATGACGTATACATGGATACTCAAAATGATTGAAAAACTTATAATGGTCATAAGTTTCTTATTTTTTGTCATAGCGTCATTTGGATAGTGGCATTAAATCGCGGACACTTGTGGCTTTATTTTAAGTCTAAACAAGCACTAATTCCGTTCATTATTAATTCACTTGGTCATCTTGAAAACTCATATGGTGATTCTTAATATAAATAAGTCTTTTTCACCATATTTCGTCGTAATTACACTTTAATACTTATTACTAAACATTTTGAGTCCATTTCTCCTTCATGTTAGTACATAAAATGGTTACACTTATAGTTTAAACAAAATCTGTTAATGGCGTCTATACCAACCATGTTCGATTGTTTACATTTACTTGTAACGCCATTATTCCTTATTCTACTACATATTTCTGACATCATAACACTAATAGGTATATTTACTTACATTTGTTCATACTTTACTTTGCTAAAAATGTTATTTTGTATACACATATAGTATGATCAAAATACTTTCTTTTCTCATCTCTCCATTTTGCCACTTACTTAGTTATTTTAGTACACAAGGGGTATATTGTTAGTAATTAAAATAGTGTACAATTGTTGTACATTGTTGGTTCAATGTATTCATTAACTTTTTGTTATTTAAAAGCTCTCTAAGTTATAGTATGGTGGTTATTTACACCTGGTTCTATGATTGCAGTTAGTTAGTTTATAATATTTTAATTATTAAACCACTAGTATTACATTTGTGAGGTGTTCTCATAGCACTATTAGACATTTCTCTAACTACTGGTAACATTTGTCACACTCCTTTGATAAGTTTTGATAATGTTTTTTGACTAACTCTCTTGTCACATTGGGGTTCTGTCTATTTAACTTTATGATATTGTAGTCAATCTGATTCATTTGCTGTGTCCTTCAGTACATATGGTATTCATTGGTTTATATTTTTATTCTTATTTAGTCTCTGTTTGAAACAATTGTGGATAATTGCTTGGTTTAACTAATGTACATGATTTTATGTTATAGGTTCAACTCTTGTGAGGTTATGTGTCAGTTGTCTGACAACAATGTGCTACATACTTTTATGCAGTATTTAACTCAACTATTGCCATCTCATTATGGCATTCTACTACAATGGTTTATTATTAAGTTATACACATTTTTACACTATTTGTTGAAACAATAATACTGGTATTCTTAGTAAATTATGTTACATATTTTGGTGGTTTGTACCTACTCTTTGGCACATTGATTGGTTTATACTCAACAAATTAGCTTATTTGCTACTATCTGTTCTGGTATTCATTTACATTTTGTCCTGTCTTGCTATGGCATTCAGGCACATTTCATATCAAGGCTTGCAAAGCTTTTATTATTAATCCCTATGAACAATTAATTTACTGTTCTGTCTCATATTTTTTGGTGGTCTTACTGATTATCTATGTGATTTTACAATCTTGATTAAACTTGTTACACTAATTGTCTGTGCATTTCACTAGTTAATCGTGGATCCCTTCACTTATAATGGTTATTCACTTTTCTCCGTTATAAACATTTTCACTGGTATTGTTTGTGCTGTTTACTTGGGGTAAAATGGTTATCATATCACATGTTGTTACACTTATATTAAGTACTCACTGTCATTGTTCGTGATCACTTATTGATGCTCAACACTGATTTCTTTGTTATTGGTATTCGAATAATCATTATACTTCTTCTGGTCACTATATTGATTTTAATTCCTTGTATATCTTGTGAATGTTGATGTCTTGTACTGTTCATGCATAATCTTCATTCTTCATGGTACATTTCTTTTCCTCTTCTTCTTCTGGCTAGTTGTTTCTCACTGTCGGTGTTCTCCTTGGTTACACATTATTTGCAATAATCCATGTTCCCTTAATATTGTCATACTCTTCCATATTTTTATTCATGGTTATGGTAGTCATTGTCCCATATTATTTCACACTAATAAACAAATTCGTTTGTTTTATCACCATTGTGATTGTACTTGATTCGTCTCCTTTTTATGTTAATAATTATCTTCGGCATATCCCCTCACTATTTTGGTTCTATTGGGCCTGGATGCTGACGTATTATATTGGCTCGTTGGTATTTTCTCTCTCTTTGTTATACTCGATGATATCCTTATTATTCCTCCTTCTTCTTCGTTGGGTTGTTTCAATATTATCCATTCGTAGATACACACTTTGTTTATATTCTCCTGTTCTTTCTTTTAAGCTCGATGAAATATTTTCATGATATTCTTTGATTTGACGTATTAGATAGTTATTTTATGTAACTGCTAATTTGGTACGTTACATATGCCTTCCTATAAGAATTGATTAATTCTGAATTCGTATATTTATTTTTTATTGAAGAATTCATCAATTGTTGTACATTTCCAAGTTGACTCTTATGCTTTTTTATATCCCTTCACTTTCTTCTATTTGAATCATAATTATTTCCTTTCTATGTAATTATCTCCCTTGTTTATTTAATTCCCTAATTCCCTAACATAATTTTAGCTGGGGCAGTTCAGAGTGGCTCACTTTGGCATACATCTCCACTTGCCATACTAACATCAATAAATACAGAGGCACATCATCTCTGTCAATAATATAAATGATTGCTGGAACATTTCATCAGTCAATTCATCTCAAATTAATTCAAAATATAAAGTGGTCGTTCTTTCGACAAATAATAAATATCCTTGGGATCATCTCACGCATCTGCAGTTTATACATTATTATATTCTCTTCTTCTTGATTCAACTTAACTAAATTCTTCACATTTTACAGGGATAGTTTGTCTACATTCATCACTGGTATACTCTCATGATCATCTTCGTTAATATATTATTTTTTCATTCTTCTTCGTCATCAATTAATCTTTTCTCTTGGTATTACATTAAACGTCATTTCCTAATCTTCTTCATTTTCATGATTCACTTCTTTGTGTTATATTTCATTTGGTATAGGCTCTCTTCTAGTGTCTTGCCTCGTGTTTGTGCAGCATCTATTATCTATATCAATAATATTTGTTTGCTTTCATTCCTCCAACTTCTTATATTGCTCGTTCTGTATATCATCTGGTACATCATCTCCTCTTTATTAGTACGGGTTAGATGTTGTTTTACTGGTTGACTTGGCTCTAGGAATTTAGTTTACTTGCCATGGATGTTGTGTGTCGGCCTCGTATATACTCTTCTTTATTAGTACGGGTAAGTTGGTGTTTTACTTGTTGACGTGGCTCTTGGAAATCTTTATTTTTATGCCGTAGATGTTATGTGTCTGTCTTGTATAGTTATTACACTTGTAGTACGGGTAAGATGTTCTTTTACTGGTTGACTTGGCTCTTGGAAATTATTATTTTGCCATAGATGTTGTGTGTCGTTCTCGTATAGTTATTACACTTGTAGTACGGGTATTTACAATTTTCTTCATCCTTTACATAATTTCTTTGGATCACACTTTTATATTACAAAATTAAAATATAGCCAACATTTATTCTCATAGTTATATTTTCACTTCTTACTTAGTATCAATAATAAATAGTCTTCATTGCAATATTTCACTCTTTTTCATTAGTTAATTTTCAATATACTGTTTCATGGAAGTTTGGTTGTAGTTGCCTTTTATTTTCTTTGTCACAGGATCTTGTATTTCGTAGGTGTTGTTCATGTTAGCATTATTCGTTATCAAAATAATCCGTCCCATTTCTCAATGTATTTTTATTCATTTTACCCATAGTCATTGTTCTCCTCTCTTCTCGTCGTTCGAACTTCTTCAGTGTTCATGCTCCTATCTGTTCTCTTCATATACCTTGCTATCATTTGGTTTTTCCATTTTGATGCTATCAGGGCTTCATCTGCCTTCCGTTCTTCCGTCTTCTTCTTCGGTATACACGTGTCCAGTGTTCTCCTGGTCGTTGTTATTACTAATATTTGGTATCTCTTCTAATTCTGGTTGACCGTCATCTGTCTTCTGGTTGGGCCTTTCCATTAATTGGCTCCTCTTCTTCCTCAATTCTCTTATTTCTCGGGCGTACCCTTCGATGATCCGGTCCCATTGTTCTTGATAGCCTTCCTTTTTCTTAAAATACCTTACTCTTCTTTTGGAAATATTTGCTTTAAATACTTTACTGCTCATATTCTTCTTTGTTGTTACATAATTCTCCTCCTCGTCCATCTTCATGAAGCTCCTTCGGTACTCCTTCCTAAAGATTCCTTCTTCATGGTCGATGATTGGGAAGTTAATCACATTAATTAGATCACTTCGAGTCATTTCTATAAATTCTTTTGTGATCCTTTTCTTCTTTGTGCGTATTATTCTTCTTTCTTCCGTTTTCTTCTCTCCCGTTTTATTAATTATTTCGTTCTCTTTCTTCGTCATCTTTAATTTTCGGATTCACTTGTTCTGTGTTTTTACTTCTGAGTAATTCTTTTGATTCTACTTGATCATCACACATCGGCAGATTATTTTGTTCTAACTCTTCATTCTCGGCTAATAATTCTTCCGTTTCTTTAATTACCTGAGTCTTCTTTATACCTTCGGCATCGATCTCCTTGTATTGAATATTGTCCTTGTTTCTGACAAGCCCATTTTCAGATGATAATGTATTTGCGCCTTGTTCAATTTCTGCTTGTTCATTATTGGTTTTAGCTTGCAAATTTGATTGCTCTATGATCTCCTCACTTGGTGTTTCTGCTATCGTTGGTTCGCCATCGTTTCTCATCTCTTCTCTCCATTGTTGCATGATTTCTTCTCTCCATAATGTAATATTGTTTATCATTTCTTCTCTTGCCTCCTCAAAACTACTCTTTATGGTTTGGGGAGACTGTTCCCTCATAGATTCCACCATCATCTCCTGGAAATCCATCATCTCTGTTGGTTTAGGCCCCTCGCGTTGGTTTTCTGTGGTGTCACTTGCGTTAACCTCCCCTTCAGGCGTTTTCGCGTCCGGTGTTTCCATTAATTCTTTATTTTCTGGCTCTGAGTTTATATTTGTATGTTCAAAGTTCACTGCCGGTGCATTGTCGTTTACTATCTCTTGGACTGCTTCATCGTTCACTTCCGTCGTGTCATTATATTTATTCACCTTTTGGTAGGGGGTTCTATGTTCTCACCAGTGACTTCACTGTGTTCACTTAGAGATTCATATAGTTCCTCATAGTCCTTCCTTGTTATTGTTTCGGTCTCTGGGTCGGCTCTTAATACTTCCTCCTCTTTTTCATTATTATTGACGTCTTGTTCTGGGGCATCTTTAGTCATATTTTCTTGTAGTGGTTCCGTGGAATCCTTCTGGCTATGGTCGTTCTCAATTTTGTCGTTAGTATTTTTCCCATTCTTCATTAAGCCTTCATCTATGTGTCTCTTCTCATTTTTTGATTTCTTAGCGTTCTTCAATTCTTCTTCGAACGCTTCCCTTCGTTTATGCTCTTCTTCCCGTCTCTTATTCTGGCGTCTTGTTTCCTCTTCCTCCCGCTGTGCTGCTCGGCTATAGAATAGTTCTTCATTTCGTCTTGTCTTGTTGTTCCTTAATTCTCTTTCAAATTCTTCTTTTCTCCTACGCTCGTCTTCCCATCTCAGGTAACGGTAGTTCCTCTTCTCTTCGCTTCGCCATGCTGGTTGGTTATTATACCATCTTGTATTCCGGTTCCTCCTTCCTTGTTGGGTTTCCCCGCAGTTATATTTCGCAAAATCTGCTTCTATCTTGCGTCTTAATTGGTCTGATTCCTCTCGTATTTGTCTCTGCTCCTCTTCCATTTGTCTGCGTATTTTCTCACCGTCTATGTTTAATGCTCTGTATACTAGATCCATGTCCACTTCCTGGTTATAGTAGTCCATTTCTACTCTCTCCCTTCTCGTTCTATATCTCCTGTACATCTTTATACCTGTGTAATGTACTTGCTGTCCTGCTGTCGAATTAGGTTGAGAAATCGTTTATTTAATTAATTAAATTATTAGGTGTTTTCGTCCTAATTCGCGCCCCACGTTGGGCGCCACGTTGTAACAATTACACAACGACGTTAAGATTTCTATATATTTATGATTATTATAATAACTGATTATTAAAATTGTAAGTTACTGTTGTAGTTTAAAGTTTGTGGTTTAAAAGAGTATTAGACTTGCTATCACTTCACTGTGTTAACCTCCCCACTTACCATCCGTGGATATCTTCACTATTCTCGATGGCGACTTCTCTTACTGTAAACACACTTGACATACATACATAGATATTCCTTTTGAATATCGAAAAGAATGCACATAAACAATAAAATTAATCAAATATTCAATTGTAAGTTGAATGATATCAGTAATTCAAATACTACCGCCACCTTATGAGATAACTTTTTCTAAAAAAATTAAATTACTGCTTCTATTTTATAGAAATTAAAACTCTGATTCCACTGATAATAAACTGAGGATTTATTGACAATGATTAAATTCAGTAGACTCTTTTAAAACAATTAATATGATATCTTTACAAACAACAACAAATTTAAACAAATATTGAGATCTCTGTATCTCAAGGCTGGTAACACTGTTGTAATGTACAATAGTATTGTGAACGAGGTTAGGTTCACCTTAGTTAATTATATTACCAATTTAGTGAGTTCTTTGAAGACACATGATACCAGATATAAAGATGTGAGTTTGAATAACAATATTTACTTATCTATTATTATAAAAAAAAAACAAAAATTTAAAATTATTAAACTCGATACGATAGCCGATAATATCGTACTATCGTATGTTATGCAGAGGTTTAGAAAAACTAAGATCAACACGTGCTTTGAACGTTGCACTGTTAAAATATTATTATTATTAATTCATTACTTATCAGAACCATGTACTGGAAAGAGAAAAAATCTAAAGAAAAAACTCTTATTATTGCTTTCATTTCATAAAAATCATTTAAGAACAGAATTGTTTCTTTGTGACAAAAATATATGCTTCGGTTCTAGGTTAGTTTGCCTAGGAACAAGTAAGTGATTATTTAGAATAAGTAATGTTACTTATAAGATTCTTAATAATATAGTTACAAACATTTTATTTATAATTCATTTGATGTGTAATTATCAGTCATGAAAATATTCGCACAAGAAAATTATTATTTATTAATTCAAAAGTTATAGTCAAGTAAGCGACTATATTCACATAATGATGAGCGGTATGATGATGGGCGGTGATGCGCCGTTCTCAATTATTCTTTAAATATAAAATAATTATTTTTGAATTAATTATTGTCATTGGATCGTGCTACAACTTGTTTATTAAATTCTGATAATTGTCCATCATTGTTTATTAAAGCACTCAAGCGTTACTTGACTAGTGCAGTCAAAACAATAACCCTCGTTCATCAACGAGACTTATTCCTTTTATTATTTTCTTTAAAATAATTAAAATATTGTACTCCCTGATTATATACACTGAACATGACCCTTATTATACACTTGTCATGTTAATTCACTGTTCACTTAATTCACTTGACACTCGGTAATGTGGTGCTGTGTACAGGTTAATGTCTGTTTGTGTATTACTGTAGGTGACGCACACATTTCAAAAATATCTTGCTGACTTTCGGCATAGACCTCTCGCCGTGAGTGTTGCAGAACGAATCTAACATTTCGCTAAAGCGTCTCTTTTCGTCTGGTCATTTTAAGCTATTTGATTGGTTCAAAAGGTCATACTCTCAACCCCAAAACACTTTGGTAAAATAAAACTTTCAATTTTTCGCATCTCTAAGCGTGGGTCGAGATTATAAATGACGTATACATGGATACTCAAAATGATTGAAAAACTTATAATGGTCATAAGTTTCTTATTTTTTGTCATAGCATCATTTGGATAGTGGCATTAAATCGCGGACACTTGTGGCTTTATTTTAAGTCTAAACAAGCACTAATTCCGTTCATTATTAATTCACTTGGTCATCTTGAAAACTCATATGGTGATTCTTAATATAAATAAGTCTTTTTCACCATATTTCGTCGTAATTACACTTTAATACTTATTACTAAACATTTTGAGTCCATTTCTCCTTCATGTTAGTACATAAAATGGTTACACTTATAGTTTAAACAAAATCTGTTAATGGCGTCTATACCAACCATGTTCGATTGTTTACATTTACTTGTAACGCCATTATTCCTTATTCTACTACATATTTCTGACATCATAACACTAATAGGTATATTTACTTACATTTGTTCATACTTTACTTTGCTAAAAATGTTATTTTGTATACACATATAGTATGATCAAAATACTTTCTTTTCTCATCTCTCCATTTTGCCACTTACTTAGTTATTTTAGTACACAAGGGGTATATTGTTAGTAATTAAAATAGTGTACAATTGTTGTACATTGTTGGTTCAATGTATTCATTAACTTTTTGTTATCTGAAAGCTCTCTAAGTTATAGTATGGTGGTTGTTTACACCTGGTTCTATGATTGCAGTTAGTTAGTTTATAATATTTTAATTATTAAACCACTAGTATTACATTTGTGAGGTGTTCTCATAGCAGTATTAGATATTTCTCTAACTACTGGTAACGTTTGTCACACTCCTTTGATAAGTTTTGATAATGTTTTTTGACTAACTCTCTTGTCACATTGGGGTTCTGTCTATTTAACTTTATGATATTGTAGTCAATCTGATTCATTTGCTGTGTCCTTCAGTACATATGGTATTCATTGGTTTATATTTTTATTCTTATTTAGTCTCTGTTTGAAACAATTGTGGATAATTGCTTGGTTTAACTAATGTACATGATTTTATGTTATAGGTTCAACTCTTGTGAGGTTATGTGTCAGTTGTCTGACAACAATGTGCTACATACTTTTATGCAGTATTTAACTCAACTATTGCCATCTCATTATGGCATTCTACTACAATGGTTTATTATTAAGTTATACACATTTTTACACTATTTGTTGAAACAATAATACTGGTATTCTTAGTAAATTATGTTACATATTTTGGTGGTTTGTACCTACTCTTTGGCACATTGATTGGTTTATACTCAACAAATTAGCTTATTTGCTACTATCTGTTCTGGTATTCATTTACATTTTGTCCTGTCTTGCTATGGCATTCAGGCACATTTCATATCAAGGCTTGCAAAGCTTTTATTATTAATCCCTATGAACAATTAATTTACTGTTCTGTCTCATATTTTTTGGTGGGCTTACTGATTATCTATGTGATTTTACAATCTTGATTAAACTTGTTACACTAATTGTCTGTGCATTTCACTAGTTAATCGTGGATCCCTTCACTTATAATGGTTACTCACTTTTCTCTGTTATAAACATTTTCACTGGTATTGTTTGTGCTGTTTACTTGGGGTAAAATGGTTATCATATCACATGTTGTTACACTTATATTAAGTACTCACTGTCATTGTTCGTGATCACTTATTGATGCTCAACACTGATTTCTTTGTTATTGGTATTCGAATAATCATTATACTTCTTCTGGTCACTATATTGATTTTAATTCCTTGTATATCTTGTGAATGTTGATGTCTTGTACTGTTCATACATAATCTTCATTCTTCATGGTACATTTCTTTTCCTCTTCTTCTTCTGGCTAGTTGTTTCTCACTGTCGGTGTTCTCCTTGGTTACACATTATTTGCAATAATCCATGTTCGCTTAATATTGTCATACTCTTCCATATTTTTATTCATGGTTATGGTAGTCATTGTCCCATATTATTTCACACTAATAAACAAATTCGTTTGTTTTATCACCATTGTGATTGTACTTGATTCGTCTCCTTTTTATGTTAATAATTATCTTCGGCATATCCCCTCACTATTTTGGTTCTATTGGGCCTGGATGCTGACGTATTATATTGGCTCGTTGGTATTTTCTCTCTCTTTGTTATACTCGATGATATACTTATTATTCCTCCTTCTTCTTCGTTGGGTTGTTTCAATATTATCCATTCGTAGATACACACTTTGTTTATATTCTCCTGTTCCTTCTTTTAAGCTCGATGAAATATTTTCATGATATTCTTTGATTTGACGTATTAGATAGTTATTTTATGTAACTGCTAATTTGGTACGTTACAATATACATTTGTGAAATTTGTGATAGAAAAATGCCAAGAAGAGGGCGGGCAAAAATCGGTCGAAAATCACAACATGCTCAAAACGAGCAGGCGTGATGACAAAGAAGAACGGAGGAACAACACTCGCAGGAGAATGAAAATATTAGGAATTTAAATGTACGTTCACGCACGCAAGAAAGTGGAGAGCAGCGCAGTCAACGTTTAGAAGCAGACAGATTACGATACAGACAGGCACGTCAACGTTTAACTAATGAAAACAGAGGCCTTCATCTATTAGCAGAACGACAACGAATTCAAGTACGACGGGCATTAATAGCAGCATCATTTAACCGCCTTGCATTTGAATACGATCCAGAAATTGTGGACTCATCACATTCAAAAATAATTGTTGGAGATATGAATAAAGTATGTCAATTTTGTCGTGGATTAAAATTTAAAAATTTTAACTCCTGGAACTTTAGTTGGCGCTGCCGGAAAAGTTGTTTTACCAGAATTGCATCCACCGCCTGAACCATTAAATTCATTACTAATAGGTGATACTGCCGATTCCAAATTGTTTCTACGAAAAATACGAAAATTCAATTCTTGCTTCCAAATGACATCATTTGGCGCCAAGAAAATCGTTAGAAATAACAATGGTCGTCACTTCGATACCACATTCAAAATTCAAGGACAAGTGTATCACCAAATCGGTTCTTTACTTCCAATGCCAAATAAAGATCCAAAATTCTTGCAAATTTATTTCATGGGAGACGAAGCAGAGCAAGTTAACATTCGCTGCCATTACAATCGCATTGAAGAAATTACAGAAAGGGCCATTGTTGCATCTCTAGAAACGATGTTAAATGAAAGAAATCAGCTCATTCAATTATTCAAACACGCTTCGGAAAGAATGCGAAGTGATAATTACATGGTCGTGATAAAAGCCGACAAAAGTCCAGCTGGGCAACACGCTGGTCGGTTTAATGCTCCAACTATTAATGAAGTGGCCATTGTTATTGTTGGTGATCAATTTGCACAGCGAGATATCAAAATTATGCATCACGATAATACTGTACAAACCATACATGATATCATTCATATGATGCTCTGCAATATCCACTTATTTTCTGGGAAGGAGAGGATGGCTATCATATTAATATCCAACAACGTAATCCTTCAACAGGTACAACCAACATTTACACAATTTACAACATGTAAGTAATTCTGTGTAACTAATTGTTTTTTATTTACAGGTGAAGAAACTAATAAAAAAGTTAGCTGCATGAACTATTACGCATATCGATTGATGATACGGGAACAGGCAGGCAGGCATCAAATATGGGAACAACAGGCATCAAATGTCGACACTTATTTCATCAGTATGTAGTGGACATGTATGCAAAAATAGAAAGCGAACGTTTGCGATACATTCGTTTTAATCAAGCACGATTGCGCACGGATGAATATTGTAACAACGAGATCTTTTGCGTACTCTTAAAAGTGTATGTTTGTGTGTTCGCCTCACACGTGTGGTCGTTACTTTATGTTCACTCTGACGATGTCCGTAGTAATCTCTCGAATTACCAGTACACACGAGTGGGAACCTTACCTGTTCTTCAATAGGTGTTTATAAATCCCAGGTGGCGCCAAATTGTTTAACTAAAAACAATTAAATTAAAAAAATAGGACGATTGAGCGTTCTTAGCTATGACGGTATGGTGAATTCAAATTTACTCCCGCCTTCGTTTGACTTTCTTAATCGAGCTGTTAGTTCGCCGAGTTTCCGACGTGAGCGCTTACCGTCACCTTTGCTTGTCGCTAAAATACACAAGTATTATAATGCACTTTCCTATGGAATAAAGAACAGTGGTTACAACTCTGTACTAGTTTATTAAATTGTGATTGGTATGTATTCAGTATTATACAAAATTATATTTTGTTATTCAACAAATTTGCACCGGCGGCAATTATTATAAGACAAAAATCTCAAGGTTCGGCGAAGCGATCTGAACAAATTATTTAGTCAGACATGACGTCTGCTTGGTTGTTTACTATTAATTTTGTTCAGATTCTGGATTCTTGTGATTACAAAAAAATATTGATTTTATTACAATAAAGTACACTTGCAATTAATTGTACTTATATAATATAATGTGTAATTATAATTAGTTCCTGAAGTGTTATAAAGAGTGTTTCAAAAGTTCGTAATTTTTATACAGGTTATTTTTCTAGTTAACATAAATTTAGTGTTTTAATTTTTATTAACCTTTGAAAGAAATAATATCATCAGTTTATAGTGAGAGTTCAAAGTGTTACGAAAAAATTAAAGAGAATTTATTTCATAAATTCGGGTAACTCAGCAATACTTATCAAATCAGTTGACTTGAGGTGTAATGTCATTCAGTTGAAATGTATTGGGGTCTTCAATAGTCATCAATCTTCAATCATCTTGGGATTTAAGTACGTCTGGCTTCTTTTTCGTATTAGTTGGTTGAAGTTTATTAATTTAGAATTTATTAATCTGTTATTTGGCATCAGTTGAATGTCCTAGTCCTTCATCATCTTCTTACTTCTTCATCGTTTCAAATTTGCATTACTTTTTAAACGTTTTATATTAAATTTTGGTCATTTACGGCTTGGCGTCTATTCCTTTTGAGCGTCAATAATGGACAAATAGTTTCTAATGGAATATTCATAAATAACGTTCAGTTGTCATGGTAACTGATTGATTCTGATTGGCTGTACTTGATTTAAGCCCATTGTTATAATATTTGAATTTTTATTCAAAATGACTGTATATCTTCTGATTGCTGTTATTCTTCTGTCTTCTTATTTATTTATGAGATATTATCACAATTGTTTGTATTTTCTTTCAAAGATCATTTTGACATCCCACAAAGCTGGGTTTGCTTATGTATTATGCTTTGACAATGTTGTTGATATTATCTAATTACATTTCTTTCTTATTTTAAGTCCTTAATTTAACATTTATCTCTTAATATGATTCATTAATTATCATTGACTAGTTATTTGCCTTGGATTTGCTAATATCCTAGTTAATTTCTTACAATTTGTAGTTATTGGTTTTATACAGTTAGGCATTTCATAGGCCTAGGTAGTAATTGGCTATATGTTCTTAATTTATACAAATTACATATTATTTTATCTTTGTACATGCTTTGTTTTGGTATTACAAATGATTTGTTTACTTGTTGAATTGTTTAGGGTCTGTTTTATAATAATTGTATGTTTTCATTAGTTTCCACATTATGGTTTGTCTATTATTTTCTAACTGCTTTTCAAGTAATATTAGATTTATATTAATTTATCTTTTTACTTATTTATATTGCCATTGTTTATAATTTGGCTATTATCTACTATTCTCTATAAAATATAACATAACATTTAGGCTTATGGTCTGTATAACTCCTTCAGCCATATTCCTAGTCATAGATTTAATCAAACAATTCTTTATCAGCTATTATGTTACGTTTGTTTATACTTTGTTTTATTATTACTTATTTTTTGGTGATAAACATCATCACACCATTTAACTTTACTTAACTAACTATCCCTTAGAACATAGAATGTTGATTGATTTTGCCTTCCTATTCTTTACTACATTCTTTCTTAACTAAACTTGACTCTCTAACCATGGTAACACTTTCCCTCAATACTATTGTATTCCTCATCTACAATTAATCTTAATACTAATAATAACAAAATTCTTATTTAATAACACTTTTCACCAATAAACCTTTAGTGTTTCTCACTGATTATTAGGTGTTTATACCTATCAGTAGGGTTTCTATTTATTTTGGGGTTTTACACTGTCACTTTGCACTTTTTATATTTTATTTAAGTGTTACTAGTGGGTATTCCCTAACATAACATTCTCTTTCTCACTTACTCCTGTTCACTATCTATCTATCTCTCACTTTACAATGGTTAGTTATACTGTTAACAAGTTCATGTCATTATAGAGTTATTTATAATATTTACTCTCTATTTATTTGGTTAGTGTACTTTGTTTGTCTTTACTTTATTGGATTTTAACAATTATCCTTTACATTGATTATTTAGTCGATACTAATAATTATCTTTTACATTTGTTATTTATTGGTTTCTTTTCCACTATTATATTTGAGTGTAACATTTCTCCTTTTTCTGTTCTATATTATTTGTTTGTGTATTTTCATTTCTTTTCATTTTATTTCCTTTATACTTGGTTTGTTTCATTTTCATTTACCTTATTCTTCGATTTCATTTTACTTCATTTGATTTCCTTTTATTTTGGTTTTCCCCTTCTCATTTGGTTTCATTTTATTTGGTCAATCACTTGGGTTTGGTCATGTAGTCGTTTGTCGTGTCACAGTCATTTTATTTTCATTAGTTATTTAAAAATTTATATAGTTAATTCATCGTTTTTTCCCTGGTATTGGGGTGGCTTGTTTGTGTTGTAACAATATATACATTTACGTGACGCTATTAACAATAACAATGATGCAAATATAAATATCAATGATCTGGGAAATATGTACATACTACCATCTTCATATACAGGTAGTCCACGTCATATGCAAGAGTACATACAAGATGATATGGCTTATGTTCGTGCTTATGGTCGGCCTGATCTGTTCATAACGTTCACTTGCAATCCAAAATGGGAAGAAATTACTAAACTGTTCCTACCTGGACAAAAACCAATTGACCGTCATGATGTAACTGCAAGAGTGTTCAAACAAAAATTAAAATCTCTTACCGATTTTATTGTAAAGCATCATGTATTTGGAAAAACATGCTACTGGATGTATTCAGTTGAGTGGCAGAAACATGGGTTACCGCATGCACACATTTTAATTTGGTTAACTGAAAAAATTAGACCAGAAGAAATTGATACAATTATCTCTGCTGAAATACTCAATGCAAATGTTGATCCAGAATTATTTGATATCGTAACAAGAAATATGATTCATGGTCCATGTGGTTCGATAAATATGAATTCTCCGTGTATGGATAATGATAGATGTACAAAGAAATTTCTAAAAAATTTTGTCACGGAAACAATCACTGGTATAGATGGTTATCATTTGTATCGTCGAAGATCCAGAGAAAATGGTGGACAAATGTTTATGTTGAACTTGAGAAATAATGCAGATGAGGTTGAAATCGACAATAGGTGGGTGGTTCCATATTCGCCTTTATTATCTAAAACGTACAAAGCGCACATAAATGTTGAATTCTGCAGTTCAGTGAAATCAATAAAGTATATATGAAAATACATAAATAAAGGCAGTGATATGACCGTATTTACTGTTCAAAATATTAATGAAAATGACGAAATTACGCGCTATCAAATGGGCAGGTACATAAGCAGCAATGAAGCCATTTGGCATATTCTATCATTTCCCATATATGAACGAGATCCAGCAGTTATTCACTTGGCTATACATCTTGAAAATGGACAACGTGTATTCTTCAATGAACAAAATGTATTGGAGAGAGCATTAACAACACCAAAAACAACATTAACTGAGTTTTTTGAATTATGCAAACAGGAAAACATTTTTGGTGCATTTGCACGTACGTTACTTTATGATCAAGTTCCAACATATTTCACATTCAATAAAACATCAAAAAAATGGGAACCCAGGAAAAGAGGCACGCCAGTCGATGGTTATCCTGGTATTTTTTCAACAAATTCATTAGGAAGATTATACACTGTACATCCAAAACAACGAGAATGTTTTTACTTGCCCTTGCTGTTAATTAATGTCCGTGGCCCAACATCATTTGAATATTTAAGGACCGTTAATGGCCAATTATATGCATCAAATCATGATGCATGCCGAGGATTGCAACTGCTTGAAGACGATACACATTGGAATTTAACATTGGCTGATGCTTCGCTTACTTCATCAGCACACCAAATACGCAATTTGTTCGCACTTTTATTAACCACATGCTTCCCAACAAAACCAGACGCTTTATGGGATAAATACAAAGATGTAATGAGCGAAGACATATTGCACCGATTGCATACAATACAGCAAAATACCGATTTAAATTTCACACCAGAGATTTATAATGAATCATTGGTTCTATTTGAGGACATTTGTTTGCAAATTGCTAATGAAGCACTTGCAAATTTAGGAATGCCTGCACCGAATCGGACAGCAAGCGATCTGTTTAATCGTGATATGCAACGAGAGCAGTCATACAATACAGACGAATTGATTGCATATGTTAACATTATTACTGATCTACTTGTTTTGTGTTTAGTTTAAATAAAAGTTTATAATTGTTTAATAGTTGTTTAAAGGTATTCACTGATGTCGTTCCCTTCACTTACCATGTATTTGTAGAATGCAGTCTTCTAAAGTAGTCCCTGTAATATAACTTCACAACACAAGACAAGTAATATAATATTTCACTGATGAAAATTAAATATAGGTTGTAATCAAAAGTCCTGTAAGTGATACCGATTCAAAATTCAAAACTCTGGCGCTGTACACTGTACTGCCACCTTCTGATAAAATGACTGCTCTTGATCTACTTGTTTTTTAAAATAAAGACTGATTGTAGATAAGTAAATTGTAGGTTTATTAACATCAAATTAATGGAATACAATCAAAAAATTCCTTCAAACAATTGATAATCACAAATAAAAATAACTGATTCTAATACAGAGATTCTTGTTTCTCAAGGTCGGTAACACTGTTTGTTTTGAAGTTACAAATTATTAACCAAATAGGGTTAACTTTATTTTTATATTGTTACCAAAATCGTGTGTTCTTTTAGACTACAAGATACGAATTGGAAAATGCTTAAGTCTTTTTGTTATGCATTAACAGAAAAGTGTTTACAAAATAAAATAGTGAATGAGATCATATAAAGGTAAAATATCGTATATGGTACCCCTGTTGTATGGAGTACAGGTTAAAATGTCATATCTATGATAATTAACTCAACAGTTGTTGTTTTAAATTATTCTCTCTCTCTCTTTTAATAAGTAATTATCATTAAGGATCCATCAATTTAAAATTTATTCAAGTACTTGTTCTTGTTATCTTGTTAATCAAAATAACTTAAAATAGTTACTCATTTGGTAAGATATGGAGGTTAGTTTGTACCTCTTCAAGTCACTTATTGACAGTAATTATTGATATTATATATTAAAAAACTTGCAATAACATTTAAACATTCATTAATAACATATTTTTTATCATTAATTAACTTTAATAACGTTCTTGAACATAATTACTATAATCATTAACCTTCGTTACAGGTTAGGCAAATCAGCATCTAACCTTGAAAATCGTCAAAATTTAGTTAACTATTAAAATTTGTTTAATAGTTTTTTTAATTATGATTAATCATTTATTCAATTAAAATAAATACAAGGAACGTTATTTAATAAGTGGGTTAATTAATAAAATAGCATCTTTGAGTCAGGTAGTTCCATACTTGACTCAAGTATGACAACAACAAATATTTTTGGTTATTAGAAATGCATAAAAATTGTTAAAATCGTTTAATTAGTTTTGTACTCCCTTTCTATTTCACATATCATGCCGATATTATACACTGGCATGAGTATCATTATTCACCACACTGTATTCACTCACTTGAAGGATCATAACCTTGATTCAGTTTTATGGTTATGTTTACTTCCGATGCTTAACTGGGAGGGTCGCGCACAAATTATAACAATACTCTGCTGCGACGGTCCGTAACCTTTCACTCTGAATGACAAAAACTAAGTGTTGCCAATCTGGACAAATTCTACTTCGAATCTGTCGGGATTAGCTCTTCTGATTGGCTGACAAATCTATACTCTCATTCCCCAAACACCTTTTCAGAAATTAATTTTCTAAAATTTTACAATTCGACTTTGGGTCAGAGAGTATTTATGACGTCAGCAATTTGTTTGCAATTGATGCATATAATTTATTTTGCTGATAACTTTTTTAATACTGTTTTAGTTGGAAAACTAACAATTTTATTAACTCTCGGATGCTCAGCTCTGCAATTAAAGTTCAAACAAGCCATAAATCCGTCCATTGATAAATAAGTTAGCTCCTTCACTATGCACTTATTGTGGATCTTATTTATAATATAAGTCCTTCCACTTTTTTTCCAATAAATAATTATTACTAACACTGTTTTATAGCAATTAGAGTCATTTCCTCTTATTATCTAATCACAGATTATTGTTTGTTAGCAAATTTATATTCATGCACTGTTCCAAACGATTAGGCATGGTATGCCGGTGCATTAATTCTTATTAATATACAAAATGATTTATCCTAAATTATTCCTATGGTACATTGTTCCTTAATAATTAATACACATTTATTCAAAGTTTTACTTCTTAACTGGTTTTGTTCATGTCTACTGTTTGTTTATAATATTACATGTTTGGGCTTTTGATACTTTGATACTTATTTTATATGATTATTGATTAATTAACAACGTATTCCTTTCTTGTAATTTGACTGTTGGTGAGGTTTATTGTGTGTCTTGTTGCTATTATTCTCACTGTTGTGTTATATGTCCTGAATTAATTGTAATTATGGTGCTTGCAGCTACTTTCGGTTGACATGTATAATTGGTTTACATTATAATTCAATAATTTTATGTTTTTAAATACAGTAAATGGTTCTCAAAGTAGTATTGGCTATTTGTCTCACTACTGGTATACTCCTTTGTTCTTAAGAATCTGTTTTAATAGAGCTTTTTGTGTAATTATGAGGCGTCACCTCTGCCTTGTTGTTCTGGCCATTCTTTGTTTACTAATTATTAAGTAAATCTTGGTGCTGTCTACTTCTTATTGGTGTTAGTTTGTTCCTTATAAACTCTATTTTGATTGGTGTATAATAGAAATATACTTGTGTGTGTTTTTATTATAGTTACTTTTGATTTTACATTGTATATGTTGATCAGTTGAGGTTATGTTAATCCATTGTTGGCTTGGTATAATATATGCCTTTGAATGTCTTTCATTCACAGTTTCTATTTACATATTCTACTAACAAATCTCATTACTATATCTTCAACACAGTATTATCCTTATTTTACTAATATTATATTTTAACTGATACATATTATTAATTATTTATTTATCATCAACATGTACTATGTGATTACTTTTTGTAATGCACATTAGGACTGAGTTACTTACTCTAAATTGTCATAATTACTTTCATTTATACACATAAATAACTATGTTATGTGTTGTTTCATGTTATTGGTATAAAAACTTGTTCATTTCATAATCATTATCTTTCATAATCAGTCAGAAACAATTATTGTGAAACAGTCTTATTTCTCTAGCTATTTTGAGCAGTTATTTTGTTTCTATCAGAAATTCTGGTGTGGTCTTATGTTTTATACAGTCTTATCTGTGTTTCACAGATCACACACTAAATGTTTGTGTTTTTTCATGAAGATTACTGTTCATTCTACTTGTCACTGGTTCCAAAAATATGACACTTTATATTGTTAGTGTTCATTGGGTTTGGGGCGTGTGATAGTATTTTATGCACTTATAAACGACGCATTGTTATTGTTTGTGTTTGTTTATCACTAGTAAAATTTCCTTCTCCATGTTATCCACTCTTCTTAAACGTCTCTTCCTCTTCTTATCTTGACATTAAAATGCTCATGGGTTTCTGCTATCATATGTGTCCTCTTCTTGGGAATCCATTCTTCATTCATGGGTATGTCCCCTCGTTCATTTTGTATGGGTCTGGTCCTTGTGTATTTTTCTTCTCATTACATATATTTTCTCTCACTTATTGTATGTGTATCCTCTTCTCCTCAGTTTATATTCTTCTTTGTAGAAATACCCTACTCATTCATAGGTTTGTATTGTATGTTTTCTTCTTATGGTAGTTTATTCCTCACTCATAGATATGGTTTCCTCTTCCTTTAGTTATGTTTCCCTCACTCATAGGTCCTATTGGGTCTTGTTTTCTGCCTTAGTATTTTAATTCATTGTTCTTCTTTTTCATTATATTTGATGATCCATTTAGTCTTAACTTCTTTCTTTTCTGGTGCTTCCCCCCTTTTTTTATTGTTATCTATTTATTGATATATTGTGGTTTTTTTATAGTTGAGCATTACTCTTTCTCTTATTAGGTTTTAATTATATTAGTCAAGACATGCATATGTTATATTCTTAGGTTTTGGGGTGTTAGTTATATTTTCTATGTAACGATGATTTTTGTTACGTTACATATGCCTTCCTATAAAATTGATTAATTCTGAATTCCTTTACTAATTTTATGAAGAATTTATCAATTGTAGTGCTTTTTTCTCCACACTGAATCTTCTGTTTCTCCTTGTATCCTTCCATTTCTTCTGCTATGAATCATATTTTCTTCTTTCCATATTGTATTGGTCTTCCCTAGATTATTTAATTTCCCTAACTATTTTCCCTAACACTTTAGCTGGGGCATATCAGAGCGGCTCCTGTAGCTTACAACTCTGCTGGCCATACTAATATCAAATAAAATCAGAGGCAAATCTTCTCTGTACAAAATATAAATGATTGCTGGAATTATTCATCAGTCATATCATAACATTATAATAACAGTAGTCAAACTTCCGACTACTAATAAACATTCTGGGATTATTTTCACGCGCTTGCGGTTTATACATTATTATATTCTTCTCTCATTGATTCATCATTACATAATCTTCATATTTTTCATAGGATAAACTTAATTCACAGATTTCCCTTGGTATTTTCACTTGATTGTCTTCTTTATTCTAGTATCGTTCTTTATTCTTTATTATCAATTATTTCTTCTTGCGGTGGCTCATTTTATCATTACATATTATTCTTTGTTGTTTTACCCACAAAATTGTCATAATTCACATAATATACTCTTGTTTAGTTTTGCTGTTATGTCTTATTCATCGCATATCCACTCAATAATAAAATTTCTGCACCTTGATCTTCCTCCTTCTTCTCTAATATCATCACATGTCGTCTCTTCTTGTAATAATAGTATAGTACGGGTAAGATGTTGTTTACTTAGTTGACTGGCTCTTGGAAATTATTTTAGTGCCATAGGTCTTAAGTGTCCATCTCGTATGGTATATTTTTCTTTCTTTTAATAGTACGGGTAATATTGGCACTTTATTATACATATTTTCATTATATTATTATGTTATCAATTTATCAATACCCAATTTCCTATTTATGTTCATCATTTTCATATTAAAATCATCACTATAATTTTCAATAATTCACAATATAATCACACTTCAATATATCTCTTTAATGAAGCTTGGTTGTATATACCCTTTACTCTTTTGGTAATAGGGTCTTGTAACTCATAGGTATTGTTCAAGTTATTTTTTTTTTTAACTTTCTTGCAATGCCTTCAATAGCACTTGGGAGCTCTCTATTTCTCAATAACACTTTGTCTCCCACTTTGTGTGTTATTATTTTGGGTTGTAGCTGTTTGTATTTTACTTTTAGTTTTTCGGTTCGTTCCACTGCATTGTTAAAAAATTTCAGTTTATTAAATTCGTATTCATTCCCCGGAGGAAAATTGATCATCTCCGTGATTTCTCTGGGTGGTTTCTTTTCGAACATTATGGTATATGGTGTTTCATTGATTGACTGGTGGTGTGCCAAGTTAATGAAATCTTCAGCTGGGGATAAATACTCCTCCCATTGGTTGGTGGTTCCCTGTTATCATAATTCTCTTCAATATAATATATTTTCCGGTTGGGATGTATTTCCTTGTTCTCAACTAATTCCGCCGTCCATTTTACATTATTTAAATTCAAATATACCTTGGCTCTATTCATGTCTATTATCGCTGCACATCTTCTTAATATATCGCAGCCAATGAGTAATTTAAATGGTAGGCCACTTGCTACTAAAAATATCATGGGAACTGTTTCACCACCACTGGATACTTCTAATTGTACTTGATTCCTTATTGTTTTATTTTGCCGACCCGTTGCTCCAATTAATGTTATGTTATTTATTGGCAATGTTGGTATTATATTTTTATTTTCCGCTTGTATTCGGTTTAATTCCATTTTATCTATCAACGATACGTTGGCTCCCGTGTCGATCATCGCAAGTGTTTGGATTCCATTAATTTGTGCCGCTATATATGCAATCTCGTTGTTCACATTTTCCTTGACATTATTGTTTGGTTCTTCCATCAAATCTTTCCTAATGTTCTTTAAATAATTGAGTTTAATAATCGTTATTGAATTATTGTTATTATCATCATCATTAACTAAGTCAGACCCAATAGTCCGGTTCAGTGAGGGTATACACGATGTTTTCACTGCCGGCGTTGGTTTAAAGGCGGGCTACCATTTGTGGCATCCCTTTCCGTCGAATGGGGTGTGTTATCTTCCCTGGATTCTTCTTGGTTGTTCGGGCGATACTCCCTCTCATGACCCGATCCTCGCTGGTCTTCACTGCTCCGGCTTCGGCGTGTATTATAGCCAGACTCATTCCTCTCACCATTGCTGCTGCTCCTATCATTGGTTCCATTATAACTCCGCCTACCTTGGTAGTAGCATCGTCTATTGTTATCTCGGCTGGCATGGGCGTAATTCACCCGCCGAAATTATTATTATTATTGTTATTACCGTTGTATGGGCGGTGATTCCCATTATTATTATTTGGTCGATAATAATTATTATTTGGCCTGAAATTAGTATGGTTGTTGTTTGGCCTGTAATTGTTGTTTTGGTTGTTTGTATTATTTGGTCGATTATGGTTATAGTCACCACGCCCATTATGCTGGTTATTATTATTTGGTGGTCGGGTATTTTGATTATCATTGTATTGGTTGGGGTTTTGGAAATTTCCCCTATTGTTATTACCCGGCCCACTTCTGTCGTAATATGGCCCTATTCTTTGTCGGTTCCGTTGGTAGTAGCGTTCGTGTTTGTGTTTCTCTAATAACGCTAACATGGCTTGGGTCGTTTTGATCTGGTTATTCAGTCGGGCCTGTGATATACTTTCATGGAAATGGTATGCCAGTTTTGTTATTAGACATTCTTCTGGTATTGTCGGCTCGAGGTTTCTGGCAACACATATTTTGCCCAGAAAGTATGCTGTCATCGTGGTCCCGGCACTGGGGTCATACTTCCCATTGCTAATATTGTCTCTCACAATGTTTTGTGCCGTGTCAGACCAGTATCTTGTTCGGAACGCTGCTTTAAATTCTTTGTAGTTCTGCACTTCATGTCGAATCGCAGTCCACCAATTGTCATGGACATTCTTGAAGTATTCATCCAACATATTCTTTATTATTGGCCACCGGTTTTCCCTATTCCTGGCGATTGCTTCCTCGACTCTTTCTAAAAATTCAATTGGATATCTTTTATAAGTCTGAAAGTCAATATTCTCGCGGCCGTCTAACTGTGATACACTGGTCATTATTGCTGGATACGTCCTTAAGTGGTTCATTTCGTCGCGTATAACGCTGAATTCCTTCTGTTGTTGTTCAGTGAATCATACCTTATCACTGTCGATCTGGACCTTCATAGTGTTCACTTTAGTATTTAAGGTCTCACATTTCTCCCCCAAGTTGGTGTTCATTAATGCCAGGTCCGCCTGTTTGAATTCAATTGACTCCATTTGTTTCATTCTAATCTCTTCGTTGTTATTTACCTTGGTGTGAATGCCCTCAATAGTTCGTATGATTGTCTGTTTATCCTGGTGGTATTCCTGCTGTACCTCCGAAATTTCCTTCCTAACTTCCGTCACAGCCGTTTCTACTTTTTCTTCGGTTACTTTCTCTATCTCCTCCATCTTTTTATCCACCATTTCGATAATCATTTGGGCTGTTTCTTCTGTTCTTCTTTTATTCTCATTCATCTGTTGCCATAATCTCTTGCTGTCATATTGAATTGCTTCTATTTTCTTATCAATCTGTTCATTTAAATCATCGATTTTCTGATTAGCTTCCTCAATCTTCACCCCCAATTCTTCTGCTGTCTTCTTTAATTGATTCTATTTTTGTGTTCAGTAATTCTTCCGTCTTCCTATTATTTTGGTCTAATGTGTCTTCCATCTTCTTCTGTCCGTCTTCTATTTTCTTATTCAATTCTTCTATGTTTTTATTGGCGTCCTCTCTGGATTTCCTGTTATCTTCCTTAAATTCTTCCTTTAGCGATTCAATGTTTTTATGGCTGTTTTCCATCAATTCTTCTTTCAACGATTCAATATTTTCTTCCATCTTTTTCTGGCTATCTTACGTCTTCTTCTGGCTATCTTCCATCTTCTTCTGGCTATCTTCCATTTTCTTATTCAATTCTTCCTTAGTGGATTCTATATTCTTATTAATCGACTTCAGTATTTCCAGGATGTTTGCGTCCATTGTTGGCGTTGATTTTTCTGGTATGCTTCCTTCCGGTTGTTTTACTGGCTGTTGGATCTCCTTTACCTGTTCGGATTGTTTAGGATCCATGGTTGTTAAGATTTCCTCCATATCTTCCGCCAATGTTGCCTCTTTCTCTTCCATCCTCAGTTCTTCCTCAGGCTCTACTACTCGCTTCCTCGACGTTGCTCTTCTGTGCATCTTCGCTATCACGTATTGTATCTGCTTAATCGAATTAGGTTTGTTTAGTTTTTATTTTTTAGTTTTAATTAGGTTTAAACGGCCTAATTCGTCCTCAGACGTTGGGCGCCACTCTTTTACTGATCTACTTGTTTTGTGTTTAATTTAAATAAAAGTTTATAATTGTTTAATAGTTGTTTAAAGGTATTCGCTGATGTCGTTCCCTTCACTTACCATGTATTTGTAGAATGCAGTCTTCTAAAGTAGTCCCTGTAATATAACTTCACAACACAAGACAAGTAATATAATATTTCACTGATGAAAATTAAATATAGGTTGTAATCAAAAGTCCTGTAAGTGATACCGATTCAAAATTCAAAACTCTGGCACTGTATACTGTACTGCCACCTTCTGATAAAATGACTGCTCTTGATCTACTTGTTTTTTAAAATAAAGACTGATTGTAGATAAGTAAATTGTAGGTTTATTAACATCAAATTAATGGAATACAATCAAAAAATTCCTTCAAACAATTGATAATCACAAATAAAAATAACTGATTCTAATACAGAGGTTCTTGTTTCTCAAGGTCGGTAACACTGTTTGTTTTGAAGTTACAAATTATTAACCAAATAGGGTTAACTTTATTTTTATATTGTTACCAAAATCGTGTGTTCTTTTAGACTACAAGATACGAATTGGAAAATGCTTAAGTCTTTTTGTTATGCATTAACAGAAAAGTGTTTACAAAATAAAATAGTGAATGAGATCATATAAAGGTAAAATATCGTATATGGTACCCCTGTTGTATGGAGTACAGGTTAAAATGTCATATCTACGATAATTAACTCAACAGTTGTTGTTTTAAATTATTCTCTCTCTCTCTTTTAATAAGTAATTATCATTAAGGATCCATCAATTTAAAATTTATTCAAGTACTTGTTCTTGTTATCTTGTTAATCAAAATAATTTAAAATAGTTACTCATTTGGTAAGATATGGAGGTTAGTTTGTACCTCTTCAAGTCACTTATTGACAGTAATTATTGATATTATATATTAAAAAACTTGCAATAACATTTAAACATTCATTAATAACATATTTTTTTATCATTAATTAACTTTAATAACGTTCTTGAACATAATTACTATAATCATTAACCTTCGTTACAGGTTAGTCAAATCAGCATCTAACCTTGAAAATCGTCAAAAGTTAGTTAACTATTAAAATTTGTTTAATAGTTTTTTTTAATTATGATTAATCATTTATTCAATTAAAATAAATACAAGGAACGTTATTTAATAAGTGGGTTAATTAATAAAATAGCATCTTTGAGTCAGGTAGTTCCATACTTGACTCAAGTATGACAACAACAAATATTTTTGGTTATTAGAAATGCATAAAAATTGTTAAAATCGTTTAATTAGTTTTTTACTCCCTTTCTATTTCACATACCATGCCGATATTATACACTGGCATGAGTATCATTGTTCACCACACTGTATTCACTCACTCGAAGGATCATAACCTTGATTCAGTTTTATGGTTATGTTTACTTCCGAAGCTTAACTGGGAGGGTCGCGCACAAATTATAACAATACTCTGCTGCGACGGTCCGTAACCTTTCACTCTGAATGACAAAAACTAAGTGTTGCCGCTGTAACCCTTCTTTATATTTTTATTGACTTATAAAAAAAATTTTATTTTTTTTTCTAATTTTTTTTTATTTTTTTTATTTTATTTTTTTTTTTTTTTTTAACGAGGGGCCACAAGATAATTAAAACTAGGCCAAAAGCCTAGAGAAGCCAAAAATGCGCTGGACCCAGTGAGACGGGACTTGCAATTAAACTTCACAAAATTAACAACCAATAAATTTGTATTGCATCCTTCTCTTTTTTTTTATAACAAAACGTTAAATATTTATCTCCCAACAAAGTCAGTGCTTTCTCCTTAAAATATTTTTGTTAATTTTTTACTTTAAAAATAAATCTAAAATTTAAATGAAATTAATATAATGATTAATTGATTTTCTGTTCCAATTGGGGTTACTTTTCCCCACTTAGCCCCATAGCTAACCCCCAGAAATAACACATGAATATACAATACATATAAATGGACATATAAATATATATGTCTACAACTACAACACATACACACGTTCCACATCACAGGACAATTACAACTTTCAACATTAATATCTTGCCACACCTCTTTCACCCCATAAGGTACATAATTCACAATTCATAAATATTCTTGAACACAACACCTACTGAAAGATCTTGATACATAATAATCCATATTGTTACTTATCTCCTTCCTCTCTTTAATTATTTAATATGTCAATTTCTTCAGTATCTTAATTTAGTAAGTGTGTCGTGGGATAGTTAATTATGACTACCTTATCTCTCTATATAATCTAAAAGTGTTGGTGTGAATGAAACTTATGTATGTTGGGTATTATTCAAAATTTCCGCTCAAGCCTATTCTGCTTTGCAGAGAATAAGAGAAATTTCGTATGTAATTCTCCTCTCTTTAATACCGGAGAAGTCCACAACTAGCGTTGCAGTTCCACGACAAAGGAAATTTAGAGGTTAACCCACCGCACATGGTGATTAGTGGTTAAACTCTCTATCAGTTTGTTTCTTATTCACACTTCTATAAAAAATACATAAATGATAAGATCTTGAAATTATGCAATGATTCTTTATTAATTCCATTATATAACATCCAATAAGGTTGTTCTTAATTGAGATACGAAAAGGCTATAAGTCTGAGTTAATCGATTATCGATCGATACAATGTTTTATATTAAATTCAGTTATGATTGTTTTTATAATTATTTTTAGATACAGGGCGTGAAGGTTCTTTCAACTGCTGGGAAGATTAAAAAATACATAAATAGGAATGCAAGATATTACAAGATTAAAGTTTATTTAATTTAATATTATTTAAATAATTGAAGTTTACCGTTCGCTGGACATGCGACTCGGGAAGGCTGTTCGCATCTAACCTTGTTAGTTGTCGTTCAGTAGCAAACGCAGATGAGGTGATTTTCTTCAGTCTTGTCTTCAAAGTTGTAATAAAAGTGGAATCCTTGGTCCTGGGTGGATGCAGAAATACCGCTCCTTTTGTTCACCAACGGCCAAACTTGTGATTACGGGCTTCGACAAACTCAGAATCCAAATACGTTTTTCTATTGTACGATGTAAACTGCGATGTCCAATGTGATTTGATGGTTATTCTATTTTCTTTTGGTTTAGAGGATTAAATCCTTACACAGGTAGTTCTTTATCTGGTTTTATTACTTCATTAAATTAACATTCGTTTCATGATCTGATATTAGGCAATCCAAGTCATTCCTTTGAATTCAATTACTTATTATCGTTTCGTACTATACAATTAGACAATTTGGTTACTGTTTATTTGGCCCAAATTATGGTAATTAGTCCTTCATTTATTGTGAATGTTGACGTATTTTATAATTTAGATTAGTTCAGTATTTTATTGACCATCTCTCGTTGTTAATCTCTTCTCGTTCATGTCATAAATTTCAATAATCAAAATCAACAAATTATATTCATTTTGTCGTCCCTAGCAACAAACTTTTTTATTCTTATTCAATATTTTGTTATATAGTAATAATTTCATATAATATTCTTCCAATCATCAAAATAATTCCTTACTAAACTTCCATTATATCAGAATATAATCTTATTTATTGCTTGTTTATTAATTTCTATATATTCTGCTGGTTTTTCTCTCTTAGCTTGTTTCTTTTAATAAATATTATTTTTCCGATATCAAACATTATCTATCGATATCATTGCACCATGGCCTTATCATAATTTGTTTAGTTTGGGTTTGTTTATTATTTATTATTAATTATTATTGGTTTCTACTAACTCATTGAAATATATTTAGTATTTGTTATTAAATTCTTTACCTAACCTTTCTGATCTGAGTTATTGTACAGTGTTATTGGCTGTTAGGCCTGTTATTATACTTTGATCTATTTTTGAATTTAACTTGTTAACAACTATAGCCTTTTTATACAAGTTTACAAACATAATCAACTTTTAACTACGTACATGTACACAAATAATTATCTTTATGATATCTAACAATAACTTTATCTTGACCTATAGATCACACATAAGAAAAATGAAATTAATTAATACTCAATAACTGAGTTCAATCACAGTTCTACAACAGTAAACAAATAATACATATTACTTCATTATTTGATATTCTATCAACAAGTAAGCCTTCATATGATAACACAGATTATAACAACATATTTATGATAACAACATAACATTATACAATTCATAATAAGTACTTTAGATTAACTTATAACGTACATTATTGACTCATTCTTATCTATTTTCATATCATCAATTACTTTAAAATAGTCACTATTAGTTTTCTTTTTTACAACTTTTTATCAATGTCTTTTTATTTATTTACCTCTCACTGAACATTGAGACTTATCACTATTATCTTTATTACATTCTTATTTTTTATTATCATTACTACCTTGCATTCTTATTACTTTTATACAATGATACATTTATTTATCTGACCCTTTTGTTAGTGTGGGATATAAATATTTACTTCCCTATTCTATTTTTAATATTTTCTTTATGTAACGTCAGGGACCGCATTTCTGTTGCGTTACATATGCTCCCCCTCCTAAAGAAGTTTAATTTACCTGAATGTAATTTAGGTCAAGTAAACTTATATCTTTTAAATGCCTTTCCTTCATATCAATTTCAATGGTCAACGATGGAATTCTCAATGTAACTTGTTTAGACTTTTATTTACAATTTTCTATATAATGACATTTTATTACTCATATTAACACTCTTGGTTTTTTTTTCTTTAAACAGTATTTGTCGATGGTTGGTCACAATACTCCATAAAACTTTAGGTTGACTTCTCTTCTACTGCTAGTTACTTCTATTAAAGCGTTTCTTCATTATTCTTCTGTCAGCTATCTTCCTTCTGTTTACTTCCGTCATACTTTTTTGGAATTTGATGTCATTCTTCGCAACGATTCTAATATCCCTTAAATATTCAATTTCCCTAACAATCCCTAATATATGAGTTGGTACAGTTCAGAGAGGCACTGTTTGACTTCATACTCTGCTGCCCACACTACACTTCAATATAGTACTGCTGGAATTCATCTACAGTCAGCTATAAAATATAATAATATCATAATAATCTTCTTAATTAATTAATAATAAACATCTTGGGAATTCTTTACATTGTCGCGTTTTATATTTAATTATTCATATATTCCACACTTCATGATTCCATTTTATTTTCCTTAATTATTTTCTGATAACATTTCTGACAGTCATTACTTGTAATTAATCTTGGTCTTCTTTTTTGTTGTGACAGTAACTCTAAGTATTATTTTTTCATTTGTTCTTCTATTTCCAAGAATTTCTAAATCGTAATTTCCTTAATTATTATCATTACTTAAGTTCAGTGTAATTATAATCATTAAATTATCCATTGTTCTTCTTATTTTACCATTTTGTCTGGTCACATTACAATTAATTATGTTGATACACATTTTTTCTTGTTCCATTTGACATTATACTGATCATAAACAATCATTTATTTTGTTGTTCACTTCATTTGGCAATTCGACATGTATTTCAGATCATAGTGTTTTTTCTTTTATTATTTTGCATAGGTCCTTCTTGATATAAAAAATTTTTTATCTTGGAGTTTTATTATTAAGTATTTATAATATTTCTTTGTAGACATATAGTAATATTAATTACTTCCTTCTGTAATCTTGGTTGGTGTTATTAACTCTTCTTAATATCTTCTTCATAACCATATAGTAAGACGTACTTACTTCCTTTTGAATGTTGTGTTTTCTATTAAATAATATTGTTCACAAATTTTTTAGTAAGTTGTGCTTACCTACCTTTTTGGATTTAGAGGTTTTTATTTATTTTCATATTTTTATTTATTTATTTCTTCTTTCCAAGTGGTAGCCTGGTCGGTTTTCAGAAAATCAGTCCCATATTTCTGGTTGGCTACTTCTTCTTCTAACCACGATCCATTAATTCGTCTGCACTCGTCGTTCAGATTACTGCAGTGTTCATACCCATTTTTACACTTGTTAAATATCTCTCGTGTATCTGGTACTGTAACTCAGCTGATGCAAAGTCTTCATTTAAGTCAGGGTGTTCAGTCATATTTAGATCCTTTTTAATTAGCAGGTATTGTATCTCCTCTATTCTAACATAATCACTCGTATATTCTACCATTCCATTCTTTTTGATCTCTGTATTATTTACACAATGTTCTGCTGGTATCCTCCTTATTGAAGATATAATTGATGTGGACATATACTCTTTGATCGTCGAGATATTTAAATGATATTTAAATTTATTTAAGTGTTTCTTTATTATATTATGGTGGTTTACCTTTGCCATTTTTATAAAGTTTCTTCTATAATTCCTACCTTTACATAACTCCCTTCGTTCATTAATTGTGATGTTAAATGCACTAATTAATCCACCTTTCCTCATCTCCATTTCTTCTTTTGTATTGACTATTTTCTTTCTCCATATTTTTCTTATTTTCTTGATATTCTCTTCCATGGTTTGTATCTTCTCCTTGTTCTTTCTATTTTTATTTTCAGTTAGCCATGCATTTTGGTCTTCTCTAATTGCGGTTTCCTTGCTGCTCTCTTCTGTATTTGGACTTACTATAATACCTTCGGAAGTGCTGTTTAGTGTTTCATCCCTATTCTTTAAACACATCTCCATTTCTTTATTTGTCTCCTCCTTGTATTTATCTACCTTTGGGCTAAGTGTGTTAGCATTTTCAAACTTCCCTTCGAAAGTTTCCATATCTCCTTATTGAACTGCTCCCTCTTACCCTCAATCCGCTTTAAACTTGATTCGTTCATTTTCTCAATTCTCTCATCCATTCACCTTAAATTCTCTTCGTTCATTTGTATGATTTTTTCCTTCATTTGTCTTAAACACTCATCATTCCTGTCAGACCTTTCGTTAAATTGGATTAAGCTTTCATTGTTCCTATCGAGCCTTTCGTTCATTAGTTTTGAGGTTTCCTTCTGTTTCCTAAAATTTTCATTCATTTTCTTGAAACCACTGTCCATTGTTTCCGCTGCCTCTTTGAAACCTTCATCCATTCATCTGAAATGTTCAACCATAAAATCCATTATGTCCTGACGGGTCACCTTCTTTGGTTGTTCTGGCGTTTTCTTCTGTTGCTTCACTTTGACTATTTCTACTTCTCTTTGCACATTTGATTGTTCTAGGTTTTTATGATTTGGCATTCCTATAAATTCATCTATTTGATTATGTTCTTTCCTCCAGTTACACATATCTTCTCAGGATAGTTCAAACATCACCCTTATCCATTCCCTTAATTCTGTGTTTTATGTTTGTATTAGGTTTTCAGGTGGTCTTATTTCTCGTTTCCATTGTTCATAATCTTCCTGAGTATATTGTTCTGTCACCTGGGCATATACTCCTGTTCTTTCGTTTTTCATTTGTTCTTCATTATCGTCCCATCTTTCCCAATCTTCTACAGTCATCCTTTCCACCTTGTTATCGTCTTTTTCGTGGGTTGTCCCTATAGTCTCTTCTTTATTACCCCTGGCATCTAACTCCCACATTTCATCATAAATCTCTCTCAATGTCATTTTGTCGTCTGGTGTTCCCATTGCATTCGCGCGACTCATTTGTGCTCTTTCGTGATCATTGGTATTCTTTTTTATGTATCCCATCTCCTTGCTGAATTTCTTAAATAGCACCATCATCCACTCCGCGTAACTTAATCGTCTCTCTTGTCCTTGCATTTTCGTTTCATTTGGTATCATAGCTCTTTATTGCATTTCTCTGTCTCCAACAGCTGCCTGCTCTAGTTAAGTAGTTAAGTACTATTTATATAATTATGGTTTTACTTAACTTAAGCCCTACACTAGTTGAGCGCCAATTTGTTACTATCCTTGTGTGTACGGTTTAAACCCCACATTGGGCGCCAATTTGTTACTTATCTCCTTCCTCTCTTTAATTATTTAATATGTCAATTTCTTCAGTACCTTAATTTAGTAAGTGTCGTGGGATAGTTAATTATGACTACCTTATCTCTCTATATAATCTAAAAGTGTTGGTGTGAATGAAACTTATGTATGTTGGGTATTATTCAAAATTTCCGCTCAAGCCTATTCTGCTTTGCAGAGAATAAGAGAAATTTCGTATGTAATTCTCCAATCTTTAATACCGGAGAAGTCCACAACTAGCGCTGCAGTTCCACGACAAAGGAAATTTAGAGGTTAACCCACCGCATACGGTGATTAGTGGTTAAACTCTCTTATCGGTTTGTTTCTTATTCACACTTCTATAAAAAATACATAAATGATAAGATCTTGAAATTATGCAATGATTCTTTATTAATTCCATTATATAACATCCAATAAGGTTGTTCTTAATTGAGATACGAAAAGGCTATAAGTCTGAGTTAATCGATTATCGATCGATACAATGTTTTATATTAAATTCAGTTATGATTGTTTTTATAATTATTTTTAGATACAGGGCGTGAAGGTTCTTTCAACTGCTGGGAAGATTAAAAAATACATAAATAGGAATGCAAGATATTACAAGATTAAAGTTTATTTAATTTAATATTATTTAAATAATTGAAGTTTACCGTTCGCTGGACATGCGACTTGGGAAGGCTGTTCGCATCTAACCTTGTTAGTTGTCGTTCAGTAGCAAACGCAGATGAGGTGATTTTCTTCAGTCTTGTCTTCAAAGTTGTAATAAAAGTGGAATCCTTGGTCCTGGGTGGATGCAGAAATACCGCTCCTTTTGTTCACCAACGGCCAAACTTGTGATTACGGGCTTCGACAAACTCAGAATCCAAATACGTTTTTCTATTGTACGATGTAAACTGCGATGTCCAATGTGATTGATGGTTATTCTATTTTCTTTTGGTTTAGAGGATTAAATCCTTACACAGGTAGTTCTTTATCTGGTTTTATTACTTCATTAAATTAACATTCGTTTCATGATCTGATATTAGGCAATCCAAGTCATTCCTTTGAATTCAATTACTTATTATCGTTTCGTACTATACAATTAGACAATTTGGTTACTGTTTCTTTGGCCCAAATTATGGTAATTAGTCCTTCATTTATTGTGAATGTTGACATATTTTATAATTTAGATTAGTTCAGTATTTTATTGACCATCTCTCGTTGTTAATCTCTTCTCGTTCATGTCATAAATTTCAATAATCAAAATCAACAAATTATATTCATTTTGTCGGCCCTAGCAACAAACTTTTTTATTCTTATTCAATATTTTGTTATATAGTAATAATTTCATATAATATTCTTCCAATCATCAAAATAATTCCTTACTAAACTTCCATTATATCAGAATATAATCTTATTTATTGCTTGTTTATTAATTTCTATATATTCTGCTGGTTTTTCTCTCTTAGCTTGTTTCTTTTAATAAATATTATTTTTCCGATATCAAACATTATCTATCGATATCATTGCACCATGGCCTTATCATAATTTGTTTAGTTTGGGTTTGTTTATTATTTATTATTAATTATTATTGGTTTCTACTAACTCATTGAAATATATTTAGTATTTGTTATTAAATTCTTTACCTAACCTTTCTGATCTGAGTTATTGTACAGTGTTATTGGCTGTTAGGCCTGTTATTATACTTTGATCTATTTTTGAATTTAACTTGTTAACAACTATAGCCTTTTTATACAAGTTTACAAACATAATCAACTTTTAACTACGTACATGTACACAAATAATTATCTTTATGATATCTAACAATAACTTTATCTTGACCTATAGATCACACATAAGAAAAATGAAATTAATTAATACTCAATAACTGAGTTCAATGACAGTTCTACAACAGTAAACAAATAATACATATTACTTCATTATTTGATATTCTATCAACAAGTAAGCCTTCATATGATAACACAGATTATAACAACATATTTATGATAACAACATAACATTATACAATTCATAATAAGTACTTTAGATTAACTTATAACGTACATTATTGACTCATTCTTATCTATTTTCATATCATCAATTACTTTAAAATAGTCACTATTAGTTTTCTTTTTTACAACTTTTTATCAATGTCTTTTTATTTATTTACCTCTCACTGAACATTGAGACTTATCACTATTATCTTTATTACATTCTTATTTTTTATTATCATTACTACCTTGCATTCTTATTACTTTTATACAATGATACATTTATTTATCTGACCCTTTTGTTAGTGTGGGATATAAATATTTACTTCCCTATTCTATTTTTAATATTTTCTTTATGTAACGTCAGGGACCGCATTTCTGTTGCGTTACATATGCTCCCCCTCCTAAAGAAGTTTAATTTACCTGAATGTAATTTAGGTCAAGTAAACTTATATCTTTTAAATGCCTTTCCTTCATATCAATTTCAATGGTCAACGATGGAATTCTCAATGTAACTTGTTTAGACTTTTATTTACAATTTTCTATATAATGACATTTTATTACTCATATTAACACTCTTGGTTTTTTTTTCTTTAAACAGTATTTGTCGATGGTTGGTCACAATACTCCATAAAACTTTAGGTTGACTTCTCTTCTACTGCTAGTTACTTCTATTAAAGCGTTTCTTCATTATTCTTCTGTCAGCTATCTTCCTTCTGTTTACTTCCGTCATACTTTTTTGGAATTTGATGTCATTCTTCGCAACGATTCTAATATCCCTTAAATATTCAATTTCCCTAACAATCCCTAATATATGAGTTGGTACAGTTCAGAGAGGCACTGTTTGACTTCATACTCTGCTGCCCACACTACACTTCAATATAGTACTGCTGGAATTCATCTACAGTCAGCTATAAAATATAATAATATCATAATAATCTTCTTAATTAATTAATAATAAACATCTTGGGAATTCTTTACATTGTCGCGTTTTATATTTAATTATTCATATATTCCACACTTCATGATTCCATTTTATTTTCCTTAATTATTTTCTGATAACATTTCTGACAGTCATTACTTGTAATTAATCTTGGTCTTCTTTTTTGTTGTGACAGTAACTCTAAGTATTATTTTTTCATTTGTTCTTCTATTTCCAAGAATTTCTAAATCGTAATTTCCTTAATTATTATCATTACTTAAGTTCAGTGTAATTATAATCATTAAATTATCCATTGTTCTTCTTATTTTACCATTTTGTCTGGTCACATTACAATTAATTATGTTGATACACATTTTTTCTTGTTCCATTTGACATTATACTGATCATAAACAATCATTTATTTTGTTGTTCACTTCATTTGGCAATTCGACATGTATTTTAGATCATAGTGTTTTTTCTTTTATTATTTTGCATAGGTCCTTCTTGATATAAAAAATTTTTTATCTTGGAGTTTTATTATTAAGTATTTATAATATTTCTTTGTAGACATATAGTAATATTAATTACTTCCTTCTGTAATCTTGGTTGGTGTTATTAACTCTTTTTAATATCTTCTTCATAACCATATAGTAAGACGTACTTACTTCCTTTTGAATGTTGTGTTTTCTATTAAATAATATTGTTCACAAATTTTTTAGTAAGTTGTGCTTACCTACCTTTTTGGATTTAGAGGTTTTTATTTATTTTCATATTTTTATTTATTTATTTCTTCTTTCCAAGTGGTAGCCTGGTCGGTTTTCAGAAAATCAGTCCCATATTTCTGGTTGGCTACTTCTTCTTCTAACCACGATCCATTAATTCGTCTGCACTCGTCGTTCAGATTACTGCAGTGTTCATACCCATTTTTACACTTGTTAAATATCTCTCGTGTATCTGGTACTGTAACTCAGCTGATGCAAAGTCTTCATTTAAGTCAGGGTGTTCAGTCATATTTAGATCCTTTTTAATTAGCAGGTATTGTATCTCCTCTATTCTAACATAATCACTCGTATATTCTACCATTCCATTCTTTTTGATCTCTGTATTATTTACACAATGTTCTGCTGGTATCCTCCTTATTGAAGATATAATTGATGTGGACATATACTCTTTGATCGTCGAGATATTTAAATGATATTTAAATTTATTTAAGTGTTTCTTTATTATATTATGGTGGTTTACCTTTGCCATTTTTATAAAGTTTCTTCTATAATTCCTACCTTTACATAACTCCCTTCGTTCATTAATTGTGATGTTAAATGCACTAATTAATCCACCTTTCCTCATCTCCATTTCTTCTTTTGTATTGACTATTTTCTTTCTCCATATTTTTCTTATTTTCTTGATATTCTCTTCCATGGTTTGTATCTTCTCCTTGTTCTTTCTATTTTTATTTTCAGTTAGCCATGCATTTTGGTCTTCTCTAATTGCGGTTTCCTTGCTGCTCTCTTCTGTATTTGGACTTACTATAATACCTTCGGAAGTGCTGTTTAGTGTTTCATCCCTATTCTTTAAACACATCTCCATTTCTTTATTTGTCTCCTCCTTGTATTTATCTACCTTTGGGCTAAGTGTGTTAGCATTTTCAAACTTCCCTTCGAAAGTTTCCATATCTCCTTATTGAACTGCTCCCTCTTACCCTCAATCCACTTTAAACTTGATTCGTTCATTTTTTCAATTCTCTCATCCATTCACCTTAAATTCTCTTCATTCATTTGTATGATTTTTTCCTTCATTTGTCTTAAACACTCATCATTCCTGTCAGACCTTTCATTAAATTGGATTAAGCTTTCATTGTTCCTATCGAGCCTTTCGTTCATTAGTTTTGAGGTTTCCTTCTGTTTCCTAAAATTTTCATTCATTTTCTTGAAACCACTGTCCATTGTTTCCGCTGCCTCTTTGAAACCTTCATCCATTCATCTGAAATGTTCAACCATAAAATCCATTATGTCCTGACGGGTCACCTTCTTTGGTTGTTCTGGCGTTTTCTTCTGTTGCTTCACTTTGACTATTTCTACTTCTCTTTGCACATTTGATTGTTCTAGGTTTTTATGATTTGGCATTCCTATAAATTCATCTATTTGATTATGTTCTTTCCTCCAGTTACACATATCTTCTCAGGATAGTTCAAACATCACCCTTATCCATTCCCTTAATTCTGTGTTTTATGTTTGTATTGGGTTTTCAGGTGGTCTTATTTCTCGTTTCCATTGTTCATAATCTTCCTGAGTATATTGTTCTGTCACCTGGGCATATACTCCTGTTCTTTCGTTTTTCATTTGTTCTTCATTATCGTCCCATCTTTCCCAATCTTCTACAGTCATCCTTTCCACCTTGTTATCGTCTTTTTCGTGGGTTGTCCCTATAGTCTCTTCTTTATTACCCCTGGCATCTAACTCCCACATTTCATCATAAATCTCTCTCAATGTCATTTTGTCGTCTGGTGTTCCCATTGCATTCGCGCGACTCATTTGTGCTCTTTCGTGATCATTGGTATTCTTTTTTATGTATCCCATCTCCTTGCTGAATTTCTTAAATAGCACCATCATCCACTCCGCGTAACTTAATCGTCTCTCTTGTCCTTGCATTTTCGTTTCATTTGGTATCATAGCTCTTTATTGCATTTCTCTGTCTCCAACAGCTGCCTGCTCTAGTTAAGTAGTTAAGTACTATTTATATAATTATGGTTTTACTTAACTTAAGCCCTACACTAGTTGAGCGCCAATTTGTTACTATCCTTGTGTGTACGGTTTAAACCCCACATTGGGCGCCAATTTGTTACTTATCTCCTTCCTCTCTTTAATTATTTAATATGTCAATTTCTTCAGTACCTTAATTTAGTAAGTGTCGTGGGATAGTTAATTATGACTACCTTATCTCTCTATATAATCTAAAAGTGTTGGTGTGAATGAAACTTATGTATGTTGGGTATTATTCAAAATTTCCGCTCAAGCCTATTCTGCTTTGCAGAGAATAAGAGAAATTTCGTATGTAATTCTCCAATCTTTAATACCGGAGAAGTCCACAACTAGCGCTGCAGTTCCACGACAAAGGAAATTTAGAGGTTAACCCACCGCATACGGTGATTAGTGGTTAAACTCTCTTATCGGTTTGTTTCTTATTCACACTTCTATAAAAAATACATAAATGATAAGATCTTGAAATTATGCAATGATTCTTTATTAATTCCATTATATAACATCCAATAAGGTTGTTCTTAATTGAGATACGAAAAGGCTATAAGTCTGAGTTAATCGATTATCGATCGATACAATGTTTTATATTAAATTCAGTTATGATTGTTTTTATAATTATTTTTAGATACAGGGCGTGAAGGTTCTTTCAACTGCTGGGAAGATTAAAAAATACATAAATAGGAATGCAAGATATTACAAGATTAAAGTTTATTTAATTTAATATTATTTAAATAATTGAAGTTTACCGTTCGCTGGACATGCGACTCGGGAAGGCTGTTCGCATCTAACCTTGTTAGTTGTCGTTCAGTAGCAAACGCAGATGAGGTGATTTTCTTCAGTCTTGTCTTCAAAGTTGTAATAAAAGTGGAATCCTTGGTCCTGGGTGGATGCAGAAATACCGCTCCTTTTGTTCACCAACGGCCAAACTTGTGATTACGGGCTTCGACAAACTCAGAATCCAAATACGTTTTTCTATTGTACGATGTAAACTGCGATGTCCAATGTGATTGATGGTTATTCTATTTTCTTTTGGTTTAGAGGATTAAATCCTTACACAGGTAGTTCTTTATCTGGTTTTATTACTTCATTAAATTAACATTCGTTTCATGATCTGATATTAGGCAATCCAAGTCATTCCTTTGAATTCAATTACTTATTATCGTTTCGTACTATACAATTAGACAATTTGGTTACTGTTTCTTTGGCCCAAATTATGGTAATTAGTCCTTCATTTATTGTGAATGTTGACATATTTTATAATTTAGATTAGTTCAGTATTTTATTGACCATCTCTCGTTGTTAATCTCTTCTCGTTCATGTCATAAATTTCAATAATCAAAATCAACAAATTATATTCATTTTGTCGGCCCTAGCAACAAACTTTTTTATTCTTATTCAATATTTTGTTATATAGTAATAATTTCATATAATATTCTTCCAATCATCAAAATAATTCCTTACTAAACTTCCATTATATCAGAATATAATCTTATTTATTGCTTGTTTATTAATTTCTATATATTCTGCTGGTTTTTCTCTCTTAGCTTGTTTCTTTTAATAAATATTATTTTTCCGATATCAAACATTATCTATCGATATCATTGCACCATGGCCTTATCATAATTTGTTTAGTTTGGGTTTGTTTATTATTTATTATTAATTATTATTGGTTTCTACTAACTCATTGAAATATATTTAGTATTTGTTATTAAATTCTTTACCTAACCTTTCTGATCTGAGTTATTGTACAGTGTTATTGGCTGTTAGGCCTGTTATTATACTTTGATCTATTTTTGAATTTAACTTGTTAACAACTATAGCCTTTTTATACAAGTTTACAAACATAATCAACTTTTAACTACGTACATGTACACAAATAATTATCTTTATGATATCTAACAATAACTTTATCTTGACCTATAGATCACACATAAGAAAAATGAAATTAATTAATACTCAATAACTGAGTTCAATCACAGTTCTACAACAGTAAACAAATAATACATATTACTTCATTATTTGATATTCTATCAACAAGTAAGCCTTCATATGATAACACAGATTATAACAACATATTTATGATAACAACATAACATTATACAATTCATAATAAGTACTTTAGATTAACTTATAACGTACATTATTGACTCATTCTTATCTATTTTCATATCATCAATTACTTTAAAATAGTCACTATTAGTTTTCTTTTTTACAACTTTTTATCAATGTCTTTTTATTTATTTACCTCTCACTGAACATTGAGACTTATCACTATTATCTTTATTACATTCTTATTTTTTATTATCATTACTACCTTGCATTCTTATTACTTTTATACAATGATACATTTATTTATCTGACCCTTTTGTTAGTGTGGGATATAAATATTTACTTCCCTATTCTATTTTTAATATTTTCTTTATGTAACGTCAGGGACCGCATTTCTGTTGCGTTACATATGCTCCCCCTCCTAAAGAAGTTTAATTTACCTGAATGTAATTTAGGTCAAGTAAACTTATATCTTTTAAATGCCTTTCCTTCATATCAATTTCAATGGTCAACGATGGAATTCTCAATGTAACTTGTTTAGACTTTTATTTACAATTTTTTATATAATGACATTTTATTACTCATATTAACACTCTTGGTTTTTTTTTCTTTAAACAGTATTTGTCGATGGTTGGTCACAATACTCCATAAAACTTTAGGTTGACTTCTCTTCTACTGCTAGTTACTTCTATTAAAGCGTTTCTTCATTATTCTTCTGTCAGCTATCTTCCTTCTGTTTACTTCCGTCATACTTTTTTGGAATTTGATGTCATTCTTCGCAACGATTCTAATATCCCTTAAATATTCAATTTCCCTAACAATCCCTAATATATGAGTTGGTACAGTTCAGAGAGGCACTGTTTGACTTCATACTCTGCTGCCCACACTACACTTCAATATAGTACTGCTGGAATTCATCTACAGTCAGCTATAAAATATAATAATATCATAATAATCTTCTTAATTAATTAATAATAAACATCTTGGGAATTCTTTACATTGTCGCGTTTTATATTTAATTATTCATATATTCCACACTTCATGATTCCATTTTATTTTCCTTAATTATTTTCTGATAACATTTCTGACAGTCATTACTTGTAATTAATCTTGGTCTTCTTTTTTGTTGTGACAGTAACTCTAAGTATTATTTTTTCATTTGTTCTTCTATTTCCAAGAATTTCTAAATCGTAATTTCCTTAATTATTATCATTACTTAAGTTCAGTGTAATTATAATCATTAAATTATCCATTGTTCTTCTTATTTTACCATTTTGTCTGGTCACATTACAATTAATTATGTTGATACACATTTTTTCTTGTTCCATTTGACATTATACTGATCATAAACAATCATTTATTTTGTTGTTCACTTCATTTGGCAATTCGACATGTATTTCAGATCATAGTGTTTTTTCTTTTATTATTTTGCATAGGTCCTTCTTGATATAAAAAATTTTTTATCTTGGAGTTTTATTATTAAGTATTTATAATATTTCTTTGTAGACATATAGTAATATTAATTACTTCCTTCTGTAATCTTGGTTGGTGTTATTAACTCTTCTTAATATCTTCTTCATAACCATATAGTAAGACGTACTTACTTCCTTTTGAATGTTGTGTTTTCTATTAAATAATATTGTTCACAAATTTTTTAGTAAGTTGTGCTTACCTACCTTTTTGGATTTAGAGGTTTTTATTTATTTTCATATTTTTATTTATTTATTTCTTCTTTCCAAGTGGTAGCCTGGTCGGTTTTCAGAAAATCAGTCCCATATTTCTGGTTGGCTACTTCTTCTTCTAACCACGATCCATTAATTCGTCTGCACTCGTCGTTCAGATTACTGCAGTGTTCATACCCATTTTTACACTTGTTAAATATCTCTCGTGTATCTGGTACTGTAACTCAGCTGATGCAAAGTCTTCATTTAAGTCAGGGTGTTCAGTCATATTTAGATCCTTTTTAATTAGCAGGTATTGTATCTCCTCTATTCTAACATAATCACTCGTATATTCTACCATTCCATTCTTTTTGATCTCTGTATTATTTACACAATGTTCTGCTGGTATCCTCCTTATTGAAGATATAATTGATGTGGACATATACTCTTTGATCGTCGAGATATTTAAATGATATTTAAATTTATTTAAGTGTTTCTTTATTATATTATGGTGGTTTACCTTTGCCATTTTTATAAAGTTTCTTCTATAATTCCTACCTTTACATAACTCCCTTCGTTCATTAATTGTGATGTTAAATGCACTAATTAATCCACCTTTCCTCATCTCCATTTCTTCTTTTGTATTGACTATTTTCTTTCTCCATATTTTTCTTATTTTCTTGATATTCTCTTCCATGGTTTGTATCTTCTCCTTGTTCTTTCTATTTTTATTTTCAGTTAGCCATGCATTTTGGTCTTCTCTAATTGCGGTTTCCTTGCTGCTCTCTTCTGTATTTGGACTTACTATAATACCTTCGGAAGTGCTGTTTAGTGTTTCATCCCTATTCTTTAAACACATCTCCATTTCTTTATTTGTCTCCTCCTTGTATTTATCTACCTTTGGGCTAAGTGTGTTAGCATTTTCAAACTTCCCTTCGAAAGTTTCCATATCTCCTTATTGAACTGCTCCCTCTTACCCTCAATCCGCTTTAAACTTGATTCGTTCATTTTTTCAATTCTCTCATCCATTCACCTTAAATTCTCTTCGTTCATTTGTATGATTTTTTCCTTCATTTGTCTTAAACACTCATCATTCCTGTCAGACCTTTCGTTAAATTGGATTAAGCTTTCATTGTTCCTATCGAGCCTTTCGTTCATTAGTTTTGAGGTTTCCTTCTGTTTCCTAAAATTTTCATTCATTTTCTTGAAACCACTGTCCATTGTTTCCGCTGCCTCTTTGAAACCTTCATCCATTCATCTGAAATGTTCAACCATAAAATCCATTATGTCCTGACGGGTCACCTTCTTTGGTTGTTCTGGCGTTTTCTTCTGTTGCTTCACTTTGACTATTTCTACTTCTCTTTGCACATTTGATTGTTCTAGGTTTTTATGATTTGGCATTCCTATAAATTCATCTATTTGATTATGTTCTTTCCTCCAGTTACACATATCTTCTCAGGATAGTTCAAACATCACCCTTATCCATTCCCTTAATTCTGTGTTTTATGTTTGTATTAGGTTTTCAGGTGGTCTTATTTCTCGTTTCCATTGTTCATAATCTTCCTGAGTATATTGTTCTGTCACCTGGGCATATACTCCTGTTCTTTCGTTTTTCATTTGTTCTTCATTATCGTCCCATCTTTCCCAATCTTCTACAGTCATCCTTTCCACCTTGTTATCGTCTTTTTCGTGGGTTGTCCCTATAGTCTCTTCTTTATTACCCCTGGCATCTAACTCCCACATTTCATCATAAATCTCTCTCAATGTCATTTTGTCGTCTGGTGTTCCCATTGCATTCGCGCGACTCATTTGTGCTCTTTCGTGATCATTGGTATTCTTTTTTATGTATCCCATCTCCTTGCTGAATTTCTTAAATAGCACCATCATCCACTCCGCGTAACTTAATCGTCTCTCTTGTCCTTGCATTTTCGTTTCATTTGGTATCATAGCTCTTTATTGCATTTCTCTGTCTCCAACAGCTGCCTGCTCTAGTTAAGTAGTTAAGTACTATTTATATAATTATGGTTTTACTTAACTTAAGCCCTACACTAGTTGAGCGCCAATTTGTTACTATCCTTGTGTGTACGGTTTAAACCCCACATTGGGCGCCAATTTGTTACTTATCTCCTTCCTCTCTTTAATTATTTAATATGTCAATTTCTTCAGTACCTTAATTTAGTAAGTGTCGTGGGATAGTTAATTATGACTACCTTATCTCTCTATATAATCTAAAAGTGTTGGTGTGAATGAAACTTATGTATGTTGGGTATTATTCAAAATTTCCGCTCAAGCCTATTCTGCTTTGCAGAGAATAAGAGAAATTTCGTATGTAATTCTCCAATCTTTAATACCGGAGAAGTCCACAACTAGCGCTGCAGTTCCACGACAAAGGAAATTTAGAGGTTAACCCACCGCATACGGTGATTAGTGGTTAAACTCTCTTATCGGTTTGTTTCTTATTCACACTTCTATAAAAAATACATAAATGATAAGATCTTGAAATTATGCAATGATTCTTTATTAATTCCATTATATAACATCCAATAAGGTTGTTCTTAATTGAGATACGAAAAGGCTATAAGTCTGAGTTAATCGATTATCGATCGATACAATGTTTTATATTAAATTCAGTTATGATTGTTTTTATAATTATTTTTAGATACAGGGCGTGAAGGTTCTTTCAACTGCTGGGAAGATTAAAAAATACATAAATAGGAATGCAAGATATTACAAGATTAAAGTTTATTTAATTTAATATTATTTAAATAATTGAAGTTTACCGTTCGCTGGACATGCGACTCGGGAAGGCTGTTCGCATCTAACCTTGTTAGTTGTCGTTCAGTAGCAAACGCAGATGAGGTGATTTTCTTCAGTCTTGTCTTCAAAGTTGTAATAAAAGTGGAATCCTTGGTCCTGGGTGGATGCAGAAATACCGCTCCTTTTGTTCACCAACGGCCAAACTTGTGATTACGGGCTTCGACAAACTCAGAATCCAAATACGTTTTTCTATTGTACGATGTAAACTGCGATGTCCAATGTGATTGATGGTTATTCTATTTTCTTTTGGTTTAGAGGATTAAATCCTTACACAGGTAGTTCTTTATCTGGTTTTATTACTTCATTAAATTAACATTCGTTTCATGATCTGATATTAGGCAATCCAAGTCATTCCTTTGAATTCAATTACTTATTATCGTTTCGTACTATACAATTAGACAATTTGGTTACTGTTTCTTTGGCCCAAATTATGGTAATTAGTCCTTCATTTATTGTGAATGTTGACATATTTTATAATTTAGATTAGTTCAGTATTTTATTGACCATCTCTCGTTGTTAATCTCTTCTCGTTCATGTCATAAATTTCAATAATCAAAATCAACAAATTATATTCATTTTGTCGTCCCTAGCAACAAACTTTTTTATTCTTATTCAATATTTTGTTATATAGTAATAATTTCATATAATATTCTTCCAATCATCAAAATAATTCCTTACTAAACTTCCATTATATCAGAATATAATCTTATTTATTGCTTGTTTATTAATTTCTATATATTCTGCTGGTTTTTCTCTCTTAGCTTGTTTCTTTTAATAAATATTATTTTTCCGATATCAAACATTATCTATCGATATCATTGCACCATGGCCTTATCATAATTTGTTTAGTTTGGGTTTGTTTATTATTTATTATTAATTATTATTGGTTTCTACTAACTCATTGAAATATATTTAGTATTTGTTATTAAATTCTTTACCTAACCTTTCTGATCTGAGTTATTGTACAGTGTTATTGGCTGTTAGGCCTGTTATTATACTTTGATCTATTTTTGAATTTAACTTGTTAACAACTATAGCCTTTTTATACAAGTTTACAAACATAATCAACTTTTAACTACGTACATCTACACAAATAATTATCTTTATGATATCTAACAATAACTTTATCTTGACCTATAGATCACACATAAGAAAAATGAAATTAATTAATACTCAATAACTGAGTTCAATCACAGTTCTACAACAGTAAACAAATAATACATATTACTTCATTATTTGATATTCTATCAACAAGTAAGCCTTCATATGATAACACAGATTATAACAACATATTTATGATAACAACATAACATTATACAATTCATAATAAGTACTTTAGATTAACTTATAACGTACATTATTGACTCATTCTTATCTATTTTCATATCATCAATTACTTTAAAATAGTCACTATTAGTTTTCTTTTTTACAACTTTTTATCAATGTCTTTTTATTTATTTACCTCTCACTGAACATTGAGACTTATCACTATTATCTTTATTACATTCTTATTTTTTTTATCATTACTACCTTGCATTCTTATTACTTTTATACAATGATAAATTTATTTATCTGACCCTTTTATTAGTGTGGGATATAAATATTTACTTCCCTATTCTATTTTTAATATTTTTCTTTATGTAACGTCGGGGACCGCATTTCTGTTGCGTTACAATATATATATATATATATGTGTAACCCCAGTGCCCCCAGGGCATACTAAAATTCAGGGGTTGGCTTAATGCCTGATACTACTATAAAGTGCTCCCACACTGAGCACTTAGACTTGGAGGAAATATAATCATAATTCAGTCAAAATACAAGTGACCATAATAAATTAAAAAGAATTTAAGCGTGATAAATTTTTGTGAAATATTAATAACAGTAATATTTTCGTGAAAGAAATTTAATAACAGTAATGTGCTATGATGCTTTATAACCTTTAAGAATTAATTTGGCCCAAAGGCCGACATGTTCCTAGGCAAGCTCGTGCCTAACTAAACCTGTCCCAGGAGCATGTTCAAGTCTGCATGAAAAATCCGCCTATACAGGATTAAACTGGGGACCCGAATGAAACTAACAAAAGAAACTCCTATCCATTATAGGACCCAAACTGAATATAAATATGTGAAATTAATGAATCAATTGAAAACTAAATTTAATCTGTGAAATTACATGATGAATGATAGAATTACTAGCACTAAGGTAACCCTTTTACTGAAAACTAGAAAGAAATTTACATGCCTGAATGGTAATCAGCCACGGATACATGCCAACCTCTGGGCTCACACTTAATATAAATAGTATTACAAAATGTACAAAAGATTCCCCCCCCCAAGTCCGCGCACTATTCTGTCCCGTTAACCGGGGACCCAATTGAAATGTGTAAAGCTTAAAGTCATTTTAGGGTGTGTCGCTATATGCCCACGAGTTCTAGTAGGTTACATTCACTTGTGTTAAAAAGTAATATTGGGTTGGTGTCACCTGATTTATTCCCTGGTGTGGAGTTTGAAGTCCTGGTCTAGAGCATTTTTGTGTTGGTGTGGCCTGTTCCTCGCTGTTCTCCTCTGGCAGATGAAGCTGAGAGCCTTTGATGTTCGGTTGTTCAGATCATGATTTGGAGCTGGTCCTCGACTTGAAGTGGGGGACCCTAAGCATACAAATATTATCAGCGAGATGCTCCAACACTTATTCCCCCAGGTTACTCTCACACACACCAAAATCCATTTATAATTTTAAACACTGCTCTAGGCCTACTTGAAATGAAAGTTTGACACACTCTACAACAGGTTATATGGGCATGTGGCCCTATCTTTGAAAACATTAAGTTTGGCTAAAGTACATATTATTTTGCGTTAACATTGGTCAATTACGGGGCCTTAGTTAAGACTTCAATTACTGTTATACAATTAACTCATCTTGCATACTCTAATTCACCACACGGCGTGAGTGTAACAGGTTACCAATTTTCATTCATTCTTGTACGTATATTAAACAAAACCCCTTTTACGTTACTTTAAATTAAATATATATAAGTATACTGAACTCACTTACCACAGATCTGTTTTAATTTAGCCTGCCATAGGTGGAAGATGGAACAATTAATAAAAACTTCTCTGTCGGAGAGCGGCGAGGTGGTTAGTTGGAGTAGCGAAATCAGACAAGCTCCGAACCATTTATTCTACGCATTTTTCAACTCGCGCTTCAAGGCGTCCGCAAGGGAGCAGCACCAATCAAGCGCCGCTTCGTTACCTCATGTAGATTCTGCGCTAACCGTTAAACACAGTACGGCAGAATGCCCACCCCTAAATGCAGAAACCTATTTTTCTTTATATTCGTTAAATGCAGTACAAGATTTTTTCATTATACGCTATTTACTTTTGCGTATTAGCGCCGATTTTATTCAATCGGCACACTGCTCCGGACAAATTCTACTTCGAATCTGTCGGGATTAGCTCTTCTGATTGGCTGACAAATCTATACTCTCGTTCCCCAAACACCTTTTCAGAAATTAATTTTCTAAAATTTTACAATTCGACTTTGGGTCGGAGAGTATTTATGACGTCAGCAATTTGTTTGCAATTGATGCATATAATTTATTTTGCTGATAACTTTTTTAATACTGTTTTAGTTGGAAAACTAACAATTTTATTAACTCTCGGATGCTCAGCTCTGCAATTAAAGTTCAAACAAGCCATAAATCCGTCCATTGATAAATAAGTTAGCTCCTTCACTATGCACTTATTGTGGATCTTATTTATAATATAAGTCCTTCCACTTTTTTTTTCAATAAATAATTATTACTAACACTGTTTTATATCAATTAGAGTCGTTTCCTCTTATTATCTAATCACAGATTATTGTTTGTTAGCAAATTTATATTCATGCACTGTTCCAAACGATTAGGCATGGTATGCCGGTGCATTAATTCTTATTATTATACAAAATGATTTATCCTAATACAATTATTCCTATGGTACATTGTTCCTTAATAATTAATACACATTTATTCAAAGTTTTACTTCTCAAACTGGTTTTGTTCATGTCTACTGTTTGTTTATAATATTACATGTTTGGGCTTTTGATATTTTGATACTTATTTTATATGATTATTGATTAATTAACAATGTATTCCTTTCTTGTAATTTGACTGTTGGTGAGGTTTATTGTGTGTCTTGTTGCTATTATTCTCACTGTTGTGTTATATGTCCTGAATTAATTGTAATTATGGTGCTTGCAGCTACTTTCGGTTGACATGTATAATTGGTTTACATTATAATTCAATAATTTTATGTTTTTAAATACAGTAAATGGTTCTCAAAGTAGTATTGGCTATTTGTCTCACTACTGGTATACTCCTTTGTTCTTAAGAATCTGTTTTAATAGAGCTTTTTGTGTAATTATGAGGCGTCACCTCTGCCTTGTTGTTCTGGCCATTCTTTGTTTACTAATTATTAAGTAAATCTTGGTGCTGTCTACTTCTTATTGGTGTTAGTTTGTTCCTTATAAACTCTATTTTGATTGGTGTATAATAGAAATATACTTGTGTGTGTTTTTATTATAGTTACTTTTGATTTTACATTGTATATGTTGATCAGTTGAGGTTATGTTAATCCATTGTTGGCTTGGTATAATATATGCCTTTGAATGTCTTTCATTCACAGTTTCTATTTACATATTCTACTAACAAATCTCATTACTATATCTTCAACACAGTATTATCCTTATTTTACTAATATTATATTTTAACTGATACATATTATTAATTATTTATTTATCATCAACATGTACTATGTGATTACTTTTTGTAATGCACATTAGGACTGAGTTACTTACTCTAAATTGTCATAATTACTTTCATTTATACACATAAATAACTATGTTATGTGTTGTTTCATGTTATTGGTATAAAAACTTGTTCATTTCATAATCATTATCTTTCATAATCAGTCAGAAACAATTATTGTGAAACAGTCTTATTTCTCTAGCTATTTTGAGCAGTTATTTTGTTTCTATCAGAAATTCTGGTGTGGTCTTATGTTTTATACAGTCTTATCTGTGTTTCACAGATCACACACTAAATGTTTGTGTTTTTTCATGAAGATTACTGTTCATTCTACTTGTCACTGGTTCCAAAAATATGACACTTTATATTGTTAGTGTTCATTGGGTTTGGGGCGTGTGATAGTATTTTATGCACTTATAAACGACGCATTGTTATTGTTTGTGTTTGTTTATCACTAGTAAAATTTCCTTCTCCATGTTATCCACTCTTCTTAAACGTCTCTTCCTCTTCTTATCTTGACATTAAAATGCTTATGGGTTTCTGCTATCATATGTGTCCTCTTCTTGGGTATGTCCCCTCGTTCATTTTGTATGGGTCTGGTCCTTGTGTATTTTTCTTCTCATTACATATATTTTCTCTCACTTATTGTATGTGTATCCTCTTCTCCTCAGTTTATATTCTTCTTTGTAGAAATACCCTACTCATTCATAGGTTTGTATTGTATGTTTTCTTCTTATGGTAGTTTATTCCTCACTCATAGATAAGGTTTCCTCTTCCTTTAGTTATGTTTCCCTCACTCATAGGTCCTATTGGGTCTTGTTTTCTGACTTAGTATTTTAATTAATTGTTCTTCTTTTTCATTATATTTGATAATCCATTTAGTCTTAACTTCTTTCTTTTCTGGTGCTTCCCTTTTTTTTTTTTATTGTTATCTATTTATTGATATATTGTGGTTTTTTATAGTTGAGCATTACTCTTTCTCTTATTAGTTTTTAATTATATTAGTCAAGACATGCATATGTTATATTCTTAGGTTTTGGGGTGTTAGTTATATTTTCTATGTAACGATGATTTTGTTACGTTACACATTAATGAACCAAAATTGACACAACAAAAAACGGTTTACGATACAATTATGCATGCTGTTGATGCTCAACAAGGCGGCTTCTTTTTCTTGATGCACCAGGAGGAACTGGTAAGACATTTCTGATATCGCTAATTTTGGCCAAAATACGTGCACAATGTTACATTGCCCTTGGAATTGCATCATCTGGAATTGCTGCTACTTTATTAGACGGTGGCAGGACAGCACATTCCGCCCTTAAACTGCCAATTAATATACAAACAAACGAAAACGCTGTTTGCAATATTAAAAAACATTCCAGTATGGCTAAAGTCCTCCAAAGATGCTGTATCATCATCTGGGATGAATGCCCAATGGCCCATAAGCATTCATTGGAAGCCAATCCCATGCATGTAATGCTTCATAATGATCCTTTGGCTGACTCATTTTCTAAACAACTACTCAATATTGGAAATGGAACAATTGTTATGGATCAAAATACTTGAACAATTAATTTGCCGAATGGCTTCTGTAACATTATGGATACGAAAGAATTATTAATTAACAACGTGTTCCCAAATATTCGCAAAAATATCTGTGATCATCAATGGCTCAGCGAACGTGCGATACTGGCTGCGAAAAATGTTGATGTTGATGACATGAATATTACAATACAAAACATGTTGCACGGCGAAGCAATTTCATTTAAGTCAATTGATACAGTCGTAGATAAAAACGAAGCTGTACATTTTCCAACGGAATTTCTTAATTCTCTGGACGTACCAGGTTTGCCACCACACAATTTAAAAGTAAAAATTGGTTCACCGATCATTTTACTGCGCAATCTCAATGCACCACCGCTGTGTAATGGAACGAGATTAGTCGTCAAAAAATGAATGGGGAATTTAATAGAGGCAACAATTCTAAACGGAAAATTCAAGGGTGATCATGTTTTGTTGCCAAGGATACCAATGATTCCCGCTGATTCAACAATTCAATTTAAACATTTACAGTTTCCTATCCAGCTGGTCTTTGCTATGACTATAAATAAAGCGCAGGATCAAACAATGAATATATGCGGGTTGGATATAGAAACCCCATGTTTTTCACACGGTCAATTACATGTTGCGTGTTCCTGTGTTGGTCGACCATCAAATTTATTTGTTTATGCCCCCAAGGCAAAACCACAAATATCGTTCATGATTTAGCTTTAAGTTAAATATAAACATTTGTTTTTTCAATTTTAATAATTTCATTTATTTTTATTTTTTCAAAACACAATTATTATTGTCAAAATAAGCAAAAAATAAATTTCATGGAAAACAGATCATTTATATTATTACTAAATTAATATAAAAATACATGAAATAAATTTATTAATTTAAAGACAAAATGTTGTTTCTGTTAATAATAATGCTCCATGCATTTATCACTATGCTGCTTATAATATTCGTCTGTCACATGAAAACGTCCATCATCAGCCACCATCAACTTGGGCGAAGCCAAACATTTATCAATAACTGCCAATAGATAACATTTGATGACAGTTATAGCATATTTCTACTAATTATTATTAAATTAAAAAATAAATATCTACATTATTTTTTTTGGCCTCAGCAAAATGAAAAAAAAAATGTAGAGGCAGGACAAAGTCTATTATTTATCTAGTTCATTATAAATATTAAATGTATTATATACATCAAGAAATGGACTGTAGGAGAAAATGATTGAATATATATATATATAAATATAATATTTAATTTTTATAATGAATTTACCTCAAGATATTTCTTTCCTTATTAGGAACATGTTTTGGGTACCATTTTGTACCCATCCTCAGCCTTCCGGTTTTTGTGTCTGGTGAAGTAAATATGTGTTGGTTGACTATTATTATTGTGGCTTCCTGTTGGCTTCTGGTATTTTAAATTGGTTTTATTGTGTGTGATTGTGGTGTATGTATTAGTATTTTCGATGTTGAGTGCTTTGAAAATTGTGTCATGTTTTGTATTGATTTGTATTTGTTCTGGTATTAGTTTGTTTTGTGTTTTATGTTTGTATATTTGTAAATTTTCCCAAATGTTCATTATGGTGCCTTTCTGTGGTATATGTTTTATTAGTGTCACATTGGTTATGTCTGGGAATTCATGTCCCGTGTTTATTGCATGTGTGGCCAAATTGGATTTATATATTTCTAGTTTTTTGTATGCATTTAGGTGTTCAAAATATCGTTTTTTCAGCTGTTTTTTTGTTTGTATATAACATTTATTGCAATCTTGGCATTCAATTTTGTATATACCGTTAGTTGTATTATCTTTGTTGTGTGGGTTATTTAGTTTTTGTAAATTATTTTTATTAGTTTTGTATGCTATATTTATATCTGTGTTTTTAAATAGTTTTGTTATTTTATTATTTATGTATGTGAATGTGGCCCATTTTTTGTTGTTGTTATTATCTGTGTTGTTCATTTTGATTAATTCTTATTTGTTCAGTTTTTATTTTATATTATTTTCTATTTTGTTTACAGTATTTTTATTGTATCCATTTTCATAACCAATTTGGTATATTATATTTCTTTCTTTGTCAGTTTCTTGTTTGTTTAGGGGAATTTTGTACATTCTGTTAAATAGCGAATAGAATGCTGCCATTTTATGTTGTGGTGGGTGGTCAGAATGGTTAGGTATAATGATGTTTGTAGAAGTTGGTTTTCTGTATATTGCATATTGTATGTGGTTGTTGTTTCTTGTGATGGTTTTGTCTAAATAGTTGATTTTGTTAAATATCACTATAGTATTGACGACTCGGAACACTAAGTTTTTTATAAGTAAAAACGTAAAGTTTTACCTTACAGCCTAAACCGGCTTTCACCTTTAGAAGGCTTCATCAGAGGCTGCCATAGGTAGCGTTGTCCGTCTTGTTGTTGGCGACGGGATAGTCAAGACGGACAACGATACCTATGGCAGCCTCTGATGAAGCCTTCTAAAGGTGAAAGCCGGTTTAGGCTGTAAGGTAAAACTTTACGTTCTTACTTATAAAAAACTTAGTGTTCCGAGTCGTCAATACTATAGTGATATTTAGTTAAGTAACGGACACGTCATGGACAACGAAATCCAAGAATTGATTTTGTTGTTTTTATTTTTCTTCTATGAATTGTATTTTTGGATGTATGTTATTGATTTGTTTTAATATGTTATCTGCATTTGTATTTTTGTTACTTTATATATTATATAGCCCATCATCTACATATCTTATCCAAATGCCATTTGGATCAAAGGATTTTATAATATTTTGTATTTTGGTGTCTATATGTTGTAAGAATATTTCTGCTATTATGCTAGATAATGGAGATCCCATTGCCAATCCTTCTTGTTGTTGATAAATTTTGCTACTGACTTCAAAGTAATTTTGTTTTAGTATTAGTTGGAAGCTATTTTTACTTCCATGTTTTATTTCAGTTATATATTGTGTCTTTATTTTGTTCTTTAAGTTTGTTTATTATTATGTCTATTGTTTCATCAATTGGAATGTTGGAGTACATATTGTTACCAATTAGACGTCCTCGTCTTCGTTTAAGCCCCGCGATGGAAGCCAATTTGTTACGGGCCGAACGTCCGTCTAATCTTAAACGTGTATGAGTATAATAGGTGTAATGTGTCTTCTCTATACGTCGTCGCTTTAGAACGTAACTTACACAGATTTCGTCCGTTGCGAACGTACGAATAACCAGGTCTCTATGTTCTTACCTGTTGTTCACTAGGGGTGTGAAAATCCCGGGTGGCGCCAAATTGTTTTATTAAAACAATTAAAAAAATTCAGGGAGTATTCTTGATACTCCCGTCGGATCTTTATTTCGTGAATGCGAAATTACATACGTTACTCTCGTTATTGGGAGATTCTTTTGTTTTGTTTGTCAGAGTGCGTACAACGTTTGGAGTAACCTAGCACTTCGTCGTCGTGTCGAATGGATTTGGAAAGTGACCAATGATGCCATTACTGCCCTCGTGTCGAAGTCGGCGAATTTGCATGAAAGGCAGCCTAGGTGATAATCAACCGTTCCTCTACCGGACTCAACACTGGCAAAGTTTTAGGCCGATCAGGATATTTGAAACCGTTAGACACACTCATGGATGGGATTTTATTAGTATCCAAGCATCGACGGCACTTTACACATGCTACTTGGTCGGGGAACTCGTTGCGCAAAATGTTACAGTTTTAACTTTAACGAGCTTAAGATCCTTCTTGAACCAAAGTCGATTACAAACATCACAACCAAGTCCAAATTCATTGTCAAAGAACATTTTCACAAAGTGGCGATCGCATGCAGCATACTTATTTATCAAATCGAGCGAAAGGTTTGAACGCGCCATTGACGGACCGATGTTACCGTCCGTACGAGTCTCAGTATTGTCATCCTGCATACCAATGGAATCGTCGTTGCTTTCTACGTCTATTGGACCACTTTCCAAATCCATTCGACACGATGACGAAGTGCTAGGTTGCTCCAAACGTTGTACGCACTCGCTACTTGTACTGGGCGCTCCACTTCCACCATCCAAATTCGAATTCTGGCGTCTTCTTTCCAATTCCTTTTGTTGCAATCGACGTAGCCGACAACGTTCTATATTTGTAAGTCGTGGTGCACGCATTTTGTTCGGAGTTCCAGATTTTACAGCCTTCTTTCTCTTCTGAGGACGCAGCATTTTCACAATATCTCTATATTTTCTGCTTTCCAATGTTAATTTTATATTTCTTTTGTTATTAAAGTCTATTATCACGTTCTCAGCTCTCCGTAGACACCTCGATCACTAAAATCGACCAACTCGTTCCGGAGATATAACTGAACTGAGCGCGCGCTGTGCCCACACAAGCCCAAATTTAGAGCCCCACGCGCAGCGCTGTTACGTCACCGCGCAACCCCCCTCCGCTCACGACAAACCATTTCCGGTAGTCGACGAAACGGGCTATCCAGACATAGTTTTAGATATTCTGTAATCCTTATAGTTTTTGCACACGAGGCCCTCGAAAGTACACAAATATTGGTCGCGGCAAAACCTTACATGACACTGAGAACGAACCATAAGATGTTCATTCGCATTCACATCAAAAAATTTTAAGTTTGTATGACAAGCGCAGCTCAGCGGTGTGAAGAATTGGGCCATTAGTTAGTTGCGTTGGCTGTGCGATCGCTCATCGTCAATACCTATTTGCTAAAATGTACACAAATTTTTATCCACCTCCTAATGAAATTATAACACATTGGTTACCCTCAGTACTTATTTATTTTCGGTTAACGATTAATTATTCAGTTAATACAAATTATGTTTTCTTTGGTAATACATTTGCACCGGTAGATTATATGAGAAACATCTCTGGGGTTTGACAAATCGATCTTTGAACTTAACAACAGATATTCAGTAATGGCGTCTGTTGGAATTGTACACAAAATTATTATTGTTCGATCGTCTCGGGTTCTTGAGATTACGTTAAAAGGATTACAACAATAAAAATACACACCCTTACATCAGTTAAACTTTAATAATATACTGTGTAGTTATAATTTGTTTATTGGAGTGTAGTAAAAGTGTTACAAAATATCGCTAACTAATGACAGGTTAACTTTGCCAGTTGATAAATTTTCAGTGTCTTAGTTTTTTAATTTAATCTTTGAAAGTAATTATGTGCAGTTTATTGAGAGTTCAGCTTTCAGTGAGAAATAATTAACGTGAGTTTATTCGGAAATTTGGGGTAATTTAATAGATACTTAACACTTCAGTAGAGTGGAGTGTAGACTGGATGAACACAGTTGATCTGGTAATAATGAATTAGGCCGCAATCATATTTAATTTTCAATTGTTCGGGGCTTCGGGCATCCTTTTCAAGTTAATCGGCAATATATTAGTTTCTTTTTTCTTTAATTCGGCTTCGACATCAGTTAAATGGTTTCAGCCATCGTCTGCTTCCTTGGTGTTCACTTGTTTTGTTAGTAATTTCGTTTGATATTTTGATGTTTTAATTAACAATTTTGATCGTTCAAGAACTGGCGTCTATTCAACAAGAGCGTCATATTACGAGTAAAGAAATCTAACGGTAAATTAGTAACCAAACGACTGTTGTCATAGTAACCAATCAATCCTGATTGGTTAATTCTGAATTATGACTAGTGTTATCAAATTTGAATTTTTATTCAAAATAGCTGTATATCTTCTTATTGATTAAATTCTTCTGTCCTCTTCCCTACACATTAAATATTATCACCACTGTTATTATTTCCTTTCAAAGATTAATTTGGTACCACATAATGTATGGTTTTATGAAATATCAATGTTTGTACATTTATGTTAACATTTGGTATTTACATTTCTCCTTTAAATTAAATTCTAATTCTAATATTTTTCCTTTAAACTGATTTACAAATTATTCTCGGCTATTTACTCGCTTTGAATTTATTAACTTCCTGGTTATTTTTATACAATTTGCAATTATTTGTTATTGACAGTTATACATTTCCTAGGCCTAAGTAGCCATTGATTATTTTTACTTATTATATTCTAATTATATTTCATTTTATTACAAAGTGTTTTGTTCTGTTGTTATAATTGATTCGTTTAGTGGTTGTTGTGTCTTGAATTTGTTTGTGTTCTGATTATGTGTCAAGATTACTTTCTATATCTTAATACCTAAAATATAACAATTAGGCCTATGGACTGTAAGCTTCCTTCAGCCATATCCTATCCATAAAATTAAAATGAACAATTCTTTACAAGTTATTAGTTACTCTTGGTTTAACATACATTTCATTCTTTTACTATTATTTTGAGTGAGAACATCATCAATTCCTTCAAACTTACTTAATTTATTTTCCCTTATAACATAGGGTGTTTATTAATTACATTCTTAATTTCTTAAATCTTTACTAATCCCTTTCTCCATTCCATGTTAACACAAACTGTTTATCTTACATGGGCTTTCTCCCCTGAATAACATCGTACCCTTTATCTATCTCTACTCTAAATACTATTTCTTATTACCCTTAACTATATAATTTTTATAAGCTCACTCTGAAATCATTTATTGTTTCATCATTGATTTATTAAGTGTTTACTTATCTATTAATATCTTTTTAATCATACTATCATTTACAATATCTTTTTTCACCCATCACTTTCACCTTTAATTAATTGGTGTTTATCACTGATACACTCATTATTTTGGGGTATTTACACCTTCACTATTATCACTTGTTAAACTTTTTATTTTAAGCATTTATTGGTGGGTAATCCCTATTATTATTTTTCTTTGTCACTTAGTTACTTTCATTATATTTCTCACAATCTCACTATCTTTACAAATTTTATTTATAACTAATAAGTTCATGTCTTTTTCTAGATTTCTTACTTACATATACTACTAATTCATGGGTTAGTGTATTTTTATTTAACGATGTTTTATTTATTATGAATTACATTTGTCACTTAGACAATAATAATATTTCTTTTTTATATTTGTTTGTTCCATTTTTAATTTCATTTTTCTTCTCCTTCACTTCCATCTTGTTTCACTTTATTTTGGTTATTATCTGGCCAATCTCTGGGGTTGGGTCAATGTCATTTGTCTGTCAGTCTAGTTTGTATTTTTATTTAATAATCACCTTTGGTTTACTATTCTTCCTCCTTCACTCTTAATTACATTTACTATTTTTATTCTCTTTATTATTTATTTATTAAAATATATTATTTCTTAGCATTTTTTACATACTTATAGATATCAAATATGATCTGAATTTGGCGATGTTATATAATGCCCTTCCACCAAAATTGATCATTTTATAAAACGTGATTCTAAGTTTGATGAAATTATCAATTGTATTGTATCATTTTTTCTCAACTTCTCCTGCTTCTTGTTCTTTTTTTCTTTTGTTGAATTCTGTATCTTCTACTTCCATTCTTCTGAGTCTTTTCTTCATTATTTTTTCTTATTACGAACTGGCTTATTGATTTTTTATTATAAATTATTCCCTATAAATCTTATTTTCCCTAACTATCTCTACTTTGTAGCTGAAATCGATTCGGATGGGCTCTATTGGCTTACCTAACTCCGTCGTTCAAAACTACTCTTATTCTGAGATCAGGGGAACATCATCCCTGCTCAGTTAAATTATTGCTGGACTTATTCAACAGTCAATCTCAATTAATGAATCTTCAATACAGTCATCTCGTGACTCATAATAATAATAATAATCATAATATTTGTTGGGAATCTTTTACTTTTGTATTTCATTATTGCTCAGTTCGAGTCATATATTTTTTCATCTTTCTTTATAGATACTACTTGATAATACTTGAAGCGTTGGTTTTTATTGATACAATTCACATATTTACTCATTTTTAATTACTCTTTGTTTCATCTCATTTCATATTATAACTCTTAGAATGTCTATTTTATTTATTTCGTTTTTTGATCATTGGTATGTTTAACTTTACTTCCCATCTTTTTCTAAATAGTTGTGGAAGTTGATCATTTTGATTGATATATTTAATTTTTTTTTTTTCATAATTTTTTAAATATCATAGTAAGTTAGTGCTTCTTACTAGTTAGGAATTTTTGTAGCTTATTCCTTTATAGTATGTTTTGCTTTTTATGCCTCATATGTTGGCTCAAGATTATTGTAACTTAATCTTATTTTGTAGAAATGTTCTGTAACTTCATTCCTTTATTATTATTTTTTATTTAAATATTATAGTAAGTTTGTTGTTCTTACTTTATATGGATTCTTTGTAACTTTTTTTTTCTAAATTTTATAATTGTTCTATACTATTATCGAAATATTTGCGTAAGTTGTCCTCACATAACTTTTTTGAATTTTGAAATTCATTTGAGATCTTTTTTCTTTATGATATTGGCAAACTTGTTCGTTTGTCTTGTTATTTTTCTTTATTTAAAGTATTTCGGTTGATTTTTTACTTCAAGTTTTTTCAGTCATTGCTGATCGTCATAATATTTCTTAATTGATGCCTGATTGTATACACCCTTTATTTTCTTAATGACGGGGTGAGCGATCTCATAAGTGTTATTGCCCTTTGTCTCTTGTTATAGTGTATGGTCATACATATTATTATACATAGGACCTTGTTATTTATACCTTTTTGTAAGGTGATCTTCTCCTTTTCTTTCATTATTATTGCCTTCTCTTGTATTTTACACTCTTTGTTGTCTTTCTTCTCTACTCCTTCAAATGTTAGATGTTTGAACATTTATTCTGGATGTTGGCTTGGTCGGTAATCAGGAAATCAGTCCCATATTCCAGTGTTTATCTGTACCTGGTTTATCCATGGTCCATGATGACGTGAGTTACCTCCGTTGTTCGGACTACTCTGGTGTGCATGACCAATTCTGTCCGTGTTATATTGGTCTCTTCTATCTGGTACAGCCATTCTTCTAATACCATGTGTTCTTTGGCATCAGTGCCTACCTCAATCACTTGATGATGTTGTTTATTACTTAACGAAGTTAATCGTACCTCCGTCATTGATCTTCTCACTGATATTGGTTTATTTGGTATTTCTGTCTCTGGTAATTTCCCTTTTCTTATAGACTTTCTTAATTTGTCATACATTGTCTTGTTGTGATGCTTTTCAACTTTGGATATCCTCCATTTAAAGATAGGTTTGCTGAAAGTTTTACTCGCTGATGATTGTTGATCCCTCCTAGAATTTCCTTCAGAGTTCTCCTGCACTCCATAACATTCATCATTTCCGTATGGTCGGTAATTGGTAGATTAAACCTCTCAAGTAGTCCGTCCTTCATCATCTCCAATTCTTCTCTGGTATTGATTCGTTTTCTCTGTTGTATTTTCTTAGTCTTCTTAATTATTTGTTTCTTCCGTATTCCTCTACTGTTGATTCCTATGTGTTTACTTTTCTCTTTGTTTTTGCTACCTTTATTTTGAGGTATCAATGTACTTGGGTCTTCTTTAATTTATGTTTTTTCATTAGTTCCTTCAGAAGTGCTGTCCAGCGTTTCCTTCACCTTCTTGAACCCGTTACCTAATGTCTCATCAAGTAGATCTATTTTGTAATCAGTTTATTCCCATTTCTTATTCATCTCCGTTTTTGTCTGGTCGCTTTCTTCACAACATTCTTTGAAAATTAGTCTTATCTGCTGCTTCCTTTCTTCCTTAGTTTTTTCGTTGCTTTCCTTCAGCTGTTGTTGCAGGGTTTCGTTATTTTTGTTAATGGTTTGTCTCAATTCTTCTTTCTGCTTCTGAAAATTGTTGTTCATTTCTTCTTTCATGCTGTCGAATTTATCGTTCATCTGTTTCAAACTCTCTTCATTCTTGTCTAATTTTCTATTAATCAACTCCCATAATTTTTGTAAATCCATTCCTCCTCTGGCTTCCTCCCTATCTCCAGCCTGTGGTTCCATTTCTTCGTCTTGGGTTGGTTCTGTTGTGGTTATAATTGTCTCCACCTCTTCAATTTATGTTCCTTCCTCTTCTTCCCCTCTATTTTCTTTCTCCTTCGCCAACTTTTTCGACAATCCTCTGGTGTGCATATTGTAACCTTTCGCAATCGCCGCTAGAATTTCGTATTTCCCTCTCTTCTAGTCCCACCAGTTGGTCGCCAATTTGTTACTTGTCGCTATGTATAGCTGCCGTGTTGTTTTGCCACACGTTGGATTCGTCAATTTGTTACAGATTAGACGTCCTCGTCTTCGTTTAAGCCCCGCGATGGAAGCCAATTTGTTACGGCCGCAGTCCGTCTAATCTTAAACGTGTATGAGTACAATGGGTGTAACGTGTCTTCTCTATACGTCGTCGCTTTAGAACGTAACTTACGCAGATTTCGTCCGTTGCGAACGTACGAATAACCAGGTCTTGATGTTCTTACCTGTTGTTCACTAGGGGTGTGAAAATCCCAGGTGGTGCCAAATTGTTTTATTAAAACAATTAAAAAAAATTTAAGTTTGTATGACAAGTGCAGCTCGGCGGTGTGAAGAATTCAATTTGTTCCTGCCTCGCCTTGGCCGTCTGGATTGGGCCAGTAGTTAGTTGCGTTGGCTGTGCGATCGCTCGTCGTCAATACCTATTTGCTAAAATGTACACAAATTTTTATCCACCTCCTAATGAAATTATAACACATTGGTTACCCTCAGTACATATTTATTTTCGGTTAACGATTAATTATTCAGTTAATACAAATTATGCTTTCTTTGGTAATACATTTGCACCGGTAGATTATATGAGACACATCTCTGGGGTTTGACAAATCTATCTTTGAACTTAACAACAGATATTCAGTAATGGCGTCTGTTGGAATTGTACACAAAATTATTATTGTTCGATCGTCTCGGGTTCTTGAGATTACGTTAAAAGGATTACAACAATAAAAATACACACCCTTACATCAGTTAAACTTAAATAATATACTGTGTAGTTATAATTTGTTATTGGAATGTAGTAAAAGTGTTACAAAATATCGCTAACTAATGACAGGTTAACTTTGCCAGTAGATAAATTTTCAGTGTCTTAGTTTTTTAATTTAATCTTTGAAAGTAATTATGTGCAGTTTATTGAGAGTTCAGCTTTCAGTGAGAAATAATTAACGTGAGTTTATTCGGAAATTTGGGGTAATTTAATAGATACTTAACACTTCAGTAGACTGGATGAAAACTCAGTTGATTTGGTAATAATGAATTAGGACGCAATCATATTTAATTTTCAATTGTTCGGGGCTTCGGGCATCCTCTTCAAGTTAATCGGCAATATATTATTTTCTTTTTTCTTTAATTCGGCTTCGACATCACTTAAATGGTTTCAGCCATCGTCTGCTTCCTTGGTGTTCACTTGTTTGGTAGTAATTTCGTTTGATATTTTGATGTTTTAATTAACAATTTTGATCGTTCAAGAACTGGCGTCTATTCAACAAGAGCGTCATATTACAAGTAAAGAAATCTAACGGTAAATTAGTAACCAAACGACTGTTGTCATAGTAACCAATCAATCCTGATTGGTTAATTCTGAATTATGACTTTTGTTATCAAATTTGAATTTTTATTCAAAATAGCTGTATACCTTCTTATTGATTAAATTCTTCTGTCCTCTTCCCTACACATTAAATATTGTCAGCACTGTTATTATTTCCTTTCAAAGATTAATTTGGTACCACATAAAGTATGGTTTTATGAAATATCAATGTTTGTACATTTATGTTAACATTTGGTATTTACATTTCTCCTTTAAATTAAGTTCTAATTCTAATATTTTTCCTTTAAACTGATTTACAAATTATTCTCGGCTATTTACTCGCCTTGAATTTATTAACTTCCTGGTTGTTTTTATACAATTTGCAATTATTTGTTATAGACAGTTATACATTTCCTACGCCTAAGTAGCCATTGATTATTTTTACTTATTATATTCTAATTATATTTCATTTTATTACAAAGTGTTTTGTTCTGTTGTTATAATTGATTCTTTTAGTGGTTGTTGTGTCTTGAATTTGTTTGTGTTCTGATTATGGGTCAAGATTACTTTCTATATCTTAATACCTAAAATATAACAATTAGGCCTATGGACTGTAAGCTTCCTTCAGCCATATCCTATCCATAAAATTAAAATGAACAATTCTTTACAAGTTATTAGTTACTCTTGGTTTAACATACATTTCATTCTTTTACTATTATTTTGAGTGAGAACATCATCAATTCCTTCAAACTTACTTAATTTATTTTCCCTTATAACATAGGGTGTTTATTAATTACATTCTTAATTTCTTAAATCTTTACTAATCCCTTTCTCCATTCCATGTTAACACAAACTGTTTATCTTACATGGGCTTTCTCCCCTGAATAACATCGTACCCTTTATCTATCTCTACTCTAAATATTATTTCTAATTACCCTTAACTATATAATTTTTATAAGCTCACTCTGAAATCATTTATTGTTTCATCATTGATTTATTAAGTGTTTTCTTATCTATTACCATCTTTTTAATCATACTATCATTTACAATATCTGTTTTCACCCATCACTTTCACCTTTAATTAATTGGTGTTTATCACTGATACACTCATTATTTTGGGGTATTTACACCTTCACTATTATCACTTGTTAAACTTTTTATTTTAAGCGTTTATTGGTGGGTAATCCCTATTATTATTTTTCTTTGTCACTTAGTTACTTTCATTATATTTCTCACTATCTCACTACCTTTACAAATTTTATTTATATCTAATAAGTTCATGTCTTTTTCTAGATTTCTTACTTACATATACTACTAATTCGTGTGTTAGTGTATTTTTATTTAACGATGTTTTATTTATTATGAATTACATTTGTCACTTAGACAATACTAATATTTCTTTTTTATATTTGTTATTCATTGGTTTCGTTTCCTTTATGATGTTTGATGGTATCATCTCCCCCTTCCCTATTCTACATTATTTGTCTGTGTTTTACCACCTTGGTTCACTTTATTTTCTTTATAGTTGGTTTGTTCCATTTTTAATTTCATTTTTCTTCTCCTTCACTTCCATCTTGTTTCACTTTATTTTGGTTATTATCTGGCCAATCTCTGGGGTTGGGTCAATGTCATTTGTCTGTCAGTCTAGTTTGTATTTTTAATTTAATAATCACCTTTGGTTTACTATTCTTCCTCCTTCACTCTTAATTACATTTACTATTTTTATTCTCTTTATTATTTATTTATTAAAATATATTATTTCTTAGCATTTCTTACATACTTATAGATATCAAATATCATCTGAATTTGGTGATGTTATATAATGCCCTTCCACCAAAACTGATCATTTTATAAAATGTGATTCTAAGTTTGATGAAATTATCAATTGTATTGCATCATTTTTTTCTCAACTTCTCCTGCTTCTTGTTCATTTTTTCTTTTGTTCAATTCTGTATCTTCTACTTCCATTCTTCTGAGTCTTTTCTTCATTATTTTTTCTTCTTACGAACTGGTTTATTGATTTTTTTATTATAAATTATTCCCTATAAATCTTATTTTCCCTAACTATCTCTACTTTGTAGCTGAAATCGATTCGGATTGGCTCTATTGGCTTACCTAACTCCGTCGTTCAAAACTACTCTTATTCTGAGATCAGGGGAACATCATCCCTGCTCAGTAAAATGATTGCTGGACTTATTCAACAGTCAATCTCAATTAATGAATCTTCAATACAGTCATCTCGTGACTCATAATAATAATAATAATAATAATCATAATATTTGTTGGGAATCTTTTACTTTTGTATTTCATTATTGCTCAGTTCGAGTCATATATTTTTTCATCTTTCTTTATAGATACTACTTGATAATACTTGCAGCGTTGGTTTTTATTGATACAATTCACATTTTTACTCATTTTTAATTACTCTTTGTTTCATCTCATTTCATATTATAACTCTTAGAATGTCTATTTTATTTATTTCGTTTTTTGATCATTGGTTTGTTTAACTTTACTTCCCATCTTTTTCTAAATAGTTGTGGAAGTTGATCATTTTGATTGATATATTTAATTTTTTTTTTTCATAATTTTTTAAATATCATAGTAAGTTAGTGCTTCTTACTAGTTAGGAATTTTTGTAGCTTATTCCTTTATAGTATGTTTTGCTTTTTATGCCTCATATGTTGGCTCAAGATTATTGTAACTTAATCTTATTTTGTAGGAATGTTCTGTAACTTCATTCCTTTATTATTATTTTTTATTTAAATATTATAGTAAGTTTGTTGTTCTTACTTTATATGGATTCTTTGTAACTTTTTTTTCTCCATTTTATAATTGTTCTAAACTATTATCGAAATATTTGCATAAGTTGTCCTTACATAACTTTTTTTGAATTTTGAAATTCATTTGAGATCTTTTTTCTTTATGATATTGGCAAACTTGTTCGTTTGTCTTGTTATTTTTCTTTATTTAAAGTATTTCGGTTGATTTTTTACTTTAAGTTTTTTCAGTCATTGCTGATCGTCATAATATTTCTTAATTGATGCCTGATTGTATACACCCTTTATTTTCTTAGTGACGGGGTGAGCGATCTCATAAGTGTTATTGCCCTTTGTCTCTTGTTATAGTGTATGGTCATACATATTATTATACATAGGACCTTGTTATTTATACCTTTTTGTAAGGTGATCTTCTCCTTTTCTTTCATTATTATTGCCTTCTCTCGTATTTTACACTCTTTGTTGTCTTTCTTCTCTACTCCTTCAAATGTTAGATGTTTGAACATTTATTCTGGATGTTGGCTTGGTCGGTAATCAGGAAATCAGTCCCATATTCCAGTGTTTATCTGTACCTGGTTTATCCATGGTCCATGATGACGTGAGTTACCTCCGTTGTTCGGACTACTCTGGTGTGCATGACCAATTCTGTCCGTGTTATATTGGTCTCTTCTATCTGGTACAGCCATTCTTCTAATACCATGTGTTCTTTGGCATCAGTGCATACCTCAATCACATGATGATGTTGTTTATTACTCAACGAAGTTAATCGTACCTCCGTCATTGATCTTCTCACTGATATTGGTTTATTTGGTATTTCTGTCTCTGGTAATTTCCCTTTTATTATAGACTTTCTTCATTTGTCTTACATTGTATTGTTGTGATGCTTTTCAACTTTGCATATCCTCCATTTAAAGATAGGTTTGCTGAAAGTTTTACTCGCTGTTGATTGTTGATCCCTCCTAGAATTTCCTTCAGAGTTCTCCTGCACTCCATAACATTCATCATTTCCGTATGGTCGGTAATTGGTAGATTAAACCTCTCAAGTAGTCCGTCCTTCGACATCTCCAATTCTTCTCTGGTATTGATTCGTTTTCTCTGATGTATTTTCTTAGTCTTCTTAATTATCTGTTTCTTCCGTATTCCTCTACTGTTGATTCCTATGTGTTTACTTTCTCTTTGTTTTGCTACCTTTATTTTGAGGTATCAATGTACTTGGGTCTTCTTTAATTTCTGTTTTTTCATTAGTTCCTTCAGAAGTGCTGTCCAGCGTTTCCTTCACCTTCTTGAACCCATTACCTAATGTCTCATCAAGTAGATCTATTTTGTAATCGGTTTCTTCCCATTTCTTATTCATCTCCGTTTTTGTCTGGTCGCTTTCTTCACGACATTCTTTGAAAATTAGTCTTATCTGCTGCTTCATTTCTTCCTTAGTTTTTTCGTTGCTTTCCTTCAGCTGTTGTTGCAGGGTTTCATTATTTTTGTTAATGGTTTGTCTCAATTCTTCTTTCTGCTTCTGGAAATTGTTGTTCGTTTCTTCTTTCATGCTGTCGAATTTATCGTTCATCTGTTTCAAACTCTCTTCATTCTTGTCTAATTTTCCATTAATCAACTCCCATAATTTTTGTAAATCCATTCCTCCTCTGGCTTCCTCCCTATCTCCAGCCTGTGGTTCCATTTCTTCGTCTTGGGTTGGTTCTCTTGTGGTTATTATTGTCTCCACCTCTTCAATTGATGTTCCTTCCTCTTCTTCCCCTCTATTTTCTTTCTCCTTCGCCAACTTTTTCGACACTCCTCTGGTGTGCATACTGTAACCTTTCGCAATCGCCGCTAGAATTTTTTATTTCCCTCTCTTCTAGTCCCACCGGTTGGTCGCCAATTTGTTACTTGTCGCTATGTATAGCTGCCGTGTTGTTTTGCCACACGTTGGATGCGTCAATTTGTTACAGATTAGATGTCCTCGTCTTCGTTTAAGCCCCGCGATGGAAGCCAATTTGTTACGGGCCGAACGTCCATATAATCTTAAACGTGTATGAGTATAATGGGTGTAACGTGTCTTCTCTATACGTCATCGCTTTAGAACGTAACTTACGCAGATTTCGTCCGTTGCGAACGTACGAATAACCAGGTCTCGATGTTCTTACCTGTTGTTCACTAGGGGTGTGAAAATCCCGGGTGGCGCCAAATTGTTTTATTAAAACAATTAAAAAAATTTTAAGTTTGTATGACAAGCGCAGCTCGGCGGTGTGAAGAATTCAATTTGTTCCCGCCTCGCCTTGGCCGTCTGGATTGGGCCAGTAGTTAGTTGCGTTGGCTGTGCAATCGCTCGTCGTCAATACCTCTATTTGCTAAAATGTACACAAATTTTTATCCACCTCCTAATGAAATTATTACACATTGGTTACCCTCAGTACTTATTTATTTTCGGTTAACGATTAATTATTCAGTTAATACAAATTATGTTTTCTTTGGTAATACATTTGCACCGGTAGATTATATGAGAAACATCTCTGGGGTTTGACAAATCGATCTTTGAACTTAACAACAGATATTCAGTAATGGCGTCTGTTGGAATTGTACACAAAATTATTATTGTTCGACCGTCTCGGGTTCTTGAGATTACGTTAAAAGGATTACACCAATAAAAATACACACCCTTACATCAGTTAAACTTAAATAATATACTGTGTAGGTATAATTTGTTATTGGAGTGTAGTAAAAGTGTTACAAAATATTGCTAACTAATGACAGGTTAACTTTGCCAGTTGATAAATTTTCAGTGTCTTAGTTTTTTAATTTAATCTTTGAAAGTAATTATGTGCAGTTTATTGAGAGTTCAGCTTTCAGTGAGAAATAATTAACGTGAGTTTATTCGGATATTTGCGGTAATTTAATAGATACTTAACACTTCAGTAGACTGGATGAACTCAGTTGATCTGGTAATAATGAATTAGGCCGCAATCATATTTAATTTTCAATTGCTCGGGGCTTCGGGCATCCTTTTCAAGTTAATCGGCAATATATTATTTTCTTTTTTCTTTAATTCGGCTTCAACATCAGTTAAATGGTTTCAGCCATCGTCTGCTTCCTTGGTGTTCACTTGTTTTGTTAGTAATTTCGTTTGATATTCTGATGTTTTAATTAACAATTTTGATCGTTCAAGAACTGGCGTCTATTCAACAAGAGCGTCATATTACGAGTAAAGAAATCTAACGGTAAATTAGTAACCAAACGACTGTTGTCATAGTAACCAATCAATCCTGATTGGTTAATTCTGAATTATGACTATTGTTATCAAATTTGAATTTTTATTCAAAATAGCTGTATATCTTCTTATTGATTAAATTCTTCTGTCCTCTTCCCTACACATTAAATATTATCACCACTGTTATTATTTCCTTTCAAAGATTAATTTGGTACCACATAATGTATGGTTTTATGAAATATCAATGTTTGTACATTTATGTTAACATTTGGTATTTACATTTCTCCTTTAAATTAAGTTCTAATTGTAATATTTTTCCTTTAAACTGATTTACAAATTATTCTCGGCTATTTACTCACCTTGAATTTATTAACTTCCTGGTTATTTTTATACAATTTGTTATTGACAGTTATACATTTCCTAGGCCTAAGTAGCCATTGAGTATTTTTACTTATTATATTCTAATTATATTTCATTTTATTACAAAGTGTTTTGTTCTGTTGTTATAATTGATTCGTTTAGTGGTTGTTGTGTCTTGAATTTGTTTGTGTTCTGATTATGTGTCAAGATTAATTTCTATATCTTAATACCTAAAATATAACAATTAGGCCTATGGACTGTAAGCTTCCTTCAGCCATATCCTATCCATAAAATTAAAATGAACAATTCTTTACAAGTTATTAGTTACTGTTGGTTTAACATACATTTCATTCTTTTACTATTATTTTGAGTGAGAACATCATCAATTCCTTCAAACTTACTTAATTTATTTTCCCTTATAACATAGGGTGTTTATTAATTACATTCTTAATTTCTAAAATCTTTACTAATCCCTTTCTCCATTCCATGTTAACACAAACTGTTTATCTTACATGGGCTTTCTCCCCTGAATAACATCGTACCCTTTATCTATCTCTACTCTAAATACTATTTCTTATTACCCTTAACTATATAATTTTTATAAGCTCACTCTGAAATCATTTATTGTTTCATCATTGATTTATTAAGTGTTTTCTTATCTATAACCATCTTTTTAATCATACTATCATTTACAATATCTTTTTTCACCCATCACTTTCACCTTTAATTAATTGGTGTTTATCACTGATACACTCATTATTTTGGGGTATTTACACCTTCACTATTATCACTTGTTAAACTTTTTATTTTAAGCGTTTATTGGTGGGTAATCCCTATTATTATTTTTCTTTGTCACTTAGTTACTTTCATTATATTTCTCACTATCTCACTACCTTTACAAATTTTATTTATATCTAATAAGTTCATGTCTTTTTCTAGATTTCTTACTTACATATACTACTAATTCGTGGGTTAGTGTATTTTTATTTAACGATGTTTTATTTATTATGAATTACATTTGTCACTTAGACAATAATAATATTTCTTTTTTATATTTGTTATTCATTGGTTTCGTTTCCTTTATGATGTTTGATGGTATCATCTCCCCCTTCCCTATTCTACATTATTTGTCTGTGTTTTATCACCTTGGTTCACTTTATTTTCTTTATAGTTGGTTTGTTCCATTTTTAATTTCATTTTTCTTCTCCTTCACTTCCATCTTGTTTCACTTTATTTTGGTTATTATCTGGCCAATCTCTGGGGTTGGGTCAATGTCATTTGTCTGTCAGTCTAGTTTGTATTTTTTATTTAATAATCACCTTTGGTTTACTATTCTTCCTCCTTCACTCTTAATTACATTTACTATTTTTATTCTCTTTATTATTTATTTATTAAAATATATTATTTCTTACATACTTATAGATATCAAATATGATCTGAATTTGGCGATGTTATATAATGCCCTTCCACCAAAATTGATCATTTTATAAAACGTGATTCTAAGTTTGATGAAATTATCAATTGTATTGTATCATTTTATCTCAACTTCTCCTGCTTCTTGTTCATTTTTTCTTTTGTTCAATTCTGTATCTTCTACTTCCATTCTTCTGAGTCTTTTCTTCATTATTTTTTCTTATTACGAACTGGCTTATTGATTTTTTATTATAAATTATTCCCTATAAATCTTATTTTCCCTAACTATCTCTACTTTGTAGCTGAAATCGATTCGGATGGGCTTTATTGGCTTACCTAACTCTGTCGTTCAAAACTACTCTTATTCTGAGATCAGGGGAACATCATCCCTGCTCAGTTAAATGATTGCTGGACTTATTCAACAGTCAATCTCAATTAATGAATCTTCAATACAGTCATCTCGTGACTCATAATAATAATAATAATCATAATATTTGTTGGGAATCTTTTACTTTTGTATTTCATTATTGCTCAGTTCGAGTCATATATTTTTTCATCTTTCTTTATAGATACTACTTGATAATACTTGAAGCGTTGGTTTTTATTGATACAATTCATATTTTTACTCATTTTTAATTACTCTTTGTTTCATCTCATTTCATATTATAACTCTTAGAATGTCTATTTTATTTATTTCGTTTTTTGATCATTGGTTTGTTTAATTTTACTTCCCATCTTTTTCTAAATAGTTGTGGAAGTTGATCATTTTGATTGATATATTTTATTTTATTTTTTTTTTCATAATTTTTTAAATATCATAGTAAGTTAGTGCTTCTTACTAGTTAGGAATTTTTGTAGCTTATTCCTTTATAGTATGTTTTGCTTTTTATGCCTCATATGTTGGCTCAAGATTATTGTAACTTAATCTTATTTTGTAGGAATGTTCTGTAACTTCATTCCTTTATTATTATTTTTTATTTAAATATTATAGTAAGTTTGTTGTTCTTACTTTATATGGATTCTTTGTAACTTTTTTTTCTCCATTTTATAATTGTTCTAAACTATTATCGAAATATTTGCATAAGTTGTCCTTACATAACTTTTTTTGAATTTTGAAATTCATTTGAGATCTTTTTTCTTTATGATATTGGCAAACTTGTTCGTTTGTCTTGTTATTTTTCTTTATTTAAAGTATTTCGGTTGATTTTTTACTTTAAGTTTTTTCAGTCATTGCTGATCGTCATAATATTTCTTAATTGATGCCTGATTGTATACACCCTTTATTTTCTTAATGACGGGGTGAGCGATCTCATAAGTGTTATTGCCCTTTGTCTCTTGTTATAGTGTATGGTCATACATATTATTATACATAGGACCTTGTTATTTATACCTTTTTGTAAGGTGATCTTCTCCTTTTCTTTCATTATTATTGCCTTCTCTTGTATTTTACACTCTTTGTTGTCTTTCTTCTCTACTCCTTCAAATGTTAGATGTTTGAACATTTATTCTGGATGTTGGCTTGGTCGGTAATCAGGAAATCAGTCCCATATTCCAGTGTTTATCTGTACCTGGTTTATCCATGGTCCATGATGACGTGAGTTACCTCCGTTGTTCGGACTACTCTGGTGTGCATGACCAATTCTGTCCGTGTTATATTGGTCTCTTCTATCTGGTACAGCCATTCTTCTAATACCATGTGTTCTTTGGCATCAGTGCCTACCTCAATCACATGATGATGTTGTTTATTACTCAACAAAGTTAATCGTACCTCCGTCATTGATCTTCTCACTGATATTGGTTTATTTGGTATTTCTGTCTCTGGTAATTTCCCTTTTATTATAGACTTTCTTCATTTGTCATACATTGTATTGTTGTGATGCTTTTCAACTTTGCATATCCTCCATTTAAAGATAGGTTTGCTGAAAGTTTTACTCGCTGTTGATTGTTGATCCCTCCTAGAATTTCCTTCAGAGTTCTCCTGCACTCCATAACATTCATCATTTCCGTATGGTCGGTAATTGGTAGATTAAACCTCTCAAGTAGTCCGTCCTTCGTCATCTCCAATTCTTCTCTGGTATTGATTCGTTTTCTCTGATGTATTTTCTTAGTCTTCTTAATTATCTGTTTCTTCCGTATTCCTCTACTGTTGATTCCTATGTGTTTACTTTTCTCTTTGTTTTGCTACCTTTATTTTGAGGTATCAATGTACTTGGGTCTTCTTTAATTTCTGTTTTTTCATTAGTTCCTTCAGAAGTGCTGTCCAGCATTTCCTTCACCTTCTTGAACCCATTACCTAATGTCGCATCAAGTAGATCTATTTTGTAATCGGTTTCTTCCCATTTCTTATTCATCTCCGTTTTTGTCTGGTCTCTTTCTTCACGACATTCTTTGAAAATTAGTCTTATCTGCTGCTTCATTTCTTCCTTAGTTTTTTCGTTGCTTTCCTTCAGCTGTTGTTGCAGGGTTTCGTTATTTTTGTTAATGGTTTGTCTCAATTCTTCATTCTGCTTCTGAAAATTGTTGTTCGTTTCTTCTTTCATGCTGTCGAATTTATCGTTCATCTGTTTCAAACTCTCTTCATTCTTGTCTAATTTTCCATTAATCAACTCCCATAATTTTTGTAAATCCATTCCTCCTCTGGCTTCCTCCCTATCTCCAGCCTGTGGTTCCATTTCTTCGTATTGGGTTGGTTCTCTTGTGGTTATTATTGTCTCCACCTCTTCAATTGATGTTCCTTCCTCTTCTTCCCCTCTATTTTCTTTCTCCTTCGCCAACTTTTTCGACAATCCTCTGGTGTGCATATTGTAACCTTTCGCAATCGCCGCTAGAATTTCGTATTTCCCTCTCTTCTAGTCCCACCGGTTGGTCGCCAATTTGTTACTTGTCGCTATGTATAGCTGCCGTGTTGTTTTGCCACACGTTGGATGCGTCAATTTGTTACAGATTAGATGTCCTCGTCTTCGTTTAAGCCCCGCGATGGAAGCCAATTTGTTACGGGCCGAACGTCCGTCTAATCTTAAACGTGTATGAGTATAATGGGTGTAACGTGTCTTCTCTATACGTCGTCGCTTTAGAACGTAACTTACGCAGATTTCGTCCGTTGCGAACGTACGAATAACCAGGTCTCGATGTTCTTACCTGTTGTTCACTAGGGGTGTGAAAATCCCGGGTGGCGCCAAATTGTTTTATTAAAACAATTAAAAAAAATTTAAGTTTGTATGACAAGCGCAGCTCGGCGGTGTGAAGAATTCAATTTGTTCCCGCCTCGCCTTGGCCGTCTGGATTGGGCCAGTAGTTAGTTGCGTTGGCTGTGCAATCGCTCGTCGTCAATACCTATTTGCTAAAATGTACAAAAATTTTTATCCACCTCCTAATGAAATTATAACACATTGGTTACCCTCAGTACTTATTTATTTTCGGTTAACGATTAATTACTCAGTTAGTACAAATTATGTTTTCTTTGGTAACACATTTGCACCCGTAGATTATATGAGACACATCTCTGGGGTTTGACAAATCGATCTTTGAACTTAACAACAGATATTCAGTAATGGCGTCTGTTGGAATTGTACACACAATTATTATTGTTCGATCGTCTCGGGTTCTTGAGATTACGTTAAAAGGATTACACCAATAAAAATACACACCCTTACATCAGTTAAACTTAAATAATATACTGTGTAGTTATAATTTGTTATTGGAGTGTAGTAAAAGTGTTACAAAATATCGCTAACTAATGACAGGTTAACTTTGCCAGTTGATAAATTTTCAGTGTCTTAGTGTTTTAATTTAATCTTTGAAAGTAATTATGTGCAGTTTATTGAGAGTTCAGCTTTCAGTGAGAAATAATTAACGTGAGTTTATTCGGATATTTGAGGTAATTTAATAGATACTTAACACTTCAGTAGACTGGATGAACTCAGTTGATCTGGTAATAATGAATTAGGCCGCAATCATATTTAATTTTCAATTGTTCGGGGCTTCGGGCATCCTTTTCATGTTAATCGGCAATATATTATTTTCTTTTTTCTATAATTCGGCTTCGACACCAGTTAAATGGTTTCAGCCATCGTCTGCTTCCTTGGTGTTCACTTGTTTTGTTAGTAATTTCGTTTGATATTCTGATGTTTTAATTAACAATTTTGATCGTTCAAGAACTGGCGTCTATTCAACAAGAGCGTCATATTACGAGTAAAGAAATCTAACGGTAAATTAGTAACCAAACGACTGTTGTCATAGTAAGCAATCAATCCTGATTGGTTAATTCTGAATTATGACTATTGTTATCAAATTTGAATTTTTATTCAAAATAGCTGTATATCTTCTTATTGATTAAATTCTTCTGTCCTCTTCCCTACACATTAAATATTATCACCACTGTTATTATTTCCTTTCAAAGATTAATTTGGTACCACATAATGTATGGTTTTATGAAATATCAATGTTTGTACATTTATGTTAACATTTGGTATTTACATTTCTCCTTTAAATTAAGTTCTAATTCTAATATTTTTCCTTTAAACTGATTTACAAATTATTCTCGGCTATTCACTCACCTTGAATTTATTAACTTCCTGGTTATTTTTATACAATTTGTTATTGACAGTTATACATTTCCTAGGCCTAAGTAGCCATTGAGTATTTTTACTTATTATATTCTAATTATATTTCATTTTATTACAAAGTGTTTTGTTCTGTTGTTATAATTGATTCGTTTAGTGGTTGTTGTGTCTTGAATTTGTTTGTGTTCTGATTATGTGTCAAGATTACTTTCTATATCTTAATACTAAAATATAACAATTAGGCCTATGAACTGTAAGCTTCCTTCAGCCATATCCTATCCATAAAATTAAAATGAACAATTCTTTACAAGTTATTAGTTACTGTTGGTTTAACATACATTTCATTCTTTTACTATTATTTTGAGTGAGAACATCATCAATTCCTTCAAACTTACTTAATTTATTTTCCCTTATAACATAGGGTGTTTATTAATTACATTCTTAATTTCTTAAATCTTTACTAATCCCTTTCTCCATTCCATGTTAACACAAACTGTTTATCTTACATGGGCTTTCTCCCCTGAATAACATCGTACCCTTTATCTATCTCTACTCTAAATACTATTTCTAATTACCCTTAACTATATAATTTTTATAAGCTCACTCTGAAATCATTTATTGTTTCATCATTGATTTATTAAGTGTTTTCTTATCTATAACCATCTTTTTAATCATACTATCATTTACAATATCTTTTTCACCCATCACTTTCACCTTTAATTAATTGGTGTTTATCACTGATACACTCATTATTTTGGGGTATTTACACCTTCACTATTATCACTTGTTAAACTTTTTATTTTAAGCGTTTATTGGTGGGTAATCCCTATTATTATTTTTCTTTGTCACTTAGTTACTTTCATTATATTTCTCACTATCTCACTACCTTTACAAATTTTATTTATATCTAATAAGTTCATGTCTTTTTCTAGATTTCTTACTTACATATACTACTAATTCGTGTGTTAGTGTATTTTTATTTAACGATGTTTTATTTATTATGAATTACATTTGTCACTTAGACAATACTAATATTTCTTTTTTATATTTGTTATTCATTGGTTTCGTTTCCTTTATGATGTTTGATGGTATCATCTCCCCCTTCCCTATTCTACATTATTTGTCTGTGTTTTACCACCTTGGTTCACTTTATTTTCTTTATAGTTGGTTTGTTCCATTTTTAATTTCATTTTTCTTCTCCTTCACTTCCATCTTGTTTCACTTTATTTTGGTTATTATCTGGCCAATCTCTGGGGTTGGGTCAATGTCATTTGTCTGTCAGTCTAGTTTGTATTTTTAATTTAATAATCACCTTTGGTTTACTATTCTTCCTCCTTCACTCTTAATTACATTTACTATTTTTATTCTCTTTATTATTTATTTATTAAAATATATTATTTCTTAGCATTTCTTACATACTTATAGATATCAAATATCATCTGAATTTGGTGATGTTATATAATGCCCTTCCACCAAAACTGATCATTTTATAAAATGTGATTCTAAGTTTGATGAAATTATCAATTGTATTGCATCATTTTTTTCTCAACTTCTCCTGCTTCTTGTTCATTTTTTCTTTTGTTCAATTCTGTATCTTCTACTTCCATTCTTCTGAGTCTTTTCTTCATTATTTTTTCTTCTTACGAACTGGTTTATTGATTTTTTTATTATAAATTATTCCCTATAAATCTTATTTTCCCTAACTATCTCTACTTTGTAGCTGAAATCGATTCGGATTGGCTCTATTGGCTTACCTAACTCCGTCGTTCAAAACTACTCTTATTCTGAGATCAGGGGAACATCATCCCTGCTCAGTAAAATGATTGCTGGACTTATTCAACAGTCAATCTCAATTAATGAATCTTCAATACAGTCATCTCGTGACTCATAATAATAATAATAATAATAATCATAATATTTGTTGGGAATCTTTTACTTTTGTATTTCATTATTGCTCAGTTCGAGTCATATATTTTTTCATCTTTCTTTATAGATACTACTTGATAATACTTGCAGCGTTGGTTTTTATTGATACAATTCACATTTTTACTCATTTTTAATTACTCTTTGTTTCATCTCATTTCATATTATAACTCTTAGAATGTCTATTTTATTTATTTCGTTTTTTGATCATTGGTTTGTTTAACTTTACTTCCCATCTTTTTCTAAATAGTTGTGGAAGTTGATCATTTTGATTGATATATTTAATTTTTTTTTTTCATAATTTTTTAAATATCATAGTAAGTTAGTGCTTCTTACTAGTTAGGAATTTTTGTAGCTTATTTCTTTATAGTATGTTTTGCTTTTTATGCCTCATATGTTGGCTCAAGATTATTGTAACTTAATCTTATTTTGTAGGAATGTTCTGTAACTTCATTCCTTTATTATTATTTTTTATTTAAATATTATAGTAAGTTTGTTGTTCTTACTTTATATGGATTCTTTGTAACTTTTTTTTCTCCATTTTATAATTGTTCTAAACTATTATCGAAATATTTGCATAAGTTGTCCTTACATAACTTTTTTTGAATTTTGAAATTCATTTGAGATCTTTTTTCTTTATGATATTGGCAAACTTGTTCGTTTGTCTTGTTATTTTTCTTTATTTAAAGTATTTCGGTTGATTTTTTACTTTAAGTTTTTTCAGTCATTGCTGATCGTCATAATATTTCTTAATTGATGCCTGATTGTATACACCCTTTATTTTCTTAGTGACGGGGTGAGCGATCTCATAAGTGTTATTGCCCTTTGTCTCTTGTTATAGTGTATGGTCATACATATTATTATACATAGGACCTTGTTATTTATACCTTTTTGTAAGGTGATCTTCTCCTTTTCTTTCATTATTATTGCCTTCTCTCGTATTTTACACTCTTTGTTGTCTTTCTTCTCTACTCCTTCAAATGTTAGATGTTTGAACATTTATTCTGGATGTTGGCTTGGTCGGTAATCAGGAAATCAGTCCCATATTCCAGTGTTTATCTGTACCTGGTTTATCCATGGTCCATGATGACGTGAGTTACCTCCGTTGTTCGGACTACTCTGGTGTGCATGACCAATTCTGTCCGTGTTATATTGGTCTCTTCTATCTGGTACAGCCATTCTTCTAATACCATGTGTTCTTTGGCATCAGTGCATACCTCAATCACATGATGATGTTGTTTATTACTCAACGAAGTTAATCGTACCTCCGTCATTGATCTTCTCACTGATATTGGTTTATTTGGTATTTCTGTCTCTGGTAATTTCCCTTTTATTATAGACTTTCTTCATTTGTCTTACATTGTATTGTTGTGATGCTTTTCAACTTTGCATATCCTCCATTTAAAGATAGGTTTGCTGAAAGTTTTACTCGCTGTTGATTGTTGATCCCTCCTAGAATTTCCTTCAGAGTTCTCCTGCACTCCATAACATTCATCATTTCCGTATGGTCGGTAATTGGTAGATTAAACCTCTCAAGTAGTCCGTCCTTCGACATCTCCAATTCTTCTCTGGTATTGATTCGTTTTCTCTGATGTATTTTCTTAGTCTTCTTAATTATCTGTTTCTTCCGTATTCCTCTACTGTTGATTCCTATGTGTTTACTTTCTCTTTGTTTTGCTACCTTTATTTTGAGGTATCAATGTACTTGGGTCTTCTTTAATTTCTGTTTTTTCATTAGTTCCTTCAGAAGTGCTGTCCAGCGTTTCCTTCACCTTCTTGAACCCATTACCTAATGTCTCATCAAGTAGATCTATTTTGTAATCGGTTTCTTCCCATTTCTTATTCATCTCCGTTTTTGTCTGGTCGCTTTCTTCACGACATTCTTTGAAAATTAGTCTTATCTGCTGCTTCATTTCTTCCTTAGTTTTTTCGTTGCTTTCCTTCAGCTGTTGTTGCAGGGTTTCATTATTTTTGTTAATGGTTTGTCTCAATTCTTCTTTCTGCTTCTGGAAATTGTTGTTCGTTTCTTCTTTCATGCTGTCGAATTTATCGTTCATCTGTTTCAAACTCTCTTCATTCTTGTCTAATTTTCCATTAATCAACTCCCATAATTTTTGTAAATCCATTCCTCCTCTGGCTTCCTCCCTATCTCCAGCCTGTGGTTCCATTTCTTCGTCTTGGGTTGGTTCTCTTGTGGTTATTATTGTCTCCACCTCTTCAATTGATGTTCCTTCCTCTTCTTCCCCTCTATTTTCTTTCTCCTTCGCCAACTTTTTCGACACTCCTCTGGTGTGCATACTGTAACCTTTCGCAATCGCCGCTAGAATTTTTTATTTCCCTCTCTTCTAGTCCCACCGGTTGGTCGCCAATTTGTTACTTGTCGCTATGTATAGCTGCCGTGTTGTTTTGCCACACGTTGGATGCGTCAATTTGTTACAGATTAGATGTCCTCGTCTTCGTTTAAGCCCCGCGATGGAAGCCAATTTGTTACGGGCCGAACGTCCATATAATCTTAAACGTGTATGAGTATAATGGGTGTAACGTGTCTTCTCTATACGTCATCGCTTTAGAACGTAACTTACGCAGATTTCGTCCGTTGCGAACGTACGAATAACCAGGTCTCGATGTTCTTACCTGTTGTTCACTAGGGGTGTGAAAATCCCGGGTGGCGCCAAATTGTTTTATTAAAACAATTAAAAAAATTTTAAGTTTGTATGACAAGCGCAGCTCGGCGGTGTGAAGAATTCAATTTGTTCCCGCCTCGCCTTGGCCGTCTGGATTGGGCCAGTAGTTAGTTGCGTTGGCTGTGCAATCGCTCGTCGTCAATACCTCTATTTGCTAAAATGTACACAAATTTTTATCCACCTCCTAATGAAATTATTACACATTGGTTACCCTCAGTACTTATTTATTTTCGGTTAACGATTAATTATTCAGTTAATACAAATTATGTTTTCTTTGGTAATACATTTGCACCGGTAGATTATATGAGAAACATCTCTGGGGTTTGACAAATCGATCTTTGAACTTAACAACAGATATTCAGTAATGGCGTCTGTTGGAATTGTACACAAAATTATTATTGTTCGACCGTCTCGGGTTCTTGAGATTACGTTAAAAGGATTACACCAATAAAAATACACACCCTTACATCAGTTAAACTTAAATAATATACTGTGTAGGTATAATTTGTTATTGGAGTGTAGTAAAAGTGTTACAAAATATTGCTAACTAATGACAGGTTAACTTTGCCAGTTGATAAATTTTCAGTGTCTTAGTTTTTTAATTTAATCTTTGAAAGTAATTATGTGCAGTTTATTGAGAGTTCAGCTTTCAGTGAGAAATAATTAACGTGAGTTTATTCGGATATTTGCGGTAATTTAATAGATACTTAACACTTCAGTAGACTGGATGAACTCAGTTGATCTGGTAATAATGAATTAGGCCGCAATCATATTTAATTTTCAATTGCTCGGGGCTTCGGGCATCCTTTTCAAGTTAATCGGCAATATATTATTTTCTTTTTTCTTTAATTCGGCTTCAACATCAGTTAAATGGTTTCAGCCATCGTCTGCTTCCTTGGTGTTCACTTGTTTTGTTAGTAATTTCGTTTGATATTCTGATGTTTTAATTAACAATTTTGATCGTTCAAGAACTGGCGTCTATTCAACAAGAGCGTCATATTACGAGTAAAGAAATCTAACGGTAAATTAGTAACCAAACGACTGTTGTCATAGTAACCAATCAATCCTGATTGGTTAATTCTGAATTATGACTATTGTTATCAAATTTGAATTTTTATTCAAAATAGCTGTATATCTTCTTATTGATTAAATTCTTCTGTCCTCTTCCCTACACATTAAATATTATCACCACTGTTATTATTTCCTTTCAAAGATTAATTTGGTACCACATAATGTATGGTTTTATGAAATATCAATGTTTGTACATTTATGTTAACATTTGGTATTTACATTTCTCCTTTAAATTAAGTTCTAATTGTAATATTTTTCCTTTAAACTGATTTACAAATTATTCTCGGCTATTTACTCACCTTGAATTTATTAACTTCCTGGTTATTTTTATACAATTTGTTATTGACAGTTATACATTTCCTAGGCCTAAGTAGCCATTGAGTATTTTTACTTATTATATTCTAATTATATTTCATTTTATTACAAAGTGTTTTGTTCTGTTGTTATAATTGATTCGTTTAGTGGTTGTTGTGTCTTGAATTTGTTTGTGTTCTGATTATGTGTCAAGATTAATTTCTATATCTTAATACCTAAAATATAACAATTAGGCCTATGGACTGTAAGCTTCCTTCAGCCATATCCTATCCATAAAATTAAAATGAACAATTCTTTACAAGTTATTAGTTACTGTTGGTTTAACATACATTTCATTCTTTTACTATTATTTTGAGTGAGAACATCATCAATTCCTTCAAACTTACTTAATTTATTTTCCCTTATAACATAGGGTGTTTATTAATTACATTCTTAATTTCTAAAATCTTTACTAATCCCTTTCTCCATTCCATGTTAACACAAACTGTTTATCTTACATGGGCTTTCTCCCCTGAATAACATCGTACCCTTTATCTATCTCTACTCTAAATACTATTTCTTATTACCCTTAACTATATAATTTTTATAAGCTCACTCTGAAATCATTTATTGTTTCATCATTGATTTATTAAGTGTTTTCTTATCTATAACCATCTTTTTAATCATACTATCATTTACAATATCTTTTTTCACCCATCACTTTCACCTTTAATTAATTGGTGTTTATCACTGATACACTCATTATTTTGGGGTATTTACACCTTCACTATTATCACTTGTTAAACTTTTTATTTTAAGCGTTTATTGGTGGGTAATCCCTATTATTATTTTTCTTTGTCACTTAGTTACTTTCATTATATTTCTCACTATCTCACTACCTTTACAAATTTTATTTATATCTAATAAGTTCATGTCTTTTTCTAGATTTCTTACTTACATATACTACTAATTCGTGGGTTAGTGTATTTTTATTTAACGATGTTTTATTTATTATGAATTACATTTGTCACTTAGACAATAATAATATTTCTTTTTTATATTTGTTATTCATTGGTTTCGTTTCCTTTATGATGTTTGATGGTATCATCTCCCCCTTCCCTATTCTACATTATTTGTCTGTGTTTTATCACCTTGGTTCACTTTATTTTCTTTATAGTTGGTTTGTTCCATTTTTAATTTCATTTTTCTTCTCCTTCACTTCCATCTTGTTTCACTTTATTTTGGTTATTATCTGGCCAATCTCTGGGGTTGGGTCAATGTCATTTGTCTGTCAGTCTAGTTTGTATTTTTTATTTAATAATCACCTTTGGTTTACTATTCTTCCTCCTTCACTCTTAATTACATTTACTATTTTTATTCTCTTTATTATTTATTTATTAAAATATATTATTTCTTAGCATTTCTTACATACTTATAGATATCAAATATGATCTGAATTTGGCGATGTTATATAATGCCCTTCCACCAAAATTGATCATTTTATAAAACGTGATTCTAAGTTTGATGAAATTATCAATTGTATTGTATCATTTTATCTCAACTTCTCCTGCTTCTTGTTCATTTTTTCTTTTGTTCAATTCTGTATCTTCTACTTCCATTCTTCTGAGTCTTTTCTTCATTATTTTTTCTTATTACGAACTGGCTTATTGATTTTTTATTATAAATTATTCCCTATAAATCTTATTTTCCCTAACTATCTCTACTTTGTAGCTGAAATCGATTCGGATGGGCTTTATTGGCTTACCTAACTCTGTCGTTCAAAACTACTCTTATTCTGAGATCAGGGGAACATCATCCCTGCTCAGTTAAATGATTGCTGGACTTATTCAACAGTCAATCTCAATTAATGAATCTTCAATACAGTCATCTCGTGACTCATAATAATAATAATAATCATAATATTTGTTGGGAATCTTTTACTTTTGTATTTCATTATTGCTCAGTTCGAGTCATATATTTTTTCATCTTTCTTTATAGATACTACTTGATAATACTTGAAGCGTTGGTTTTTATTGATACAATTCATATTTTTACTCATTTTTAATTACTCTTTGTTTCATCTCATTTCATATTATAACTCTTAGAATGTCTATTTTATTTATTTCGTTTTTTGATCATTGGTTTGTTTAATTTTACTTCCCATCTTTTTCTAAATAGTTGTGGAAGTTGATCATTTTGATTGATATATTTTATTTTATTTTTTTTTTCATAATTTTTTAAATATCATAGTAAGTTAGTGCTTCTTACTAGTTAGGAATTTTTGTAGCTTATTCCTTTATAGTATGTTTTGCTTTTTATGCCTCATATGTTGGCTCAAGATTATTGTAACTTAATCTTATTTTGTAGGAATGTTCTGTAACTTCATTCCTTTATTATTATTTTTTATTTAAATATTATAGTAAGTTTGTTGTTCTTACTTTATATGGATTCTTTGTAACTTTTTTTTCTCCATTTTATAATTGTTCTAAACTATTATCGAAATATTTGCATAAGTTGTCCTTACATAACTTTTTTTGAATTTTGAAATTCATTTGAGATCTTTTTTCTTTATGATATTGGCAAACTTGTTCGTTTGTCTTGTTATTTTTCTTTATTTAAAGTATTTCGGTTGATTTTTTACTTTAAGTTTTTTCAGTCATTGCTGATCGTCATAATATTTCTTAATTGATGCCTGATTGTATACACCCTTTATTTTCTTAATGACGGGGTGAGCGATCTCATAAGTGTTATTGCCCTTTGTCTCTTGTTATAGTGTATGGTCATACATATTATTATACATAGGACCTTGTTATTTATACCTTTTTGTAAGGTGATCTTCTCCTTTTCTTTCATTATTATTGCCTTCTCTTGTATTTTACACTCTTTGTTGTCTTTCTTCTCTACTCCTTCAAATGTTAGATGTTTGAACATTTATTCTGGATGTTGGCTTGGTCGGTAATCAGGAAATCAGTCCCATATTCCAGTGTTTATCTGTACCTGGTTTATCCATGGTCCATGATGACGTGAGTTACCTCCGTTGTTCGGACTACTCTGGTGTGCATGACCAATTCTGTCCGTGTTATATTGGTCTCTTCTATCTGGTACAGCCATTCTTCTAATACCATGTGTTCTTTGGCATCAGTGCCTACCTCAATCACATGATGATGTTGTTTATTACTCAACAAAGTTAATCGTACCTCCGTCATTGATCTTCTCACTGATATTGGTTTATTTGGTATTTCTGTCTCTGGTAATTTCCCTTTTATTATAGACTTTCTTCATTTGTCATACATTGTATTGTTGTGATGCTTTTCAACTTTGCATATCCTCCATTTAAAGATAGGTTTGCTGAAAGTTTTACTCGCTGTTGATTGTTGATCCCTCCTAGAATTTCCTTCAGAGTTCTCCTGCACTCCATAACATTCATCATTTCCGTATGGTCGGTAATTGGTAGATTAAACCTCTCAAGTAGTCCGTCCTTCGTCATCTCCAATTCTTCTCTGGTATTGATTCGTTTTCTCTGATGTATTTTCTTAGTCTTCTTAATTATCTGTTTCTTCCGTATTCCTCTACTGTTGATTCCTATGTGTTTACTTTTCTCTTTGTTTTGCTACCTTTATTTTGAGGTATCAATGTACTTGGGTCTTCTTTAATTTCTGTTTTTTCATTAGTTCCTTCAGAAGTGCTGTCCAGCATTTCCTTCACCTTCTTGAACCCATTACCTAATGTCGCATCAAGTAGATCTATTTTGTAATCGGTTTCTTCCCATTTCTTATTCATCTCCGTTTTTGTCTGGTCTCTTTCTTCACGACATTCTTTGAAAATTAGTCTTATCTGCTGCTTCATTTCTTCCTTAGTTTTTTCGTTGCTTTCCTTCAGCTGTTGTTGCAGGGTTTCGTTATTTTTGTTAATGGTTTGTCTCAATTCTTCATTCTGCTTCTGAAAATTGTTGTTCGTTTCTTCTTTCATGCTGTCGAATTTATCGTTCATCTGTTTCAAACTCTCTTCATTCTTGTCTAATTTTCCATTAATCAACTCCCATAATTTTTGTAAATCCATTCCTCCTCTGGCTTCCTCCCTATCTCCAGCCTGTGGTTCCATTTCTTCGTATTGGGTTGGTTCTCTTGTGGTTATTATTGTCTCCACCTCTTCAATTGATGTTCCTTCCTCTTCTTCCCCTCTATTTTCTTTCTCCTTCGCCAACTTTTTCGACAATCCTCTGGTGTGCATATTGTAACCTTTCGCAATCGCCGCTAGAATTTCGTATTTCCCTCTCTTCTAGTCCCACCGGTTGGTCGCCAATTTGTTACTTGTCGCTATGTATAGCTGCCGTGTTGTTTTGCCACACGTTGGATGCGTCAATTTGTTACAGATTAGATGTCCTCGTCTTCGTTTAAGCCCCGCGATGGAAGCCAATTTGTTACGGGCCGAACGTCCGTCTAATCTTAAACGTGTATGAGTATAATGGGTGTAACGTGTCTTCTCTATACGTCGTCGCTTTAGAACGTAACTTACGCAGATTTCGTCCGTTGCGAACGTACGAATAACCAGGTCTCGATGTTCTTACCTGTTGTTCACTAGGGGTGTGAAAATCCCGGGTGGCGCCAAATTGTTTTATTAAAACAATTAAAAAAAATTTAAGTTTGTATGACAAGCGCAGCTCGGCGGTGTGAAGAATTCAATTTGTTCCCGCCTCGCCTTGGCCGTCTGGATTGGGCCAGTAGTTAGTTGCGTTGGCTGTGCAATCGCTCGTCGTCAATACCTATTTGCTAAAATGTACAAAAATTTTTATCCACCTCCTAATGAAATTATAACACATTGGTTACCCTCAGTACTTATTTATTTTCGGTTAACGATTAATTACTCAGTTAGTACAAATTATGTTTTCTTTGGTAACACATTTGCACCCGTAGATTATATGAGACACATCTCTGGGGTTTGACAAATCGATCTTTGAACTTAACAACAGATATTCAGTAATGGCGTCTGTTGGAATTGTACACACAATTATTATTGTTCGATCGTCTCGGGTTCTTGAGATTACGTTAAAAGGATTACACCAATAAAAATACACACCCTTACATCAGTTAAACTTAAATAATATACTGTGTAGTTATAATTTGTTATTGGAGTGTAGTAAAAGTGTTACAAAATATCGCTAACTAATGACAGGTTAACTTTGCCAGTTGATAAATTTTCAGTGTCTTAGTGTTTTAATTTAATCTTTGAAAGTAATTATGTGCAGTTTATTGAGAGTTCAGCTTTCAGTGAGAAATAATTAACGTGAGTTTATTCGGATATTTGAGGTAATTTAATAGATACTTAACACTTCAGTAGACTGGATGAACTCAGTTGATCTGGTAATAATGAATTAGGCCGCAATCATATTTAATTTTCAATTGTTCGGGGCTTCGGGCATCCTTTTCATGTTAATCGGCAATATATTATTTTCTTTTTTCTATAATTCGGCTTCGACACCAGTTAAATGGTTTCAGCCATCGTCTGCTTCCTTGGTGTTCACTTGTTTTGTTAGTAATTTCGTTTGATATTCTGATGTTTTAATTAACAATTTTGATCGTTCAAGAACTGGCGTCTATTCAACAAGAGCGTCATATTACGAGTAAAGAAATCTAACGGTAAATTAGTAACCAAACGACTGTTGTCATAGTAAGCAATCAATCCTGATTGGTTAATTCTGAATTATGACTATTGTTATCAAATTTGAATTTTTATTCAAAATAGCTGTATATCTTCTTATTGATTAAATTCTTCTGTCCTCTTCCCTACACATTAAATATTATCACCACTGTTATTATTTCCTTTCAAAGATTAATTTGGTACCACATAATGTATGGTTTTATGAAATATCAATGTTTGTACATTTATGTTAACATTTGGTATTTACATTTCTCCTTTAAATTAAGTTCTAATTCTAATATTTTTCCTTTAAACTGATTTACAAATTATTCTCGGCTATTCACTCACCTTGAATTTATTAACTTCCTGGTTATTTTTATACAATTTGTTATTGACAGTTATACATTTCCTAGGCCTAAGTAGCCATTGAGTATTTTTACTTATTATATTCTAATTATATTTCATTTTATTACAAAGTGTTTTGTTCTGTTGTTATAATTGATTCGTTTAGTGGTTGTTGTGTCTTGAATTTGTTTGTGTTCTGATTATGTGTCAAGATTACTTTCTATATCTTAATACTAAAATATAACAATTAGGCCTATGAACTGTAAGCTTCCTTCAGCCATATCCTATCCATAAAATTAAAATGAACAATTCTTTACAAGTTATTAGTTACTGTTGGTTTAACATACATTTCATTCTTTTACTATTATTTTGAGTGAGAACATCATCAATTCCTTCAAACTTACTTAATTTATTTTCCCTTATAACATAGGGTGTTTATTAATTACATTCTTAATTTCTTAAATCTTTACTAATCCCTTTCTCCATTCCATGTTAACACAAACTGTTTATCTTACATGGGCTTTCTCCCCTGAATAACATCGTACCCTTTATCTATCTCTACTCTAAATACTATTTCTAATTACCCTTAACTATATAATTTTTATAAGCTCACTCTGAAATCATTTATTGTTTCATCATTGATTTATTAAGTGTTTTCTTATCTATAACCATCTTTTTAATCATACTATCATTTACAATATCTTTTTCACCCATCACTTTCACCTTTAATTAATTGGTGTTTATCACTGATACACTCATTATTTTGGGGTATTTACACCTTCACTATTATCACTTGTTAAACTTTTTATTTTAAGCGTTTATTGGTGGTTTAATCCCTATTATTATTTTTCTTTGTCACTTAGTTACTTTCATTATATTTCTCACTATCTCACTACCTTTACAAATTTTATTTATATCTAATAAGTTCATGTCTTTTTCTAGATTTCTTACTTACATATACTACTAATTCGTGGGTTAGTGTATTTTTATTTAACGATGTTTTATTTATTATGAATTACATTTGTCACTTAGACAATACTAATATTTCTTTTTTATATTTGTTATTCATTGGTTTTGTTTCCTTTATGATGTTTGATGGTATCATCTCCCCCTTCCCTATTCTACATTATTTGTCTGTGTTTTATCACCTTGGTTCACTTTATTTTCTTTATAGTTGGTTTGTTCCATTTTTAATTTCATTTTTCTTCTCCTCCACTTCCATCTTGTTTCACTTTATTTTGGTTATTATCTGGCCAATCTCTGGGGTTGGGTCAATGTCATTTGTCTGTCAGTCTAGTTTGTATTTTTAATTTAATAATCACCTTTGGTTTACTATTCTTCCTCCTTCACTCTTAATTACATTTACTATTTTTATTCTCTTTATTATTTATTTATTAAAATATATTATTTCTTAGCATTTCTTACATACTTTAGATATCAAATATGATCTGAATTTGCGATGTTATATAATGCCCTTCCACCAAAATTGATCATTTTATAAAACGTGATTCTAAGTTTGATGAAATTATCAATTGTATTGTATCATTTTTCCTCAACTTCTCCTGCTTCTTGTTCATTTTTTCTTTTGTTCAATTCTGTATCTTCTACTTCCATTCTTCTGAGTCTTTTCTTCATTATTTTTTCTTATTACGAACTGGCTTATTGATTTTTTATTAAAAATTATTCCCTATAAATCTTATTTTCCCTAACTATCTCTACTTTGTAGCTGAAATCGATTCGGATGGGCTTTATTGGCTTACCTAACTCTGTCGTTCAAAACTACTCTTATTCTGAGATCAGGGGAACATCATCCCTGCTCAGTTAAATGATTGCTGGACTTATTCAACAGTCAATCTCAATTAATGAATCTTCAATACAGTCATCTCGTGACTCATAATAATAATAATAATCATAATATTTGTTGGGAATCTTTTACTTTTGTATTTCATTATTGCTCAGTTCGAGTCATATATTTTTTCATCTTTCTTTATAGATACTACTTGATAATACTTGAAGCGTTGGTTTTTATTGATACAATTCATATTTTTACTCATTTTTAATTACTCTTTGTTTCATCTCATTTCATATTATAACTCTTAGAATGTTTATTTTATTTATTTCGTTTTTTGATCATTGGTTTGTTTAATTTTACTTCCCATCTTTTTCTAAATACTTGTGGAAGTTGATCATTTTGATTGGTATATTTTATTTTATTTTTTTGTTTTCATAATTTTTTAAATATCATAGTAAGTTAGTGCTTCTTACTAGTTAGGAATTTTTCTAGCTTATTCCTTTATAGTATGTTTTGCTTTTTATGCCTCATATGTTGGCTCAAGATTATTGTAACTTAATCTTATTTTGTAGTAATGTTCTGTAACTTCATTCCTTTATTATTATTTTTTATTTAAATATTATAGTAAGTTTGTTGTTCTTACTTTATATGGATTCTTTGTAACTTTTTTTCTCCATTGTATAATTGTTCTAAACTATTATCGAAATATTTGCGTAAGTTGTCCTTACATAACTTTTTTGAATTTTGAAATTCATTTGAGATCTTTTTTCTTTATGATATTGGCAAACTTGTTCGTTTGTCTTGTTATTTTTCTTTATTTAAAGTATTTCGGTTGATTTTTTACTTTAAGTTTTTTCAGTCATTGCTGATCGTCATAATATTTCTTAATTGATGCCTGATTGTATACACCCTTTATTTTCTTAGTGACGGGGTGAGCGATCTCATAAGTGTTATTGCCCTTGTCTCTTGTTATAGTGTATGGTCATACATATTATTATACATAGGACCTTGTTATTTATACCTTTTTGTAAGGTGATATTCTCCTTTTCTTTCATTATTATTGCCTTCTCTTGTATTTTACACTCTTTGTTGTCTTTCTTCTCTACTCCTTCAAATGTTAGATGTTTGAACATTTATTCTGGATGTTGGCTTGGTCAGTAATCAGGAAATCAGTCCCATATTCCAGTGTTTATCTGTACCTGGTTTATCCATGGTCCATGATGACGTGAGTTACCTCCGTTGTTCGGACTACTCTGGTGTGCATGACCAATTCTGTCCGTGTTATATTGGTCTCTTCTATCTGGTACAGCCATTCTTCTAATACCATGTGTTCTTTGGCATCAGTGCCTACCTCAATCACTTGATGATGTTGTTTATTACTCAACAAAGTTAATCGTACCTCCGTCATTGATCTTCTCACTGATATTGGTTTATTTGGTATTTCTGTCTCTGGTAATTTCCCTTTTATTATTGAATTTCTTCATTTGTCATACATTGTATTGTTGTGATGCTTTTCAACTTTGCATATCCTCCATTTAAAGATAGGTTTGCTGAAAGTTTTACTCGCTGGTTGATTGTTGATCCCTCCTAGAATTTCCTTCAGAGTTCTCCTGCACTCCATAACATTCATCATTTCCATATGGTCGGCAATTGGTAGATTAAACCTCTCAAGTAGTCCGTCCTTCGTCATCTCCAATTCTTCTCTGGTATTGATTCGTTTTCTCTGATGTATTTTCTTAGTCTTCTTAATTATCTGTTTCTTCCGTATTCCTCTACTGTTGATTCCTATGTGTTTACTTTTCTCTTTGTTTTGCTACCTTTATTTTGAGGTATCAATGTACTTGGGTCTTCTTTAATTTCTGTTTTTTCATTAGTTCCTTCAGAAGTGCTGTCCAGCGTTTCCTTCACCTTCTTGAACCCATTACCTAATGTCTCATCAAGTAGATCTATTTTGTAATCGGTTTCTTCCCATTTCTTATTCATCTCCGTTTTTGTGTGGTCGCTTTCTTCACAACATTCTTTGAAAATTAGTCTTATCTGCTGCTTCACTTCTTCCTTAGTTTTTTCGTTGCTTTCCTTCAGCTGTTGTTGCAGGGTTTCGTTATTTTTGTTAATGGTTTGTCTCAATTCTTCATTCTGCTTCTGAAAATTGTTGTTCGTTTCTTCTTTCATGCTGTCGAATTTATCGTTCATCTGTTTCAAACTCTCTTCATTCTTGTCTAATTTTCCATTAATCAACTCCCATAATTTTTGTAAATCCATTCCTCCTCTGGCTTCCTCCCTATCTCCAGCCTGTGGTTCCATTTCTTCGTCTTGGGTTGGTTCTCTTGTGGTTATTATTGTCTCCACCTCTTCAATTGATGTTCCTTCCTCTTCTTCCCCTCTATTTTCTTTCTCCTTCGCCAACTTTTTCGACAATCCTCTGGTGTGCATATTGTAACCTTTCGCAATCGCCACTAGAATTTCGTATTTCCCTCTCTTCTAGTCCCACCGGTTGGTCGCCAATTTGTTACTTGTCGCTATGTATAGCTGCCGTGTTGTTTTGCCACACGTTGGATGCGTCAATTTGTTACAGATTAGATGTCCTCGTCTTCGTTTAAGCCCCGTGATGGAAGCCAATTTGTTACGGGCCGAACGTCCGTCTAATCTTAAACGTGTATGAGTATAATGGGTGTAACGTGTCTTCTCTATACGTCGTCGCTTTAGAACGTAACTTACGCAGATTTCGTCCGTTGCGAACGTACGAATAACCAGGTCTCGATGTTCTTACCTGTTGTTCACTAGGGGTGTGAAAATCCCGGGTGGCGCCAAATTGTTTTATTAAAACAATTAAAAAAAATTTAAGTTTGTATGACAAGCGCAGCTCGGCGGTGTGAAGAATTCAATTTGTTCCCGCCTCGCCTTGGCCGTCTGGATTGGGCCAGTAGTTAGTTGCGTTGGCTGTGCAATCGCTCGTCGTCAATACCTATTTGCTAAAATGTACACAAATTTTTATCCACCTCCTAATGAAATTATAACACATTGGTTACCCTCAGTACATATTTATTTTCGGTTAACGATTAATTATTCAGTTAGTACAAATTATGTTTTCTTTGGTAACACATTTGCACCCGTAGATTATATGAGACACATCTCTGGGGTTTGACAAATCGATCTTTGAACTTAACAACAGATATTCAGTAATGGCGTCTGTTGGAATTGTACACAAAATTATTATTGTTCGATCGTCTCGGGTTCTTGAGATTACGTTAAAAGGATTACACCAATAAAAATACACACCCTTACATCAGTTAAACTTAAATAATATACTGTGTAGTTATAATTTGTTATTGGAGTGTAGTAAAAGTGTTACAAAATATTGCTAACTAATGACAGGTTAACTTTGCCAGTTGATAAATTTTCAGTGACTTAGTTTTTTAATTTAATCTTTGAAAGTAATTATGTGCAGTTTATTGAGAGTTCAGCTTTCAGTGAGAAATAATTAACGTGAGTTTATTCGGATATTTGGGGTAATTTAATAGATACTTAACACTTCAGTAGACTGGATGAACTCAGTTGATCTGGTAATAATGAATTAGGCCGCAATCATATTTAATTTTCAATTGTTCGGGGCTTCGGGCATCCTTTTCAAGTTAATCGGCAATATATTATTTTCTTTTTCCTTTAATTCGGCTTCGACATCAGTTAAATGGTTTCAGCCATCGTCTGCTTCCTTGGTGTTCACTTGTTTTGTTAGTAATTTCGTTTGATATTCTGATGTTTTAATTAACAATTTTGATCGTTCAAGAACTGGCGTCTATTCAACAAGAGCGTCATATTACGAGTAAAGAAATCTAACGGTAAATTAGTAACCAAACGACTGTTGTCATAGTAACCAATCAATCCTGATTGGTTAATTCTGAATTATGACTATTGTTATCAAATTTGAATTTTTATTCAAAATAGCTGTATATCTTCTTATTGATTAAATTATTCTGTCCTCTTCCCTACACATTAAATATTATCACCACTGTTATTATTTCCTTTCAAAGATTAATTTGGTACCACATAATGTATGGTTTTATGAAATATCAATGTTTGTACATTTATGTTAACATTTGGTATTTACATTTCTCCTTTAAATTAAGTTCTAATTCTAATATTTTTCCTTTAAACTGATTTACAAATTATTCTCGGCTATTTACTCACCTTGAATTTATTAACTTCCTGGTTATTTTTATACAATTTGCAAAAATTTGTTATTGACAGTTATGCATTTCCTAGGCCTAAGTAGCCATTGAGTATTTTTACTTATTATATTCTAATTATATTTCATTTTATTACAAAGTGTTTTGTTCTGTTGTTATAATTGATTCGTTTAGTGGTTGTTGTGTCTTGAATTTGTTTGTGTTCTGATTATGTGTCAAGATTTCTTTCTATATCTTAATACCTAAAATATAACAATTAGGCCTATGGACTGTAAGCTTCCTTCAGCCATATCCTATCCATAAAATTAAAATGAACAATTCTTTACAAGTTATTAGTTACTCTTGGTTTAACATACATTTCATTCTTTTACTATTATTTTGAGTGAGAACATCATCAATTCCTTCAAACTTACTTAATTTATTTTCCCTTATAACATAGGGTGTTTATTAATTACATTCTTAATTTCTTAAATCTTTACTAATCCCTTTCTCCATTCCATGTTAACACAAACTGTTTATCTTACATGGGCTTTCTCCCCTGAATAACATCGTACCCTTTATCTATCGCTACTCTAAATACAATTTCTAATTACCCTTAACTATATAATTTTTATAAGCTCACTCTGAAATCATTTATTGTTTCATCATTGATTTATTAAGTGTTTTCTTATCTATAACCATCTTTTTAATCATACTATCATTTACAATATCTTTTTTCACCCATCACTTTCACCTTTAATTAATTGGTGTTTATCACTGATACACTCATTATTTTGGGGTATTTACACCTTCACTATTATCACTTGTTAAACTTTTTATTTTAAGCGTTTATTGGTGGGTAATCCCTATTATTATTTTTCTTTGTCACTTAGTTACTTTCATTATATTTCTCACTATCTCACTATCTTTACAAATTTTATTTATATCTAATAAGTTCATGTCTTTTTCTAGATTTCTTACTTACATATACTACTAATTCTTGGGTTAGTGTATTTTTATTTAACGATGTTTTATTTATTATGAATTACATTTGTCACTTAGACAATACTAATATTTCTTTTTTATATTTGTTATTCATTGGTTTTGTTTCCTTTATGATGTTTGATGGTATCATCTCCCCCTTCCCTATTCTACATTATTTGTCTGTGTTTTATCACCTTGGTTCACTTTATTTTCTTTATAGTTGGTTTGTTCCATTTTTAATTTCATTTTTCTTCTCCTTCACTTCCATCTTGTTTCACTTTATTTTGGTTATTATCTGGCCAATCTCTGGGGTTGGGTCAATGTCATTTGTCTGTCAGTCTAGTTTGTATTTTTTATTTAATAATCACCTTTGGTTTACTATTCTTCCTCCTTCACTCTTAATTACATTTAGTATTTTTATTCTCTTTATTATTTATTTATTAAAATATATTATTTCTTAGCATTTCTTACATACTTATAGATATCAAATATGATCTGAATTTGGCGATGTTATATAATGCCCTTACACCAAAATTGATCATTTTATAAAACGTGATTCTAAGTTTGATGAAATTATCAATTGTATTGTATCATTTTTTCTCAACTTCTCCTGCTTCTTGTTCATTTTTTCTTTTGTTCAATTCTGTATCTTCTACTTCCATTCTTCTGAGTCTTTTCTTCATTATTTTTTCTTATTACGAACTGGCTTATTGATTTTTTATTATAAATTACTCCCTATAAATGATATTTTCCCTAACTATCTCTACTTTGTAGCTGAAATCGATTCGGATGGGCTCTATTGGCTTACCTAACTCCGTCGTTCAAAACTACTCTTATTCTGTGATCAGGGGAACATCATCCCTGCTCAGTTAAATGATTGCTGGACTTATTCAACAGTCAATCTCAATTAATGAATCTTCAATACAGTCATCTCGTGACTCATCATAATAATAATAATCATAATATTTGTTGGGAATCTTTTACTTTTGTATTTCATTATTGCTCAGTTCGAGTCATATATTTTTTCATCTTTCTTTATAGATACTACTTGATAATACTTGAAGCGTTGGTTTTTATTGATACAATTCATATTTTTACTCATTTTTAATTACTCTTTGTTTCATCTCATTTCATATTATAACTCTTAGAATGTCTATTTTATTTATTTCATTTTTTGATCATTGGTTTGTTTAATTTTACTTCCCATCTTTTCTAAATACTTGTGGAAGTTGATCATTTTGATTGATATATTTTATTTTATTTTATTTTTTTTCATAATTTTTTAAATATCATAGTAAGTTAGTGCTTCTTACTAGTTAGGAATTTTTGTAGCTTATTCCTTTATAGTATGTTTTGCTTTTTATGCCTCATATGTTGGCTCAAGATTATTGTAACTTAATCTTATTTTGTAGGAATGTTCTGTAACTTCATTCCTTTATTATTATTTTTTATTTAAATATTATAGTAAGTTTGTTGTTCTTACTTTATATGGATTCTTTGTAACTTTTTTTTCTCCATTTTATAATTGTTCTAAACTATTATCGAAATATTTGCGTAAGTTGTCCTTACATAACTTTTTTGAATTTTGAAATTCATTTGAGATCTTTTTTCTTTATGATATTGGCAAACTTGTTCGTTTGTCTTGTTATTTTTCTTTATTTAAAGTATTTCGGTTGATTTTTTACTTTAAGTTTTTTCAGTCATTGCTGATCGTCATAATATTTCTTAATTGATGCCTGATTGTATACACCCTTTATTTTCTTAGTGACGGGGTGAGCGATCTCATAAGTGTTATTGCCCTTGTCTCTTGTTATAGTGTATGGTCATACATATTATTATACATAGGACCTTGTTATTTATACCTTTTTGTAAGGTGATCTTCTCCTTTTCTTTCATTGTTATTGCCTTCTCTTGTATTTTACACTCTTTGTTGTCTTTCTTCTCTACTCCTTCAAATGTTAGATGTTTGAACATTTATTCTGGATGTTGGCTTGGTCAGTAATCAGGAAATCAGTCCCATATTCCAGTGTTTATCTGTACCTGGTTTATCCATGGTCCATGATGGCGTGAGTTACCTCCGTTGTTCGGACTACTCTGGTGTGCATGACCAATTCTGTCCGTGTTATATTGGTTTCTTCTATCTGGTACAGCCATTCTTCTAATACCATGTGTTCTTTGGCATCAGTGCCTACCTCAATCACTTGATGATGTTGTTTATTACTCAACGAAGTTAATCGTACCTCTGTCATTGATCTTCTCACTGATATTGGTTTATTTGGTATTTCTGTCTCTGGTAATTTCCCTTTTATTATAGACTTTCTTCATTTGTCATAAATTGTATTGTTGTGATGCTTTACAACTTTGGATATCCTCCATTTAAAGATAGGTTTGCTGAAAGTTTTACTCGCTGGTTGATTGTTGATCCCTCCTAGAATTTCTTTCAGAGTTCTCCTGCACTCCATAACATTCATCATTTCCATATGGTCGGTAATTGGTAGATTAAACCTCTCAAGTAGTCCGTCCTTCGTCATCTCCAATTCTTCTCTGGTATTGATTCGTTTTCTCTGATGTATTTTCTTAGTCTTCTTAATTATCTGTTTCTTCCGTATTCCTCTACTGTTGATTCCTATGTGTTTACTTTTCTCTTTGTTTTGCTACCTTTATTTTGAGGTATCAATGTACTTGGGTCTTCTTTAATTTCTGTTTTTTCATTAGTTCCTTCAGAAGTGCTGTCCAGCATTTCCTTCACCTTCTTGAACCCATTACCTAATGTCTCATCAAGTAGATCTATTTTGTAATCGGTTTCTTCCCATTTCTTATTCATCTCCGTTTTTGTCTGGTCGCTTTCTTCACGACATTCTTTGAAAATTAGTCTTATCTGCTGCTTCATTTCTTCCTTAGTTTTTTCGTTGCTTTCCTTCAGCTGTTGTTGCAGGGTTTCGTTATTTTTGTTAATGGTTTGTCTCAACTCTTCTTTCTGCTTCTGAAAATTGTTGTTCGTTTCTTCTTTCATGCTGTCGAATTTATCGTTCATCTGTTTCAAACTCTCTTCATTCTTGTCTAATTTTCTATTAATCAACTCCCATAATTTTTGTAAATCCATTCCTCCTCTGGCTTCCTCCCTATCTCCAGCCTGTGGTTCCATTTCTTCGTCTTGGGTTGGTTCTCTTGTGGTTATTATTGTCTCCACCTCTTCAATTGATGTTCCTTCCTCTTCTTCCCCTCTATTTTCTTTCTCCTTCGCCAACTTTTTCGACAATCCTCTGGTGTGCATATTGTAACCTTTCGCAATCGCCGCTAGAATTTCGTATTTCCCTCTCTTCTAGTCCCACCGGTTGGTCGCCAATTTGTTACTTGTCGCTATGTATAGCTGCCATGTTGTTTTGCCACACGTTGGATGCGTCAATTTGTTACAGATTAGACGTCCTCGTCTTCGTTTAAGCCCTGCGATGGAAGCCAATTTGTTATGGGCCGAACGTCCGTCTAATCTTAAACGTGTATGAGTATAATGGGTGTAACGTGTCTTCTCTATACGTCATCGCTTTAGAACGTAACTTACGCAGATTTCGTCCGTTGCGAACGTACGAATAACCAGGTCTTGATGTTCTTACCTGTTGTTCACTAGGGGTGTGAAAATCCCGGGTGGCGCCAAATTGTTTTATTAAAACAATTAAAAAAATTTTTAATTTGTATGACAAGCGCAGCTCGGCGGTGTGAAGAATTCAATTTGTTCCCGCCTCGCCTTGGCCGTCTGGATTGGGCCAGTAGTTAGTTGCGTTGGCTGTGCAATCGCTCGTCGTCAATACCCATTTTCTAAAATGTACACAAATTTTTATCCACCTCCTAATGAAATTATAACTCATTGGTTACCCTCAGTACTTATTTATTTTCGGTTAACGATTAATTATTCAGTTAATACAAATTATGTTTTCTTTGGTAACACATTTGCACCGGTAGATTATATGAGACACATCTCTGGGGTTTGACAAATCGATCTTTGAACTTAACAACAGATATTCAGTAATGGCGTCTGTTGGAATTGTACACAAAATTATTATTGTTCGATCGTCTCGGGTTCTTGAGATTACGTTAAAAGGATTACAACAATAAAAATACACACCCTTACATAAGTTAAATTTAAATAATATACTGTGTAGTTATAATTTGTTTATTGGAGTGTAGTAAAAGTTTTACAAAATATCGCTAACTAATGACAGGTTAACTTTGCCAGTTGATAAATTTTCAGTGTCTTAGTTTTTTAATTTAATTTTTGAAAGTAATTATGTGCAGTTTATTGAGAGTTCAGCTTTCAGTGAGAAATAATTAACGTGAGTTTATTTGGAAATTTGGGGTAATTTAATAGATACTTAACACTTCAGTAGACTGGATGAACTCAGTTGATCTGGTAATAATGAATTAGGCCGCAATCATATTTAATTTTCAATTGTTCGGGACTTCGGGCATCCTTTTCAAGTTAATCGGCAATATATTATTTTCTTTTTTCTTTAATTCGGCTTCGACATCAGTTAAATGGTTTCAGCCATCGTCTGCTTCCTTGGTGTTCACTTGTTTTGTTAGTAATTTCGTTTGATATTCTGATGTTTTAATTAACAATTTTGATCGTTCAAGAACTGGCGTCTATTCAACAAGAGCGTTATATTACGAGTAAAGAAATCTAACGGTAAATTAGTAACCAAACGACTGTTGTCATAGTAACCAATCAATCCTGATTGGTTAATTCTGAATTATGACTATTGTTATCAAATTTGAATTTTTATTCAAAATAGCTGTATACCTTCTTATTGATTAAATTCTTCTGTCCTCTTCCCTACACATTAAATATTGTCAGCACTGTTATTATTTCCTTTCAAAGATTAATTTGGTACCACATAAAGTATGGTTTTATGAAATATCAATGTTTGTACATTTATGTTAACATTTGGTATTTACATTTCTCCTTTAAATTAAGTTCTAATTCTAATATTTTTCCTTTAAACTGATTTACAAATTATTCTCGGCTATTTACTCGCCTTGAATTTATTAACTTCCTGGTTGTTTTTATACAATTTGCAATTATTTGTTATTGACAGTTATACATTTCCTAGGCCTAAGTAGCCATTGATTATTTTTACTTATTATATTCTAATTATATTTCATTTTATTACAAAGTGTTTTGTTCTGTTGTTATAATTGATTCTTTTAGTGGTTGTTGTGTCTTGAATTTGTTTGTGTTCTGATTATGGGTCAAGATTACTTTCTATATCTTAATACCTAAAATATAACAATTAGGCCTATGGACTGTAAGCTTCCTTCAGCCATATCCTATCCATAAAATTAAAATGAACAATTCTTTACAAGTTATTAGTTACTCTTGGTTTAACATACATTTCATTCTTTTACTATTATTTTGAGTGAGAACATCATCAATTCCTTCAAACTTACTTAATTTATTTTCCCTTATAACATAGGGTGTTTATTAATTACATTCTTAATTTCTTAAATCTTTACTAATCCCTTTCTCCATTCCATGTTAACACAAACTGTTTATCTTACATGGGCTTTCTCCCCTGAATAACATCGTACCCTTTATCTATCTCTACTCTAAATATTATTTCTAATTACCCTTAACTATATAATTTTTATAAGCTCACTCTGAAATCATTTATTGTTTCATCATTGATTTATTAAGTGTTTTCTTATCTATTACCATCTTTTTAATCATACTATCATTTACAATATCTGTTTTCACCCATCACTTTCACCTTTAATTAATTGGTGTTTATCACTGATACACTCATTATTTTGGGGTATTTACACCTTCACTATTATCACTTGTTAAACTTTTTATTTTAAGCGTTTATTGGTGGGTAATCCCTATTATTATTTTTCTTTGTCACTTAGTTACTTTCATTATATTTCTCACTATCTCACTACCTTTACAAATTTTATTTATATCTAATAAGTTCATGTCTTTTTCTAGATTTCTTACTTACATATACTACTAATTCGTGTGTTAGTGTATTTTTATTTAACGATGTTTTATTTATTATGAATTACATTTGTCACTTAGACAATACTAATATTTCTTTTTTATATTTGTTATTCATTGGTTTCGTTTCCTTTATGATGTTTGATGGTATCATCTCCCCCTTCCCTATTCTACATTATTTGTCTGTGTTTTATCACCTTGGTTCACTTTATTTTCTTTATAGTTGGTTTGTTCCATTTTTAATTTCATTTTTCTTCTCCTTCACTTCCATCTTGTTTCACTTTAATTTGGTTATTATCTGGCCAATCTCTGGGGTTGGGTCAATGTCATTTGTCTGTCAGTCTAGTTTGTATTTTTAATTTAATAATCACCTTTGGTTTACTATTCTTCCTCCTTCACTCTTAATTACATTTAGTATTTTTATTCTCTTTATTATTTATTTATTAAAATATATTATTTCTTAGCATTTCTTACATACTTATAGATATCAAATATCATCTGAATTTGGTGATGTTATATAATGCCCTTCCACCAAAACTGATCATTTTATAAAATGTGAATCTAAGTTTGATGAAATTATCAATTGTATTGCATCATTTTTTTCTCAACTTCTCCTGCTTCTTGTTCATTTTTTCTTTTGTTCAATTCTGTATCTTCTACTTCCATTCTTCTGAGTCTTTTCTTCATTATTTTTTCTTCTTACGAACTGGTTTATTGATTTTTTTATTATAAATTATTCCCTATAAATCTTTTTTTCCCTAACTATCTCTACTTTGTAGCTGAAATCGATTCGGATTGGCTCTATTGGCTTACCTAACTCCGTCGTTCAAAACTACTCTTATTCTGAGATCAGGGGAACATCATCCCTGCTCAGTTAAATGATTGCTGGACTTATTCAACAGTCAATCTCAATTAATGAATCTTCAATACAGTCATCTCGTGACTCATAATAATAATAATAATCATAATATTTGTTGGGAATCTTTTACTTTTGTATTTCATTATTGCTCAGTTCGAGTCATATATTTTTTCATCTTTCTTTATAGATACTACTTGATAATACTTGAAGCGTTGGTTTTTATTGATACAATTCACATATTTACTCATTTTTAATTACTCTTTGTTTCATCTCATTTCATATTATAACTCTTAGAATGTCTATTTTATTTATTTCGTTTTTTGATCATTGGTATGTTTAACTTTACTTCCCATCTTTTTCTAAATAGTTGTGGAAGTTGATCATTTTGATTGATATATTTAATTTTTTTTTTTTCATAATTTTTTAAATATCATAGTAAGTTAGTGCTTCTTACTAGTTAGGAATTTTTGTAGCTTATTCCTTTATAGTATGTTTTGCTTTTTATGCCTCATATGTTGGCTCAAGATTATTGTAACTTAATCTTATTAATGTTCTGTAACTTCATTCCTTTATTATTATTTTTTATTTAAATATTATAGTAAGTTTGTTGTTCTTACTTTATATGGATTCTTTGTAACTTTTTTTTCTCCATTTTATAATTGTTCTATACTATTATCGAAATATTTGCGTAAGTTGTCCTCACATAACTTTTTTGAATTTTGAAATTCATTTGAGATCTTTTTTCTTTATGATATTGGCAAACTTGTTCGTTTGTCTTGTTATTTTTCTTTATTTAAAGTATTACGGTTGATTTTTTACTTCAAGTTTTTTCAGTCATTGCTGATCGTCATAATATTTCTTAATTGATGCCTGATTGTATACACCCTTTATTTTCTTAATGACGGGGTGAGCGATCTCATAAGTGTTATTGCCCTTTGTCTCTTGTTATAGTGTATGGTCATACATATTATTATACATAGGACCTTGTTATTTATACCTTTTTGTAAGGTGATCTTCTCCTTTTCTTTCATTATTATTGCCTTCTCTTGTATTTTACACTCTTTGTTGTCTTTCTTCTCTACTCCTTCAAATGTTAGATGTTTGAACATTTATTCTGGATGTTGGCTTGGTCGGTAATCAGGAAATCAGTCCCATATTCCATTTACATTTCTCCTTTAAATTAAGTTCTAATTCTAATATTTTTCCTTTAAACTGATTTACAAATTATTCTCGGCTATTTACTCGCCTTGAATTTATTAACTTCCTGGTTGTTTTTATACAATTTGCAATTATTTGTTATTGACAGTTATACATTTCCTACGCCTAAGTAGCCATTGATTATTTTTACTTATTATATTCTAATTATATTTCATTTTATTACAAAGTGTTTTGTTCTGTTGTTATAATTGATTCTTTTAGTGGTTGTTGTGTCTTGAATTTGTTTGTGTTCTGATTATGGGTCAAGATTACTTTCTATATCTTAATACCTAAAATATAACAATTAGGCCTATGGACTGTAAGCTTCCTTCAGCCATATCCTATCCATAAAATTAAAATGAACAATTCTTTACAAGTTATTAGTTACTCTTGGTTTAACATACATTTCATTCTTTTACTATTATTTTGAGTGAGAACATCATCAATTCCTTCAAACTTACTTAATTTATTTTCCCTTATAACATAGGGTGTTTATTAATTACATTCTTAATTTCTTAAATCTTTACTAATCCCTTTCTCCATTCCATGTTAACACAAACTGTTTATCTTACATGGGCTTTCTCCCCTGAATAACATCGTACCCTTTATCTATCTCTACTCTAAATATTATTTCTAATTACCCTTAACTATATAATTTTTATAAGCTCACTCTGAAATCATTTATTGTTTCATCATTGATTTATTAAGTGTTTTCTTATCTATTACCATCTTTTTAATCATACTATCATTTACAATATCTGTTTTCACCCATCACTTTCACCTTTAATTAATTGGTGTTTATCACTGATACACTCATTATTTTGGGGTATTTACACCTTCACTATTATCACTTGTTAAACTTTTTATTTTAAGCGTTTATTGGTGGGTAATCCCTATTATTATTTTTCTTTGTCACTTAGTTACTTTTATTATATTTCTCACTATCTCACTACCTTTACAAATTTTATTTATATCTAATAAGTTCATGTCTTTTTCTAGATTTCTTACTTACATATACTACTAATTCGTGTGTTAGTGTATTTTTATTTAACGATGTTTTATTTATTATGAATTACATTTGTCACTTAGACAATACTAATATTTCTTTTTTATATTTGTTATTCATTGGTTTCGTTTCCTTTATGATGTTTGATGGTATCATCTCCCCCTTCCCTATTCTACATTATTTGTCTGTGTTTTATCACCTTGGTTCACTTTATTTTCTTTATAGTTGGTTTGTTCCATTTTTAATTTCATTTTTCTTCTCCTTCACTTCCATCTTGTTTCACTTTATTTTGGTTATTATCTGGCCAATCTCTGGGGTTGGGTCAATGTCATTTGTCTGTCAGTCTAGTTTGTATTTTTAATTTAATAATCACCTTTGGTTTACTATTCTTCCTCCTTCACTCTTAATTACATTTAGTATTTTTATTCTCTTTATTATTTATTTATTAAAATATATTATTTCTTAGCATTTCTTACATACTTATAGACATCAAATATGATCTGAATTTGGCGATGTTATATAATGCCCTTCCACCAAAATTGATCATTTTATAAAACGTGATTCTAAGTTTGATGAAATTATCAATTGTATTGTATCATTTTTTCTCAACTTCTCCTGCTTCTTGTTCATTTTTTCTTTTGTTGAATTCTGTATCTTCTACTTCCATTCTTCTGAGTCTTTTCTTCATTATTTTTTCTTATTACAAACTGGCTTATTGATTTTTTATTATAAATTATTCCCTATAAATCTTATTTTCCCTAACTATCTCTACTTTGTAGCTGAAATCGATTCGGATTGGCTCTATTGGCTTACCTAACTCCGTCGTTCAAAACTACTCTTATTCTGAGATCAGGGGAACATCATCCCTGCTCAGTAAAATGATTGCTGGACTTATTCAACAGTCAATCTCAATTAATGAATCTTCAATACAGTCATCTCGTGACTCATAATAATAATAATAATAATCATAATATTTGTTGGGAATCTTTTACTTTTGTATTTCATTATTGCTCAGTTCGAGTCATATATTTTTTCATCTTTCTTTATAGATACTACTTGATAATACTTGAAGCGTTGGTTTTTATTGATACAATTCACATTTTTACTCATTTTTAATTACTCTTTGTTTCATCTCATTTCATATTATAACTCTTAGAATGTCTATTTTATTTATTTCGTTTTTTGATCATTGGTTTGTTTAACTTTACTTCCCATCTTTTTCTAAATAGTTGTGGAAGTTGATCATTTTGATTGATATATTTAATTTTTTTTTTCATAATTTTTTAAATATCATAGTAAGTTAGTGCTTCTTACTAGTTAGGAATTTTTGTAGCTTATTCCTTTATAGTATGTTTTGCTTTTTATGCCTCATATGTTATTATTGTAACTTAATCTTATTTTGTAGGAATGTTCTGTAACTTCATTCCTTTATTATTATTTTTTATTTAAATATTATAGTAAGTTTGTTGTTCTTACTTTATATGGATTCTTTGTAACTTTTTTTTCTCCATTTTATAATTGTTCTATACTATTATCGAAATATTTGCGTAAGTTGTCCTCACATAACTTTTTTGAATTTTGAAATTCATTTGAGATCTTTTTTCTTTATGATATTGGCAAACTTGTTCGTTTGTCTTGTTATTTTTCTTTATTTAAAGTATTACGGTTGATTTTTTACTTCAAGTTTTTTCAGTCATTGCTGATCGTCATAATATTTCTTAATTGATGCCTGATTGTATACACCCTTTATTTTCTTAATGACGGGGTGAGCGATCTCATAAGTGTTATTGCCCTTTGTCTCTTGTTATAGTGTATGGTCATACATATTATTATACATAGGACCTTGTTATTTATACCTTTTTGTAAGGTGATCTTCTCCTTTTCTTTCATTATTATTGCCTTCTCTTGTATTTTACACTCTTTGTTGTCTTTCTTCTCTACTCCTTCAAATGTTAGATGTTTGAACATTTATTCTGGATGTTGGCTTGGTCGGTAATCAGGAAATCAGTCCCATATTCCATTTACATTTCTCCTTTAAATTAAGTTCTAATTCTAATATTTTTCCTTTAAACTGATTTACAAATTATTCTCGGCTATTTACTCGCCTTGAATTTATTAACTTCCTGGTTGTTTTTATACAATTTGCAATTATTTGTTATAGACAGTTATACATTTCCTACGCCTAAGTAGCCATTGATTATTTTTACTTATTATATTCTAATTATATTTCATTTTATTACAAAGTGTTTTGTTCTGTTGTTATAATTGATTCTTTTAGTGGTTGTTGTGTCTTGAATTTGTTTGTGTTCTGATTATGGGTCAAGATTACTTTCTATATCTTAATACCTAAAATATAACAATTAGGCCTATGGACTGTAAGCTTCCTTCAGCCATATCCTATCCATAAAATTAAAATGAACAATTCTTTACAAGTTATTAGTTACTCTTGGTTTAACATACATTTCATTCTTTTACTATTATTTTGAGTGAGAACATCATCAATTCCTTCAAACTTACTTAATTTATTTTCCCTTATAACATAGGGTGTTTATTAATTACATTCTTAATTTCTTAAATCTTTACTAATCCCTTTCTCCATTCCATGTTAACACAAACTGTTTATCTTACATGGGCTTTCTCCCCTGAATAACATCGTACCCTTTATCTATCTCTACTCTAAATATTATTTCTAATTACCCTTAACTATATAATTTTTATAAGCTCACTCTGAAATCATTTATTGTTTCATCATTGATTTATTAAGTGTTTTCTTATCTATTACCATCTTTTTAATCATACTATCATTTACAATATCTGTTTTCACCCATCACTTTCACCTTTAATTAATTGGTGTTTATCACTGATACACTCATTATTTTGGGGTATTTACACCTTCACTATTATCACTTGTTAAACTTTTTATTTTAAGCGTTTATTGGTGGGTAATCCCTATTATTATTTTTCTTTGTCACTTAGTTACTTTCATTATATTTCTCACTACCTTTACAAATTTTATTTATATCTAATAAGTTCATGTCTTTTTCTAGATTTCTTACTTACATATACTACTAATTCGTGTGTTAGTGTATTTTTATTTAACGATGTTTTATTTATTATGAATTACATTTGTCACTTAGACAATACTAATATTTCTTTTTTATATTTGTTATTCATTGGTTTCGTTTCCTTTATGATGTTTGATGGTATCATCTCCCCCTTCCCTATTCTACATTATTTGTCTGTGTTTTATCACCTTGGTTCACTTTATTTTCTTTATAGTTGGTTTGTTCCATTTTTAATTTCATTTTTCTTCTCCTTCACTTCCATCTTGTTTCACTTTATTTTGGTTATTATCTGGCCAATCTCTGGGGTTGGGTCAATGTCATTTGTCTGTCAGTCTAGTTTGTATTTTTAATTTAATAATCACCTTTGGTTTACTATTCTTCCTCCTTCACTCTTAATTACATTTAGTATTTTTATTCTCTTTATTATTTATTTATTAAAATATATTATTTCTTAGCATTTCTTACATACTTATAGACATCAAATATGATCTGAATTTGGCGATGTTATATAATGCCCTTCCACCAAAATTGATCATTTTATAAAACGTGATTCTAAGTTTGATGAAATTATCAATTGTATTGTATCATTTTTTCTCAACTTCTCCTGCTTCTTGTTCATTTTTTCTTTTGTTGAATTCTGTATCTTCTACTTCCATTCTTCTGAGTCTTTTCTTCATTATTTTTTCTTATTACAAACTGGCTTATTGATTTTTTATTATAAATTATTCCCTATAAATCTTATTTTCCCTAACTATCTCTACTTTGTAGCTGAAATCGATTCGGATTGGCTCTATTGGCTTACCTAACTCCGTCGTTCAAAACTACTCTTATTCTGAGATCAGGGGAACATCATCCCTGCTCAGTAAAATGATTGCTGGACTTATTCAACAGTCAATCTCAATTAATGAATCTTCAATACAGTCATCTCGTGACTCATAATAATAATAATAATAATCATAATATTTGTTGGGAATCTTTTACTTTTGTATTTCATTATTGCTCAGTTCGAGTCATATATTTTTTCATCTTTCTTTATAGATACTACTTGATAATACTTGAAGCGTTTGTTTTTATTGATACAATTCACATTTTTACTCATTTTTAATTACTCTTTGTTTCATCTCATTTCATATTATAACTCTTAGAATGTCTATTTTATTTATTTCGTTTTTTGATCATTGGTTTGTTTAACTTTACTTCCCATCTTTTTCTAAATAGTTGTGGAAGTTGATCATTTTGATTGATATATTTAATTTTTTTTTTCATAATTTTTTAAATATCATAGTAAGTTAGTGCTTCTTACTAGTTAGGAATTTTTGTAGCTTATTCCTTTATAGTATGTTTTGCTTTTTATGCCTCATATGTTATTATTGTAACTTAATCTTATTTTGTAGGAATGTTCTGTAACTTCATTCCTTTATTATTATTTTTTATTTAAATATTATAGTAAGTTTGTTGTTCTTACTTTATATGGATTCTTTGTAACTTTTTTTTCTCCATTTTATAATTGTTCTATACTATTATCGAAATATTTGCGTAAGTTGTCCTCACATAACTTTTTTGAATTTTGAAATTCATTTGAGATCTTTTTTCTTTATGATATTGGCAAACTTGTTCGTTTGTCTTGTTATTTTTCTTTATTTAAAGTATTACGGTTGATTTTTTACTTCAAGTTTTTTCAGTCATTGCTGATCGTCATAATATTTCTTAATTGATGCCTGATTGTATACACCCTTTATTTTCTTAATGACGGGGTGAGCGATCTCATAAGTGTTATTGCCCTTTGTCTCTTGTTATAGTGTATGGTCATACATATTATTATACATAGGACCTTGTTATTTATACCTTTTTGTAAGGTGATCTTCTCCTTTTCTTTCATTATTATTGCCTTCTCTTGTATTTTACACTCTTTGTTGTCTTTCTTCTCTACTCCTTCAAATGTTAGATGTTTGAACATTTATTCTGGATGTTGGCTTGGTCGGTAATCAGGAAATCAGTCCCATATTCCATTTACATTTCTCCTTTAAATTAAGTTCTAATTCTAATATTTTTCCTTTAAACTGATTTACAAATTATTCTCGGCTATTTACTCGCCTTGAATTTATTAACTTCCTGGTTGTTTTTATACAATTTGCAATTATTTGTTATAGACAGTTATACATTTCCTACGCCTAAGTAGCCATTGATTATTTTTACTTATTATATTCTAATTATATTTCATTTTATTACAAAGTGTTTTGTTCTGTTGTTATAATTGATTCTTTTAGTGGTTGTTGTGTCTTGAATTTGTTTGTGTTCTGATTATGGGTCAAGATTACTTTCTATATCTTAATACCTAAAATATAACAATTAGGCCTATGGACTGTAAGCTTCCTTCAGCCATATCCTATCCATAAAATTAAAATGAACAATTCTTTACAAGTTATTAGTTACTCTTGGTTTAACATACATTTCATTCTTTTACTATTATTTTGAGTGAGAACATCATCAATTCCTTCAAACTTACTTAATTTATTTTCCCTTATAACATAGGGTGTTTATTAATTACATTCTTAATTTCTTAAATCTTTACTAATCCCTTTCTCCATTCCATGTTAACACAAACTGTTTATCTTACATGGGCTTTCTCCCCTGAATAACATCGTACCCTTTATCTATCTCTACTCTAAATATTATTTCTAATTACCCTTAACTATATAATTTTTATAAGCTCACTCTGAAATCATTTATTGTTTCATCATTGATTTATTAAGTGTTTTCTTATCTATTACCATCTTTTTAATCATACTATCATTTACAATATCTGTTTTCACCCATCACTTTCACCTTTAATTAATTGGTGTTTATCACTGATACACTCATTATTTTGGGGTATTTACACGTTCACTATTATCACTTGTTAAACTTTTTATTTTAAGCGTTTATTGGTGGGTAATCCCTATTATTATTTTTCTTTGTCACTTAGTTACTTTCATTATATTTCTCACTACCTTTACAAATTTTATTTATATCTAATAAGTTCATGTCTTTTTCTAGATTTCTTACTTACATATACTACTAATTCGTGTGTTAGTGTATTTTTATTTAACGATGTTTTATTTATTATGAATTACATTTGTCACTTAGACAATACTAATATTTCTTTTTTATATTTGTTATTCATTGGTTTCGTTTCCTTTATGATGTTTGATGGTATCATCTCCCCCTTCCCTATTCTACATTATTTGTCTGTGTTTTATCACCTTGGTTCACTTTATTTTCTTTATAGTTGGTTTGTTCCATTTTTAATTTCATTTTTCTTCTCCTTCACTTCCATCTTGTTTCACTTTATTTTGGTTATTATCTGGCCAATCTCTGGGGTTGGGTCAATGTCATTTGTCTGTCAGTCTAGTTTGTATTTTTAATTTAATAATCACCTTTGGTTTACTATTCTTCCTCCTTCACTCTTAATTACATTTAGTATTTTTATTCTCTTTATTATTTATTTATTAAAATATATTATTTCTTAGCATTTCTTACATACTTATAGATATCAAATATCATCTGAATTTGGTGATGTTATATAATGCCCTTCCACCAAAACTGATCATTTTATAAAATGTGATTCTAAGTTTTTTTTTCTCAACTTCTCCTGCTTCTTGTTCATTTTTTCTTTTGTTCAATTCTGTATCTTCTACTTCCATTCTTCTGAGTCTTTTCTTCATTATTTTTTCTTCTTACGAACTGGTTTATTGATTTTTTTATTATAAATTATTCCCTATAAATCTTATTTTCCCTAACTATCTCTACTTTGTAGCTGAAATCGATTCGGATTGGCTCTATTGGCTTACCTAACTCCGTCGTTCAAAACTACTCTTATTCTGAGATCAGGGGAACATCATCCCTGCTCAGTAAAATGATTGCTGGACTTATTCAACAGTCAATCTCAATTAATGAATCTTCAATACAGTCATCTCGTGACTCATAATAATAATAATAATAATCATAATATTTGTTGGGAATCTTTTACTTTTGTATTTCATTATTGCTCAGTTCGAGTCATATATTTTTTCATCTTTCTTTATAGATACTACTTGATAATACTTGAAGCGTTGGTTTTTATTGATACAATTCACATTTTTACTCATTTTTAATTACTCTTTGTTTCATCTCATTTCATATTATAACTCTTAGAATGTCTATTTTATTTATTTCGTTTTTTGATCATTGGTTTGTTTAATTTTACTTCCCATCTTTTTCTAAATAGTTGTGGAAGTTGATCATTTTGATTGATATATTTTATTTTATTCATTTTTTTTTCATAATTTTTTAAATATCATAGTAAGTTAGTGCTTCTTACTAGTTAGGAATTTTTGTAGCTTATTCCTTTATAGTATGTTTTGCTTTTTATGCCTCATATGTTGGCTCAAGATTATTGTAACTTAATCTTATTTTGTAGGAATGTTCTGTAACTTCATTCCTTTATTATTATTTTTTATTTAAATATTATAGTAAGTTTGTTGTTCTTACTTTATATGGATTCTTTGTAACTTTTTTTTCTCCATTTTATAATTGTTCTATACTATTATCGAAATATTTGCGTAAGTTGTCCTCACATAACTTTTTTGAATTTTGAAATTCATTTGAGATCTTTTTTCTTTATGATATTGGCAAACTTGTTCGTTTGTCTTGTTATTTTTCTTTATTTAAAGTATTACGGTTGATTTTTTACTTCAAGTTTTTTCAGTCATTGCTGATCGTCATAATATTTCTTAATTGATGCCTGATTGTATACACCCTTTATTTTCTTAATGACGGGGTGAGCGATCTCATAAGTGTTATTGCCCTTTGTCTCTTGTTATAGTGTATGGTCATACATATTATTATACATAGGACCTTGTTATTTATACCTTTTTGTAAGGTGATCTTCTCCTTTTCTTTCATTATTATTGCCTTCTCTTGTATTTTACACTCTTTGTTGTCTTTCTTCTCTACTCCTTCAAATGTTAGATGTTTGAACATTTATTCTGGATGTTGGCTTGGTCGGTAATCAGGAAATCAGTCCCATATTCCAGTGTTTATCTGTACCTGGTTTATCCATGGTCCATGATGACGTGAGTTACCTCCGTTGTTCGGACTACTCTGGTGTGCATGACCAATTCTGTCCGTGTTATATTGGTCTCTTCTATCTGGTACAGCCATTCTTCTAATACCATGTGTTCTTTGGCATCAGTGCCTACCTCAATCACTTGATGATGTTGTTTATTACTTAACGAAGTTAATCGTACCTCCGTCATTGATCTTCTCACTGATATTGGTTTATTTGGTATTTCTGTCTCTGGTAATTTCCCTTTTCTTATAGACTTTCTTAATTTGTCATACATTGTCTTGTTGTGATGCTTTTCAACTTTGGATATCCTCCATTTAAAGATAGGTTTGCTGAAAGTTTTACTCGCTGATGATTGTTGATCCCTCCTAGAATTTCCTTCAGAGTTCTCCTGCACTCCATAACATTCATCATTTCCGTATGGTCGGTAATTGGTAGATTAAACCTCTCAAGTAGTCCGTCCTTCATCATCTCCAATTCTTCTCTGGTATTGATTCGTTTTCTCTGTTGTATTTTCTTAGTCTTCTTAATTATTTGTTTCTTCCGTATTCCTCTACTGTTGATTCCTATGTGTTTACTTTTCTCTTTGTTTTTGCTACCTTTATTTTGAGGTATCAATGTACTTGGGTCTTCTTTAATTTATGTTTTTTCATTAGTTCCTTCAGAAGTGCTGTCCAGCGTTTCCTTCACCTTCTTGAACCCGTTACCTAATGTCTCATCAAGTAGATCTATTTTGTAATCAGTTTATTCCCATTTCTTATTCATCTCCGTTTTTGTCTGGTCGCTTTCTTCACAACATTCTTTGAAAATTAGTCTTATCTGCTGCTTCCTTTCTTCCTTAGTTTTTTCGTTGCTTTCCTTCAGCTGTTGTTGCAGGGTTTCGTTATTTTTGTTAATGGTTTGTCTCAATTCTTCTTTCTGCTTCTGAAAATTGTTGTTCATTTCTTCTTTCATGCTGTCGAATTTATCGTTCATCTGTTTCAAACTCTCTTCATTCTTGTCTAATTTTCTATTAATCAACTCCCATAATTTTTGTAAATCCATTCCTCCTCTGGCTTCCTCCCTATCTCCAGCCTGTGGTTCCATTTCTTCGTCTTGGGTTGGTTCTGTTGTGGTTATAATTGTCTCCACCTCTTCAATTTATGTTCCTTCCTCTTCTTCCCCTCTATTTTCTTTCTCCTTCGCCAACTTTTTCGACAATCCTCTGGTGTGCATATTGTAACCTTTCGCAATCGCCGCTAGAATTTCGTATTTCCCTCTCTTCTAGTCCCACCAGTTGGTCGCCAATTTGTTACTTGTCGCTATGTATAGCTGCCGTGTTGTTTTGCCACACGTTGGATTCGTCAATTTGTTACAGATTAGACGTCCTCGTCTTCGTTTAAGCCCCGCGATGGAAGCCAATTTGTTACGGCCGCAGTCCGTCTAATCTTAAACGTGTATGAGTACAATGGGTGTAACGTGTCTTCTCTATACGTCGTCGCTTTAGAACGTAACTTACGCAGATTTCGTCCGTTGCGAACGTACGAATAACCAGGTCTTGATGTTCTTACCTGTTGTTCACTAGGGGTGTGAAAATCCCAGGTGGTGCCAAATTGTTTTATTAAAACAATTTAAAAAAATTTAAGTTTGTATGACAAGTGCAGCTCGGCGGTGTGAAGAATTCAATTTGTTCCTGCCTCGCCTTGGCCGTCTGGATTGGGCCAGTAGTTAGTTGCGTTGGCTGTGCGATCGCTCGTCGTCAATACCTATTTGCTAAAATGTACACAAATTTTTATCCACCTCCTAATGAAATTATAACACATTGGTTACCCTCAGTACATATTTATTTTCGGTTAACGATTAATTATTCAGTTAATACAAATTATGCTTTCTTTGGTAATACATTTGCACCGGTAGATTATATGAGACACATCTCTGGGGTTTGACAAATCTATCTTTGAACTTAACAACAGATATTCAGTAATGGCGTCTGTTGGAATTGTACACAAAATTATTATTGTTCGATCGTCTCGGGTTCTTGAGATTACGTTAAAAGGATTACAACAATAAAAATACACACCCTTACATCAGTTAAACTTAAATAATATACTGTGTAGTTATAATTTGTTATTGGAATGTAGTAAAAGTGTTACAAAATATCGCTAACTAATGACAGGTTAACTTTGCCAGTAGATAAATTTTCAGTGTCTTAGTTTTTTAATTTAATCTTTGAAAGTAATTATGTGCAGTTTATTGAGAGTTCAGCTTTCAGTGAGAAATAATTAACATGAGTTTATTCGGAAATTTGGGGTAATTTAATAGATACTTAACACTTCAGTAGACTGGATGAAAACTCAGTTGATCTGGTAATAATGAATTAGGACGCAATCATATTTAATTTTCAATTGTTCGGGGCTTCGGGCATCCTCTTCAAGTTAATCGGCAATATATTATTTTCTTTTTTCTTTAATTCGGCTTCGACATCACTTAAATGGTTTCAGCCATCGTCTGCTTCCTTGGTGTTCACTTGTTTGGTAGTAATTTCGTTTGATATTTTGATGTTTTAATTAACAATTTTGATCGTTCAAGAACTGGCGTCTATTCAACAAGAGCGTCATATTACAAGTAAAGAAATCTAACGGTAAATTAGTAACCAAACGACTGTTGTCATAGTAACCAATCAATCCTGATTGGTTAATTCTGAATTATGACTTTTGTTATCAAATTTGAATTTTTATTCAAAATAGCTGTATACCTTCTTATTGAATAAATTCTTCTGTCCTCTTCCCTACACATTAAATATTGTCAGCACTGTTATTATTTCCTTTCAAAGATTAATTTGGTACCACATAAAGTATGGTTTTATGAAATATCAATGTTTGTACATTTATGTTAACATTTGGTATTTACATTTCTCCTTTAAATTAAGTTCTAATTCTAATATTTTTCCTTTAAACTGATTTACAAATTATTCTCGGCTATTTACTCGCCTTGAATTTATTAACTTCCTGGTTGTTTTTATACAATTTGCAATTATTTGTTATAGACAGTTATACATTTCCTACGCCTAAGTAGCCATTGATTATTTTTACTTATTATATTCTAATTATATTTCATTTTATTACAAAGTGTTTTGTTCTGTTGTTATAATTGATTCTTTTAGTGGTTGTTGTGTCTTGAATTTGTTTGTGTTCTGATTATGGGTCAAGATTACTTTCTATATCTTAATACCTAAAATATAACAATTAGGCCTATGGACTGTAAGCTTCCTTCAGCCATATCCTATCCATAAAATTAAAATGAACAATTCTTTACAAGTTATTAGTTACTCTTGGTTTAACATACATTTCATTCTTTTACTATTATTTTGAGTGAGAACATCATCAATTCCTTCAAACTTACTTAATTTATTTTCCCTTATAACATAGGGTGTTTATTAATTACATTCTTAATTTCTTAAATCTTTACTAATCCCTTTCTCCATTCCATGTTAACACAAACTGTTTATCTTACATGGGCTTTCTCCCCTGAATAACATCGTACCCTTTATCTATCTCTACTCTAAATATTATTTCTAATTACCCTTAACTATATAATTTTTATAAGCTCACTCTGAAATCATTTATTGTTTCATCATTGATTTATTAAGTGTTTTCTTATCTATTACCATCTTTTTAATCATACTATCATTTACAATATCTGTTTTCACCCATCACTTTCACCTTTAATTAATTGGTGTTTATCACTGATACACTCATTATTTTGGGGTATTTACACCTTCACTATTATCACTTGTTAAACTTTTTATTTTAAGCGTTTATTGGTGGGTAATCCCTATTATTATTTTTCTTTGTCACTTAGTTACTTTCATTATATTTCTCACTATCTCACTACCTTTACAAATTTTATTTATATCTAATAAAGTCATGTCTTTTTCTAGATTTCTTACTTACATATACTACTAATTCGTGTGTTAGTGTATTTTTATTTAACGATGTTTTATTTATTATGAATTACATTTGTCACTTAGACAATACTAATATTTCTTTTTTATATTTGTTATTCATTGGTTTCGTTTCCTTTATGATGTTTGATGGTATCATCTCCCCCTTCCCTATTCTACATTATTTGTCTGTGTTTTATCACCTTGGTTCACTTTATTTTCTTTATAGTTGGTTTGTTCCATTTTTAATTTCATTTTTCTTCTCCTTCACTTCCATCTTGTTTCACTTTATTTTGGTTATTATCTGGCCAATCTCTGGGGTTGGGTCAATGTCATTTGTCTGTCAGTCTAGTTTGTATTTTTAATTTAATAATCACCTTTGGTTTACTATTCTTCCTCCTTCACTCTTAATTACATTTAGTATTTTTATTCTCTTTATTACTTATTTATTAAAATATATTATTTCTTAGCATTTCTTACATACTTATAGATATCAAATATCATCTGAATTTGGTGATGTTATATAATGCCCTTCCACCAAAACTGATCATTTTATAAAATGTGATTCTAAGTTTGATGAAATTATCAATTGTATTGCATCATTTTTTTCTCAACTTCTCCTGCTTCTTGTTCATTTTTTCTTTTGTTCAATTCTGTATCTTCTACTTCCATTCTTCTGAGTCTTTTCTTCATTATTTTTTCTTCTTACGAACTGGTTTATTGATTTTTTTATTATAAATTATTCCCTATAAATCTTATTTTCCCTAACTATCTCTACTTTGTAGCTGAAATCGATTCGGATTGGCTCTATTGGCTTACCTAACTCCGTCGTTCAAAACTACTCTTATTCTGAGATCAGGGGAACATCATCCCTGCTCAGTAAAATGATTGCTGGACTTATTCAACAGTCAATCTCAATTAATGAATCTTCAATACAGTCATCTCGTGACTCATAATAATAATAATAATAATAATCATAATATTTGTTGGGAATCTTTTACTTTTGTATTTCATTATTGCTCAGTTCGAGTCATATATTTTTTCATCTTTCTTTATAGATACTACTTGATAATACTTGAAGCGTTGGTTTTTATTGATACAATTCACATTTTTACTCATTTTTAATTACTCTTTGTTTCATCTCATTTCATATTATAACTCTTAGAATGTCTATTTTATTTATTTCGTTTTTTGATCATTGGTTTGTTTAACTTTACTTCCCATCTTTTTCTAAATAGTTGTGGAAGTTGATCATTTTGATTGATATATTTAATTTTTTTTTTCATAATTTTTTAAATATCATAGTAAGTTAGTGCTTCTTACTAGTTAGGAATTTTTGTAGCTTATTCCTTTATAGTATGTTTTGCTTTTTATGCCTCATATGTTGGCTTAAGATTATTGTAACTTAATCTTATTTTGTAGGAATGTTCTGTAACTTCATTTCCTTTATTATTATTTTTTATTTAAATATTATAGTAAGTTTGTGTTCTTACTTTATATGGATTCTTTGTAACTTTTTTTTCTCCATTTTATAATTGTTCTATACTATTATCGAAATATTTGCGTAAGTTGTCCTCACATAACTTTTTTGAATTTTGAAATTCATTTGAGATCTTTTTTCTTTATGATATTGGCAAACTTGTTCGTTTGTCTTGTTATTTTTCTTTATTTAAAGTATTTCGGTTGATTTTTTACTTCAAGTTTTTTCAGTCATTGCTGATCGTCATAATATTTCTTAATTGATGCCTGATTGTATACACCCTTTATTTTCTTAATGACGGGGTGAGCGATCTCATAAGTGTTATTGCCCTTTGTCTCTTGTTATAGTGTATGGTCATACATATTATTATACATAGGACCTTGTTATTTATACCTTTTTGTAAGGTGATCTTCTCCTTTTCTTTCATTATTATTGCCTTCTCTTGTATTTTACACTCTTTGTTGTCTTTCTTCTCTACTCCTTCAAATGTTAGATGTTTGAACATTTATTCTGGATGTTGGCTTGGTCGGTAATCAGGAAATCAGTCCCATATTCCAGTGTTTATCTGTACCTGGTTTATCCATGGTCCATGATGACGTGAGTTACCTCCGTTGTTCGGACTACTCTGGTGTGCATGACCAATTCTGTCCGTGTTATATTGGTCTCTTCTATCTGGTACAGCCATTCTTCTAATACCATGTGTTCTTTGGCATCAGTGCCTACCTCAATCACTTGATGATGTTGTTTATTACTTAACGAAGTTAATCGTACCTCCGTCATTGATCTTCTCACTGATATTGGTTTATTTGGTATTTCTGTCTCTGGTAATTTCCCTTTTCTTATAGACTTTCTTAATTTGTCATACATTGTCTTGTTGTGATGCTTTTCAACTTTGGATATCCTCCATTTAAAGATAGGTTTGCTGAAAGTTTTACTCGCTGATGATTGTTGATCCCTCCTAGAATTTCCTTCAGAGTTCTCCTGCACTCCATAACATTCATCATTTCCGTATGGTCGGTAATTGGTAGATTAAACCTCTCAAGTAGTCCGTCCTTCATCATCTCCAATTCTTCTCTGGTATTGATTCGTTTTCTCTGATGTATTTTCTTAGTCTTCTTAATTATCTGTTTCTTCCATATTCCTCTACTGTTGATTCCTATGTGTTTACTTTTCTCTTTGTTTTTGCTACCTTTATTTTGAGGTATCAATGTACTTGGGTCTTCTTTAATTTATGTTTTTTCATTAGTTCCTTCAGAAGTGCTGTCCAGCGTTTCCTTCACCTTCTTGAACCCATTACCTAATGTCTCATCAAGTAGATCTATTTTGTAATCGGTTTCTTCCCATTTCTTATTCATCTCCGTTTTTGTCTGGTCGCTTTCTTCACAACATTCTTTGAAAATTAGTCTTATCTGCTGCTTCATTTCTTCCTTAGTTTTTTCGTTGCTTTCCTTCAGCTGTTGTTGCAGGGTTTCGTTATTTTTGTTAATGGTTTGTCTCAATTCTTCTTTCTGCTTCTGAAAATTGTTGTTCGTTTCTTCTTTCATGCTGTCGAATTTATCGTTCATCTGTTTCAAACTCTCTTCATTCTTGTCTAATTTTCCATTAATCAACTCCCATAATTTTTGTAAATCCATTCCTCCTCTGGCTTCCTCCCTATCTCCAGCCTGTGGTTCCATTTCTTCGTCTTGGGTTGGTTCTCTTGTGGTTATTATTGTCTCCACCTCTTCAATTGATGTTCCTTCCTCTCCTTCCCCTCTATTTTCTTTCTCCTTCGCCAATTTTTTCGACAATCCTCTGGTGTGCATATTGTACCCTTTCGCAATTGCCGCTAGAATTTCGTATTTCCCTCTCTTCTAGTCCCACCGGTTGGTCGCCAATTTGTTACTTGTCGCTATGTATAGCTGCCGTGTTGTTTTGCCACACGTTGGATGCGTCAATTTGTTACAGATTAGACGTCCTCGTCTTCGTTTAAGCCCCGCGATGGAAGCCAATTTGTTACGGCCGCAGTCCGTCTAATCTTAAACGTGTATGAGTACAATGGGTGTAACGTGTCTTCTCAATACGTCGTCGCTTTAGAACGTAACTTACGCAGATTTCGTCCGTTGCGAACGTACGAATAACCAGGTCTCGATGTTCTTACCTGTTGTTCACTAGGGGTGTGAAAATCCCGGGTGGCGCCAAATTGTTTTATTAAAACAATTAAAAAAATTTTAAGTTTGTATGACAAGCGCAGCTCGGCAGTATGAAGAATTCAATTTGTTCCCACCTCGCCTTGGCCATCTGGATTAGGCCAGTAGTTAGTTGCGTTGGCTGTGCGATCGCTCGTCGTCAATACCTATTTGCTAAAATGTACACAAATTTTTATCCACCTCCTAATGAAATTATAACACATTGGTTACCCTCAGTACTTATTTATTTTCGGTTAACGATTAATTGAATCATTTATTTTGGAAACTGCACAAGTCCAAAAAAGCAAATTTTACAGGAGACACAAAAATAAAATAATATGTTATTTCAAGACTAATAAATTAGAGATTTTCTCATACCTGGCATTCCCATGAAAATCCTCTTCCTTTGTCATAGTTTCGATTGTCTTAAGTATACTGATAACATTAGAATTTATTAAAACATTGTTTGGACTTATGTACTTTTCAAAAAAAAGGTAATTAAAACACATTAATTTTTACTTTTATGTAGCCCACACTTGTATTTCAATGATTTTGTTTCACATATTATAAACATTTACAGATATGATTACAGTATTATAAACAGGCCCGTATTTTGGATGTATAACGCCCCTGTGCAGTCATTAATTTTACGCCCCCTATTCGCTGAGCTAAACTTCAGTGTCGCTATTCGTTTACAGACTATGGACAATAAATTGTTTAATTACTTACTTCAATTTTAAACTGTATTATAGACAGTATTTAAACTTAACTGAATACACAATATATGAAACAAAGGTGCAAGTTAAACATTTATACATTATTCTGAAGACGATATATGGTAACCACATAGAAAATAATCACTACAGTTTAATAACCTCAGTTAAAAATATCACTGAAACATCCAATTTGGTCAGTCAAACGTATATGGTAGAAACACTGCAATTTGATACTAACCATTTTGTGAAACTTACCAAACTTAGAGAAATTACTTTCTTCTGACTTTTGCATTTGCAAATGCATTTATCACTTCCTCAAAATCCAGACTGACAGTGATGTCTGATTCTATGGCGAGCACTCCAAGACTGACCAGTCGTTCTTGATTCTGTGCTGTCCGTAGATAGTTCTTGATTCGTTTTAAAACTGAAAATGACCTTTCAGCAGAACAGTTTGTTGCTGGAGTACAGTTGTAGATCTTGAGTGCAGTGTACACATTTGGGTAGACATCACTAATTTTCTTCGAAGCCAACATTCTGCAGAGAAATGGAAGAGACGATAATTTGTTACCATCTTGTGTCTTCATAGATAACAGATAGCTTTTCAAATGGATGCATTCTTCACCAAAGCTGCTTTCTATGTCGGAATCATAAATGGCTCGAAGTTTCTCTGCAGCATCATAAATTTGAGGAGCTTCTAGTTTGGTGATATTTGAGAGAAATGAAAATATTAAATTATATTCTTTGTAGACATTAACTCTCTTCTGTAACTCAGTCTGGAGAGTTTGTATGATCTTGGAATATGAAATTTCCACTCGTCTCCAGATCTTGTCATGTTCCAAGTCATCTGATCCTAGTTCTTCTTTAGGACTTTCTGGTTCCGCTTCTGATTCAGATGATTAATCATAAAATCGCCTACGTTTAATTTGACGTTTTGGTCTTGAAATCTCAACAGCTGAAGAAGAAGGAACTGATTCCAGACTCCTGATCTGATTAAGTTTCTTTTCAGCTGAATCTCTGTGATTGGGGAAACAGGTCTGAAGCTCAGTTAAATACACTGTAAGAGAGTCGTACATTTCAATAACAGTGGAAATGTCCATTTCCTGAGCTTGCAATTTTTTCATGACTTTGCCAAATTGTTGAAGAATAGAACCCCACACTGATGTCATGAATGCTACCTCAATGCTATTTAATTTCCTAAGAAGACCATCAGCTTGACATCTACCTTTACCCGTTTCATTTTCTGAAATAGTTCTTAATGCAGAAACCACTGCTTTCCAATCTGCATCCAAGCTCTTGCAAGCATCCTCACGTGCACACCATCGAGCTGTTGACAGTGATTTCAATGTCATGGTTACAGAATCAAAAAATGTTTCCAAGATATTCCATCTCCCTGTAGAATCTGCGAAGTAATTATATAAACTTTGCAATAATTCAAAAAACCGTACTGCAGCAATACAGCATTTCACTGCTTGTGAACCAACTAGATTCAGTGAGTGAGCAGCACATGGAATGAAGAAAACAAGAGGATTTCTTTCCTTGAGTCTTGCTTGCAAGCCAGAATATATTCCAGACATGTTGGCCGCATTGTCATATGATTGACCTCTACAGTTATCAACTTTCAGACCATGTTGTTCTAAAGAATTCATTAGTGCTTCAAAAAGCTTTTCTCCAGTATGGCCTGTATTTTTCATAAAACACAGAAATCTTTCAACTGAGAGCCCACAATCAGTTACATATCTAACAACTACACTTAACTGGTCACTATGAGATAAATCTGGCGTAGAATCTACTATGACTGAAAAATATTTAGAAGAAATAACTTCATTGCCTATTTTTTCACTCACTGACTTTCCCATAAGATGTATTAATTCTTCATAAGTTGCTGGTGACAAGTATGATGTAGATCCTTTTCCAGGATTACCGAACCGTGCAATATGGTCAGCCAGAAAAGAATCGTACTCTGCAATTAATTCCAAACACATCATGAAATTTCCATTTTTCACAGAGCCAAACTTCTCTTCGTCTCCACGAAATGCTAAACCCCTAGAATCTAGTTTTTTAACTACAGAAACAACTCTTTTTAGTACATTTCTCCAATATGTAACTTCATGTTCATGCTGGCTGAGCAATCTTTTGTCAATTCTGTTCATCTCATTTCCTCTACTTTTCAATTTTAACAAGCAGTCTCTGTGAGAAGCAGAATTTTCATGTTCGGCTATTCTTATGCCAGCATGGCTCCAATCATTGAAACCAGATGTTGCAAACTGAGATGTACCACCGAATAATTTGCATGGGGCACAGAACAGTGATCCTTGGCTGGGAGAATAAACAAGATATTCATGGTTCATAATTTCCCCATTTACTAAAATCCCATGGAATAGTTTCTTGCTGCAAAACCGTTGTGTTCCATCAACATATCGCCGCGAGGACTGTGAAAAGTCAGCGTCTTTGTTTTGATTAATACCATTTTTTATCAAATAATCCCGAGTGTGATCAGTGTTTTCCCAATAGAATGGATCATTACTTGGAATAGACACTGCAAAATCCACTTCTGTAGAGAGTGTAGCTTGTTCCTGTACTTCGAGATTTTCGACTTCCACATTGTCTTTACTGTTTTCCACTATAATTTCACCCGAATTTTCAGGCCTACACTGTTCACTTTTGTTTTCACCACTGAAATATGAGTCCAGTCGAGGTATTTTCTGCAAAAGTTTACTCTCCCTCTGTCTTTTTTCCTCAGCTTTCTTGCGATATGCAGCACCACTTAACCTAGATCGCCCATCCATACCGTCCATAAGCTATTATATCTTAACGGAAAAACCTATAGAAATACTGTTTTGTAGAACATTTAAAACTGAATAATTCACTGTCAACAGTTAAAATACTCGGCGTATCGTATAAAATGCCTTGATTTTGAAAGTTAATAACAAGTTGGAACCACGTGGAACGATGAAACGCCAACTTAACTCTGAATTAATAACAACATACACACCAAAGAATATGCACACATTTAGACATTTTGCAAAGATAGTTTATCAGATTACTAACTCTATACTCAACACTAAATCCAAATTTTACGTCCTATAATTTAAATAATACGAATAATAAACGTTATTTATAAACGAAAACACTGCTCACACATTTACACTTTCGTACACAACGCAGAACGTAACCTCCAAACACAAAGCTGCAGAGCACGTGTAAAATTATTCACCACAGCCACGTAAATTACATCAGCCTAAGAAGGAATGAATACCAAATGTTTCAGAAACTATCCGCTAGAGGGCAGCACGAATACCATTCCAATAAACGACGTATGACGGCAATACTAACGAAGCAAAAGTTGAAAAGGTAAATATACGTGATTACTGATTTTGGCCCGTCTGACAAAAAACGTGTATATACGTGATTACTGTTCAAAGGGTTAATGCCAGAGCCAGAACGCTAATCTAGTTCGGACTTTATAATGATATGAAGCGATGTTTTTTTTAACCAGCTATATTTTATATGTTTTGTGTTTTGTGTAGGAGTTTACTGACTATTGTTCTGTCATAACCGTTAGATTCTGCTAGATATTTTATCGTGTTTAGTTCGTCTTTGTAGTCTATTTCATCTAAGGGGATGTTGTTAAGTCTATGTATCATGGTTCTAAAAGCAGCTAGTTTGTGTTGTATTGGGTGATTGGAGGTGTTGTGTATTAGTGTGTCAGTTGTAGTTGGTTTACACAAAACAAACAACAGACAAAGACAGAAAACAACAAATTCATAACACTAACATACATCAACAAACAAACAGAAAAAATCGCCCACAAATTCAAAAAAGCAGGATACAGAATCGCTTTCAAAACTACTAACAAAACAGAACACACACTATCAAAACGCATGCCCAAAGCACAAAACAAATTCGATCTACCCGGTGTATATAAGCTAAATTGTTCAAATTGCAATAAATTCTACATAGGCCAGACAGGACGTAGCTTCAAACAGAGATACATTGAACACACAAAAGCACTCCACACCACTACAGAATCTACCTTCGCAAACCACCTCATTGAAGCAAACCACACATATAAAAACATCGACAATAACATGAACATACTACACGTACACACAAAAGGCCGAAAACTAGACACTCTAGAACAATTAGAAATATACAAACACACAAAAACAAATAAAAACGACATCCTAAACGAACAGACACAATTCAAATCGCACGCATTATTCGAACACATCTCACCACACACACACAGCTTCGATCTTTCGAAAAACTATCTCGTCACCAACAACAAGACGAACAGCGCTACTAACGACAGCCTCTGATGAAGCCTTCTATAGGTGAAAGCCGGTTTAGGCTGTAAGGTAAAACTTTACGTTTTTACTTATAAAAAACTTAGTGTTCCGAGTCGTCAATATTATAGTGATATTTAGAAATAGACAACTTTGTTGGCCAATTGAGGATTTCTTATAGAAAAGTGTATAGTTTTCAGGAATATACTTCATCAACTTTTCAATATCTTTAATCTTTATGTCATTTATTGGACATTTTCCGTGTGCCTCAACCGCTGGAAAGGTGGTTGCATTCGTTAATAGTCTAAAGTGATGAGTTAGAAATGAGTCAATAGTAGGCATGGCTTGAATGACTCCTTTATTCTGGCTGTCATATACAAACATAAAAAATGTAGATACATTAAATAAAACTTTTTGCGAACGAGGAACACTTCGCGCAGAAGTTTCAGTCGACACAACATTCTTCTTAAAATATTTTGGCCACAAACTTTTGAAATCGGCTGAAAAGTTAGTTTCCAAGAGCTCTACTGTAAAATTTCCCAACTGACTCGACTCTGCTATCAGCCTCGCATACTCATCAGGAGTGTAAACTCTGTCACAGCGTTTGATTTTTCTTTTGATAACAGAGAAATCTCTGTCACAAGCTAGAAAACTATGGCCCCTAATCGGAACGTAGTGACATATTTTATCAAACTTCCCGGCAGATGTCAAATTTGATAAAAACCTTACCACTGTGTTGTTTCGATTTTGGCCCGGGCAACCGTCTGAAAAAATATGTACTTCTTTGACACTGTTGGGAACTTCAGCTGATAAGTAGCGATGAATTAAACTGCATACTTCGTTTAGACTTTTCTTAGCAGTGCCTTCGTGATAAACATAGAAATGTGATTTCCCAGTCTTGAAATTCTTAATTCCAAAAACATGTACCCATAATTGTCGATAATAGAACACTTCCTGCACCGGTATGTTTGGCAAAGAAAGGTTTTGCATGTGGTCAACAGAAATTCCTAAAATGTGGTCATTTTCCTTAGCCTTTACTTCATTTCTTTTATTTTTGCATAAAATTTCTTACTTTTTCTTATATGTATCATCTTCTCTGCTGCAGCAACTCTTTTGGCATTATCGTTTAGTTGCAGATTTTTTATTTTTTGGCTCAATTCTTCGCATTTCCCACAGACATCAACCTGAGGCCTTTCGAAACTAAGATTGAAATGTTCTTTGAATAGTTTATAGTAAATATCGGTATGGAGAACCATACATGACTTCCATATTCTAAGATTTATATTTAAAATCATTTTCAGCCAAACAGCCAGGCTGTGTCTTACCTGCCTTTTTATTGCTGTATTAAATGAAAAATATTATATTACATTAAAATGAAAAAATTATAATTTTATTGCCTGGCAACAAAATTATTTTATTTTTAACAATTACCATTGTTTCAAAAAGTTTAAATAAATTTTCAAGTACTTTACTCTTGTTAAAACGTAAAAGGTTGCAGGTAAACTACCCCTTCCCCTTAACCGATCTTCACCAAAATCGAAAGTCATTGAGACCTCTACAATTCAGGGACGTATGCAAAAAATTATTTGATTCTGTTTGAATTTGCGGCTGTTATCGTTTGCCATAGAAAATACGCTTGATAAAAAAACGTTGCAGGTAAACTACCCCTTCCCCTTAACCGATCTTCACCAAAAACAATAGGTCTTGAGTACTCTACAAATCAGGGCTGTATGCAAAACATTATTTGATTCTGTTTGAATTTGCGGCTGTTATCGTTTGCCATAGAAAATAAAACGTAAAAGGTTGCAGGTAAACTACCCCTTCCCCTTAACCGATCTTCACCAAAAACAATAGGTCTTGAGTACTCTACAAATCAGGACTGTATGCAAAACATTATTTGATTCTGTTTGAATTTGCGGCTGTTATCGTTTGCCAAAAAAAAAAAAATTTCCCTTGATAAAAAAAACCGTTGCCGGTAAACTACCCCTTCCCCTCAACCGATCTTCACCAAAAACAATAGGTCGCGAGTACTCTACAAATCAGGGCTGTATGCAAAAAATTATTTGATTCTGTTTGAATTTGCGGCAGTTGTCGTTTGCCATAGAAAATACGCATGATAAAAAACGTTGCTGGTAAACTACCCCTTCCCCTCAACCGATCTTCACCAAAAACAATAGGTCTTGAGTACTCTACAAATCAGGGCTGTATGCAGAAAATTATTTGATTCTGTTTGAATTTGCGGCTGTTATCGTTTGCCATAGAAAATACCCTTGTTAAAAAAACGTTGTAGGTAAACTACCCCTTTTCCTTAACCGATCTTCACCAAAAACAAAAGGTAATGAGAACTCTACAATTTAGGGCTGAATGCAAATAATCTTTTCATTCTGTTTGAATTTGCGGCTGTTATCGTTTGCCATAGGAAATACCCTTGTTAAAACATAAAACGTTACAGGTAAACTACCCCTTTCCCTTAACCGATCTTCACCAAAAACAATAGGTCTTGAGAACTCTACAATTCAGGGCTGTATGCGAAACATTATTTGATTCTGTTTGAATTTGCAGCTGTTATCGTTTGCCAAACAAACAAAATTTCCCTTGCTAAAAAAAAACCGTTGCAGGTAAACTACCCCTTTCCCTCAACCGATCTTCACCAAAAACAATAGGTCGCGAGAACTCTGCAAAACCGGGCTGCATGCAAAAAATTATTTGATTCTGTTTGAATTTGCGGCAGTTATCGTTTGCCATAGAAAAAAAATCTACAGACAGACAGACAGACACACAGACACACAGACACTTTTCGGAAAACGATTTTTTTTCATGTTTTGAGTGTAGTAGAATCAGAATCTGCAATAATCTCGAACACGATTTTTTTTGCCATCACCATACTTCCATTCCTTAAGGAATATGGAAGTAAAAATTGTATTTCACATTCAATTCAGGATACTTTGTTACAAACAATGAGTGCATTACCCTTAAAGTTAGGTTAGCATTCAGGTATTTAAATTTCTTTCCAGAATAATCGGATATTTTTACTTCAAAAGTATTTATGTGATTTATAACCACATTATAAATACTAGAGGGCAAAGGACGCTGACTGGTAGGAGCTCTACCTCTTTTGTCTGAAGGAGTTTCACTTTTATTGAGAAGGACACCTAAACGTCGAACTCTTCCAGCACTTACACCGTGCAGACTAACAAATGCCTTTTTACAGACTTTCTCTCGTTTATTAGCAGTCTTGACAAAATAAGTAAAAGTAAACAACAAAACACAAAGTAACAAACACACAAACAAAGTAACAAAGTACAAACAAACAAACAAACAAACAAAGTAACAAACAAACAAAGTAACAAAGTTACAAAGTAAGTAATAGGTATCCATTAGGCCTTGTAGGTAAATGTCGTGTTCATTTTTGTTTTTCATTTTGTTAATATTTTCTATGATCTCTGATTTTTCATTATCATTATATTTACTGAAACATTTTAAAGGACAATTACAGTCATCTCCTGTAGTTCGTTTTGGAATGGGTTTTACAGCATAGTTTGTGTAGTCATAACCTTTAACTTTGGCCATCTTTATAACACGTTGCTTGTAACCATCTGCATTTCTCTGTCCCCTTTTTCTTGAATTTGAGTTGTAAGTATCTTCATCACTTGAAGCCATTTTAATAAAATAAAACAATAACTATTATGTAAACAAACAATAATATTATTAGAAATTATTTCACTCACAAAGCACAACAATACGGCATAAGTTCACCTCACTCAGATACTAACACCTCTACTGGCGAATCCACGAACTAAAAGTTCATTTGGTTTGACAACTGCACTAGTCCTGGATTCGTGCTGTTTTCAAATGAAACACTAAATCATATGTTGTGATACCTAAGCAACTGTTGATAGGACATGTGTAGTTTTCAAACATAGCATACAAATAGCACAGAGGAGACCATAAATTAAGAAATTAAAAAAATACCGAAACATGGACATATGCTGTTTTCAAAATAAACAATTCAATTATTCAGTTAATACAAATTATGTTTTCTTTGGTAATACATTTGCACTGGTAGATTATATGAGACACATCTCTGGGGTTTGACAAATAGATCTTTGAACTTAACAACAGATATTCAGTAATGGCGTCTGTTGGAATTGTACACAAAATTATTATTGTTCGATCGTCTCGGGTTCTTGAGATTACGTTAAAAGGATTACAACAATAAAAATACACACCCTTACATTAGTTAAACTTAAATAATATACTGTGTAGTTATAATTTGTTTATTGGAGTGTAGTAAAAGTGTTACAAAATATCGCTAACTAATGACAGGTTAACTTTACCAGTTGATAAATTTTCAGTGTCTTAGTTTTTTAATTTAATCTTTGAAAGTAATTATGTGCAGTTTATTGAGAGTTCAGCTTTCAGTGAGAAATAATTAACGTGAGTTTATTCGGATATTTGGGGTAATTTAATAGATACTTAACACTTCAGTAGACTGGATGAACTCAGTTGATCTGGTAATAATGAATTAGGCCGCAATCATATTTAATTTTCAATTGTTCGGGGCTTCGGGCATCCTTTTCAAGTTAATAGGCAATATATTATTTTCTTTTTTCTTTAATTCGGCTTCGACATAAGTTAAATGGTTTCAGCCATCGTCTGCTTCCTTGGTGTTCACTTGTTTTGTTAGTAATTTCGTTTAATATTTCGATGTTTCAATTAACAATTTTGATCGTTCAAGAACTGGCGTCTATTCAACAAGAGCGTCATATTACGAGAAAAGAAATCTAATGGTAAATTAGTAACCAAACGACTCTTGTCATAGTAACCAATCAATCCTGATTGGTTAATTCTGAATTATGACTATTGTTATCAAATTTGAATTTTTATTCAAAATAGCTGTATACCTTCTTATTGATTAAATTCTTCTGTCCTCTTCCCTACACATTAAATATTATCCCCACTGTTATTATTTCCTTTCAAAGATTAATTTGGTACCACATAATGTATGGTTTTATGAAATGTTTGTACATTTATGTTAACATTTGGTATTTACATTTCTCCTTTTAATTAAGTTCTAATTCTAATATTTTTCCTTTAAACTGATTTACAAATTATTCTCGGCTATTTACTCGCCTTGAATTTATTAACTTCCTGGTTGTTTTTATACAATTTGCATTTATTTGTTATTGACAGTTATACATTTCCTACGCCTAAGTAGCCATTGATTATTTTTACTTATTATATTCTAATTATATTTCATTTTATTACAAAGTGTTTTGTTCTGTTGTTATAATTGATTCGTTTAGTGGTTGTTGTGTCTTGAATTTGTTTGTGTTCTGATTATGTGTCAAGATTACTTTCTATATCTTAATACCTAAAATATAACAATTAGGCCTATGGACTGTAAGCTTCCTTCAGCCATATCCTATCCATAAAATTAAAATGAACAATTCTTTACAAGTTATTAGTTACTCTTGGTTTAACATACATTTCATTCTTTTACTATTATTTTGAGTGAGAACATCATCAATTCCTTCAAACTTACTTAATTTATTTTCCCTTATAACATAGGGTGTTTATTAATTACATTCTTAATTTCTTAAATCTTTACTAATCCCTCTCTCCATTCCATGTTAACACAAACTGTTTATCTTACATGGGCTTTCTCCCCTGAATAACATCGTACCCTTTATCTATCTCTACTCTAAATACTATTTCTAATTACCCTTAACTATATAATTTTTATAAGCTCACTCTGAAATCATTTATTGTTTCATCATTGATTTATTAAGTGTTTTCTTATCTATTACCATCTTTTTAATCATACTATCATTTACAATATCTTTTTTCACCCATCACTTTCACCTTTAATTAATTGGTGTTTATCACTGATACACTCATTATTTTGGGGTATTTACACCTTCACTATTATCACTTGTTAAACTTTTTATTTTAAGCGTTTATTGGTGGGTAATCCCTATTATTATTTTTCTTTGTCACTTAGTTACTTTCATTATATTTCTCACTATCTTTACAAATTTTATTTATATCTAATAAGTTCATGTCTTTTTCTAGATTTCTTACTTACATATACTACTAATTCGTGGGTTAGTGTATTTTTATTTAACGATGTTTTATTTATTATGAATTACATTTGTCACTTAGACAATACTAATATTTCTTTTTTATATTTGTTATTCATTGGTTTCGTTTCCTTTATGATGTTTGATGGTATCATCTCCCCCTTCCCTATTCTACATTATTTGTCTGTGTTTTATCACCTTGGTTCACTTTATTTTCTTTATAGTTGGTTTGTTCCATTTTTAATTTCATTTTTCTTCTCCTTCACTTCCATCTTGTTTCACTTTATTTTGGTTATTATCTGGCCAATCTCTGGGGTTGGGTCAATGTCATTTGTCTGTCAGTCTAGTTTGTATTTTTTATTTAATAATCACCTTTGGTTTACTATTCTTCCTCCTTCACTCTTAATTACATTTAGTATTTTTATTCTCTTTATTATTTATTTATTAAAATATATTATTTCTTAGCATTTCTTACATACTTATAGATATCAAATATGATCTGAATTTGGCGGTGTTATATAATGCACTTCCACCAAAATTGATCATTTTATAAAACGTGATTCTAAGTTTGACGGAATTATCAATTGTATTGTAACATTTTTTTTCAACTTCTCCTGCTTCTTGTTCATTTTTTCTTTTGTTCAATTCTGTATCTTCTACTTCCATTCTTCTGAGTCTTTTCTTCATTATTTTTTCTTATTACGAACTGGCTTATTGATTTTTTATTATAAATTATTCCCTATAAATCTTATTTTCCCTAACTATCTCTACTTTGTAGCTGAAATCGATTCGGATTGGCTCTATTGGCTTACCTAACTCCGTCGTTCAAAACTACTCTTATTCTGAGATCAGGGGAACATCATCCCTGCTCAGTAAAATGATTGCTGGACTTATTCAACAGTCAATCTCAATTAATGAATCTTCAATACAGTCATCTCGTGACTCATAATAATAATAATAATAATCATAATATTTGTTGGGAATCTTTTACTTTTGTATTTCATTATTGCTCAGTTCGAGTCATATATTTTTTCATCTTTCTTTATAGATACTACTTGATAATACTTGAAGCGTTGGTTTTTATTGATACAATTCACATTTTTACTCATTTTTAATTACTCTTTGTTTCATCTCATTTCATATTATAACTCTTAGAATGTCTATTTTATTTATTTAGTTTTTTGATCATTGGTTTGTTTAACTTTACTTCTCATCTTTTTCTAAATAGTTGTGGAAGTTGATTATTTTGATTGATATATTTTATTTTATTTTTTTTGTTCCATAATTTTTTAAATATCATAGTAAGTTAGTGCTTCTTACTAGTTAGGAATTTTTGTAGCTTATTCCTTTATAGTATGTTTTGCTTTTTATGCCTCATATGTTGGCTCAAGATTATTGTAACTTAATCTTATTTTGTAGGAATGTTCTGTAACTTCATTCCTTTATTATTAGTTTTTATTTAAATATTATAGTAAGTTTGTTGTTCTTACTTTATATGGATTCTTTGTAACTTTTTTTTTCTCCATTTTATAATTGTTCTATACTATTATCGAAATATTTGCGTAAGTTGTCCTTACATAACTTTTTTGAATTTTGAAATTCATTTGAGATCTTTTTTCTTTATGATATTGGCAAACTTGTTCGTTTGTCTTGTTATTTTTCTTTATTTAAAGTATTTCGGTTGATTTTTACTTTAAGTTTTTTCAGTCATTGCTGATCGTCATAATATTTCTTAATTGATGCCTGATTGTATACACCCTTTATTTTCTTAGTGACGGTGTGAGCGATCTCATAAGTGTTATTGCCCTTGTCTCTTGTTATAGTGTATGGTCATACATATTATTATATATAGGACCTTGTTATTTATACCTTTCTGTAAGGTGATCTTCTCCTTTTCTTTCATTATTATTGCCTTCTCTTGTATTTTACACTCTTTGTTGTCTTTCTTCTCTACTCCTTCAAATGTTAGATGTTTGAACATTTATTCTGGATGTTGGCTTGGTCGGTAATCAGGAAATCAGTCCCATATTCCAGTGTTTATCTGTACCTGGTTTATCCATGGTCCATGATGACGTGAGTTACCTCCGTTGTTCAGACTACTCTGGTGTGCATGACCAATTCTGTCCGTGTTATATTGGTCTCTTCTATCTGGTACAGCCATTCTTCTAATACCATGTGTTCTTTGGCATCAGTGCCTACCTCAATCACTTGATGATGTTGTTTATTACTCAACGAAGTTAATCGAACCTCCGTCATTGATCTTCTCACTGATATTGGTTTATTTGGTATTTCTATCTCTGGTAATTTCCCTTTTCTTATAGACTTTCTTAATTTGTCATACATTTTATTGTTGTGATGCTTTTCAACTTTGGATATCCTCCATTTAAAGATAGGTTTGCTGAAAGTTTTACTCGCTGGTTGATTGTTGATCCCTCCTAGAATTTCCTTCAGAGTTCTCCTGCACTCCATAACATTCATCATTTCCGTATGGTCGGTAATTGGTAGATTAAACCTCTCAAGTAGTCCGTCCTTCATCATCTCCAATTCTTCTCTGGTATTGATTCGTTTTCTCTGTTGTATTTTCTTAGTCTTCTTAATTATTTGTTTCTTCCGTATTCCTCTACTGTTGATTCCTATGTGTTTACTTTTCTCTTTGTTTTTGCTACCTTTATTTTGAGGTATCAATGTACTTGGGTCTTCTTTAATTTATGTTTTTTCATTAGTTCCTTCAGAAGTGCTGTCCAGCGTTTCCTTCACCTTCTTGAACCCGTTACCTAATGTCTCATCAAGTAGATCTATTTTGTAATCAGTTTATTCCCATTTCTTATTCATCTCCGTTTTTGTCTGGTCGCTTTCTTCACAACATTCTTTGAAAATTAGTCTTATCTGCTGCTTCCTTTCTTCCTTAGTTTTTTCGTTGCTTTCCTTCAGCTGTTGTTGCAGGGTTTCGTTATTTTTGTTAATGGTTTGTCTCAATTCTTCTTTCTGCTTCTGAAAATTGTTGTTCATTTCTTCTTTCATGCTGTCGAATTTATCGTTCATCTGTTTCAAACTCTCTTCATTCTTGTCTAATTTTCTATTAATCAACTCCCATAATTTTTGTAAATCCATTCCTCCTCTGGCTTCCTCCCTATCTCCAGCCTGTGGTTCCATTTCTTCGTCTTGGGTTGGTTCTGTTGTGGTTATAATTGTCTCCACCTCTTCAATTTATGTTCCTTCCTCTTCTTCCCCTCTATTTTCTTTCTCCTTCGCCAACTTTTTCGACAATCCTCTGGTGTGCATATTGTAACCTTTCGCAATCGCCGCTAGAATTTTGTATTTCCCTCTCTTCTAGTCCCACCAGTTGGTCGCCAATTTGTTACTTGTCGCTATGTATAGCTGCCGTGTTGTTTTGCCACACGTTGGATGCGTCAATTTGTTACAGATTAGACGTCCTCGTCTTCGTTTAAGCCCCGCGATGGAAGCCAATTTGTTACGGCCGCAGTCCGTCTAATCTTAAACGTGTATGAGTACAATGGGTGTAACTTGTCTTCTCTATACGTCGTCGCTTTAGAACGTAACTTACGCAGATTTAGTCCGTTGCGAACGTACGAATAACCAGGTCTTGATGTTCTTACCTGTTGTTCACTAGGGGTGTGAAAATCCCAGGTGGTGCCAAATTGTTTTATTAAAACAATTAAAAAAAATTTAAGTTTGTATGACAAGTGCAGCTCGGCGGTGTGAAGAATTCAATTTGTTCCTGCCTCGCCTTGGCCGTCTGGATTGGGCCAGTAGTTAGTTGCGTTGGCTGTGCGATCGCTCGTCGTCAATACCTATTTGCTAAAATGTACACAAATTTTTATCCACCTCCTAATGAAATTATAACAGATTGGTTACCCTCAGTACATATTTATTTTCGGTTAACGATTAATTATTCAGTTAATACAAATTATGCTTTCTTTGGTAATACATTTGCACCGGTAGATTATATGAGACACATCTCTGGGGTTTGACAAATCTATCTTTGAACTTAACAACAGATATTCAGTAATGGCGTCTGTTGGAATTGTACACAAAATTATTATTGTTCGATCGTCTCGGGTTCTTGAGATTACGTTAAAAGGATTACAACAATAAAAATACACACCCTTACATCAGTTAAACTTAAATAATATACTGTGTAGTTATAATTTGTTATTGGAATGTAGTAAAAGTGTTACAAAATATCGCTAACTAATGACAGGTTAACTTTGCCAGTAGATAAATTTTCAGTGTCTTAGTTTTTTAATTTAATCTTTGAAAGTAATTATGTGCAGTTTATTGAGAGTTCAGCTTTCAGTGAGAAATAATTAACGTGAGTTTATTCGGAAATTTGGGGTAATTTAATAGATACTTAACACTTCAGTAGACTGGATGAAAACTCAGTTGATCTGGTAATAATGAATTAGGACGCAATCATATTTAATTTTCAATTGTTCGGGGCTTCGGGCATCCTCTTCAAGTTAATCGGCAATATATTATTTTCTTTTTTCTTTAATTCGGCTTCGACATCACTTAAATGGTTTCAGCCATCGTCTGCTTCCTTGGTGTTCACTTGTTTGGTAGTAATTTCGTTTGATATTTTGATGTTTTAATTAACAATTTTGATCGTTCAAGAACTGGCGTCTATTCAACAAGAGCGTCATATTACAAGTAAAGAAATCTAACGGTAAATTAGTAACCAAACGACTGTTGTCATAGTAACCAATCAATCCTGATTGGTTAATTCTGAATTATGACTATTGTTATCAAATTTGAATTTTTATTCAAAATAGCTGTATATCTTCTTATTGATTAAATTCTTCTGTCCTCTTCCCTACACATTAAATATTATCACCACTGTTATTATTTCCTTTCAAAGATTAATTTGGTACCACATAATGTATGGTTTTATGAAATATCAATGTTTGTACATTTATGTTAACATTTGGTATTTACATTTCTCCTTTAAATTAAGTTCTAATTCTAATATTTTTCCTTTAAACTGATTTACAAATTATTCTCGGCTATTTACTCGCCTTGAATTTATTAACTTCCTGGTTGTTTTTATACAATTTGCATTTATTTGTTATTGACAGTTATACATTTCCTAGGCCTAAGTAGCCATTGATTATTTTTACTTATTATATTCTAATTATATTTCATTTTATTACAAAGTGTTTTGTTCTGTTGTTATAATTGATTCGTTTAGTGGTTGTTGTGTCTTGAATTTGTTTGTGTTCTGATTATGTGTCAAGATTACTTTCTATATCTTAATACCTAAAATATAACAATTAGGCCTATGGACTGTAAGCTTCCTTCAGCCATATCCTATCCATAAAATTAAAATGAACAATTCTTTACAAGTTATTAGTTACTCTTGGTTTAACATACATTTCATTCTTTTACTATTATTTTGAGTGAGAACATCATCAATTCCTTCAAACTTACTTAATTTATTTTCCCTTATAACATAGGGTGTTTATTAATTACATTCTTAATTTCTTAAATCTTTACTAATCCCTCTCTCCATTCCATGTTAACACAAACTGTTTATCTTACATGGGCTTTCTCCCCTGAATAACATCGTACCCTTTATCTATCTCTACTCTAAATACTATTTCTAATTACCCTTAACTATATAATTTTTATAAGCTCACTCTGAAATCATTTATTGTTTCATCATTGATTTATTAAGTGTTTTCTTATCTATTACCATCTTTTTAATCATACTATCATTTACAATATCTTTTTTCACCCATCACTTTCACCTTTAATTAATTGGTGTTTATCACTGATACACTCATTATTTTGGGGTATTTACACCTTCACTACTATCACTTGTTAAACTTTTTATTTTAAGCGTTTATTGGTGGGTAATCCCTATTATTATTTTTCTTTGTCACTTAGTTACTTTCATTATATTTCTCACTATCTTTACAAATTTTATTTATATCTAATAAGTTCATGTCTTTTTCTAGATTTCTTACTTACATATACTACTAATTCGTGGGTTAGTGTATTTTTATTTAACGATGTTTTATTTATTATGAATTACATTTGTCACTTAGACAATACTAATATTTCTTTTTTATATTTGTTATTCATTGGTTTCGTTTCCTTTATGATGTTTGATGGTATCATCTCCCCCTTCCCTATTCTACATTATTTGTCTGTGTTTTATCACCTTGGTTCACTTTATTTTCTTTATAGTTGGTTTGTTCCATTTTTAATTTCATTTTTCTTCTCCTTCACTTCCATCTTGTTTCACTTTATTTTGGTTATTATCTGGCCAATCTCTGGGGTTGGGTCAATGTCATTTGTCTGTCAGTCTAGTTTGTATTTTTTATTTAATAATCACCTTTGGTTTACTATTCTTCCTCCTTCACTCTTAATTACATTTAGTATTTTTATTCTCTTTATTATTTATTTATTAAAATATATTATTTCTTAGCATTTCTTACATACTTATAGATATCAAATATGATCTGAATTTGGCGGTGTTATATAATGCACTTCCACCAAAATTGATCATTTTATAAAACGTGATTCTAAGTTTGACGAAATTATCAATTGTATTGTAACATTTTTTTTCTCAACTTCTCCTGCTTCTTGTTCATTTTTTCTTTTGTTCAATTCTGTATCTTCTACTTCCATTCTTCTGAGTCTTTTCTTCATTATTTTTTCTTATTACGAACTGGCTTATTGATTTTTTATTATAAATTATTCCCTATAAATCTTATTTTCCCTAACTATCACTACTTTGTAGCTGAAATCGATTCGGATTGGCTCTATTGGCTTACCTAACTCCGTCGTTCAAAACTACTCTTATTCTGAGATCAGGGGAACATCATCCCTGCTCAGTTAAATGATTGCTGGACTTATTCAACAGTCAATCTCAATTAATGAATCTTCAATACAGTCATCTCGTGACTCATAATAATAATAATAATAATAATCATAATATTTGTTGGGAATCTTTTACTTTTGTATTTCATTATTGCTCAGTTCGAGTCATATATTTTTTCATCTTTCTTTATAGATACTACTTGATAATACTTGAAGCGTTGGTTTTTATTGATACAATTCACATTTTTACTCATTTTTAATTACTCTTTGTTTCATCTCATTTCATATTATAACTCTTAGAATGTCTATTTTATTTATTTCGTTTTTTGATCATTGGTTTGTTTAACTTTACTTCTCATCTTTTTCTAAATAGTTGTGGAAGTTGATTATTTTGATTGATATATTTTATTTTATTTTTTTTGTTCCATAATTTTTTAAATATCATAGTAAGTTAGTGCTTCTTACTAGTTAGGAATTTTTGTAGCTTATTCCTTTATAGTATGTTTTGCTTTTTATGCCTCATATGTTGGCTCAAGATTATTGTAACTTAATCTTATTTTGTAGGAATGTTCTGTAACTTCATTCCTTTATTATTATTTTTTATTTAAATATTATAGTAAGTTTGTTGTTCTTACTTTATATGGATTCTTTGTAACTTTTTTTTTCTCCATTTTATAATTGTTCTATACTATTATCGAAATATTTGCGTAAGTTGTCCTTACATAACTTTTTTGAATTTTGAAATTCATTTGAGATCTTTTTTCTTTATGATATTGGCAAACTTGTTCGTTTGTCTTGTTATTTTTCTTTATTTAAAGTATTTCGGTTGATTTTTTACTTTAAGTTTTTTCAGTCATTGCTGATCGTCATAATATTTCTTAATCGAACCTCCGTCATTGTTCTTCTCACTGATATTGGTTTATTTGGTATTTCTATCTCTGGTAATTTCCCTTTTCTTATAGACTTTCTTAATTTGTCATACATTGTATTGTTGTGATGCTTTTCAACTTTGGATATCCTCCATTTAAAGATAGGTTTGCTGAAAGTTTTACTCGCTGGTTGATTGTTGATCCCTCCTAGAATTTCCTTCAGAGTTCTCCTGCACTCCATAACATTCATCATTTCCGTATGGTCGGTAATTGGTAGATTAAACCTCTCAAGTAGTCCGTCCTTCATCATCTCCAATTCTTCTCTGGTATTGATTCGTTTTCTCTGATGTATTTTCTTAGTCTTCTTAATTATCTGTTTCTTCCGTATTCCTCTACTGTTGATTCCTATGTGTTTCCTTTCTCTTTGTTTTTGCTACCTTTATTTTGAGGTATCAATGTACTTGGGTCTTCTTTAATTTCTGTTTTTTCATTAGTTCCTTCAGAAGTGCTGTCCAGCGTTTCCTTCACCTTCTTGAACCCGTTACCTAATGTCTCATCAAGTAGATCTATTTTGTAATCGGTTTCTTCCCATTTCTTATTCATCTCCGTTTTTGTCTGGTCGCTTTCTTCACAACATTCTTTGAAAATTAGTCTTATCTGCTGCTTCCTTTCTTCCTTAGTTTTTTCTTTGCTTTCCTTCAGCTGTTGTTGCAGGGTTTCGTTATTTTTGTTAATGGTTTGTCTCAATTCTTCTTTCTGCTTCTGAAAATTGTTGTTCATTTCTTGTTTCATGCTGTCGAATTTATCGTTCATCTGTTTCAAACTCTCTTCATTCTTGTCTAATTTTCCATTAATCAACTCCCATAATTTTTGTAAATCCATTCCTCCTCTGGCTTCCTCCCTATCTCCAGCCTGTGGTTCCATTTCTTCGTCTTGGGTTGGTTCTGTTGTGGTTATAATTGTCTCCACCTCTTCAATTTATGTTCCTTCCTCTTCTTCCCCTCTATTCTCTTTCTCCTTCGCCAACTTTTTCGACAATCCTCTGGTGTGCATATTGTAACCTTTTGCAATCGCCGCTAGAATTTCGTATTTCCCTCTCTTCTAGTCCCACCGGTTGGTCGCCAATTTGTTACTTGTCGCTATGTATAGCTTCCGTGTTGTTTTGCCACACGTTGGATGCGTCAATTTGTTACAGATTAGACGTACTCGTCTTCGTTTAAGCCCCGCGATGGAAGCCAATTTGTTACGGGCCGAATGTCTGTCTAATCTTAAACATGTATGAGTATAATGGGTGTAACGTGTCTTCTCTATACGTCGTCGCTTTAGAACATAACTTACGCAGATTTCATCCGTTGCAAACGTACGAATAACCAGGTCTCGATGTTCTTACCTGTTGTTCACTAGGGGTGTGAAAATCCCGGGTGGCGCCAAATTGTTTTATTAAAACAATTCAAAAAATTTTAAGTTTGTATGACAAGCGCAGCTGTCTTAATTTGGCGATGTTATAATATTTGTGATGTCAAATAATGTGAAATATGTGTTTTCATCTATATTTATTACTTTTAGTTTGTCTATTAATTCGTATGTATTTTTTATGTTGTGATAATTATTTCCAGATGGTTATTTTTTAGTTTTTGTGCTATTTTTGCTATTTTGTATGTAGGTGCTTTTTTTGAAGTTGGTTAATGGTTATATTGGGTTGTTTAATTTGTGTATTTTTATTAGGCTATTCATTTTAGGTGGTTCTGGATTTTATTTATATGTCTGTATTTTTATTATTGAAAATGTTTTTAGTTGTTTTAATTAGTTTTATTGTTTGTTTAAGATATTTTTCTGTTGGGTCTTTATTTAATTGTATGCAATCATTATTGTTTGCAATATAATGCAAACTGAAAACTTCATCAACAATCATTTGTATTGTTGTAGTCAACATCATACAAAAAAATTGTATGCAATCATTATTGTTGATGAAGTTTTCAGTTTGCATTATATTGCAAACAATAATGATTGCATACAGTTAAATAAATAAAACTAATAAAAACAGCTAAAAAAACATTTTATATGGTCTCAACCATAATGTAAATAATATATTTGTCTCAACTTCAACATTTTCTGCATCCTTTGCAGGCTTGTTCGAGGTATTCCATACTCATTGGACGCTTTTTGTGTTGATTTCTTTGGTGACTGCACAAAACATTGTGCAACAATATTTAAGTTCTCTTCTGTTGTAACTGGTTTTGGCCTACCTGATCGAGGAAGTTCCGCTACCATTCCAGTGTGTTCAAATCTCTTATTCAGTTTACGAATACCTTCTCTAGATGGAAGTGCGATGTTTGGAAAATGTTCCGCAAATAACTCAACAACATCACTGTAATTATGGTCCTGTTTCCACCACATCTGCAGTACAAAAACACGCTGCTCTGTAGATAGTTTTCTATTCATTGTCTCGCAAACAACAAACAAGTGCTAACAACAGCATACACATCAACATCAACCTAACCTCATAACCTCAAATCTCAACTGAATTATGGGAACTACTGCTCTAGTCAAGTCAAGTAACTACTATGCTAGTCAATCGAGTGTCTACATACTGCTAGTGCCAAGTGACTTATGGGCCACCCGGTATAACTGAAATAAAAAATAGCCTCCAACTAATACTAAAACAAAATTACTTTGAATTCAATAGCAAAATTTATCAACAACAAGAAGGATTGGCAATGGGATCTCTATTATCTAGCATAATAGCAGAGATATTCTTACAACATATAGACACCAAAATACAAAATATTATAAAATCCTTTGATCCAAATGGCATTTGGATACGAAATGTACATGATGGGCTATATATATCAAGTAACAAAAACCTATATATCAGGTATATACTAACCTGTTTTGTTTATATAAAATCTTACTTTTGATATACCAACTTCTATCAATTATGTACAGAACACTGTTGTCATACCCATCTGGACCTAAGTTGTAGTTTTAAGCACCAGTTTTTATACACCAACATATAGATCTTGTAACAGATAAGATCATTGACATATTTCAAAACTCAAGGCTACTCTGTCGTTCAGAAAAAAAGAAAATGTTTCACTTTTCAGTATTTGTAGGTACCTAATTTTGTACATAGAACTGTTTTATGAGCCCTTTTCAAGCACCTGACATTCTGAACTCTCTTAACAGAATTCGCCACCTGGGATTGTAGGCCGCTCAGCACTGTCGTTTTAAACTCTTCATTTACCTCCAACTGAGATCCATAGAATTTCTGATGCCATAGAAGTCACTAGTTACGAGTGTAGGGCTATAACGAGAATGATCAAAAAGTTCCCATCAGAATGATACATGCTGTGATGTGTGGATGTGCACTGTAAATGAAAACAATTCTGACACCAGCAACTCACATCACCAGTCCTGAATGACATGTATCAACTTTGAAAGCATTTCATAGAATACCTTCATACCTTCTTGTGATTGTTGTTTCTGGTTCCATTAAATCAATGAAAATAATACCTTTATGGTCCCAGAAAACATTAGGCAGGATTTTTTTGGTTGACAGATTCTGCCTTAACCTTTTTTTTAGTGAAGCTGAATGATATCATGAGACTGTTGTTTTTCATTGACTCTGAGGTAACAAATCCATGATACATGAAATAATCTGTCTCCTTTCTCAGTGGGTTCAAAAATTCATGTGTAGTTGTCACTCTTCAGTTTTTGTGTCCATCAGTTAAAATTTCTGAACTCCATAATGCATACAATTTACAATTCCCCACCCCAATTTTCAGCAAGAATCTCCTCTGTTCAACAAGGTTGTTTGTCTGAACATTATGCCTCCCACCTCTCTCTTCATCATGAACATTGGTAGGCATTCATTAAACTCAAACACCACACACCACATGAATTCTGGTAATATTGAGCCATATTGGAATGAGAAATCTAAGAACAGCCTGCACTTCACAACTTATAGAATTGTTAACATTACCAGCTGTCTTTATTGATTGTAATGGACCAGCCAGCACTGCTTATAAAATAGCCAAAGGCTTCATAATGATTCAGTTGAAGCTACTAAGCATGCCCAATATGAATCAGTGTTGTCAAAAACTGGTCCTTACTTTTGACATCTCATACATAAGAACATGTAATGAACTAGCAATATTAAAGACTTGCAAATATAGTGTTCAGATAAACAAAATTTAGTCTTTCTCAATGTAGGGTGAAAACTTGGCAATTCATACATAAAAAGGAGAAACCAATACATACTTACAATCATTTTGCTTAATTTATTTATTTACATTATCAAATCAGGTCTTGAAATCATTCTTCAGTTTTTAAATATCCATTTTTCTAATTACTTTTTATTATTAATGATAATAATAATAATAACAACAATACTGTAATAATTAAAATAATTAATATTTCATTTTCTTTAGCCTTTTCTATAATTTTTCTAGGTGAATTTTCCTTTAACTATACTTTATACTGCAAAATTTCCCACAGAAATATGTCTCAACATACAGAATAAATAGTTTAAAGTTTAAGAAACACAGTCTGTATTGTTTGCTCTTCAAGCTGTCAAAACTACCCTAAATAAAGACACAAGCTCCTGTTGTTACAGAGTAATTCTTTACTCTTTATCAAAACGTTAAGAAAATATAAGCTGTAAGCAATACAGTTTTCTCAACATATTTTGTTTATTCTACTTAACAATATCATTTCTACTTATTTGCCATTCAGACTGCCACTACAAAGCTTAGGATTGTGGTTTGAACACTAATGTATGTTAGTACAAATGAAAGAATAAGTTTTCACTTATCCTAATTTTACATGAAAGAAGTGTAATTTATTGGTGTTACACTTATAAATATATTAGTAGTTTACTAAATAGTGCACAGAATGCACAAACTTTCATTTATTACAGCAGAATCACAGCACAAGATTTTATTAGTTTCATTTCAAGACAAAAATCACAAAAACATAAACATGTGTATTTATGTTCCAGAAATATAATTATTTTAAGCAAAATAAACTAGTGTATATCATTTTATTTCTCGACCTTTATTAGAATCACAGGAACTTAATAAATGTCTACTCATACGCCCCTCCCAACTGTGATTTAATTACACAGCTATAATCAAAATAACAATCAGAATTACTTAAAAGTCTTGAAGTTTATATGTTAATTAATGGTATAATTAATAACTCCACTGATACACGTTAAACTGATTATCTATTTACAGATAAAGTATAAAAATGTATACATAAGTACATATGTATGTGTATATACATACAAATACATATGCACATGTACAAGTTAGTTTTATTATAAACATATCACAACACCAATATTATCATTACAATTATAATAAAATTATATACAAAATATTTAATAGTCCTTCATTATTTGGTCTTGTAATAAATTTAAATACAAACTGCACTAATTTTATAAAATTGTAATTCCTTAGGTACCACCACTGCAGCAGCTTGACTTTGTTTCTGGTCGTGCAGCATCTGCTGCAGCTTCATCATCCACTACAACGACATTTCGACGAACACTGCTTGTTCGTCCTAAAGAATTTGTTTTTTGTAAATCATTTTCCTGAGCTCTTTCAGTCATTCTCTGGCTAAGCTCTAGGAACATTTCCTCAATTCCTTTATTCAATTTTGCAGAAGTATGAAAGTGCTTTGCTCCTACAGACTTTGCATAACTGAAAACACAGATTGTACTAATTACTGTCTATAACTAAATATTCCAATGCTAAACTGGAAAATAATTCATCGTTTTTAAATTTTTTTTTAATGAAATATAAAAGAATAATGTTAAATCGACTTTTATTACATTAATTTGACACCCTCTTTAATTAAGAAATATTTCACCCACATTTTAAGAAATTTTATTCAATTGTATTAATAAGAAAATATTATTCAATTAAGATCATAAAATTTATTTATTTACTTCTCAGAACAGCCGAATAATAATGTATGTTTTGAAATACTAAACAAATAACAAAAAAATTTATACAATTCCTTGCATCAAGTAAGCATGTAAAATAACATCCATTGCTTACAAACAATATTGTTACAACATTACAAAACAATCTACGTGTTTCTCGAATGTTCCAGAGGAATCCGGCTGTAATGTCGTGATACATGGACATGATACTTAGACAATGTCATAGTGATCGAGAAGACATTCAAAGACCATTTGGAAAACCTTAAGGAGGTTCTAACTAGAATTCACGGTGCCCAACTGAAGCTGAGCCTGAAGAAGTGTTCTCTTTTCCAGAAGGAAGTACAGTATCTGGGCCATCTGGTTTCGGCAGTGGGTGTTAGCATGGATCCTAATAAAGTAGACACTGTAAGAGACTGGCCAGTTCCGAAGAGTACACACGAGGTTCGGAGTTTCCTGGGGTTATCCTCATATTACAGACGTTTTGTGAAAGGTTTTGCTACTATTGCTAAATCACTACATGAGCTAACGGAAAATAAACGAAACTTCCAGTGGTCGAGTGTGATCAAGCATTTAGGACTTTGAAAATTGCATTATGTTCGCAGCAAATTCTTGCTTTCCCAGCTTCCAAAGGGAAGTACATAGTAGGCACAGATGCAAGCAATACTCGTCTAGGAGCAGTTTTGTTTAAAATGCAAAACGGTGAAAGACGAGTAATAGCGTATTACAGCAAGACGCTTTCTAAACCATAGAGAAATTATTGGTTACCAGACAGAGTTGCTGGCAATCATCTGAGCTTTGGAGCACTTCCATAAATGCCTCTATGGAAGGAAGTTTTCACTATGCACTGACCATGCCGCGCTTACTTGGCTCTTGAGATTTAAAAACCCCGATGGGCAGTTGGCAAGGTGGCTCGAACGTCTGCAAGAGTACAACTTCAAGGTACAACATCGGCGGGGGGACCTGCATGGTAATGCAGATGGCTTACCACCTGCTATGGTTCTCCAAGTGCTGAAGGGCTACTGGGCACAATGGGAATCTCTTACCATAGAGAACGGATTGTTGACAAGGGCTTGGGAAAGTGTAGATGGACGAGACGTGGTCATACAGTTTATAGTTCCCCGTAGTAAAGTACAGTCTGTTTTGAAGAGGATGCATGATGGAATGTCTGGAGGCCATCTTGGCATTATCAAAACTCTTGACAAAATACGGAAGCAATTCTATTGGCTTCATCTTCACCACGACGTAGAGGAATGGGTTTGGGCATGTGAAATATGTGCTGCAAGCAAGGGCCCACAAACCAGAAGCAGAGGAAAAATGAGAGTGTATAACGTTGGACTGCCTTTCAAGAGAATTGCCATAGACATTTCTGGACCATTCCCAGTTACTAACGATGGAAACCAGTACATCATGGTTGTAGGTGACTACTTTACTAAGTAGGTGGAAGCCTACGCAATTCCAAATCAGGAGGTTACCACTGTAGCAAAGGAGTTAGTTCACAACTTCTGTCGCCATTATGGAGCCCCTATGGAAATCCACATGGATCAAGGGAGAAATTTAGAATCAGGAGTGTTTAAAGAATTATGCCTTCTACTTGGAATTCAAAAGAACAGGACAACGCCTCTGCATCCTCAGCCGGACGGAATGGTTGAGAGATTCAATAGGATACTTGAACAGCATCTTTCGAAGGTTGTTGACGAGAACTAACGTATACCACTATTCCTCATGGCATATAGGTCATCAGTACATGACACAACCAGCATGACTCCAGCAAAATTGGTGTTTGGGCGGGAGATTCGTCTTCCTGGGGACTTGATGTTCAGATCACTTGAGAATCAGTCACAAGAGCCACAGAACTATTCCTCACAATTAAAAAACCAACTGGGAGAAATTAATCCCTTGATAAGAGGACGGGTGAAGATAGCCAGTGATAATATGAAAACTCGGTATGACATTTATAGTAATAGCATTGGGTTGTTCAACCCTAAGTGCTGTCGTGGTCACTCACCTAAATTTCAGAGTAACTGGGAAGGACCTTATACTGTGAAAAAAAGAATTAACAATGTTGTCTATCAGATTCAACAGGAAGGACAGCGAAAGTTCAAGGTCGTCCACCTAGATCGTCTGGCCAAGTATTACTTCAGAGATGGTTTGCCAGTTCAGGATGAACAAGATTAAGGAGGGGACAGTATTACGACATTACAGAAAAATCTATGTGTTTCTCGAATGTTCCAGAGGAATCCGGCTGTAATATTGTGTGCGTACGTGATTTCTACATGCGTTTGTGATACGTGATTTCTACATGCGTTTGTGAGACTTTTCTAGACGTAATCAGCTGCACGCACTGTGTCTTAAGGCCATAATCAATTACGTCTTAGTGTAGCGCTGATGCGTAGTATGTGGGACGTCCTGGTGTCTGAGCGGGGTATAAATACAAGGTTTCAGCGGCGCTTAGTTTAGTGTTATATCGGGCGATTTACACAGTGTGTTTCGAAGTATTGTGGGGAAATGTTATGTGTTTTATAATTGTGTGGGACAATTGTATTACAATTGTGTTTTATACTATTTTGACATTTTATTTGCGTGTGAACAACTTTTATTTGATTTGTTGTAAGAGACTACCTTGTTGATTACAAACTGTTTATTGTGATAATTAAAGCTGGTGATTAGTAACTTAATTGGTGTCCTGTATTTTGTTTTCCACTGTACCATAGACTGCCGTAACAATATGAAAATGACATCCAGAAAATAAGCCTTTTTTTTTTTGCACTGTAGCACTGAGGTCATGGTGACGTATATGAGGTACAGTGGAAACTCAAAAATTCGGATCAATTGGGACCGGACCCCATCCAGATTTTCAATTTGTCCAGATTTTTGAAATATACATTAAACTGCTAGAATTTTATGTCGGAAAGCATGATAATCCATATTTTATTATTTTTTAATGGAGGACGTCTAAAAATTAAGTACTTAAAAAGTAAAAAAGGACCGCTTTAAATTCCACAATGAACTTCCGTATGCGTAGACAATAGCGCTGTTTTAAAGATTTAATAAAACAACCAAATCACCAAAACAGCGCTGGGAGTGTATGGAGGGTGCATCACCACAGCCAATCTGCAGGTTCCAATTTTTGTTCACGTTCCACTTCTCTGCGAGTGCTGTGGGACTCTGTCTTTGCTTACTTTAAAACCTGGGGCAGAGGTTTCATGGCGGCAAACAGAATATTTTTTAGGCATAGAAAGCAAGTTTACGCCGGTTTCGTCAGTAGTGTACACATCCGTCTTTGTTGAAACCACTTTTAACAACCATATCAAGAAATTTTAGTTTGAATACTTGGGGAACACCATGGTCCGAAGTTAACTTTTCTCCTTGAATTTCTAATTCTTGGATTCCATGCCATTTTTTTACAATTATGTAACCACTCTGCACTAATTTGAAATCGGCAGATCCATGGGTTTACCCAAGCTTCTTATCTGTGTAAACAATATGTAATGGCATTGTTGGCAATGTTTTTCTGTTTTGTGACCTTTCTGCAGAATCCAATTTTTCGGCATATTTTCTAGTTTATCTATTTGTGCTTTAATAGTTGAAATCTCCACTTTGTAGATTTTAGAAAGAGGTGCCCCACTTTCACCATTAGATAATCTTTTCGAAATTTCTACCTTACCTTCAATTGTCAAAAACGCATGTTTTTGCTTTCCACTAGCTTTACTAACAGATGTACTATCCATTCCAAACAAAACTAAAGTATATGTACTCAAACAAATGTTTACGGTGTACTGAAATCAATAACGTATAAACATATACAATTTATATAAACATGTACATTTATATAAACGTACACAACACTGCACAATAACGCGATCATGCAAAGACTCATGACTGACTGACTGAGCGTGTGACAGGTGCAGGTAAGTCCTTGAGTGGAGGGAATGCGGATGGGTAGTGTGATTCAGTGACTCATTACCCTTCTCGTGACTAGCCGCAACGCTGCACTTATGGTACTGGTGACTGGTGAAACTGCACTCAGTCCAGACTCTGTAAAATAATTTATATTCGTTTTTGTTGGATCTGGATTTTTGAGCTCCGAACTTTTGATGCTCAACTGTACTACTAAAAGTTTGTGGAATTTGAGCAAACATGTGAATTGGATGGATGTAGCACTTCCAGCGCTAGATATAGCAAGCAGGTATGCTTCTAGTGCAGGTAGTGCCAATCACTAGTTTAGACGATCCTTTGTATTGTTCAGTGCCATTTTGTGAGGTTATGTTTCAGTGATTCAGCAATGTGCTTTTCAACCAATATAATGGATTTTAATGAGCAAAAAAACTGCTCCAGAAACCCATCGTGAGCTACAGGAGTCTTTGGAGATAATGTCATGAGCTAAAGCAAACGTTTTTGTAGTGTTTTGAGAATGGATAAACATCAGTTGATGAAGATTACTGTTCTGGATGATCATCGACAAGCAGAACACCGGAAACCATAGTAAAAGTTTGTGAGGCTGTCCTTGCAGATCATAGGTGAACACTTCACGATGTTTGTGAGACAACAGGACAGTCACACGAGACAGTTCAACGCATTTTGTCAGGAAATTTGAACATGAGTCACATATCTGCTAAATTTGTGTCAAGAGTGAGTAATAAACAAAGGTTAATTGCATTTTTGTTTGTATGGAACTCACACAACAAGACAGAACCGAACACTTCATCTCCAATATCATAACCGGTGATGAATCATGGATTTACAGTTATAATACTGAGATTAAGCAGCTGTTGTCATGGTGAAGTCACCAAATTCACTATGCACAAAAAAAGCATATCAAAAGTTTGCAGCCATGTCAAGGCTACATTAACGGTTTTTTTCAACATTCATAGGTTAGGCCGCAAGGAATTCTTACCCCTGTTCAACCATAAGTGGCAAGTTTTATCCTTAGGTTTTGAAGAGGCTGAAAGAGACCATTCAGGGCAAATGTCCTGAGAGGTGGGTGACCAATAATTGGTTTCTCCACTGTGACAACGCGCCCACTCACACATCACTCATTGTTTGACAATTCCTGACTTCCAAAAACATCAATGATTCCACATCCCCTATTTGCCTGACCTTGCAGAGATTAGATGATTCATCACTATGTCATTTTTCCTGCAATCAACACAAATGGCTGGGTAATGCACTGCATTGACTTTTGTGACATACTACAATGAGGAAGGTGATAACTTTTAGGCCATTTAGTTACTGGGGATGAGGCAGGTTGTCACAAGAAACCTCTGAATTAAAACAGCAGCCATGGCCAAAATAGAGTTCATTGCTAACAAAGACAAAATTCAAGAGAACATTTTTTAACTAGAAGAATCAAGTGCAGCATGTTTTGGACCAGATAAAGCATTTTCCTTGTAGATTTTTTCCTTCAAGGCTCCACGATCAATGCATACGTCTAATGCAAACTACTAAGAAATTTGTTTGTGATCCAGAATAATAGAGCCAGTGTCTTGCTCATTCAGAAATTCACTGTACTGATTCTTAATAATGCCAATCCACACACTCTCACCACAACACAACATTCTCTCAGGACCTTTGGCTGTGAAAAATTATATCATCCTCATTACAGTCCAGACCTCATACCAAGCTATAACAATATGTTTCTATATTTGAAATCCTTTCTTGCTGGCTGGCAGTTCATGATGACAATGTGGTCTACATGGTGTCTGGTGTCTCATAATAAGTGCCCTAACAATAGCAGAAACTATGTCAAAAAGTAGTTCACAGAGTACACATCATATAGCAATAAAAATGATTTGTGAATATATTCTTACTTCAACTTAACAGCCCATCAAAATTTACTTCCTGTACATCCCCCGTATGTAAACTATACCAAGGATTTTAAGAAAAAACAATTTTTCTTGCATAGTTTATTCTGTTTTTACTGCAGACAAGAAGAAAATACAATACTGTGTATGCTTATAAAGAGGTGAAATATGAGGGGCATTTCAAAAGTAAGGGCTGATCAGTTAAAAAGGAGAACAAATGAAAAAATGAAAAATTTATTAGTGGTTCCAAATACTGATTGATTGATACATACAAATATATACATTATTTTTCTAAATAGTCACCATTTAATTCCAAACCCTGTTTATATTGTGAAGCATGCTTTTTCAAACACTCTGCGTAAAATTCCATTGCCTGGGATTTCAGCCAATGTTGCACTGAGGTTTTCAACTCTTCAGTTTCCTTCAATCGGTGAGATGCAAGCCAGTTCTTGAGGTGAAGGAAGAGATGGTAGTCACTGGGTGTGTGGTCAGGACTATAAGGTAGATGATCAAAAATCATGATATTTGAGACTGGGTTTGCTTGAATTTTTTCAGTTTGGGTGAACTGGAATGACACCACTGCATGGATTGTTGTTTTGACTCAGCACTGACGTATGAACTCCACATTTTGTCACCAGTGATGATATGAGAACAAAAAAATTCATCTCCTCTCTATGAAAGCAGTCCAAAAAAGCACGTGCAGATGTCAATGTCTGGTCTTTATGAGCACCTGTCAACATTTTTGGCATCCGTTGTGGACACAGTTTACAATAGCCTAGAGCTGTGATTGTTCACAGTTCTGAACAATGTTGACTTTGAAAATACTAAAAATTCACTAAGAAAAGTGAAAGATTACTAATCATAAAGCAACGAATTTCTCTCACTTTCACGTTCACATGCTCAGCAAGATCATTAGTCTAAACACTAGGCCTACCACTCCTTTCTTCATCATGAACATTTGAATGGCCTTCCCTAAACTCATGACACCACTGCCTCTCTTCTCCTTCTTCACTTTAGTAGGTCCATAAGGTTCACACAATTGACAGTATATTTCAGCAGCATTATGTCCTCTTATGTTTCGAAATCTAATCACTGATCGGACTTCACAAATGACAGGATTCTTTATTTTCTCACTCAATATAACCCACAGTCATGCAAAGACAAACAACAATGGACTGGCGACAATGTGGTGGTTATATCCCCAATGCACCAGTTGAAGCTATTGTGAATGATCAAACTAATATGTGTTGCCAACTGCTCTTTATAACCAACTGGCCCTTATTTTTGAAATACACCTCATGCCTTCAGCTACACATACCTAACAAAATGTTTAATAATGACTTGCTTTAAGGCTTCAAAATTTAATTGTAATTCATACATGAAATGTCCTCATTGATTACAAAAGCTAAAGATGTACAGTTATTCAAATAATGTCTAAAGACTTAGCTTCATTCAGAAAAGGGTAGCTACGTATCCTTGTTTTCAGGTTTTCAGCAACTCTTGAAAAAATAAATCATCTTCTATACACTGGTTTACAAGAATCTGTTGGCAAACCTTGGTCAATAGGAAGTGATCATGTTCCACTTAAATGAAAGTATTGATGAGGGACTACTGTAAGCTGGCCACCAAAATGGAAGGGACTGAAATATATTTAAGCCAGATCATGATCCTTTACAACTGTTTCTGGTAGAAGGCATCTGACAAATCTGGGTCAAAAGAGTGATTCAGTATTATGCTAATTCAAGCCACATTAGGTGTTGACAGCTGTCATAAGGTAGTTGAAGAATCAAGGACTATCCAGATTTTATTAGGGTAGCACAGCGAATAGGTGAAGGGCTCTACATATTTTTCATTATTCCTCAAAGTTACAATTGTTTTTGACAGTTGTTTTGCCACACTGATACATCATTTTGTCTGAAATTATTTCACAGTCACTGGTATTAAGTGTGACGACAGCGTATAATTAATTAGATAAAGAGACTGTTGAATCTTCTGCAATCAGCATTTTTTGACTTCTTCTTTCACTTCTTTTAATCATCACGGATTCCAAGAAATCATTCTTTAATCAAATAATATGCTTCAGGATATCCATTACAGTTCAGCTGATACCATAACTGACAGGATGTGTGAATCATTTTGTAATCACTATTATCCAGGAGTATATTTCAGCTGTAGTTCAAATTAACCTTGGTTGTGCTATATTGATTGACTAACATATTTATCTTGCAGTAAACTTATCACCCGCTGATGAAACTAGAACAGAAAATACATTAAAAAATCAGATCCTTTTCTGAAATTCTTCAATGAGCAGATGATATAAAAAGAGATGTATGAATTCATTTGAAAGCTTGATTGTCTCAGCTGTGAATGCATGCAGCTTTGAAAGTACTGATCAGTCACTTTGCACTTCTCAGTTAGTAACTGACTCTATTTTATTACTCTTCAGTGTCTATTTTATAACACTGTTCTTCTAAGCACTGATCTTGTTGTTTAATGGTTTTGTTGGCCAGTCACGGAGTTGCATATTATCTCATGCCCTTCAGTCTCTGAACCTTTGGTAGTTTTTATTCACTCTAGTTGTGATTTATTATATGTTCAAAATCACAGTTCTTGCAACTGCTGCTAACATTCTCCAGATGATTCTTTTGCTCTTCACTGTTAATTTACATGCTGCATTTGAATATCTATTTCTGTCTGATTGCAATCTTTGATTTGAGATTTACTGAGGATCATATCTGAGATTCTTACCATGCAAGGATATTACACACACACACACACACACACACACACACACACACACACACACACACACACACACACACACACACACACACACACACACACACACACACACACACACACACACACCTAACAATGCCATGCTCTTAGCAAAGTTAAATTCTAGGTGGTCTGTAGTGTGTCTGCTAGGAATATTTTTTGAAGTTAGATATCTTTTAAAAATTATAATAAACTAAAATCACAAAAACAAGAATTAAAACCAAATAAAATAAAAACTGTAAACTACCACAGTTGCTGAACATTAATGGACAGAAAGTTAATTAAGAATACAATAAAACACAATTCATACACATGATATTAGAATATACTTAGATACACATGGATTTGAAAATGCCTTCAGTAGTGTCAATGATGTTTCATATTTAGGCCTATTCCTTTGCTGGTTCCTCTTCTAGTTTGGTGAGAACAAACTTCCTCAAATCTGAAACTTATCTAAATCACTTTCTTGGGCCCAAAAACATAGATTCACTCCTTTTCACTAAAATGGTTAGGGTCATGTTCAAGACAAAATTTACTTATTTACAAGAATTTCCTCTTTTATAGTACTGGTTTTATAGTGATCAAAATTTTAAAAAATTTATAATTTTATGATCAAGAGACACGCTCGCACACTCGAGTTGACAAACCCAGGCCCGAGTCGTAAATAAGAACGATTAGACAACACGTCAGACCCGACGCCAGTGGGAAAACAATGAAGAAACGTCTGAGTACACGCAACAATAGAAAACAGGGAACGTCATTGACAGCACGAAGTTAGCTACGATTTACAACACCAAACAAACCAAACAAAAAAAAGGCATAGTCCAGTAGCCTGGTTACGCAGAAGTGAGATGGAACACATGCTGTGGGTTAAGTTGTAACAAGCACACGTATGAATGCAACACTCAGTAACAAAGGGTGCAGAGAAATCTTGACAAATATGTAGACAATAGGATGGATATTCAATGAATACTAGAGATATACACAGCCCAGCAGGAAAGCACGCCCTGACATCAAGTCAGAGTTACAACTAGAAAGCGTGGGAGCCGTCCAGGGATGACGCCCAACGAAGAGTTGGTAATTGGCGGAACGAGCGAATGGTAAATGAACAATTGACCAAGACACTGCAGACTCTTAACAAAAGCTATATCAGAGTGCCTCGACAACGTGGAAACAAAAGGTTGATAGACAGGCGGGCAATTGCTCTAGTTTCTGAGAATCAGCACAACGTTCGTCGCTGGGATATTTCGGGGATGCCCGACGACCAACCAGAGTTTGGCATCTTCCAAAGGAACTGGTGGAGAGAGTAATGATGACTTGAACGATGAATCAGGAAACCGATGACAAAACTCTACAAGGTGGTAGGAAATTATGAACCTATCAACAACGGCCGTAGGCGTAGAGATGAGAAAATTGCCTTCTGGTAGAGAATGATTGATAAAAACTGTTTGCGAGGACGCGGAGCCCAGTAGTAGTAGTAGTAGCGGCGGTAATAACAGAAACAGTAATAGTCGACCCAGTAATTTACCAATAGTTTGCTCGACTTACTCAACTTTCAACTCGGTTAATCAATCAGTGAAATTGTAACCAAGTCTCGGTCTTAATCGAACCCTTAGACATTCAACTCAATCGCAGTTCTACAAAACGTATGTTCGATAGTTTATATGAGTTACCGAACTTACCGTAGTAATCAACAGTGCGAATAGACATAACTATCGTTAAATATCAGTGTATACGTGACTCTAGACTACGTCCGACACGCAACATAATGCAATACGAGTGAGTAACAATCCGATAGTAAAACAGTGGGTGACGATTTCAGACACTATTCAACCATAATGATTCTCAATTTTGGGCATATGAACTAAGTGAATTAACACGAACACTAATACGCACATTGCATACATTATGTCCAAGGTAGACAAAATAGTTAGCTACCTGAACACGCACACAGCAAACTCTAAAGCAAACCACTTCAATGTCAATGATTGCATCTTAACACATGAAGCCGTAAAACACTTAACGCCAGCAGAGAAAGTCCAACACCGCACTATACATAACGCGAGTGGAATATTCATTGAGTGAAAGTGAAGTGTTCTTCGATCAATAGTGATTACCATGTACAATGGATGTAATCTTACACCGATGGAATTTGTGGATAAGCCTTTTGCAGGTTAAGTCCTTATGTTTCTTAAATGCTAGTTGATACATACTACTGCACTGTCTCTTCTTTTCAAAGAGCTACTCCCAAGAGATCTATATAAATCTATATAAATCATAAATTTAATAATGTTAATATTAAAGTCATTCATCTGGGGCATTAATGAACGCATTTAGCTAGGAATAAAATATATTTGATTGCTTATTGTTGTATATATATATGTGTTATTGTGTTGTATTTGATAGTCTTGTATGCCTTGTTTTCAGGAAACAACGAACGAATATTATTGTGATTTATGTTATTATGTGTTTTGTTATGTATTTACAGGACATAATTTCATTTGAGGTTCAATAATTTACTTAATCAATGATATAATAAATAAGTAATTATTACATATATACATATATCTTGCGTTCATTATTGCAATTAACCTCAACAATTAATTTATCACGTTCCAAGTGATTTTATCTTGTTACTTACAAAGAGTCTCAAGAGTTATGCTAATTATCAGTGGACACACCCAAATTGCCCATTGAAATGTCAGATTAACATGCTCATGTAAATCATATTGATTTGATAACTATATTGAGTCAAATACGACAAATATAATTTACTTTTCCATATGTATATTAAATATAAATGACACCCAAGGAAAGTGGGGGCATACAAATTTAATTAGACCCCAATTCATTAATATATAATTGGATAATTTAATAATTAGTATAATTGCACTAAACATAAATGGCGCCCATCGCATGGCAAAAGAGAGCAGGCAGTAGTTGTAGTTAGATTAAGTAAAATAATATAATACAATAAGATATTCATAGTGTAAGGTTAGCTTGACTGGTGACTGGATGTTAACAAGGAGTAAAGCTAAAATGGCCAGCAGTAGTTCAGACAGTATGAACTTCGACATCAACAACCAGTTAGGTGTACCCGATAACAGAGTAGAAAACTCTACGGTCGAACCGAACATGACTGAGGAGACATAAGAGGTCAGAGCGCGGGGACCAGGGTCCCAACAACAAGGAGAAGTCACATTACAGTCGTTGATGGACTTCATGAGCAAAAAATTTGAAGAGAACAGAACGAGAGGTTTGAAGAAAACAAAAGAGAACAGAACGAAAATATCGCTGTAATTAATGAGAAATTCGACAGACAGAGTGAAACGTTCGACAAACTAGAAGAAAAACTAGACAGACATAAAGAAGATGTCAAGCGACAGATGGCCGAACAGCTAGCGCAAATACAAGTGGAAATGCGTGACTACAAGACCATTTGTGACGACAAAGTAAGTGAAGTTCTGAAGAAACAGGAGGACACTATGAAAGAATTAAAGGATGACACTACTAAAAAGTTTGAAGAAGTGTGGGAAACCAGGGAGTCAGATCGTCAAGAAGTAAAGAATCTCGCACAAAGCGCATAAACCAGTATTAAGAAGGTCCACAATAAATTAGAATCACACATCAACAATAACCAAAAGAAACAAGAAGAATTAAAAACCGAATTATACCACACACTTAGGCAGCAGCAACAAGAACTAGGAGAAACAAACAACACACTACAACAAAAAATTGAAGAAGTAGACGGCAGACAGAAGACGACAGAACAGAAACTGGACGAAAACGTCAAAGAGAGGACAACCCACATTCAAGAACTGAAGTGTCAATTAGAAAGACTGCGGTGACAGATAACCGAAGGGGAGTCTGGGCCAAGTAGAACAGTCAACGGACAAGTACAGGTGGAACTTAAGTATGATGGAACCGACAGATTCCCGATGGAGTTCCTGAAAGAACTGTCGGAGTTCCAGGAATTGTATTACTCGAATAGTGACATTAAATGGATCGGGAAGCACCTAGAAAAGGACGCTAGTATATGGTAGCATGTAATCAGGGACCAGATATCCACGTTTGAAGAGTTCAAGGAGGCGTTCACGTTGAAGTATTGGGGATTAGAGCGACATCATTCGTGATAACCTTGAATATGGGAAATTTGAGTGGCATGGACCGATTACGGCTATCCAGTATATCGAAAGGATCCTATTGGAAAGCCGACAATTAACTCCCACATTGACTGACAGACAGTTGATAAGAAAAATCTCTAGGCATTTTGGTCGAGACCTGCAGATCGCTGTAATCATGCGCGGGATCACCACGATACCAAACTTTGAAGCTTTCATCACTGAATACACAAGTATTCAGCCGAACAATGGAAATAACAGACGGACACATTATCGGCTAGCTAATGAAGAGAAAAGCGGAACTAACAACCGACCGAAGAGTAGCTTTGCAAATAAAAGCGAAAGTGACAAAAAACAAGTTTGGCAGGGGAGGCCACAAGGAACTCGTTTTGGGGACAAGCAGTATAATGGAATAAACACTGTTGATTTCATTAACGGTGCGCCAAGCATGAGCAGGGCGACCGATGACACCACCCCAAGGACGAATACCGACAACAATGGTAAAAAAAAAAAAAACACCCCTGCACAGCGAGCGACTTAGTTTTTGTAAACAAACACAACTTCACCAATAATGTCAACATTTTATTACCAGATCTGAGGAATGACCTGCTACAAGAATATGACGAGGAAATTAATAAACAAATATTAAAGTGTCCCGAAATACTTACTAATTTAACAACGGCATTACGGTGTCGGCACTGATTGACACAGGCTCTGTCATTAACGGCCTATCAGAAGAGTGGTTCAACATGAATAAGAAGGACATTGAACCATACGAAATTTTACCAATGACAAATTCCCTCATCATTAGTGTGGTTGGGAATAAATCTAAATTAATCAGAAAGCAGATACTGTGCGATATTGAAATTGACGGAATCAAGAATGAATGTGTTTTCTTAGTTATACCAGATCTCATTAAGCCATGCATATTAGGAATAAGTTTTTTACAGGAAGTGGGATGTCGCATCGACATCGGAAATAAGAAGATTGAATTAAGGAATGCAGCTGATGAAGAGGTGCGCGCCGTACCCATCATGAACATCGAACTATTAAATAATGGAGAGGAAGAAGAGATCCTGAGGAATATCAACGAGAAGATAGGAAGCATGGATTGTCAAGATGAAGAGATACTGGAACGATTGAGGGAAATACTTATAAAGAATAGGAGAGTGTTCAGGGAGTGCCCGGGGAGGATAGAAGGATACGAGCATGAATTTCAAGTCACGGACAGGACGCCCTACTTTCAACGGGGTTGGCCTGTACCACTTGCATATAAGGAAAAGGTAAAGGATGAGATTGACAGGATGCTGCGGTACGGAGTGATAGAACGATGCACGAGTCCGTTCATAAATCCACTCGTCACAGTCATCAAAAGAGATGGAAGGGTCCGTTTATGTCTCGATGGAAGAAAGATAAACGGCGTAACGATACCCGATTATGAAGGCGTTTCCCTGATCAATGAAATTTTGGCAAGATGTAGTGAGATGCGCTACCTATCTACCGTTGATTTGTCCAGTAGCTTTTGGCAGGTGCCAATGAAGCAAGAATGCAGAAAGTATACCGCGTTCATGTATGAGGGAAGGTGCAACCAATTCACTGTAACACCATTCGGCCTCAGTACCAGTTTGGCGGCACTGACACGCGGATTGGATACAGCCTTGGATGAAGATGTCAAAAGAAACACGCTAATATATGTTGATGATTGCTTATGCTATTCTAACGACGTTCAGACGCACCTAGCACATTTGGAAGCACTGTTAAACAACCTCAACAAAACAAACTTGACCGTTAACCTCAATAAATCACAGTTTTTCAGACAAGAAATCTCGTATCTTGGATACCAACTGACAACACGCGGCATCCAAGCTACGGAAGAGAAAGTAAAAGCCATTATGGATTTCCCGAAGCCCAAGAATCAGAAACAGTTAAAAGGTTTCTTAGGCCTCACTAATTTCTATAACCGCTTCACAAGTAAATATGCAGAGACCACGCAACCTCTACATGAATTATTGAAGAAAGATCGCAAGTTTTCATGGACAGCTGAATTAGACGATTGTTTTGTGAGAGTCAAGAACTTATTTGTGGATGCCGTAGTTTTAAGATTTCCGCGCCCAAACCAGAGGTACTACATACAATGTGATGCTAGCAATTACGCATACAGGGGCCAACTTTATCAGCTTGATGAAGAAGGGGAGATTGGCGTGATTGCCTTCACAAGTAAAACATTCAAGGGTGCCGAGCGGAACTACTATACCACAAAAAAGGAGCTCTTAAGTATCGTTAGGTGCTTAGAAAAATTCCGCATGTATGTTCTCGATCAACCGTTGACGATAATAACTGACAACAAGGCGTTGACATTCCTGAACAAATGCCATCTGAATAATTCGAGGATTACACGATGGATTCTCGCTGTACAAGAATATAAATTCGATATCATCCATTGCAAGGGCAAAGACAATATCGTAGCAGACATTCTAAGCATGTACCCACACGATACGAAACTAGACGAAGTTCATGACAATACGCATGAATATTTGGTCAATCACTTCACCGTTAAGATGAAACTCGAAGTACGAAAATTGATCAAAGATATTGGAAAACACCAAATAGAAGATAACAAACTTAAGACAATTATTAATAAAATTAAGGATGGAAGTTTAGACCAAAATTTAAATAAATTTTATAAATATGTCAATAATAAATTATATAGGCGGCAGCGGAACGAATGGAAGCTATATGTTCCTGATAACGTATCAAGGGACATACTCGCTGAAATTCATCAGATGTTTGGACATTTAGGGACGAAAAAGTGCATGAAGATGCTCCAGGAACATTTCACGTTCGACCGGATGTTGAAGAGGGTCAAAACTTATATCCAAGCATGCGATGTTTGCCAGACGTGTAAGGACACCAACAACAAAGAGCTGTTTGGTGGCACACGCACAGTGATACCTACAGCAAGAGGAGATCTGATAAGCGCGGACTATTATGGACCCCTACCGACAGGAGCAGGTGGCGTTAAATATTTACTCGTAATAGTAGATAATTTTACAAAATACGTTAAGTTATTTACCCTCCGAAGAGCAACAACCACCACGACGTTGCGGAGAATAAAAGTTTATTGTGAAGAGTTCGGACAACCAAGGGCCATTTTGACGGACAACGGAACCCAGTTCACTTCCAAAAAGTGGATCAACGGTTTAAAGGAGTTAAACATCCAACCGAAGTTTACCACAATACGAAACCCTTGTACTAATCTTGCCGAGAGGATTAAACGGCAACTTGGGAACTTGTTCCGAATTTTCGTGAATGACCGACATACTAAATGGTCCCAATACGTAAAGACAATCGAAGCGTGTTTGAACGAGGTGTACCACGAGACAATTGAAATTACCCCTCATGAAGCACACCTCGGTACGAGACCGACACGAGCATGGGAACAATGCTTGGACAAAGGAATCATTAACAGTGAAGGAAAGCACGAGAACAATATATTTGTAAAAATCAAGGAGAAAAGGGAGAAGCACGCGAAGCGTTGCAACGAGAGTAAGAAGATAACAAAGTTCGCAACAGGCGACAAGGTGTTGGTAAGAACATACCATCAATCAGACGCTATGTTGAAAAAAATCGACAAGTTCTTTGAACTATTTTCAGGACCTTATAAGATCAACCGTACCATCGGCGAGGCCACGTACGAGCTCGTGGAATGCGACAGCGATAAAGTACGAGGAAGATTCAACGTGCGACAAATTAAGGCGTATTATGAGCTGGCGAAAGAGGTACGGATTATACAAGAAAGTAATAATGACTCCGGCTGCTAGATGACTACAAAGCGGAATACATGAATCAGGTAATTTGTCCCGCGAGACCAGTCCAGCTAGCCAAAGAATGATGTAAGTTTTACTATACTGTGTTTAATTCAAACTTCAATGTCAATTGTGTTTGTGATCACGATGTATTCTTTATTTACAATGTTAATTAGGTATCTAAGCATCAATGTGTATAGAGTAATTTGATAACGTGTACCATGTATCAAAGGGACAATTATGATACAATGATACAGGGCATTAAATAATTGTGAAATAATAAATTGATAAAGATGTAGTGAATCGATTAATTTGCTTATACAATTAATAATTTAAATATGAGACAATCGTTTTGTAACTTTAGGAATAAGCGTCTAGGTATACATCATGAGGTAGGATGAATCCTTAATTGTTTATTAATTATGCATATTTCATTTATTAATGTAATCATTTATAATATGCATCACAAGTTAATCTTATGTATGTATTTGTTTGTTTAGCGACTATAGTTATGAGACACTAGTAGTGAATTAAAAGAATTTTGTTATGTGATTCATCGATGTACGATCAATTGATTTAATTGCCAGCTAATCTTCAGCTAATTTATCATGTTATATATGTATAACGAAAGAATGTAGCTTAAAAACGAAACAAACTGTCTAATGAGTAGATGTAAATATTTTATTTCAATTATTAACATGAAATAATATTGTATAATCCGCATATAGACGGATAGAATATAAAAAATGTGTTCATTTCACTCAGATGGGCGGCAATAAATTCATATAATCATGTAAGACCCCAAGATAGGGAATAACTACTAATTGCACCATATGAGAGATATAGGTCATCCAACCATGACCATTCCAAGGCAGACGTCCACGACTGGGACAGAGCGCAGAAATTGGATCAGATGTCTCCTGTTAATCCAACATCCAATCCAATTTGGGGACAATATAGTGATCAAAATTTTAAAAAATTTATAATTTTATGATCAAGAGACATGCTCGCACACTCGAGTTGACAAACCCAGGCCCGAGTCGTAAATAAGAACGATTAGACAACACGTCAGACCCGACGCCAGTGGGAAAACAATGAAGAAACGTCTGAGTACACGCAACAATAGAAAACAGGGAACGTCGTTGACAGCACGAAGTTAGCTATGATTTACAACACCAAACAAACCAAACAAAAAAAGGCATAGTCCAGTAGCCTGGTTACGCAGAAGTGAGATGGAACACATGCTGTGGGGTTAAGTTGTAACAAGCACACGTATGAATGCAACAATCAGTAACAAAGGGTGCAGAGAAATCTTGACAAATATGTAGACAATACGACGGATATTCAATGAATACTAGAGATATACACAGCCCAGCAGGAAAGCACGCCCTGACGTCAAGTCAGAGTTACAACTAGAAACCGTGGGAGCCGTCCAGGGATGACGCCCAACGAAGAATTGGTAATTGGCGGAACGAGCGAATGGTAAATGAACAATTGACCAAGACACTGCAGACTCTTAACAAAAGCTATATCAGAGTGCCTCGACAACGTGGAAACAAAAGGTTGATAGACAGGCGGGCAATTGCTCTAGTTTCTGAGAATCAGCACAACGTTCGTCGCTGGGATATTTCGGGGATGCCCGACGACCAACCAGAGTTTGGCATCTTCCAAAGGAACTGGTGGAGAGAGTAATGACGACTTGAACGACGAATCAGGAAACCGATGACAAAACTCTACACGGTGGTAGGAAATTATGAACCTATCAACAACGGCCGTAGGCGTAGAAATGAGAAAATTGCCTTCTGGTAGAGAATGATTGATAAAAACTGTTTGCGAGGACGCGGAGCCCAGTAGTAGTAGCAGTAGTAGCGGCGGTAATAACAGAAACGGTAATAGTCGACCCAGTAATTTACCAATAGTTTGCTCGACTTACTCAACTTTCAACTCGGTTAATCAATCAGTGAAATTGTAACCAAGTCTCGGTCTTAATCGAACCCTTAGACATTCAACTCAATCGCAGTTCTACAAAACGTATGTTCGATAGTTTATATGAGTTACCGAACTTACCGTAGTAATCAACAGTGCGAATAGACATAACTATCGTTAAATATCAGTGTATACGTGACTCTAGACTACGTCCGACACGCAACATAATGCAATACGAGTGAGTAACAATCCGATAGTAAAACAGTGGGTGACGATTTCAGACACTATTCAACCATAATGATTCTCAATTTTGGGCATATGAACTAAGTGAATTAACACGAACACTAATACGCACATTGCATACATTACGTCCAAGGTAGACAAAATAGTTAGCTACCTGAACACGCACACAGCATACTCTAAAGCAAACCACTTCAATGTCGATGATTGCATCTTAACACATGAAGCCGTAAAACACTTAACGCCAGCGGAGAAAGTCCAACACCGCACTATACATAACGCGAGTGGAATATTCATTGAGTGAAAGTGAAGTGTTCTTCGATCAATAGTGATTACCATGTACAATGGATGTAATCTTACACCGATGGAATTTGTGGATAAGCCTTTTGCAAGTTAAGTCCTTATGTTTCTTAAATGCTAGTTGATACATACTACTGCACTGTCTCTTCTTTTCAAAGAGCTACTCCCAAGAGATCTATATAAATCATAAATTTAATAATGTTAATATTAAAGTCATTCATCTGGGGCATTAATGAACGCATTTAGCTAGGAATAAAATATATTTGATTGCTTATTGTTGTATATATATGTGTTATCGTGTTATATTTGATAGTCTTGTATGCCTTGTTTTCAGGAAACAACGAATGAATATTATTGTGATTTACGATATTATGTGTTTTGTTATGTATTTACAGGACATAATTTCATTTGTGGTTCAGTAATTTACTTAATCAATGATATAATAAATAAGTAATTATTACATATATACATATATCTTGCGTTCATTATTGCAATTAACCTCAACAATTAATTTATCATGTTCCAAGTGATTTTATCTTGTTACTTACAAAGAGTCTCAAGAGTTATGCTAATTATCAGTGGACACACCCAAATCGCCCATTGAAATGTCAGATTAACATGCTCATGTAAATCATATTGATTTGATAACTATATTGAGTCAAATCCGACAAATATAATTTACTTTTCCATATGTATATTAAATATAAATGACACCCAAGGAAAGTGGGGGCATACAAATTTAATTAGACCCCAATTCATTAATATATAATTGGATAATTTAATAATTAGCATAATTGCACTAAAGTTTAGATGGGGATGCTTTCTTTCACTATGACCAACTTGAGGTGGTCACATGGAAACCTTACAAATTTTCTTTACTTTCTTTCTATTTTTTTTTAATGGTAAAATAATTTCAAAAGGTGACATGAAGAGCAAAATGAAGACTTGCTGTAGGAGACATAGAAATGAAATGAAGTTTCTAAAATCATTTGTACCTTGATGCTTCAGTTGCAAACGAATAATTTTTAAGCATCATTATCCATATTTGTTCTCTTCATTTGTTTAAATACTTAATTAAATACAACACATAAACCATAGAAGCAACATTTGGTGATTAAAATCTTAATGCAAAACTGGTTGGTAACAATGATGTATAGCAATTTTCCATGTTTGGAAATTGTTTCTACGTATTTACAAGTGCCAAGAAAAATTTGGGAATACTAGAATCAGCAGTCTGTAAACAATATGTTTATGGGTTGTTTATTAGTGTGTACAACCCAATAAACATGTCAGAATGTTTAACACAGACTAAAATATGATGGACCAAAAGTTGAGCAAAACATGTGCCCACTAAGAATGGATAAGGAGGTAAGTGATCATAGAACTATTACACAGGATTAGTTGAGACTATTGTCACATTTTGCTGACATCTGAGATTTGAAGAGACATACAATGAGTTCTAGTTAGCATGGTTTAATTTTCTTATGTATTATGAAATATTCTTGATTATTAATTCCTATAATATCATAGTCTGCAATAACTATAATTATTCAAAAAAGGAGGATAGTAGAAAGTTTCTGATCATGTACAATCATGTCTCACACACACACACACACACACACACACACACACACACACACACACACACACACACACACACACACACACACACACACACACACACACACACACACACACACACACACACAGTGATGATTAATTTCAATTCATTTAACACCTCATTAGTTTAGCATTACTTACTCCTCTGCTTCCTGTACTGTAACAGTTCTCTGTTTCTCTAAATCAACTTTGTTTCCAGCAATTGTTAAACAAATTTCACTTCCCAACATCTTCTTCAGTTCTTTAACCCAGTTTTTAACCTAAACATAAAGAGTAAGATGGAGATCAGATATAGTTATATAAATTATTATTTTTCAATTTGTATGGTCTCAACTGAAAAAAATGCTGCAAACAATGCCTGACAATGAATTGTTTTTCTTTTTACTCCCAATAAGTAATTTTCTTCTATTATAATTATTCTACTCTACATTACAACATTATTATACTTCATTCTGTTTATTTATGAATCTTTCTTGCAGTTTGATAAATGTATTATAGTCAGTTACAATAAAAAACTTCTTTAAGTAGGCCTATATCATTCCGTCTTATGCATGTTTTGCAAAATAATTCTGCATCACTAGAATTCCTGATCAAATAAATCGTTTTATAATATGCACAAAAAGCGATTACTAATTTCAATTCACTTAACACATGGATAGTACAGCATCAGTGGATGATTGAGTAAGAGCTATAAATAATATTCACCACAGACATTAATTGCCACATTCTGTGATGCACTGTGAAAAAGTAGGGTACCAAGAGGAAGTACAGAGTAGGTACAAGTATACGTCCTTTTGGATCAGAGATTTAATAAAACAAAGAAACAAAAGATATAAAGCAAGAGAAATGGGAGAAAAGAATGAAGGTACAGGAAAATGTAATTAACTAGGAATGAACGTATGCAACATGAGAAGAAATCGCCTATTCAAAACGGAAACTTAGAATAAGCTTAATAGAGAAGCAGATTATACAACACACATTACTCAGTGGCTTGATAGGCAAACCTGTCACATAACAGAGCCCATCCTTGAAGGTCAAAGGTAAAGAAGTAATAAACAAACTACAAACTGCTAGCAAGTCTTAAACCTTACACATTGCCAACCCCAGACTTGAAAAATAAAAGTTGAAGAAAAGGTGTACAGGAAAAGAAACCAATGGATTCTGCTAGATATTTTATCGTGTTTAGTTCGATAGATTACAAAGATTACAAAGACGAACTACATATGATAAAATACCTAGCAGAATCTAACGGATACAACAGAACAATAGTCAAGAAACGTCTACACAAAACACACAACAAACAACAGACAAAGACAGAAAACAACAAATTCATAACACTAACATACATCAATAACCAAACTGAAAAAATAGCCCACAAATTCAAAAAAACAGGATACAGAATCGCATACAAAACTACAAACAAAACAGAGCACACACTATCAAAAAACACACACAAAGCACAAAACAAATTTGATCTACCTCGTGTTTACAAACTAAACTGCTCAGATTGCAACAAATTCTACATATGCCAGACAGGGCGTAACTCCATACAAAGATACATTGAACACACAAAGGCACTACACTCCACTACAGAATCCACCTTTGCAAACCACCTCATTGAAGCAAACCACACATACAAAAACATCGACAATAACATGGACATCCTACACGTACACACAAAAGGCCAAAAACTAGACACTCTTGAACAATTGGAAATATACAAACACACGAAAACACATAAAAACAACATCCTAAATGAACAGACACAATTCAAATCACACTCCACACACACACACAACATCGATCCTTCAAAAGTCGATACCGTCGCCAAGAACAAGACGGACAGTGCTCCCAGCGGCAGCCTCTGAAGAAGCTTTTTAAAAGCAAAAACTGATTCAGGCTATAAGGTAAAACTTTTACGTTTCTGCCCATAAAAAACTTTTTGTTCCAAGTCGGTAGTGATTTAATTATATATAAATAACCTAATTCTGCACTTCAAAAAAAAAAATAATAATTTTAGGGGCCAAAATATATTTTTTGAAAATAACACACTGGGATTCTTTATTAAAACAACTAATTACCTGAGCTTTTGCATTTTCTGATTGCACGACCATATACAAATCAATTTAAAATATTAGTTTTTCAAATCCTGCACATTTAGGTTTTTCTAGCCATGGAGTGATTAACTTATGTAATAAAGCAATATACTAAGTTAGAAAGAAAATTAAATCAGCTCTGCACTTTATTTGGCCTATTCTTCATGCATGACTATTTAGTTTTGAATACATAATGAAAACCATGCTTAAAATTTGATTTTTAAGGGATGGAAAAGACCTTAAAACATTTTGTCAGTCAATTTCTATAATATGAGAGCAAGAGAAAATTCAAGGTTAAGTTAATCTTTATAAACCTTATTTTAAAAGTTTTAAAATAAACTTCTGAAAAATTTAAATAAAATTTTTGTTTTATGAATTACTATGAAAAACCCTATTTCCTCTATTTATTTTATTTTAAACCTTATTTAGAGTGCTTACACCTTATTGGTTTCTTTTACGGTATATATGTTTAACTACTATTATGACAAAAACCACTTCTATCAACGAATACCTTTTTAATATATTCTATCCCACATGTGAGTCCAGTTTGTTATGTATTGTTCAGTTGCACATACCTAGCCCCAGTCTGGGCCATCCTACTATTTACACCATTTTCTGTAAGCCCCTGCTAGAAGTACTCAGGTGCAATGTTTCTAGTATAAAACCCTGAAGTGTTTACTACACTGTGGTACCAGTACAATCTGTTGAATAGTTTATAGAGTAGGTATTATGCTGTGGTGACAGAATATAGCTAAGGATGAACATGCATTGCTCACACATGGTTGGATGTTTCATGACCTAATTCATAGTTAGCATAAAACTATGATGGTAGTATATAAAGTTGGACTGCGAGTGAATGAAGAAAAAATACAAAAAGACTAGGTGAGATGGAGGAAGAGGGGAGAGGGGAAGTCATATGCATCATTAACACCAATATGGTGCAGTTAAGAGCTGTTGTTTTGAGACGTTGTTGTATCTCAACAATGCCTACAACTGCTGCCCTAATGTAATCAAAATTGCAGTACTCACTTGAAGGGAGTCACACATATGTCATGCCATAATGAAGGGTGCTGAGACACTGTACGTAACTCTCATTCACATAATGATGATGATTTTATTCGTGTGCTCAAGAGTAAAGCAATTGTATTATGTTTAGGAATGTAAGTTTTGTCCATTGTCCTTTCTAGTCACTTCCTAACACATCTGCTAAATTTAGAAAGCCACAAATTTTCATTACATCGCCATGCAAGAGTGTAATCTTGCACCTTTTTTATTAGAAGAAAGATCCCAAATATTCATAATGGAAAACACAGACAAAGGAAACACGACGACATAATAATTATAAAACTGCTGAGCAAATCAACCTATGTGCAATAACCAACAATCTGAATTGTAATATCGCCAAACCAAAAACATACATTATGATATTGATAGTTTTTGTTTCAAAATAAATATTTTGTCTCTTTTACAGTCATGGCTTAAAATAAAAATATGTTTACATATTTATATAGATAAAACTGTCATTCCTTGTTACAGCTGATGCTGTCAGTAGAGTTTATTGTTCTACAGAACTAAAGTATTGAACATATATTATAAAATTCTCAAGTATCATTTTATTTTGGTAATGTATGTCTTACAAGTTTCGAAATATTGGTATGGAGAACAATACATGACTTCCATGTTCTAAGATTTATATTTAAAATCATATTTGAAATGAAATATTTCCATATAAACTACGTCTTTCTACTTATTGCTTCAGCATTAACCACAGTAGGTCACTAACGTATACCACCTCACGTTTTCGCACTCGATTTTCACCGATGATGGCAGTCGATGGCACTGCCGAAAACTCTGGTTTTGCAGAAAACATTGGACTACGTCTAAAGAGCCCGGGAAACAATTTTAACAAAAAACTACTTCTTTGTTGCCGATAACGTAGTACACATATAAAAATTCTCCCCTCCACCTTCAACTATAATTTTTAATAATAGAAAATTACCCCCACCCCGTTCACCTAACCTCTTCATTTATAGATATTTCATCTACGTTTCTACAGTGGATTACTATGAGCTTCTTATCAGGATACTTTATTTATAAAAATTAAGTACTTTACTCTTGTTAAATCATAAAATGTTTCAGGTAAACTACCCCTTTCTCTTAACCGATCTTCTCCAAAATAAATAGACCTTCCGTCCTCTACAATTCAGGGATGCATGCAAAAAAATATTTGATTCTGTTTGAATGTGCGGCAGTTATCGTTCGTCATGGAAACATTTCTCTTGTTACAACATAAAATGTTGCAGGTAAACTACCCCTTTCCCTTAACCGATCTTCACCAAAATCAGTAGACCTTGAGCTCTCTGCAACTCAGGAAAGGGTGCAAAAAATTATTTGATTCTCTTTGAATTTTCGGCAGTTATCGTTCGTCATAAAAAAATTACCCTTTTTAAAACATAAAACGTTGCTGATAAACTACCCCTTCGCTTAACCCATCTTCAACAAAATCAACAGACCTTGAGTTCTGTATAATTCAAAAAGGTACGCAGAAGAGTAGTTGATTCTGTTTTAATATACGGCAGTTATCATTCGTCATAAAAAAAATTACCCTTGATAAAACATAAAATGTTGCAGGTAAACTACCCTATTCCCTTGAACGATCTTCACCAAAACCAACAGGTCCTGAGAACTCTACATTTCAGGGCTGTATGCAAAACATCATTTGATTCTGTTTGAATTTGCGGCTGTTATTGTTTGCCATACAAAATACCCTTGATAAAACAAAAAACGTGGCAGGTAAACTACCCCTTTCCCTTAACCGATCTTCACCAAAAACAATAGGTCTTTAGTACTCAACAAATCAGGGCTACATGCAAAAACTTATTTGATTCTGTTTGAATTTGCGGCTCTTATCGTTTGCCATAGAAAATACCCTTTTAAAACATAAAACGTTGCAGGTAAACTACCCCTTTCCCTTAACCGATCTTCACCAAAATCAAAAGATCTTGAGAACTCTACAATTCAGGGCAGTATGCAAAACATTATTTGATTACGTTTGAATTTGCGGCTGTTATCATTTGCCATAGAAAATACCCTTGTTAAAACATAAAACGTTGCAGGTAAACTACCCTTTTCCCTCAACCGATCTTTACCAAAATCAACAGATCTTGAGAACTCTACAATTCAGGGCTGTATGCGAGACATTATTTGATTCTGTTTGAATTTGCGGCTGTTATCGTTTGCCAAACAAACAAAATTACCCTTGATAAAAAAAACCGTTGCAGGTAAACTACCCCTTTCCCTCAACCGATCTTCACCAAAAACAATAGGTCGCGAGTATTCTACAAATCAGGGCTGCATGCAAAAAATTATTTGATTCTGTTTGAATTTGGGGCTGTTATCGTTTGCCATAGAAAAAAATCTACACACACACACACACACACACACACACACACTTTTCGAAAAATGACTTTTTTTCATGTTTTGAGTGTAGTACAATCAGAATCTGCAATGATCTCGAACACGATTTTTTTTGCCATCACCATACTTCCATTCCTTAAGGAACATGGAAGTAATAATTCATTATTTCTAATTTGTTTAAATGTGAAATACTTTATAACCTTCTGAAATGAATCCTCATCAGTTATATCATAGACTAATATGGCACCATTTGACATTCTATAGTAAATTGGCCCAAGTGCATGAAATCGTTCCTGACCTGCTGTATCCCATATTGCAAGATTCACTCGTTTGCCTGCAATGTTCAATTTTTTATTTAAGAATGATGCCTAAAAAAAAGAATACAAAATATAAATTAAATAAACAGAATTTTTAAAAAATCATATTTTTTACAGAATGCTTTCAAATAGTGTTTCTATAATTAAACAATATTTTACTTACACATCATTTAACCTGTGTAGAAAATTTTGAATTCTCTCGAAGAAAATATAAATGTCTAATACTTGTTATACTAAAAGATCTATTAAGTATATGAAAGAAACCAAAACATAATTCAAACAAGCAAAAGAAAACAGGAGAGTTATAGTATTTTGTGTGTGTGTGAAGACTTTCATGGTGAAATCTGTTGTAGTAGGATTTGGGGTACATCTGTCTTTGAAACTTTCAGAATGCCACCATTCCGTTTCATTGAAACGTCTTGGAATGTCAGAACTCTGAAAATTTCAAACAGATGTACAGTAACCCACCCCACCACCCCCACACACACACTCCTCATTTACACAATTTATAGTTGGCAGCACTGGATAGTAGGCAGAATACATAATTCTCTGCATATCGTATCACTGTGTAGTTGGTACTGCCAGCAGTATGTTAGTAGAGCTGAGCAAACATAAAATGTAGATTAGCTTGAAGGCAGAGCAAATAGCAATCAGGTTTCTGAACAAGGAAGGTGTTCAGCCATACCTAAATAAAAAGGGTTACTAATGGCTTTCTGTTTTATTGTTTTTTATTAGAATGTTATTTTAGTATATAAAAACTTGGAAGACTTTAAGAGTATATAAGACTTTCTGTTTTATATTGTTAATACTCTGGTTTTGATTATATGTCAATTTTAATATCTTTTGATAAAATGTATTATTTAATAAATACTTGTGACCTTAATTTGCACTGTTCTTTTTAATCAACATCTTACTAATTAGGCCTACATTTTCTATTTCAGCAATAACATTTTATAGTCTGTTTAAATTTTTTTGATTTGTTTGAATTTTATAGACCTGTAATATTATTTTAGAACTAGCAGGTTTTGCACATGAATATTTGTATATGATTGTTGTGGTAGCTGTCGAGTAAGTAGTTTGTAACCCAGTCTGAGGATCGACTAATTTTAATGTAAAATGATAACCATCTTCTCCTCTGCAAAACATTAAAGGGTACTGTAAAGCATCATAAGCTCGATGTGTTTCTGCAATTCGATGTAGCGTATGATCCCTCGCACAGATTATTATATCGAGTTTATCGCATTCCTGGTTAACTAAAACTACTGCCACCTCAATAGCTGTCGGTGCATTGTAGCGACCCCTGTGCTCTTCATTATTTTCTGTTCAATCAGCATGAATCACGATATCGTACTGATTATTATTCACAGATATTACAAATTCAAATGCACTTTTCAGTTCACTAACATATGGGTTGAGGGTTGATTGCGTGTAGTAAATTTTGAAGTTCTTTACTAATGGCTTATCCAAGTTACGAATATGATCCATTCTTGTTTCAGATTGCTGTAAATAATCAGCTATGAAATACACCTGTAGAAATTTTGGTACTTCGTTTTGTGTGGGGCGTAATGATCCCCATGAGGTGATATACTTGCCCTTGAATTTTGAAAGTAGGCATGAAGCTCCCTTCGACTATTTCATTGTCTCCGAATGATGTAAATTGAAAAACTGAATTGTACGATCTTAATGCATTCAAAAAATTTTTCGATAAAAGATGTTATCGAAAAAATGTTCTCCATTTAATAATGTTTTTAACGGTTCTGGAGGAGGAAGTATGAGATCTAATCGCATTTTTCCTTCAGAGCAACATAATCCATGTGATTCATTTTTCCACTTTAAAGCTTTGCAATGAGGGCAAACCATACTCGGTAACCCGATGTCTGTTTCATTCGCGTAGTTAATAACTGGATTATAAATGAAACCACTATTTAATTTTGCATTCCATCATAAAGTAGGACCTCGTGATCTGAGAGTCGCTTGCCTGCGTCTTTGTGCCGCTAATCTATTTTCACGAATCGTAGGACTTTCAACCCGTGAGACTTCTTCTAATCCAGATCTTTCTGAAGAGTTTCCAGGAGCTGATTGCATTTCGACTCCTTCGACATCATTTTCAGATGCTCTAAGACGCCTCTTTCTTTCCGCAGCAGCAGTAGATCTTCCTAAAATGATCGTCTTTTTGGCAGCTAGAAAAAGGGAAATGTATTTATTTGATCTATACTAATCAATCTCTAGGGGGCAATTAATAATTTATACAATACAATACATATTGCACATATTACTTAACATGCGTAAAATTAACGAAAAAAGGCACTGATACTACATCACTGACACTCATCGCATAATTCTCGATGAAGTAGGTTAAGTATAATTCTCAACAATTAATTATTCCTACTGCACATAGGCCTACTGAATATTCATATGTCGAAGAGTATGGTTTGTCAGAATCAACGTGTACTATATAATCAATGTTACAACATAATCAAACAATGAATTATTGTATTGTTTATATGAATTCCATATGCTGATAAGAATTCCACATCCCTACTAAAATGTAAATATTCAAATGGACTAACTGATATCAATATACTGTGATGGCAGCAGTATGCGAACATCTGCTCTCCGGTACTAGCGGCGGACACAGCGAGCCAATCAGGGATTAGCAGCCGAGACGTGACTAACTACGTGCTCGGAGCGAGCCAATCAGCGATCCCGGTTAGTGCATAAAACCCGGGCTGGCAGAAAATTTTGGCGCACACTCCATCGCCACACCATCGGATGCACTTCACCCTCACCTCTCTCGGACGACATCGGCGTGGAGTCAGCCGGAAGGAACGGCCGAAGAATAAACCGGCTTTCTTGCGTCTTCACCCTCCAGTTCCGCGCCAGTGACAGGATGTTGCTGGGCCGGCAACCGACTCTACACCCGATGCCGAAAGAAGAGGAGGACTGCAGTACGCCACGAACTGCGGGCGCAGCCGCCGAACATCTCAGCGCGGCACTACCAACATCAGCATTCTCGCCACCAGGTCCTTTTTAGGGACCAAAAACACTAGAGTCTACGATTGGCGCCATTTGTCATGCGGCAAGGCTTTTGTCCGGTGACAATACTTATGTATACACTATTTGTATTATTCTATACGAATAAACATTTCATCTAATTGTGTTACCGCATGTTTGTAAATATCTACTATATTATCAAATTTTGATTTTACGTATCGAGGAAACGTGAATGATGAATCTATTGCTTCGCACTTTTTGGATATTCATAACTTACAATATAAGAATATTATTAATATAGATGTACCATTAGCAATTTACCAACTTGACAGTTAGCACAACAATCATATACAAATATTCATGATCGAAGCTGCTGGTTTTAAAAAATGAGATTTTTTGCAATAACTTCGGTTCTTTTTAACCTATCGTTATTCGCAATCGAAGCCGCGGGTTTAACAAAATGTGTTTTTTTTTTCAATAACTTTGGTTCTTTTTAACCTATCATTATCAAATACAGTGGAAAACCTTCCGTTGGGTACCTGCTATCAGTGTGCAACGTTTCATTGAAATCTGTTCAGTAGATTCTGAGATTACCGCGGACAAACGCAGACCCCCTAGCGATTTATTATATAGATTAAATGTCATATAAACTTACTAATTTAGAACAAAACAACTTTCTGCAGTTTTTATTGCATTTACTTTCATTTATTTGCACAATGTTCAATTCTGTTTAATCTGAGAACACTAATTATTTCAGGAAAAGAGTAAATATAAAAGAAATACCTATACACTTACTGAAACATTATTATGTAGGCATACACATACACAAATAATTCTCTTTTAATTAATTAGTTTCTATTTTTGTGAGCTGATCCAGCACAAAGTGTACATTACCTTGAAGAGAGTGCATAGCAATCAGTATCTCTAACAAAAATGGGGCAACTTCATTTTTTGCCATAAAAGAAAAAAATATTATTTATATACTGGTTGTAGAGTTCTTTTCTGACAGCAGTCATGGGGCAACAGCTCAGTTTCTGTATTTTTAATGCTTATAAATGACACTTTTGTGCTAAACTGAGACAAACAGATCAACATTCAAAATAAATTTATTTGCACACACACACACACACACACACACACATCAGTCCAACAGACGGCTTTTTTTATTATTTTTAACACAAAACATTTTGCCCATACGAAGAGCGATTCTCAAACATAATATGGGCGAAACTTTTGGTATTAGAACCAGTTCTGAGTGACTACCTTGTCTCTGACAGCCATAAAACTTGCAAACAACCGGGTTTTTTGTGTTTTTATGTAAACTGCGGAAGCAAAACATTCGCACAAAATAAGGCAGTTTTTTAATGTACATACGATAAAACTGACGTTGTTAGGTTAACATTCAAACTAACCTAACTACTAACCTTTCTCGTTTTTTTGTGAAATTCACGTTAAAAAACCCAACTCAAAGTAACTATACATGTCTCCCTTTTTTATGACAGACTCGTTTTCCACTAGTACTCGCTTTTTTTCAATAGTACTGTTGCTTTTTTTTTGGAAAAAGGAACCAACTCGAAGTAAGGCTTGGGCCACCCCTTTCCTATTATTATACATGTCTCCATTTCTGTGGCAGAACTAGTTTTCCACTAATCTCAGTTTTTGTGCAGGTCACTGGAAAAACAACCAACTCGAAAGAGCATTGTGTTTCAAAGCTGTATTGCTATACGTAATTATGCAATTTTTTCGCAACTTGCACATGAAAAGTGCGAATATTTTGCAGCCGCACCTAGTTTTGACCTGTAGTTTACATAGAAACACAAAAAACCCAGTTTTTGCAAGTTTTGTGACTGTCGAAGACAAGGTAGTCACTCGGAACTATACTTTGTACTTTATGATTAAAAAATACACCACGAAGGAAATAAGTGATATTCAGATGGTAATACTAATTCAAATTCTAAATCATGTTGGCTGCTTGACACATATTATAGTAATTATTTTCGCTAATTAAAAAATCAAAAAGGAATACACAACCTACGACTCGTTTTGCAAATTACGTCTTTATTTTACCATATTTTTCTCACTCATGAGTGTTCTTATGATATACCCCTCTGGTCGAAAACGCTAATAACTAGTAACTTCTGTATTAACTACAGGATAGTTAAACGAACCTGAAGCGTAGTAATATGTCTTTCGTTAAATTTGTCCTCAACATAACGCAAAACAACAGAAGTCTTTCCTACACAACCTTCGCCCAAAAGAACAACTTTAAAACTGAAGTTGCCAGAAGTATCAGACGCATGGTTTGCCATTGTTAAAGATAACAATACATAAATATTATACATGTACGAATAATTTTAACTTTGTTGTACACTGGTTCCATGAAAGATTTTTAACTCACTTCATGAAAACACATATTTTTTGACATAACACTATCACATAATCACACTACTATCAGCTGTTTTACATGGAAATCAACTGTAGGAAGTTTACACATTAGTCAAGAGACATCTAAATTAAGAATGTTTTGTACTTAATGAATTAAAAAATAAAATCTATAGAAAATTAATGGTTAAAACAAAACATTTTTCTAATATATGTAAATTGGTACTTGATGTTCAGTGATCATTAATTTTTTAATTTTACATGCCACAGAAAGTTTGTTGACTTACATGCGTACTGTGGTTGCGCAAACAACGGAGTCGCAAAGAATTGTCAGTATATTATGTTTGCTTGGGGGTGGTTTAATATGTTAAATTAATTATTCTTATATTAGTGATGGATATTTATTTTTAACCGGACTATATAGTTTCGTGGGCAGCTCTACAGAAATTGAAAAGTTATTAATATAATCATTTACATTCATTTTATCGTTCCCTCGACCTTGGCGTCAATTGTGGATTAGAAATTAACGATAGTCATTTGTAAAAAGGTAATGTTTTTATGAACGTTTTATAAAAAAAGCTTTGTTTAGTATGTCAGAAAAATATATTGTGATTTCATAGCCAACTTACATATTATTTTATTGTATGTTATCGTTCTATAATTGAAATCTACAGCAATCTGTATTGGACGCTGACCAATATACTGCTTGGTCCTTATTCGGTTTAATGAATTTTTTGTATATTTTCATCATACCGACACCTGTTTGTGTACATTTTTTAATGCATGTGTTGAATACTAAGTCTTACGTGTTCATGCACAATTGACTGTTATTTTATGCAAAGCTGTATACCATTCATATCTAAAACGTACAAAAATTAAAATTTTAAAGGTTAATTTTCATATCCGTTGTACAATGATGAATACATCAGTAGAGAAACGGTTTTAGGAAAATTTGTATCAGAGACGGAAAAATTGTGCAGGGGGTCGAGCGAGTGGTAGAGAGGGGGAGTGCGCGAGTGCGTGTGTGTTAAGGGTGTTGTAGAAGTGTTTCAATACAGTATGTTTATCCAGCTGGAAGCAGATGAATATGATGTTGAAAATTGATAGTAAAATAACATATTTTTAATGTTGACAGATATGATATAGGGTTCAAAAAGATTATACTGAAGATGAAAAGTGAATATTGTTTTTTGTCATTTATGAGTTTATCATTTCAGGAATTTTGTTACACATTTTGATGGATGTGAGTAGTTGTTGCTTAAATTGTAGTTTCAACAAATGCTTCATTGTATATGACTATTGATTGATCTACTTGTATTAGGTCATTTAAAATAACATCATGACTTTTTTGAGTAAACAAGTGTCACATTACAATGCTTACATGTGCATAACCAATTTTTTTGACATGATAATGTCTTATGGCTGGGGGTCATTTGAAAATTTCTGTAACGCATCACGCTGCATGACGTCATCATTTACCAGCCGGGAATCGTTAACTAAAACCGCGACCGCTAACGTCCGTCGCAGATTAAAGACCTAACAAGCAAACAACACTGCATAGCTGTAGATAGGTATGTAACCAATCAGTCAGTCAGTAACCATAATAATGTTGCGTTTAGCTGGCGGCTGAAAGACATTATCATGCTCTTAAGCTTTTACCATTTGGTAAACGGTACTTTACATTTTTTCTACTGACAGGCTTCTACGTGGAAAATACAGTCTTGACACATATACAGTATAATACAGTTCTATATTATAAACATTTTGTTTCCAAATATAGAATACTCAGTATTTCTTATGCCTTCCCTATAAGTGTGCTCACAAGTATAGTTAATGGAAGTTTAAATGATTTAAGTTATAAACGATATTTCTGTGTATGTAGACATTGTCGTGGCTTTGGTCTTTCCGCTGATTTACTATATAGACTGTAGCATTCACCACATGATTATACAATATCAGCTTGTTATGCTTATAGAATTTTATGAAATGAGTACTACATAGTAGAGATTCTTGTTTTGTTTTCCTGATTCTTCTTAAATGCAAAGTAATTAGCCTACCATATTGTTCCGAATACAAACCACACTCCAAAAATTGCCATAGGGTAAATATTAAAAATTTGATAAAAGGTGTAAAGTCAGTGTTTCAATAAAAATTAACTACATTTTATTAAGATGAAAGACAAAACAGGTAAAAGTACATTATTGTTACATAATAAGAATAATAGTAATAGTGGTAATGATATTTATTATTATTTACTTACAAGTTATAAAAGTTACATTTTGTATTGTTAACTTATTTTATACTAGCCAACAATATTATCTTTTGAGCACTTTAAAATGTTCTCATACTTTAATCACTGTCACTGTCCCTGTCTTCAGTTTTCACTGTCACTTTGACCTCTTCATAAATAGCATTGTCTTTAATTCCATCCTTGCAGTTCTATATGCAACATTTTTTGAAACCACAAATTATGAACTCTTTCCCACACACTCTTGATCCAGTTGCCGAGTTCTGTTACAGATGGTTACTTTTTCCCCACCAACCAATTGTATAACAATTTTTTTTTTTTTATTTCATTCGTAGTACAACTACAAAATGAATCTATCACTAACAAACCTTGTCATTTTAATAATGTACCTGTCCGTTTATTCCATGCACATTTTAACCAAAATCTGCCATAATATTGTTTGTCGCCCAACCTTTTTTGTGGCAGAAAAAATATATACTCTCTGGTAACTCCTGTTTTGGCATGTTTTTTTTTTTAAATATTATGTAAGGTGGAAGTTCACATGTATCGGCTAATGCAGTCATGCGTGATTTTTTATTTCCTGTAGCCTTTACTGTTACAGATTTGGTTCCCTTTTGGTCCACTGTAAAGTTAGAGGTCATCCTAAAAAAATACTGGCGTTTTATTGGCATTTCCCATGTGTTCTAGTGAACAGTTATGCTTCTTGCATAAACTAATGACAAACCAATGATACTGAAGAAGTTTTTCTTTGTAGCCACTTAGTAGTTTTCCTGTGAGTGATGTACATCATCTAAACGCAAATCCATTTCACAACATCATTCATCTTATCCACCTAGTCTTTGAAACCAGAGACATTCAATTCTTCTGTGATATCTAAATCTGTTAATTGTAAAACATGTCTTGTGGGATGGAGTTCTGGCCTTTTTAAAAACCTTATGTATTCACAGATGCTGGATTCTATTGGTTTAAAATGTCCAACTTGAGGTCCCAAGAATGCTTGTCATGCAGTATTTGCATTTAAAAGCTGTTCCTACTGTTTTCTCCATGGTTGAATACAGGATTCATAAATATCGAATTTTCTTGTGGCTTCATGGTTGCAAGATATTTTTGCATGTTGTATCACAATTAATGTGTAATTCTCATTGTCTTCCTTCTTCTTCTCCATGTCAAGGTATATGTTTACAGCCTGTTCTGCCTTCACTGAAGCCATCTCTTCCTTGGTCTACCTATATCACATCGTCCTTTACATCGTATTACATGTTTAGGTAGTCTCATATCTTCCATTCTCTCGATATGGCTGCCTCCATTTTATTTGTCCTTCCCTTATTCTGCTGGCCACGTAATATACTGTTAACGACGGTCCACTTGATTGTCGTATAGTACAGTGGAAAACAAAATACAAGACACCAATTATGTCACTAATCACCAGCTTTAATTATCACAATTAAACAGTTTATAATTAACTCGTACAGTATTTCCAGTTAGATTTGTCTACACGCCATAACAATGTCTATTAATAGATTTCACACAATTATTAACACAGTACGACAACACTCAATCCACACTAGCAAAAATCGCTCACATAACTGAACTGACAACCCGGCTGCTATGGCTTTATATACGCCGTTGTAACCCCTCTTTGGATTTTTTATGCCTTATAAAAAAAAATTTTTTTTGAACAAAATTTTTTTTTAAGAGGGGCCACTAGTTATTTAAAACTAGGCTAAAGCCTAGAGAAGCTAAAAAGGCGCTGGGTCCAGTGGGACGGGACTTGCAATTAAACTCTCTGTTATAAACAACAATAACATTTATTGAGTACTGTATCATGTAACATATCGTGTAACAATTGGTTTCCTTGTTTTTTATAATTTTAAATTTGTGTATAAATTTTCCCCGTACATACCCCACAAAAGTGACACAAACATAAATCACAAAATAGTATATATATCTATAAAACAATTGTTTTCCTTTTGTTTTTGTTATAATGCAAATATTTTTGTGTAAATAAATCTTCCCCGTACATACCCCACAAAAGTGACACAAACATAAATCACAAAATAGTATATATATCTATAAAACAATTGTTTTCCTTTTGTTGTTTTTTTTTATAATGCAAATATTTTTCGTGTAAATAAATCTTCCCCGTACATGACCCACAAAAATAACACAAACATAAATCACAAATAAATATAAATATATATATCTCCGTCCCATCCACATTATAAGTCTCGCTATATCGATACCCAACACCCTTATAATTTTGAAAAACAGAGGCACTCGCCTATATACCCACCTTTTATTTTTATTGACATTTCTCTGCAGACATCCGAAAGTATAAAAATGTCACTAGTGCTCCCACGAATCTGGACTGCCCAAAATGCCAGATGTAACATTAAAGTGGTCTTAAATTTGGTAAGATAAGAAACAATGAGTCAGAAAATTTAACTGAGGATAATAAATAGGAAAGACGGTAAGCCACCATCTTTCCTTTGGCCAGAACTGTAATTGTGAATTGGCTGAGATAATGATTTATAATTTTAATAATGATTAATAATTTAACGATAGCGTTTAAAAATTTACAATAATAAATTGTCCTGATCAGTTATGTAATATGTTAAGAAAACTGGATTGGCCCGGGAACCAACATGTTCCTAAGCCTGGAGCATGCCTGTGTCTGCATACAAGGCTGCCTATACAGGATTAAGCAGGGGCCGGACTGTTACTGAATTAGACGCTTATAACCCTTACATAAACCCCAAAAATGTAATTTAAATTTGTGAAATGACAGTGATTGTCGGAACTTCGTTGACAGGAATTACAGCTAAACCCTACCAGCCGGTGAGGTTTCATCCTGTCACACACGGAACTCCCCCCTTTACATACACGGAAATACCCGACCCGTAATACTTGAAATACCCCCCCTTTACTGGAAACTAGAAAAAAATAATGATTGAATTAAATGTGATAGGCCTTGGATACCTGCCAGCCCCCGGGCTTACACTTAATACCAAGTTAGTACATTATCAGAAAAATCCGCGCACAATTCTGTCTAGTTAAAGTGGGGCTTGATTAAAACGTTTTAAAGATGATCAAAATGTGACAATGTATCACTCGTGCTCCACAAGTGTTATAAGTTGTTAACAGCACAGATCCGGGTGTCTATGTAGATCTAATAAATTATAATAATGGTTTGAGGTCACCTGGTGATGTTGAGGTTACCAGTTCCAGGGTGTGTGTTGGTTGGACGTGGTCATGTTGTTGTCCTCTACGACAGGCGAAGTCGAAAGTCTTTATTATTCGTTCAGGCGGAGATGGTCATCCTGAGGCAGCGTCCACGTCTAAGACCGGGGCCCTGCACATACACAAATAATTAGGACAGGTCCCAACACTTTTTCTCCCTCTATAAGGCGTCACGTACATTGGGTATAATCGTATATCACAATTTAAACTGGCCAACTCGTAACCCTTTTACTTATACTTGGTTCGTTTTAGTAAAAAATTTTAGCCACCTCCAAAACCAACATAATATTCTTAAGCATGATTATGCTCATGTGGGCAAAGTTTGACACACTGTAACCTGTCTATGTCTGCACTAGCACGTGTAATTACATTTAAAAAAAACTATCACATCCGCCAAAATAGCAGAATTTTACACCATTACATTGATAACGACAATTATTGTCTCTTAATTACTGAACTTGGTTATTTGAATACTTTAGCTACATATATAGGACATGGACTGCTTCTGATATACTCGCCACGAGGTTGTAAAATTATTTACTCTCTTTCACACTTGCTATATTAATTTTTTATTTACGAAACTCATAATATATATATTAATGTAACTTACCGCAGTTTTGTGTGTGTTTATCTACCCATGGTAGATGATAGAATTCCTTACAAAATACACTTCGCTCTGTCGAAGAGGTACCTGATGTTACTTATGTGGATGACCAAGCGAGACAGCGAAAAACGTATTAAAATGCGCTTTACTGAATTGCTGCTTCAAGGCGACCGATAGGGCGCATGGCGTGTACCACAGCAAAGTAAATTTTGCCGTTCCGCTAAACGTTAAACGCAGTAACCGCTAAACTAATTGTGCGTTATTTATTATAATTTCTATAATAAAAAAAATATACCGTATTAGGTTTATTTTGCGTTTTTAATCGCCGGCTCGTAAAACGACCGGCACACCGTGCTGAGGTCTAGTACAGCTTTCCCTCCTTACTTCATGCCGGCGGCTTAATGCGTATCTCAAGTGTTCCTTGAACTCACTAGAACCACCTACTTGCATGATGCAACAGCTCCCACACTGGACGAGGGGAGTGGAGAATGTTCTGGTTTGTTTGGTAGGCTTCTCGTAACACTGCCTCCTCCTTAAGCCTGTTCGTCCTGAACTGGCAAACCGTCTCTGAAGTAATACTTGGCCAGGCGATCTAGGTGGACGTCCTTGCAAAAGATAATTCTCCGGTTCTTCGAATTCAGTCTCGTGTGATCCGAACGTCAAGTTCCCAGGAATACAAGTCTTCTGCTCAACCGCTATTTTTGCTGGAATCACTCCCATTGCGACATGTACTGATGACCTAAACACCACTGGCTGATCCAAGTCTGTTTGGTTCTCATCAACAACCTCTTGCGTAACTTCATCTTCAGCACCTTTCCCCTGGGCGCTTCTATTAACTCACGAACAAACAAGGGGTTTTTCTTGACACCCATAGTTGGGTTTCCAGTCGCTTCTTTTGCCGTTTCACGTATTTATACTTCCTCTGCTAGATCTTCTTCCATTTCCGCCTGGAATAGGGAAGGTTCCTCTTGACCAGACCTGTTGACTTTTTCTTCGGCCAATGCCACTTGCTTGATTGAATGGTTGGCAGACCCTGACATTTTAGCCATGCAAAGCTTTATCTTCTCTTGGCCAACCTTCAGGACGTTCTCTCTTAACTCCACAATGAATCCGTAGGCATTCATAATGTCCGTGCCAAGAATCACTTCATCGACAATGTCTGCAACAAGCATTTGGTGGCTAAACTTGAAGAGACCCAGGCATACACGTAAGTCTACTTCACCTAATAGTTTGACGAGGCTTCCAGTCACAGTCTGTATTGTACAGGAGCTAAATTGAGGCTGACGGTTGCTGACTAAGTCAGGACGCACGATGGACACTGTGGCGCCCATGTCAACTGCAGGTTTGTTTTTAATGAATCTTTGACAATCAGGTTACCCGTGGTTTTATGAAGCGTGGAGACTGTGTGCAGTTCCGTACCTTTACATCTCCAATTCGTGCATTCACGCTCTTCTCTCGGTATTTTATTCTTCCAGCAGTCTGCCTTTAGATGACCACGTTTCCCACAGTTGTAACACTTTGGTCTTCTGTCTTTATCCTTTGGTTCGAAAGATCGTTGTGGCGCTGCTGACTTCTTAAACTGTTGTTCTTGAATCATCTCTTTATGCCAGCTACTATGGTATTGGATCCGTTTGGCTACAATGTGATGGCATACTTTGATTAATGTAGGTCGCCGACTTGGCAGCTTCAAAACAGAGAGCATGAACAAGAGCGTCCGATTTATTATCATGCCGTGCCATTCTTAACTCTTGTTGTAATTGACTATCTCCGATACCGTCAACAAACGCAACAAGAGAAATCCACTTCCCAAAGTCCTCCGATTCTTTGGGATAAGCCAATCTCATCAGTTGGTCGTCGACATTTGCTTCAAATTCTTGAAGGCTCTTCCCTGAATGCTGTCGCCTCGCTTTAAGTTGAACACGGTACACTTCGCACAAATGCTGGTCACTGTACCATAATTCCAGAGCTTTTGTTAATTTGGCATGTGTTCTGGCTGTCATATGGCACTTTGTGTATTAGCTCTGTGGCAACACAAGAATGAGTGAAAGGCCTTTCTCTTCTTCTGTCCAGTTATTTAAGCGAGGGACAGCTTCAAATTGGCGATGATAAGTTGCCCAGTGAGTGCTTCCATTAAACGATGGGCCTTTGCAAAAACTGGCCCTACTTCAGTTAATAGCGTTCTTTGATTTCTCTGATATTTTGAATCTTCTAAACTGGACATACTTGTTTTCATAGTTGACACAGATTTTTCTATTTCAGATATTCTGTCAACTTGTTTGTTCAGCTCACCTCGTAACAGGACAAATTTTGCAGTGATATCATCTTGTACAAACGCCTTAACATCGTATGCTTGACAACTAAATTCTTTTTTTCGTCCCTCTGGTGTTTCATTTTCACACTTAACGTTGTTCATCATTCCATTTTCTGCTTCTTCTCTTTCCTGTCTTCGTTCTTCTTTTTGTTGTTCCTGTCTTTGCTGTAGCATTACTCGGAATGCTTCTATCGTCTGACTGGTATCCATTTTATTTTTATGAACTACCACTAACACCACTCTTCTACGAAGTGTCCTCTGTTTCCACTGTTAACCGTTCTATCCCAGTTCTGACACCACTGTTACGATGGGCTACTTGATGGTCGTATGGTACAGTGGAAAACAAAATACAAGACACCAATTACGTCACTAATCACCAGCTTTAATTATCACAATTAAACAGTTTATAATTAACTCGTACAATATTTCCAGTTAGATTTGTCCACACGCCATAACAATGTCTATTAATAGATTTCATCTTGATAGATAATAGATATCTATCAATTATAGATATACACCGCGCTGAGGTCCAGTACAGCTTTCCCTCCTTACTTCACGCCGGCGGCTTAATGCGTATCTCAAGTGCTCCTGGAACTCACTAGAACCACCTACTTGAATGACGCAACAGCTGCCACACTGGATGGGGGGAGTGGAGAATGTTCTGGTTTGTTCAGTAGGCTTCTCGTAACAATTTAACTCAGTTCTTATATCTTCATTTCTTATTTGATGTCTAAGAGTGCAAACTTTGGTTTTCCTCAAGAACTTCATTTCACATAATTCTCATCATATATATTATATTTTCTTCTGTAATTTTATTTGACTGTGTGCCTTTTGTCATCACAATATCACTGATGCTGCAACGTACTACAAAAAATGCCAAATAATCAAATGTAAACAAAGTACAGGTAAGCAATGTTGTCACTGTTACATCAGAAAACCACACTGGCAGTTTACAAGAAACATGTGACTCACACCTCCTCTACTCATTCTTTGTATTGCCACCCACAGAAGTGTGCGAGCACACAAGGGTATTCACAGACATACATTTTCTCTTCCTGTTCAGGCTCAGTTTCCTGTTAAAACATACAACACCAGTCCTAAATCATAATGCCAAAGTTAACAATAGCCAGGCAAACTTATGTTGCTTAGGTAGTAAACAACTCATAGATACCAAAAGCATTCTCCCCAGCAGAAGTCAAGTATAACTTTGAACTTTGTTAGCATGAAAATGCAAACAAACATATTTCTAAGAGAAAAAAATCTAGCATGTATCGGAAACAGTATGGTATACGAGGGTAGGATGAAATGTTCTGTGCCTAACACAGAGAGATAGCGCTAGTGTTCATTATTTTGAGTGTGTTGTATGATTTCATCCTTTGTAGGCTTAGTTTCGATGATTTCAAGTCAATTAGTTGTTTATTATTAGTGGCACAGCCCACCGCTGTAAGCGCCTCGGACATCAATGGATATTGTGCTATTGGAAATTCGTGCTGATTTTTTTTTTTGCTTAACTGCATATAAAACAGGAGCAGGATTCAATGTTGGGGGACTCTTCCCCATCAAGTACAGATTAAGGGTACAGGTTAAGTGCTGGGTTGCTGAATTTAAAAGGGGTGGGTACATGAATCCGTGATGGAATTGTAGTCAGTCAAGTATTTGATCTGTTAATTTCTTTTAAAGGGCTCAGAGCTTCTTCATTTACAGTATATTTAAAGAACAATGTTTCTATATATTCAAATTAAAATTAGTTGGAGACTTAACTTATTTAAATTGTATAAAGAGTATAACAAATCATGGGTATTCATATGAACTTATTTTTATAGGAAACATCATTTTCTACAAAATATGAGTAATGGTTTTACAGAATATAAGCCAGTAACCAGATGCCATGTGAATACTGTAGAATGATATGCTTCAGGGTCCACTGTAATGACATCAATGAATGAATGATATCAATCTACTATAATGATAAGCACACTAGATTTTGTGACATAAAATGGAAAAATCAAGTTTCTTTAACAAGAGAAGGCAATATCTAAGAAATCAGAAAACAGTATGAGTGCAAAAATCCGTCTTCTAAGTGTTAAAACACAGTGATATCTCAGTAACCATGTTAACCAGAAACAGTACTGAAGGAGTTATTTTATATAGGCAGTTAGAATTCAGTTCAGTAATTTGTTCTTAATTTGATATGTGTATAGGTTTGATAACTACACTATATAATTAATTCACATAACATGAAGTTATTACTTCACAGTCATGTAAAAACAACCACAGGTAGCTGTAAATCATTAAAAGTGTGTATTTATAGTATGGGCAAAACACTAAGAGTGTGCTTTTAAAACAACACCAACAGGTCATTTTTCATTATGTCATGAAGGAAGTTTAATAATGTGAACTAAAAAAATGTTACATTTACATTAATAGAACAATTACCAGGTACAGAATATTTTATTATTGTTGGGAGGAATATTTTATCAATAATTGTATGGCGATTTTGCTGTAATGCTGCTAAACAATTTTAATTTTAGGGAATAAAGTTTTTCTTCTTTGGGTAATAGTTGTTAATGTAGTGGTACTTGAAGAATGATTATTAAATCTGATGCCTCAAGAGATATGAGAATGTATCCACCATGCTTTTAATAATCTTAAAAAAATGTTAAATCTAGTCTATTCGTTTATTGCCAGGGGCGTCAACAGTCTGCTGCTTGTTGATATACATTGGGCGGCTGGTACAAACTATATATTCACTATTGTAACCAACATTATATCATTTAACAAGTCTGGTTCCAGTCATTAGTGGTGGATATTAAATTGTATGTCCTTCATTGCAGTGGGCACTCCAAAACTTAGAGAAACTTGATGGCTTGGGAAAACACAAGTGCACCAATCTTCTATATAAATAGACTTAATATTAATGAGCAGTTTCTTTCTTTATTGCAAATATTTATGTCATTCCGTTAGTTAAATTCATTTTATTAAGTAGGGAGTTCATAGACATTATGAAAACTGATTTAATTCACTTTCTCTAGTTGGTAAAGAAACTTATTTTTTCTGTCTTCTGCTATGAATACATGTTTCATTGTAACATTTAAATACATACATTGATGTTATATTGCAGTGTTATTTGTAGTATTCTGTTGTTTGAATCCTTTCAAACATTGCAGTAATTTCAAAAATCTTCTGTAAGTTTAATTATTTTTTAAAAGAAATAATGTATAATGTTTTACAGAAAAGGTAAAGTCAATTGCCTTTCCAACCACAGTTAATAGTTCACTGTTCTTACAAAAGTAGAACCTTGACTTAATTCTTTCTCCTAGTTGTATTCACTTTGGCATCCATCTGAAGAATACATCTCCAGGCTGTTACAAGTTCTCCAGTGTCTAATGCCATTTGAACGTCAATATTGCATGCTTAATTTGTGTTTAACTCTTGTGTAACTCGTTAGGGAACTTTCTCCAGCCTATCAGGCTCTGAAATCTACCAGGCAGTGTACCCTTTATGGTATGAGGCTTGTGACAACAAATTTTAGGGAGGACAGGCCTCACGATAAACCCTGAATGTGCATCTCCTTGCCAAAACTTGTCTATACTGATTTTTAAAATTGCCAGATTTTATTAAATTGAGTTATTTTAATAAAATAAAAAATAAACTTCAGTATTGTCATTATAGTATTGTTGAGGATACGATGCTGTAATATTTGTGTACCATTTATCTGAAGCTGGAGATTCTTAGTCACAAAATGTAGTTAATTTCTCATTTTCAACGTGTATTCATAAGTACATTTTCAACATATAAGTTATTTATAAAGTCACATGTAGCATAGGACAATATTTTCAGAGCTTAGAAACATATATATTCGTAATGTTTATTAATAGAGAGCTTCGTAAGCACCCTTGAAACTTAATGAACAGGTTTATGCTGCATGTGTTATGTTAAAAGTTCAACAAAATATAAATTTCTTTTACTTTTTAGGTTTAGTGTGAATTAAAAATGTTCAGTTTCCACAAACCAAAAGTGTACCGTTCTCCAGCTGGGTGCTGTATATGTAAAGCGAAATCAAGCAGGTAATTTATTAATGCATAGTCTAATATAAATTGAAGATGTCCTTGTAGATTACTAAATATGCTACTAGTACTAGAAGATGTACTGTTTTATGTACTTAAAATAGATATACTATTTTAAAATGTATTACTTTAATTGCATAATTTTTTATTTTTATTTTTGTATTTTTACTTTTTTTTTGTGCCACTACACATTACACAGATACTTTACCCCATGTCAGAGTATATTGCTTTTAATAGTACTTTTTTGTAACAAGTTGAAGCATCTTCAGAGTGTTAACATGAAGTTTTTATAAACATAAAATTTGCATCAAAACTTCGTATATAAATTCTTATGGAGCTAAGTATGATTTATTAAGGAAACATTCATTATGAAAAAGTGCCAGCAGTAAAAAGGTTTAGTTTTTATTTGACACTCATGAATATTGTACTGCTGGAAATTCAACAGCGCATAGACTCTGCCAAAATAAGCTATTTTGTAATAATTATGAATGATTATTTGTACAAAAGTAACCAGAGTGGCAGCCTTATTGGATTTTGAAAGATGTCAAATTGAAATGTAGTTAGAAATTTGTAAAATTATGTAAAGTAATAGTACTGGTATGTTTAAGCATAACAAATGTATTTAAAAACCTGTAGATTAATCCTTTCAAACTATATGGATAAATTGTAAAACTCAAAGTTCTGTAAATGATGATTTATTAAATGTGAAAGTAACTGGTAAAACGTAGAATTGAAAACAACACAGAATAATCAAGTTGTCACAGGTTTTATGTAAAACTAGGTATTATAATAATTTGATAAGCCACTGATAATTGTAAAACCACAAAATGTACATTACTGAGAAAGGAGTGTATTTAAATTAGTTGTCAATGTAAAATAACTACATATTGTATGAGATTAAAAAATTATAAAAATATAATGTGCAACCAAACCAGGGAAAAGTAGAAATTGCCCTACTAAAGTAGAAGCTTCAACAGCGCAACAATTGATTTCTCATTCCTTCCTGCACCATCAAACAGAGTGTCTCTTTGTAATTTTACAACTAAATATCAGTATAATAGTAGAAATATCGGGAAAAATTAGTAAATGAAAAAGTTTATAGCAAGAATAACTCAGTATACCAAGAAAAGTATAAAAAGTAAATGAATTATTAATAAAAAAAAATATACAAAGCCGTTAAAGAAGAAACTAGCAAGCCAGAATAATCCAAATATAGCATTGATGATAAACCTCAGGTAGCAAAAACTTAATAAAATATCCAAACATACACTGATTTTGAAATATACCAAGTAAATTGTAACCAAGAAATGGAACACAATAAACTTTGTTAATGAAAATGAATGACAGAGTTAAAATATTCAAACATTACATATAAGTGTGAAATACAGACAGAATAACTTTTTCAAAATAACGCACGATGAAGTTTAAATTCTGTAAACCATTAACACTTCTATTTAATTTTAAACCAAAACACAAATAAGACCTCATATTTAACCAGTTGGCCATCTTGATAAGCACCGCTCTTTGTGTAGTGGCGTGAGTTTGAACTAGTGATAATTCAAAAAACAAATACTATATGAAAAGAAAATATCGTACGCTAAACTGTTGTTAATGTGCTTTTGTATTAATCTATATAAGTCAAAAGAAGCTAAATGTGTTTGTAAATATAATTTATATGTGCTGGTTGTGAGATTAAGAGTATGTTATGTTCATGCTATAAAAAATAAAACCTATTTGTATTGAGCATGTTTTGTTGTTGCTTATTTCTAAAAGAAAATAATAAATAGCAGCACAATATTGTGTAGAAAACCATATTCCAATGGAATAAATGATGTGTGTGTGTATGCATGCTTTTGTAGGCATTATGTTTCTCTGCATTGCTGTATCATTTTATTGATATGGTTTATGTTTCAGTTCTCGATTCACAGATAGCAAAAAATATGAGGATGATTTTGTAGAGTGTTTTCAGCTTGAAGAGAAACGTGCAGGTGAAGTGTGTAATGCATGTGTATTGCTTGTCAAACGATGGAAGAAGTTGCCGCCTGGTACACATCGTCATTGGAGACATGTAAGTCAAAATAATGTATTTATTATATATTCTATGTATTCTATAAAGAATGTTGGAAGTTTATATATATATTGTAACGAAGAGTCTGGGTTGTGTCTGTAAACGACGTGTATATTGTGTATGTTGTGTGCGTTCGTCTCGCACTAGGGTCATTACATCTATTCTTGCGCTAACGATGTCTGTAGCGATGTTGTAATTACCAGTACAACGCGGTAGTAACCTTGCCTGTTAGTAAATAGGGATTTGTGATTCCCGGGTGGCGCCAAATTGTTTATTAAAAACAATTAAAATTCTTAGATAATATGTTATAAATAAGTTCACAGCTGTGACCGCCGTAGCATTCAAATACTTCCCGCCTTGGTTAGACGACTGACTCGATCAGGTAGTGTGTTGATTTGCAGCGTGAGCGCTGTACCGTCTAAGCTAATTCGCTAACAAACACAAATTATATGATACACTCCCTATGAAATAATAACAACGGTTACTCCCTGTACTAGTTATTTTAATGCTTGATAAGTAAAATTTCAGTTTGACAATTAAATTATATTTGTTGATTAATAAATTTGCACCGACATTTTACATGAAACAATTTTTCTCAGGATGACGAATCGATTTTTGTAAGGAGGTATTCATATCAGCATGGCTGCTGAGTTGTTTAGTTATTACAATTATTTTCGTTCCAAAATCTGGGATTCTTTTGATTACAAGACAAATAATTCCTATGATTACAATAAAAAGTACTTTACCTTACTTAATGTGTACTTAAATAATAAGGTGTGTGGTTATAATCAGTTCTATAGTGTCGTTAAATGTGTTTCTAAAGTTCGTATTCAAACAACAGGTTATCTTTTATGTTAACAAATTTTCAGTGTGTTATTTTTCTTAATTAATCTTTGAAAGAGAATATTCGGTTTATAGTGAGAGTTCAAATTACTTTTAGAAATCTTTAAAGTGAGTTTATTTTTGGAAATTGGGTAATTCAAGGATACTTAACACATCAGATGACTTGGTGTTATCAATCATTGAGTCGGAAGAGGATTGGGCTGCAATGGTTTTCAGTTTTTATGAATCTTGGGGCTTACGTAGGTCTGGCGTCCTTTTCATATTAGATGTGGTCATATTTTCATTTAATTTCCTGGTAAAGTGGTTCTTGGCTTTAGGTAACTGTTCCGGTTGTTCATATGCTTCTTATTCGATCATCGTTTTGAATTTTGTTTACTATTTTTACATTTTTTGATTAAAAATTTGTCGTTCAAAATTCGGCTTCTGTTCTGCAAGAGCGTCACTTTATGAGTAGCGATATTCAACGGAATTTTGCCACCAACGTTCGTTTCTATGGTTACTAATTAAATCTGATTGGCTTATCCATTGTTATCATTTTTGAATTCTTTTCAAAATCTTTGTATATCTTCTGATTGCTTTTATTCCTCTATCTTCCTTCCTAAGTATTAAATATTGTCACTATAGTATGTATTTCCTTTCAAAGATTATTTTGATATCCCTCAAGGTTGGGTTATTGTATGTTTTGTAATTTTACAATTATATTATTATTTGCTAATTACATTTCTCTTTTAATATAAGTTCTTATTCTAATATTTTGCTTTTATTATGATTTACAAATTATCCTTGGTTAATGGTTCACCTTGGATTTACTAGTTTCTTTGTTAATTTGTTACAATTTGTAGTTGTTTGTTTTTGACAGTTAGGCATTTCATAGGCCTAAGTAGCCATTATGGGTTTTTACTTATTTCATACAAATTACATCTCTTTTTAGCCTAATGAGCTTTGTTTTGTTATTATTACTGGTTGTGTTATTTTTTTATGTGTTTTGGTTCTGTTTTTGTGTTATTAGTATGTTACTATTATTTTATACATCATGAATTGCTAATTGTTTACTAACTGGTTTTCTCGTTTCCTAAGTCATACATTTCTTTACCTTCTTAATTATTTAATTTGCCTATAATAACAATGTGGCTATTATTTACTATTTTTGTTCACATAAAATACAACATCTAGGTCTATGGTCTGTATAATTCTTCCAGCCATATCCTATTCATAAATTTGCTTAAACAATTATTTAACAATTTTTTGGATAATATTTGTTTACAATTCATTTGATTTTATATTATTTTTTGGGTGATAAACAACATCACACTTTTTGAACTTACTTAAATAATAATACCTTATAACATGGGTGTTTATTGATTGGTTTTACATTCTTATGTTTTAAATTATCTTTACCTTCCCTCCATGGTAACACTATCTGTTTACTCTTTCATGGGATTCTCCCTTTTAAATACTATTATATACTTTTAAACTTATCAATAAGATTTCTTTTTTAATTAATATGGTTGTCATCACTCTTCAGTGTTCAATACATCTTAATTTATTGTTTACACTTAATACTATTCTTCACAACTTTCTTAATTACTAATATTTTCACTGTTAAACCTTTAGTGTTTCTTAATGATTTATCAAGTGTTTATCTTTTTATCCTTCACTATTTTTCATAATATTAACATTCTTTATTATACATTATTCTTATTTATACCTCACCTTCACTTTTAAATTATCTATGGTTTATTATAATTTATTTAGTGTTCTTTCTTTATCACTTTACTTTGGGGTTTTTACACTTTTATTTTGCACTTCACAAATGTTTTTGTTTTAAGTGTTTCTAAAAGGGTAATCCCTCTAATTACTATCTCACTACCGTACTATCTCTTTCATTACAAATATCATTAATAATATTAACAATTTTATGTCTCTATATTTTATCATTACATCTAACTCTAATTTGTGGGTTAGTTTGCTTTTATACTCAACATTCTTTAATTGAGTTTCATCAAATATCATTTACCTTTATTATTTAATTGATAATAATATTTATTTATTACTTAGGTTAGTTATCGGTTCCTTATTCAACATTACATTGAGTGTACCATTTCTCCTTCTTTTATTCTTTATTAGTTGTTTGTGTCTTATTGTTTGATTTCCTTTTTATTTATTTCCCTTTATCTTGGGTTTGTTTCTTTTTCATTTTCCTCATTCTTCACCTTCAGTGTCTTTTCTTTATATCTTGTTTTTCCCCCTTCTCCTTTGGGTTCATTTTAATATGTTGCATTGAGTCATTCAATTCCTTTAATTTGTTTCATTTTTGTTTGGTTTCGGTTTTTTCCCTTCTTCATTTGGTTTGGGTCAATTACTTTCTTATTTGGTTTTATTCTCATTTGTTTTTTGTTGTTCCCTTCTTCTTTTGTTTCCTTTTGTTGGGTCAATCACTTGGGTTAGGTCATGTCGTCATTTGTCGTGTCATTGTCTTTTTATTTTCTTTATATTAAACATTTTATTTTATATGAATTACTTTTTAATACTCAGAATCATCTTCTTTATCCCTGGTATTGGGGTGGCTTATTTTTGTTGTAACATATATATATATATATATATTCAGTCACTTTCTGCTACAGTTCGTTTCTTGATATATATAAATATAAATTTTAAATACTATATATATATATATATATACACAAAATATTTAAAATTTATATTTACCTCACCTCAAGATGTTATTTTTCCTTATTTGGAACATGTTTCGGGATCCTTAGTGATACCATCATCAGCCTTTATAATTTTGAATCTTGTGGAGTACCTGTGTGGGTTAAATGATTGTTTCTGATACAGTACTGATACTTTTCGATACAGTCTATTTCTTGATGTATATAATATATTTAATATTTATAATGACTATCTCAAGATGTTTTCTCTTTTTTTGGAACATTAGTGGCCAGAGTCGTGGGAGTGTTAAATGCTAACAACGAGGCGGTAAGCATGAAAAATCAAGGAAATTAGAATACTTCAAACAATTGCTCAGACATGACTAACTTGGCCTATCAACCAATAGAAACTATATGCAAAATAAATTGTTATTTATTTTAACAATATATAAATATATTAACAACCAGAAATTCATAAATCTAATTTGGCCACGCATACAATAAACACAGGACATGGATGTCTTGATTATTCATCACTTCTTTCACAGCACTAACACGTATCTAAAAATGAAACTTTTTCTTGTGAACTTACTGTTTATTCTCTTCTCGTCGAACGCGTTTCGGCGTACGTATTCGCCTTCTCCAGCTTAGAGACAGACTACCATCATTTAGTAACGGTTGTTGTGTGGAATGTGTAGTGGGGGTGGTGCGTGGAGGAAGGGGATTGGCGCGGGGATTCAACTTAATGTTTGTTTTTTGTATAATTGTGTCAAAAAATGTATTTGCTTTATATTGTAATTGATCGTTAAGTATGTTGTTTGGTTGTTTTGGGTAAAGGTAGAAAACTCAACACAACTGAACAATACGAAATATATAAACACCACACAACACAACCAAATAACATACTTAACGATCAATTACAATATAAATCACATACACTTTTTGACACAATTATACAAAAAACAAACATTAAGTTGAATCCCCGCGCCAATCCCCTTCCTCCACGCACCACCCCCACTACACATTCCACACAACAACCGTTACTAAATGATGGCAGTCTGTCTCTAAGCTAGAGAAGGCGAATACGTACGCCGAAACGCGTTCGACGAGAAGAGAATAAACAGTAAGTTCACAAGAAAAAGTTTCATTTTTAGATAAGTGAAACAGGACATGGATTCCCAGACATAACCAACATGACACTAATAAAATACATACCACACAAGGGCACCATAATGAACATATGGGAAAGTTTACAAATATACAAACACAAGATACAAAACAAACTAATACTTGGACAAATACAAATCAATACAAAAAAATGACACAATTTTCAAAGCACTCAGCATCGAAAATCCACAAAATACTAATATATACACCACAATCACACACAATAATACCAGTTTAAAATACCAAAAACCATAACAGCAACCAACAAACACACAAATACTCCACAAAATCCAAAATTAAGAAGGCTGTGGATGGCAACACTGGATGTCCCAAAACATGAAACATATTCCAAATAAAGAAAAACATCTTGAGGTAATGTTACTATAAATATTAAATATATTAAATAGAGGGTGGTGCAGGGAAACAGGAAAATGTGAAATATTAGAAAAAATGAAGAAACGTTACAAAACTTTATTTGAGGCTCAAAATATGTTCTTCAAGACTGGAAATTACATTAGGCATCACTTTTTAAAAATTACATCAGTTGAATGCTGCCCATTTTGCCATACACATTCAGTAAGTCGTTTCTGTAGGTTTTGCATAGTGCGGCGTAATGTGACACATGGGATTTTGGCGATTTCCTCTTCAATCTGTGTCTTGAGCTGAGCAAGGGTTCTTGGTCTAGTCTGGTACACGATGCTCTTCAGATGTCCCCATAAAAAGAAGTCACAGACTGAAAGGTCTGGAGATCGGGACGGCCAAGCGATGTTAGCATTCCTTGAAATTATGCGAACCCCAAACAAACGTTTCAATGCTGCCATAGACTGTCTGGCAGTGTGTGAGGTGGCTCCATCCTGTTGAAACCAGGTGTGCTGAATGTCAAGATTTGGAAAAGTATGGAGTCTTGGAGCCAAAAATGTCTAGCATGTTGAGATAACGTTCAGAGACATCACAGTGACAGCAGTGCCTCGTTCATCTTCAAAAAAGTAAGGGCCTATCACCCCATGACACGACACTGCACACCATACGGTAACTTTGGTACTGTGTAATGGATGCTGGTGAAGCTGAGCAGGGTTTCCTTGAGCCCAGTAACAGAAGTTCTGCTTATTCATGTATCCACGTAAGTGAAAATGGGCTTCATCGGACATCCAAAGATTTTGAATGAAGTTAGCATCCTCATTGATTTTAGCCAACAATTGTTCACAAATATCCAGGCTTAATAATCAATCATTAGGATTCAGTTGTTGCACAATCTGAAGTTTGTACAGATGAAATTGAAGTTCATGGAGTATTCTTTGAACGCTCCGACGTCCGAGCTACAATGACGAGGCAATTTTTCGCACCGAACGACGAGGACTCCTTAAGATGGCAGCTCGCATGGCATCAATGTTTTCTGGGGTACGTACAGACTGTACACTAGGCTTTTTTTTCAAAGCTGAACCAGTCTCTTCAAAATTACGAACCCACGTTTCCATTGCGTGTAACGAAGGAACACACCGCGGGGCGGGATCTGATAGTGGCACCGAAACTCTCGTTGTGCAGCTGTCAAACTGTCACCATGTTGGTGAAACGCCCTTACGGCGACTGCACGCATCTGCACTGCTCCATGGTAACTAAATGTCCGTTACTGCTAGACAGACAGTTTCACTTCTGCTACATCTACATCTGCTACTGCTACAGGGCTGCCAACATCAACTTCAAATTTTCCCGTTTCCCTGCGCCACCCTGTACATCAAGAAATAGACTGTAGCAAAAAGAGTTGGCTACATATAATATAAACTTCCTTAAATACACCAATACATACTGAGGCAGAAATTATAATAAAACTAAAAAATTTTAATGTGTAGAAGTGTAGAAAGTGTTGTTAGCTATCTTGGATTTCTCTGTAAAGCCTAGAACCTGGCAGTAGCTGGTTATTGACATTTACAGAAAAGTTAAAAACAAAAATGTATTATAATTATGCATAAAATTAATTATCTAGTAAAAACTAGGTCGAAATTGTTTTAAATATTTTGAAACAAGTCACAAGTTGTGTTCTGATCGAATGTTGCAGAACAAATAGAAAATACTTACTGCTGAGTAATCAAGGTAACTTATGTTTTCTGAGCACAGTCTGTACTATAATAAATTTCTAAGTCACCTATTGTGTAGAAATTAGACTTAAAAACCAATAATTATGTAAAAAGTGGCTAGATAAAGCATATTTTATGAGTGAGTAAAGCACCATAATATGTAGCCAGATGTGAAAAAATATAAATTGTTTTAGTCCATTGCTATTGTTAACGAATAAGAAGAAGATATATTTCCAGAATGAGACAGAATAGATTCTGCTGGACAAGAAAGCGTCACTTTAGCTTGACTCGTCACAGAGTACAGATGCAATGTGTGCGTGTGTGAGAAAAATTAATATTTTAAAGACAAATCGTTAAACATAACCTTGAATAGCGAGTGCGGGAGTTCATTAGTTATCAGATTGTTAATAATCAAGCAAAACGCAACATGATATAAGAACGAACAAAAAAATGAAATAATAGTCAGTGATAAGTATTAAATTCACCTGCCAGGTAATAATTGTATATTAATTACCCAATCACTGTGTAACAAACATAACCTTGTCCAATTTCACAAGTAAACATAACGTGTAGTTAAGTGCACTCGTAGATTAATCAGAACTCAGTATTACCAAGGACATCAATTACTTTAAGAAGGAATACATTCATTAGCACAGTAACATACCTTGTAAAAACATTATTTAATTCTAAAATAAATAGAAATGACTCTTACTGCTTGTTAATGAAATAACTACACAAATTCAGCTAGCACTACGTGTAAGTGACTGTCAACCAAATTTCGGCTTGAGTTAACGAATAACCATTGCTACCATCTAGTTGGGAAAATTTGAATTTGTTGTATCATCTGCAAAGGTAGATAATAAATAGTGATTTGTATAAAAAAAAATTGTTTGCAGCATACAGTAGAACCCCGTTAGTCCGAACCCCGCTAGTCCGAAATTCCTGTGATGTTACTCACTTTTTACCCACTCTTCATAAAATAATACTTACCGCTGCCAGAATTTCACTTACCGCATGGTCCCCGTAAAACTTATCTTTTGAAAACTGCCCAAGGTCGCCACAATATTTTTCCTAGAAAGTAAAATATCGAAAACTTATACACTCTTGCCCTTATAAAAAAAATCACGCCATCTGACTGTAATAAAACTCAGAAAACCCCCGATTTCGTTAGACGAATTTTTTCCACAGAAATAAGGAAGTGGCAATGACGAAATAACTTAGACTAACCCATTATTTCAAAGAGAATCATTATTTTTTAATGAGCAATTACCAACAAAATATTTATGCTATTAATCTTTTAACAACTTGACTTTAGAATTTTCGTACACTTTTACACTATGTTTTATCCAATTATATTTACATTCTATTACTTACTACTAGACTGCCCAGCCTGCGATGCACTCACACATTTATACACACTATTTATTAACCCCTCAACATCTTAAAAATTTTCGTTTTAACTCAGGGAACCGCACTAGAACGAGGCCGACCAAACACGTGGCATTGTTCCGCGCTTCCAAAAGGTCTGTACTGAATCGTTTTACTGCCTCCAATGTCACAAATTTTTCACTGTGGTGGATTAATTTCTTGGGTCCCGGTCGATCCTACTGGATTAATTACATTTTATAACACTACCGACCGGGCCCGAAACCAAAACTGTGAGCGTCGGTTACTGGAGTTGGCGTCCTGTTGACTGTATGGCGTCTCTACTTAAAGTCGACTGCGCCGTCACCGAGAACGTAACAGGTACATGTTGCCTACTTCCGTCAGCTCGAGTTGTGATTGGCTGCGGCCCTCACGTGACCAGTCTAATTAGTCACGTGTTGTTCCGTTCGGTTGTTGAGTTTGGTGTCGAGATTATCGCCAACGGCGCACGGGCGCACATTTACAGTCACATTCCATCGTTATCACTTTGTGCCTTACTCGGACTGGCACGGATCTTAATACAGGGTGTCCAACAAGCATGTTTGAGTGACCGTAAAGGATGTCCAAACAAAATTCATTCTTCTTTTTTTTTTCTTTATAAAATAAAACCCTCTCCTTTCAGACCCATTACCAGTAATAAATAAAAGGACCCAAAATTGACCCGCTACAATACCCCCTCGATGAGAATTCTGCTGTGCACGACAGAAGAAATCTCATCGATAACCCCGAAGAGGACCGGAGAGGAACTGGTGCCAACAACCCCCTGGTTCTTAATCTCATGGGTACACGACCCCCCTGGCTCAGCGACTATGGACTCATCTGAACGAGATCACTGGACTTCTCCGTACGAGATCCCAACACCGAGACATCGAACAGACTCGCACCACGGCGCACCTCGCCTTCTCGCATGCTACCCCCAAAAATCCTCAATCCCTGGCTAAAATGATTCCAGCTCCTCAACCGATATGGTTCCCCTTTTTGCAAGCTGGGCTGCCTTTAGCAGATACTGGGCTCACACACACTAACATTAATGTTACCATAACACTTTAAAAGTAAAAAATTGCTTTTAAGATTTATTAAAAATTTAACAAAAAATTCAAAATTCAAAAAAAAATAATATTTTATCAAAAATTCTCTTCCTTGTTTTTCTAAATTTTTGTTTCACATGACTTAACCTAGACATTTCTACTAAGCTAAACACATCCTTACTCTAACATGAGAACCACTTATAGTCTACCAATATAATGCAATACAATAAAAGAAACATGGTTAATACACACATAATAAAAGAATCATTATCTAAAATATTCATTCGCTGGCAGGCGAAAAATCTTTTTTTTTTTTTCAAAAAAAATTTAATATTTTCAAAATTTTAAAATTCAAAAAAAAATTTAAATTTATTCATTAAAATTTTATTAAATTTATTTATTAAATAACATATTTATTAAAATTATTCAAATATTGGTTTGAATTAATTAAACAAACAAATTAAAATTGGATTCCTACTATACAAGCTTAGTAGGTGTATGACCTCATCAGCTGATCATAACTAGGTCAAGTCCAAAATCCTTGACCTACATATGTTATATATGATTTCTGAAAACACATTGACCATCTGTAATATCCTAACTTTGAAATACAAACATACTAACAAAATATCTTTAAAATGAACAAAATATTATTACAATAATCAAATTGGCATTTACATTATTTAAAATAAACAATTCTTGACTTTACATTATTTTCAAATTTTATCAAAATTCTGTCACTGGTTGAAAAAATTAAACAATTGTATATTCTTTATCATGAACCTCTCTTTTTGCTTAACAATCTTACTCTTCATTTAACAATCTCGCTATACTTTACTGTGGGTGATATAAATTATTTATTCTCGTTTTTCTGTATTAGATCTGTATACATATATGAACTTTCTCCCTCTGACTCTAATATTAATCAACTTCAATTATCATGACACCCATCTCTATCAAAATCTCTACTAATCAGAACACTCTAAACCCCAACTTATCATTTAACACAATTCGCCGCCTTCTCCCATTATAAAATACTCTCTAACCCTTTGTACATAGGATACGTGTTTCCCCTACCCAAAAAACTCAATTCCCTTATCTGGCGGCCCGGATTCTACCTAAGGCGGCCCCTTCCCCACTAAAATCTATCCCTTTCCCGTCCCAACCCTTGTTGCGGACTCCTACATTACACTACCCTCTAATACAAAATTGCCATCCCCAAAATTCTCAATCTCATTACATTACTACAATTACACAAAATAACCTCATTAACTATAAAAACAACAATATGTCACTCAAAATCTACATAAAGCCTCCATTACCACTGTGTCAACATTAATACTTCACCAACTCTGTTACATCACATTACTCAAAAACATTACATCATATTCATCTCTATCATTTCACATTCAACTTTTAATTCAAATTGGACAGGTCTACGTGTCCCATAAAACATTTATCACCCCTGAATTATCTTTTATTAATTGGCATAAATTATTGTTATTTTATTTCTCATATTCTTTGCATCCTTACTTCAAAATATCTGTAGTACACTAAACATTAATTACTTGTAACATTTACAAACCAATATACCAGTGACGTTATTGCTGACACAATGAAAATACATCTTAAAATTGAACAAATTACATGGAAGATACATAATTATTTTTATTTATTCTCCCTTCTCACCTCATTGTTTCCCATTTCTCTGATTCTGGTTATTTATGTTAGCCTGCCAGACGATTTACTTATTGGCTTAAAAGCAAAATACACACATAACAAAATTACATATTCTTATCAATGCTTATCTAACCTACAACAAGTAAACACTACATTTGAAAACGCATAATGAACACCTTATTTTTAAATATCTTAAGCAGCTAGTTACCTGAACAAAGCACAAGCAGTTTTATTTGAATTAAACTTTGAATAAGCAAAAACTTTTATGTCATAAACTTTAAATTCGTGACTCCTTTGCGTCACCTCCCAGCCACACACACTATTTCAGATTATGTTGGACTGTGGCGCCCATTCGCTTCCACAGAGACGCTATATTATCATTATCTCAAGTTATTGTCATTATTGAAGTTAAAATTCGTTCCCTTAAGTTAGACATTTGTGTACATTTTATTATATTTGACTTGTATCATAAAAATTTTATACTTACAGTCCATAATTCATATACTGACATACATAACTATATACACCATACACCACTACTCCAAGTGACCTCTGAAACATTTAACAAAAAGTTATTTCAAATCAACAACTTATCAATTAATTACCAACTTCACTTCTCGTTAAACCATTTAAATTCATCAGAAAATTCAATAATATAATCTTTGAATTAATCAAAATATTTAAAACATTTCAAATTATTTACTTCAATTGATTATTAAAATTAAATATTTATTTGATTATTAAAATAACATATTTCAATTATTATCAACATTCTATAAATCATTAATTATTGTCTTCATAATTATTTTATTATTTAATTAGAATGCAAAATATTAATAATATTATTATTATTAACACATTTTCTAAAACATATACACATTACTTTTCTAACATTTCACAATACACACAAATGAATTCAATATTATTTACAAAATATGCGTCAAAACTGTTCAAGTGTATCTCACTTCAGATGTCCAAATCAGCAAGGTCATTACCAATAATTTACAATATTTAAAAATGTCCCAACACTGATCTTTTAGCTCACCCACCATCGTCATATATATATCTAGTGTATTTGTAACATTCATCATTTTTATCAACATACAATTTGTTATCATTACTATCATAATAATCCATCAATTCTATTTCATCCATTATACCATTATACATCATGTCAACATCAGTTAGGATTGTCCAGTCTGTATCAGTGTTATTTGTCAACGTCAGGTAAATCGTTTTCTCATTTTTGTATTCCTCAACTACTGCGTCAGGTAAATCATTATAGTCAGGTAAGATATTATCAAAATTATTCTCTATCTCTCTTTCAACAGGTACGTATTTCACATGATTCATCATCACCCCTTCTAATATTTTTCTCAATTCATTATACTTTCTTTCTAACTTATATAGTTCTATTTCACTCTCAATACATAACTCTCTTTCTTCATAGCACCACATCACACTCTCACAATTATTACGGACAGAGGGTACAACATTATACAACATTACTTCATTTAACAATAAGGGTCTCTTGCCCTGAAAAAACAACATTAAATCATCATCATCATTATAAACAATAAGGGGAAAATTTGCCCTCTGTCCCCATTCAATTACTACATTATCCTTCCACTCTCTCTCTACTTCATAAACACTCATTAACATTTCATTATCGCATTCTAAAACTTCATCAGTACTATTTGTTATTATATTTTCATCATTTGCCTCTACATTATTCTTCACCCCCACTATACTCTCAGAATTGTCTACTATTTCGTCATTTTTACATTTTGTCATATTTAAAACATTGTCACCTAATTTCTCAAACTTCTGTTCTAATTTGTTTAAACTGTTTCTTATTGTTTCGTTAGTGCTTTCTAAATGTTTATTCATTTCTTGTATTTCATGTTTCAACTCATTATTCTGATTTTTTAATACATTGAATTTAACGTCAGAATCACTCTTCAGTTCATTATATTTAATATTTGTATCCCTCTTCATTTCTTTATTTTGTTCTAAAAGTAATTGTAACATACTCATTACATCACTATTCTCAAATTGATTATTTTCCATTTTTGTAATTTTTACTTTATCTCTGTAAATCGCAATGATACAAACCTAACCTACGTGCGTAATTATATACGATAAATCGTTTTTATAAATTCGTCATTACCACATCCTATTTTCTGTGTATTAAAATAGGTCTAGTTCCTATAAAATTTATATACGAACATCCTGGCAGGGGCGTCGCTGTGATGTTACTCACTTTTTACCCACTCTTCATAAAATAATACTTACCGCTGCCAGAATTTCACTTACCGTCATGGTCCCCGTAAAACTTATCTTTTGAAAACTGCCCAAGGTCGCCACGATATTTTTCCTAGAAAGTAAAATATCGAAAACTTATACACTCTTGCCCTTATAAAAAAAATCACGCCATCTGACTGTAATAAAACTCAGAAAACCCCCGATTTCGTTAGACGAATTTTTTCCACAGAAATAAGGAAGTGGCAATGACGAAATAACTTAGACTAACCCATTATTTCAAAGAGAATCATTATTTTTTAATGAGCAATTACCAACAAAATATTTATGCTATTAATCTTTTAACAACTTGACTTTAGAATTTTCGTACACTTTTACACTATGTTTTATCCAATTATATTTACATTCTATTACTTACTACTAGACTGCCCAGCCTGCGATGCACTCACACATTTATACACACTATTTATTAACCCCTCAACATCTTAAAAATTTTCGTTTTAACTCAGGGAACCGCACTAGAACGAGGCCGACCAAACACGTGGTATTGTTCCGCGCTTCCAAAAGGTCTGTACTGAATCGTTTTACTGCCTCCAATGTCACAAATTTTTCACTGTGGTGGATTAATTTCTTGGGTCCCGGTCGATCCTACTGGATTAATTACATTTTATAACACTACCGACCGGGCCCGAAACCAAAACTGTGAGCGTCGGTTACTGGAGTTGGCGTCCTGTTGACTGTATGGCGTCTCTACTTAAAGTCGACTGCGCCGTCACCGAGAACGTAACAGGTACATGTTGCCTACTTCCGTCAGCTCGAGTTGTGATTGGCTGCGGCCCTCACGTGACCAGTCTAATTAGTCACGTGTTGTTCCGTTCGGTTGTTGAGTTTGGTGTCGAGATTATCGCCAACGGCGCACGGGCGCACATTTACAGTCACATTCCATCGTTATCGCTTTGTGCCTTACTCGGACTGGCACGGATCTTAATACAGGGTGTCCAACAAGCATGTTTGAGTGACCGTAAAGGATGTCCAAACAAAATTCATTCTTCTTTTTTTTTTCTTTATAAAATAAAACCCTCTCCTTTCAGACCCATTACCAGTAATAAATAAAAGGACCCAAAATTGACCCGCTACATTCCGGATAATCCGAACCACCTCCAGGAACCAAATAGGCAAGGAAAGCTATAAAAACAACTGCAGATTTCATGAAGTGACAAATGATTTCATTACATTTCTAATAAAAATGGTTACATTTTGCAAAATCAGTAGAAAATAATACTAACCCCTGTAATACGTATTAATCAGTAGGCCTACAATTACTGGAATACAATTCTTAAACAAAACTACAAAAACTACAAACTACAAACAGAATTTCCAAATAAACACTTCAATATTAAAACTTCACTTATTCACTGGTTGCACAAAATCAGTTATTCTCTGCTGGCGTAAAGACGTGAATCTAGCAGACGACGCAATATTCCACCAGCGTCTCATGAACATGATGTCCACCGCTGTAGCGTTGGCATGCTGCTCCACATACTGCAGGGATATTTCCAGCGCCTTTGCTGCTTCTGAATGTGAAATGAGATGTTCTGAATCATCGGCTTCATCCATCACATCAGAATCTTCATCGAAGTCTTGTCTGATCAGGGAATCGATATCCGTATCTGTCAAAACTTGGTGGTCTTCCGTGTCAGCTGCCACCGACTCGTTCACATCTGTTTCGTCTGCTTCTTCACAAAAGGTGTGCTAACCGTTTTAAGTAACGACACTGTGGTGACCATCGCGTGTGTAACACAATCGGATCGTCACCATCTTTCCAACGAAATATTTCTATACCGTAAAATGAACATCGAACCCTGTCCAGTTCATTTATGTAATGAAAGCCTGCGGCAACCATAACGGTCAGACTGATGAAATGCACAGGCCATGATGTAAAGGTTTTCAGTCTCTCGTTTTCGACTTCAAAGTCAGGCGTCAAATCTAATCCACACATGTCGACAGTGTTGACAACAATGAGTTGTTACACCGGCGTTCACAAAATGTATACAATAATGTTGGCTTCAAGTAATTCCTCCACAACGGAGATGATTTCGTTGCCGTGTCCGGTGTGACCGGTGCGTTTTGAACTTACCAGCAGTCTCAACCGTTCAACCAGTTCGTTGGGATCGTTCCAGTGTACGTAATCGATACCACGTCCGCTTTATCTTTTAGTGCACATGAACTATGTGTCCGCTTACCAACCATTTTTATACAATACGCACTTAAAAAACAACACTGAAAACGTATGTAAGTTGGAATGCACACACAACGTCTCAGACTGACAGGTGTCTCACTACTAAAAGCAAGGCCACGAGAAGAAACAAACAAGAGTGGCGGAAGTGGGATTACTAAGAAACTGGCATGAGTCATTGACGCCCTGGCACGCCCGTGATAGTAAACAACAATACTGCACTAGAAAGCCACTGAACGTCAGTGTCAATACTGTTCACCTTATCTGTACTGTATTCAGTACTGTACTACGTAATATTTTATGAAATATTCAACTCTTATGAACTGTAAAATGCATTCGTTGAATAAAAAACGGGCATATTTGAGTTACATATAAGTTAAAGACCATATTTAAATAAAATAAATAATTATAACTATTTAATAATAATTATTTTGGATAATCCGAATTTTTGCCAATCCGAACCGGCCCCGGTCCCAATTAGTTCGGACTAGCGGGGTTCCACTGTACAAATAAAGACAAGTAATTAAATAAATTTGTTATGTACTGCAACCCTGAGATACTGAGATACAAGAGTAATTATGTCATGCTTTCATGTAGATACATTCAAATAATAAAAAAGAGCGTACCACTTTTGAAAAGAGCAGTGCTGTATAATATACGTACAGTAAAACCTCTCTAATTCGGATTATATGGGGCGAAGCCTAGTCCGAATTAGAGAAAACTCCAAATTATAGAATATTTTATAGAAATTCATACTACAGTATAGGTAAAGTGCTGTAAAAATAAATATTAAAACTACGTAAATATTAATGGAAATTTAAATTTATTGTACTTACAAAATGGATAACTAAATTCACATAAACAACAATCTTTCACCATCAATGTTTTCAAAGTTAAGTTCGCACGCAAAAAGTTTATAAGTAATGCACACCTGCAATTATTAATGTACATAAATATTAATGGAAATTTAATTTTATTGTATTTTACAAAACAGAAGAATAAATAATTTCACGATACCAACAAAAAAAACTTCACTGACAGTGTTTTCACTTTAGCACACAAAGAGTTATGTAATATAAATGGCTGGTCCCTGAAGTTGACGGTTTTGATTCTTCCCGAACTGAAGCTACAGGCTTAAAAAAGGTTGAAATTGTAGACTGTTTTGCCCTGTTGTATTGTTTTTTAATAATTTCTTGACGCATTTCTTTGATGATTAAATAGTATTTTTGAAATTCTGGGTCAGTGTCAATAAAGTTAATAACTGCATCGAGATTTTCCCGCACCTTGGAAAGTGTAGGCGTAGGAACATTATCGTCGTCCTCTTCATCGTCACTATCATCTCCAACTTCTTCTTTCTGACCTTGCATTTGATAGACGATCTCTTCCTCTGTTAAATTCTGGTAGCCTACGTCATCTTCATCGGCACCCAACGATTCTCTTATGTCTTCAATGTTGGTAGCTCCAAAAGCACCTGCATAATCTTCATCTTCCAAACCTTGCAGGTCGATCTCTGGCTCTTTATCATACAAAATCTTATTCCATGCATTGCATAATATAGATATTTTGATCTCATTTCAGCTGTTTGCCCAATTATAAATAGCACTTTTAATACTGTATGCCTTTATTTTTTTAAGAGTTTGTTCACCCCTATTGTCCATTTCTTCATCATCCATAAAAAATACCATGCATTTGTCGAGTTGTTTACGTCTGTAAAGGAGTTTGCAACTGAGGATTACTCCCTGATCCATTGGTTGGATAAGCGAAGTCATATTGGGAGGCAAGTACATAGTTTTGATTTTTCCATCGCTGCTAGTCAATAAATTACTGGAGGGATGAGCAGGAGCATTGTCTAATATCAACAAAGCTTTAACATCCTCTTCTTTTATTTTTAAAACATCTAGCTGGAATTTTCTAACCTCTGGCACAAAATTATGAAAAAAACAATCGCTGGAAAATTTCTGAGTAAACCATGCAGTCTTGTTTGCTTTGTAAATAACTGGTAGGCTTTCCATAATGTTTTTAATTGCTCTAGGCTTAGCTGATTTTCCAACAACGACGGATGTTAGACGGTGAGACCCATCTGCGTTTGCACATAAGAGAGCAGATAGTCTTTGTTTATTTACCTCTCGGCCTGGTGTGGAATTGTCCATTCTATAGGCCTGAGTATTCTGAGGAATGGATCTCCAAAACAAGCCTGTTTCGTCACCATTATAAATTTGGGAAAGAAGAAGTTTTTCATCAGTAATTACTGCTTTAAGTTTTTGGCGAAATGGTTCGACACTAGAAACATCGGAACTTAAACTTTCCCCAAATATTTTCCGGTTTACAATGGAATGCCGCTGCCGAAATTTAAAAAGCCATCCTGTACTAGCTTTAAAATCAGTTTCTCCCAATTTTTGAGCGAATCTTTCTGCCGCTGCCTGTAATTCTACACCTCTAACTGGAACACCAACTGAACGTTGCTGCTTGTACCAAGTGAATACAGCATCGTCAATATTACTGAACTTTGCTGCAGTCGTTTGTTTTCTTTTAACAATACTCACATTTGGCGTATCTTGCTTTAAAATAAAATTGGAAATTTTTTTTCTGTCTTTTTATATCATAAAACGTAGACTTACTAATTCCAAACTCGTTAAAAATATTCTGCACAGAATAACCAGCGTCTATTTTACTCAACACTTTCATTTTGTCTTCTAAAGTTAAAGTCTTGTATTTACCTCTAGCACTCATATTGTAATACATTACTGTAAATTAATATTAAACAGTGTTTGAAGAAAATGTGGTTTGAAAAGCTGTATGCAACTAAGAAATAACTTCAGTACAATAGAACACACACGAATACAATAACAATGACGCACACACTACCAAAGTAGCAGTTGAAACTGGACTAAACCCAGTTGGGGTGGGGGTGCGTATCGCACATTTTGCCAACATAACACTTTAAGAATTTCCTAAAGGCAAATGTTTTCACAAAGAATTCACAAAATTAATTTTTTTTGTGAATTATAATTTTTTTTTTTATGGAGTCCGAATTATCGTAAATTCCGAATTAGAGAAGTTTCACTGTATGTAGTTTGTTTAAAGCTAGTTCTGCTGCGTCATTTTTTTTTTAAGTGCTACATATAAATTTCATACTTCAAGCATTCAGATCAATTCAAGTGTTCCAGAATATGATGTATCTTCAACAGTGAATACAGCAGTGGCAGTTGACAATGAATATTTGTTTTATTAATGTTCATGGATGTTATTAAATGCATTAAAATGTATTGTTAAGCCAAAATTTAAAAAGTTGTTGAAAAATCAAATAGACCTAGAGTAGTAAAATAATTGAGTTTAAATTACAAAAAATTAAAATAATTTCAAAATTATTAAATTTTATTAATCATTTATAAAAATTGTTAGTGTTTGGTAAAACAAGATAACAAAGATGCTTGTCTGTTACTTGATTAAGAGTACATTGAACCACTCTGAAGGATTTATCACCATAAGTTTGTCAACAAATGTACTAATGGTTGTTCAAGACATTAAAGCAATGTTGTGTAAATTAAGAGTTTACTGATGGTGTGTTGACTGACTGACAGTACCTTGAAAAGAGGTACACTGGAGTCTCATTTAACCAAATTTTATGGTACCAAGGGTGATTCGGTTAAACGAAAATTTGGTTAAATCAGAAACATAGTACTGTACTGTAATTTACCCTTTTGAGTGAGAGAAAATGTTAAAGAAAAACAAGCGCCTTTAATCGTTTTTTAGGGAAACTAGCAGTACTCATGCGCCGTTATTACATTGCATTATTAAAATGCAGACGTCTTTAAAATCAACAGGCTTTAAATACTGTAATTAAAACATACAGTGTTACTGTACACAAATTTAATAGAACAACTTTATTTTAATCAAACTAAAAACTATTTTTCAAAAGACATTTTCAAATACAGTAGTTCAAGGTCATTACAGTATATGTACAGTAAAAAATTGACAACGAAGAAAAATCAATGAAAATGAATGAATGAAATGAAAAATAGAAAAGAAACCATATTAATCTCACATTAGTTCAAATTTTTGAAAAAATTAGAAATATTTTGTTTGGGGCTTGATGAGCACGATCTCGAAGTCGTTTCATTAGCAGTAATTCCACAGGGGAAGCGTTGTCTTGCTGCTCCATGTGTGCCATTACATCTTCAAATATTTTTGTCATTTCAGAATGGGTTGGACCCTTTTTTGCCTCGACTTCGTCATCAGAGCTGTCAGATTCATTTTGTTGAATTGTTGAACAAGCAGCCACAATGTCATCTTCTGTTAAAGATGAGTGAAGGTCTTTGTCATCTTGAATCCATCATTCCAAAACATCTTGCAGTTGAATTTCTGATGGTCCATCCAAAGTTTGAAGGATTTTAAAATTTGTTTCTTCTTTTCTGACTCATCACATTCTCTGGTGGCTTTTTCTGAGCTGGAAGCGGGAGACGGTATGTTGGGCCAAATTTTCTTCCAAGTTTTGTTCAAAGCACTCGGTTTAACTTCATCCCATGATGCAGCTGTCATATAAATTACATCTTTTATTGTAATCTCGTTCAGAGTTGCAGTGATGTTCTTCGGCTCTTCCTCATCATTTGTACTATCAATAATCTTCCCCAGAAGTTTTCTCTTGTAGAGCCTCTTCAATGTTTCGATTGCTCCTTGATTTGTGAGTTGCATCAATGAGCTGACATTCGCTGGTAAAAACTGCACCCTAATGTCACCACTTTTCAATTCATCCACCCCTGGGTGTGTAGGCGCATTGTCAATCAAAATAACGGCTTTAAGGGGGCAAGCCTTCTTTTTCCAAAAATTGTTTTACAGCTGGTACAAATTGATGGAAAACCAATCCTTAAAAATATTGGCCGACTTGCGATGTGTAGTGCAGGGGCAGTTAGGTGCGTTTGACTTGACATTTTTCAGAGCTCTTGGGTTAGTGGATGTACTAGAGAAGTACGAAAAAAAATTTCAACGAAACCAAAACTTCGAAGCATGATAATGTTTTTAGGCTGTTAAAAATAAGATTTCTAGATTGTGGGGAATCGAAAGTGTGGAAAAAATATAGTGTTAACATCACCTGGAGCGTTACATTTTTCAATGACATTACACATTTTGCATCACACATTTTCTGGAATGACCCCCAGCCTAAAAACATTATCATGTTAAAATGCATCACATATAATGTGAGTGAACAAAACCGTGAGTGACATGGAAGACAACTGCATATACAACTGTACAGATAAGTCACAGTGTGTGTTATGCACTAAAACTGCTAACTGACTTGAAAAAAATTGCTAAGTATTGTTTGCACCAATGATAAATTGGTTTTGCAGTATATAAGCTTATTATATATTATAAAGTGCTGTAATAAATTTAATGCAATCTATAAATAATACTACTTCTATTATTTCTTTAAACTTTGTATTTACAATATGAAAGTGGATTTTTATTTCAAACATTACTACAGCTTCTTATAAAGTTTCCTAACTAGATGAAACAGACAATAAACTAGACAATAAATATATAACAGAAAAGTTTTTGCTGTATATTACCTAAACATAAATTAGATTATAAACCACCCGTCTTATGGGAGGGGGGCCTCAGAAAGAAATCCGTCCCGGGCCTCCAGTGGCCTAGATACACCACTGTGTATATCTCTGTTGGATTCAGGAAACTTCTGAATCTTTTGTTAGATTTTGTTTTCCATCTCCTCTGTGTCTGTTATAAAGCTTTTGAATTCAATCATCAATACATATCTTTATACAGTTTGGGTTTGCTGTGACAGTTTATGTGTTGTATTCATTTCATTATGTTCAAAAAAATTCTGGTTTTGAGATTAATTAGTTTTGTTTGCCATAGCATTTTTTGTTTATATATTTTGCCAGTTTTCATTTATGTAGTTATATTATTATTATTTTTAACATAAAAGTTAAAATTATTCATTATTGCTCCAAGTAATTTTTTTTTGTGATTACTTATAATTATGTAGAGCCTCCTTGAGATATTATATATTATGTATGTTATGTAGGTTGTTGACGCAAGAGCAGGTCCTGGGACCAAATCTTTTGTGAAAGTGAAGTCAAAAAAAAATAAACGTAAGAACAGAGTGAAGAAAGAAGATGATGATGAAGGCGATGAAGAAATGAAAACAGATGAGGTGGAAAATAGTAGAGATTTTGATCTCCAGGAGCATGTATCAGGTTAGTAATTTTAAATATTCTTGTACCTTGCCACAGCTATACTTTTAAAATTTCATAGGTGTATCTGAAAAGTTAACATTCCTCAACACCAAGTGACAAAGCTTGATAAACATAAATTGAAGTGTTGTAAGTATAAATGTTTGTGTGTTCAGAAACAAGAGAAGTGTTGTCAGATGCGAGTAGTCCAAGACCAAGTGAAGAAGATGATTCAGATAAAACTAAAACTGCTTTGAGGAGTCGGATACATAAGCGTATTGTAACTTCAGTACCAGTTAGTAGTTTTCTTGACTTGTCATTTTGGAAAAGGTAAGAAAGATATTACATTTTATTTGAATATTTTGGGCAAACCATAAATAGTAAATAACATATTGGTCGTTACATTTTTTTGCATTGATAAGCGAGTGCCGCCAGTTTTGTTTGTTTTACACACACACTCACACGCACACAAAAGTTGATGTTAAAAACAGTAGCAAACACTTTGAAAATAGAACTTATAACAGTAAAATATCCCCAATTATTAGTGCAGTATTTGTACTTCTACATAGTTCAATCTCGATACACTTGTCTGTTTCATTAGTGAATGTAAAAGCTTTCCATTCATATAGTCTTTGCTTTATAATACCTGCTTTATTAATAAATATAACCCAATAAGCACTGTCCACACCATAAGTGTGCGGACTTATGCACTCCAAAGTCAGATGTGTTGTTAACACGTCAGTGTTATGTTTTGAATTTGCTATCTTTTACACAGAGAAAAAATTGTCAAATTTTAGCAGTTTTTATTCAGTCTTCATTAAGGGGAGCTCTGTGCGAAAAATCGAAAAATTTAGGAAATTTTTTTATTGCGCTAATGTAAACTTTAGACCTTCCCCTTTCCAACGGTATATTTGAAAAGTGTCTGTGATGTCAGGAAGTATTTTTAATTATTTTTTGAAACGATGATGGTTTTCATGTGCGGCACAAGGCAAAGAAAGTTTTAATTGGTGACAGTAAGGCCTATATAGAAGTTTGTAATTTAAAACCTTATGGTGAGGATGTACAAATAGTAAAGGCATGTTAAAAAAAGAATGGAAAGTAGGCTAAAGGCTTTGAAAGCAAAACAGAAAAATTACCGGATGGTACTCCTCTTGGTGGGCAAAACAGACTTACAAATGCAGCTATACTCCAAATACAAAAATATTATGGCTTGGCAATAAGATGGAATGGAAAATCAGTTGAAGACATGAGTATCTGGGCGGAGTATTTTCATATTCTCTCGTCAAATGAAAGACATCAACATGGGTTGTGCCCTGACAGCGACAACACCTAGTGTAAATATCGTAAAGCCATAAGAGAAAATAAAACATATGACCATAACAACCACTTCCAGTTACCAGACAGTGTTATGACATTTATCAAACCAATGTTTAAGGGCTTATGCAAAAACGAACTCCTAGATAAATGTCTTCTGGGCAAAACGCAAAACCCAAATGAGTCGCTCAATAACGTCATTTGGAGTTATATTCCAAAAAGAATTTTTGTTGAACTGAACACTTTAAAATTTGGAGTGTACTTAGCTGTGACAACCTTCGATGATGGGAACATAGGGAAATGCAATTTGATGAAGGAAACTGGATTAATGCCAGGGAAAAACTTCGTAGCAGCTATGAAGAGAGTAGATCAACGGCAGATAAGCAAGGGTGAAAAGCTTTAGAGGAGCTTGAAAAGAAGATTCGGCAGAAGAGGCATGTGATGAAGAGAAGACTAGAAGACCAATATGAGGAGGAGGAAGGAAAAAACCCATCTTATAACCCTGGAATGTATTAAAGCTAAAAAATCATGATTCTTTAGTTTATTCGTAGGTTTTTCCACGTTTTCCGAAACTTATGTTTTTTAAGGTTTAGGTACACTTTTCTCAGGAACTTATTTGAGGTAAAGAGCTAAAAATTTGTGTGTGTGTTTTAGACACTACAATAAACATTTGGAACCTTTAAAAAACAAATAATTGTCTATAGTTTTGTTGGAAAAAAAATTTTCAATTGTTTTGAACAAAGTTTTTACAAGGTTTCTTCAAAAACAATTTTTTTTGTCAATAACTTATTCGGTAAACCTAATATTGTTGGTTCAGTAAAGCCACCGAACAAAATTTCAAATTAAAAAAAATTATGATGGTAGCTGTTATGGTTACTGAGAAAAGTGTACCTACATTAACATGGCGGAAAATATGGCGCAGACCTCCCCTTAAATAGCAAGTGTCCCTTACACATTTGAGAATAGACTTTGTGTGGAAATAGATTGTGTGTGACATTGCAATATACAGTTGACTCCTAGTAATCCAAATTCTACTAGTTCAAAATGTCTAGTAATATGGAACAATGCTATGAAGAATGTAAATAAAGAATGGCCGCTATGATTTTTTAGATACCTCTTACTCTATATTAAACAAACCATATGTGCATACTGTATAAATAAATTAAACTCAAACAAATACAATAGTGTTTCCTTCCAGATTTGAAGAGCAGTGTTTTGTGTAGTGGCTCATTTCTGTAGTTAAGGATTAGGTCTACATGTGTGTATAGTGTTTATATTTACATATTGTATCTGTTATTAATTGTGTTTGGGTAGTTATCGATATGGCAGTTATGCCACATTGTATCCAAATTGTATGTGATGACACAGATCAGATATAAGTATGCAGGTCAAAAAAGTTTGTGGAGTGTGACTATATTTTTAAATAGGATATTGAAAATGGTAAACTAAACTGATAATAATGTGTTAAAACTCTAAACATAGTTTTCCCCAATAAAACCTTGTCTTTCACATCTAAAATACAACAGTAATCTTATAAACAGAACAGAAAATGAAATAAAAAATATGGTCTCTTTTCTTTTTCTAGTTAATTAAATGGTAAATAAAATTTAAAATGTCTTTAGTGTCTTTGTTTATGTAGATAATAAAAATAATTGAATTCCTCTTCTGATAAATGTGTAGAATCCTATATGGAAGTGTATATTTCACACCAGATAAATGTAAAATCTCAGTAGCGTCTCTTTAAGTCTTTAAGTCTTTTAACAGTTTTTGTATGAACTAAATATCAGCTAGGATTTTGTATCACCATTAGCTGTTCTTAAATAACGCGTTCTTTCTTTTTGTTAACACCAAACTGAAGTAACTTCTTAATGTGGAAGTTTTTTAAGATACTATAGAAATCAGTGTGATATAATAACTTTTAAGTTGCTATCATCCACACACACAAAAGGGACTATCTCGGCAGCTGCCAGATACCAAAAAATTTATTACAATGTTTATATTATTTTTTCTACAATGTCATCCTGATACCATTTGTAGATATCAAATGTATCTGAATTTGTAGCTTTGGGATTGAAAATCTTAAAACTACATGCAGTGAGCAACAAATTTCTCAGCTTTGACAAAATTGAGTATTGTGATCGACTAGAAATCTTCCTCTTAACAAATCTAAATCTAGTGAGAGAAATTTGTATACATCTTGTTTAATTTTGTTAACATGGTTCCACATGAGCTGATTATGTCATGAACGTGTCTAAAAAATTATCAACTTTTAATTGCTTTTCAGGAGGTTTAAATACCTGAAACTATTCAAAACATATATTCACATATAGTGGATGTTTCAGCTAATTATTTATACATAATGTAGATGCTTTTATTTTTTTGTAAATAACTGAGATAATTAATTCAAAAGAAAATTACATCTACGTTGTTTGTAATAATATGCACTATGCTGTAGGCCAGATACCTTCTTCAAACCTCATTTAGGGCACTATCACGTTTTCTCAGGTAGTGTTGTGACACATTTAGAAGTATGTAAACTTTCATAAAGCAGCCATCCAATAATTAATTACAGACATTTTAGTGAATTGCAGTACTTTTAGTACCTATAAAACGTTACGAGTTTAAAATAAATAGTAAAAATCTAAAAATCTGTGCCTATTTATAAGCGGCAACTGAAACTTTACTTGTTTTTTAAAATGAAAAAAAATTTTAATTTGTCTCACTTACCTTTACCACTAATAACCAGGGTGTCGTCTGATGTACTTAGGCAGAGAAAAACAACAGGCAATGCAATGACAAACACATATTTTGCAAGCACAATAAAAATGGTATTTTATTTGTTTCCTGACATTCTTCTGTTTACTTTCTTTTACTTTACTTAATATTCATTTTCGACTCAAACTACTACTATTATTTTTCTTAAAGAATTATAAGAACTTGGAATTATTTTTACATGACCAATACACTAAAATAACTAGTTGCAACTTAAAAAACTGACAAACTACTTAGCTAAACTACTAAGACGACCCAGATTGCTCGCTCTCTCCCTCTCATACTGTAAAATTCCCCATAATTTAGTTATAACCCCTTTTTTATAAATTTGAAAATTAATTGATGAATTTAAATTTGAGTCGGCTACTTAACCCGCGTCCTTCTGATGACCACGTGCTGCATCTCGTATGTGTATGAATGTTTCGTTTATTTTTCACATTTCTCGCTTTTGCTGTCCACTCCGCTAACTTCGTCTAAACTGTCGGATTTAACTGTTTCTCTTCAAACTTTCTGTTACACTTTGGAATATGTTAAAATACAAAATTTAAAGTTCACGAACTGCGTAACTTGTCCCGGCCGGGAACGGGTGATTTCGTCGACTAGTGACCCTACAGGTGCGTTGGTCAAAAAAACATTTCCGTCAGCTCGCGCTGTGATTGGCTGCAGCTCTTATATGGCCGGTTCCGGTGATCGACTTTGGTGTCGAGAGTACAGATAGCGGCACACGAGCGCACACTCACCGCCACCTTTCATTGTAGTTGGGCGTTATTTACGAAGTTTTTGTTACTTCTCCCCAACGGAGGATATACGCAGGTGCGCATAGGCTTACATTCCAACGCTGTTATCGCTTGTGCCAAGCACGGATTGATACGGAATTGCATACAGGGTGACCAAACAAGTGTTAGTGGTCTCGGTGGCCATAAAGGGTGTCCAAACAGATCACTCTCAATATTGTTATTAAATGAAATAAAAACATACATCCCTCAAAATTGCCCCATTACAATACCCCCCCAATGAGAGATCTTCTGCCGAAACAGAAGAAATCTCATTGCTAGAAAACCCCTAAGAGGATCGGAGAGGATATGGTGCCAACAACCCCCCATTTGCTCTTATACATCATGGGTAAACTACCCCCCTGGCTCGGCGACCATGGCCGCATCTGAATGAGATCACTGGACTTCTCTATACGAGATCCCAACACCATAAAATCGAACAGACATGCACCACAGCGCACCTCACCTTTTAACATGCCACCCCAAACTCCAAATCCCTGGCCTTACTCCATGCCAGATCCTCAACCGATATGTTCCCACTTATCATGCACACTGGGTCGCCTTCAGCAATTCTGGGCCCATACACATACTTGTCAATACATTTTTTAAATTCAAAAATATTCATTGTTAAACCAAACTCATTTATCCTAACATTTGATTATACCTACATACTACACAATACAATTCCATAAAAAACACTAGTGCTACACCTAAACAATAATATAATCAGAAGTCAAAACATCAATCAGATGGCAGGCACAGAGAATCAAATTTTTTTTTTTTTTCTTTTTTTCAAAAAAAATTTAAATTTATCAAAATTTTATTCTTTATTTATTTCGAAAAAATTTAAAATTATTTAAATCCATAAGCATCAAAAGTGGCATTACTTCATTGCCAAAACGGGTCTAGTATAGAACATCGCCCATCAGCTGATCAAACTGGGTCAAAACCTTGACCTACATAAGTTATACATAAGTTACATCAGAAAATACATTGAACCTCTTTAAAATACTATCTTTTAAACACAAAAACATAATAAAATAAGACATCTAAAATTAACAAAAAAGTATTATTATAATTAACAGTAAAATTGATATTTAAATCAATCCAAAATTACACAGTTTACAACTTTACATTTTCAAATTCTATTAAAATTGTCACTTGTTTCAATCAAAATTTTATATTTTTTCTATAACTCTCTTTATTTCTATACCTACAATAATATTCCTTAAAAAATTTCAAATTGATTATTAACATTTGTTTTATATCAACTTTTAGTTACTAGTATTCTTTTTAATTATAGTTTCCATCTAGCACCATTATCTCCAATTATTTTACCATTATTGAGTTAAACCTCTGTAAACATTTTATTCTTTCTGACTTGTATTATAAAATTTATACTTACAGTACTTTATTCACCTACTGACATAAACACAAAATATACACACCAAATTACCTCCACGTAACCTCTGAAACATTTAATAATAGTGTTATTTCATATACAACAATTTAACATTTATTTATTAATTAATCATCATCAAATCCGAATCTCATAAAACAATTCAAACTCATTAGAAAACCCAATTATACAACATTGAAATCAATCAAAAATATTTAAACATTTCAAATTATTTTAATTAAATTAATTATTGAAAACAACATTTTTAATTACTTTCACCAAGTACAATAACTACAATTCATTTATTATCTTCTTCCAAATTATTTGTGTTATTTATTTAAACTGTAAAAAATTATAATTATTATCACAACAATTACCTACATACATCTTGTTTACCTAACATTTACAATACACAATTAATTTCACTAAACATTTATTTACAATTCTTCATCATTATTATTCAATTTATCACACTTCATTTGGTAAAGCAGTCCATTCCAAAACCATTAAATACATGATTAAACGTTCATAAACATTCATTGTCTTTACCCCCAATCATCGTACAAAAATCTGGTTTTACGTTTACATAGATCATTTTTTTTCTAAACACATTATATTATTTTTATTCATATAAAGATTATTCGAACTTTTATATTCTTCCACAACATCAACAGGATTATTCCCTGTTATTAAATTATGTAATTTATTATCGAGTATAGTCCAGTCGCCTTTAGTACGATCTGTCGTAGTTATGTCAATTACAGTTTCATTATCATTATTATCTGCTGCCGTATTTGCTTTGTCATAAAGTAAGTAGTCTATAACATCAATTGCTGTAATAACTATTTCACAAGGTAAGTACTTATTATCAATAACTCTTTCAATGTCTAATCTCTGTATTAATTCGTCATAACCTCTACTAACCTTAAATAACATTACCTTCTTGTCAACATATTTTTCATCATAACACCAATTCACACCTTTTCTATCATTCCGTACAGAGGGTATTAAATCATAAAAATGCCTACTAAAAATTAAATAATTATTGAGATATACATCGCTTTCTTGTAAGGGACTCTTGCCCTTCAAAAACATTCGTAACCAGCTTGGTTTACCACAAAACTGGGGAAAATTTACCCTCTGCCCTATATTCACAAACTCATTCTCTTCAAACTCTCTCTGTAACTTACAAACACTCTCTCCTCTCTCTCTCTCTCTCTCACTGTTTCTATATTATTATGATCGCTAATTATTTTCACTGTATTATTTTTATATATCTCGTTTTCAACTATCTTACTACTATCGGTTGTTAACTCATTTTCGTAATTATTTGTTATTTTATTATTACTTTGGTCGTCTGTTATCTCGTCACAATCACTCGTAACTGTGTTATTTTCTACCTTCTCCTTCCGCGTTTTACTTTTGTTTATTTCGTCTTGAATATTATTTATATTTATAATTATCTCACCTCTCATGCCCGCAATAGTCTCACTCATACTTTTCAATTTGTTATTCGTATTTACATCACTCATTTTTAGTTTGCTTCTTATTTTCACGAACTCATTACTTAAGTCTGTAAGTTTATTATTGACTACATTTATTTCTGATTTGATTTCATATTTTAACTTATTATTTTCTGCTTTCATTTTCTCGTCTTGTTTGTCAAGTTTATCATTTACTATGTTTATTTCTAATTTGACTTCCGTTCTAAACTCATTCAAATTCGTGTTTTGTCGGTCAAATTTACTACTCATCATTTCCATAAATAATGCTAATTGATTAAGTACGTATATATTGTCGACTCTGCTACTCTTAGCATCTGCCGTCTCAATTATTTCGTCTGTTGTATTGTCGGTGTCGTCTACGTGCTCGTCAATATTTGTCGATACTAAACTGTCCTGTGTCACATTTAAATTTATATTTACTTCTTCACCTTCACACAAAGTTGCATTCTTGTTTCCCTCTGCCATTTTCGACCAGTTTGTAAACTAACTTAACTTTTTTAATTTACAAAGTCACTGTTAGACGGGCGCCATTAAAACGTTACGAGTTTAAAATAAATAGTAAAAATCTAAAAATCTGTGCCTATTTATAAGCGGCAACTGAACTTTACTTGTTTTTTAAAATGAAAAAAAATTGTAATTTGTCTCACTTACCTTTACCACTAATAACCAGGGTGTCGTCTGATGTACTTAGGCAGAGAAAAACAACAGGCAATGCAATGACAAACACATATTTTGCAAGCACAATAAAAATGGTATTTTATTTGTTTCCTGACATTCTTCTGTTTACTTTCTTTTACTTTACTTAATATTCATTTTCGACTCAAACTACTACTATTATTTTTCTTAAAGAATTATAAGAACTTGGAATTATTTTTACAGACCAATACACTAAAATAACTAGTTGCAACTTAAAAAACTGACAAACTACTTAACTAAACTACTAAGACGACCCAGATTGCTCGCTCTCTCCCTCTCATACTGTAAAATTCCCCATAATTTAGTTATAACCCCTTTTTTATAAATTTGAAAATTAATTGATGAATTTAAATTTGAGTCGACTACTTAACCCGCGTCCTTCTGATGACCACGTGCTGCATCTCGTATGTGTATGAATGTTTCGTTTATTTGTCACATTTCTCGCTTTTGCTGTCCACTCCGCTAACTTCGTCTAAACTGTCGGATTTAACTGTTTCTCTTCAAACTTTCTGTTACACTTCGGAATATGTTAAGATACAAAATTTAAAGTTCGCGAACTGCGTAACTTGTCCCGGCTGGGAACGGGTGATTTTGTCGACTAGTGACCCTACAGGTGCGTTGGTCAAAAAAACATTTCCGTCAGCTCGCGCTGTGATTGGCTGCGGCTCTTATATGGCCGGTTCTGGTGATCGACTTTGGTGTCGAGAGTACAGATAGCGGCACACGAGCGCACGCTCACCGCCACCTTTCATTGTAGTTGGGCGTTATTTACGAAGTTTTTGTTACTTCTCCCCAACGGAGGATACACGCAGGTGCGCATAGGCTTACATTCCAACGCTGTTATCGCTTGTGCCAAGCACAGACTGATACAGAATTGCATACAGGGTGTCCAAACAAGTGTTAGTGGTCTCGGGGGCCGTAAAGGGTGTCCAAACAGATCACTCTCAATATTGTTATTAAATGAAATAAAAACATACATCCCTCAAAATTATTTTCATTTGTTGTTAATGTATTTGGTATAAGATAAATTATTTTCTCCTTTTTAGTACATTGATCATTTTATTAATTTTAAATAAAAGCGTTTTTTTTTAATTTTTACTTTTTTTTATTTCACACTTTTTAGTCAAATTTTATAGATAAATTATATAATGAAAAGAGAATGAATATAAACAATAAACCATTATTTATGAAATAGATAAATAGATAGATAAATTGCTTTTTATTGTATAAAATATACATAATTAAATGATCACAGTAATTTTATAATCACGTAGACAGTTTCACGTGGACAGGAAATTGCAATCGGACTCGAACATCAGACAGGTTAGGTGTACAGGGAACCGGAGTTAAATTATAATCGAGTGATAAAACTACATAGTGAATTGTTAAAGTAATAATAAATGAATTGTATAGTGGAAACAACCAAAAAAGAATATAAAAGTGTGAATGTAAAAAGGAAAGTATTGTGATATTAATCCAATTTAAAAAATGTTTAACGGTTATTATAAACCAATCTGTGACCTATATACACTAGTGAACTATTTTTTCACAAACACTGAACTATCACACAATAACACAGTTGTAATTTTTTTTTTTTTTAGTTGTCAATCATTATTTTTTGTGTTTAATTTTAAGAAGTGTAGTACGTATTAATTAATCTAAAAAAAGACACACTGTTCGGCACTTACGAACTTTTCCGTACAGTAGTTATAAGTTATTATTTTGTTGTATCCTATTATATTTTTAAACTGAGATGTTTTGTACTTCACTAACGACATTTTTGCATTTATTATTGTAGTCAAAAGAACACACATGGTTATATTTACATAGTAAAACGATAACCATTTCTGAGATCGAAAACTTTCAATAGTTCCAACCGCTGTGCATTAATATACCAAGCCAGGGTAATTCATATTAAAAATTATTTATTTATTTTAATTTTAAAAGAGAAAAATTCAAAGTGAAACGTTTTGTACAAAGTAAAATTACTTATCGTTATTTGTAATCACGTAGACAGTTTTAACATTGAAAATGTTTATAAGGACGTATCGCACATTTGTGCGTAATCGAAAATGGGAACCGGTGAGTTTCCATAGATACTACTTCTTTGTTGTCAATAACATAGTACACATATAAAACTTCGCTTATGAATGCGACTACATTTAACTTATAATCTGTACATTGGTAAATGTATGTATGTATTTTTTTCATAATATTGTATTGTCACGTGATTCAAGTGTGTATGCAAAATTTCAAGTAGCTATCACATCGGGAAGTATGCGAAAATTCGATTTGAAAAATTCACTGTAGACCGACGGGAAAAGCAAGTTAAATAAAAGCGTTTAATAAAACTATTTATTTATTCATTTAAAAATTATAACAAACAAATTTAATCTGTGAAACAGACATTAACTAGGTAGGCATTAGGCAATTAATTATATTTTTATTTATAATAATTATCTGTGTATGTGTATACTGTATTGTGTTGATATAGTAGAGGTTGTTGAAACTACTAAAACAGTATGGTTTATAAATTACACTGTTCATTAAGTATTGGATAATCTGAGGATAGCACAGGAATTTTGGTCAGAAATGGTGGCTCAGATGGTTGAACACGGTCGTTAGATGGTGAAGTATGGAGTTGACATATTCATCTATTTGTCACCCTCTATGAGTGAGGAAAATTCCCGTACTTCCAGTCTGACAAGCATCTCATTCAGAAAACATTTTAGAAGCACTAGATGTGACATTATATTTTAAATGTGCAGGTTCATTTCTTTAAGGTTTATAAAAATGTGCTCGGTCTGCTTTTTTTCAGTTCCATACATAAAGAACACAATAACCATGTACTAGTATGTGTGTCCAACACAGTAGGTAATATATAAGGTACTTAAAATATTATTAATTTTATCTTTTGTCATGTGCACTATTCAAAGATTATTCACAGCGTTTGTATGTTTTGTACTGTTACAAATAAATGTTACATGAAAAAGAATTCTTTATTATAAGTGTTGTCATGATTGTTGTCATAAATACCAAATAAATATTTATTTAAGGTTTTATTTATAGTTTAAATAATATTTAAGCTTACTTGAAATTTTGAAATTAAAATTTGAAATATTGAAACATAAAGAGAATAATTGATTAAAGAAAATGTTCACGCGCGCACATGTGTGTGTTTAACATTCATGTTTCGTAATGGTATCTAAGTCACTTTTATATTATAGTAATTGATTACCTTGTATGCGGTCCGCCGTGTGACTTCTCGAACTTGTTTAACGTTACGCGTTTCAAGGCATATGCCTCATCATCAGACGTTTAAAAAACCAAAAACATACATATCACACAAAACTGCGTTTGTCAAGAAATAAAATTGCAGAAACAAGCATATTATGTGCACGTGTTGTAGGGTGCGCACCCGTTCAGGTATTGTCTGCTACTGATTGGAACTCGTTGAGCAGTCTCAAAGCTGTATCATACAGGCGGTTATATACAAAGTTCAATTGTTCATTCAGAACAAACTTGCGACTGCTATCATTATTATATGCATTATAAATTTTCAGCTCCTCCAAGGCATTCATAAATCGGCCCTTGTTGCATATATGCAAAGGCATTAGATTAGACTTAAAATCTCTATAATTGTGATTGTGTTGGATCAGATGACGAGTGTAATTAGATTTTATATAATTATAATTATGTGTCTTTTTTGGTAAGTGTTCACGGAAGTGTTTGTAAAAACCTCTTCCGGTCTGACCTATATAGAAACTGTTACAATCATTACAAACCAGTTTATAAATGCCTGTTTTTTCTTCAGTGGGTAAGGGCAGTTTATGTCTAAGTATATTAATCAGTTTATTATTGTTTCTAAAAGACATAGTATAACCAATATTGTTCATCACTGAAGACAAAATTTTTGGCATGACGTATGTGTATTTCGCAGATATAAATTTTTTCTGTGTTTTATTAAGTGGACGGGGCTTAAGTTGAATGTTATTATGCTTCTTTAACAATTTATCAATGATGTGACTACTGTAACCATTGGAAACTGCAATAAACCTTATTGTATTTAGCTCAGCCTGGAAATCATTATTGTCAAGGGGGACTGTCAGCAATCTATGGATTAAACTATTATAGTTTAATTCTATTATAATAGTTTAATCCATAGATTGCTGACAGTCCCCCTTGACAATAATGATTTCCAGGCTGAGCTAAATACAATAAGGTTTATTGCAGTTCCCAATGGTTACAGTAGTCACATCATTGATAAATTGTTAAAGAAGCATAATAACATTCAACTTAAGCCCCGTCCACTTAATAAAACAGAAAAAATTTATATCTGCGAAATACAAGGGGTACCCAAAAATAACAGGAATTTTTTTTTTTAAAGCTATGTATTTAATTTTTTTTACAAAACAACCTTATCACCTTCAAAGTACTCTCCATTACACTTAATACATTTGTCCAATCTGCGATCCCATTCCTGGAAACATTTTTCAAACTCGTCTGTTGTGATGGCCGACAGCTCCTGCCTCGTTTTTTTTCTTTACCGCTTCCACGTCGTCAAAACGTTGTCCTTTCATGTCCCTCTTCATTCGCGGAAACAAGAAGAAATCGCACAGAGCTTGGTCAGGTGAGTAAGGGGCGTGGGGCAAGGGAGTCATGTTGTTTTTTGCTAAAAACTGGCACACTGAAATGGCTCCATGAGCAGGTGCATTGCAAATTTTGCAGTGCCCCTTCTCATCCCCAAATCTTCTGACAAAATTCGCTGAACCGAGCTCCAAGTTATTCCAGATAACTTACTAATCTCTTCAATGGTCCGTCATCGGTCTTCAAGCACGATTGCATGAACTTTTTCAACATTTTCGTCAATTCTGGAAGTTGACGGACGTCCAGAATGAGGTTTGTCATCAATTGACATTTCACCTTCTTTGAAACGAGAAAACCATTGGTACACTTGAGTTTTTCCCATAGCACTATCCTTGTAAGCTGTTTTCAACATCACAACAGTTTCTGCGGCGTTGTTCCCAAGCAGGAAGCAAAATTTCACAGCAGCAGCGCTGTTCACTTAAATCCGCTATGACAGAAAACGAGGAGCAAGCGAAACTGCTTTTACAAAACGAATTACTGTGACCGGACACAACTTTCCCAGGCGACAACAATGACAGCACTGAACTCGGAACGAGTTGCGCTACGCTCGCCTAGCGGGAGAAATGCGTACTACGTAAGCTCCGCCAATCGCAGCGCTATTCCGGTTATTTTTCGGTACCCCCTCGTACACATACGTCATGCCAAAAATTTTGTCTTCAGTGATGAACAATATTGGTTATACTATGTCTTTTAGAACCAATAATAAACTGATTAATATACTTAGACATAAACTGCCCTTACCCATTGAAGAAAAAACAGGCATTTATAAGCTGGTTTGTAATGATTGTAACAGTTTCTATATAGGTCAGACCGGAAGAGGTTTTTACAAACGCTTCCGTGAACACTTACCAAAAAAGACACATAATTATAATTATATAAAATCTAATTACACTCGTTATCTGACCCAACACAATCACAATTATAGAGATTTTAAGTCTAATCTAATGCCTTTGCATATATGCAACAAGGGCCGATTTATGAATGCCTTGGAGGAGCTGGAAATTTATAATGCTTATAATAATGATAGCAGTCGCGAGTTTGTTCTGAATGAACAATTGAACTTTGTATCTAATCGCCTGTATGATACTGCTTTGAGACTGCTCAACGAGTTCCAATCAGTAGCAGACAATACCTGAACGGGTGCGCACCCTACAACACGTGCACATAATATGCTTGTTTCTGCAATTTTATTTCTTGACAAACGCAGTTTTGTGTGATATGTATGTTTTTGGTTTTTTAAACGTCTGATGATGAACCATACGCCTTGAAACGCGTAACGTTAAACAAGTTCGAGAAGTCACACGGCGGACCGCATACAAGGTAATCATTTACTATAACATGTGTATGTGTTTGTGGGTATGGGCATTAGGTCGTGTGTGTGTGTGTGTGTGTGTGTGTGTGTGTGTGTGTGTGTGTGTGTGTGTGTGTGTGTGTGTGTGTGTGTGTGTGTGTGTGTGTGTGTGTGTGTGTGTGTGTGTGTGTGTGTGTGTGTGTGTGTGGATATATATATATTTTTTTTTTACTACTTTCAGAGAGAAGGTGTGCTGTGGAATAATATTTAAAGGACCACATGGTGAAGTGATTGTAGATCCACGTTTTTTGAAACCATGTTCAGTAGCACATACGGATCATAAGCAGAGGACATCACCTAAAGTAGGAGACAAAACGACAAAAGTGTACAGTGACACATCTTCTGACTCTGGTTATGATGAATCATCAAATCAGGGTGATATGGGACAAGTCACAGTCAGTAATTAATGCAGACTTGGCTTTAGACACCTGGTTTAATATTAGTCTGTGGTATCATTTGACTGAGAAGTGATAAGGAAGGAATTTATTATTCAGAGGTATTAAATACAAGTGTGGTTGACCTAATATATTTTATTATTATTTACTGTATTTAAAAACTAGTGCAATCTTATAAATAATTGGTTTTATCAATGTTATTTTGTATTTTTAATACCAAGATATTTTTATATTCATATTTAAAAAGCAAATTATTGTTACTATATTTTAAGTTAAATTTTTAAAAATATATATACATATATTAAACGATTTATGAAATTGTTCCTGACTTATGAAATGGCTATGAAACATGTTTATATATTTCAGTTACATATTACTATATGTAATTCTCAAGTACATAGAATGCTGTACACACACACATACACACACACACACACACACATTTATAAGTATATAAACACAATTGCTGTAATATCTGAATTCAGACTTCTTATGTGACTGGTAAATTATTTAGATGTTTTTTATATTTTGTTATATTTAATATATATTTATTTATTTATTTAAGTATTTAATTACCTATATAGTTTATAATTATTATTTGGTCAAACACACTTGATCGTACTGTTATCTTATGTTATTACTTTAAATGAAATATTAGATGCCAAACAATCATAATTTTTCTGGGTCCAATTTTGTACAGAATGTGAATCAAATCATCGTTTCATCTGTGACTCTAAATATTCATATCTTTAAAGATTTAAGAGATACTCATTGTTATCCAGAAAACTTACACAAAATAATAACAATCTGGTGTTTTGAAAGTGTCAAATTCACACAAGATTCATTTTGTATGAAATCCATTGTGTAAATACTGCCACTACAGTGTAAACATGTTACCATTAAGTGAGCAAGAATTATTGCATGTTTGTAATTGTTAACGCACAATATTTCTTTCCAAATTTTCTAATTCTTCATGTGTCCTGTGTACTGTACAGAAAGGCATTCTGTATAATTAGTTGAGTTGTGTTAAACCATACTTTAGTTTGTACACTCTAACAAACTTATCATGTTACAACAGTATTACCCATCTTCATTAAGCTAGTTCCTATTAAACTGGTGTAGAACAATGTTGTATGTTTGTCAGCTCTTTAATATATATTCCATTTTACTTACATTATGTCATGTTCAGATTGTTCCAAAACAGAATGAACTTCACACATTTTGATTCTAATATGCATAGTTATCATGTAAGCAAGCAATTAACACTGCAGTTGACTGTAAGAAATCATCATCAGTATTTAAGTAATTACTCTGTAGTAGTATATATTTATAAAATGGCAAAATTCTGCTCTTGCAGAAGTTTTACATTTTACTGAAACCTGTAAATTTAACAGGTTTGTAATAACACATCACCAGGCACAAACTGTTAGCACAATTTTAGTAGTATGAGAATGAATGGGGTCTTGTAGTGACCATATTGTACAAAGAAAGTTAGTCTGTAGCAACCATCTCAATTTATCTCTCCTCAGTACTATATACTATATACTAGATACTCCTCAGTGCACCTATCCCATAATTTGAAACCAGTCATACCAAGGATATTTTTTGCAACAGGTTAAAACAAATATTCTGACTGGACAAGTTCCTGAAAAGATGATTTAATGTTATCAGTCTGGATTCTCTGTGTTGACTTCAAGGCTCTTCTTTTCTTTAATGTTGTAAAGTAACAGAACAGCCGAGTTGATGGGATGGTAGTATCATATATAAAATGGTATGATACTATCATATTGGCATGTTACTTTGTTTTATCAGTTAAATTAAATAGTGCAAGTTGATATCTTTAAATATCTTGGGAGCTGTATTATGTCAGATGAGAAATGCACTGGTGATGTGAAAAGTGGAATTCCACACAAGAGTGTAAATTTTCAAGAAAAGAGGTCTTCAGGCAACCAGAAACGTATCCCTGGAAACCGGGAAGAAATTTATTAAGAGTTCCCAGAAACATGGACTCTGCAGAAATTGAAAAGGAGCTACTTTGAAGCTTTTGTGGTGCTGAAGGAGTACCTTAAGAATATTTTGGACAGAAAGAGTGTCTGATGATGAGGTTTTGAAGAGAAAGGAGGACACTGATTGGAAAGGAGAAGCAGTATGGTTGGTCATTGGCTATAATGCCATTCCAACTAGTTCACCACTATGATTAAGGGGCATAGTGGGATAGGAAGGCCCAGACAGGAGTACATGGATGAGATAAAGGTGGAAGAATGTATGTGGTGATTAAAAGACTGTCTATGGAAGGGAAGAAATTGCAAACCCACCCTGAACTTGGTCGAGACGAAGAAGATATAACGGCTGACAAGTAGATACGTAGTCATCAACACCTTACTTCTCTCTAACACTGTTTATGCATGAGAACCACTACATCTAACCAAAATTCCTATACCTTAGGATGTCCTAGAGCTGTACAAGGCGATTCAAAATGAATAAAGTAGAACAGATTTATAAATGAAAAGTACATGAATTTATAGAAGGAAGACAATTGAGTCAGAGTGGGAACACTTCAACATAACCAGTGGTACAGGCATAACCAGTGAAACAAATTTAGGAAGAACAATAAGAAACAGGATAGGAAGCATATTGAAATTCATAAAAGAAATAATAAGAAACAGGTGAACACATCTGCAATAAAACAGTGACAAAATACTGGAAATTTTGAAATTCTGATTTTACAAAAAAGTGGGGTGAATAAACTTAAATGCAAGGATTGTAGTAAATTATACATAGGCGAAACGGGTCGTAAATTCGAACTTAGGCTGGCGGATCATAAAAGAGGGGAAGGAAGTAGAACATCCAGTTCATTATATGCTAGACATTTTGTAGACGAAAACCATAAATTTGTTAATCCGTTAGAAGAATATGAAATTGTAAAGGTCGAACAAAGTCCGGTAGAAAGGAAGTTAAGAGGGGAGTTAGAAATACTAAAGGAAAGAAAAAAGAATTTAAACAGTTTAATTAATTCAAAGGTGCAATTTGAAAATGAAGATATATTTTACCATATATTATATTCATGTTTACTGGTGTCCAAACCACTTATTTATATATTGACTGAATAAAGTATTTACCTTATTTTGTTTGTCCGTCTGGTGGCTTTATTTCTATCTTCATTACTACTACGCGTTTCGGGACATATGTCCCATCCTCAGGTATTGTCACTCAGCAGAGGTCGTCATTTTATTAAAATATCAAAACGTAAAAACTTATAACATAATTTACACATATTCAACACTAAAATGTTTAAACTTTGGAGCACGCACATTTTAGTGTTGAATATATGTAAATTATGTTATAAGTTTTTGTGTTTTGATATTTTAATTAAATGACGACCTCTGCTGAGTGACAATACCTGAGGATGGGACATATGTCCCGAAACGCATAGTAGTAACGAAGATAGAAATAAAGCCACCAGACGGACAAACAAAATAAGGTAGATACTTTATTCAGTCAATACCATATATTAAGTAAGATAGAAATATAATATAAAAAGGTTGGTAGCACTATGATACTTGGTGAAAAAGTACAAGGCTATTGGAAAGTTACCAGTCAGGAATGGAAAAGTACTGTGACAAGGGGTGGTAACCCGACTGTTTGTTTGTTTTGTTCGTTGAGGCGTAACAAGGGTGTTTACCTGCTATGTTAAGTTGATTCTTCCAGGTGTGGGATAGATATATAAACGGGGAAGGTTTTTAACCAGGTTGTTGTTTCCATCTGAAGATGATCTGAGAGGCTTTAACGCGCTCATGGAAGTGTAAGTGAGTATTAGTGGTAGCAACACAAGTTTAGCAAAAGTTAGGCTTAACCACTAAATTGTATTTATCGTTTAAAAAAAAATACTGGAAAGAAAAAACGTAATATGGAGTGGCATAAAGAGACTGGTACAAATCAAATAAGAATGGACGAAATTGTGCGAAAATAATATCTACTGAAGACCCCTGTATTATTTTAATAGAAGCTTTTAAATCCACCCCCTTATAGCTCTATAAATTATTACAAAACCTGTGTCCACTCACAAGAAGAGATTTATATCTTTCATTACTTCAATATGAAAAACTAGTAAGACTACCTTCAACACACACTGGATAAATTTTGCAAGATCCTTTTAGGCAAGTGATGAAAACACAAAAGCTTCATACAGTGAAAAGCTACTTGTGGCAGTGAAAAGGACAGTCGCCAATAACTACTGTCTTGCAACTCACCTCCATGGGCTTTAACATTTTACAATCTTCGATGTCTTGTGTGAAAAAACAAGTTCAGTTATGGACTGGGAACATGTGAATAAGTGCAGTGCCCTCGACATCAGAGACAAGTGTCCTGTAGTGGGAAGCTAGAAGAAAAATGGCATTTTACCAGGAGTTGAGTATTAAATAAATAAATACCATGTTGGTATTAAATGTTTCTATGTTGGTAGCATAGAAAAAAATACATGATGGTAAACATCCTATGTTACTTCTTATAAATAATTTATGAATTATTAAAATCATTGTGTTTCTATGCATAAATGAGACCGAAACTCAGTTATGTGCAATTACATTAGGCTGTAATTGGAAATATTTGTTACAGAATTAGAAATATTTGTTACAGCAATAATGTCATCAGCATCTTCACAATATTGGATTCTATGTATTTTTCGTAAATGAAAACATTTAAGTAAAATAATATTTCTTGAACACATCCTATTGTTCCAAACATAAGGTGACCTTTGTTTAATTGTCCAAAAAATTCGAGTCACAATGCCAAGTCCTTGTGAATAATCATGAAGAACTTAAATACCGTATGTGAATAATAAGTTTATTTTGTTTTACCAGTTAATCTGTCTCTATTTTCCATAAAATGTTTATACAAAGGCATAATAAAACAGCAAACAGTTCAAATTGTTTTTTTGTATAGCTTTAACCATAATATAATAGTAAACTGTTGCCAGTACTGTAATCAGTCTAGATTGCTGCCTCTATTTATTACTTTTTCAAAATCCTTGCTATCAACTTTTGTACTTCAGACTACAGAAGATCAGTTAACTGACAGTTACCATTTTCTTCTTTTTTTTTATTTCGGCCGACTGTGGACTATGTAAAGTAATTTCATTATGCTTTTCTCACTTTTCTGTCCTTCCAGTAGTGGTTATTTCTCTGTAATCCTTCCAGTTACCATTTTACTGTTTTTTTTTTCTTTCGTTGTTCAAGATTTTTGCTTAGTTTTTCTAGATAATTACTGTATTGATCAATTCTGTGACAGTTAACAATATGAGTGTTGAAATTAAAAAGACATTAGCAAAAGGCAAATAAGTTTGGGTCGTTTAAATATTTATAAAGTGAATATCACTTTAGGGATTATTGACAAAGCTAAAAGAACAAACAACTGTGCCACTGCCAGAAAATGTAGCATTCATGAATATAAAGTTAGACAATGGGAATATTCAGTTACTAGTAAGTCATTTAACAAGGAAGGCATTTTTGATCCAGTAAAAAGGCTAATATTCGAAAGTAGTTAAAAGTTAGAAATTTCATAGTGAAAAACATTCAGGGTTTTGTTGTTACAAGAGATATACAGAAGAAAGAAAAAAATTGCTTGAAATTTAAGTGTAGATGAAAATGATTTTAAGGCAAGTTTTGGGTAATGTAAGAGAGATATGTTAGGCCAAATTAGTTCTCAAGACAACCTACTACATTAGCTCAATAGTTGCCTGTCAAGTATGATGAAAAGCTGTTTTCATTCTCACATAAAAATAAGAAGACTGCACATTACATTGGTCCTGTCCACCCTTTTCATTTAATTTGAAACACCAATCAAATGCTGAGTAATGTTAATTAGAATAAAAATGGTGAAAAACCAATTTCAGTCAAGATCAACTGAAAAGAAAATTAAAGAATTAAGGTTGTACTATGTACTTTAGCAGATGTGGTAAACTCCTTCCATATACTGTTGTTATGAAAAGAAAACCAGTGCCAAAAGAAAAACTATACCAAATGCCTTGGTTGTTAGGAATGAATCTCTTGTAAGGGTAACAACATGCCGAACCAGCATTACTGGTAGATTGCAGTTTACTGTAAGGTGTATGCCTACTGTATGACATTGATACCATAACAAACGTATAGCTTTAAATAGGACTGAGCATGTCGAAGATGCTTGCTGTACTACATTACTGTGCAGCTTACTATTAGAGTGAGACAAGAACAAATTATTTTGTTTTTGTCTCAGAAGACAGCAGTGTAGTAAGGTAGTGCACTAGCTGATTGGTTCACTCAAATCACATGACTTCCTTCGCTTCTATGGTGCCTCACTTGAGTCAGAAATAACTGGAAGAATCTATCACAAAAATTTAACAGGCAGCAAGAATAGTAAAAATCAATCTGGTGATGCTGCACCAGATGAAAGCAGTGAATGGATTATATTATAAAAAATTGTTCCTTTAAGAGCATTTCACATCCATGAAAATAGCAGCAATTTTTACTTCCTATGGTAAGACAATTATCTCAGAAAAATAAATTTTGTTTTTGGATAAAAATATAGCAGTAACTATTTAATCTTACCTTTCCAAAACTGCAACAGTCACTTCAGCTGTGGAGCTCATCTGTATATTTAAACATTTTTATTTAATAGACCATAACGCAATCGTCACCAAAGCGGACAAAGGTCAAACTCTAGTAATTTTAACTTATGATGATTATAAAAATAAGATACTGGATTTCATTAAAAACAATAACATTATTGAAATTCATAGCGATCCCACTCTTACATTTAACAATAAAGTGAAATCAATATTGAATAAATCAAAATATGTCATTACGCATGATGAGAAAAAACACCTAAAAATGATAGACCCCAAGGCCCCTAAACTTAAGGGCCTTCCAAAAATAATATGCCTATCCGTCCTTTAGTTAATTTTATGTCTGCACCTTCATATAAAATTGCCAAAAAACTTGAAAAAATTTTTAGACAACACATAACGTTTAACAAAAATTATAGTTTAAAAAACAGCTTAGAATTGGTCGAACTTACAAAAACTATTACAATCGAACCGAGACACACTCTCGCCTCATTCGTCATAGTAAATCTATACACGAACATACCTATTACCGAAACGTTAGAAATAGCTAAAAATTTATTACTATCTAAATCCACATTAAATTATGAAGCAGTTGATGAGTTAATCAATTTGACAAAAGTAATATTAGAACAAAATTACTTTACTTTCGAAAACAAATATTATTTACAACGGGATGGTTTAGCTATGGGATCCCCATTGTCAGGCATCCTAGCTGAAATTTACCTAAATCATATTGAAACAAACGAAATCTTTTCGACTAAAAACAAACATTATACAAAAATCTTATTTTATCGACGATATGTGGATGACACAATAATGATTTACAATGGCAATTGCAGACAATTAGAAAGGCTTAAAAAATATATGAATACCATTACAAATAATTTACAATTCACATTAGAAACTGAAATGAATAATAAAATTAATTTTTTAGATTTAGCTTTAACTAAAATAAATAATAAAATTAGCTTTAATATTTACAGAAAACCAACAACCACAGATCATGCTATTCATGCCTCATCGTATCACCCTATGTCACATAAAATGGCTTTTTTTAACTGCATGATTCATAGATTGCTGGCATTGCCCTTATCTACAGATGATTATAACAGTGAACTAAACACTATCAAGCACATAGCATTGGCCAATGGATACAAAAGTCATATAGTAGATAGATTAATTAATAAAAAACAAAACAAACCAATAAATATTGATGTATCCAAAGAAAACAAATACATTGCTATAGAATATGGCGAAAATCTATACCATACTTTAAAAAACCTATTAAAAAAGCATAATATTACATTGGCCTCAAAGGCAAGTAATAAACTTGAGAAAAAACTCACTTTTACTAACAAAAATATACCCTCCGATATATTTGATGGTACTGGTGTATATAGACTTAATTGTTCTGATTGCACACAGTTCTATATAGGACAAACAGGTCGTTCTTTCAAATTACGCTATAAAGAACATATCCCAAGCTCCAAATCAAATATAACAAGATCTACATTTGCAGAACATTTGAGCTCATATAACCATAATATAAAAAGTATCAATGATAATTTAGATATCCTACATAAATGTAAAAAGTCACTAAAGCTGGACACCCTTGAAAGATTCGAGATATACAAAGCCATAAAGAAGGATCACAATCGTGTCCTTAATGAAAAAGCAATATATAACAATAATGTTTTATTTAATAGAATCGATCTTATGGAACGAGAGATTGGCGATATCAGATCGAAAAATTGAACCGAGGTCAAACCGGCATTGATTAATTTTACCGTGGAGTGCGTTCCTGTGCAGGTTCGTTGCGGCCGCGTTGTTTTTTTTTTATATTCTTTTATTAATGTTATTTATTGTGATATAGTTTATTTATTGTTATATATAATTTTATGTGTTGTTTTAATCTTTAAATATCTGACGAGATGCATATACATCGAAATGTTTTAACTTAATTCATATTCTGATCTGATGATGACACCAAATGGTGTCGAAACTCGAGTAATCCTAAAAGGATTTTAAGAAACGTCGACAGAAGGTAAATAACCTATTTTATACTCATCTGTATATTAAAACAGTATTGAGTGTTTCAGTTTTAAAAACACTCAACATTGTCATTTAACCATTAATCTGGTATGTAGAAATGCTTTTAAATGAAACTTTTGCCTACAATGTTGAAACGTTTTGTATAAATCTTTGTGAAAAAAAATACTGTACAGTACTTGTAAAATTATATAATTTTGTTTTATTTTTATGTTTTATTAACTTATGGTCAAAGACCAGTCTTTCTTCTGTTAAAACTGATTTTGGTATGGTAGTTGTTCCAATACAAAATCCAATTTTCATTTTGATACTTTTGCAAATATATTCAGATGTATCAGATATCATTATTATAAATGCATGAAATCTCTCTGGATCTTTTTTTAGTTGTTAAAATAAGTGATGGTATTCGCCAAAATCTTGTCTTGTCTGATTTATGGGGTGGGCGAGATATTAGCCACCATTTTGTATGTACATGCACATACATCTTGTCACTGTCACTATCACTTGATAACATAATCAGTTATACTTTAATGAGTATACTTCAATCAGTCAATAAAATCATATGTAAATACATATACATAACAAGTAAAAAACATACATTTTTAGAATTTATACGAGAGAAAACAGTCACCTCTCCTCTGCAACAGTGAATAGTAAGGATAAATTCGTCGGTATGTTTGCCAGCTGACTTGTCGTGATTTCTCACATTACAGCAATGTCTTACAGTAAGCTGCAGTCTACCAGAAAGGCTGTGTTGGCATGTTTGTATCCTAATTGGTTGGCTAAAAACAATATCACAGAAAGTGTATGTTTTATAAAAGTCTGCTATACCGGAGCACACACTCGCCAATGCCAACCATCGCGTACTCTTGAAGAGATGAGGCTTCTGTCGTCAGTGAGTTTGTATTTCCCTCGCCTGCATATGGAGTCTGTCCAAATTCAGAAACATTCATCTCTTACCATGAATTGGCAGGGTGAGTCCCTGTCTTTGAGTGCTCTTTGGACGCAAGTTGTGGCGAACCAATAAGAATTTGCCTTTCTTCTGACTGGCTGGTGGCGTCAGACAACAACTTCGTGCAAACACCAAAAGTTTATAAATATGGGTTTCCTACTCATGGCCACTAGCCTTAACCACAGTTCAGTGGTCACTGACTACGAACCTTGGTCAGTGTGTTGCAGCCTTCTGCACTGAAGATGGCCATCGAAGCCACGGCCAAAATGTTTGCACAAAACAACCATGGACCACGGCCTTACAGCCTGGCAAGCTGAAGTAATCATATCAATAAGACAGAACATTTGACATTAATTTTGCTATCGTCCATATTAGTTACATTCTGGGGTGACTGAAGGTGAGCATAGATTTAGTAATTCTGGGAAAGGATGACTTTGGAATTACAGACATCGTCAGTAAGCTTTTTAAAGATTATTTAAAGAATAATATAATGACCAGATGAGCTGTACTCCTCACTCATTTACTTTACCCAGTATGATAAAAAAATAGGAACATGTAAGTGTTCTGTAATTGAATGTTGGACTTTTGGAACAGAATTTCAAACAAGCACATTGTAATTGGTTTTATGTGTTTGCTGTATTTCTATCAACATTGGTGGAATGGAAGGTTATGTATTGTGGAATGGAAATGTGAAAAAAGTCAGAGTGGTGCCCATAGTGATACAGAAGACGTCAAGGAATCATACAAAAATTGTAACTAATTTTAAAATTGTTATTTTGTAAATACACATTTTTATTAACAAAACCAGTAAGCAATATAAGCTGTAATAATAATTCTAAAATATCGTTTTAAGATTGAAAATTGCCATAATTATTATTGTGCCCAATTTTTTTGATTAAAAAATGTTTCTTCAAATTTATTCCTATAAGATGTGGGTTCCCTTATCTTTGGGGCTGCCTTATATTTAATAACAGATATCATCTACAGTTTTTCTAGTTACAAGATAAACTATATTTTGTTTGTGCTTGGTATCATATTTATTGTTGTATATCACATGATGGTCGTATCCATAACACCTTGTGTCTTTGTGGATTCTTCATAAATGTGTCTTGTATGAAAACATACAAATTTAAGAATAGCTATTTTAAAGTCATATTAGTAAACTAGTAAGTGTTGTGTAAAAGAACTAACACAAATGAATTATAAATGTAAGTTAAATGGAATATATTGTTACAATTCTTTTATACTGTTACCTATATGATTTCATTTATTGTTGTGTTGTTTAGTATATTAATGGTTTCATATAGGTATACTGCCAAAGAAAAGATGTAAAACTAAATTCATAAATGTATTCAAAGTAACACAAAACAATAAGTTATTAATATAATATGTTGTATATATAAATAAATCACTATTTATAAGGTGTGTGTGTGTGTGTGTGTGTGTGTGTGTGTGTGTGTGTGTGTGTGTGTGTGTGTGTGTGTGTGTGTGTGTGTGTGTGTGTGTGTGTGTGTGTGTGTGTGTGTGTGTGTGTGTGTGTGTGTGTGTGTGTGTGTGTGTGTTATTATATATTGAAGACATAAAAGTCTTTAAAATAAATCTTTAAAAATGTCTGACTAAAAGTAAGTCAGATTTATAATGTTTGTAAATAGGTATATTTGTCAGTAACGTTTGTCACAAAGTTTTTGTATTATTTTGTAAGACACTTTCACATTGTGTTTATGAATATAGCATATTGTAGAATAATTAAATTAAATGTCATTACAGCTCTTAAGGTAAGATGTATCAACAGTGTTGTGTGTTTTATGTGTTAAAAAATAACTGTGTGTGGTTAAATGTAATATTCGAAGTAATCTTTTAATTAATTAGGTTTAGTAGAAATTTTGTGTCTGGCATATACTTACTCTGTGTGTGTGTGTGTGCGTGCATGCTTGCTTGCGTGCAATTGTACACTTTGTACAGTCAGTTTGTTGAGATACACAAAGTGCTTAAAGCATGTGTAGTTATTTATTTAATAACACTTTGTTTTAAACAAATGTTTGTATTTAACACTGTGAACAGTAGTTGTACCATTTAAGGCATATTCATGTAAAGTTTATCTATGTTAATGAATTTGTTTTATAAGTTTGTTGCTAATAAAATCTCTATGCATCATGTACATAACAGTCTTGTATTATCATTGCTTTATCTCTTTGGATGGTAGCTATGCCCACTTTCTGCCTAAGGTTAAAAACATGTATTCTTACATTATGTAAGAATATGTGGTACATTCATTGTGCTATGACTTTATTGGTATTCAAGTAAAAATAAGTCATGATATGGTAATAAAATCGCCACAAATGTCCATTGATAATTTAGATTTCAGTAGAAATGTACACTACATGAGTGAAAAGTTATCTGTATCTTTCATATTTTGCAAAACATTTTATAGAATTTTGTATTAGAACAAGACTTTATTCATGCCATGTAACACCCTGTCATCAATGTACTGGATCAATGTTTAATTGAGTAAGTACTCCTTGCATAAATAAATCCAATATTTTATAGATTCAAGTGTAAATAAAATTCCGATTTTAAAAAGACAACTTTTAAATAAAGTTGTTATGAGTTGTGCAATTTGTACATATATGAAAAAAATCGTGTATGTTATTTTATGAAACTGTTGTGAATCTTACATATTACGTATGTAACAGTTTTGTATAAGTCGTGCAATAGTTTTATAAAGGCCAGATTAAAAGTACACAGAGTAAAAGTTTGTGACAGTTACTGCAAAAAAAGAAATAGTTAAAAGAGTGGTGAAATATTTTTCCCTTTAAAATGTATAATTTTTAATATGTTAAACGTTATATAGTTGTTTATATGTATAGTAACTTACTGAATCAGTGACTGCAAACTGTATGGATATTAATAACAAGTAGGTGTGCGTTTTCACACATCTAGAGTTACCAGTAGTACAGCGTGTCGTCACTACTAGTGTCTTGCTGTTGTTCATATTATAACATTCTTGAGATTGATTTAAAATGTGCTTTGTGAGTACTATTAAGTCTTGAAAATACTAAACAATAGGTCTTCAAAATGGCCAGTCTGAACTCAGCAATGCAGTTTCTAATACAAATACACATGTTAGGATGGAATATGAACATCTGAACCTTATTTTATACATCAATTAACTTATTGGTAATTTCATACATTTTATGATCAGAATTTTAGAGTGAATGTGGTTGTGTGAAGACAGTAGGCTAGAATACTTTCTCGATAGAAAAATAAATCTTTTTAAGTTGGGATCGAGGTAGTTTGCTAAAATTGTATTGTGATTATGAGTTTCATGTTAGTTTGCATTTTTTAAAGCAGTAAGTGTATGAAATTGAACTTCAATTATTTACATGAAATCTAAGGTAAAAGGTAAAAAACTGTGTGCATTAATTTTTTATGTCTCTGTTTTAGTCAGTGTTTGCTGTTTTGTTACTAAATAGTTTGTAAAGTTGGAAAAAATTTGTTCTTTTAATTATATTTGTGGTGTTTAATGTGACTTTTTAAATTGTATTCAGTTTAGGAACTTTCCTTGTAAATATTTTCATATTTACAATTTTTCTTTATGACAATTTTATAATTATTATTTATACATCACCATACAAAATAAAGTATGAATTTCCCCCAATTTCATAAATATTAAAGTAGTAATGTATTATTGCTGTTTTTATATGAAAAACAATAAGCTCTTATTAGCATCATGTAAGCTGTTATTAGTTGTTATAAGTATCATCAAAACAATTCTGTGTTTACTGTTACCATCTGACTGTTTAAGCATAAAAAGGGGAAATTTGAATTTAAATGTCACACTGTTTTCATATAATTGTCTAATTCTACAGAAAATTTCATGTTGTATGTGCAACTCCTATCAGTTGTAGATTCACTTTCATAATATGTTTGTATTTTTTTTTTTTTATGTACAGCATCATGAAAATCAATCTGAACACAGGAAATTTGCCTTTTTATTTCTTTGTGGTGATTAAACTTTACATTTATACATATATCTCCTTTATTTCCTTAAAAGTTTGTTTATCTATTGTAACAATACCTGTATGTAATGGTTACAAAATAAAAATATTATATGTGTTTACCAAAATAAAATTTTGGTGTTTTTGAAAAAATATTGTTTAATTGGTTTTGTTGTTTGTATTTAGGAAATAAATTTTGTAATGAATTAGTGTACAAATTCTGCTCTTTTAATTCTGTTTCTGTTAATTGTATTAATTTGAAGTTTTAGAATTAACTTCCGCGTTAATTGGATTATCTCCAGCACTAATCGATAGACGGTTCTTCTTCTTAATTGAGTATTCTCCTTCTTCTTTGGTAAAGGCCGCCTTTCGGATAGTCCGTGATCCCAGTTTATTTTATTTTTTTATTCTATTTTATTAAATTTATAAATAAATTTAAACCAAATTGCAGAAATTTTAAATTTATTAACAGTTGTATATAGGATCGATTGTTAATCGATTATCAACAGTAGTATCGACTCGTTCTCAGGGCTTGTCGATTAATTTTTTACTTTTGTATTTTCTATTAATTATTTATTAATTATTCGGTTCTTTAAACGGTTATTTTATATATAGTCAGAGAAGGGTAAGGTCAGGAAAGTATAACGCTTACAAGTAAAAAGCTTAATAATTAACAGTTACAAGTTATTAATTTATATATAATGTTTATTAAAGATAAAAATTTCGAACCAGTGAAGTCTGTGTGATTACATTGGTAAAGCTCGCTTTGAATTGTGGGAATAAAGATGGCGGCTCCTGGACTGCATATGTTAAACCGTAGACGCTCGATGAAAAATTCTTCCAATAAATGGTGCCTTTTCAATGTTTCCTCGTCTCCGCAGTTGTGATTATTCCTTCTGGTGTTAGTAGAATGGTTCTGGTTCAGTGTCTTGTGCTTCACTTCGATTAAATATGTGTGATAATGTTTAATTTACTTTGTTCAATAAGGTCGAAACTAGCACTTCTCGCCTCGTTATTGAGAATTATTTATGGTGTAGGTTTAAGTTATTATTTCACTCAATTACTGTTCCGTATCATTTTAGTTTACTTGTGGTATTAAATGTCCTCACTGAAGTTAAGTTTAAGTTCAAAATTTATAAATTTGCGAATTTTCATGTTAGACTAGGCTACGGGCCTATCGCCATATTTGTCTACTATATAGGTTAATATTAGAACAAATCGCGTTCAAGTGTTCTCGACAAGGTCCAATAATTAACTGTTCTCATTTCCTTCGTCTCCTGAACGTCTTAGCCAATTTAATATTAATAATACATTGTTTTAAAATCTGTTTGGCTTCCGCTACATGTAGCAAATTTACATTATATCACTGAGTATATTTTTGTTATTATTTACTTTTATGAAATACTAAATACATAATCTCTTTCTTTAGTTCATTCTGTTTGATTTGATACCAAATAAGATAGTTCTACAAAGTTTTTTATCTAAAATGCTATATTTCTTTCATTTTGAAAAAGTAGGCTTTTATTTTTACTTCCTGACCTTCTCCAAAATGTTTGCCATTTTATATGTTATATTTATGATTGTACTAAATCTCAGATTGACATAAAATGTTTAGCTTTCCTTAATTTCTTGTAATTTTGTTAATTGGTTATCCTTTTAAATATTATTCAATAATTTATAACTCCCCCTTCTGAATTTTCAGTTATTACATTTGCAATTTTAACAATAATTCTTCCTATCTTTTTACAATATCTTTTTAAAGTATAATTTACATTATACTATTCTGTGACTGATTTACCTTACATAAATTTCATCAGTTTAACTAGTTTACTGGACTGGATTCATCAATTATATTGTAGTTTATATTTACCATTTGGCCTAGATTTTGTCTGGTTTTACATACAAAGTTTTTTAATAATACAGCTTGTTTATACCCTTTCTGACCTTCTATTCTAATACAATGTTGATTAACAATTCCTTACTTTACTACAAGAACATTTAGTAGTGAATTTAAACTATTAATTCATAACAATTATTTGACATTAAAAAATGTATTTAATCTCAGACCATTTAGTCTTGATTAATCCTAGTAACTTGTAATGAACATTTTATAACAAAAGAATGGTATTCACACTCAGACATTGCATTCTTGATTAAAACTATTAAACATAATAAACATTTTATAATATTATAACATTACTCTCTAATTCAACATTTAGGTATATAGTCCATTTATTTAACTAGAAACATAACACATTGGTTTCTTTAATTTTAAACCTTTCTTAAAATTACTGGTGTGCAGTCTTATCTGTTTTTAGTTTATTTTATTTTAGGGAAGTATCCCTTGTCACTTTACTTATTCACCACCTGCTCTCTATTTATCTTACTCATTTCATTGAATGTTGTTAGATAAAGAGTGGCATTTTATTAGAAACATTAGTCCTTGCCTTTCATAATACTATTTTATTAAATAGTATTCATGAAGTTAAATTAAACCTTAAAGTTGTTTAAAGGTACACCTTTATTAAGTGTAAGCATTTAATGCACTTTCTTGAAGTTTATTTACTACAATAGAATAACTTGCACTTGTCTCCTGCTAATTCTTGATACTATCACTAATCAGTTTTATATTATCAAGATATTTATTTATGAGGGACTGTTAAGATTTGTTTTTATTCATTATACAATAACCTTCCTGGGTGCACTTTTACTTATCACTCTAAACACTTTTGTTTACATTTGTTTTACATTATTTCTGTTTTTGGGTGTTATACTTTCATTTTGTGACATTTAATTTCCCTTGGGGTTTTGGTTTTCTCCTTACTGGGTCTCTTTTGGGTATTTGTTGCAGTCTTCTCCTCCTACTATCTTGTATCTTCCAACTCATTCCTGTTTATTAGGTATTTTGGTTTGTTCTGGGTATCTTCTTTATTCATTCTTGGTTTCTTCATTACCATATATATTATTATGTACGTTGGTTTGTTCTGGGTATCTTCCTTACTTATTCTTGGTTTCTTCATTACCATATTTTTATTATGCACGTTGGTTTGTTCTGGGTATCTTCCTTACTTACTCCTATCCTACCTGGGTATCTTTCCTTAATTTATTTTAGTTTTTTGGGGTTTATTTTTCTTTACACATTTTTGTTGCATAGTGGTTTTTTCTTTATTTTTACTTTTTCAAGTTATGATAGTATTTTATTGTGATACTTATTTGTTTTCATTTGGATTTTTCTTTGATAGTTATTTATTTATGATCATATTTTATTCGTTCTTAAGTGGATAATCTGTCATGCTACACTATAAATTTAAATGTACTGAGTAGTATTCTAGTACATTCATTAAATGTTTTCTTAAGATATGTTTTACATAAATTAAGTAGTGTCACCATTATGATGATACAATTCCCAGTGAACAGTTGAGAAAAGTTTGGAGCATGCTTTTATGACGTCAAGACAGATAACATAGAACTAACTGTCCTGCTTTTTAAAAGTGCATGAGTTGTTTCTTCCTCAAAGAGAGGCAAGTCTGTCCATTAGAAAAAACTGAATCAATTCCTGTTAAAAAAATGAGGTAAAAAGTATAATTGAGCATATGGTATCAGCTGTATACCTAAATATAGAGAACAGGAGAAAGTATACGTGACAACTGTTTAACTTAAACTTCTTGTCAGAGGTGGTTTAACCTGGCCCCAGCCCCCAGAAACATTAATTACTTATTGATGAGACAAGGAGAAAACTTATTAATGTTTTTAAAATGTTCATGTAATTATTTTTCATGTTTTATTGTTATTACCACCTACAATTATGGCCTCACATACCAAGTTGGAGAACTTCCTCTCCTTGTTACTGTACAGAAGATCATGGGTCAGCTAAAAGCGGCTCTCACCAGTGTGTTTTTACCTACTTGTTCATATATGTAGAAAATATTTATAGAGGCTAAAGTCTGTGCACACTGAAATGGAGAAAATAATTTATAATTAGACTCACTTTTCCCAAAAGTTGTTACTAATGTGTATCCATCAATTCATTAAATACCTCAAAAAATGTTTTGTGTTGTTGTGCAACAAGCAGATACTGTGTTTGAAAGTGGTCAAGAGGATAGAGAGGAAGGTTGTGCAGCTTCAAGATTTGTTCCCATAATGTTACAAGATTTATCACTGTGCCGTAATTTGCAAAAATGACAAAATTTTTGTAGAATATGTTTTCCCTGGATAGTGCGTGCTCCCTGGATATAAATCCCAATAAAAATTTGTGGGCTACTGTCAAAGAAAAAACTAGCAAAAATTATCTGCGCCAGAAAAAACTTATTCAGTCAACAATTCAGGTTTCATTATGTATTGTGGGATCAAAGTCAAAATAGGTACCTAAACAAAGTTTGAATAAAGGAGGGCATGTGTAATACTAGACATTCGCAAATTGTGTACATTTAAAATTTGTGTACATGAATTGTATTTTATTATTTAAAAAAATTATGTTCAGATTAATTTACATGCTACTGTAAAATTGAATAATTATTTTCATAGAGTAATAATGCATGGACAATACAAATATATCATGATGTACAAATTCTTTTTTTATGTCACACAAGGAGAAAAGTGTGATATACAGAAGGAGAAAAAAAACCTTAAGTACATCCAGTAACAGTAAATGTATGATTTGGCTAGTATTTGTAATCCGTTGATATAATTGGTTGATCATAAACATCTTAGTTTCATCCACATTTTGTGTAGCTGATGTGTATACTATTTGTTATTAAGAACAGCATTTTTTTAAGTAAAATACATATTTTATTGTGATTGATACTGTCAGGTGTCTAGCATTTCTGCAATGTGGCAGTATTCCCACTACGGATATCACATTGTGATTGTGTGAAACATCTGGCATTGTTAGAATTAAATGAGTATTGAATTATAAATAGTGTTTTGTTTTTGTACTTGCAAAAATTAAATAATATACTTTATTTTTAATTGTGTTAATATGTTGGAGGGCACTGGATAAATAATTATACTTACAAATCTGGGAAAGCAACAAAATTACTAAATTCACTGTTTTCATAATGTATATAGTATAAATGTAGACTAGTCTGAAACATGCTATTGTCACAGACACTGTCTATGAAGAGAAGTAAGAAGATCTGCCTACCTATTTTTTCTTTGTGTGTTGTGTTTTACTGGAGTAATGAAGCTGTTTCTGGGAGTGAAACATTATAAACTAACAATGTTTTTCTTATACAAGAGTATATTCTGAAAACAGTTTGTTTTTGGTAAGTTTGTTGGGTTGCCTTATGTAATTAAGTTTATTTTTAATGAAGGGGAGGATTTTGTTTACACTTCAAAGGGTAGATTTATTTAGGAGTTGTATTCACTGCTGCCACACATACCATATTGTCATGGTGTATAATGCACATCCGTATTCTGACAAATATTTTGCTAAGATGAGATTGCTATTTTGCTACTTTACTAAGATCAGATTTAGTACAAATTCAGGAAAGTTTATAATTTAAGTATTGAATAAATTGTGTAGAAAAGTAATTGTAGTAAATTAAATGTAGTTATCAAGGTTATATATTTGGAAACAAACAAATACTTTTAAATTTTAAAATAGTTTAAAACATAATTAATTCTTAATATTTAAAGTAGTTTTACTTAACCAAGATTGATTAATTCATACAAGTATAAACATTTATCGTCTACTTCTGAGACAGCACTGAAGTATTTTCCTCTTGTGACTTCTTTATTCTATCATTTGCACACAGTCTTCTATTGAAGTTGTTTGAAACATCACATTTTGTGAAGCTTTGTACAGCTTTTTTTATTTTAATGCTTTGAAAGTTTTGCAATCCATATGAGTGGAATTAGAGGTCATTTCAGTTTTCAAAATGGAATGTACATATTGTCACCATCACACAACCCCTTGTGCACACTGTTTTATAAAATTGCTTTTGAAAGTGTTATTCACAGACACATCTAGAGGTTGAATTACAGTTGTTAACCATCATGTACGTCTACCAAAACCGTTTCAGTTTGTGTCAGCAGTATTAGGAAGCATAGCTATGCACATTTTTCATGCTGTTTAATTGGAGGCCACAGATTTGATACTTTTTTCTTCTGAATGTCTGCCATTGACTTACTGTAAAATGTAGGACACTGCCATGTGTTCCTAACTTAACATAAATCAAAATTGTTCATATATGTCATTTGTAAAACAAATTTATGCAACTCTTTAATTTTATTATTATACTCGTGAAGACATTATGACCTTTAGCAACTTTTTGGCACAAGTAAATTTGTAGAGAGAATAATTAAAAGAAGTAGAGAAAAATTGCAGAAGGGGGCTCATGTAGAACATATGGCCCAAGTAGTTGAAGGTGGCCCAAGAACTTTATTACAGATGTTTAATTGTAGGTGTACATCACAAAAAAGTTTAGATCGAGGACAATTCTAGTGCAAGAAATTCAAAATTTCCACAGACTTGTTAATGAAATGTCATTCACTAACCAAGACTAGGATAAAGTAGCATATTCTCAATTTTAAGATATTTATCATTTCCCTGGCTTTAACCTGCGTCATTTTAGTAGCGACAGTGAAAGCCTCACTCCATTTTTCTTTTCCAATTTCATTTAGCTGGCTTTCCACCTTTTGAAACTTACCTTCATTACCATGGAAAGAGGGCTGATTACGAGTGGAAATATTAATGTTCTTTTTATTTTTGCCATTCCTGAATATTACTTCATGAGACATACAATTTATTCCATGTGGTATAATTACAATTTTCTTCCTTCTGTAGTTGTATATAAAAAAAACGTTACATAGTAGGAAGTGCAAATTAATTATGAATTTCATACATTTCTTTATAACATAGGAATAATAAGTAATGACAGTTATTGTGGCAACTCAGCTGGTTGCTACATCAGTGTAATAAGCCTAGCCCTCTTTGTATGTTTGAAACTGTATACATGTAATCAGTAATAATATTTGTACAGTTCAGGATATAATTACAGTATTTGTGTTAACACACGCCCTCATTTTTAGAAAGAAAAAAAAACGTGCATTAAACTTGGAAAATATGGTGTACATACAAATTTCCTGTAGGCAGTCCTCCCTAACCAAGTTTTGAAATCTAACACGTCATGAAGAAAAATGTATTTGTGTAGTTCTATACACTATATTATATTCTAGTTACATTTGGAAACGTGCTATGATTTCTACTTTGTGTCTGGAAGCCATAACTCTTATGAGAAAATAATATCTGATGTTGAAAGTGAGTCAGTTAAGAAGTAATAATTGTCTAATTTCTTTTTTGTCTGTAGTTCTGTTTCAAAGGTCTTAGAAGCAGTTGTAGTACTTGTAAATATATAATAATTTAGTCCTTCTTTACCACTTTGCTAAGATATAAAAATTTTATTATCATGTTTAGTTTTTAGAACATTTAAAGTTTAGTTTAGCAAACTCTAATCTGTTTCAATGTCAAAGTATAAATTATAGAACTTATTGAATTCACGGATGAAGTAGTTTGTATTTTTGTATGAATGTGATCTTAGATAATAAGTAATACAGTACTTTTGATTCTGCATGAACTGATGAAAGTTTGTGAGTACCAATAACACTGTTGATGTGTATAAACTTTATTGTCTAAGTAATGTTTATAGGTTCTATATACAGACACATATTACACTTAGATAAATACATGTTTTTATAATTGTAATAAAATCTGTGATTTTTATTATAAGCAAAGATAATGTGACAACCGGGTTTATAATATCAATATTACCAACTTGTTAGTTTATTATGTGTGTGTCAGCACAAGGATGAGACATTTTAACACACAATAAAAACATGTATAAATGTAATCTCCAGGTACTGGTTCAATGTACAGCCAGTATATAAAAGTTTGTGTATGTGCATATACAAGAAACCTTTTTACACGCCTTGATCAAAGAGTCACTATACAGTGGTAATCAGTTGCATAAAAACCTGCAGTAGTAACTACAATGATTTTAATTAACTTCTCTGTACTTTAAAAGTGGGCTCCTCCAAAGTGTCTATCGTTGTCGCCACCAGTGTGATAGAATTGAGGTTCAAGTCTGCAGGAGGTCTAGATGGTGTCCATCCAGAATTTCAAGTTGAAATGAGTAACTGTAATATTCAGTTATCCCTGGAAGAGAATGTCAGAATTATGATTGGAAAATAAGTAGCAGATTTTGGTCCCCCCCCCCCAAAAACTTAATCCTGTAGTTGTGTGATATACATAAATACTTATAAAATATATAACTTAGTTTAAATAAAGATTATTTTATTACTGTCTACAGCAAAGGTAACAAAGATTGTTACTAACTGAGTTCTTAGGCTTTCACAGCTGGCGTCAATATTATTGAAACTGTTGGATGTCAGGCTAATTAGGCCATGGTCTCATGTTTGAAGAACCAAACGTTTTGGCCTCATCAGTGGAGGCCATCTTCAGTGGTAAAGAGTACCAGCAGATGTTCACCATAAACACCTCAGTACAGAGGCAAACCATGGTTTCGCTCATAGAAGGGTTTCTTATTCAAATTCTCATTGCAGCACAATGCAAACTGGAAAACAGCATGGACCAATCATAATCATCTGTCACCTGATTGTCTCGGAAGCACAGCATGCCAAATCTTATTTAATAGGAAGCATTTTCCCCTTTTGTTCATAGCAGTGGAACCATGCTTATAGATTTCAACGGACTCACATATAGACTTCTCCGTTGCAGGAGCATGCACTTGCTAACACAGATCATTGCATCACTGCTATGTGCGTCACAGAAACAGACATCACTAGGAAAAATTATAAAATCCTATAGAACGGTGGAACACGTCCACGCTTCATGGTCCATCAGCTTTGAGAGATGTCAGATTAAATAGATATTTAATAAAATAAAATAAAAAACTAATACGGGTCGAGAGGTGCTGTAAAACCAATAAACATTTTTAAATAAGTAACTAATAAAAGATTGTTTTCTTTGATTTTTATAATTTTAGTTTAATATGTAGATCCAAGGAAGTCACAGTTTAAAATCATAGTGACATTAGTGCTTTCTCATCGAAATAGTAAGTCATAAGAGGAAAAAAAAACATGATTTCATATAAGACACACGCCATATTGTCATGATACTGTGTAAAATGTATTTAAATCAATTGGAGTAAACTTGAGTAAATTTTTGTAAAAGAAATTTAGAACTAATTTGGGATTTAGAAGCAAAGAGTTCTGAATTAAAATCCAAATTATAAGTCCTTACTGGAGAATCAGTATGAATTCTTTAATGTTCAAGTCAATTAGAACACGGCTGTAAATGAGAACTTGAATTTATTTTGCAATTTGTTAAGTTTTTAAGTAAATTGAAGATATGTAATATCATAGAAAAACAACTTTTTTATGATGGAAATTAAAATATTCTTGAAACTATAATTATTGAAGCAGTGTTAAGAAAAAATATACATACAAGGTATCATAATTAAGCATGTAACAGACAAAATGAACAAGAACGAATAGAGAACTGGTGTCAACTAATACATGGACTGATTACATCTGAGAAAGCAAATAGCTGTTACTAGTATGATAGGCATCAACTATTTCAATGGAATCTGACACATTCAGAGTGATTGTGCTCAACAAAAAGTTCAGAAAATTTATTTCATGTAGCAGAGATATTTAATAGGACACTGACAACGAGCTAGTGGAGAGAATAATTGAACGAAGATAGAATGGAGGAGTTGCAGAGAAAGACTTGTTTAGACTACATGGAACAGATTATTGATGAAACGAACTGGTTATCATACTGCAAAGTGAAAAGCAAAGCAAATCTGCAGTCTGCTAATGCTGAGCGAGATTTCTTGGCCAAATGTTAGAGAAAGGTGTTGTCTTGTAACATGAGGACTGCAAATGTACCCAAGAAGAGTAATATAACATTGCCTTTGTAACCATTGCCCACCATTTATTTGATAGTGTTTAGAATCACTGTAGCTTACTAGACCAATTCATACTTGTGTTCACAGTTCTGAATGACATTTTAATGATGCTAGATAACTGGCAAGAAATACTGTTATTTCACAACTTAAACATACTTCCAATTACTGTGGATTATTATTGTTTTTTTTTCTAAATATAAAGTAATGTAGGCAAGGCTCAAATATTTACAAATTTTTTCACAATTAGTAAATTCAAAACATAAACTATAACTTGGCCAAATATTTGTCGTAGAAGTTTCGATTACAAGATCAAAACACTCAGTAAATTATAGTAATATAAGAACAATTGTTAAACATGAAGGCAGATATATTTTATAAACAACTTCAGTAATAAAATAAATAGTATTTGACATAAAAATAATTTTTGAAAACAGTTTTTATCCAGTCTGAACAAAATTAAACACTTTCTTTGTTCATAGGTAAAGTAAATATTATATATATAGTTATATATATATATATATATATTGTAAAAGCTCTCGCTCGTCGTTCTCTCTACAAAATGTAAAAGTGTCAGAGTGTAATTAGTGTAACGTGTATTCTCGTGTCTTACCAATCCGTCGTCGCTCTGGAACGTAACTTACGCTAATTGTGTCCGTCGCGAACGTACGAATAACCAGGTATGGAAGTCTTTACCTGTTGTTCACTAGGGGTGTGTAAATCTCGGGTGGCGCCAAATTGTTTAATTAAAACAATTAAAAAATTTTATGATGATAGGGCAAGTTCAGCTCTGGTGGTGTGGAGAATTCAAATTTATTCCCGCCTCGGTTCGACCTTCTTTATCGGGCCGGTAGTTCGTTGAGTTGGCTACTTGAGCGCTTGCCGTCAATACTAGCTGTTCACTAAAATGTACACAAATTATAATACACCTTCCTAATGAAATTAAAACACATTGGTTACACTCAGTATTTGTTTATTATTTGGTAATTATTAATTATTCAGTTTAGCATAGATTATATTTTGTTTTTTTTTTTATACATTTGCACCGGCAATTAATATAAGACAATTTCTCTAGGGTTTGACAAATCGATTTTGAACGTATCAGACAGTCAATAATGGCGACTGTGGAAGTTGTTTACAAATATTTTCGTTCAAACGTCTTGGATTCTTGTGATTACGATAAAAGGATTATTAATGATTACAACAATAAAAATACACTACCTTACATTATTTATACTTCAATAATATAATGTGTAGCTATAATTTGTTCCTGGAGTGTAATAAAAGTGTTCGTAAATAAAATTCGTAAACTAACAACAGGTTATTTTTACTAGTTGACAAATTTTCAGTGTCTTAGTTTTTTATTTAATCTTTGAAAGAAATTATATGCAGTTTATAGTGAGAGTTCAGATTACTGTGAGAAATATTTAAAGTGAGTTTAATTCTGAGATTTGGGTAATTTAATGATACTTAACACATCAGTAGACTGGGTGTACTCAGTTGTTCAGATAAAAAGGAATTGGGCTGCAATCATATTCAATTTTCAATTGTCTAGGGCGTCTGGCATCTTTTTCAAATTAATCGTAGCAATTTATTCATTTCTTTTTTATTTAATTGGTCCTCGACATCAGTTAAATGGTTTCAGTCATCGTCTGCTTCTTTCTTGTTTATTTGTGGTAATTTTGTTTACTATTTTGAATTTTAAATTAGAATTTTGGTCGTTCACGATTTGGCTTCTATTCTGCAAGAGCGTCACATTACGAGTAATAAGATCTAACGGAAAATTCGTAACCAACATCTGTTGTCATGGTTACTAATTAATTCTGATTGGTTAATCTTGTCTTATAACCATTGTTATCAATTTTGAATTTTTATTCAAAATAGCTGTATATCTTCTGATTGCTTTTATTCTTCTGTCTTCCTCCCTACATATTAAATATTATCACTACTGTTATTATTTCCCTTCAAAGATTATTTTGATATCCCATAAGGTTGGATTCTTCAAAATATTAATGTTTGTACAATTATTTTAATATTTGTTAACTATATTTCTCTTTTAATTTAAGTCCTTATTCTAACATTTTTCTTTTAATATGATTTACAAATTATCCTTGGCTGGTTCCTCGCCTTGGATTTGTTAATTTCTTTGTTGATTTTATACAATTTGTATTTATTTGTTTTTTACAGTTGGGCATTTCATAGGCCTAAGTAGCCATTGATTATATTTACTTATTTTATACCAATTATATCTCATTTTGCTCTAAAGTGTTTTGTTTTGTTATTATAATTGATTTGTTTATTGGTTAATGTGTTTTGAATTTGTTTTTGTACTGATTATGTATCAGTATTATTTTCTACATCATGGCTTGTCAATTATTTCCTAACTGATTTTCCAGTGTTTATTATTTCTGTATTGATTTACCTTTTTATTTATTTAACTTGCCATTGTCAACAACATGGCTATTATTTACTATTCTTTATTACATAAAATATAACAACTAGGCCTATGGACTGTATACTTCCTTCAGCCATATCCTATTCATAAATTTAATTGAACAATCTTTACCAGTTATTAGGTAATGTTGGTTTACAATTCATTTCATTCTTTACTATTTTTTGGGTGAGAAACATCATCACTCCTTTTAAACTTACAATCGATTATCCCTTATAACATGGGGATGTTTATTGATTGCATTTTTAATTTCTTATTTCTTTACTAATCTCTCCCTCCAATCCATGGTAACACTAACTGTTTACCTTACATGGGCTTTCTCCCCTGAATAACATCGTATCCTTCATTTATATCTAATCTAAATACTATTTTTAATTACTATTAACAATACAATTCTTATCTATCACTATTTTCATCATACTATCGTTTACAATATTCTTATTTATTCATAACCTTCACTTTTAAACTATCTGGTGTTTATCACTGATTTACTCATTATTTTGGGGTTTTTTACACTTCACTTTTGGCACTTCTTAAACTTTTTATTTTAAGTGTTTATTAGTGGGTAGTCCCTACCATTACTTTTTCTTTGTCACTTAGTTATTTTTATTTCTCACTATCTCTCTCTTTCTTTACAAATATTATTTATACTTAATAAGCTCATGTCTTTCTAGAGTTCTTACTTACATATACTTCTAATTCTTGGGTTAGTGTATTTTTATTTATCGGGTTTTATCAATTATTAATTACATTTGTCACTTAGTCAATACTAATACTTATTTTTTTACATTGGTTATTTACTGGTTTCGTTTCCTTTATGATATTTGAGTGTATCATTTCTCCCTTCCCTATTCTCTATTATTTGTCTGTGTTTTATCATCTTGTTTCACTTTATTTCCTTTATACTTGGTTTGTCCCATTTTTATTTTCATTTTTCTTCTCCTTCATTTCCATTTTGTTTCATTTTATTTTGGTTTTTATCTGGCCAATCTCTGGGGTTGGGTCAAAGTCTTTTGTTTGTCAGTCTAGCCTATTCTTTTAATAATTATTTTTGTTTAAAATTCTTCCTTCTTTCTTAATTATTTTATATATTTTTTCTTCATCATTTATTTATCAAAATATATTATTTTTTTAGCGTTTCTTACATACTTATAGATATCAAATATGATCTGAATTGGGCGATGTTATAATATATATATATATATATATATATATATATATATATATATATATATATAAGTAAAAAAACAAAGGAAAGCTGAAAAATTCTGAAACCAACAGACCTCTCTGAATGGGTAAATATTAACCATACTAAATAATTAAGGTCCACCACTAAATCAGTTTTTAAATATTTTAACTACAAATAATAAAGTGGTAATAAAAAAAATAAGAGATTAACATGCCAAAAACATTAACTAGTTGGCATAATCACATAATGTGTTGTATTATCAATAAGGTTCCAGTTTTGTGAATATTGTACTCCAATCACAACACATTAAGTTACACTTACGTTGTGTACACAGTTTCCCCACAAAACTGAATGAACAGTTTCCCAGCAAGGATTAAATACACTATTTGGGGGGGGGGGGCGATAATACTTGGAATAATGGCATATCCTCTTGACATTGTTTTTAATATACTACTAGCTAGTCAGTACGAACAGCTTGTGCATATATTATGTGTGTGTGTGTGTGTGTGTGTGTGCGCGCGCGCGCGAGTGGACGGACACACGTGAGTGTCCATGGAAAAATATCTTAGTTTCCAATAAAATTTTGTTGATCTCACATATCACATCAATGATGCTAACAAATGTGCTTAACATCATTTGAAAGTACCTATCATTTCAATAAAGTTAATATAGAGAATTTTTAATTGTTTTTAAATTAAATTTTAAAATTTTTAAAAAAGACTGCAGACCACAATCAAGCCCAACTGCACAGCGACTTTTTGGTCATACTTTGTGTTGTGTGCGTGTGAGAGATAGAAACATCAAGTTTACTTATAAATTTATTAAGATTATCATGTCTGTAATTAGTTTTATGTTCAGTGGTAGAAATTAATATATTATTGAACTCATATTTACATATACAGTTGTATTTTGTATGTTGTTTATTGATGTATGTCACTTTATAATTTATTTTAATTAAATAACAATAAGTCAACAGATGTTTAGTTTCATATGCAGTTACTAAATATAGATGTAATAATTAGAAACATAATTTTTATTAACTAAGTAAAACAGTAGTTAGTAAAAACTGTATATAAAACTTAACACCTGTTTTCAAAACAGTGAGCTCACCACTGCCATTGCTATAAATTTGATCTCCTTTGGAGTACTTTTTATATGTCTGTTAAAATTTTAACTATTAAGTTCATTGTGTTCAGTAAAACATAATAAATGAATATTAAATAATTATTGAGTTAACAGTTGTTTTTATTGGTTTTATTACTTTAAAAGCTGCAATAGAAGCTTTTTTGCAATAAATGTCATCACTTAACAATAATTCTAAATTTAGTACCTACATACCAATTAACATCTATCCTCTATAAAGTAGTAATACATTATAATAAATAATAATGTTTACTGTAATCTAGATAATATGTAGAGTTAGTCACTTTAGTCAGCCACTTTATGATTTATATAGCCTATATATAAACGTTTTGTACAGTACCACTATGTATTGTAGCCATAATCTTTGTAGGCTTAGTGAACTAATCTTCATAATGATAACTAAATAATGTGTGAATGTTTTGTCAGCTTTGCTGTGTACTTAAACAGTATTGATGATTTATGTAAATAATGATTTTCCACCTGTATAGATGACCATTATTTGCATATTGTTACGATGGTCATTCCAGATCGTCATGGGTACAGTGGAAACAGAATAAGTGACACCAGTAAAGTCACTGATTACAAACTGTAATTAGACATCCCCAGCAGTTATAAATCAACAAAGCACTCTTAAGCAATAATTAAAGTTAAATTTGTCCAACACAATAATAAATGTCACTTTATTACATTTCTGCATTAATTAACACAATGATCACTTTGCCACAATACATCGATCTGCACTTGAATAAAACGCCAGCTGTAACCACTGGATGCTTATATTTGTACCCCACAGAGATTCCATAACCATCTCTCACCTTCCGGGTGACATGACGGCACATTACATGTTACAGGCATTCTGTAATCCACAAGAAACTCTCACAAGTCTGACCTTGAACAAACTCCCCGACTGGTGCGGTCTGAAACAACCTCAATTGTTGATGCATGATAAGTGACATGTAATTGTCTTTCATAGCACTCCCCTCCTTAAACATGTTCATCCCGAACTGGCACACTGTCCCTGCAGAAATACTTCACCAAGCAGTCTATTTGGGTGACCATGAATTTCCTTTGTCCTTCTTATTGTATCCTGTAAACAAAATTATTGATTCTCATTTTAACAGTGTAAAGGGCCTTCCCAGTTAGCTAGAAGTTTTGGGGAGTGACCACAGCAGTACAACCAAACCTAGTCTCCTTCTTCAAAACCCACACTATTGCTGCGAATGTCATACCATGCTTTCATTTTGTCACTGGCTATCTTCAGCCATCCCTGTATCAAAAGATTCATTTCTCACAGTTGATTCTCTAACTGAGATCAGTAATTCTGTGGCTCTTGGAGCTGAGTCTCGGGTGATCTGAACTATCAAGACTCCAGGAAGACAAATCTCCCACCCAAACACCAGTTTTGTTGGAGTCAAGCCAGTTGTGTCATGTACTATGTGCCATTAGGAATAATGGTATACGCTGGTCCCAGTCAGTTTAGTTCACATCAGCAATCTTTGATAGATGCTGCTCAAGTGTCCTATTGACCCTCTCAACCATTTCATCAGACTGAGTATAGAGAGGCATTGTCTGGTTATTTCAAACACCAGTACGTGACATAATTTGTGACAACTCCTGACATAAACTTCCTCACTTGATCTATATGGATTTCCGTAAGGAGTCCATAATGGCAACAGAAGGTGTGACTACACCTTTGACACAGTGGTAACCTCCTGATTTGGAATTGCGTAGGGTTCCACCCATTTCAGAAAATAGTCACACAACCATGAAGTACCGGTTACCATCATCAGTAACTGGGAAAGGTCCAGCAATGTCTATGGCAATCCCTGCTTCTGGTTTATGGGGCCATGCTTGCAGCACATATTTCACAGGTCCAACGCCATTTCTCTACATCGTAACGAAGACTAAGTTAATTGAGTCGTTTCTGTACTTTGTCAATTATTTTATTGCCACCAAGGTGACTTCCAGATGATCCATCATGCATCTTCTTCAAAGCAGACTGCACTATACTTCGGGGAACTATCAGCTGGATGGCCACGTCTTGCCTATCTGCACTTCCCATAAGACCTTTTCAACAATACATTCTCCAAGGTGAGAGATTCACATTGTGCCCAGTACTTCCACATCACTTCAGGACCATGGCAGACATCTTGCCAATCGGGGCAACGATCCTCTTTTTGCTTTCATGATCAGTCCAGTGTTCTTGTTGGAAATCTTGTGTCGTCCAACTGTCTGCTGAGAAATCTATAGTCATGGCTTGAACTTGTTCAGTCATGTTCTGTCTTCCTTTCTGTTGCAATGTTAGCATCCTTCTGAGCATGGTCTTCAGGATAAGCCGCCTGCATTATGATGCAGACGCCTCCCCCAATGTTGTACCTTGATGTTGTACTCTTGAAAACGTTCAAGACACCTTGCTAACTGCCCTTATGGATTTTCAAGAGCCATGAATGTGCAGCATGGTCAGTACATAGTGAAAACTGCCTCCTATATAGATATTTATGGAAGTGCCCCAAAGCTCGGACAGTAATCGACAACTCTCTCTTTGTAACGCAATAAATTGTCTGATTTGGAAAGCGTCTTGCTGTAATATACTATTACTCATTCTTCACCATTTTGCACTAAAGCTGCTCCTAGGCCAGTATTGCTTGCATCCATGTTTACGATATACTTCCCTTCAGAAGCTAGTAAAGCAAGAATTGGGTGCGAGTAATGTAATTTAATAATGTAATTTTTAAAGTCCTGAATGCTTGATCACACATTCTTGACCACTGGAATATTCATTTATTGTCCATTAGCTCATATAGTGGTTTACCAATATTAGCAAAGCCTTTTACAAAATGTCTGTAATATCAGTATAACACAGGAAACTCTGAACACCGTGTTTACTCTTCAGAACTGGCCAGTCTGTCATGGTGTCTACTTTATTGGGATCCATACTAACACTAGATGCCAGACAAAATGCTCCACATTGTTCATCCTTCTGAAAAAGAGGGAATAGAGAACATTTATTTGGGCTCAGCTTGAGTTGGGCATCGTGAATTCTGGTTAGAACCTCCTTCACGGTTTCCAAATGGTTTTTAAAAGCCTTTCTGATAACTATGCCATTGTCTAAATAAGCAAGAAAAGTTTTCCATGTCAGACCTTGCTGGACCAGATCCATCAGTCTTACAGAGACCAAATGGTTTGACTTTAAACTGGAAGAGGCCACTTGGAGACGAGAAAGCTCTCTTTTCCTTGTCTTCTTGATGAAGATCCAATTTGTCAATATCTGCTTTTCAGGTCCAGTGTGGAAAATCACTGAGCTCCAGACAGTGTGTCGAGTGTACCATCTACATGAGGTAGTGGATAACAATCTTTGTCATGTTGCTCAATTTCTGGAAGTCTACACAGAAACGTAACCCACTGTCCTTCTTTGCCACCAGCACTACCGGAAGAGACCAACAACTTGAAAATTTCCTCTTGCATAGCTAACAGAGATCTTTGAGGAGGTTGGGGTATCAGTGTTGTATCACCTGTATTGATGTGATGTACAAGAGATGACTGACCCTGAACTGAACTCCAATAGATACATTTCTGGTGTCATCTGGTTTTACTAAATTTCTGCAATTAGTATGCCCATTATGCTGATTACCTGGGGTACAAATATAGAGCACCTCAGCTCTAAGATGATGGTTTTTCAAGAGTTTGGTGGGATAGTTATGGCCACTGGATTTATCACATCCATTGATCTTTCTGAAGTATTTGTTGTGGAGAGCATTATCTCTTTTTGTCCAATTCTCAGGACATCGTTTCTGATGTTGGGTACAGAACGATATGTATTCATAATGTCCACACCAAGACTTGCTTCATCCACAATCTCTGCAACAAGTACTTGGTGATCAAACTCATGTCGACTGAGGCGTAGGCATATCTCCACTTTCCAAAACAATTTTACAGGCGTTCCAGTAACTGTTCACAAACTGCAAGAGCACCATATTAGCTTGAGATTTGCACCAGACCAGGGCGCACAATGGAAACTGGCACCAATATCAACTGTAATTGAGGTTGGCCTTTCTTAAATGCATCCATTAACTACCAAGCTTTCATTATTCATGCAGTGCTGTTTGTGAGTCATAGCAACACACATGGTAGAATGGATATACAAACATTCATTATGGCATGTCATTAAGCTACCCATCCATAAACCTGATGGGTCCTGAACGGGGACACTTTTGATTCAGTTTAACTCTGGAACTCAGCACCAGAACACTTATTTCATTCATACTTACTTCATTTCTTCTGATTATGGTATGCTTTCCCAGTTCAACTCCAGCTTCTTATATAACCTCTTCAGTGTGCTTACTTTCTTGTACACTATTCTCTTTCCAACTCCAAACTCTTCTACTTCATCTGCTTATGATATACCTGTTCCTTCTGCTATATGTTCTGTTTGATTGGAGTCAATTCTTTCTCTTCAGAAATGTCTCCCATGGATGTTTCCTTCAATTAAAAAATGCTGACTTTGTTCAGTGCAGTCCCTTTATGACAATAAATGTTGCCCAAGAATTTGTAAAGAAACACAATGAGTAACCGACCTGAATGCCAACTATCGTCAAACTATAACTCAAGTTTATTACTTACTGGAATTAGAGGTAAGGATTAAGAGTCATTGATTTAATTTTTGTCTACACAGCCGGTGTCAATATTTTCAAAATTATTAAAATACCGGGCTGTTAGGCCATGGTTTGCTGCTGTAAATTCTCAACGTCGTCAGCAACATTTTGTAACCCCACGTGGGGAATTTCTTCAGGCTGCAAAAAACATCAGTGTTACAAAAATAGTTACAGTAGAGCTTAGGCCGAATCATACCTAACACTTGTTTCGGGTAAAAGGTTGCTTTATCCGAAACAAGTGGCAGGTATCGTTTGGCCTAAGATCTGCTGTAACTGTTTTTGTAACGCTCTTAGTTTTTGCGGCTTGAAGAAGATCCCCAAGGGGGTATACGAAACATTGCTGACGATGTCGAGAATTTACAGCAACTGACCATGGCCTAACAGCCCAGTATTTAATCATTTTAAAATGTCATTGACGTTTATATCAGTATTCCTAACAACATGGACAAATTCATTTATCAAGTTTCTAGTGTTTTTTACAAATAAAAGTAATTACTGACAAATGGTTTTCTCATTTTATTATATGACATGTTTCTTGCGATTTCGTTATTATAGGAGCAGGTCCAAAATTGCGTCTAAATTGATGCTAGGAGGCTTTCAGGTGCTGCAGTCTTGTGAAAACAAAGTGAAACATTCTTCAGTGTCAAGAGAAGTACCATCTGTTAGTTTAAGTTGGTGCATGAGTGGATGATGCTATGGAACTTTTTCAAGCATGTATGTATTATCATCTTATGTATGGCAGATACGCATTCTGCGTAAAATCACTTGTAGCATTCATGTTAAGGATAATTGGGGATTTTATTACCGGTATTTGTTTTTGTTTAAAATGGTTATGCTACACCTTCAATTGTTAGTTAACCTCAAAAGTTGGAACTAGGGATGGTCTAAATTCTGGCTACCATGCATGGTCTACATTCGGGCTACTAGTCCAATTTTGGACCACATTATCAGAATGCTAATATTTGCAGTTTATTGTTCCAGAATGTGTAAGAAAACTCCTGAAATACTGGTGTATTCCTAAGAATAAAAGAAAGAAGTGGCATGAGGCAGATATGGTAAAAGCAATTTGTGCTGTCTGAGGAAAAAATGGGGATTCTAAAAGCATCAGAATCGTTTAAAATACCTTGCACGACCTTACAGTTCCTGAGAAAAATAAATGATACTTCACCTTCTAAAGTGGTTTTAACAATTAAGAAGAAAGCCTGTTTTAGGACATGAACTTGAAAAGAGTTAGTGGTCTATTTACTTAATACGGAAGAAAGATTTTTTGGATACACAAATGGAGATATGTGCTAAATGACACCAGTTAGCTGTTTGGAATGGCAAAGAACAGCCTTTTAAATCTGAAGAGGCTAGTAGATCTTGGATATATCTTTTTCTACAATGCCATAAAAAGCAATTATCTTTGTAAAAACCATGTGGAACATCTTTTTCATGTTCCTTAGGGTTTAACAATGAAAATGTTCACACCTTGTGTAAGCTATTAGAAGAAGACTGAAACAAGTTTCCTGCGGAAAGAGTCTACAATATCGTTACGACGGTCTACTTGATCGTCGTAGGTACAGTGGAAAACAACAAAATACAATACACCAATTAAGTCACTAATCACCAGCTTTAATTTTATCAGTTAAACAGTTCGTAATTAACAACACAGTCTCTTATAACAAATCAAATAAAAATTGTTCACACGGAAATAAATGTCCACTAAAATTAAACACAATTGTATTGCAATTATACCGCCCGATTATAAAACACTTCACTTCACTAATAACGACTTGAACGTACACAGTAATAACTCAAACCGCTCTGTAAGTATATCGCACTAATACTGAACTTAAGGCCGCTGCCGCCATGTATTTATACCTGCACTCACAGACCAGAATGTTCCTAATTGCGTCTTAGCACTCGTGTGAACTATGTAATTAACTGCAGCCTTGACACAGTCTGCGTGGCTGGCGCCTTCGAGAAACCTCTCGAAAATGCGTCGACAAGCATGTACGCCACACGCGTTACATCGAGATTCTTCTGGCACATTTGACAAACATGTAGATTGTTCTGTGATGTCGTAACACTGCCCCCTCCTTAAGTCTGTTCATCCTGAATCGGCAAACCGTCTCTGAAGTAATACTCGACCAGGCGATCTAGGTGGACGTCCTTGCGAAAGATAATTCTCCCGTTCTTCGAATTCAGTCTCGTGTGATCCAAACATCACGTTCCCAGGAATGCGAGTCTTCCGCTCAACCACTAGTTTTGCTGGAATCACTCCTGTTGCATCATGTACTGATGACCTAAACACCACTGGCTGATTCAAGTTTGTTTGGTTCTCGTCAACAACCTCTTGCGAAACCTCATCTTCAGCCACTTTGCCCTCGGCCACTTCTATCAGCTCAGGAACAAGCAATAGTTTTGTCGCGACGCCCATAGTTGGCTTTCCAATCACTTCTTTTGTCATTACACTTGTTTGTATTTCCTCTGCTAGTTCTTCCTCCATTTCTGCTTCCAATAGGGAGGGTTCCTCTTGCCCAGACCTGTTGACTTTTTTTCAACTAATGCCACTCGCTTAATCGAATGGTTAGTAGACCCTGTCATTTTAGCCATGCAAAGCTTTATCTTCTCTTGGCCAACCTTCAGGACATTCTCTCTTAAGTCCACAACGAATCCGTAGGCATTCATAATGTCCGTGCCAAGAATCACTTCATCGACAATGTCTGCAACAAGCATTTGGTGGCTAAACTCGAGAAGACCCAGGCGTACATGTATGTCTACCTTTCCTAGCACCTTGACGGGGCTTCCAGTCACAGTCTGTATTGTACAAGAGCTAATTAGAGGCTGGCGGTTGCTGACTAAGTCAGGGCGCATAATTGACACTGTTGCACCCGTGTCAACTGTAAATGATGTTGGTTTACCTTCCGCAAATCCATTAACGATCAAGTTTCCACTGGTCTTATGTAGCGTGGAAACTCTGTGCTGTTCTGGGGCTTTACTTCTCCAATTGGTGCGATCTCTCTCTTCTCTCGTTATCTTCTTCTCCCAACAGTCTACCTGTAGATGACCACGTTTTCCACAGTTGTAACATTTCGGTCTTCTGTATTTTTCAAATCGTTGCGACTCTCTTGAACTTTTGAATTGTTTGTCTGACAACATTGTTTTTCTGCACGCATTGTAACGGCAATGTGATGGCACGAACCCATTAATGTAGAGGGACGCTTACTTGGCAGCTTCAAACTCTAGGGCGTGAACAAGAGCTTCTAAGCTATTTCGGTGTCTTGCCATTCGTAACACTTGCTGAAGTTTACAATCTCCGATTACATCAATAAATGTCTGCACAGCAAACCTTATTCGGAAGTCTTCTGGTGCTTCAGGATAGGCCAATCTAATCAATCTGTTGATACTTGCTTCAAACTCTTGAAGACTTTCCCCGGAACATTGTCGTCTTGTTCTCAACTGAGCGTAGTACACCTCTTGCAAATGTTTATCACCATACCGTAATTCCAGAGTTTTTATCAACTCGGCATAGGTGTTCTGGCTGTCAGGTGGCACTTTCTGTAGTAATTCTGCCGCAGGTCCTTTTAATGCAAGAATGAGTGAAACAGCCTCGTCTTTCTCTGTCCAATTATTTGCGCATGCAGTAGCTTCAAATTGACAGAGGTACGTTGCCCAGTGACTGCTTCCATCAAAGGTTGGAGCAAAGTTACTTGCTCTATTGACTTATTTTCTGTGTCTTTTTCTGTCTTTATCATTGGTACAGTATGTTCAGAAATTTGTTTTGGTTGTATTTTCATGAACTGTTCAACTTCATTTTTAATTTGCTCTTTTATATTTGCCATTGAGTTTTCTACTGCAGATATTTTTGTTGACATAGCTTCTTCCACAGACAAGACAGATTTTTCTACTTCAGCTATTTTATTTGACATGGATTCTTCTACGTCAGATATTCTGGTAATCTGATTATTAAGCTCACCTCGTAATTCACCTACATCACCACGTAGGAGACCCAAATGTAGCGGTAGTATGTTCTTGCATCTGCTTTTACTCATGAATTAACGCTTTGATGTCACCTGCTTCACGTTTACATTCCTCTGCTTCCTGCTTACGTCATTCCTCTGTTTCTTCCCTTTCTTGTCTTCGTTCTTCTTTTTGTCGTCTTTCTGCTTCTTCCGCCTCCTGCCTGCGTTTATCATCCTGTCGTTTCTCTGTCTGTAACAGCAGCACCTGTAAATTTTCCATCATCTGACTGGAATCCATTTTTTTCCGATTAATTATGTATTACACTCGTTTTGTAAAAAGTGTCCACTGTTAAACGTTCTATCCCAGTTCTGACACCACTGTTTCGACGGTCTACTTGATCGTTGTAGGTACAGTGGAAAACAACAAAATACAAGATACCAATTAAGTCACTAATCACCAGCTTTAATTTTATCAGTTAAACAGTTTGTAATTAACAACACAGTCTCTTATAACAAATCAAATAAAAATTGTTCACACGGAAATAAAATGTCCACTAAAATTAAACACAATTGTATTACAATTATACCACCCGATTATAAAACGCAACACTTCACTAATAACTACTTGAACGTACACAGTAATAACTCAAACCGCTCTGTAAATATATCGCACCAATACGGAACTTAAGGTCGCTCCCGCCAAGTATTTATACCTGCGCTCACAGACCAGAATGTACCTAATTGCGTCTTAGCGCTCGTGTGAACTACGTAATTAACTGCAGCCTTGACAGTCCACGCGGCTGGCGCCTTCGAGAAACCTCTCGAAAATGCGTCGACAAGCATGTACGCCACACGCGTTACATCGAGATTCTTCTAGCACGTTCGACAAACACGTAGATTGTTATGTGGTGTCATAACAATATGATAAAACTTGATAACCATTAGCCAAAGTAAAGTCCTGAAGTCACTGGAGGGAGAGGAAAGCAGCAAATTGCTGCATTAATATCTGCAGAGAGAGGTTCAATAATCATGGTAGTTGCTTGGAAGAGAAAGAGTTCAGATTCTAAAGATTCTCAAGGTGTGGCTTCTGAAATCAACATTATAGATGATAATTTAACTGGTTTGGATATCCCTGCCGGTCAAAGCAAACTGGAAGATGATGATGTCTGCATGTTTTGTGAGGGATGTTTCTGTAATGACACAAAGAGGAAAAAGAAATATGAATAATGTGTTCAGTGTGGGCCCACAAAAAGATGTGGGCACAGAGTGTGTGGGTACTGAAAAAGATAATTATATCTGTGACTTTTGTAAATAAACTGAATGAGGGGTCTTTTCAGATAGCTTAAGGTTAAGATTTAGGCCAAGTCTACTGCAGCTTTTTGTTTTATAAGTTAATGAGTTCCTTTTTTATTAGAACAACTCTAGATGCGAGTAAACAATCTAAGTATAAGTGAAGTGTTAGTGTACATGCAATCTGATTTGAAAGTAAAATATTCAATTTGGGTAATCTTTTTTAGTGACTTGGAATGGAGTAAAATGAAATGTGTACGCATGTATTTTTGAGGTGTAAGTTCTGCCAGCCCACACTTGATTTTTTTCTGCAGGGAATCATGTCTTTGTGTACATACATACTTTCTTTGTGTGAGTGAACTCTGGTTAAGACAGGAATAAAGACAAATAATTAAATATATTTTATTTAATAAAATTTGTACATTAAAAAAATACATGAACAGTATCATTAAAACACGTGTGATGAGATGCATATGTCCACGTGATTTTAGTGCAAATGGCGTGAATACAACTGAGCTATATAAACCGAATTATAATTACTCTGGTAATAATTAATTAGTGAAAAACAATTTATACATAAGGAGTGAAAAATCATGAATTTTGTGATTACTGCTTTACTGATTACATATCAACGCTGTTATTTATGCAGAAACAGACAATACATTGATTTCTCTGTATTGATTTGTTGAGGAGGATCTGGCCTCCTCAACACTCTGGAGGCCAGAACAAAACTTAACAAGTCAAAGAGTGCATCCAAGTATAATTTGACCTGTCACTTTACACCAGACTATAAATACTTCGGCTATTTATTATTGACAGGGTCACTGCGTCACCCTGATTCTCAACATAGAATCTTTATCATTAACAGCATCATCAGGCAGTAAAATAACACACACAACAATCTATGTGGTAACACCAGAATCTCATCACCACCATGATCATCAACCAAGAGCAGTGTGTGCGTGCACACACACATACAGTAACAGATCAGTAAAAGCAGGTGAAAATTAACAATTATTTTTTTATAAACAAATACTATTAAGAAATACAGGTCACTCACCCAGAAGACAACTACTGTCCTACTGTAAGTGAATATTATGGAGGTAGATAATATGTTGACTCTGCTTCCTATATTCAAACTTACTGGTCACCTAGTAGTGTCTGCCATATTTATGTCTGAAAATAAAAAATAAAAAAATTCTGAAGAATCTTCTTTGCAAGAATTAAATATTACTGTATAAAAATATTCTAATTTAGAAAAGGAATGTCTTGAAACAGACTTCTCTGTACTGTATATGCATAAAAATTAGAAATCAACAAGGGGCAACACTGCTTTTGAATTTCTTGATTAGCAACAATGTAAACACAACTTCAAATTATAAGAAATTTTACTGACCTCGCCTATGACTACAGTTGAGGCAGAATTATGTTTCTCAAACTATAAATAGAGTGAAAACATTTTTTTGACAACAGTGTACCAGAACAGACTTAATCCCCTTGTTTTACTTTTCACTGAACGTGACTTTAATAAACTATTCACAGTTGTTTCAATGAGAGGATGAAGATATATATGGTAAACCAGCTGGATATTGGATGCCTGCCTGATATCGCATACTCTCGATTCTCATCTAGAAGGTGCTGCACTCCACATGATGAAAAAGTCCACCTAGGATGATAAAAGCCTCAGTGTTTGGACTGTGTGTAATAGACTGAGTGCATATAACTATATAAGAAAAGTGTTTTGTGTTTCTTAGTTTTTGTAAGATTTTTTGTAATATTTATTCATATTATAGGCATAGAGAAACTATCTATCTAGTATTTAACTGAAAGGTAGAATAGTGTAGTGTTTTAGTATGCCAGTCCTTTACTGTTTTGAGGTAAAGATTGCTTTCCTGCCAGGTGGCTTTTTATCTTAATATCTAATAGGTAGACGTGCCAAATATCAGAGATACGATATTATGCAGAATTCATAAAAGAGTTCTTATAATTTTGTTTTAGATGTCGGAGAGAAAACAATTGAGCAAAGAGGCAATGCAGAAGGCTGAGAAACTGTTATAAAATTTCGTCGAGTGCGCACTCGCTTTGTATAAATACTTATTTGGTTTCGATATTGTGATTTTAATGTTTTAAATTTTAACGACCTCCTTGAGTGATTATATTTTAATATATATTCTGATGACGATACATAGTATTGAAACGCGTAAATAATAGTTGTCTTGATTATTCATCTCTTCTTTCACAGCACTAACACTTAACTAAAAATGAACTTTTTTCATGTGAAAACTTACTAATTTTATTGGACGCGTTTCGGCTTAGTATCCGCCTTCTTCAGCTTTGGTAACAGACACATGAAAAAAGTTCATTTTTAGTTAAGCGTAAATAATATCTTTGCGTCAATACATGTGGTCACGAGACAGGAAAAGGTGAATATATTTATTTATTATTTGTAATTATAAAATTGTTATCTCACAGCTTCAAAAACTTTTAAAAGTTCTGTGTTCAACATTAGACAATTATGTAAACAAAAAATAAATAAAATAAAAAATAAAACTGCTCTGGACATAGTTTCTGCTCCTTTAGGAAGAAAACCAACTCTTGTTGAAAGCAGCTAGTGAAGTACTGTGAAGAAATGGATAAACATTTCTTCAATTTACAGCTTAGAGACATTCATGCTGTAGTTTTCCAGCATGCAATAAATAACAATCTAACAATAACTTTGCTACTGTGAAAGAAATGGCTGGTGAGAAATAACTTAAGGGTTGTTTTCAGTCATTATAATGTAGCTATTTGCATGCTACGTACAGTTAGCTTAGGAATAGCAAAAGGTTTCACTCGTGTAAAGGTAGATGTGTTTTTCGAATGCTAAAACTAGAGTTAGCTGCATGAAATTTGACCCTGATTTTTAATGTTGATAAAATAAGTATTACTGTTGTCCAGGATACACGTTCTAAGTAATCTTCATCAGAGGGAAAAAGAAATGAGAAAACTTATTTCTGCAGAAAGAGGGGCTCTAATTACAGCTGTGATGTGTATAAATGCAGCAAGAGTTTATATGCCTTCATCTATTGTGTTTAACTGCACTAACGTGAATACAGAACTTCTTGATGGAATGCTCCCTGGAACTATTGCAGCTAAACACCGTTCAGGATAGATCCAACTACCTATTTTCATTGATTGGCTACATCACTTCATTACATTCATGAACTCAGCATGTGAAGATCTAGTAGTTTTAATTCCTGATGGATGGACATTACTCGCATACAAGAAACATGAATGTGATTGATATTGCAAGAGACAATGAAGTGAAGATGGTGTTTGTCTCCTCATGCTTCTCAGAGACTTGACTCTCTAGATGGATGCAGTCCATCCACTTACAGTTTTCCTTGCAAGTTTCTTGACTGGCAAGTGTGGAGCAACTTAACTTGTCAAGTCTCAACCAATTTCTTCATAAGCCTTGAGCAGGGTCCTTGTCAGATTTTTGGTAGTGGATGGGCACATCATGGCAAGACAAGACCAAGAAAGTGCTTGTGACAAGAATCTTTGCAGCATTCAAACTGGAAATTTTCATTGCAAGTCATGGCAGTTTTTTCTGGCACATATGCTGTACACAACAGACAGTTTGTCACGCCTGTTTTTCACAGTAGTACTAGTGTGCTGCTTACGACTCACTTTGTTTTGTACTTTTCTGTAGCTAGTTTGTGTTTTCTCTATAGTTGTGTGTTACTGTTTATTATTTATTTTTTATTTGTATGTTATTCTGAGTTTTGTTGTACATCATGAGTTGAAATGTTGGGAGGGCGTTTTTAAATATTCATGTTTCCATGTCATGTTATGGAAAGTTAAATCTGATGAGTATGGCAACAGAGTTAAGCGGAATCAAGCTTTCCAGTAACTCGTTGACATGTATCACAAAATAGAACCAAATGCAAATAAGAAATTTGTGCAGAAAAAGATAAAATCATACTGCACACCCTTTAGGAAGGAAAGTAAGAAATTAAGAGAGTTCAAAAAATAGAAATAATCACAGTCTCTATCTCTAACGTCTTTTGCGCTCTGAGCGGATTGTCTCTGGTTTCCCACTTGTAGTCCGATCATTTGAGGTTGTGATTTCCACTCGCCTTATCTGATGTAGCTAGTTTCAATGTCTTAAAAATTTGTCACTTGTGAAGAAGTGTAGGATAATCTACACTGTTGAAAGTAGTATACAGAAAGCAGTACATAGATGTACAGTACTACTTACCAATACCATTGCCAAATCAGTGAAGTACAGTACACGCAAATGACATTGACTGCAATTCACTTTAAACGTTTAAATGTGTTCTATTTGTTTAAATCTGTTTATATAATAAATAATTTTTGTTAATACTAATATCTTTTATTATAATAATTATTTTTTCTACTGGTACAAAATTTGAAGTTTTCACAGTTTCTTATTATCTTTCAATGTCTTGTACTTAATGTATTTGTACTATTTACTTTTTCCAAATAAACTACAGTAATAACATATGTTATTTTAGTTCTTGATTCATCAGTCTGATGACTAGTTTGATATAGTTTAACTACTTGCCTGTTGCCCAGTCTGCATATGCTTTGTCTACTCTTAACATTCCAACCGACTGTGTACCACTATATTTTAAACACATACTTCAAAACTTAAAAGCAATATAAATACTGTAATAAGTACTTTTTACACTTAACTTTATGTATTCAGTCTTCAGTATTGAATAAATCGCACAGAAAGTCTCATGTATAATGCATCCTAGAGACTGTGGTTATATAGCACAAGAAAAGTTTTAATTCTTCCTGTTGCTAAAAATCATATCATACTTGTACTTGTACTTCTTCTTTCAATATAAAGAAAGGGAATGAATTTATAAAAAGTAATAATTATGAAGAGATTAAATATGATTATACTAATAAATTTCAAAGTAGAGTGAATAAATTAATAAAAAATTCCACTATGTTTAAGAATAAAATAAAACTAACAGAATCAAATCCGGAAGCGCCTAAATTTAAATGTCAGATAAAATTGCACAAAGAAAACAACTAAGTTAGGCCAATAATATTGTTTACTGGAGCACAAGCATATAAGTTATCAAAAGAATGTAGTAAGATACTAAAAGTATATTATGACTTCGAGAAAAAACATAGTATAGAAAATAACAAAAAGTTGATAGAAACACTGAAAGAAGAAGTACAAGTAAAAGAAAGTTCAAGGTTAATATCGCTTGATGTAGTAGATATGTTTACAAACATCCCGGTTGATAAAACGTTAAACTAATTGAAAAGAACAAATTGAAAGGATACAAAAAGAATTAATAACAGTAATACAAGAGTGTCTGAAGCAAAATTACTTTAGGTTTAATAATAAGTTTTATATTCAGAAGAAGGGACTTCCAATAGGATCATCAGTGTCACCGATAATGGCAGAAATTTACATGAATGACTTTGAAAATAAAATAAAGTCAACAGTGAAAAATAAAGACAACATTAAGAAATGGATGAGGTATGTAGACGATATCTTGTTAATATGGGAGGGTGATGATGAAGAATTATAGGTATTTTTTGAAGAGGTTAACAAATTAGAAGAGAGTATAAAATTTAAAATGGAAGTAGGAAACAAGGAAATAAATTTCCTTGATTTAAACATAAGAATAACGAAAGAAAAACTAAAATTTGACATTTATAGGAAAAGCACATATACGGATGTTATAATACCAAATGATTCATACCATCCAATACAGTATAAAATGGCAGCGATAAATAATTTCTGTCATAGAATAAACAGTTGTATAGAAGATGAGAAATAGAACGGAAAGAAACAGATAAACAGAAAGAAAGAAATAGAACGAATAAAAATAATTTTAAAAAACAAGTATAATACGAATGTAGTAGATAAAATATTTAATAATATAAAATGAAGAGAAGAAATAAAAAATGAGAATAGTAAAGAAAAGAAGGAGTATAAGGGATCCATATCTTATATAGGTATAAAGAAACACACAACAATAAACACAACAAAGAAACAAAAAAAATGCAAAACAACACAAGAAAGATACAAAAATGTTTTAGAAAATATAATATAGAGGTAGCGGTTAAAAAATCGAAAACCGTGTTTGATATAATAAAAACTACGAATTTTGAAGAAGAAGATATATTGAAGAAAAGTGGAATATATATGCTTAGTTGTGGGGAATGTGAAAAAGTGTATCTGGGCAAAACAGGTCGTCAATTTTTCCAGAGATTTGAAGAACATAGGAGGGGGGAAGGAGAGTTAACGACAAATTCATTATACGCTAGGAATTTTATAGAAGAAGGACATAAATTCATAGACCCAGTTGTAAATTATAAGATAATAAAAGTGATTAGTAAAGAAATAAAAAGGAAATTAAAGGAAGAAGTGGAAATATTAAAAAGAAGAAATAAAGATGAAAAACGACTAATGAATATAAAAACCACATTTGAAAATGAAGAAATATTTAGCAGCTTATTAGACAACAAAAAAGAGTAGAAAATGAGTTAACGTAAATTGTAACAGCTACAAAATTGGTAATGTAAGACAACCCACTATGGGTGGAGCTAAGTAAGATGCGCTACTCCGTCAGAGGGCGGGGCTAGATAGGTCCGGTAAAACGGTATATAAGAAGCGAACAGTTTCATATTTCTCTGTTGGTAAATGACCTGAAGTTGGCTTGACTGCCAAAAGCGCTCGTCAATACCAAAAGCAAAATAGTGGTTTGTATAAAATTACTAGTAGAAATATTTTCAAATTTTAGTGTTTTGTCTTTCTACAAGTGGCCACATTTTCTCCAGGAGTGTAATGTAACTGGCTTCATCTATATGAAGGTAATTAAGAAAGTTGTGTTAGTGGTTATAATCGCAAACAGAATAATTATCACTGTTGCACACCACTATAGAAAAATTATTCAGATTAGCGCTTTCAAGCTTCTCAGCTCATCGTCAGATCAGAAATAACAACAACAACAGCAATAAAATAAACTCTTCACATCCCCACCCGCCCCACTGACCACACACCCCCCACAAACAAGCTATAAGTAAAATGTCCCTTCCCAACCTCCGAGCCCTGTCAACCCCCTCTGTACAGTTACATATTTTTCTAGCACATTCCGTGTGTGTGTGTATACATTCTTTTCAAAATCGAATGTAAAACCTTTCTCATTCACACTTCTTGGCGCGGTCACTCACCCTTATTTCAAAAACATCCATATATTGTAACGAAACTAATAAATTTCGTTTACAAAAAAAAAATTTGTTATTTAAAATGTGAAAAAAAATTTTAATTTGTTTTTTTTAATGTTTACTAATTTAGTAAATAATTCTTGTAATGGTGTAGTGTTAAAATTTTAAGTTCCCTTGAGTTAATTTTGTCAATAATATCGCTTATGGTATACTGGAATTAAATTCAGCGTTAACAGGATTGTCTCATTCACTGATCGATTAGCGGTATTTCTTCTTCTTAGTATGTATTGCTTACACTTGAGTAATGGCCGCCTTTCTTGTAGTCCTGTTGTTCACTAACTCTATTTATTAAATTTATAAATAAATTTTAAACCAAATTGTAGAAATTCTAATTTTTATTGACGAATGTTAAAGGTATCGATTTAAAATCGATTGTCATATAATGCTCGACTCGTTCACAGGGCGATCGATTGTTAGTAAATATGTTATTTAATATTAAATTTTCAGGTTCTTTGAACGGTTATAGTTAATAGTCAGAGAAGGGGTAATGTTAGAAAGTATAACATTTACAATTAAAAAAGCTTAATAGTTAAAAATTACAAAGTTAGTTGATAATATATAATGTTTATAAAGTGAAAATTCGAACCAACGATGTGTAGACGAATACTAGTCGTCGTGGGCGCTTTGAATGCCGGGAGTCGAAATGGCCGCTTCGTAGCTGCTGATGTAAAACAGGAATCGTCTAGCTGAAATTTTCTTTCAATAAAGCTGCCTATTCAATGCTTCCTCGTCTCCGCAGTAGTGATTAATATTTCTGGTGTTATTGGAGTATCTCTTGTTCTATGTTCTGTTGTTCACTCGAGTAAAATGTGTGTGATAATATTAAGTTACTGGTGTCGTAAAGTTCATTTTTTGTTATTAGGAAATATTAGTGTTAGAGGTTCAAATTGTTAATTCACTAGTTTAGGTTGTGTATTCACTTGATTCAATGTTTGTAGTGGTTAATTTTCACTGAATTTAAGGTTTAAAAGTGTTCTGTCTAAATTCTCAAAATTTTACTGTAGGCTAGGTTCAACTTTTGTATGCCATTAATGGTTCCGATATAGGTTGTTATGTAGCGAGAGCTTACTCAACCGTACACTATGAACGTTAATTAAGAACTGTCTTACTTCCTTCGTTTTCTGAAATATCTTAGCCAATTTAATATTAGAAAAGTATTGTTTCAATTTTTAATCACTTCCGATACATGTAAAAAAAGTACATTATATCACAGAATATATTTTGGTTATTAATTAATTTCATGAAATAATAAATACATAATCGGTTTCTTTAATTCCTTCTGCTTAATTTGATACCCAATAATCTGTCTTTACAAAGTTTTTTTATAAAAAATGCTATATTTCTTTCATTTTGGAAAAGTAGGCTCAACCTTTTATTTCCTGTTCTTCTCCAAATATTAGCCATTTTATATGTTATAATTATGACTATAATAAATCTCAGATTGACATAAATGTTTATCTTTCCTTAATTTCTTGCAATTTTATCAATTGATTATCTTTTTAAATATAATTCATGAATCTATGACTCCCCACTCAGAAATTTTAGTTATTACATTTGCAATTTTTTCAATAATTTTATATATCTTTTTACACTATCCTTTTAAAGTATAGTTTTAGTCATAGTATTTGGTGACTGATTCACCTTATAGGCTATAAATTCCATCAGTTTAACTGGTTTATTTAACTTAATTAACAATTATAATGTTGTTGGAGTTTTCTATTTGGCCTAGATTTTTTCTGGTTTTACATATAATGTTTTTGAATAATACTGTGTTTATACCCCTTCTGACTTTCTTATTTTAATACAATATTAATTAAAATCTCCTTAATTAACTAATAGAACATGTAGTATCGTATTCATACTCATAATACCTAAACAATATTTGAAATTAACAATATGGTCTTCAAATTCAGACATTTTAGTTTTAACTACTACTAGTAACATATAATAAATATTTTATAAAAAGAGTATGGTATCCATACTTAGACATTTTAGTCTGGATTAATACTGTTAGACATATTCAATATTTTTATAACAACAACAAAATCTTATATTCTTATGCACCACATTGAATTATGGAGTCCATGGGCTTTAACATAAACATAACAAGCCCTTTATTTTTTTCTTAACCTTATTTTGGTTGTAGTCTTATCTGTTTTTATTTTGGTATTTAAAGATTTACCCCCTGTCACTTTATTTATTCACCACCTGCTCCCACTTTATCCCTTACATTTTAATGAAGGTTTTTAGCTAAAAGGTGGCACGTTCTTAGAAACATTAGTAATTGTTTTCATAACAATATTTTATAAAATTTTATTTTTGCTATTGAAAACTTTAAAGTTGTTTTATGGCACACATGCACTTAGTTGAAGTATTAGTCACATTTCTACTTGAAGTTTATATAATACACTGAAATAACATGCACCTGTTCACTTATTTTTGGATCTTATCTCTAATTGAGTTTTACAATATTCCAAGACCAAAATCTTAGTTATAAGGGATTATGATTTGTTTATTCCATTACACAATAACTTTAGTGGGTGCACTTCTACTTACAACACTAAACACTTTTGTTTACAACTATTTTACATTAATATCAGGTTTTGGGTGTTATACTTTCTTTTGTGACATTTAATCTCTTTAGCGGTTTGTTATATTCTTCTTAATAGGTTTCCCTTGGGTATATCTTGTAGTCCTCCCATCCTACAATTTTGTTTCTTCAAAATTCTTCTTTCTTGGTTTCTTCAAGGTAACATTGTTTTCTCATGTCCGTTGGTTTGTTCGGGGTATCTTCCTTACCTACTCCTATCCTACCTGGGTATTATCCTTATTTTATTTTAGTTTTTTGGGGTTTATTTTTCTTTATACGTTTGTGTTGCATTGTGGTTCTTTACTTTTACTTTTTCCCTTTATGGTGGTATTTTATTTTGATATTTGTTTTCATTTGAATTTTTCTTGATATTTAATGTAATTGATTTTTCATTATGATCATATTGTAATATTTATTACAGTGGATTATCTGTCATGCTACAATATGCAATTTAATTCTTATTGTTATCTATTGTTCTCTACCTTTTACTTCTTAATTATATTATAAAATATTTCTTCGTTATTAAATTTAGTTTTAGTATTCATTAAACTGTCTAACCCTTTCTCTCTTTCTTTCAATATTTCTAACTCCTCTAAGCTTTCTTTCAACTGTGTTATTTACTACTTTTAAAATTTCATAGTCTTCCAAAGGATTAACAAACTTATGGTTCTCCTCTATGAAATGTCTTGCATATAACGAATTCATTGTTCTATTACCTTCTCCACGTTTGTGGTCAGACAACCTGCATACGAATTTCCATCCTGTCTTGCCTAGGTACACTTTGTTGCATTCTTTACATTTTAATTTATAAACTCCACTTCTCTGTAATACTGGGGTTTTTTCTATATTTTTATTCCTTATCTTATCAAATACTGTTCCACATTTTTTAATTGCTATTTCTACTCCGTATTTATTAAAACATTTTATAATTTTTCTCGTATGTGATTCTATGTATGTCAAAGACCCTGCATAATTCTTTTGTTCTGGTTCTTTTTTAGATTTTTGTATTTTAATCCTTTTCATAACTTTATCCACTATGTTAGTGTTATAGTTATTATTCCTTACAATTCCCTTTATCTTTTTTATCTCCCTATCTTTTATTTCTGTCTCTTTTAAACACTTCTGAGCTCTATAACAAAATGAATTGATTGCCGCCATTTTATATCTATAAGGGTGGCAAGATTCTTTTGGTATAATTATACCAGAATACGATTCTTTCCTAAATATCCCAAATTGTAGTTTTTCATTATTCCTAATTTCTATGTTTAAATCTAAGTAATTAATTTTCTTACCTCCTATCTCTTCTTTAAACTGTAAGTTTTTATCCCTATTATTTACCTAATTTACAAACGCATGCACTTCTTCTATGCTTCCTTCCCAAATTACTGATACTTCATCAACATATCTAGTCCATAATTTTATATTGTCTTTGTACCTAGTGGAATTTATAAATTGCTTTTCAATGTCATTCATGCATATTTCTGTAAAAGTAGGGGATAATGAAAATCCCAGAGGTAATCCTTTTTGCTTACCCAATGGTTTACAAAAATAAGGACTTTATCCATTTGATTGACTTGTATTTGGGCCATCCAACTTTGTTGAATTTGAACCAGACAACCATGTTATTATAACCTTCTCCAATGACATTTCCACCAGTTATGCATTAACAAGTGGTATTAATCTTAGCACAACTGCTTCTTCATCTCCTCATGCTACTTCTCCTACAGAAGTATTGTCACTGCCTGTTTGTCCATTTTAATTTTATTAATACAGTACTTGGACTTAATTTTTGTTATCTTGTTTTTTATGAGTGTAACATGAGAAATTATATTCTTATATTTGACAGTTTTATACAACATAAATAGATATTTCATAGCAAGCTGTAATTTATTGATAAAACCTTTGCTAAATCTGTGAATATAGCAAATCGTCAATATCCAGTATTAAGTATAACGTCTCTTTCCGATATTAGGATAGTGTTTTAGTTTTTAAATTTTTTGCATCTTTTTAATTTTTCTTAAAAAATTAAGACTTTACAAGAATGTAGGAGATAAAAAGCACATACAGTAAAAGAAAAGTAACTGGTCTTACATATTAACAAAAATTACGGAGTTTTGTTAACGTTACATGGCTTAAATAGAGTGATTTCAAAAAGTATCTGAGATATTAAATACAACTACAAATTTTTAAAATTTTCACCTCATTACTGAACCAGTTTTCGATAACAGTGCTGTATTGTCATTGGGAAGATTATTGTGAGTGTGTTGTGTGATATTTTCAAATAGTATGTGCGATTTAAATTGTGTCTGTTCATTTAGAATGTTGTTTCTATTAATTTTTGTGTTAGTTCAAGAATGTCTAGTTTTTGGCCTTTCATGGATATGTGTAGAATTTCCATGTTGTTAATGTTTGTGCATGTGTGGTCTGCCTCAATGAGATGGATTCAGTGATGGTTGTATGTGTTCAATGTACCTCTGAAGCTGCGGCAATGTACAATTGTTACAAACTGAGCAGATTTATTTGTAAGTGGCAGGTAATCAAATTTGTTTAGCTGTTTATATGTGTGTTCTGGTTTGTTTGTAGTTCTGTATGAAATGGTGTATTCTACTTTTTTTGGGCTATTTTTTCAGTGCTGTTATTGAATTTGTTGAATCAGTGTTATGAATTTGTTGTTTTTCTGTCTTTGTCTGTTGTTTTTTGGGGGGAGATTGTATAGGAGTTTGTTAATTACTGTTCTGTTGTATCCATTGGCTTCTGCTAATTACATACGGTATTTAATTTCTATTTAATTCATCCCGATAGTCTCTTTCTCTCTCTTCTAGTGTTTGGTCTGTGACCACGGATCTGAAAGCTGATACGTTTATGTTGGATTGGGTGATTGCAGGTGTTGTGTATCAGTGTGTCAGTTATAGTGGGTTTTCCGTATATAGTGAATTTGTGTCTGTGTTCCAGTTTTGTAATGGTAAGGTCTGGGAAATTTATGCTAGTGTTGTTTTCATATTCAGCAGTGAAGTTGTGTTTTGTGGATTTTGTTGATGTGAGTTTGTAGCTGTTCACATTGGCTTGTGTTTCCTTCATAAAGCAGTATGACATTACAAACATACCTATGCCAATGTAATATTGTATGTTTGCAAGGACTGTTGTTTTTTTTTTACGTGTTGTAGACAGATTTCAGCTAGTATGCTAGGTATGGGCAAACCCATGGGTAGTCCCATCATTCTGTGTAGATGGACAATAGACATGGGTAATGGGACTATGTACATCGACAACAAAACCCAAGAATAACTCAGACAGCGATGTATCTGGTAAAAAGTATTCCATATAAATGGGTTTGGTTCTATTGTAATACAGTTTCTGTATTTGGGATACAACATTGCCTCATTTTGAGGGAAAACATGAAAAAGATATACAGTGAAGTGAAACCTTGATATAATGCTCTTCTGCGGACCGGCCAAAAAATGCTTTGTATCGAGGGTTGCTTTGTATAAAGGTCCCAAGTTTAACTATTTAATTTGCAGGGACCGTGAAAAATGAGCTTTATATCAAGGGTTATGTTATATCACAGGGGTGTTATATCGAGGTTCCACTGTATTTTTCATGAATACACATGAGTCTACTGAAGAATCTACAATACACTTGATTGTCTACTGCAATCCTGCTGTTAAAGTCATATTTAAAGGAACAAGCAATATTATCTTGCACCATAATAAGCATGGGGAGAAGAAGTTTTGGGAGTGAACTCTTGGAGGCTCTCCTCAGGACTCTGTTGCATCACTTTCAGTTGAGAATAGTACACATTGTATAGATACTGGCCACTGTACTATAATTCCAAAGCTTTTATTAATTCGGCATAGGTTTCTGGCAATCAGGAAGGAATTTATATAGGAATAACTATATGGTGGGTTCTTTCAAAGTTAGGATGAATGAAATTACTTTTTCTTTCTGTGTTCACATTGCCGTTCAGCAGCTTCAAATGGGTACTTTAAAATTAGCACTGATATTTTAGTCACAACTATGTAATTTTAGATATTGTATATAAAATAAGTACGTGACACTATCTTACAAATTCAAAAGATAAGTCCCTCCATTAGTACTTAGGCACACGACAAATCCGCTTGGCTGCACAATAGCTTTACTTGGGCCTTAATTTATGATTTTAATATACTGAGGCTAACATACTGAAACTAGCTTTAAAGTGCTTTTCAAACTTAGTATTTCTATGTTTTAAACTATACACTGTCCAGGCAGGGAAAGCAGCTAGAAGATAAACAGACCTCTCGTGAATGCACACACACTGACAGGTCGTGCAACAACAGACTGTGACCGGCTGTGTGACAATGCTAGTGACTCACTGAATACAGTCCACTATGATTAGTCAAATTTTAATATTTCGCATAACTTTTTAATTTTGTTCATTGTATTGATTACTACACATAATTTCATTAAAAATAAGTCCAAACACAAGAAGTAATTATGACAAGATTAGTAAAAAAACTGTCCTACAGATAATTTTTAATAAGAAAAAAATTATTTTAGTTTTAAAACTAAGAGCTCATGTGTGACAATTCAGGTCAGTTAATCCTCTAGCTGCCTTACCTGCCTGAACAAAATATAAAACAGAAAGCATATTTCACGCTTGTTAGCGATCATCAGTTGTAGATATCCACTGAGCAGAACTACAATATATGCTTTTTATTCAGTTTATAATATAATTTTTAATAATAATTATAAAATGAAGTCAGTACTATTTTGTATCCAGCACTCTACCACTTAGACATAATTTTAATGTATTTCAGCCACTAAAAATCATGCTGCCTGTACTTGCAATTTTCCTTTGACACAATTCACTTTGTTTTTAACTTCTGCTTATTTTTTGCTTTTCCTGACTTCGAAATTTTATATAAGTTCCTTTTTGTTATATATGTTTCTTTCTGTTTGTGTTCTGTCATGACTGTGACAGAATTATTAATTAAAATGCCTATGAAAAGATTCACAGCCATTTGTGGTCCTGTTACCATCTGCCGATAAAGAAGCCCAGATGTGCGGTGGAAATTCCGCTTCTTCATCCACATACATTTCAACCAAACAATCTGCATAAGAGTCAACTCTACAGACATTAGGTCTTGTTTCAGCTGATTCCATGCTGGAAAAATCTCCCACTTCATCAGCTGTAAAAAGATCATGCCAAATGTTAATTTTAACCATTTTCCAATTTCAGAATACCTATTTTTATATTCACAAATCACACCCGTTTTGTTTTTTCTCCACCAAGATTGTGTTAAGTGAAAACGGCAACCAGTTACATGTGACTGGGGTACAACTTCTTCAAGTGCCTGATGTATCGCTTTTTCAAAATCAATGATCACATTCTGTAGATTCCAAAGTAAACCTTTTGAATTGCATTCCTTATTTGATTAAATTAAATCCATTTTTGTAAGCTTCAAACGTCTTATTTTCTAAAACACAAAACACAAGTGGTGAATACTGTTTATTTCAGAAACCGTGAATTGTAAAAAACTTAGTACAAAATTGAAATGTTCCATTCGTATAAATAGTAGGTGAACAGCATAAGAATTTCAAGTTCATATCATATGTAAAAGTAACAATATATTTCTGTCTGTCAGCAACATATATGAAATTTTCCCTGTGATTTGTTTTTGATTCAATCACTTTTTAGTGAAAATTTCCTCCCTAGCCCAGTAAATTGTTTGTCTAATAGTGTGCACACCACTTACACATATGCTGGTGGACTTCGAATTTTCAGCTGCAGAACGGAAAACTTTTGATGGTATTTCGTGTGTACCTGCTTCTGCTTTTCAATTCGCGGCAGCACTAATAATCTGATGCTGAATATCTTTCTTGCTAAAGGTAGGATGATTATGGTTACCTTCTCTTCTTGAAATTTTTTCTTCTGTGGTTCCAAATGAATAAATTCTTGCGTTGCAAATTTTTTACTTATCTCCACTTCATTTGACCGCTCTGCAGTACTGTGGTCTCTAACATGTACCACCCTACGTTAGTACAGCTCAAATTTTTTATACTTATGATGGCAGTCGATGGTACTGTTGAAACGTCTGTTTTAGTAAGAAACAATGGATCACAGCCAAATAGCCCGCAAATGAATTTCAATAAAATTATAATGATAGTTTGTCTAGTGACAAGTTATTCATCAACTGCTTTGGTGGAAGCATGCACAAAATAAATGGAAGGTTCTGATTGAGAAATCCAATATTAGAAGTCCCATACATCCAGTACATAAGGACAATTAAGCAATACCAAAAAGAACTACGGCTCATAGTATACATGGATGAAATGTATATCAATAGTACATCTGTCAGAAAACCTGGACTGACGAACAGATTGGTCTTAAAACTCCTCTAAGTAAAGGACAATGATTTGTGGTGACTCACACAGGTGGTAAAATAGTTTGTACTTAAGGCAGTGGTAATGTTCAAGTGCAGGTCTAAGCAAGGTGATTACCATAGGGACATAAAATCTGAAAATAATGTGAATTAAGGAGAAACTTATTCCGAATTTAGAGGACCAGTGTGCTGGTGATAAATAATGCCCCATACCATAATGTGCAAGTAAATCCCCCTCCGATGATATCAGCAAAGAAGGAAGATATGATTAAGTGGCTGTCAGAATGGATATGCAAGTATGCATATGTCAGCATGTAGTACAAGTATGTTAAAACCTGAGCTGTATGAAGTCATTAAACGTCACAAGCCTATATATACAACTTATAAAATAGATGCTGGTTTGGTTGAACACAGACATTGTGTTCTGCGACTTCCCCCATACCACCCATATTTGAATACAGCAGAAATGTCTGCAGAGAGCAGGGAACACTGAGGGGGTACGTAAGATGAGCAGACAGAGTTGTCACATCTCTTTTGGGGCCATTAACATGAGGCAAGTGGAACTGTCACATTTAATTATAAAATATTTATCTGACCCCAGCAGAGCTGTCGCACATGCAAGTGCTTCCATTAAATGTTGGGACCTTTGCTTAACTGGCCCCTTATACAGGTAGTTACTTTTCCATTATCTTAGTGACTATGTTATTTTTTGATTTTATTATTGCTGCTGTCTGTTACACTATTTGTTTAATATTTTTTAACTGAATTTTCCTACTGTAAATTCTTTTGTTGGCATTATGTCTTCTATATTTTTGACAAAAGTTTCCCATTTGACACAGTTTAATTTACCTTAGATAATCTTACCTCTTACCCATTCAGATTACCATATAATTTCATATCAGTCACTATATAGGAGACCCAACTCTGCAGCAGTATGCTCTTCTGTTTGATTTTTCTCCTGTATCAGTGTTGTGACATCCTCCCAATTCTTACCCAAGTTCTTTTTGTAATTTCTCTTATTCCCACAGCAGTACTTTCTGTCATTCCTGTTTGCAGCAAGAGTGGTTTTTCCACTCTTTGGTTTCTAACAATACCGCATTCTAGCATTTATCCTATTACTTTTTGCTTTCTTATACCTGTGTTCCTCATCCTATTGTTTTTCTGCTTCTTCAACTTCTAACTGGCATTTCCTCTTGGTCTTTCTTCATAATTTGCAGAACTTTTGTTATAGATGTAATGGATACTAGTATCCATTTTTTCACATATCATGTACATAATCTTTCTTACTATATATTGTTATAAATCTTTTATTCTTGTGCTGGTTCTTCAATCAATCAAGCCCACTCTGTTGTAATAAATCTTTTGTGATGGATGATTTTTAGAATTGGTTTTAAATTAGTAGTGTTGTTGTCGTCGTTGTAGACTCTCACGTTGTCGTGTGGTTGTTTAGTATTTAATATAATTAATTAGTAATGGGTAAAATGAAATTAATGTTCATGTTTAAAAGAGGATTAAGATCACTAATAATTCGCTGTATTCACCTCCCCACTTACCATCCGTGAATGTCTTCAATCTTCTCGATGGGCGATTCTATCTCACTATAAATACATTTATAACACACAGATATTTCGTTTGAATATCGATAAATGCACATTAAATTAAATAACACTGATATTCAATTGTAAATTGAATATTCCAATATCAATCATTCGAATATTGCCACCACCTTGTGAAATAATTGTTTCTAAAAAATAAGTTATTTACTTCTATTTTATAGAAATGAAGACTCTATATCCACTGGTAATAAATTGAGGTTTTTATTAGCATTAGTGAAATTTAGTAAAAACTCCTTTAAAACAATTAATAATGATTTTTAAAAAACATCAACAAGTTAAATAAATACCGAGACTTCTTCAGCTCAAGGCTGGTAACACTGTTACAATGTACGATAATATGGTAAATTAGGTTATATTCACTTTGGTCATTAGTATTACCAATTTTCGTGAATCCTTTGAATATACATAATACAAGATATAAAGATGTGTTAATAAATAACAATGTTTACTTATTTATTATGATTAAAAAGAACAAAATTTAAAATTTATTAACCTCAATACGATAGTCAATACTATCGTACGATGGGCTTGTGCCTTGTGAAGCTAAGATTTGTAAACACGTGCTTTTAACGTTGCATTATTAAAACAATTTTACTGGTTTACTTGTTATTATTACTATGAACTGGAATGAGAAAAAAATTGAAAAAACTCTTATTATTGATTCCATTTATAAAAATCATTTATGACAGAAGTGATTCTCTGTGACAAACAAATACGTTTTGGTTATAGGTGACCCTAGATGAGAGTAAGTTATAAGGTAGAATAGTTAATATCATATAAAAATCTTAATACTATTTTTTACAAACACTTTATTCGTTAGTAATAGGATGTAGAATTAGCAGTAATGATAGTTCTCGCATAAGTAATTTTTTTTTTTTAAACTGCTGAAATCATAGTCAATTAAGCGACTATATTTACGAGTAATGGTGTGCGGTATTTAATATTGATTCCGCTTTTATTTATTAGATATAAAAATATAACATCTTTTAATTAATTATCGTCATTAAGTTGGACAAGAACTTTATTCATTTCATTCTGATAATTATTCATCGTTATCGGTTATACACTCAAGCGTGTTTACTTGACTAGTGCAGTCAACAATAATTTTCGTTCGACTAATGAGAATTATTTTATCAATATGTTTTAAAATTGTTAATGTGTAATACTCCCTGTTTCCTTCACATAACATGACCTTTATTATACACTGGTCATGTCTTTTGTTTCACTATACACTCACTACACTGTCACACGATAATAGGGTGTTCAGTATAGGTTATATATGACTACGTTACTGGGGGACGCGCACATTTTAAAAATATGTCTTGACGACTGTCACACGCTCCTCTCGCTTCGGGTGTTGAAAAACAATTAATTCATCTCGCTAAAGCGTCTCTTTTCGTCTGGTGAAATTGAGTCATTCTGTTGGTTTAGAAAATCGTACTCTCTACCCCAAAGGTCTTGGTTAAACAAATATTTTAATTTCATAGCGTCTCTGCTTCGGGTTGGAGACTATTTATGACGTGTACATTGACATTCGAAAATGATCGAAAATCTTATAATGGCTATAAGTTTCTTATTATTAGTCAGATCGTCATTTGGATAGTAGCATTAAATTGCGGACACTTGCGTCTTTATTTTAAGTCCAAACAAGTAATAATTCATGTTCACTGAATATAGTCATATTCTTCCACTTTTTCATTCATTATTATGATAGTCATTGTCCTATATTTGTTTCATTATTATAACAAATTAGTCTGTTTTCTCACTATGGTGATTGTATTTGACATGTCTCCTTCTTATGATGATAATCACTTTCGGCATATCCCCTCACTATTTTGATCTATTGGGCCTGGATGCTAACATATTATATTGACTCATGGTATTTTCTCTTTCTTCTTTATACTCGATGATATTCTTATTACTCTTCTTTCTTCTTCGTTGGGTTGCTTTAATATTATTTATTCGTAGATACACGTTTTGATTTTCATTCTCCTGTTCCTTCTTCCATGCTTGATGAAATATGTTCATGTTATTCTTCTATTTGACGTATTAGACATTTTTTATGTAACTGTTATTTTGGTACGTTACAATATCCATTCTCTGGTTTCTACTGTTAATGTCTTATACTCTGCTTCTGAACACCATTTGTAATGATAATCACATGAATCATCATCTTTGAACAGTTGAACAGTGGCATAAATAACTGAACACCAGAGGAATCGTTAATCAATATTTAATATTTTATATAAACAAACAGTTGATGGATAACATCAAGGTAGAAAACTACATTACCACGAAAAGGCTGGCAGGAGACAGAGAACAGTGGAGGAGTTCATAAAGAAAACCTGCTATACATCAGATGAACCTATGATGATCATGATGTTGATATAAACAAAGGCACTCATCTACAACAGTTCCCAATTGTCAAATACAAATATCACAACAAACAATAAATGTCACCCAATTAATGCTGCAACATACAATAATTCACACTTTACACAAAATGCTGTTGTCAAGCAACAGACACAGAATTGCAACTCCTACTCACAACTACAACACTGACCTGCTGCTTTTGAAACACCACTTACTTTGTCAAGGTAATAGTCTTATTACGTGAGGCATGACAAAGGGGCTATCTGCCGATTTTGAGTTAGTGTCCATGTAATTTTTTGATTCCTTTTGCTATCGCTTCCTAAAAGGTTCTATAACAAAGTTAAGGCAAAATTTTGGCCCGCTCTCACCCCTACAGGGTTGAAAACATGAAACGACATGAGGATGCATTTTGAAGCCCTGAAATTAGGTACTTATAGGTTTTTGGGGGTGCTGATGTCCAAAATTATATTCGACGCAAAGCGTAGTTTTAAAGGGTTGAAGCAGACTATAATCAGGGGGTGTAAGTATTAAACTTCATGAAAATGCTGGTCATAGCCTCGAAAGTGAGTACCTATAGGTTTTTGGGGGTGCTGAGTATGATTTTGACATCAAGGAATACATCCAACGCAAGGGTTTGACTTGAAAGGTTGAAACCCACCCCTAAAGGGTTGAAAACATGAAACAACGTGAGGATGTACTTTGAAGTCCTGAAATTGGGCACCTACAGGTTTTTGGGGGTTCTGTTTATGATTTTGACGTCAAGGAATACATCCGATGCAAGGGTTAGACTTTAAAGGGTTGAAAACCACCCTAAAGGGTTGAAAACATGAAACAACGCGAGGATATACTTTGAAGTCCTAAAATTGGGTACATTCAAAATTCAGTCAAAAACAATATATATTTCATCCATACTTATAAAACTCATCGAGTTTTCGTCATAAAGGAATGAAACAAAAGTTAAAAGTTTTGTTTTTCTATAAGCTTTATTTTTAATTCATAACAAGTTTTCGATAAAACGCATAGTTACCGAGATATTTAATAAAAAAGCCGAATTTTGGCGAAAATCCAAAAACTTGAATTTTTTTAAAACGTTACGTGTTACTGTACAGCAACACATATATGCTTAAAAAAAATTGAGGACATTGCTAATATAATAGACAACCGAAAACTACAGTATCTCGGCTTAATATGCATATTTGACAAAATGGCGGACGTAACTTTTTACATTTCTTGGAAAAAATTTGCAGAACTTATATTTTCCTACATAACTTCGTAATGTTATAAGCTACACCAGTAATTAACCCAGAGTTTTTAGGAAATGAACAGAGATTTCATTTGATACTAATTTGGTTACGATCGAACAATTTTTCACTGTGTTATATTAGTTTTAAGCACGTAATTTGATCAAAACCGGTGAATCGCCATATTGTTTTGGCTGTTTCTCGAGAACCATTTGACATAACAAAACCAAACAATATGGAAAATGTTCGCCTGGTAATAAACTTTGAGTTATACAAATGTTTCCCAAAATGGCATCGTTTTTGAGTTATTTTCAGATTAATTTTAAAAAACGTGTTTTTTTTGCAAAACTTTGAACCCTTGTAACTCGCAAACAACACATTTTTTCGTAAAAGTGTATACCTCCTTTTTGCTTAGAATTTAATTCTCTATTGGGTTCAGGGGTTAATTAAATTTTGTTTTTTTACCCCCGAAAAAGGGGTGAAAACAACCCCCCTAAGTTTAAGAGCGGGCCAAACAATTTCCTTACTTTATTTTATAACCCTTTATAAAGATTTTGCAAAAAAAAAATCAGAAAGATCCATGGATACTAACTCAAAATCGGCAGAAAATTCCTCACGTAATAGACTATAAGAGATTATTCTACTCCCTTCTTTCAGCATCAAGAATAACTTAACCAGACTCTAGAAGGCATAGAAACCCATCTACTATTCAAAATGCAATGTTAGCTGACCTTGTAAATATCTCTACAAGTTATCTACCTCATAAGCATTAGAGTATTCGTTATCAAAATTCCTATTATTGGACATATGAATAAATCGAGTTTTAACATTGAAAATGTTTATAAAGACGTAAGTGTTACTGTACAGCAACACATATATGCTTAAAAAAAATTGAGGACATTGCTAATATAATAGACAACCGAAAACTACAGTATCTCGGCTTAATATGCATATTTGACAAAATGGCGGACGTAACTTTTTACATTTCTTGGAAAAAATTTGCAGAACTTATATTTTCCTACATAACTTCGTAATGTTATAAGCTACACCAGTAATTAACCCAGAGTTTTTAGGAAATGAACAGAGATTTCATTTGATACTAATTTGGTTACGATCGAACAATTTTTCACTGTGTTATATTAGTTTTAAGCACGTAATTTGATCAAAACCGGTGAATCGCCATATTGTTTTGGCTGTTTCTCGAGAACCATTTGACATAACAAAACCAAACAATATGGAAAATGTTCGCCTGGTAATAAACTTTGAGTTATACAAATGTTTCCCAAAATGGCATCGTTTTTGAGTTATTTTCAGATTAATTTTAAAAAACGTGTTTTTTTTGCAAAACTTTGAACCCTTGTAACTCGCAAACAACACATTTTTTCGTAAAAGTGTATACCTCCTTTTTGCTTAGAATTTAATTCTCTATTGGGTTCAGGGGTTAATTAAATTTTGTTTTTTTACCCCCGAAAAAGGGGTGAAAACAACCCCCCTAAGTTTAAGAGCGGGCCAAACAATTTCCTTACTTTATTTTATAACCCTTTATAAAGATTTTGCAAAAAAAAAAATCAGAAAGATCCATGGATACTAACTCAAAATCGGCAGAAAATTCCTCACGTAATAGACTATAAGAGGTTATTCTACTCCCTTCTTTCAGCATCAAGAATAACTTAACCAGACTCTAGAAGGCATAGAAACCCATCTACTATTCAAAATGCAATGTTAGCTGACCTTGTAAATATCTCTACAAGTTATCTACCTCATAAGCATTAGAGTATTCGTTATCAAAATTCCTATTATTGGACATATGAATAAATCGAGTTTTAACATTGAAAATGTTTATAAAGACGTGTCGCACATTTGAAAACGACCGCTGGGGCGTGATCGAAAATGGGAACTGGTGAGTTTCCATAGAAACTACTTCTTTGTTGTCAATAACGTAGTACACACATAAAACTTCGCTTATGAATGCAACTACATTTAACTTATAATCTGTACATTGGTAAATGAAGAATGAATTCATTGATTGGTGAATGAACATAAATATTGTAACGTAACGAAAATACGGTCCCCAACGTTACATAAATCAACCTATAAGATTTAAAACAGAGAAAAAAATTATTAATTATCCACACTTGTAAAAGGTCAGAAACCCAACCCATGATTGATCAAATAAAATAAGAATACAAGGTAGAAAGATAAGAAATTGATAATGTTAATAATAATAAACCTCAAGGTTCAGTGAAAGGTAAACAACAGACATGGGCAAATAATGTAAAAACTAATTTTGACCGTTTCATAATAATTGATGTTGTAAAGTAGATGAGAATGAGTAAATATTGTATGACTTAAGTTACTCAAATGTACTTGTTATTAATTGTATCATGTTATATTGTTATCATGATAGTGATGTTATATTTTTGTGTTAGCAAGTGAAATTATTCTGTTGATAGAATACCAGCTAATTAATTATTATGTGTTATCTACAGGTCACGATAAAGCTTTTGTTAGACTTTATAGAGTTAATTATTTGTATACATGTACTTAGATAATAGGATGATTATAATTGTAAACTTGGCCAAAAAAGGCTATAGTTGTTAACGAGATACAAAAGAGTTTAGTATAACCATGTTATAAATAGATAAAGTATTCTATAATATTGCAGATAGTAACAAGTTAAATCAGAAAGGCCTAACAACCAGTAACATTATATATTAAGTCAGATCAGAAAGGTTAGGTAAAGAAATTGGTAACAAATACTAAATAAAATCTAATGAGTTAGGAGAAGTTAATAATAATTGATAATAACAAATGAATAAACTCAAATTAAATAAATTCTTATAATGCCATAGTGCAATGATACCGATAGATAATGTTTTGTAACAGAAAAATAATATTTGTTAAAATAAATAGACTAAGAGGAAACGACAGCAAAATATATAAAAATTAGTAACAAGCCATAGGTAAAATTATAATAGGATATAATGGAAATTTAGAAAGGGATTATTTTGATGAGTGGAAGAACATTGTATGAAATGATTATAATATAATATCCAATAAGAATAAAAAAGATGGTTGCCAGGGACGACAAAAGAGATAGAATTTGTTGATTTGATTATTGAATAAATTTACATGAACGAAGACGGTTTAGTTAAAAGACGCTCAGAAAAAATTTGATTTAATTTAAATACAAAGTCTATACAAATTTAAACAAAATGAATAATAAATCACAATAGTATGGTCTACTATCATTTAACCGTAATATATAATTGGACAATCTTAAACTTATACATGAAAGTAACGAAAAATATAAAGGAAGAACTCTGCAAAATTCAATAAAATGAACAAATGTTAACTTAATTAACTAACAAAACCAGAGAAATAACTACCTGCATAAAGTGATATAATCCTATAATGTAAAAGAAACGAAAATAAACACCAAATTATATCGGAACTTCAGTTTACACAATTCAATAGAAAAAACGTAGTTGGACTCGAAATTCGTCGAACCACTTAACCACAAAACTCGGACATTGGTGAACAAAAGGAGCGGTATTTCTGGATCATCCCAGGACCAAGAATTAAACTTTATTTTCAACTTGGAACGAAGACTGATGAGAGCATACTCATCTGCATGCTGTTCTTGACCAAACCAGACGAAGAGGTTATTTGTACACGGCCTTATCGAGTCACGATGCCAAGCGGATGGTAAAGCTACAATTATTTTAAATATTATTTAATAAAAACTTAACTCTATATTGTAATACATTGTATGCCTATTTATGCATTTTCTGGTCTTACTAACAGTTGAAAGAACCTTCACGCCCTGTATTTAAAGAAATATAAAATCATAACTAAAAATAATATAAAACCTTGAACCCAATCGATAATCGATTACTTTTAACATCTTGCCTTTTGTATCTACGTAAAAGAAATAACTTTGTTGTACAAGAAATATTAAAATATTAATAAAGAATCCTTTCAGAATTCAGATACCTTCTCATTTATATAAGATTTAGTGTAGTGTGAACAAGGTATAAGATAAGTAGAGAGCGTAACTGAGAATTACCATACGCGGTGGGCTAACCTACAAATTTCCGCTGTCTGGGAACTACAGCGCTACTCGTGGACTGCTTGGGTATTAAAGAGAAAGAGAATACAATAAAAATTCATTCTCTTCTCTTCAACGCAGAATAGGCTTGAGCGAAAAATTTGAATTACACACTATACACATAATTTTCACCCACCATAACATAATTATATTCAAATAGGGAGAAACTGGAATACATTTAAATACTACAATACTTAAGTTAAGTAAATAGAGAGGGACTGAGATATACTTAAACATTATTATAACACGTATTAAAATAAGATACATTATAAATTGGCACTACCCGGAGAGAGGGATAAACGAGGAGTCACCCGTGTTAATATAAATTGACGAACCCAACAGTGGGGCTTTAGAAGATAGTGATACGGGAGTAAAGACCCAGTGACCGTTATAACATAAATTGACGCCGACAACGTTGGGGCTGAAATAACGATAAACCCGCAACCGTAATACACGTGATATTATAATATATATATATATATATTTTAGATTTATTGAAGCATTTTCAATGCCCTTCTCTGTGCATTGCATTTGTGCAATGCCTGTAAATTTTTAATTAAATTTACTTAATTTTTCAAACCTTCACACTTTTTTGAACTTATGTCTATGATGTGACTACTTCTGATCATAGAGTGATAAAGAAAAAAATTCTTTAATAAGTTGAGTGTTTTATTTGATAAGATTTTGTTTGAAATACGATACTTAGTTTTAAGCAAGCTGCATTTGAACAGTTCATGCTGAACGTATCTTAACCTGATTTGGGGATTGCTTGTACTTTAAACTTGTATTCTGTTATTTGTTTTCAGCAACATACAGGCCGAGGTAACCATAAAAAGTTTTGTATTCCTAAATCGCTCTTTATGATGGAGAGAGCTAGGTGTTCAGTGTATTTAAAACATCTGTGATATACATTTTCCAGAAGGTTTAATATTTAATGAATCTATTCTGGAGTCAAACCTCTAAATCACCTGGGTTAAAGTCAGTGCCAGGATTCAGCTGAAAATAATGTTTGTTTAAAACTTTACCTCATTCCAAATGTGTACGTATGTTGATGCTCTGACCATTTTTATGATCTATCTACTTTTATTTCCAGTTTTCTTTTTTTTTTAAACCCATGAATTGGACATTTACACTGTAACCACGTTATATTAAAATCAGGGTTGAAGACAAAGTTACAGACAACTAAACAATATAAAAGCATTTATTTCTGTTATGGACAAATATTTAAACATGTATTAATGTACATGAATATATCAAAATAAAACAATTAGTTTACTCTTTACAGTAATTACAATATTATATATTATGGTGATGTAAGTTAGTTTGTCATAACAAATACACTTCACTAATGAAGTTAATAAACAGCTGCAAAATGAAATAGTATTAAATGTGCTCAAACCTGAGTAATCAAAAATTATTTTTTTTTTTATCACAGACCTATTTTCACTCCAACCATGAAAATAAATTTTACTAATTTATCACCAGACTTATGATTATTACAATGTAATGAATATTATATTAATAAAGCATTATAAATACTCTATTACACTAATGAAAATGTATTTCACAATCACTTTTAATATATTTTTGCACATTATTTACAGGCTTTATCGTGGCCGACTCTAGTAGAAGACCAGAACGTTAAACATGGCAACACTGGAACAAGCAGTCTTTTGAGGCCTATTAGTGCAATCTCTTAATTTATGTATTTCGATAATTAAATCATGTCATCGTTAATTGCTGGTTAACAGCAGTTTTATAATTTTTTGGTTTTTGAAAATTAACATTTTATTATGTAAAATACTGTTATACTATTTAAGAAATACATTAATTAACTCATTCATATGATACAAATTCAATAATTCAAACAAAAGTAATTTATTAGGCCCAATAGTAATTCACTAATTTCTTCAACTTAAACGTATTTTACTAAGTGCACACAGACCATTTTGCTATGATTGATTTTACATAAAATTTTGCTATATACATTTTACAATAAATACTCATGATTTTAGTAATGCTAAGAAATTAAATCAAAATCTACATGTTCACTTTAGCTATTTTATTACACAATGCTTATAGGTCTACTGAACATCATTCATACAACATACAACTGACAACCAGTAATATTTTTAACAGGATGTAAACTTACAATTTCTTTGAATTTACCAAAAACTGAGGAAGTTAAAAATGCTTTAACAGTTTTTGCTTCTGATGTTACATTATTTTCTGCATTTTCTATAATTTCCCGCCGTTATATTCAATTTTGAATTTATATAAATTTTATCCAGCTGAAGAGTAACATATTTTTCTCTTACAAACTTTTGGCTGACTGTATAAGAAAATTTTTATTTTGATTGGATGAAGAGAGTGATAAGAAATAAGATGATGAGAATTGTTGTAAATACTTGGGATGTGGCAAAATAAGAGATCATGTCTCTCTTATTGCTGAAAAGCAAGCTGTAGACTGAATGTAAACATAAACAACCACACAAGCATACTAACATAATATCTATGAACCTTACTAAAACTATTTTAAACTGATCGTTGATAAAAGTTACTTGTTTTTTCTATTGGTGTTTTCATATTCATCATTATCTGAAGAAAGTGTATTAATATTCTGTGATTCATCATAACATGAACAATCTTTATACTTGGACAGAAGGTTTTTAATTGTGACCAACGAGATAATTTTAAATTATGAGGTAAAATCCAATGTAAGGTGTCTTGGTAAGAATATTTCCACTGACACACAACTGGGTTGTCATGTCTGTTAAAATGCCAACGCTTACTGTAATTTTTGGAATAGTTGTAAAGTCATATTTATGAATAACAATAATTTCTTGAGTTTTATGTATATACCATTCTTGTATCCTGGTGTGAACATTGGTTATAAGTCACTGAAGTCCTTTATGCTATCACTATTTAACCATTCCTCTACCTGACTGTCATATGTCTGGCAATGTTGCTGGTAACGTTCTTCAGGATCCTTTCTTTTTGCAGTTTCTACAGTATTTAAATACTCTGGGTGCTCAGAAAACACTTGTGGATCTGCTCAGGTAACAAGACTGGCGTATTATGAGGAAATTCCTTCCATTCACCGTTTGCATTCTTATACTTTTTTGTGCTGGATGTATCAGATTTCAGGCACACACTACAGAGTTTTTGGGAGGAACCCAGTCTTTCCTGGGTACATTTTGTAGCCACCCACTTTTTATTGTTTCATTACTTGGGAACTTGAAAACTCTGTAACATACGACTTGTCTTTGGATTTGTAATTACTTTTGCAACCAGGAACACAACACTTAAATGGCATTATCACCAAAAAATGTACACTACATGAATTATGTAAAATTTATTATTTCCTTCAACTACTATTTTATGTTATGAATTAATTTTGGACGGTTAATGTAAGTTAAAAATTCTAAACACGTGGGTTTAACAACATGTGTTTAAAATCAAATTATTAAAAAAAAACGAACACTAATACAACTGTAGTATTATAAACTATAACATTAAAATGCACTACAAAAATCGTCACAACAAACTATAACAAAACCTTTGTAACTTTTATTCGAAAATAACCAATCACACAATACAAATCACATTCCACTCAACTGCTACTTTGGCCTCAGATACAATGTTGCTACATTTATACATTATTCTGGCCTGACACTTGAGCTGGCCATGGCTTTATACATTACTAGTCAGTAAAGCATAACATGTTCAACCTTTGGCTGGTTTAGCATAATAAAGAATGATTTTGTTAAAAAATGAATATACATCATTTTACATATAGTAAGCATGAATAATGATTCTGCAATCAGACTGAATTATAAAATATAAATACATACCATTTAAAAATATTAGAATGCATACAAATAAAGTAACTAATATTCTTAACTAAAATAACATGTTATTAAATAGTCACAGACATATGGATATTAAATATTTTCAATGGATAACGAGCACATAAGTTTTAAAAATAACACATACGTAAAAATAAAGCTGTATGATAACAAAACAATAAAAAGTAAAGCTTCAATTTTTAACAGAAATAAATTTTTGGGTAACATATATAAATGTGTTTGGAGCTTACATATTTAACACAAAAAGATTAAAATAATAAAGCCTAATTAGCCAGTATCAATAAATTCTGTTATTAAGGCTAGTGGATCCTGCAACACACCTCATTTAAATGTAATAGGTGTGTAGGACAAAAGTAGATTTAATTTACTTCCAATGTTGTGTATAATTAGAAAAATTATACATTGAGTATAAATTTAGATATGTTATATAAACTTACAACAACTATAACTTTATATTATTACAAAATTAGAATATCTGCGTAGTATAAAAATTCAAAATTTATACATTTATAGTATTAATTTTCTACAATCACAAATGACATTTCAGTCATAACTATCTCCTTTTATATATATATATAAAACATATGTATGTGACACTACCATACATATTCATAAGCATTAACTGTTAACGAAAAAAATAGTTTTATTAAAGCAATAAAGCCTACACATAATAACTTTCTATTAAACCATTTTTCAATAATATAATAATGATGTAAAAAATGATTGATAAGCCAGTTATGTGTGAGCGCACGCACGCACATACACACGTTAAGACTTGCTGTATACAGTTTCATGTTACGTTACTGTAAAATCTATAAGAAACTACGGCAGTGATAATGCAATACATTTTCATGCTACAGTTACATACGCTGCAATGATTTATTATTTCATAATAGTCAATATAACCATTTGTTGCTTGACTGTTTAAAATAAAATTACACACTGCAATTCCATACTAAAAATATAAACGTGTAGTCATTCTATGTGCCAAAAAATAACAGAAATGTTCCTGATCGGTATGAACAGTTCTTTGGTCAATATAAACTTCCTTACTTAACATGTTTAAGACATATTTACATATTTTTAAATACAAAAAAATATCAAGACTGCAATGGAAATACAAAATCTAATAACAAATTTCAGTGTTGTGTTTCAGTATTTCTGAAAGGTGTAAGGCGGAGTCCTTTGGCCAACATTTGTGCTTCTAAATCTTTATCTTCTTCCTTGTACCTGAAAATAAATTTTAATTTTTACCTGCTATGTAATGAAAATACATTAACTGTTCCTAAATAATTCATTAACTAGAATACAGTTTGTGCAGTTTATAAAAATTAACTTGGCTCTAAGAATTAGTTAATTAATTGGTTTCTAACAAACTATAAAACCATTAAAACAATTACATTTTTAAGTTCACAAGTAAATGTTCTTATTCTACATAAAGAAGTTAAAGTACATGTGAACCAAACTGAATGCTAATGTTTAGTCTTTTATTCCTGTTCTGATATTTGACTGTACATACAAAACACTGCAATACTAATAACCTTTTAACTAGAGTTTTTGCTTAGTATAATTGTTTGAAACTTGATATGTACAGAGAGCATCTTATTTTTTTAGTCCGTTAGAGCATAGATTTAGAATACCACTTTGTTTGGAGGGAAAATATTCGGTATCTTATTACCTTTATCATAAATATATTATATACAGAAAAAAGGCAGTTTTCATTAATACAGAATCATTCTGAAGAAAAACTTCATTCTATGAGCTGTTATTTTGTGGGCTCTGTAATAAATCACAAATGAGAAACAGTTCGAAAATACAAGCAGAATGATCACTGTTGCACACCACTATATAAAAAAATTATCCCGATTAGCGCTTTCAAGCTTCACAGCTCATCGTCAGATCGGAATTGAAAGATATAATGTGAAAACAAACCCTACACCTCCATCTCACCCCACCCTGCTCACACACAACAAGCTATAATTTAGATGTCCCCCCCCCCCCTGAGACCTTCCCTCCATCTGGACAGTTACATATTTTTCTAGCAAATTCCTTGTGTTTCAGTGTTGTGTGTGTGTGCATCCCTTTTAAACCTACCGCCTTCCTCTCCACACATGTGGGTCAGTCACACACCCTTATTTTAAACCATCCAATTAGTACTATGCAATTTAATTCTTAATCTTATCTATCTGTCCTCTATCATTTACTTCTTAATTATGTTATAAAATATTTCTTCATTATCAAATTTAATTTCAGTATTAATTAAATTGTCTAACCCTTTTTCTCTTTCTTTCAATATTTCTAACTCCTCCCTAAGCTTCCTTTCAACTGTGTTATTTACTACTTTTATAATTTCGTAGTCTTCCAAAGGATTAACAAACTTATGGTTGTCTTCTATGAAATGTCTTGCATATAACGAATTGGTTGTTCTATTACCTTCTCCACGTTTGTGGTCAGACAACCTGCATACGAATTTTCGTCCTGTCTCACCTAGGTACACTTTGTTGCAGTCTTTACATTTTAATTTATAAATTCCGCTTTTCTGTAATACTGGAATCTTTTCTATATTTTTATTCCTTATCTTATCAAATACCATTTCACATTTTTTAATAGCTATATCTATTCCGTATTTATTAAAACATTGTATAATTTTTTCAGTATGTGAACCTATGTATGTCAATGACCCTGCATAATTCTTTTGTTCTGGTTCTATTTTAGCTTTTTGTATGTTAACCCTTTTCATAACTTTATGACTATGTTGGTGTTATAATTATTATTCCTTACAATTCCCTTGATCGTTTTTAACTCCCTATCTTTTGATTTGGTCTCTTTTAAACACTTCTGAGCTCTGTAACAAAATGAATTGATTGCCGCTATTTTATATCTATAAGGGTGGTAAGACTCTCTTGGTATAATTATATCAGAATACGACTCTTTCCTAAATATCCCAAACTGTAGTTTCTCATTATCTTTAATTTCTATGTTTAAATCTAAGTAATTTATTTTCTTACCTCCTATCTCTTCTTTAAATTGTAAGTTTTTATCCTTATTATTTACCTCATTTATAAAATCATGCACTTCTTCTATGCTTCCCCCCCCCCACACACACACACACAAGAAATTTGCTAGAAAAATATGTAACTGTCCAGATGGAGGGACAGGTCTCAGGGGGGGGGGACATCTAAATTATAGCTTGTTTTGTGTGAGCAGGGTGGGGTGAGATGGGGTGAAGGGTTTGTTTTCACATTATATCTTTCAATTCCGATCTGACGATGAGCTGTGAAGCTTGAAAGCGCTAATCGGGATTTTTATATAGTGGTGTGCAACAGTGATCATTCTGCTTGTGATTTCAACCACTAACACAACTCTCTTCATTAAAGTTCGAAAATATGTAAGAAATATTTGTGTTTGTGTGAATGTTGATGTTGATGAATGATGGCTGTTGAAAAATGCTGAAATGGCTATATACAAAAATTTACCGAGGAACCTTTTTTCGTTAGTAATTGCAATTAAAGATAAATTAATGAACTAATAATGATAGGAAAAAAAGTTTTTATATGTCCCCACTGTGACATGAGCGCGTGCGTGCGTGCGCACACACACAGAGAGCAAACTATCATATTTATTATATTTTATGAAAACAAAATAAAATTTGTAAGAACATAATATAGGCTATATTACAAGAGACATTTATTTCATAGCTTCTATGCCTATTTATTGACAAAACTGATTAGACAAACCCCCCTCGTGAGTTTGGGGGCTTATTCACCTTGACGAGGTGAGGGGGCTTAAGCTTAGCTTAAGCAAACTAAGAGATACTCACAGAAGCTGCAATTCTGTCAGTTAAGGAGTCCTCAAACAATACCAACATAAACTGTTCTTTTAAGAACGCCAAGAATTTTATATCAGTCAGGCATCACCCTGACAGACTATGCTTAAACAAATGGACCAACAGAAAATTTTCTGTACAACACATAAGGAAAGCCTTTGGACTAGACAATGGCTTTATAATGAGAGAAAGATGAATCGAGCCTCTTGCAAGAATTGCGGTGCAATGCTCCAATAGACAAGAAGTAGATCACTTGTTTGGAAAACTCAAGGAGACAAGTAGACAACTTAAATTACACATATCTAAGGGCACAACATACAAAGACAGACTCAAGAGAAGTACCAGAGGGAGGACCATTGTTGTGGATGAGGATGGGGATAATGGCGACAATAACAGTGACTCTCGAGCTGCACATCTGAAGATCCTTCAATGGAACTCAAGATCACTCAAGAATAAATTAGATGATCTAAAGCAAGAAATTCATGATGACCAAATCGACAGAGCATACATCCAGGAGACATGGTTACCCTCTGACGCAAGCAAGCTTCCAACCATGAAGGGATTCAACATTTATTCTAACCCGAGATGTGGAAGAAGAGGTGGTGGAGTTGCGACTGTTATAAGGAAGTCTATACCAGTTATCTCAACAGAATATTTGGAGAAAGGAACTACAGAATGCATAAAAACCAAAATCACCTTTCAAAAAGTGGATCTATCGATCATAAATGTCTACATGCCGCCGGACACAACTATTACTAATAATGACTTGGACATAATAATTCCGAGAGATAAATACACAATCATAGTGAGAGATACCAATATGAAGCACAGTACATGGAATGCCACCAAGAATAACAGTAGAGGCACAACTCTTCTTGACTGGATATTGTACAATAACATCGTTCTTCTCAACTCCAAGCAACAGACATTCCAGTCATCAGCAACTGGAATTGGAAGTACCATTGATCTCACACTGGTCACTGGTGAACTTCTTAGTAGAATGACAAGTTGGAGGATCGGGAAAGATTTGGGCAGCGATCACCTGCCAGTTATCACGTCAATGGTATTCGACAACATTGTCACGCATGGTGCACGTTCGCAAACAAAATGGAAGATAAGGGATGCAAATTGGAACCTTTATAGAGAAATGCTTAAAGAACAAACAACTGCAATCGAATTAGTGAACCTTGAAACAACTAAGAAATTGATTGATGTGGCAGCAGAATCTAGCATCCCAAAAAGAAAGAACGGAAACAAAATATGTAATCCAGGGTTGAACATATGGTGGAACAGCACAACAGCCTGCCTTACTAAAGCAAGACAACGAGCAAGAAGAAAATGGCAACGCTCCAACACAACCCAAAATAAAGTTCTCTACAACCAGGCAACTGCAATGGCTAAAAAAGCAATACTCGAAGCAAAAAGAACTTCATGGAAGAGCTTTGTGGAAGAAATCATGCATAACATCCCAACAGCCATAGTGTGGAGGAGATTCAAGGCCAAATCATAACGAGTTGGCAAATCATACGACCCAATCCAGCACATACGAGATGATTGCAACATCATAACGGACCCAGCTGACATTGCCAACTTATTCAGTAAAGCATATGCAGAGAAGTCTGGACAAGCAATCCCATGGCCTAAAACTGTGACAAGGGAGGAGCAATTCTTGATGTGTAACTTTGAACACCTTTGCTACATTAGGGGTGATCTGGATAATGAATTTACCCAGACAGAAATAGAGCTGGCTATCAGAACTTTAAAGGACTCCACCTGGTGAGGACCAAATACATAACAGCATGTTCCGGAACGCACCCACTGAATTTATTAATGTTGTTTTGAAGTACTTCAACAGCATCTGGAAGACTGGACAATACCCTGGTGAATGGAAAAATGCGACCATAATTCCAAAACTGAAACCCCAAAAAGATAATCAAAACATATGCTCATACACACCAATAGCCCTAACATCATGCTATGGCAAACTTATGGAAATTATAGTCAACAACAGACTGACCTGGAAACTGGAGCAGGAGAATCTCCTTAACCCTGTACAGTTTGGCTTCAGACCACAAAGAGGCACCAATGATGCTCTGCTCGCATTTACAGAGGATGTATATGCTAACTTCCAAAAGAAAAATGTTACTCTTGCAGCGATGATAGATTTTGAAGCAGCGTTTGATAAAATACCGCACACTACAATACTTCTGCAATTGATGAAGATGGACATCAAGGGTAGAATGCTAAAATTTATAGGGAACTTTTTACAGGGTAGAACAATTCAGACTGTTCTACACGGCAATTCAGATAAACGACACAGCGTCAACAAAAATTGAAATATATAATGGTATCCCACAAGGATCTGTGCTAAGCCCAACCTTATTTAACATAGCTCTCCATGACATCAACAAAAATTTGAACAGAACCATAAAGATGAGCATCTATGCAGATGATGTGACTGTATGGACAGCCCATGCAGACCCTTCAAGAAGCAATTAATGAAATAGTAACATGGACAAACAAGTGGGGCCTGAAAATATCAAGTGAAAATCAGAATGCTGCACCTTCACTTCCAGACACTCCTTAAAAGCATTCAAGCCAAAGCTTACCCTCTCTGAAGAGAATATAAAATACAACAAGCACCCTAAAATACTGGGCAACTTTGGATCCCAAACTCTTGTGGAGCCAGCACATAAGCACTTTGCTGGACAGCACCATGAAGCAGTCGGTTAAGAGAGAGGCCACTGTACTCGATTCAATTCATAATTTGTGATGTACTTCACACAATGCTACCATTGTCCTATATGGCTTGTAGTTATACAGAAACACAAATATTTCTAATACATATTTTGTCACAGTAATTTTATGAAACCATAATGAAAATTTTGAAAGGTTTGTACTGATTTTTTTTCCTAACAAGTTCTTCAAATAGCTGCTACGAAGAATTCATCTACAATAGTTGAAATATGTGTTCTTTTTTTTAACTAGTTTGACCAAATTATAAAGTGCCTGATGACCTTTTATAAACTGTTTTCCCCCAAAAATATGTTTTTTTATTTTATTAGAAATATTACTAAACTAGTATGCTCCCTGTGCTTTTATAATTTTTCAATTATGGGAAAAATTACAAAAATCCCTATTACTCTACAATTTATCTATAACAAATGTAAAGGACACAATCTTACAATAAACTCTAAAATTTGAAATATTCGGATCTGGTTACAATTTCTTTTAGTCTGACACCCTGCTGGATTTTCACAATTTATTTCAAGTTTGTGATTTCTTAATCCCCTGGGGTCCAAAAATTTTGAAAGCAAATACTATATTCAGATTATGGTTAAAATTCCCTGTAATTTAATAAACCACATGGGCTTTGTGATTTTTTCTCAATTTTGATCACTCATATTTTTGCATCCTGCCATCCTATGGGGGGGGGGGGTTAATCTGAAAAACAATAGGGTTCTGTAGTTTAAAAGTATGGACATTCATGTAAAGTTTTTTGAAAATTGTTTGATGCGTTCAAACGTTACCATGAGACATACCCCAAACAGACATATGCCAAAAAGTCAAGTTAAAAGTGAGAACTTGTTTCATTTGTTCAATTAGATAATTAAATATATTGTTCCATTACTATTATTTAATTAATATTAAGTTTATTATTTAGACCACACACACACACACACACACACACACACACACACACACACACACACACACACACACACACACACACACACACACACACACACACTACTAAATAACGTTTTGATGCTTTTCATGTTGTATTTCACAAACATTTGGTGATGTACCATCACACTATTTTGCCAACATTAATTTATCAAGCTGGTAATCTAAATTGAGGATTTCAATCTTACAATTAAAACTTCACTTCATAACATAATTTTAAGAGTTTCGGTTTTTTTACAGCATTCAGGGCCCAATTAATTTAAATAGATTTTAAGGAGAATTTGTTTTCAGACAAGTACTTAATATTAAAACAAAGTAGGCCTACATGAATTATTGAATGAAAGGTGTGAAAATATCATAAATGGACAATAATACTTCATGGTTTGTAAACTACTAGAAATGTTTTGAGTTCATGATTTTTTGGCCATTTTAAGGGGGGGGGGGTTGATTGCATGGGTTTCTGTTAACATAAAAATGTGACATTAGTAATGTTTAGTGACTGATAATTGTGATTCATATAATAGCATGGTACTACAGCAAACCTCTAATTACAAGATCCAAACACAATGTGTTATATTCTATCTATTGAACATAGGTGTGTTTGTATGTTAACAAGGATCAGCAACATTGTTTATTGGTATGGGAATGGAGTTTTAAATGTCAGCTATGAATGGTTAGATGAAAGGGCACCAAAGCTCCAGTCATTCTGCGTTCCCAGTTGTCAATACAGAGGTTACATTAAGTACATCATACAATATGTTATATGAAGATACTGCACTAGCACTAACCTGACTCAAACTATCTGCACAACACAAAATAAACAGCCTTTCAATCACTTTGAATAATTACACATGATATTGTTAAATACAAAAACAATTGCAAAAGAAAGAATATAATAAAATGCTGAAGGAAACGGATATAATAACACAATAAACAAAATATAAAATACAAGAAAACTAAAACAATGAACACAAGAGTTTACCTAGAAAGAAACAATTACACAAAATGGGCAATATTCACATCTATAAAAACAAAATGAATCACATTAAACTATTCAAAATCGGTAGATTTAAAACAGCATTTCTAATACAAACAATATACAATAAAACACTAAACAAAGGCACACTAAACAATGTTATTTACACTATCAAGTAAAATGACTGCAACAAATTTAATACTGTTCACACGAAATTGAAAAATATGTAAATGGTAATCTGAACACTTATATGCACATTAAACAATGAAGACAAATTTAATCTAGTATCACATGCCATTAACACGTGGAATGAATTTCTAGGGTGTTAAACAGTATAATGCTAATAAAACATATACCACACAAATACAACATTATAAAATATTTGGGGAAACCACACTCTCATTCACACACACACGCGCGCATGAAATACAAAACATATTAATACCTAAAAAAAAAATCAAGCCATTACTAAACATAACACAATTTTTAAAACATCAGACACTGGAAATACTTGTAACACAAAAATTTCATAGAAACCCCTTCACAATGCCACACTCAACAACCTCTTATTACCAACAAACAGTAAGATTTAAGCAATACATAACTACATCATGAGTATGACAACATGGATTATGGGAATATAAGTAACGGCAATAACACGTCTCACGTTGATCAGAATATATCTAGAACTACATCGTACATAACATTACACGAGCGCGTGCCCGCACATGCGCGCGTACACACACACACACACACAAAATTTATACTGACAAACTATAAGATCATAATACCAGTATTTATAGTGAGATCTGTGCAGCAAGATTTTTGCCTCCTGCCACAATTATGTTTGCAACCAATTCTTATTTAAAGATTGTAGCATGTACAGAGTTCATGTAACTATATTCACTAATTAATCGTACATAAAAAACCCAAAGTCTGCAGTGAATTATTCACGTACAGTAATATTAGAAATCAATGTGTCATTTGTGTCATATTTTAAAAAATGTGAAGTTTTCTAGCTAATTTTATCAAGTAGTCTGTTGCTTATTTGTATACTATTCATGCACGCACGCACGCACACACACAATGAAGCCTACACAATCAGTGGAAAAGAGTGTTATTAAGTCATACTGCTGCTTACACTATCTGTGCTATGAAATTGCTGAAGTTTTGTATTCAGCTGCCTTGAGATGACAACAAAATGCAGACTACTGAACACTATTTGGTTTAAACTGAACTGCACCCACTATTAAATCCATTCACTGCTGAACTTATTTTAGAAATGCAAGGAAGATTTATTTTTACACACTTTACCAGCAGCTTTAAGAGTATCATATGAATGGCAATGCACCAATGCCTATAAGAGAGTCTTATCATCTTTGTACAAAACAATAATCTTATTGCCATTCAGGCAATTCAGAACAGCGTTGGTGCTAGCTTTGGTGTGATCCCCCCCCCGCTAGTTCTAAAATTGCATCCTTTTACAGCTGAGTCTTGTACATCCTGTATCTTAGTAAAACCTACTACCAAGAGTACACAACAAAAACACACCATGTAAATAGAATATAAAGACAGACAATTGTACACCTAAACTGATCTTCCGATATGCAACTGAAGGAAGATTTGTAGACCGACCTTACAATAAGTGGACTGTGGAATAGCACAGGCCATGGGCCTAAGATAGGTAGATAAATGATGACAATGAATTGTATTCTATCCAGTCTTAAACATTACGGAATGAGATTATACAGTCTCAGCCATCTCTTCTGATGAGAGAACTTGAAGAAGAAAATACAACAGTGATGATCCAGTAGCCTCTGAAGAAAACTGACTAGAATTGCTGACTAATCAGATGCCAGTCATAAGTAAATTTCAAGTATGAAAGATAAATGTACTCACAAAAATAGTATATGGCATTATTACAATTATTTGCTGAAAAGAAATGCAATAAGCAAAATTAACATTACAAACTAAAGTATTATAAGAGGAAGAGTTAACAATTATTTTGAGTGAAAACTGCTTACCTCATTAGTAATGTATTGCTCTCCATTGATATCACGTGTTACAAATTTAAATAAATACTTAATATTAAAAAGATACATTGCTGATTGCTTTAGGAAACGGTTATTTTCACCATTGTCTTGTACAGTGACAATATAATTCAATCTTACCAGTGTTCTTTTAAGCCTATTTATTTTTAATCTTAGAGTATAATGTAATAAACAAAAGCAACCCTACAGTTTTCACAATCTAACCTGCAATATATATATATTCTTTTATCTTTTTTTATTTTCAGATTTTTTATTATATGCCACAAAATATCCCCCCTTATGAACAGATAGGAATGGATTTTATTTTACCTACAATTAAAGATGTTCAAAAACACACTAAATGAAGTTGTTTGTTTATAATTAATCAAGTGGACCCATGTTAGCAAAAGACTGTGGCATAAATACATTAATTAAATTTTTTATGAACTTATGAAAGGAGGGCATCAAAAAATTATTTTTAAGATAGTAGCTACAAGCACCAAGACAATACTTTTAATATGTAGTATACACACTATAAAATCATAACAAATGTAAAAGAAACATGAATCTCACTGTGCCTCTCTCAGCGAACATAGAAATTTGTACGTACACATGTGGTTATATACGTGTATAACAAGTTGCAAAGGCAGGTTGAGTACTTGAGTTTAGCCATCCACCAAAGTGAACAAATAGATCATTGTTCTGATGTCTGTTACAACAGTAAGTTGCTTTCTTTGCAAGTTTACAAGCGTTATAAAAAAAAATTATACTTAGTATAGTGGTCATACTAACCAGGACACTGCATGGAGTTTCCATGCTTCAGGATACTCATTTAACTATCAAACAATATTGATATCAATTCATATCCCTGTAAGACTTCACGAACAACTTGATATAACTGTACAGCTAAAGAGATAATACTTTTAAACAATTTGCATTATGCTCAGGGCAATCGCTGGTTAATAATTTATAACTGATTTTATTCTTTTAAATTTTATTTAATAGAAATTTAAAAATATTTTGTTTTCCAAGAAATGTGAAAAACAGGTCATGACTTTGTTCTAACTGCTCACTTTGTTGGATTTGTAAAGTCAAGTACCCAAAATTTTGCAATGGACAGTAGACAAAAAAGATACAGTACACATGTCCTCTTTCAAGGCATCCATTATTATATCTGAAGGTGTAAACCATATAATACAGGTTTGAATATATACACTTATTAACATACAGTAGATGCCCTCTCGTCCAGCCTCGGTTGGATCGGCTGTCGGATGGTTCGGCCAGCCATATGGTGAGTCACACAGTCTAGACAAGCCTCCAGTGACAGGCCCCAACTAGTTAAACGGAAAATATATGTACAGTAGCTCAGTTGACTCACGGTTTTGTTCATGTGCGGATGTATGTCTTATGTTGTGAGTTCTGTGTATATAGTAATACTGTATGTATATGTGTAAATAAAAACGTTTTCCGATATGAGTGGTAAACGAAAACACACGTTCGTAACTATGGACCAAAAATTACAAGTCCTTCAGCGTCTCGATAAGGGTGAATCAGTCCAGCGTATTTGCCAAGAGTTTAATGTAGGCAAGAGTACTGTTAATGACTGGCGCCGAAACAGAAAATCGACTGAGACTTTCTGCACTCAAATTGAAACTGAAAAAGTGCTTTTGACGCGATGCACTTTAAAAAAAACAAATAACGAATTAGTAGACGATGCTTTGTGGTTGTTTTATGCAGGAACGCTGAAGAGGCACTCCAATAAGTGGACCAATTTTAAAAGAAAAAGCAGTTATCCTACACTCAAAACTTCAAGATGCCAGTACATTCTCGGCAAGTGAAGGATGGCTAACACGCTGGAAAAAGCGTCATGGAGTTCATTTCATTGGCGTTTGTGGTGAAAAATTGTCGGTGAACCCATCAGCAGCTAACGATTTTTAAAAAAAACTGTCTGGCATCATTGCTAGTGAAAATCTTAGTCCAGAACAAGTCTATATATTGACAAGACGGGGTTGAATTTTAAACTCTTGCCCAAGAAAACGTTTGCTATGGCTAAGGAAACTTCAGCCCCAGGATTTAAAGCCAGTAAAGAGAGAATCACGGTGGCTTTGTGTTCAAATGCCTCAGGGTCCCACAAGCTGCCTTTGTTTGTAATAGGAAAATCAGCAAAACCCAGAGCTTTTAAGAATTTAAACATGTCATCCCTTCCAGTGTACTACAGAGCACAAAAATCAGCCTGGATGGATTCGTATCTGTTTAAGGAGTGGTTCGAAAGCTAATTTGTTCCTAAAGTGAAACATCATTTGACTAATTTGAAGTTGCCAGTTAAAGCACTTTTAGTGCTAGACAATGCACCTACCCATCCGCAAGAACTTGAATGTGAAGGTTACAGTGATATAAAATTATTATTCCTGCCACCTAACGTCACAAGTCTTACACAACCAATAGACCAAGGGGTCATACAGTCTTTTAAGAGAAGGTACCGCAGAAAGCTTCTTTCGGAAATTCTAGGTAAACTGGACAATGAAGGCAGCACAGGTCTCATCCCGGCCTTAAAGAAAGACGTGATTTATATGGTAGCTAAGGCATACTATGAAATGCCATCATCTACATTTACAAAGTCTTGGAGAAAAGCATGGCCAAATAGTTTTCTTCTCATTGAAAAGAATAAAGAGGACAACCCTAAAGCAGATGAATCAAATCTTCAGGGTTTTGAACCAGATGACAACGAATCTCTGTTAAAAGATTTTCAACGATTGCCTCAATGATCTTGTACAAGACGTTGCTGGTCAAGATAAGGAGCTTCAAAATGATATTTTAAACGATGATGAAATTGTGCAAGCTGTCATTTGCCAAGAAGACGAAGAAGAAGAAGAAGAAGTCAATGACGAAGAGGGAAATGTCGAGGGGAAAATGAGCCGCGCTGAGGGAAGAGCAGCCCTGGAATTAGCAATGACGTACATCGAGCAACAAACAGAGGCAACTGCAGTTGATGCAGTTCATCAAGAAATGGCGTGATTTCGCATTCAACAAAACAGTTGGAACAAAAAAAGCAGAAGATAACTGATTTCTTTTAATTTTTATTTCCAAGTTTTACGTTCTGTAGTGACACTTTTAATGTTCATGTGTTTTTCATATTCTATAAAGAGTTGTGTTATTTTTGGCAAATACGTACAGTAATATCTGTGTGAGTTGTAGTAATTTTCCTTGTTTGTTTTTTTACTTGCTACCATGGAGTAAGGATGAGTAATTATAATTATTAGTAATTTATATATACTGTATTGGGTCATTTATTGTATGGATCATTCATTAAAGAGCGTCATTTCATCATTATAGCGTATTTTTGCTTCGTCCGGCCATTTTGAAATCCGGCCTTGGGTCTGGTCCCGAGGTGGCCGGACGAGAGGGAGTCTACTGTATTATACATTTTTACAAATGTGCAATATTATCTACTAATCTGTTTAAAAAATATTTTGCATACTGACAATATGTAGGCATAGTATGGTAAGTTTGGTCTGAACTATAGTGTGAGCATGAATATGTGTAACAACACACCTACTGCACTTTAGTGAGAGATGCATAGTGAGTTGTTGATTCACATACATTTTCTACATGTTTAAGATACATATCTTAAATTGGTTATAATAAATTCATGTTTAGTACACTCTGTATGCATATGTCAATGCTTCACAATTATTTAATTAAAATTGGAAATGAGTGAAACCAAAATTTGTCAACAAATTTAAGAAACTTTCTGAGACAGGATCAGGTCAAGGTGGAGTCATTATGGTAGCTACTATTTTTTGTAAACAGGAAAGTTTGAAGTTTTTGTATTAGGAGAATATGATAGCAGGGCCATCAAGAAATGTTATAAACAAAATAACAGCAATTATATGTAAGTGACTAGTGACTTATAGTGATACTGTTTCGTCATTATAGAAGACTGTGGTGAATATTAAAATACCGAAATTTCCATCTTTAGTCCTCTAATGAGATTATCATAGCACAAAACATTCCCAGTCATTAGCGAAAGATGCATAATTTGAAACATTCAATCCAGTTTTAGAATCACGATTAACTTTACTCTTGTCAGTTTTGATTTTATTTATGGTGAGAACCACCAAAACTGACTTTTTAAATCGAAGTGACTCATCTCTAGAAAGCCACAGTGATGTGTGGGCAACCAACTTCACAAATATATTATTCTAGACACATTAACCACAGTCTTCTATAATTAGAGAACAATATCACTAAATGTCACTTGATCACTAACAAATAATTTCTATTAATATTGTTACGATGTCACAGAACAATCTATGTGTTTATCGAATGTGCCAGAGGAGTCTTGATGTAACGCGTGTGGCGTACGTCCTTTTAGACGCATTTTGCGAGAATCGTCTCGACTCTGCCAGGCTTCACTTGGGCGCCCAGACTGTGTCAAGGCCGCAAGTAATTACGTCGTAACCATACTGGTGCTATCGAATACTCTGGTAATTTGGGGGGGGGGGGGGTATATAAACCAGTGCTTAACGACGTTCAATTTAGTTTAGTGCGAGATATTGAAAAGTGCGGTTCGAGAGTTATAGTAGCGATATTACTGTGTACGTTCAAGTGGTTATTAGTGAAGTGTTGCGTTTTATAATCGGGCGGTATAATTACAATTTATTCTAATACAATTGCGTTTAATATTAGTGTCATTTTATTGCGTGTGAACAATTTTTATTTGATTTGTTGTAGTAGACTCTGTTGTTAATTACAAACTGTTTTACTATAAAAATTAAACCTGGTGATTAGTGATTAATTGGTGTCTTGTACTTATTTTGTTTCCACTGTACCTACGACGATCGATTAGACCGTCGTAACAGTGGTGTCAGAACTGGGATAGAATGGTTAACAGTGGAAACTTTATACAAGACGAGTGTAATTCATAATTAATCGGTAAACAATGGATGCCAGTCAGATGATGGAAAATTTACAGGCGCTGCTATTACGATGGAGAAACGACACGATGAAAAATGCAGACAGGAGGTGGAAGAAGCAGAAAGATGACAAAAAGAAGAACGAAGACAAGAAAGGGAAGAAGCAGAAAAACAACACGATGCAAAACGCAGGCAGGAAAGAGAAGAGGCTGAGGAACGTCAGAAAGCACTAATGCTAGAAACAAAAGAAAGACGAAAAGAAGAACATAAGCAGGAGGCAGAGGAACGTAAACGTGAAGCAGGTGACATCAAAGCATTAATTCAAGAGCAAAAGCAGATGCAAGAACATACTACAGCAGAATTGGGTCTCCTACGTGGTGACGTATGTGAATTACGAGGTGAGCTTAACAATCAAATTGCCAGAATATCTGACGTAGAAGAATCCATGTCAAATACAATAGCTGAAGTAGAAAAATCTGTCTTGAGTGTGGAAAAAGCTATGTCAACAAAAACAGAAGACTCAATTACAAATATAAAAGAGCAGATTAAAAATGAAGTCGAGCAGTGCCTGAAGTTACAACCAAAACAACTTTGTGAACATACTGTACCAATGATAAAGACAGAGAAAGACACAGAAAATAAGTCAATAGAGAAGGTCACCTCGCCTGCGGTTGGGACAGTACATGTCAAGGCCCCAACCTTTGATGGAAGCACGCACTGGACGATGTATTTACGCCAATTCGAAGCTGCTGCATGCGCAAATAATTGGATGGAGAAAGACGAGGCTGTTTCACTCGTTCTTGCATTAAAACGACCTGCGGCAGAATTACTACAAAAAGAGCGACCTGACAGCCAAAACATCTATGCTGAGTTGATAAAAGCTCTAGAATTACGCTACGGTGATAAACATTTGCGAGAGGTGTACTACGCTCAGTTGAGAACAAGACGACAACGTTCCGGGGAGAGTCTTCAAGAGTTTGAAGCAAGTATCGACAGATTGATTAGATTGGCCTATCCTGAAGCACCAGAAGACTTCCGAATAAGGTTTGCGGTGCAGACATTTATTGATGGCATCGGAGATTATGAACTCCAGCAAGTGTTATGAATGGCAAGACACCGAGATAGCTCAGAAGCTCTTGTTCACGCCCTAGAGTTTGAAGCTGTCAAGTCAGCGTCCCACTATATTAATGGGTTTGTGCCATCACGTTGCAGTCAGAAGATCCCTGTATCACATTGCCATTACGATGGGTGCAGAAAAACAATGTTTTTGGACAAACAATTCAAAAGTTCAAGAGAGTCGCAACGATTTGAAAAAGACAGAAGACCGAAATGTTACAACTGTGGAAAACGTGGTCATCTACAGGTAGACTGTTGGGAGAAGAAGATACCGAGAGAAGAGAGTGATCGCACCAATTGGAGAAGTAAAGCCCCAGAACAGCACACAGTTTCCACGCTACATAAGACCAGAGGAAATTGATCGTTAATGCATTTGCGGAAGGTAAACCAACATCACTTACAGTTGACACGGGCGCAACAGTGTCCATTGTGCGCCCTGACTTAGTCAGCAACTGCCAGCCTATAATTAGCTCTTGTACAATACAGACTGTGACTGGAAGCCCCGTCAAGGTGCTAGGAAAGGTAGACGTATGTGTATGCCTGGGTCTTCTCGAGTTTAGCCACCAAATGCTCGTTGCAGACATTGTCGATGAAGTGGTTCTTGGCACGGACATTATGAATGCCTACGGATTCGTTGTGGACTTAAGAGAGAATGTCCTGAAGGTTGGCCAAGAGAAGATAAAGCTTTGCATGGCTAAAATGACAGGGTCTACCAACCATTCGATTAAGCGAGTGGCATTAGTCGAAGAAAAAGTCAACAAGTCTGGGCAAGAGGAACCCTCTCTTTTGGAAGCGGAAATGGAGGAAAAACTAGCAAAGGAAATACAAATAAGTGTAACAACAAAAGAAGTGATTGGAAAGCCAACTATGGGTATCGAGACAAAACTCTTGCTTGTTTCTGAGCTGATAGAAGCGCCCGAGGGAAAAGTGGCTGAAGATGAGGTTACAAAAGAGGCTGTTGATGAGAACCAAACAAACTGGGACCAACGTATACCACTATTCCTCATGGCGTACAGATCATCAGTACATGACACAACCGGCATGATTCCAGCAAAATTGGTGTTTGGGAGGGAGATTCGTCTACCAAATGCTCGTTGCAGACATTGTCGATGAAGTGGTTCTTGGCACGGACATTATGAATGCCTACGGATTCGTTGTGGACTTGAAGAGAGAATGTCCTGAAGGTTGGCCAAGAGAAGATAAAGCTTTGCATGGCTAAAATGACAGGGTCTACCAACCATTCGATTAAGCGAGTGGCATTAGTCGAAGAAAACGTCAACAGGTCTGGGCAAGAGGAACCCTCTCTTTTGGAAGCGGAAATGGAGGAAAAACTAGCAAAGGAAATACAAATAAGTGTAACAACAAAAGAAGTGATTGGAAAGCCAACTATGGGTATCGAGACAAAACTCTTGCTTGTTCCTGAGCTGATAGAAGCGCCCGAGGGAAAAGTGGGTGAAGATGAGGTTACAAAAGAGGTTGTTGATGAGAACCAAACAGACTGGGACAAACGTATACCACTATTCCTCATGGCGTATAGATCATCAGTACATGACACAACCGGCATGACTCCAGCGAAATTGGTGTTTGGGAGGGAGATTCGTCTTCCTGGGGACTTAACGTTCGGATCACCTGAGACTCAGTCCCAAGAGCCACAGAACTATTCCTCGCAATTAGAAAACCAACTGCGAGAAATGAATCACTTGGTAAGAGGACGGCTGAAGATTGCCAGTGATAAAATGAAAACTCGGTATGACATTCGCAGCAATAGTGTGGGATCCAAGAAGGAGATCAGATCTGGTTGTTCAACCCAAAGCGTCGTCGTGGTCGCTCACCTAAGCTTCAGTCTAACTGGGAAGGACCCTACACTGTAAAAAAAAGAAGGACAGCAAAAGTTCAAGGTCGTCCACCTAGATCGCCTGGCTAAGTACTACTTTAGAGACGGTTTGCCAGTTCGGGACGAACAGGCTTAAGGAGGAGGCAGTGTTACGATTTCACAGAACAATCTACGTGTTTATCGAATGTGCCAGAAGAGTCTCAATGTAACACATGTGGCGTACGTCCTTTTAGACGCATTTTGCGAGAATCGTCTCGACTGTGCCAGGCTTCCATCGGGCGCCCAGACTTTGTCAAGGCCGCAAGTAATTAAGTCATAACCATACTGGCGCTATCGAATAATCTGGTAATTTGGGGCGGTATATGAACCAGTGCTCAACGACGTTCAGTTTAGTTTAGTGCGAGATATTGACAAGTGCGGTTCAAGAGTTATAGTAGCGATATTACTGTGTACGTTCAAGTGGTTATTAGCGAAGTGTTGCGTTTTAAAATTGGGCGGTATAATTACAATTTATTGTAATACAATTGGGTTTAATATTAGTGACATTTTATTGCATATGAGCAATTTTTATTTGAATTGTTGTAGTAGACTGTGTTGTTAATTACGAACTGTTTTACTGTAAAAATTAAACCTGGTGATTAGTGACTTAATTGGTGTCTTGTACTTATTTTGTTTCCACTGTACCTACGACGATCGATTAGACCGTTGTAACAATATCACATCACATGGGCAACTTGAATTATTGTGTTATCAACCACCAAACACTACTATAATGACTGGTCTCATTGTCATCTTATGTACACTACAAGATTATTCTATATCAGAATAATCAGGACGTTTCTTGACTCCATGGTGTTCCTATTCTGTTAGTTGCTACAGTTAATGACTTCAATTTTAAATATCAAATTTTGTTTGAATAGCCACAGGCAAAAACACTTGCAGCTACAGAACTGTTAAGTTTCATAGCCGTGCAATAAAAACTTGATATTCTACACAATTCCAAAAATGTTTTCTTTCTATGATATGGTATTTGTTATATTTGACATTTGACATTGTCACAATGATGTTTTTTCTTCAGTGTGTATGTGAGAAACTGGTATCTACTTGCTATACTGTGCACAAACAAGCTTTACACTCTAAATTGGATCCTCTGATTAAGTCTGTCTTCCCAATTTTGCTTATTTTAACAAATACTTTGACATGATGCTTTTTACATGATGTGCAAAACATCACGTAAGTTGCTCCAGACATTATATGTAAAATTCAACATAAATTCATAAGAGTTCATATTGTACGATTTAGGAATAACATCATCAATAATTTCTGTTGTTAGTTTTTGCTTGGTCACCAAACTTGAATTAATCGACACATCAAGATTTTTTTTGAAGCATTCAAACACAATTTTAAACAGTGTTTTATTAGTCATGTTAGTCTATCCATACCACCTACTTTTTCGTAGTATGATAACAGTTCACTTGATGATGGGCAACGTTTTAGCACTTAAGCTTGTCTTGAATAAAATTTATCTTGCGTTTATGCCTTGAATCATGTACTGTTAAATTAAATGAACAAGATGTTACTATAGTCTTTCTAATAAGTTCAGATGCACTCCAATACCACCAACACAGCAACAATGCCGTCTGAATTGTACAACAAATTGTATTCAGATATCTACAAGCATTTTAGAAGACGCCAATCTACTCAGGACATGTTGCTATTTAAAGCTCTCCCTAGAAGGCTGTTGTCTTGTTGTCAAATGTGAATGGTACACATTGTACAGATGTTGGTACCCATATCTTCAAATACACCCTTTACAAATTCTCTACAAATGTTCAATACTGAGAGATACTTTCTCTAACAGCTGTCTCGCAATCCCTTAAAAAGAAAGAATGGTTCCTCTTCTACGGATCTTGTTTTGCCCATCGACGAGCCTCACTTTGCCAGCAATACATCACCCCATGAGCACTTCATAAAACAATGGTGCTGTAGTGTCAACTGGACCCTTTGTATATAATGCTATTTTTGTTTTCTCTTATTTTTTAAAGCTCTTTTGGTTTGTTATAGTTACTATTTGCTCTTCAACTGTTTTTAATAAAGTTCATGGATTTCCCTCAGTTTATGTAACTGACTGTTACGGAAAAATGTTTTCCTCAATAATGGCAATCAATCTTTAATAATTGTCACTTCAGATAATACTTGTCACCTCATATAACTGTGTTTGATTTTTTCACTTCAGGAATTCTCCCTACTTGTTTTTTCTGTGTTTGATGTGTACTTGGAACAATGTTTTAATTCCCCTGCTTACTATTTCTGCTGGGTTCCTATGCTGTGTGTGTGTAAATACTCTACTTCCAACATTACTTCTGTTGCTAGTTTATTGTCTCCTGATTGTACTTCTATTACTACTTGAAAGATGTCTTAGTATTGATTTTTGAATTGCATTTCACTAGGCAAACATACGAGTTACTCAGTTTTATAGGTGACTGTTAGTATGGAAAATTAAGTATAAAGAAAACAATAAAGAAGAGGATCTTCATTAAATACTACAGATCTTATGGATGGAACAATGAAGTACTGAAGTAACTTTACAAATAAAAATATCAGGAGTTGGAAAAATTCAATTGTTTACATCAAAGAACAGCAGGCTATGACATGAAACATGCTGCAGTAGGTATGAACAGTCTGGTAGAATTAAAAGTTGATTTTAGTTACAAAGTTCAGCCTAGAATTATATTATCTGAGGGTTTGTTTTTAAAAAAACATTTTTATAATCCAGTGCTGGAAATAATTTTTCATATATGCTACTGACAAAATGTAAGTCTCAGAAATAAATATTGCTCGTTTACTTACGAAAACTAAATATTTTTCAAGCACATGCTGAAACAATTTTGTAAATATTGTGCAGTGATAGAGATACAGTGAATAATTTAGGTTTGGATGAAAACATTTATAAATTAGCCGTCTTCATCATGCAACTTAAAGTCTCTCTTAAGTAAATCAGTTTAAATATTATATTAAATACATTCAATGGTTTCTGCAATATCATTAATAATAATTGGTTATTCTTTTCTACATGAATACAAAATATATGTTATAAATATGGGTGTCCATATTATTAACACATGTAGCTTTAGTATACATATAAAAGGGAAGACAACATAATAAGATGAATATTATTTTTTTACTATTAACATCTGGTTTTATTTTTAACACGTAAAGAAAAGATTAGTAAAAATTAAAAAAAATAAGCTGATTACAAAACTTAATTAATAATTTAGTTTTTTGATCATGATTTTTTAAAACACACGACAGTGCAGTTAATATTGGATAAAAAATAAGAAAACTTCTAACAAGGGCATAACAACCATATCTAAAGAGCAAAGCTGAAATCGAGTGGCACATGTATTACATTTTGCTAACCATACTGTGGCAATTACTTAGTAGTAATAGTTACAAAATAATCATATTTCAATACACAAATTATTTTTTGTACACATTAATTTTTATAACAAAGATGAAAAGCAGCCCACACAATTTTTTACTTAGCCCCCCCCCCCTTCTTATCCAGTGTATGTACATTCTGCCAACACAAGAATTTTTATAGATATAAGCAGTAAAAACAAGACAAATTTTATTTAATAGAAATTGCAACAGAAAATTATTTTGCAAATTGATATTTTAAATAAACAAAGCACATTAAACTATAGATAGTAACAATACAATACAGCTAGAATTATTTGTTTCTGCTCAACGTACTGATACATGCAATACATTCATTAATACATGCTATATTGGAGTCATATGGGTAATACTTTCTAACAGTTGTATAACTTTAAAAATAAAATTAGTGCACTATACTACAGAATGTATTCAACATATACTATATTGATATTAAGAAAGTTATAATATAATCAACAGCTCAGCTACTATATAAAAGTAAGAAATGACAGATGGTCCAAGATATAATAGCAACAAGGATAAATAAGTTACTGGAATCACACAGAAAACTTTTAAAAACATGGGGGTGGGGCCTCAAGTGGCCGCACCTTTTTCTATCCTCCTCTAGGAGTGTATGTAATGAGTCTCTCCGTTCGACTATCTCCAACATTTCCCGCAGTATGTGACCTTCTTTTGCTACTTCTTCACTTGTCTTCATTTTATCTGCAAGAAAGTACATATATATTAAATACAGATCCAACAATACGTATCAGTTTACAATTACAAACTTTGTTTTTTATATAACATATTTTTTAAATATTTTGCATATGCAATAAGACTATGAATACCATTTTAATATAGGGATAACTAAAAGTATTACTATTAAAACTAACTGCTGGATTTTTTGTTTAACTGTAAAAAACTATACTTTAACTTTTATGGAGAAAGAGTTTTCTTTCTTACAGTACAAACAGCTCTTTTTTCTACCAACAGTGCTACCTTCAGAATATATACAATTTGAAAGTGCTTTCTTGCACTAAAAGTTTCTGTTATTTAGTTACTATTATCAACTCTTTCCACCATATTCTTGGAGGTTCTAACTATGATTCTGATAAATACAAGTCTACATATTTTAAGAAATTTAATGTTATTGTTATTTTTTATTTATCACTTACACATAAGAAAAGAATTACCATAATTAATTTAAAATGAGACCTTCCACAAAAATGTAGTACTTCATATGATAAGTGTATTAACTATCTATAGAATGTACTGCACATAAACATTATAACGCGCTAGTTACCTGATAAACATTATATGGACAGATGGGGGATTAAATCCTGGAGGAAAAGGAAGTGTCACGATAAGAGGAAAACACCTTAATGTTTATGAGTGATTTATATTATTTAAACAATTTACAAACTCCAAAAGAAATGAACTTTGCAAATATAAAAATTCAAATTATTTAAGTTCCATGTTAAAAGAACACTAAATAATAATTCCACTTGACAAGTAATTTGTGTTAATTAAAAATCTAGTAAATTTTAGATACTGTGTATCATGTAAATCATGTAAAACAAATCATATGATTGAGGACAGAATTTATGGTAATATGAAAAAATGATTTTGTAATATTTATAAATGTTGCATGTTGCTGTTTACGTCTCCTCAAATGTTAACATATGGTAATTAAAACAGATAAATATTTTACAAGGGTGTTTAAAAAATTATACTCTCATCTTCTGTATGACTCCAGAAATATTCTTTTCATGCTAAACCTGTTCTAAACCAATGTATGGCTTTGCATACACGTCAGTTTATTTTTATTCTGGCAATTCAGTGCTAAAAACGCAGTAAACTATTCAATAAGCTCTAATTTTATTGAGCAATTATATATAACTCTGTTAAAAAACATGATTAAAAGAAACCATATTAATCTTAATAGTTCACTTACAATAAGTAAGTCCTTGGAAATCCCCATACTCTATATTAAATTAATGTAACAAATACGATTTACAGGATTACAGACTGCATGATTGATATGACACTTGGAGGTACAAAGAGAACTTCAAGTTTTCCATCCTCTCTAAGCATTTGGCTGAAGGATGATTGGGGCCAATGTCTGATGAAAGAACATTTCCACTTTTGAATTTAACTTCTGGTATAAAATAATTATCAGACTAATCTGAGAAACTGTTGCAAGTCATCCATACTTCCTTTGACTTTTCTACTTGCTGAAAACTTTTGGACACCTTGAAAAGTATGGAGTTTTCTTGATTTGCCAATTACCATTAGATTTAAGGGGAGCAGGTCGTGGGCAGAGTAAAAAAAATCGATTTTTCAAAAATGATGCTAAAAAATTCTCCATTTCTTTCTGTTTCAGAAAATGTATAACATCATATACTTAATTCACCATTTAATAGGAGAAAAAAAGTTTTGAATAGAAGCGTGCACTGTATGCTACGGGTGAACTGAGTGTGCAACCCTAGCGCAACTTACTGACGACATTCCCCGTTGTACCTTACACTTGTAGCATAGTTTTTGTTTCTAAGTCAATAGTATTTCATTTTTCATGTTGGCTAACCTGTAAGACGCAGACTCAGCAGCTGATCTGGCACATGCAAAAGCATGTACAACTTGTGTACTTTATGATGGCCGCCAACCTTGATGAAAGCAGTGTGCGCAGAACCCTGTTTTTTGTCAGTGTAACTTATGTCTCACTGAGTGCATAAGTGTTGATGCGTTTTCAAAAACATTTACCGTATAGGCCTGTATTTCATTTAATTATTTAGTTTGTATCATTACTAGTGTTTAGTTTGGGACTGTGACATGTGATAAATAATCTAATTACATTTTAATATTATTTAATATTGTCTGTGGTTGTGTTTTCAGAAATCATGTTAAGTTAAACTGAATTTTATTTTGCTTAATGTATTGTTACTTTTACAGTACATTTTATTTCATTACGTAATCAGAAAAAATGCCTCCTATTAAATCAAAGTTAGGTAAAAAGATTGTGCATAGCCAAGCTCGGGAAGTCATTTCTAATGTATGTAAATTTATGGAAAGTGAAAAAATGGAATTAGTGTTCCACTAAACAAGGTTCAAAAACAAACATCAGCAACAGGAGTTTCTGAAAGAACAATCTGCCGTATTAAAAGTGAGGGTATAACAATAGAAAATGAACAGTCACCACACTTTATAACACCTCGTAAAGAAAGAAAGAGGAGGTCAACAAAATCTAATATTGATGATTTTGATAAATGTGTGATGACGAACAATTTACAATTTTATGACAACAGAAAAAACATATCCTACACTACGAAAACTTCATCAACTTCTGAAGTCTAGTGTGAACTTTCAAGGTAGCTTATCATGTTTAAGGAAAGTTATTATAAACTTAGGGTTTAAGTGGAAGAAGATCAGAAATAATAGAAGTGTATTAAATGAACGTCAAGAGATAAGGGCAAAAAGAATTGAATACCTTAGGAAAATAAAACAATTCAGGACAGAAAACTGGCCAATCGTTTACACAGATGAGACGTATATACACACGTCTCATTCAGTAAAAAAGTCGTGGTACGACGAAAGTGGTGAAGGAGCGAGTGTACCGTTAAATAAAGGAGACAGATTCATAATAGTTCATGCGGGTACAGATCAAGGGTTCATCGATGGTGCCTTATTGGTTTTTAAATCGGGACAGAGAACAGGTGATTATCATGGGGATATGAATAGTACAAATTTCGAGAAATGGGTAGTTGAAAAGCTAATTCCGGGATTACCAAAAAAACTCAGTGTTAGAATTAGATAATGCACCATACCACAATTACCAATCTGAAAAATGTCCCACATCAAATTCTTCAAAAAGTGAGTTAATGCAGTGGTTATCTATTAAAAAAATCCCTTTTACACCTAATATGTTTAAACCAGAGCTACATAAGTTAGTAAAAATGAATAAAGCGTTAGAAAACCCTATAAAATAGATAGTATTTTAGGAAATCATGGCCACACTGTTATTCGTCTACCTCCGTATCATCCTGACCTAAACCCCATAGAACTTATTTGGGCTCAACTTAAACACTCTGTTGCAAAAAACAACACCACGTTTGATAATAAAAACATAATAGATTTAACTAGGCAAGCATGCCAATCAATAGAAAAACAACAATGGACATCAGTGCGTGAATATGTAATTAAAATTGAAGACGAATATTTGGAAAGAGAAGGATTAATAGATGAAATGCAAGATAGGCTTGTAATTAACTTAGATGAAGATGATGATGACGATGACCTATCAAGCGTTGAATCTTCTTCAGATGATGGCAGCTATATCTCCGGTGTTGAAGCAATTTTGGACAGAGAAACATCGCCGGACTTGGAGAATGATACTGAATTCCCAGTTCATTCTGACTTCGTATATACTTCTTTATAAGTCGGTAAGTTACTTACATTCATTACTTACATATTAATTTTAAAATTTGTATTAATCTTCTTCTTCTTGTTAGCGAGTTTCCAGTGCCGATCTCTCGATGTCTCTTGTAAACTCTATGCGCCAGATCCCAGAGAAGAAATTTGTATTAATAATTGTATTAAATGCAAGAAAAATTAATGGGCTCGACTTTATGTGACATTTTATATAAAGTATGCATATTTTTATGCGTGGTTACCCACTTTTACCCACTTTTTTTGTTTAGGTCCTATTTTAGCAGCACTTGCATAAAGCATATTTATGGTCATTTTAGATTTATATTTCTCTATTTCTTCTATTACCGGTAGTATTCCACTTGCTTGCTTTACACTAGTAATTATTTATTATTTACATTATGTAACAAATAACATTGTTGTGTATTACAAATATATATTTGATACAATTTCGAGTAATACTGAGTAGAATTATAAATAGTAGTTAGTTGAATGAAATCCGGAAATATCAACAATGTGTAAAACCCGAGTTGTAATAATTAAATAGTTAAGGGCGCCCATACAGCCGGCTGTAGCAACAGTCAGACGGACGTTTTTGAAATGAAGTGTTACAACTTAGCACACTGAGTCTCCCCACTACCCCAACTTTTCGCGCAGCTATGGAGAGGCCACCATAAAGTAACGTGATTGTAGGCTCTAGATTGCGGAGACTAAAAAAAGATATGAAACTAGTAAAACTAAAAGATGGGAAAGTATTGATGAAGAAACAGACCAACTTCAACAGTACTACGGACTAGCTATTAGGCAAAACCTTATTAGTGTTGAAGCAATGAAGAAGGTGATCTGGGCGACTTATTTTCATAAATTGTTGTCAGACGAGAAACTGCAACATCAATTATGCCCTACCCACAGTGAAACATGGTATAAACATAATAAAACCCAACAGAAATGTGAAAAATATACAAACACAAACATTCATTACAGGAAGCAGTTATAGACGTTGTGAAGCCAATATTCAGATTTATCAAATGTTGATAAATCTTTGAATCTTTGATATAAATATAAATCTTTGATATAAATCTATGAATATAAATATCCAGATTTTTATTCAGGTTTTCCTACTAAAACCTTAATGGAAAAACCCAAAATTCCAATGAAAGTGTAAATGGAGCCATTTGGCAAAAGGTACAAAAAAAGTTTTTGTAGGGCATCAGGTATGTAAACTAGGAGCAACAAATGCTGTCCTCTGTTTTAATGATGGTTCTGTAGCAAAAGTAAATGTGCTTGAAACCTTGGGCTTCCGACCAGGTAAACTAAGGGTTGAAGCCCTGATGAAAATTGATGAGGAAGAATACAAAAAGCTGACAAGGGAGTGAGAAAAGAACATAAAAAGAAACGAATAAGAAGGCTAATAAAGAAGAAAAGAGAGGACAGTGACAGTGCAGAATATTGCTCTGGACCATTTTAGTTTAAGTGTAAAGTGTTGACAATCTTTTAAACTCGTTTCCCCGAAAGTACAGTTTTTTAATCTTTAGGTACCATTAAACTCATCAACTTCAAATTTGGCACAAGTCTTCCTTATGGTATGGAAAGTAATTTCATGAATTTTTGTTAAAATATATTAACTTTTACCGTACATGACAATTTTTTGTATATTTAAAAATGTGCATCAAAACAAAACTAAAATACATACCATAGACTAAAAATATCAAAATAATTATATTTTGGAAATACTTAAAACACCTGAGACCAAATATCAGCTACAATGAAAAACGTGGCGCGCATTTCAGAAAATACGATCGTTACTCATATCATATCATATGAAAAACGTGGGGCGCATACCTCTTAATATACTATTAGAGAAACAATTACTGGAGTGCGCCCCAAGTTTTTCATTGTATTAGCTGTTATTTGGTCTCAGTTGTTTCAAGTATTACCATGTATTCAAGTATTTTCATGAATGACTTCTATATTCAAACTCATACCTTTGAATAAATTATTAGAGAAACAATTACTGAATTCCATTAAACCTTATGATATGAGTAACGATCGTATTTTCTGAAATGCGCGCCACGTTTTTCATTGTAGCTGATATTTGGTCTCAGGTGTTTTAAGTATTTCCAAAATATAATTATTTTGATATTTTTAGTCCATTAGAAAAAGGTTTTTTTTAAAAATTTTTTTTAACTATATATTATTTTATCATTTTTAGTCTCTGAGTCCTGCAAATGTGCTCGACAAATATGTTCTGGAGTGCTGGAACGAGAGATAGATAGATAGATAGACTATATATTTACCTGTGGGGATTTACCCCATAGGGCTAATGCATAAGTATACAAAATTTAACATAATTATATAGAATGAGTAGCGCAATAGTACATCAGTTATAAACAAAAGCAAGATTAAAGAGCAGAGTAATTATAATTTAAACAATCTCTCGAAATTACTTCTGAGTACAATGCCTTCAACTTGGTTGAGGATCATCTGGAGGATTATATTTTCGCAGTCTCTCCATCTCCTCAATGGCTTTTTCGTTGCAGGGTATCTTTCCCGAGAGCTTACTGCACTCCATATCCACGATTCACACTCCATCCAGTGATCTCACTCTACTTAAAGCGACGTATGCTTGTCCCTTTTGGAATAAACATTTTCTAAGGTACACGACTGCATAATCGATGGTGCAGCCTTGCATCTTATGAACTGTGCAAGCCCAACACAAGACAATGGGTAGCATTCGTCTCTCGATCGTTCCATAGTTGAATTTAGCAGGAAACTGAATAGATTGAGGTTCAATCAGATGACTGCCATCCCTACCGAAGTCTATGCGAACAGAGGGAACATCTGTGTCGTATATCTGGTCGCGACGGAAATACGGCCAAATTATCTCGGTGATATTGCCAATTGCGCCATTCACAAGACCCTTCTCGACATTGATGTTGGATCGTAACATTACTTTTGCACCGATAAATATCTCCAAATCCTTGGGCAAGCCCCCAGTCTTGTTGATGTCGGCTGGGATGATATTGTCCAAGTTGACATTTTCGACATTGCGCGTAGCATCGGCTACATGATCTTGCGCCTTTATTTTGTATATTCTCTCTCCCTGTGATCGGTAGTACTCAAGAACAGCATTATTGTGTGCATCTACTTGCGCTCTCAATGGATTGATGCGAATCTCCTTGTTCAAGGCGAATTCGCCTGTTGCATCCACCAACGTCTTTGACAGCAGCAAGTCAAAGCGGGGACCCTTGAGCTCACCAATTCGAAGAGCATTGAGCAGATCGGCAAAACACGTGTCGCCCTGCTGGCGCATATTCTCAGTAAGCTCAACCAATCTGAAGTAGCGCCAGAGGTGTGGTGCTGGCAAGAATCGTACTGGTTGTTCAAAAACCTGAGCTCCTTTAACGGGTGGAAGCTGCATCAAGTCACCAAACAGCATGATGTTGAGACCTCCAAATGCTTCATCATCCTTATTCTTGAGCTGTCTTAATTGCGAGTCGATCATGCAAAGCATCTCGTAAGGGACCATAGAAATTTCATCAATGAAGATGTATTCAATATCCTTCCACTGCTTTCGCATAATCTTTAAATAATTTCCCGTCAACATCGGCATGTTGGAGACAATGAAGCCATCCTTTTGAACCGGTAACTTGAGCATAGTATGTAGAGTTGATCCATCGACTAGTCTCGCAGCTACACCCGTTAAAGCTGCAACTTTCACTGCATTTTTGCCGAAGCAGCGACTGACTTGATTTTTCAGTGCATTAAAAGTGAAGGTATTGCCGACTCCAGCTCCGCCAGTCACAAACAGCCTGAGGCGTTGTTTGCTTCCGCTCAGCTGCTCCTGAATGCTGCGAGTGACTGCAGAGAAGAGCTCTCGCTGCTTGATGTTCATCGCAACACAAGCCGATTGGAATTGTTCATCAGTCATACCTTGGTCGGGAATTTCTTCCTCGACCTCTTCTTCGACAAACTCTTGGGATCGCTGCAGAATATCGAATGCATGAGCTTGGTTGAAAGCGATCTCAGTTGGCGATCTATTTTGCGGAAAGCCTCCATGTGTTTGCTCTTCTCCTTCAATTCTTGTTCACGGCCAAGGAATGCATCTCGCGCATTATCAAACTCTCCAAGCAGAGCACTCTCAGATTCGTAAGGCTGATATTGAAGAAGAAGGCTATAGAAGTAGTTCTCGGGGTCCGTGTGCATCATGAAGAATGGCACTCGTACGACCGCTGGGAAATTTCGTACAACCATTTTTGATTTGTCTGTGAGAGTAATGAGCTTTCGCCTTTGTTGTGACTGTTCCGCATCGTCTTCATCAAGGCTTTCTTCAGTGTTGCGTTTGTTGGTGTAGTATGGCTCAAATTGCATTGCAAACTCAACCAAACTCATATCCTTGAAGTTGTATTCTGAATGATTTGTAGGGCGCTTCTCGTATCGCTCAAAGATGTTGGAGCACACTCCCGTTGCCTGATTGCCGTCAAACTTCAGGACGTGATATCGTTGTTCAAGGCTTACGCGTGTTCAAGAATACGCACTTTCTCGAACTTCCGCGGAATGGAAGGTGACACAACCGGAATACACATTCGCATGCAGAAATTTGACGCTCCTTCATAATTCTCATGCATATTTTAAACAACTTGCGAGCAACATTTGAATCTTCTTGACGAATTCGTCTGATCGCCTCTGCAATACCCTGATTCAAGTTTACGGGCTCAGACTTTGCGATATATTTCACAATGTAATGGGCGATTGCCTCGTTCGTTCCACATGGCTGAATGTCAATGTTGCCATCCCACAATTGAAGGATCGTGGAGCAGTAGTTATTTATCAATTTTTCCTCAGTTCGTCGCTTCAGAATGCAGAACCATCCGCCATTTCTTATGAACTCGTCTGAAGTTTGAGCAACAATGCGAGTGTGCTGACACGGCTTACGTGGAAAGGCGAAGCGACATATTTGAGAGTTGTTTTTGTAACATGTATGAGTGTGGTGATGCATTTGATTGCGCTTAACCAAATTGTGCATATCAGGATCTTCAGATTCAGATGGGAGTCGGCATGAGATTACTGCATCGATGAGTTCAATTCCTTCTTCGGTCTCGAATGAAGGTGCATTCTCAATCCAAACAACCATGTGGATGTGCGGACTGCCTCGATTTTGAAATTCCACACGCCACCAGTAATCTCTAACTTTGCCACCTAAAATCTTCACGTTGCTATTAATATATTTCATGAAGGCATTAAATCTCCTCATGAAATGACAGCTGACTACAACCAGGTATTGTTCAATAAGACGCTGAGATTTGTCAACACTGATATTTGTTGGGTCCTCATTCGATCGTTTGTCAGCAATCAAGAGAGCTCTTCGCATGTCTGGCCAGTTGATGTCATTGCAGCTCAATGTTAAGAACCAAGTTGGTGGTCCAAGGCAACGAATTTGCGCTATCAATTCGTTATGCGCCATTCGCCAGTATGCTGCAGACCCACGTAAGTTTCGCATGTAGAGGTGAAGATCTTCGACAGCTCCCTCTTGTCCTCTTACCTTCTTGCAGCAAGCAGAAATAGTGGACTGAATTTTGAGATATTCGTTCATCGAAAGCGCATAGAAGAGATAGTCATTGCGCTGGAACCGTGTATCGCGACCAAGGATTCTCGATTGAAAGTAATCTAATGGCGTAATAATCACTTCACGGTTCTCCTTCAAACCATTGTTTCCATATGGAAAAAGCATCCACCACGAATACTCTTCTGCTCTTAATTCGTGATTTATGTTAACAATATTGTCCTTCGTCTTACGTTTAATTTCGTTTAAATTTTCGCCTTTAACAATGCATCATCTAATACTTCGTCAACATCTGGCTGAGCGACATCGATAGGAGCCATGACTGATGTCTGAACATGAATATGCTTTTCGGGTGTGGGGTGTATCAACCATAGGATGCACATCAACCACGGGATCATCATGAGTTGCTTGTGGTACATCATGCTGATGTTGTCGCAAACATTCATCCATCTGAACGACAACGTCCTTCACACGCACGTCGATGAAGTAAATCACAAAAGGTTCATTTTTCGAGTGAACGGTGCGTCGACAAATGCGAACAAATTCCTCAATCGTGTCGCATTCAATGATGCATGCTTTACCGTCACCACATCGTGCGCTTGCACCTTTGATGCTGCAAGCATGCGAGTCGGTAAAGTAATACTTGTCACTGAAGTGCATGAGGCCTAATGACTTTGACGCAACAAGAAGAACGCCAGCTTGATGTTCTGCAAACAAATTACTAATAGCATTTTGCAAAGTTCGGCCGATGATTCCATCATTCATGCGATCCATCAAGCTGCCCTGGCATAGCCAGTTGTCATCATAAACGAGCTCGAACGAATTGTCAAACATTAGAATATCGTTCTTGACTACGTCCAGATTGCGTAGTTGCAGGTAGCCATCAGGAGGTATTGGAAACGCCTCCCCACCTCTTGTTTCAGTCTCAAAGTGAATTAGCACACAAAAACCATCCGCTTCAATCATATTCTGGTTCAAGGTATTAGTGGTCCAACGACCAGGAGGAAGAATGGTGGCTCTAATAATATTTGCTGTGACCATAGCAAAGCACTGTGAACCAGCGTAACTGGAATTGAAAATGTCACTCCGACCCTGATGCCAGGAAGCATGAACAATCCTTGAAGCGTCACAAATTGGCATATATGCACTTTGCAACTGATCTTCATTGGCAAAATTATCGTTGCTATGAGCCTCATTGCAATAAGCTTGCTTCTGTTGTGGCTCAGCTGGAACAATGTGAATCATGTCTTATCGGTCGAGTCTTGCAAATTCGTTGATTTTCACGTCCTTATAAAGCGGATTGTTTGCCAAGAGCCAGCTAAGCGCAGCATACACCCGTTCGCGTGAAATTGTGTATTCACGAGAGATATTTAAATTTTCGAGAGTCTATGAGACTACAACCATTCCCGCATTATCACTGCCGCGAGGCAACATAGAAGACAGCTTCTCGCTTACCTCGAAAATGTCAAGTGCGAACAGCATGGCCTGGCCTTTGAATCCGTATTGGCCATATCTGCCGTCGAATTTGACTATTTTAACGTAAGGTATCATGCGAGACAAGAGTTTTTGCTCAAACTGAGTGAGAACTTTAATTTCACTTGGAATGTCACCGGGCTCCATATTATTCCAGTACGCCTTTGATGGATGTTTAGTCTTGCGATTGTTTTTCAAATGACAATGCCATCGATGGCAAACTTCCAATACATTTTTGTTCGTGAGTTCCGGAGGTAGATACGATTTGGCAGCAATCATATGATATTTTACCACTTGATTAGCGTAACACTGCTTTGTGCAGATATCACATGTCCTATCGCAGAAGTTGTTGATTTCCGTATGGAACTCTTGCGCATCAGCAGCACGCTGAGCACGAGCATCGCGGCGACATTGCTGTATATCCTTACGGTTTTGTTCTGTCTCATAGAGTCGTGCTTGAGAGGTGTATACTCTATCTCTTTCGCATCGAGAAGCGCGTTGATCGTCATTTTCCATCGCACGAGCTTGATAAGTATATTCTCGATCTTTAGCAAGACGATAAGCGCATTAATCTTTAGTTTCAATAGCACGAGCTTGCGATTTGCGTTCTCGATCTTTAGCAAGATGATAAGCGTGTTGGTCATCGGTTTCAATAGCACGAGCTTGTGACATGCGTTTTTTACGATTTACAAGTCGCTTTAATTTAACTTCAGCCGTTTCTTGCGAACGCTTGAGCCGATAGTGTTGTTGCTTCTTCTCCAATCGTCGCTTCTTTTGAGTCGCCGACTCCTTCATCATTACAAAGAAGCGGCTCTTACAAAGAAGTACTTAAAGCACAACTGTCCTTTGTAACCACACAAGTGCACGAACACACGAGTTAGGCATCTTTCAGAATACGTTAATATTACACTAGCATACACTTTTGTTTCATTTAACAAACACTAGTATACACTTTTGTTTTTATATGCTAGCAAATTGCGTTTTTATTTTTATATTTTTCTTTACACTTTTCTGAATAAAATGGTATAAAAATCATGAAAATCGGATAACTATATGTATTTTTAATATTTTTTTGTTTTACTCAATATAGCGTTGATTTTTGTTTCCATGGTAACACAAAATGTAAATAGTGTCTTTTATACATTCACGCTTATTTATACCTCTATGTTTCTTTCCAATGTTGGTACACTTGTTAAACAGCTGAAAAACGTGTAGGCCTACTACTGCAGAAATATTGTTTACTGTTATTGTTTTGATGTGTGAAGTTTTATATTACATTTTGAATTGTGTTTTCAGTGAGTAGATTGATACTTTGTTGAAAGTGGTTTCAAAATGCCAAAGTGTGCACAATTTCAAATTTTCATAATTTTGCAAAATTGACAATTTTCTTGATTTTTTTATTAAAATTGATTTTACATTTTCATCAATGGATTATTGTATTGTTGTCATCCGAGATACATAAGTGTGCAAAATTTTAAATTTTCACAATTTTGCAAAATTCACAATTTTCACAATTTTTTCAATGGATTATTGTATTGTCATCGGAGATACATAAGTGTGCCAAATTTCAAAGCTCTAGCTAGTCTGGAAGGTAGTTAAAAATCAATCGCAAGATTCCACCCGGACAGACAGATACCACAGTGAGTGGAGAAAAACGTTTTAAAATACATAATTTTTTTCTCAAAAACTATTTAAGCTATTTTGTTCATTTAGCATGGAACTAAGCAGAACACTATGCTAAGTAAATGTAAAACATTTCAAGTTAGTAGCTTCAATAGTTTTTTAAATAATAATACCTAGGCATTGATGTGTTCTCCATACGATAACATTTGGTATGGGAGTACTGCCCACGACCTGCTCCCCTTAACGCTTTCAAGACAATGCTCTTATGTTACACAGACAGCGCTAAATGTGACAGCAGACCATGCCTATATGCCACATGGGCGCTCGGTTTTTGTGTGTTTAAACGCATTTACCCATAAGCTGTGTGACCAAAATCTGTAGCATGAAACTAATTCATTTGTTACTTAGCCTGCTGTTATAATTTAGTTTAACATTTTATCAGCAGATGTCTCTTACAGACCAGTGACATAATCAGTATTCAGGTTCAGCTGTTGCATATGCTAGGTGTTCCATGTTTGCAATGTAAACAAAATGTCAAATACACATGATTTTGTTGTCGACGAATCAGTATAAGATGAGTCTTCTAATGATGAAATGGAAATATAACTTCGTACGCATATCTTAAATGGGTTATGAGTATTTTCATATACAATTTATTTTTATCCTTTCGGTCCTATAGTAGTTCCTTATGGTTATGGTTATGGTTATACCGGTCCTGTGGTTTTCCTTATGTGTACAGATGCATAGGAAACACTGCTGCAAAAAGAGGAGGAAATCTTGACAGTGACGATCCTGATTAGACTGCTAAGAATATCCTGCCAGCTCTCCATGTATTTGAATGAGACTGTGTTATAATAGTGCCAAGTGACAAATTTGTTCAGAATTTGACTGTTTTTCATTGTTTTTTTGGTAGAGACTAATTAAATTAACTATTCAAATGCAAATACGAGGGGTAACCCAAAAGTAAGGTCTCCACAGGACTAGAGCCGCAGGGAAATATTTTGGGCGGCAGTTGGCAGCACTGCTGTGTGTGGCCATCTCCCCTCTTTCAAACAAGCGGTCGCTGAGCTCGCTCGGCCGATTAGTCTTGGCTTGGCAGCCGTTAAGAATGGAGCTCCCAATCGCTGTTCCCGCCAAGTGTGGACTTCGCGAAGTCATTCGATTTCTTAACGCAAGTGGTGTAGAGAGTTTAAAGCTGGTCGTACAGAAATTCATGATGACAAAAGAAGTGGGAGACCGTCAGTGTCAGATGAGACGATCAGGAAACTTGACAAAGTCGTGCGTGAAGATCGGAGAATCATTATCCACGAGCTCTCTTGTTTCCTTCCTGAAGTTTCGAAATCCACCATTCAGAGGATTGTGACTGAAAATTTGAAATATCGGAAGGTGTGCACAAGGTGGGTTCCGCGAATGCTCACAGAAGACCACAAACGGCAACGCGTCGAAGCTGCCCGCGAATTTCTTGAGCGCTATGCAGACGAAAGAGACGACTTTTTGAATTCCATTGTCACAGGTGACGAAACGTGGGTTTACCACTTCACACCTGAATCCAAACGACAATCACTTGAGTGGCGGCATCCAACTTCGCCAAGGCAGCGAAAATTCAAACAAACACAGTCTGCTGGCAAGATCATGGCGACTGTGTTTTGGGGTCGGAAAGGTGTATTGTTGATTGATTTCATGCCTACTGGGACCACAATAAACGCAGACGCATATTGTGAGACACTTAAAAAACTCAAAACTCAAAAAATTCATCTCTAAGCCATATTGTTTCTTGCTTCTTGGCGTCATCTGCGCACCTGCTGGATGTGGCGCGTTTGTGCGTAGATGTCACACAGCTTTAAAATTCCAGGAAGTGTATTATCGTCAACAGCACGACATTCCTTTGTATTGTTTCATCACCCAGCTACAGCGTACCGTTTCTTTGTTTGAACAAAACTTCTACTTAAACATGAGTCTGACCACACATATGAAGTGAATTATAAATATTTTAATAAAATGAACCCAAATTGTTAATAACATAAAAAGCCCCATACCTTTTGCCCCGTTACAATACCCCCCCCCAATGAGATATCTTCTGTCGAAACAGAAGAAATCTCATTGCTAAACCCCTAAGAGGACCGGTGAGGATATGGTGCCAACAACCCCCCCATTTGTTCTTATACATCATGGGTAAACTACCCCCCTGGCTCGGCGACTATGGCCACATCTGAACGAGATCACTGGACTTCTCTATACGAGATCCCAACACCATAAAATCGAACAGACACGCACCACAGCGCACCTCACTTCTAACATGCCGCCCCAAAATCCAAACCCCTGGTCTTATACCATGCCAGATCCTCAACCGATGTTTCCCCTTTTCATGCACACTGGGTCGCCTTTGGCAAATACTGGGTGCGTACATATACTTTAATACATACCAACAAACTTTATTTTCAAATTTGAAAGTTTTAAAACCAAAATTAAAACCAAATTTATATTACCATTAATCTCAAAAATCAAAATCTTTTAGGAGTTTTCTTCATTACTCTCAACAATCAGAAAAATAAATTGAACATCTAATTAAAACATGAACTCACTTATCTTAACCTTTGATTACACCTACATACCAAATAATATAATTCAAATAACAACAATACTAATACACCTTAACAATAATACACTTGAAAATTAAAACCTCAATTAGATGGCAGGCACAAAAAATCAAATTTTTTTTTTCAAAAAAAAATTTTTAATTTATTAAAATATACTTCTCTCAATATTCAAAATTTTAAAATTATTTAAATTAATTTAAACAGCAAAATTGGCATTACTTCCTTGCCAAAACTGGTCTAGTTTACACCATCACCCATCAGCTGATCAAACTGGGTCAAGTCCACAACCTTGACCTACACAAGTCATACATAAGCTACATCAGAAAATGCATTAAACCTCTTTAAAAGTTTACCTTCAAACATAATAAAATAAGACATTTAAAATCACCATAGTATTAATACAATTAACAAATAAATTGACATTTAAATTACTCAAAATTACACATTTTACAACCTTACTTTACTCTCAAATTCTATTAAAGTTTGTCACTTGTTTCAATTAAAATTCTATGTTTACTATAACTCTCTTTCTTTAATATTCTCATTCCCCGTTAGTTTGGTTGATTTAATTATTTATACTAACTTGATTTACAACTCGGCATTTATATATATATATTCTTAATCCCTTCTGACTTTAATACCACTAACAACTTTAACTAAACATGACACCCATCTCTATCAAAAACATCTATCAAACATCTCTAAACCCAACTTACTACTCAACTCAATTCGCATCATTCTACTCTTATAAAAAAAAATACTCTCTAACCCTTTGTACTCAGGATGTGTTTCCCCCCCCCAAAAAAAAGCTCATCCCCTTAATCTGGTTCCTGGACTTTATCCCAAGGCAACCCTTTCCGGCGCTAAACGGTCCCTTCCCGTCCCAACCTTTTTGTTGCGGACTCCTACCACACTATCCCCTCTTACAAAATTCCCATCAACTCTAATTACCATTCTCATTACATCACTTCAACTACAACAAAATACCTCAATTTACTTATTACATCAATATATCAATCAATACTCTACATATTTTCCCCATAGCTACTGTGTCACTATTACATTTCAATTTCTACATTACATTATTCAAAACAATATTTATTCATCTCTATTACCACTTTCAACTCAACTTGGACTGATCTACATGTCCCAACAAAATATTAATCACCCAAAATCTACCTTTTACTATTTCTTACACATCATTTAAAATTCTCAACTATATCAAATTATTTTCATCGTTTAAAATAATATCTTTAACACATTAAAATCATTATATTCAAACATTAGTTGCATTGAATATTAGCAAACAACTTATACGTGACATTCTACAGTGGATCAGCTGATTTTCTTAGCAAGGTGAATGACCTTACCATAAACACATTTCAAAATTATACAAGTTATACATTTCATCAATCCTTATCTCTAACACAATAAAATAATACATTTATGAGACAGAATAAACACAGCATAATAAGCATACGAACACCTATTTATCAAATCATAATACAATTATTTAATTAGTGCAATAGCGAGTTATCATCTTTACGTTATGAAATTTTAATTCGTTGCTCCCTGAGCAACCACCCAGCCACACACACTATTGTCTTTTCTGTTGGACTGTGGCGCCGATTTGCTTCCACAAGGACGGCATAGGTGGAGGAATTTACATCTCCGTGTCCTTGCTTCAGCATTACATTTGAAAAGGTTTAGACATCAACATATCTTTTGTTACATAATTACACACCCTTAATGCGGGTCTACCACCTGGCTTTGCTGTCCCTACTCGAACAGAGTGGCAGCCGCTGTTCCATAGTTTCCGGGATTTCCCCTAATTTCACCCCCCATCAATTTCTAACATCAACCAATTTCAAGCCAGCTATGGTCAAGGTTCTTAGTTTATGGCCATAGCTGACCGCTAGCCAAAACCACGATTAGTGCTGGTAAGGCAGTAATCGCCCGAAAAGTCGGGGAAATCATCTTTACTTTCAGGCATGTTACAATCGTCATTAATCTGCACGGCACGGCAGTTTATCAAGGTACAATATAAAATTGTAAAAAAGGGTGTGCCATGCATTTTACGCCATTTTTGGCCTCCGATGGAGGTAACACTCTCTGTTACCCCAAACCCTTTCCGCTATCTACTGTGGCACATGCCACCACAGCAATAGCACACTAATAGCTAAATTAAAACTTTCTACAATAGCAGTCCCTACATTCCATTATTATATCACTTCTATAAACACCACTCTACCCCCCAAAATTACCCTTTAATCTTGTATAATACATTACATAACATAATAAACAACTAGACATTTACCTTGATCATTAGCATACATTAAACAAACAATTCTCTTTTAAATAATTTGTATAGAATCTTATAAACATTATTACTTGAAATTTTTCATTAACTCTTTTATATATCATCATTTCCTTATTTATCCCTGTCTGGAATTAGATTCCTCAAAATTTCAAATTCATTATTAACATTTATTTTACATCACCTTTCAGTTATTATTATTTTTTAATTATAGTTTCTATTTAATGCAATTATCTCAAATTATTTTCATTATGGAATCAAAATCTTTTCACCTCTGTAAACATTTTATTCTATCTAATTGGTATTATAAATTTTATACTTACAGTACATTATTCACCTACTGACATAAACACAAAATATACACACCACACACACCAATACCTCCACGTAACCTCTGAAACATTTAACAACAGTGTTATTTCATACCAAACAATTTAACATTTATTTATTTATTTATTATCAAATTCACATCTCATAAAATAATTTAAATTCATTAGAAAATTCAATTATATAACATTTAAATCAATCAAAAATATTTAAACACCTCCAATTATTTTACTTAAATTAATTATTGAAAACACATCAATTTTAATTACTCTCACCAATTACAATAATTACAATTCATTTGTTATCCTCTTCAAAATTATTTTGTTATTTATTTAGGCTGAAAAAATATTATTATTATTATCATCACAACAATTTCTACTACATACACATTGTTTATCTAACATTTTTACAATACACACTATTAATTTCACTATCAATTATTTACAAATTATTCGTCATTATTATTCAATTTTATCACACTTCATTTACAAAATCAGCCAGGTCATTTACCATATATTACAATACTTAAAATGTTCATACCCCGATTTCTTAATTCAACCTCCATCATCATATATATACCTAACATATTTATAGCATAAATCATTTTTATTTACATCCAATTTATTATTGTTATTATAATAAACCATTACTTCTATGTCATTCATCTTCCCTTTTATTATGTCATAACACCTGTCACTATTATTCATTTTTGTCCAGTCTCCGTAAGTATTGTTACTCAACATCAAGTCAGTTATTTTATCATTTATAACAGTTTTATTCCAATATTTCTCTCTCTCTATTTCATAATGCAATTCACTTTTTTCATCTCTCTCAATATCTAACCTCTGCACTAACCTTTCATAACCTCTATTTATTTCAAAAATCTCTATCTCTCTCTTTCTCTCATCAAAACACCATATCACCTTTTCTCTCACTCCATGCAAAGGGCACCATTAAATATTTATTACCTCTACTGGCTTTACCAGTTAAATCACAAAAATTACAGGGACCATCTGAAGACACCTTGTCTTCTATACACATACAGGAGGAAACTCTGTCCTCAAAAATCACTACTAGCGGAGTCCTTACTCCACTTACATCACGGGGAAAATTTGCCCTTTGCCACCTTAACCTTTCATCACACTCTCTCTCAATTTCATCAACGCTAATCACTACTCCTATCACTCTCTCACTCTCATTCACTATCTCTATCTCATCATTATCCAATACTTTATTCTCAACTATATCATTATTATTATTATTTAACTTTATTTCATCATTATAATTACTTGTATTACTACCACTTACCTCAGAATTGTAATCACCATCATTATCTTCACTAGTCAACACTACCTCTCCCACTATTTTGTCACTGTTATTTATTAATTCATTATTAGAATTATCGTTATCACTCACCTGGTTAATTATTCCCTCACTATCATTAAAAACATTATTATCACTTACCTGTTTTAATTCAACTTCTGAGTTCTCCTTTAATCGGTCTGTCTTTAGTTCCCGCAACCATTCATCCAATATTTTGTCACTTTCGTCAAACCGTTTATTCATCCTGTCAAAACCCTTGTTCATCATTTCCATATATTCCTCCAAACCTTTCTTAATCATTTGCAACATATTCATCTTATAATCCGATTCATCCATATCATCATTATTTACCTTATTCTCTGCCACCTGATTGTCTTGCTTCTTGTTAAATTGGTCTATCTCTTCACCACTTTCTGCCCCCATTATACTATCATCCTTAACATTAGGTCTATTCACTGTCTTATTTTCTACCACTATTACTTCAACTATCTTACCTTTATCATTCGTCATCTTACTACCAATATCATCACTGTGCTTCTTAATTTCCGCAAATATTCCCTCTTCTTGTTCTTCCATCCGTGTTAAACTATTATTCAAATTACCCCACTCCTCGTCTGTCATGTCACCTACCACCCCTCTAAACTCGCTTTCCCATTCATCCCACGATAAACCAATATTCTCTAGTACCTCGGTCATATTCAAAATTTATTGATACAACCTCTTTATATATAAAAATTATTATTAAACTATAATTACTCATATAAAATCAAAACACTAACACACTTGTGAACATAATGAACCTACCAAAACATAACCTTTAACGTAAATATATACGATTATAATTTTTACAAATACGCCGTCACCAATTCCTATTTTCTGTGCTTTAAAACAGGTCTAGTTCCTATAATTTTTATACGAACATTCTGGCAGGGTCGTCGCTGTAAAGGTACTCACCTTTTACCCTTTTAATTTAATACTACGCTCATCATAAAATATAATACTACTCATCGCTGCCAGAATTTCACTTACCGTCATTGTCCCCGTTAAACTTACCTTATTAAACTGCCCAAGTCGCCACGATATTTTTCTAAGGTTATATATCGAAACCTTTACACTTTTGCCCTTAATAAAAATCCCGCTATCTGACTGTAATTTAAAATTCAGAAAACCCCCGATTACGTTAGACGAGCTGTCAGCACAGAAAACTAGGAAGTGGTTATGGCGTAATAACTAACTAACACATTTTTATGTTGAAAACAAAACTTATTTTTTATTATTACGGATGCTATTAAAGATTAATATTCTTATGAAAAAAACACAGCAACATAACTATTCAAACTTAATTACTAATCAAGGCCACCCAGTTTGCCACATTCTCTCTTTCACACAATTTACAACCCATTTAAGTTTGATTTAGCGCTTTTTTAAATGAAATTATTTATTTATTATAATTGTTCGTTGACTACTTAACCTTGGCATCCCTTATCACCACGTGCCACATTTATTACACTTTGTTCAGTTAAATGTTAGTTCCAAATTAAACTGTCATGATTCCACTGTTTATTACTGTCTATATCACACACGTCAATAAGTTTCGGTAGGCTTCGGCTACTTTTAATCGCTTCGGCCTACCGAATTCCGAGGCTACCGTTAACGCGTCTGCTTAAGTTGAATGTATGCTGCCGACCGACTGATGCTACTGTCTCTCGAGTCTCTACATGTGGCCGGACATTACTGCCTTGCCGGCGAACAAATTTCGCCGCCGCACACAGCCTTAGTTGTCAAAGTTTTAGTGGCTGTACACATGACACACAGGATTTTTGTGTGTTGGACGTCGACGATATTCAGTGAGCACTGGTCGACGTCACCAATGTGGGTTGGACTTAAACTTTGTTTCCGTCACCCCGGACCACGAGTAAGAGCAAAATTCATCTCTAAGCCATATTGTTTCTTGCTTCTTGGTGTCATCTGTGCACCTGCTGGATGTGGCGCGTTTGTGCGTAGATGTCACACAGCTTTAAAATTCCAGGAAGTGTATTATCGTCAACAGCACAACATTCCTTTGTATTGTTTCATCACCCAGCTACAGCGTACCGTTTCTTTGTTTGAACAAAACTTCTACTCAAACACGAGTCTGACCACACATATGAAGTGAATTATAAATATTTTAATAAAATGAACCCAAATTGTTAATAACATAAAAAGCCCCATACCTTTTGCCCCGTTACAACATATGACACAATCTCAGAAATTTTATTTATGTACATTTATCATAACTACAAGGTTGTGTGTAACCATGGTGAAAGTGGATTATAGTGTTATGCAGTAAGGAACGTTCTCGTACAATGGAGAACGTTGTTCTATAGCCTTCTTGCTTAGCCCAGCAGGTGCTTCTGCCAAGGCCACGTTAAAGTATGCTCTACAGTTTTTGCGTGCCTGTTGACGCACATTATGGATTATTCTGGAACACTTGTGCTACCTATTTGAACAACAGAAGCTGGTTTTTGTCAGTCAGTTGTGTTGAGCGATTTTTCTTAGTGCAAGTGGTGGTTTACACAAGTGCGGTGAAGTGTTATTATGTTATAGTTAGCACGGAATTCTAATAATTGACATTATTATTGCATGTATACAAATTTAACTTGAATTATTGTATGAGACTAATCTTGTTGGATAACTTGTTGATTACAAATTATTATTTGTGACAATTAAAGCTGTTATTTAGTGATTTCATTGGTGTTTGTATTTTGTTTTTCACTGTATTATATGACAATCAGTTATACCGTTGTTACAGTGGGTCAGAAGTGTGACAGACCCATTAACAGTGGAAACAGAGGACACTTTGTACAAGATTAGTGTAATTTGTAATTAATCTGTAAACAATGAATGCCAGTCAGATGATAGAAAATTTCCAGGAGCTTCTGTTGCAGACAGAGGAACGACGCAGACAGGAAAGAGAAGAAGGCAGAAAAACGACAAAAGCATTAGTGCTGGAAACAGAGGGGAGACAGGAAACACTAATTTTGGAATCTGAAGGACGATAAGCAGAGGAATGTAAGAGTGAAACAGGTGACATCAAAGCACTGATACAGGAGCAAAAGCAGATGCAAGAACATACCGCTGCAGAGCTGGGTCTACCAACAAGAGCTTAATAAACAAATTACTAAAATATCAGAGGTACAAGAACCAGTGACATTAAAACTAGCTGAAGTAGACAAATCCGTCTCGAGTATGAAGAAGCTACAGGTATGTCTAGTAAAATATCTGATGTAGAGGAGACTGTAATAACTATAAAAGTGTCAATTGCAAATGTGACAGAGCAGTTTAAGACATGGAAAATAAGACTACAGAGAAAGACACTTTGCCTGCAGCTGGGGCCGAGTTTATGTCAAGGCCCTAACATTTGATGGAAGCACTCACTGGGCAATGTATCTTCAGAAATTTGAAGCCACTGCTTCCACAAATAATTGAACAGAGAAAGACAAGACAGTTTTACTTGCTCTTGCTTTAAAAGGACTTGCAGCAGAGCTGCTACAGAAAGTGCCACCTGACAACCAGAAGACCTATGCAGAATTGATAAAAGCTTTAGAATTGCTGTATGGTGATAAACATTTGTGAGATGTGTACTACACTCAGCTGAGGACAAGGCGACAACGTCAGGGGAGAGTCTTCAAGAGTTTGAAGCAAGCATCAACGGACTGATTAGATTGTCCTATCCAGAAGCACCAGAAGATTTTCGAATAAGGTAGTTTGTAGTGCAGCCATTTATTGATAGTTTTGGAGATTGTGAACTTCAGCAAGTTTTACGAATGGCAAAACACTGAAATAGTTCAGAAGCTCTTGTTCACACCCTCGAGTTTGAAGCTGGCAAGTCAGTGTCCCGCTACATTAATGGGTTTATGTCATCACACTGTAGTCAGAAGATCCCAGTATCACCTTGCCGTTACGATGGGTGCAGAAAAACAATGTTGCCGGACAAACAATTCAGAAGTTCAAGAGTGCCACAACGATTTGAACAATGGGAAAAAGACAAAAGACTGAAGTGTTACAATTGTGGGAACTGTGGTCATCTACAAGTAGACTGTTGGGAGAAGAAAATACCGAGAGAAGAGAGTGATCGCACTAAATGTAAAATTAAAGCTCCAGAACAGCACACAGTTTTCATGCTACATAAGGTCAGTGGAAAGTACATAAGGTCAGTAGGTTAATGGATTTGTGGAAGGTAAACCAATATCATTTACAGTTGACACGAGCGCAAGTGACGATTGTGCGCCCTGACTTAGTCAGCAACCACCAGCCTCAAATTAGCTCTTGTACAATACAGATAAGCCTTAGCATGGCTAAAACGACAGGATCCTCCAACCAAGTGGCACTGGCCGAAAAAGAAGTCAACAGGTGTGGTCAAGAGGAACCTTTCCTATTGCAAGCGGAAATGGAAGAAGAATGAGCAGAGGAAGTGCCAATGTGTAAAACAACAAAAGAAGTGAATGGAAAGCCAAATATGGGTATCGAGGAAAGGTTCTTGCTTGATCCTGAGTTAATGGAAGTGCTCAGGCGGAAAGTTGATGAAGATGAAGTTATGAAGGAAGTCGTTGATGAAAACCAAAGAGACTGGGACTGCGTATACCATCATTCCTAATGCCATACAGGTCATCAGTACACGACACATTCGGCATAACTCAAGCAAAATTGGTGTTTGGGCGGGAAATTTGTCTTCCTAGGGACTTGATAACACTTAACACAAATGATATCATAATTTAATTAATACCTGAGACTCTGTCCCAAGAGCCGCAGAACTATTCCTCACAATTAAGAAAACCAACTGTGAGAAATGAACTGCTTGATAAGAGGATGGCTGAAGATAGCCAGTGATAAAGTGAAAACTTGGTATGACATTTGCAGCAATAGTGTTGGCTTCCAAGAAGGAGATCAGGTTTGGTTGTACAACCCAAAGCGTCGTCGTGGTCGCTCATCTAAAATTCAGATTAACTGGGAAGGTCCTTACATGGTGAAAAAGAGAATCAACAATGTTGTCTATCGGATTCAACAGGAAGAACAGCGAAAGTTCAAGGTTGTCCACCTAGATCCCCCCGCCAAGTATTACTTCAGAGACGGTTTGCCAGTTCGGGATGTACAGGCTTAAGGAGAGGGCAGTGTTATGCAATATGGAACGTTCTCATACAATGGAGTATATTGTTCTACACTCTTCTCGCTTAGCCCAGCAGGTGCGTGTTTCTGCCAAGGCCATGCTAAAGTGCGCTCTACAGTTTTCGAGTGTCTGCTGATGCATATGATGGATTATTCTGGAACACCTATGATACCTATTTAAACAACAGCAGATGGCTTTGTCAATCAGCTGTGTTGAGCGACTTTCCTTAGTGTGGATCAAATGCCTATTTACACAAATGTGGTGAAGTGTTATAGTTAGTTAGCGTGAAATTCTAATAGTTGACATTATTATTGTGTGTCTACAAATTTAATTTGCATTATTGTACGAGACTAATCTTGTTGGATAACTCAATTACAAATTATTGATTGTGAGTGTGAAGCTGGTAATTAGTGATTTCATTGCTGTCTATAATTTGTTTCCACTGTACCATACGACGATAAGTGAGACCATCGTAACAATATTTTAATTGTTATATCCATATTTTATAAAATATGCATATGAATACTGTGTATTATATGCTACACACATATAGAGTATAGGGTCCACTTTAAAAGAAAGTTGTACTCGCATTTTAACAATATAGAAAGGAAAAATTGGCCTCAACAAGTAGAGCTGATAAAATAAGAGCAAGTGGGGCTGAAAATTATGAAACTGATAAGTGTGTATTGAAATTGTTTACTCAAGCACATGACAAAACATTCAAATGAGTGATCTTTCAACTGGACCTAAAGCTGAGGAATTTGTATTACACCAGGAAAAATACGGTTTAAGGTTTGTTCTGGATGGCTAATTGTTTGAAATAAAACATGAAAATGGCTCAGTTAATTTTGACACCATGTTGACTAGACGAATAAACTAATGAAGATATTCATGGCAGGAAACCTCACAACAATTTTGATGTTGATAAAGAGTACACCTCATAAAACATTGACATATGAAGGGAATTTATGTAACAGGATGGGGACACAGGAACGTGCTATGTTGTTCTTACAGTAACATACATTTTGGTATCCTGTTATACTAATTCCTTAAGAAAGTGGACTGTTACAACATATGTAAAAAAAAAAATTAAATATGATCTATAATTTGTACTATTAACTTGTCACAGCTATATGATATCAATTTTTCTGTTTTTGTCATACAAGTAACTAACTTATGCTACCTCTGTTGATGTCCTGTTACTAGAGTTTTAATTTCCAGAATGATGTTACAAAAATAAAAAATCTAACATAACATTTTGCTTAAGGAAATGTTATAATTAATAATACAAAATTTTAATCAGCCAACATTTTTATTAATGTGTGTTAGAAAAGACTTGTTCTATAAATACTTGTCACTTCCATAGCCTGAACTAAAATAGAATGATGTAACTGTGTGCAGTTGTTAGCAGCATTCCTTTTTAGATAGGAAGACAGGAAAGGAAATAGTTTTGTGAGTTCTACGTTTAACTGTGTTATTACAACAGTTAAACACTAAAGATTTCTATTATCATCAACATCATCCTGTCATGTCCCTGGACAAGAAAAAACAAGATAAGATTCACACAAGTTAATAAATGGCTTAAAAAATCATTCAATTCAATGAATTAATTTATATCATTAATAAAATCATAATTTTTTAAATAAATTAACTAAATATTGTTTCCTAATAAGTCAACAAGCACTGTGAATTACTTCTAATCACAAAACTATACAAACATGAAGATGAAAATGCCTATAAATATATGACTGTTCTTTTTCCCCATTTTAAAATTACACCGTTACAAAAAACTGTTTCATAACATCCGAGCACATTAAAATAATTTCACTTAGCAAGAACTAAAAGGCTACTATTTTAGAAACTATTATTTTTCAAACAGAGATTAAGCTGTTGCAACACCATTATATTAAAAGATCCCCAGTTAGCGCTTCTGAGCTTCACAGCTTATCATCGGATCGGAAATATACAATCACAAAAGCAACACAATTCCTTTATACCTCTACTTGCCCAATAGGGTGTACACATTTTTGTAAACACTCCCCGAAGTAAATGCCCTTACCTTCTGGTTCCTAACATACATGGGCACATTCAACACACATTTCGGTACTTTTACGTTTAGTTCTAGTACATTCTGTGTGTGTGTGTGTGTCTTTTTCTATTCCTAATGTCCCCATTTCTTACTTTTTAATTATGTGAGATCTTCATTTTCAGCATAGTGTTACGACATTACAGAACAATCTATGTGTTTCTCGAATGTTCCAGAAGAACCCGGCTAAAATGTTGTGTGTGTATGTGATTTCAACACGCATTCGCGAGACTTTTCTAAGACGCCGCCAGCCGCGTGGACTGTGTCAAGGCCGCAATCAATTACGTCGCAGTGTAGAGCTAATGCATAGTATATGGAATGTTCTGGATTTTTGGTGGGGTATAAATACAAGTACTCAGTGATGCTCAGTCAGTTTGAGTTGCGAATTATTTTAATGCGATTCGTTGTATTATAATTAGTTATTATTGGGCGATTACACAGTGGGTCATTCCAAATCAAATCATCCAGCCAGAACAAAATTTTTCACCACACCCTCTCAGATTTTCATGAAATTTTTATACAGCATCTATGGACAAATATAACAACCCGCATTTTTTATTTTTGCCAAATTCGCTTTAGTTTTTTTAAATGATTTTTTGAAAAAAGTCCATTTTTAGCCGATTTGTTAGTGGGATGCTATGTAAGATGCTTCATGGGATTTATTTATGGGATGTTTGTAAGATCCTTACATCAATTTTATGCATCCTCACTGGCCATCAAAAACTTATTTTTGGCCAGAACACAGAAATGTTGGGAGAGAGGATAAGTGCTTGGTCCCTTTTACAAACATAATTTGCTGCATGGATGTACCTGAATTGTGCTTAGTTGGGCCGAATGCTTTTCACACTATCCAAAAAAGTATTCAAAATGTTAATGCTGCCTGGGCAAGGAAAAATTAAGTTTCATATCAATCAAGAAGCACCTGTATATATTATAAATATCCTGTAATACCATTTAAACTCAACAAGTAAATACCTAAGCAAGATATTATTTTTAAAATACGGACAAATCTTCTTTAAAATCTATATTTTTTTAGTTTTGACAGGTAGTTAGGCCTTGTTACACTGATGAGCCTAATTTTAACTGAAAGTTTTAGTACAGAAAAATATAAGCATACCTTAAGTAAAAAAATCCTCATTGGCCACACAAGATAGGGTACTATGCAAAATATTTCAATGAAATATCAAATATAAACTTTGTACTTAAATTATAAAATGATGTCATTAAATACCCATGACTTTTATTTCATCCTATTATATTACATTTCATCCTCTTTCAAATGAAACTTTTTCAGCCTCATAGGACCAGACAGAAAAAAGTTATAAACATTTACATAAAAGCCTGCACGGAGAAAAAAATTCACAATTGCCAACTTTGAGTGGAAAACAAGTTTATATGAGTCTAAATGTTATTTTTGACTTTATATTTGGAATCCTTGTGAAATTTCAAGTAAGTATTGTGAGTTTCATAACTTAATATTAAATAATAACCACACAAGTAGTTTTTATTGAAAAGTGCTCTTTAGATCTCACGCTGCGACTAACAAATCGGCTAAAAATGGACCCAGTTTGAGTTGCGAATTATTACAGTGCAGTTCGACATATTGTGGCCAAGTGTTATGTGTTTTATAATCATGCGGGACAATTGTAATACAACTGTGTTTTATATTAGTTGACATTTTATTGCGTGTGAACAATTTTTATTTGATTTGTTGTAAGAGACTATCTTGTTGATTACAAACTGTTTAATTGTGATAATTAAAGCTGGTGATTAGTGATGTAATTGGTGTCTTGTATTTTGTTTTCCACTGTACCATACGACGATCAGTTAGACCGTCGTAACAATAGGTTTTGATATTCATTAAGTTTTTGAAACCACTCCCTATTTAATTGATAAAGTTGTGTTAATATTTATAATCACAAACAGAAATTAAGCTGTTGCACACTACTATATTAGGAAATGGTTTAGATAAGTTAATGAATACCAAAACCTACGCCAAAAAAGAAAAATTAACATAACATAATTAAAATGTAAAATGGGTGAATCGGAGCGAAGTTTGGGCAATAATGGCAAGGAAAGGGATCCCACAAAATCTAATTAGAGCTATACAGAGTCTTTAACTGGAGAATAAAACTTAATTGAAGCAGGGAAACCAAGAACAGGTCCTAGAGTTGGCCTGATCAATTGCACAGTATGACAAGGGTGTCCATTAACACCTTCTCTTTTTAATTTATACATTGACGATGTCCTACAAAACTGGCAGATGTGTCTTCTGAAGCATTTTATGATTGGCCACTCTGAAATTGACACTTTGTTGTTTGCGGACGATCAGGCTATTCTGTAGGACTCACATAAAGGTTGCAGAAGGGTATAAATGATGGGTTGCAAATGGTTTAAATCGAATCTGCAAAGACTCTGGATTACTAATATCCACACTTAAGACCAAGGTGATGGCTTTTCGTGGAACTGATACTGTACAGGAAAAATTGTTATAGAAGGTACTGTCTTGGAACAAGTCAGCAATTTTGAATACCTGGGCTACAGTGTGTCTTATAATACAAACAACGACGTGAATAAGTTGCATAAGTTCAACCTTATGCGTGGGACCATCAGGCGAACTCTTAAGTCAGCAAGTAAAGAACCACAGCTAAAATTCTACAAGGTGATGGCCCTTCCCACACTTCTTTATGGGTCTGAGAATTGGACTTTAACAAAAGGCCAGGCCAGTCGTACCCTAGTGGCTGAAATGAGATTCCTCAAGCACGTGGCAGGGTATAGTCTCCACGATCATAGAAGAAACACAGCTATACACCAGGAACTGAATATTATGAGTATACTCAATAGGATTGCCCAGTATCGGTGAATTGGTGGGAACATCTTTGCCGAATGGATCAGTGCCGCATCCCCAAACAAATTTGGAAGTATAAATCAAAGGGACGGAGAGATGTGGGGTGTCCAAGGAAGTGCTGGAGTGACCAGCTCGAGACTTTGCCTGTTTGAGACGGGGACAAACCTTCCTTGGTTTCATCCTTGCAGATGATGATGATGAAAAAGTAAAAAGAAAGAGGAGGATTTAAAGCATTAGGTATAGAAAGGGATGCATGCGCGCGCGCGCATACACACACACACCGAATGGACTAGAAACAAATGTCAAAGTACTGGCATGGGTGAATGAACCCGGGCAACCATGTTAGGAACCAAAAGGTAAGGGTATTTATCTCAGGGCATGTTCACGAAAATGTGTACACCCTTTTGGACAAGTAAAGGTATGAAGGAATTGTTTCATTTTTATTAATGTACATTTCTGATCTGATGATGAGCTGTGAAGCTCAAAAACACTAATCGGGAATTTGTACATAGTGGTGTGTAATAGGTAAGTTTCTATTTGTGATTATAACCACTAACACAACTTTATTAAGTAAATATTATTTTTCAGAGATACAGTATAAATACAAAAATTGAATAATGAATTAAATTTCACTAATATATGTTTTGTTGACATATAAATGTCTTGATATAAATATGCAGGCATAAAAAACAAAGAAAGTCAAGAGCTTTGTGAAGAGGGGGATATGAAGTATAAGGAGTGACTCTAACTGAAATTTGTACAACAGTACCACAACCAATTAAATTTCATATGAAACAATGTTTCTTGTCAAGTACAACATTTAATTGTAACAGTACAGAATTGAGGGGTTTTTGTTTATTAAATTCAATGGTAAAAAAGTGGGTTACCCACATGGGGTCTCGGTTTTAACAATCAGCGTTCACTTGTGGAACACCCAGTTGCACGTTTGTTCTGTCCGCCCCTCAACATGCGACAATTCCAGGTGCTGTGGAATGTGAAAGCGTGCGCGCCTGCCTGCCCGAACATAGTATTTGTCACGAACTTTTTGCGAACCTCAGAGCGCAAGCTTATGGTATACAAACTTGCGGTCAAGGAGATATCACGTGACGCCTGCTCAGCCTATCAGGAGCAAGTAGCCGCTAAAAGAGAACGTCTTGGCCATCTTGGAAAACGTCGGCTTCGGCGTCAGTCGGCTAACAACATCTAAAGCGCGCAGTTGCGTCGGCGCGCGGTCCACCTGAAATACCTAAAACAATGTAGATAGACCGGCCGAAGGATTAAAAATGTGATAGTTATAACAGTAAAAGTGTACATAAACAATAAAAATAGAAACGGTTCAGTACACAGGCTCGCAGGCCTAATTTTGATAAAATTACTAAAAATGTGAGTCAACTAGAATGTGATAAACAGTGAAACCATAACATTTTAATCAGTGAATCAAATTTAACCAGCAGAAAACTTTTTTCGGACGAACCAGTGAACGAACGAAAACAGACTAATTACAGCACGTGTCGGACACAGCCAGAGAAGTAGAACCATAACATTTTAATTAAATTCAATGGGGAAAATTATTTAAAAAAGAGCTCTAAATAGTACATGGGGAAAAAGTATGAATGGCAAGTATAAATGAGCAAATGCTGGGTTGCCTTAGTTAAACGAATTATTAGAATAAGTGAAGCAATGTTAAAGTAGCCTAAATGTTTGTTTTTTGTATGTTTAAAAGAAAAAAGTAAATAAAAAAACAGTAATAGTTTTTTGAGAAGAAAAATGAATGACAAGTAAAGTCAAAAAAGAATATAAAAGAAATGTTGCAAATGTCTAATAAAAGTTGAGTTAGTTAAAAAATTATACTGAGAGTCGAGTTTATTAATGACATTGTTATGGTCTATTTCCTTACCCCCCCCTTATATTATACTTTTTACTTACCTTTTACGCTTTCGCCCTGACTTACCAAAAACAGAAGATTCCCAACTTAAAGGTCGCCACCAATATTTTTAAAAAGGACAAATATGGAAACCTTAATACATTTTCCCATTATTTACTTTGAATTACTTACCAGGTCCGTTTAGGCGAGATTTTCCATACAGGACAGGTTATGTTAAACGGGCGTAATAACTTACTCTCTACATTTGGTTTATATGAAATAAAATCTGAATTTTAATGAAATTTGCATTTACGAATTAACAACTAATAAACAGTGAATAATCAACTAGACTATAACAAGTTATTATGAACCAGTGTGTATATTTTAATCCCCTTGCTATTTACTTTTACAAAATTCCTTTCCCTTAGAGATCTCGATTATTTATATTATATTAAATAAGTTATCATCATTTGTTTTGAACTGATTTAAATAGGTATATTTAGGGTTGTTAGTTACTCATTCACCGTGTATGTCCGTATGGTTTGTTACCCTGTCTCGTTGACCACTTTCTTATTTCTGGTGCACTCACGCCCCTGTTTGCACTGAGTTTACTGTGTTGTATTATATTTTCACTGATTTGACTTCACTGATTTCCCCATGTTAATATTAAGTCACACACTTATATCCGCTGCATTGTTTGCACTTTTAATAGTTATTAAAAGTTGTTTTAATTAGTTATTTAATTGGACAGGCCGGCCTTAACTTCGGTCTATCTTGCCCCCGAGGCCACTGTTTTCTTTTAATGAAACTGTATGTTACACTTGACTGTCTGTTGTTGCTTCTGTGGTGACAATCTGCATACTGTGATTCACAAGGACTGCTGCTGGGGTGGTTACGTAATATGTCTAGATAGTTGTTTAGGCTAACAGTGTGTTGCTGGTTAAACTGGGGCACCTCACAGGTGTATGCTGACAATGGAAAATTAAAACTGATTTAAATTAAAATAAAATTGAAACTGGGGTAGCACACAATTCTGTACCGTTACAATACCCCCCCCCCCCCAATGAGAGGTTGAAGGCCGAAGCCTACAAACTATCATTGCCTAAAACCTAAGAGGATCAGTGAGGATATGGCACCACAACCCCCCTGAACACTACTAAAATCATGGGTACTTACCCCCCTAGTCCGGTGGCTGCAGCAGCACCCATCCGATCTTACTGGACTTCTGTGTACGAGATCCCAACACCATAAGCTCGGACAGATACCCGCCACAGTATCACCCGACTCTAAAACATTCAATTCAAAATATCAATAAATGGCCTTCCATTATTCCCTATCCACAACTGATCGGTTCCTCTTAGTCATACTGGTTCATTGTTTATTATAAAACATAATATGCATTCGACTACATTGTAATATAGCTTCTAAATTGTCCATCGGTTACCTGGATCAATTAAAATTTAACTATCATGTCCATCGGTTCTTCCTCAACAAGTTACATGGTTTAACAATATAGCTTAACCCTAGAAGATACAGTGTTAACAAAACAATATAAATTTACAGTAGTACATATGCATTCCAGACAAATTAAATAAGGTTCCCCGTACAATATTGCCCAGCCAAAATAACACATCAATTATACCAGTTATCCTTAACTACTTTATATATATAAAGAATTTTTTTTTTTTTTTTACCATTCAGATCAGAATTCCAATCCAAAATAAATTTAAATTCATTATTAAACTTCACCTTTTCAATTAATTTAATTACCAATTTCATTTAATTTAATTTCTCAAAACCTCATTGTATCAATCTCATTTGTTCAAAACAACTTTATTTGTTTTGATTACATTTGACAAGAGGACCAAAAAAATATTACCTACATTCCATCGCATCTGGTGTTTCTTTTATTTCATAATAGGATTTTACTACTGGCAATGATTCAGCAGAATACAACATTTTGTTTAAACATTGTATTTGCCTCCAAAAGTGTTTTAAGACTATAAAACAGGTTAATTACCCACCGTCACGCTTTTTGAAATCCGAAAACAGGATTACTCGAGTTTCGACACATTAAGTGTCATCTTCAGATCCTCGATGAATATAAGTTAAAAATACATTTGTTGATGTATGCACATCCCGTCAGATAATAAAAACAACACAAACATAACAACAAAAATACTTAAATAATTTAACACATATTAAAACCAAGACAAAACAGAACGAAAACACGATACACGCGGCCGACGCGGACCTGCGCAGGAACACGTTATGCAATAAAATCTTTTTTTTATTTAGTGTTGTTTTTAATAGTTTTAACTTAATATTCATATACTGATAGGCAATTTTTGCCTGACTAGCTTCTAATTTAAACATTGTATTTGCCTCCAAAAGCGTTTTAAGACTATAAAACAGGTTAATTACCTACCGTCACGCTTTTTGAAATCCGAAAACAGGATTACTCGAGTTTCGACACATTAAGTGTCATCTTCAGATCCTCGATGAATATAAGTTAAAAATACATTTGTTGATGTATGCACATCCCGTCAGATAATAAAAACAACACAAACATAACAACAAAAATACTTAAATAATTTAACACATATTAAAACCGAGACAAAACAGAACGAAAACACGATACACGCGGCCGATACACGTTTTATTGCATAACGTGTTCCTGCGCAGGTCCGCATCGGCCGCGTGTATCGTGTTTTCGTTCTGTTTTGTCTTGGTTTTAATATGTGTTAAATTATTTAAGTATTTTTGTTGTTATGTTTGTGTTGTTTTTATTATCTGACGGGATGTGCATACATCAACAAATGTATTTTTAACTTATATTCATCGAGGATCTGAAGATGACACTTAATGTGTCGAAACTCGAGTAATCCTGTTTTCGGATTTCAAAAAGCGTGACGGTAGGTAATAAACCTGTTTTATAACATTTTGTTATTGTCAACTACAGTATGACTGTACACATTGGTCACAACAGACATCACACCTGTTTACATAAACAGTTGTATGCCAGACTGTTATAAACACCATCTCAGTCTCAACATTCTGATTATAACACATACTGACACATATACTTACTTCAACTTTTAATTTCTATGAATCTTTTAGTTAACATATTTATCAACTACTATTTTTGTACCAATTCATACCAAAATTTAAATCAAAATTAATTTGACTTCACAAAATTCACATTTTTAAATTAACTTCATTTTAACTCCAACCAGAACAGTTTAACTTTAATTACATTATTTAAAACACTTTTAATACAAATAGAATTCAAAATAAATTTACTGAATACCTTTTGTTAATCGTTATTGTTAATTAACAACATAAAATATTATTATGATTATATCATACTATAAACATTGTTATATAAACAATTGTATACAATTTACCAATATACCCTGACATAATACATTTAACACTAACACATATTTATTTACAACTTTTCGTCAGAATTTTATTATTTACCACACTTCATTACCTAAATCAGCCAGGTCAGAACCATATACTCAAGTATTTAAAATGTCCATTCTGAGTTTATATTCAACCTCCATCATCGAAAATTAGTCTTATCTTCACACAACATTGTTCAATTTTATTGATACTCATCATACGGTTGTTTTTTGTTTTGTAACCATAAGAACTTATTTTGTCCATTGTACCAAAATAATAATATATAGGGTTAACCCCCATAATTATCGTATCATAAATCAAGTCGACATTAGTATTTTTTATAAAGTCTCCGTCAGTGTTTGTTATTACCATTACAGCATTATACAATATTCTGCTACTACAGGTACATTAACTCTCCCCACAGGTAAATGTTTATCATTCATATACTTATTGTTTACTATTACACAAGATAAGTTTACATTGTTTATTATAATTCTCTTAATATTCATATTCTCTATCAACTCTCCATAACCTCTATTTAGCTTAAACCACTCTTTCTCTCTCTCATAATTACTTTCATCACAACATTTCACATTCTCACTCCACACAGAGGGCAATACCACTTTATTATTGAAACACCATCTGGCCCTACCAGATAAACACAAACAACTTATTTGACATTCTGAAGACCTTTTGTCTTCTACAAAAACTATTGAGGAACTCTTGTCCTCCATCAACACTTGTGAAGTCTCTGCTTCACATTTAACCCCATAAAAATTTGCCCCCTGTTCACCCTCTACAATTAAACTATTTCTATGCTCTCTTTCTAACTCATTATGATCACTGAATACTCTAACCTCAACTAAATTTCTATTCTCAATATCACTACCCCTATTACTCAATTTATCATTATTATTTTCATTCAATAATATATTATTCTTGTTAACATCATCATAACTAACATTATTACTCACCATATTTACGGCCACCTGTTTTACATTTAAACTAACCTCTTTCTGATTATTATTTGTATTGACATCACCTACCTTGTCGTTTTTTATCTCGTCTACACTGGAACTAGCATTATTACTTGTAAAAGTATAATCATTACTACCTCCACTATCAGAACCACTTACCTGGTTTCGTTGGCTTTCTTTATTTTCTTTTAATTTACATCCATCTCTTTCCCACTTTTCATCTTGTTTTTTAAAAATGTCATCTACCATTGCCCTTTGTTTTTCTAACAGCAATTCCAGGAAATTTATTATCTCTTGATGCGATTCACTCATACTATCTTTCCTTACATTATTATCTGCTACCTGATCGTCTGCACTAGTGCTAGTTAAGTCAATTCTGTTGACTTCACCACTATTATTTTCCATTTTTATATTGTTGTGTTTACATACACAATTATACTTTTTAACCTACAACACCGCCCTCACTCGCAAATAACCCTTCTAATTAACACACTAATTACACACCCAATTAAAATACTCTACACCTAAACTCGTTATCCAAATATAAAATAAACAATACTTTCACAAGCACGTTACGCTACATAAATCTATACAATAACTCAAAATTTTACAAATACGCCGTTACCACAACCTGTCTCGTACTGCCAATCAGGCCTAAACCCATATCAGAAGATTCCAGGTTCGAATCCTGGCAGGGTCGCCATTGTTATGGTCTATTTCCTTACCCCCCTTATATTAAACTTTTTACTTACCTTTTACGCTTTCGCTCTGACTTACCAAAAACAGAAGATTCCCAACTTAAAGGTCGCCACCAATATTTTTAAAAAGGACAAATATGGAAACCTTAATACATTTTCCCATTATTTACTTTGAATTACTTACCAGGTCCGTTGAGGCGAGATTTTCTATACAGGACAGGTTATGTTAAACGGGTGTAATAACTTACTCTCTACACTTGGTTTATATGAAATAAAATCTGAATTTTAATGAAATTTGCATTTACGAATTAACAACTAATAAACAGTGAATAATCAACTACACTATAACAAGTTATTATGAACCAGTGTGTATATTTTAATCCCCTTGCTATTTACTTTTACAAAATTCCTTTCCCTTAGAGATCCTGATTTTTATATTATATTTAATAAGTTATCATCATTTGTTTTGAACTGATTTAAATAGGTATATTTAGGGTTGTTAGTTACCCATTCACCGTGTATGTCCGTATGGTTTGTTACCCTGTCTCGTTGACCACTTTCTTATTTCTGGTGCACTCACGCCCCTGTTTGCACTGAGTTTACTATGTTGTATTATATTTTCACTGATTTGACTTCACTGATTTCCCCATGTTAATATTAAGTCACACACTTAAATCCGCTGCATTGTTTGCACTTTTAATAGTTATTAAAAGTTGTTTTAATTAGTTATTTAATTGGATAGGCCGGCCTTACCTTCGGTCTATCTTGCCCCCGAGGCCACTGTTTTCTTTTAATGAAACTGTATGTTACACTTTACTGTCTGTTGTTGCTTCTGTGGTGACAATCTGCATACTGTGATTCACAAGGACTGCTGCTGGGGTGGTTACATAATATGTCTAGACAGTTGTTTAGGCTAACAGTGTGTTGCTGGTTAAACTGGGGCACCTCACAGGTGTATGCTGACAATGGAAAATTAAAACTGATTTAAATTAAAATAAAATTGAAACTGGGGTAGCACACAATTCTGTACCGTTACAACATAAACCCTAAATCACGTTTATAGGCCACGAGTTCGAGTGAGAACCTTGGAACCCGATGAAGGTAAGAAGTGTTTTTATTAATTATTATGTTGTAGATGATTTGTACAATAACATAATTACCTTCATTTAGTCAGTAATTTTACTAGGTTGACCTTTAAGTTAGTAATATGACATCGAATTTACCTCCACTTTTAGATAAACTTGATTAAAATTTGGATTTTTACAAATAAACTTAAAAAATTATTCAATTATTCCGATAGGTCTTTAAAAAAAGCTTCTGCCGTGTGTCACTTCTATGGTCTTACATCAATGGACCTTGTATCGATTAACTCTGTGGAAATACAAAAATTTCTAATTGAAATAAATCACTCAGAATAGATAAACGATTTCAATTACTATCTTTATTCACATTAGTCTTCTAAGTACGGCAATATAGTTCTACTTGTACTTTTACAAATTTATGAAATTACCTTGTGTCTAGTAGGTATGTTGTTTTGGTAACATATAGCTTTGGTAGCTGTCAACTCGGGTGGTACAGAAAAACTAGTTACCGATACTAATTAAATCAATGTGTTCCTGGTGTTTTGAAAATATTAAAATAAAAAGCCAGTGCAGTATGAATCTAATAAAAATAGCTAGGATAATGGAAGAAGTTTTTATGACTTTTGATGATTGACAAAAACTTAAAAATGGCAAGTTTCTTGCTTTTGGAACCAATACAGCGCATAATATTCCTAACACCAAGAATATGTTTTGTTTTTCCTCCCAATATAAAATCTGACATCCAACTATTAGATCAGAGTTATACCCAAAATTTAAAAGATTTGTGCCAACACCAAAATGTGCACAATTTTTTCATAACACTGAAAACGTAAATACCGATGCAAGCCAAATGCTGTACAGTGGATCAAAATGCCATTATGATAGAAATCATTGAAAACTTGTTTTCAAAAAGCATGGTTTCTGAGAAGTCAGCTTCCTGAAGAATGTGCTGTTAAAACCAATATTATCCCATCTGTTTATGAACACTGGCATATAGTCAGCCATGGAGTAACCTATGTTATTAATGGTGATGAATGATTTATCTAGGTAGTGGAGAAGATGATTTACTGACAGCTGTAAAGTAGTCACTGAACCTGCTATGAGAACATTCGGACCTGCTAGGAACTGCTTAACAGTATAGGATATAAAACTCTTGGTTAACAGAAGTGAAACCATTTGGCCACTGGTTCAGCCTTAAATGATCTGGTATGGATGGAGGAGGTTCATACCAATCACCGCCAGTTGAAAGGTAGTATGAAACACCGAGTTGTCTGTGCTTTTATCAGACGGTTGCCATTTACGCTGAAACCCTAATGAACATGATTTCTGCATACTTGAAAACCTTGCACTTCAGGAGTGCCACCATGTGTCACATCTGTTTGCGTACCCAGCTCTTTGAAAAACCAATGAGTATTTCATTCATGGTGTTCATTCATTGCTAGGTAGGCCTACTTTTGCAGAAGTGTTTTATAACACGGGAGTGCCAAGTTAAGTAACTGTATGTAGGTTGTATGTAAAAAACAATACAGATATATAAGAAGTCTGTCATGAATCCAGACAGGTAATAGCTTCCATAGCACAATGAGACCTTAGCCCCCTATGAGTTACTTCCCTTGAGACTTCTCACACTTATTCCAGCACTCTCACAATAGTCTGCAAAGTCCTCTTTTGGAATTGTCATCAACTGCCTCATTACATCTCCTGAAACTCATCCACCAACTGAAATCTCCTCCCTTTCAATGCTAATTATCTTTGTATGAGCCAGAAGTCACATGGGGTGAAATTAAGACTGTAAAGTGACTGCGTGTAGTGTCCAAGCATTGAAGTCGCAGAACCTAGAATAAGAGAACATCCGAAGAAGAAACAAGTGTGATACACCAAAGTCTGAGGATCTCAACACCACACCTAAGCTTCCAGAAAGTTATGTGTTAGGGAAAGTCTACTCTATCTGGGACAACAACCACCAATACTATGAAACTTTGCTTTAACTCATGAACACCGGGAGGACAGGACTCCCGGCTGGGCTGGTTCAAGATCCCGTGGTATCATATTTGAATACATCACTGATCAAAACAATGACCCTTGAAGCCCTGAATGGTTCCAGGCCCGATCTCCACTCCAAGTTGAATCCACAGGATCTCCCTCAGAGGTCTATGACTTTTCCTCCATCTTCTGGTGGCAGCAGGGGAACACCACCTCACCAGGCCAGTGGTAAGGCAGACTGTAAAATGACTGAGCAATCTGTACGACGTGACATTTTGCCTGGTCCAGTCACTGCTTGCCTACAGACCCTCCCATTTTCTCCTCACTGCACTGATATTTTCAGAGATTCTGCTGGATGAAGGTATTCCAGAATGTGGATTGCTTTACAAGGATTCCCACCTACCTTAAAAAGTGTTGATTCCACAGTTTAATGTAAGCATCATGGAATTTTCCTCAATGACCCTGTTAATTATTAATTTGGTTTCTGCAGATGAATGCCCAAGCTCAAAGCAAAACTCTGTGGAGGTGTGTGGCATTCACTACTACTTACTCAGTCGTGAACGTGGTGGTCACAAAAAAAAGCTTACTTAACGGTGTCTCAGTGTCAAATGGTAGTCTGGCACCCTGACTGTTCATGTGTGAGTGGGAACACAGTTCAGGTATGAGGTGCATTCTCAAGATATTCAAAATGGCTGGAAACTTCCTCACAGTACATAAAATTCAATGTTTCTGTATATAATGAAATATACTTATGCTACATTTTTTTTTATCAACCAATGCAAGTTTAATTTTAGAACAATCATGATATAAAAAAGCCAGAAAGAATGTTATCCCAATCACATTCTGGAAGTGTGGGGTAGATACTGATAACAAGTTTTGGAAACTGATCTCTTCTTAATTTATCCTAACATTTAATATGATGAACACTAAAACTAATTTAGACTTACCATCTTTTGCTAGACTTTCCCTGAGCTCATGTTGCAACCTAGCATGCCTGTCCTCTAACTCCATTTCTTGGGCTCGCACCATCAATTCCCTTTCATAACGTCGAAGTTCACAACGTTCACGCATTAATTCAAACCACTGTTTTAAAAGCTGAGTCTCCTCAATACCTCCTCCTGAAGCATTTAAACTCATGTTACATTAAATGCAGATATTCTTATCTAATGATATCAACAGTTGTTAGTTTTATTTTCTGGAATTAATAAAAAACTATTCATAACTAAAATATTTACTTCCATTACCTATTCCATGTAGAAATCAAATTCTCTGTTATTTTCATAAATATTAAGTAAACAAATTACATGTAATTGTAATTGGGGGGGAAACACAATAAAAAAGAAATTTGTTCATAACATTTTAAATTATTTTTCCTAATAATAATAATAACGTTCTGCATAAATTTTATATAATAATATTTAGAGATGCTAGTCACTGACACTGACCATTATCCTCGCCACGAATAGCTTTTTCAACATGGACTCCACGTTTCTCAAGCTCTCTCTGCTTCACTTCTAATTCTTCAAGCTGACGTTGTATTTCTTGAGCCATACGTAATCTACATGTAAACACAATAAAATGATATCTTACTACACATAATTACAACACACGCGCGCGCGCGCGCGCACACACACACACACACACACACACACACACACACACACACACACACACACACACACACACACACACACACACACACACACACTATATTCCTCTATAATCTGATTATCAAATTAAAATTACAGTAAAAATTTAAATGTTAGACATTTAATTCATCAAAACATTTGCTTAAGAATTAAACAGACATTAAGAATGCCATGTTTAACAGAATGTTAAACACCTTTTGTAAGCAAATAATAAACCTCTTAAATTTCATTAACAAAAACTTAGTCATTTATACTTGGGAAACTAATTTCTGAAACACTCACACATTTTGTGCACGACTTGAATTACTTTGTTCAATTGTAACTCATACAATACTAAAAATTAAAATATCGTACCACTGTTTCTTATGATTATGGGAATAAATATTTCTACCGTTATTTATAAAACTATTTGAAGTACAATGTAAAAACATAGTGCTTGATAGTTTGTTATCCACTCAAAAGTTTAGATACTCAAGTTTAGACCTTTATAACAAATAACAGGGTAGAGTGATTCTAATTTATGTTTGGCTTTTTCATAATACTTATTGACATTTTACATGATGAGTCATGAAACATACAACTACATGCGTGCACAAAGCAGCTACATTTCAGAATATTTATTTGTTAATACCCAACAACCTCTGACAACTGTTTCAGTCATTTAGAGTATACATTAATTACTGAAATTAAAATAAAATAATATCAAATACATTCTTGATTGATTACAAATTTATTTATTAGAAATTTAATGGCAGAATGCCTTTCTATGGGAAGAAAAATTTCTTGCAAATAACAATAACAAAACAAAATTAATAAATATATGGAGAGACAAGTTTTCAGGATAACATTTTGTCTCTCCAAAGAAAAGCCGACAGATTAACTACTGAAACCACAATAAACAGAGAATGAAAAAAAATCATCCTGGTTTTTGAGGATATCGATTTATTAGTTTTACCAAGAGCTTTAACACCACATGGCAGAGATATATTCTAAACCTATCAAGGAGAAAAGTAATTTTTACCTGAAAACAAAAACTGTTCTCAAATATAATAACACTTCCTGTTTTACAGAAAACAAAATTTTACATTTACCCATTTTATCCATCCTTTGACTTTGTCTTGTATTAATTACAATGTGTTTAGAGCTACATGCCTACAAGTATAATGACTCCACAGATTTTGGCATAACTTGAAAAAAGGCAACATAAAGCGCGCGCGCGCGCACACACACACACACACACAGAGAGAGAGAGAGAGAGAGAGAGAGAGAGAGAGAGAGAGAGAGAGAGAGAGAGAGAGAGAGAGAGAGAGAGAGAGAGATTACATGAAAATGTAGGAACACATTTGCAAAACATTTTGAAAAAAACAAGATTTACATTATTTGCAAAAGATTTTGCCATTAAAGCTACAGCTAAAATAGCTATGATCAGCTCACTTATTGTTGCCTACACTTCATGTAGCCTTGCTAAATTTCAAGAAGTATCTGTAGGTACAACTGTTATTGGAATTATTTGTTATCAATGGAATAGGGGTGGAGACAAGACCGCAATTTTCTAACACAAGCTGCAGTGACCTAACCATAAATTATTAAAGCTTTTATTGCTAAAAATCATGTTTGGTACATGTAAACCAGGATATGCCACTGCATGTAGATGCAGGAAAAGTGGATTACAGTGCACCACAACCGGTTCAGTGTACAACTGTAATAGTGTCCTAAACACTCAACTCTTTGTATGCATCTCAAGATGAATAAAGTGTATGCACCTCTGAATGATATTGAAGATGAAAATACTGTTGTAGATGCTAATTAAATGATTAACAATTTGTTCGAATTTGGTTCATTAAAACTTACTCAGATTATTTATGTGAAAATTGTTTTGTTAACTGGAAATATATAACCACTTACTTAAGCAATTTGAAAAGTTTACACACATAAAGTTTATAAAATAATAAAGTGTCTATGATTTGCGATTTTCAACTTTAATTTGATCATTAATTTATTACTGAAATTAAAAATGTAAACAATTATAATGACAATATTTCAAATGTGTTTTGCTAACTATACGTTTTATAAGAGATAGTCCACCATCTGAATCTGGAAGCTTGAATTGTATTTTTTCTTGTCATATTCATAGTCAGTGAACCCAAAATTCCCTAGATACAATTTTCATGACAAAATTACATTTTTGAAATTACAATGGTATCTCACTAGTCTGAACTAATAAAAACCATGCCCGTTCATCTCCTTCAGTTGGCTATGTCTACGTTTCTTTATTTTAGTGAATCTGGAAAAACTCTTACTTGGTAAGCTATAATCAAATACTGATTTTAGAAGCTAACAAATACACACGCATACTTTACACATAAAAAGATGTGGTGTTGCATACTGTTTTATTTTAAGAACTTTAAGATATTTTTTATAACACTTCAAATAACAGGGATCGATTCTGTGGTTGATTTGTTTATTTGTATGATTTGAAAGGCTTTATGTTAACAATTAATGTGTTTTTGCTAATGTAATCTTGATGAGATTTTTTTTTCTTCCATATATAAAATGTTTCAGACACTGCTATATTAATTTTATGCTGTTATATCATTATATTTCTTTTATATTGTTATACCATTCAAAATGTTATTGTATTAACGTACATAATTATGCACATAAAAGTGAATTCCATTCAATTTTGCTAGATTAATTTTATTTACAAGCTCCCTTGGTAATTAACTACTTCTGGTTTTATAAAAAAAGTGTGCTAAAAATTTGTAAAGTTCTTTATGCAGTGAAAAAACTTACCTTTTCAACTGTGCCTGCCTCTCAATTCTACGACTCATTCTTAATTTCTTTTTTGCTGCAGCAGCTTCTGCATCTACTAGTAGTGGGCATGAAATTCTTGAATCATCTTCTGCATCGGCGTCAGACAAACTTTCCTCTGCTTGTTGAAACAATAAATCTACGAATTATTTTATATTTTAGTACAAAACAGACATTCTTAGTATACATTTGTAAGATTTTATACTGCTTACAAGACAACACTGAAAATTATTTTTTTTTCTTTGCTACATGTGACCATTGATTAAAAGATTCTTTTACAAGACACAGAAGCTAATACTAACACTTGTTGCACAGTAAGTTTGCGCTTGTGGTATGATAGTTCACTATGCTTATTGTAACGTAACAAAGTTAAGGTTCCCGACGTTACATAAAAACTTTGTCAAAATAACTGAAAACAATGCCCAAGGTATGCCATAATTAAGTACAAGAGGGCCAATCTCACCTAAAAAATGTATTGATGATACCTAGTAAGGTTACTAGGTAATAAAATATTAAAAGTGTATCTAAATAAAATATGGAGTGATCAGTGTAAGATGTAAACTATAAACACTGTGTCTAATGAGATGAGTTTACTGTGGATGAGTTTGAATATAATAGACTGTTTAATTAATATTTAATGTTTTATAAAGATGTACTTGTTGTTGTGCTTTATCATGATATTGTGTTTACATGATATTTATTTTGTGTTTTGTATGTAGTAGGTGTGGAGCCATTGCTTTAAGGAAGTACTAAGTAATGGGTACTCATTTCATTCATGTTAAACTTATATTTAAGTGGTTAAATACAAGTATATTTATTATGTATGTTATCATGTTAAGAGTATTTATTTTAAATAATTAATGAAGATGTCTTAAAATAATATTTGTAAACTTGGCCAGGAAGACAATAATTGTAAATAAATTGTCAAGTGGTCATTATAATTATGTTAAAAACCAATGAAGGATTCAATGATAAACTAAATAATAATAATGAATTGAAATCAGGAAATTAAAATTGATATAATTGGCCATAAGCCAGTGACTCTTTGTACAGTAGGTCAGGTAAGAAAAATTAAATTAAAAACAAAAAAATTATAACACATGTAATAAAACCAATAGGCCTAAATTTAGTATTTTGTAAAAGGAAATTAATACCTTTTAAAATAAGTCAATTAAGAAGAAAATGTAGTAAAATGTATACGGTTTAATAAGGCAGATTAAGTGAAGGTTTTATGTGATTTAATGTAATTCCAAGCAGGGAGTATTTTATTAAATAAGTGTAAGAATATTTCCTAATTCTGGCTCTAGGATAACAAATATTATCCAATGACAGAAGAAGCAATCGTTGTTAGGGCAACAAAATGCAAGATATCTTGTTGATTTACACATTCAATTGTTATATATAAACGAGGACAGTTCAATCATTATAAATCTCGAAAAAACCACGAAACTTCATGAATAAAATTATAATAAATCCAAATTATTATATAATCACTGATTGAAAAGGCGGATTGGACGACTCCCGAGACTATTACTTCGAGAATATCAAATCCTATTAACAAAATTCGAATCAAAAAATCTAAAAAAATAAATTAACTTAACCTACTATCAAATGAGTAATAATGGAAACCATAAATAAATGAAAATAACCCAGACCTGGAGAAGTCGAAGTGAATAAATACCATACAACAAAAAATTAAAGAGAATTAAATTTACCTACCGAACCTCACTTTTAACAACAGAGCAAGAACTTAATACTACACTAATTCCATCGGGACCTGTGACCACCAGAAACGAAAATCAGCGAAGATCAAGAACTGAACTTGTTGAGCACTGGGATATTATTGCCAATTATGTCCGTTACATCCTGGGACACTAACACCAACTTTTATTGAGAAGCTGGAGGTGGATATATTCCAGCCATTCTTCATCACTCGTCGATCTGTCATCGTTATTGGAACATGGCCTTCGAGTTGTAACGGGACGAATTTTGAGGGGTTTTTATTTTTATTAATTTTTGGGGATTCATTATAAAATATTTTAAATTCATTTTCCATCTGTGTATACGGCCACGTGTTTGAATAAAGCATTCTGCGAACAAAGAAACAGTACGCAGTAACAGTTGTGAAACAACAGCCAAGGGATGCGCCTGTCGTCGATTCTAAGAACTTAACGTTTGTGTGGCATATACGCCCAAATGCACTACACCAGCATGTGCGCAGAACGACGCCGAGTTGGTTTAAAGCAAAATCGCTTGGGCGAATTTGATTCAGCAATGTGCGTTTAAGCTGGAGGAAATAAAGTCTAAGTCCGGCCTCTTTTGTGACGTCAACCAGTGCTCAACAAATATCGTCCACGGTTACCACACAAAAAACACCTGTGTTTAATGAACTGCGACGGACGGTTTGATCATGAGGCATTGAAACTTTCGCTCTGTCCAAGTGTTTGGAGGGAGGCAGATTGATAATTTTCTTCCCACTCGACTAGCAACACAGGCCACGCGTGGCAACTATCAGTTCTCTGCCCGGGCAAATCTTCATATTTTTCTTAAGTCGGCCGACAAAATATCTGTGATTCTACAAAAACATGTATAACAGTGCCTCCAGTGACGAAGAGTGAATATTGAACGTTATTAAATATTATAAACCTTGTGAACATCCGGAGAATGAAAGACTTTGCGAGACGCACCACGTGGTCGGGGAAGAGGACGCCACACATGTAACGTTTCACATTGAAAGCATTATGGTCATTAAGTTTACATAAAATGGGGCGTTTTTATATTAAAAAGGGGTTTTAAGAGTGAATGTGAGAATGCTGGCAGACTGGGCTGTTTATGTGAGTAATAGATGAATAGTTAATGTGTTAATATAAGATGTAGATTTTAACTTTGTCGATATAAGATATTTTGCCAAAAAACGTAAGGAAATTTTAATTTGTCTTGATTTTTTATTGGAAAAGAATAACAATACAAAACTGAAATAAGTACATATTAAAAATTTTAATTCTCTTCAAAAAATGAGTTGCGTAAGTGATTTACATAACCCGTAAACCATGCTTGCATTCTACGTTCGTGTGACAAGATCCTGGCCCGAGAAAACAGTTAGAAGGTAGGTGGAAATAAATAAATAATGTATTTGTATTAATAGATTAATAACTTCACAGTTGGCTTCTGAACAGGGACAGTTTTTATAAATTAAAATTTAATATAAAAACCACACCTACAAATAAGATGCAAGTATGGTTGGAGGGTTAAATAACGGTACGTAACAATTATGTAAGGTACATAAGTCTAAGAGCAGTATATGTAAATTAAGAAAATCAGTAAATTTACAATTTAAAATGGCAGGTAACGAAAGCAATATAAATGAAACGACTAGTGTCGAAAACTGTGATGATTCGAATATTATGAATAATGTTGAAATCCACTCGACTCCAAACGTGAGTCAGGAAAATAAAACAAAAAATAATGCAAATGAATCAAATAGTACAGATGATTCGGGGATTCAAACAACCCCAAAATTAAGTAGGGGAAATAAAAATAATGATGAAGTCAGCCTCACTGATGATAAAACAGAAAGTCCATCAACACCTTTCCAAAATAAAAGGTTGGACGATAGTAATGAAATGTTAAAAATGATACAAATAATGTTAGAAAAGCATACGATAAACATAAATAATCGTTTTGATAATAATGACATAAAATTGAATAAATTTGACGCTAAATTTGACGAACTGAAATCTAACATTAATGAGGTAAAAACGAAATGTGAAAATGGTTGTAATTAATTGAAACAAGATATTGAGAGAATAGTAGAGTCAGTAGAAGAACGGATTAAAAGTAAAAATAATAATGATAATAAAAAATAACTAGCGATAAAAATAATGTTGAAAATGAGAATATAATTAAAAATGTGGTATTAGAGAATGAGGTAACAAATGATAACAACGATAATGAAAATGGTAATGTAATTGAAAAGGTAGTATCAGAGAGTGATACGTTGAAAATAGAGAGTGCAATAATGAGTGAGAGAGAGAGAGAGAGTAATATGTTGTAATGGAGTAGTAATTAGTGTTGATGAATTAGAGAAAGAATGGAAAGAAAGTGTAGCTGAATGTGTAGGGCAGAGGGTAAATTGTTCTCTTATTTGTGATGAACCAGAGTGTTCACAAGTGTTATTATTGGAGGGCAAGAGACCCTATTTAATGGAAGATTTGAGTTGTTTCCCTTTTTTGTATAAGTTTGTACCCTCTGTGTGGAATGGTGTTGAAAGTGAGCGATGGTGTTATGATGAGAGAAATTTAGATAGAGAATGGTGTATTGATAGAGAGACAGAATTGTATAAATTAAAGAGAGATTATGATGAGTTGAAAGAAATGTTAGAAGTGTGTTTGAACAATAATAATTTAATTTATGATGAAAAAATAACTGACCTGATATTGAATATAATTACTAATGGAGACTGGACAGAAATACATAATGTTGACTTGGTATATGATTATTATGATAAAATGAATAAACTGAAATTTTATGGTTATTACACACAAGATAGCCATATGTGTGTAAATAAAATTGAAAATTGTTATTTGAAACCAAGACTAATTTATGACGATGGAGGCTAAACAGTAAAGCAATAAATGGACAATTTTAAATATTTTGTTTTACGGTTCTGACCTCGGCAACCCTGGACAATGAAGTGTGATACAACTGAATAATTAATGATGAAGAATTGTAAATAAATGTTTAGTGAATTTAATTGTGTGTATTGTAAAATGTTAGGTAAACAAGGTGTATGTAGGTAATTGTTGTGATAATAATAATAATTTTTTACAGTTTAAATAAATAACACAAATAATTTGGAAGAAGATAATAAATGAATTGTAGTTATTGTACTTGGTGAAAGTAATTAAAAATGTTGTTTTCAACAATTAATTTAATTAAAATAATTTGAAATGTTTAAATATTTTTGATTGATTTCAATGTTGTATAATTGAGTTTTCTAATGGATTTAAATTATTTTACGAGATTTGAATTTGATAATGATTAATCAATAAATAAATGTTAAATTGTTGGGTATGAAATAATACTGTTGTTACATGTTTCAGAGGTTACGTGGAAGTATTGGTGTGTATGGTGTATATATTTTGTGTTTATGTCAATAGGTGAATAATGTACCGTAAGTATAAAATTTATAATACCAGTCAGATGGAGTAAAATGTTTACAGGTGTGAAAAGATTTTGATTCAATAATGAAAATAATCTGAGATAATTGTGTTAAATAGAAACTCATAAAAAATTTAATAATAACTGAAAGGTGATAAAACAAATGTTAATAATCAATTTGAAAATTTTAAGTAATCTAATTGTAGAAAGTGATGAATGATTTAAATGATGATGGATAAAAGAGTTAATGAAAATTTCACATTATAATGTTTTATAGAAAGTGTTAATTTAGCTATTAGTGTGCTATCGCTGTGGTGGCATGTGCCACAGTAGATAGCGGAAAGTGTTGGGGGTAATAGAGAGTGTTACCCCCATCGGAGGCCAAAATGGCGAAAATGCACGGCACACCCTTTTATACAACATTATATTGTATATGGATAATTTTCCGTGCCGTGCAGATTAATGATGAGTGTAACATGCCTGAAGGTAAAGATGATTTCCCCGACTTTTCGGGCGATTACTGCCTTACCAGCACTAATCGTGGTTTTGGCTAGCGGTCAGCTATGGCCATAATTTAAGTCCCTTGACCATAGCTGGCTTGAAATTGGTTTATACTAGAAATTAATGGGGGGTGAAACTAGGGGAAATCCCGGAAACTATGGAACAGCGGCTGCCACTCTGTTCGAGTAGGGACAGCAAAGCCAGGTGGTAGACCCGCATTAAGGGCGCATAACTATATAACAAAGACATGTTGATATCTAAAAATCTTTCAAATGTAACGCCGAAGCAAGGACAAGGAGATGTTCAATTCCTCCAACTATGCCGTCCTTGTGGAGGCCAATGTGCGCTACAGTCCAACAGAAAAAACAATAGTGTGTGTGGTTGGGGGGTTGCTTAGGTGAGCAACGAATTTAAATTTCATAACGTAAAGATGATAACTCACTTTTGCTCTAATTAAATGCTTGTACTATGATTTGATAAATAGGTGTTCATATGTTCATTATACTGTGTTTATTCTGTTTTATAAATGTATTATTTTATTGTGTTAGAGATAAGGATTGATAAAAATATGTATTTCATGTAATTTGTATAATTTTGAAATGTGTTTGTAGTAAGGTCATTCACCTTGCTAAGAAAATCAGCTGATCAGTAGTGGAATGTCACTGATAAATTGTTTACTAATTTCCAAGGTAATTAATGTTCAATATGATGTTAATGTGGTAAAAGATGTTAATTTTAATGGTGGATTGAATTGATATAGTTGAGAATTTTAAATGATTTGAAAAAGGTAGATTTTGGGTGATTAATATTTTGTTGGGACATGTAGATCAGTCCAAGTTGAGTTTAAAGTGGTAATAGAGAGAATAATGTTGTTGTGAATTAATGTAATATAGAATTTGAGAAGTATTGATAGTGACACAGTAGTTATGGGGAATATATGTAGAGTATTGATTGATATATTGATGTAATAAGTAAATGATGATATTTTGTTGTAATTGAAGTGATGTAATGAGAATGGTAAATTATAGTTGATGCGAATTTTGTAAGAGGGGATGGGGTGGTAGGAGTCCGCAACAAAAGTGGTTGGGACGGGAAGGGACCGTTTAGCGCTGGAAAGGGTTGCGTTAGGTAGAATCCAGGGACCAACATAAGGGAATGAGCTTTTGGGGGGGGGGGGAGAAACACACATCCTAAGTACAAAGGGTTAGAGAGTTATTTTTTTTTTTATATAAGAGTAGAAGTGATGCGAATTGAGTTGAGTAGTAAGTTGGGTTTAGAGATTGTTGGATAGATGTTTTGATAGAGCTGGGTGTCATGTTTAGTTAAAGCTGTTAATGAGTATTAGAGTCAGAGGGGTAAAGATTATATATGTATATATGCCAAGTTGGCAAATCAAGTAGTATGAATAATTAAATCACCCAAAGTAATGGAGAATGAGAATATTAAAGAAAGAGATTCATAGTAAAAATATAAAATTTTAATTGAAACAAGTGACAATTTTAATAGAACTTGAAAAAATGTAAAGTTGTAAAAGGTATAATCTTGAGTAATTTAAATATCAATTTTATTGTTAATTATAATAATACTTTGTTAATTTTAAATATCTTATTTTATTATGTTTTTGTGTTTAAAGATAGAATTTTAAAGATGTTCAATGTATTTTCTGATGTAACTGGTGTATAACTTATGTAGGTCAAGGTTGTTGACTTGACCCAGTTTGATCAGCTGATGGGTGATGTTGTATACTAGACCAGTTTTGGCAATGAAGTGATGCCAATTTTGTTTCTTAATTAATTTAAATAAATTTAAATAATTCTAATATTGAGAAAAAATATATTTTGATAACTTAAAATTTTTTTGAAAAAAAAATTTGATTTTGTGCCTGCCATCTAATTGATGTTTTGAATTTTGATTATATTATTGTTTGTGTGTATTAATAGTGTTTTTTATTGAATTGTATTGTTTAAGATATGTGTCTAATCCAATGTTAGGATAAGGAGGTTCATGTTTTTAATAAATATTCAATTTATTTGTTTTTTGAATTATCACTAATAACGAAGAGAATTATTCAATTCAAATAAAAGATTTGTATTTTGATTTTTGAGATTAATGGTAATATAGATTTGGTTTCAATTTAAAGGAAACTCCTAAATTTGATAACAAGATTTGATAGGATGTAGTTATAAGTGTGTGTATAAGCCCAGTAACTGCTAAAGGCAGCCCAGTGTGCATGATAAGGGGGAACATATCGGTTGAGGATCTGGCATGATATAAGACCAGGGATTTGGATTTTTGGGGCGTCATGTTAGAAGGTGAGGTGCTGTGGTGCGTGTCTGTTCGATTTTACGGTGTTGGGATCTCGTATAGAGAAGTCCAGTAATCTCGTTCAGATGCGGCCATAGTCGCCGAGCCAGGGGGGTTGTTTACCCATGAAGTATAAGAGCTAAAGGGGGTTGTTGGCACCATATCCTCACCGGTCCTCTTAGGGGTCTTAGCAATGAGATTTCTTCTGTTTCAGCAGAAGATATCTCATTGGGGGGGGGGGGGTATTGTAACGGGACGAATTTTGAAGGGTTTTTATTTTTATTAATTTTTGGGGATTCATTATAAAATATTTTAAATTCATTTTCCATCTGTGTATACGGCCACATGTTTGAATAAAGCATTGTGCGAACAAAGGAACAGTACGCAGTAACAGTTGTGAAACAATAGCCAAGGAATGTACCTGTCGTCGATTCTAAGAACTTAACGTTTGTGTGGCATATACGCCCAAACGCACTACACCAGCATGTGCGCAGAATGACGCCGAGTTGGTTTAAAGCAAAATGGCTTGGGCGAATTTGATTCAGCAATGTGCGTTTAAGCTGGAGGAAATAAAGTCTAAGTCCGGCCTCTTTTGTGACGTCAACCAGTGCTCAACAAATATCGTCCACGGTTACCACACAAAAAACACCTGTGTTTAATGAACAGCGACGGACGGTCCGATCATGAGGCATTGAAACTTCCGCTCTGTCCAAGTGTTTGGAGGGAGGCAGATTGATAATTTTCTTCCCAGTCGACTAGCAACACAGGCCACGCGTGGCAACTATCAGTTCTCTGCCCGGGCAAATCTTCATATTTTTCTTAAGTCGGCCGACAAAATATCTGTGATTCTACAAAAACATGTATAACAGTGCCTCCAGTGACGAAGAGTGAATATTGAACGTTATTAAATATTATAAACCTTGTGAACATCCGGAGAATGAAAGACTTTGCGAGACGCACCACGTGGTCGGGGAAGAGGACGCCACACATGTAACGTTTCACATTGAAAGCATTATGGTCATTAAGTTTACATAAAATGGGGCGTTTTTATATTAAAAAGGGGTTTTAAGAGTGAATGTGAGAATGCTGGCAGACTGGGCTGTTTATGTGAGTAATAGATGAATAGTTAATGTGTTAATATAAGATGTAGATTTTAACTTTGTCGATATAAGATATTTTGCCAAAAAACGTAAGGAAATTTTAATTTGTCTTGATTTTTTATTGGAAAAGAATAACAATACAAAACTGAAATAAGTACATATTAAAAATTTTAATTCTCTTCAAAAAATGAGTTGCGTAAGTGATTTACATAACCCGTAAACCATGCTTGCATTCTACGTTCGTGTGACAAGATCCTGGCCCGAGAAAACAGTTAGAAGGTAGGTGGAAATAAATAAATAATGTATTTGTATTAATAGATTAATAACTTCACAGTTGGCTTCTGAACAGGGACAGTTTTTATAAATTAAAATTTAATATAAAAACCACACCTACAAATAAGATGCAAGTATGGTTGGAGGGTTAAATAACGGTACGTAACAATTATGTAAGGTACATAAGTCTAAGAGCAGTATATGTAAATTAAGAAAATCAGTAAATTTACAATTTAAAATGGCAGGTAACGAAAGCAATATAAATGAAACGACTAGTGTCGAAAACTGTGATGATTCGAATATTATGAATAATGTTGAAATCCACTCGACTCCAAACGTGAGTCAGGAAAATAAAACAAAAAATAATGCAAATGAATCAAATAGTACAGATGATTCGGGGATTCAAACAACCCCAAAATTAAGTAGGGGAAATAAAAATAATGATGAAGTCAGCCTCACTGATGATAAAACAGAAAGTCCATCAACACCTTTCCAAAATAAAAGGTTGGACGATAGTAATGAAATGTTAAAAATGATACAAATAATGTTAGAAAAGCATACGATAAACATAAATAATCGTTTTGATAATAATGACATAAAATTGAATAAATTTGACGCTAAATTTGACGAACTGAAATCTAACATTAATGAGGTAAAAACGAAATGTGAAAATGGTTGTAATTAATTGAAACAAGATATTGAGAGAATAGTAGAGTCAGTAGAAGAACGGATTAAAAGTAAAAATAATAATGATAATAAAAAATAACTAGCGATAAAAATAATGTTGAAAATGAGAATATAATTAAAAATGTGGTATTAGAGAATGAGGTAACAAATGATAACAACGATAATGAAAATGGTAATGTAATTGAAAAGGTAGTATCAGAGAGTGATACGTTGAAAATAGAGAGTGCAATAATGAGTGAGAGAGAGAGAGAGAGTAATATGTTGTAATGGAGTAGTAATTAGTGTTGATGAATTAGAGAAAGAATGGAAAGAAAGTGTAGCTGAATGTGTAGGGCAGAGGGTAAATTGTTCTCTTATTTGTGATGAACCAGAGTGTTCACAAGTGTTATTATTGTAGGCAAGAGACCCTATTTAATGGAAGATTTGAGTTGTTTCCCTTTTTTGTATAAGTTTGTACCCTCTGTGTGGAATGGTGTTGAAAGTGAGCGATGGTGTTATGATGAGAGAAATTTAGATAGAGAATGGTGTATTGATAGAGAGACAGAATTGTATAAATTAAAGAGAGATTATGATGAGTTGAAAGAAATGTTAGAAGTGTGTTTGAACAATAATAATTTAATTTATGATGAAAAAATAACTGACCTGATATTGAATATAATTACTAATGGAGACTGGACAGAAATACATAATGTTGACTTGGTATATGATTATTATGATAAAATGAATAAACTGAAATTTTATGGTTATTACACACAAGATAGCCATATGTGTGTAAATAAAATTGAAAATTGTTATTTGAAACCAAGACTAATTTATGACGATGGAGGCTAAACAGTAAAGCAATAAATGGACAATTTTAAATATTTTGTTTTACGGTTCTGACCTCGGCAACCCTGGACAATGAAGTGTGATACAACTGAATAATTAATGATGAAGAATTGTAAATAAATGTTTAGTGAATTTAATTGTGTGTATTGTAAAATGTTAGGTAAACAAGGTGTATGTAGGTAATTGTTGTGATAATAATAATAATTTTTTACAGTTTAAATAAATAACACAAATAATTTGGAAGAAGATAATAAATGAATTGTAGTTATTGTACTTGGTGAAAGTAATTAAAAATGTTGTTTTCAACAATTAATTTAATTAAAATAATTTGAAATGTTTAAATATTTTTGATTGATTTCAATGTTGTATAATTGAGTTTTCTAATGGATTTAAATTATTTTACGAGATTTGAATTTGATAATGATTAATCAATAAATAAATGTTAAATTGTTGGGTATGAAATAATACTGTTGTTACATGTTTCAGAGGTTACGTGGAAGTATTGGTGTGTATGGTGTATATATTTTGTGTTTATGTCAATAGGTGAATAATGTACCGTAAGTATAAAATTTATAATACCAGTCAGATGGAGTAAAATGTTTACAGGTGTGAAAAGATTTTGATTCAATAATGAAAATAATCTGAGATAATTGTGTTAAATAGAAACTCATAAAAAATTTAATAATAACTGAAAGGTGATAAAACAAATGTTAATAATCAATTTGAAAATTTTAAGTAATCTAATTGTAGAAAGTGATGAATGATTTAAATGATGATGGATAAAAGAGTTAATGAAAATTTCACATTATAATGTTTTATAGAAAGTGTTAATTTAGCTATTAGTGTGCTATCGCTGTGGTGGCATGTGCCACAGTAGATAGCGGAAAGTGTTGGGGGTAATAGAGAGTGTTACCCCCATCGGAGGCCAAAATGGCGAAAATGCACGGCACACCCTTTTATACAACATTATATTGTATACGGATAATTTTCCGTGCCGTGCAGATTAATGATGAGTGTAACATGCCTGAAGGTAAAGATGATTTCCCCGACTTTTCGGGCGATTACTGCCTTACCAGCACTAATCGTGGTTTTGGCTAGCGGTCAGCTATGGCCATAATTTAAGTCCCTTGACCATAGCTGGCTTGAAATTGGTTTATACTAGAAATTAATGGGGGGTGAAACTAGGGGAAATCCCGGAAACTATGGAACAGCGGCTGCCACTCTGTTCGAGTAGGAACAGCAAAGCCAGGTGGTAGACCCGCATTAAGGGCGCATAACTATATAACAAAGACATGTTGATATCTAAAAATCTTTCAAATGTAACGCCGAAGCAAGGACAAGGAGATGTTCAATTCCTCCAACTATGCCGTCCTTGTGGAGGCCAATGTGCGCTACAGTCCAACAGAAAAAACAATAGTGTGTGTGGTTGGGGGGTTGCTTAGGTGAGCAACGAATTTAAATTTCATAACGTAAAGATGATAACTCACTTTTGCTCTAATTAAATGCTTGTATTATGATTTGATAAATAGGTGTTCATATGTTCATTATACTGTGTTTATTCTGTTTTATAAATGTATTATTTTATTGTGTTAGAGATAAGGATTGATAAAAATATGTATTTCATGTAATTTGTATAATTTTGAAATGTGTTTGTAGTAAGGTCATTCACCTTGCTAAGAAAATCAGCTGATCAGTAGTGGAATGTCACTGATAAATTGTTTACTAATTTCCAAGGTAATTAATGTTCAATATGATGTTAATGTGGTAAAAGATGTTAATTTTAATGGTGGATTGAATTGATATAGTTGAGAATTTTAAATGATTTGAAAAAGGTAGATTTTGGGTGATTAATATTTTGTTGGGACATGTAGATCAGTCCAAGTTGAGTTTAAAGTGGTAATAGAGAGAATAATGTTGTTGTGAATTAATGTAATATAGAATTTGAGAAGTATTGATAGTGACACAGTAGTTATGGGGAATATATGTAGAGTATTGATTGATATATTGATGTAATAAGTAAATGATGATATTTTGTTGTAATTGAAGTGATGTAATGAGAATGGTAAATTATAGTTGATGCGAATTTTGTAAGAGGGGATGGGGTGGTAGGAGTCCGCAACAAAAGTGGTTGGGACGGGAAGGGACCGTTTAGCGCTGGAAAGGGTTGCCTTAGGTAGAATCCAGGGACCAACATAAGGGAATGAGCTTTTGGGGGGGGGGAGAAACACACATCCTAAGTACAAAGGGTTAGAGAGTTATTTTTTTTTTTATATAAGAGTAGAAGTGATGCGAATTGAGTTGAGTAGTAAGTTGGGTTTAGAGATTGTTGGATAGATGTTTTGATAGAGCTGGGTGTCATGTTTAGTTAAAGCTGTTAATGAGTATTAGAGTCAGAGGGGTAAAGATTATATATGTATATATGCCAAGTTGGCAAATCAAGTAGTATGAATAATTAAATCACCCAAAGTAATGGAGAATGAGAATATTAAAGAAAGAGATTCATAGTAAAAATATAAAATTTTAATTGAAACAAGTGACAATTTTAATAGAACTTGAAAAAATGTAAAGTTGTAAAAGGTATAATCTTGAGTAATTTAAATATCAATTTTATTGTTAATTATAATAATACTTTGTTAATTTTAAATATCTTATTTTATTATGTTTTTGTGTTTAAAGATAGAATTTTAAAGATGTTCAATGTATTTTCTGATGTAACTGGTGTATAACTTATGTAGGTCAAGGTTGTTGACTTGACCCAGTTTGATCAGCTGATGGGTGATGTTGTATACTAGACCAGTTTTGGCAATGAAGTGATGCCAATTTTGTTTCTTAATTAATTTAAATAAATTTAAATAATTCTAATATTGAGAAAAAATATATTTTGATAACTTAAAATTTTTTTGAAAAAAAAATTTGATTTTGTGCCTGCCATCTAATTGATGTTTTGAATTTTGATTATATTATTGTTTGTGTGTATTAATAGTGTTTTTTATTGAATTGTATTGTTTAAGATATGTGTCTAATCCAATGTTAGGATAAGGAGGTTCATGTTTTTAATAAATATTCAATTTATTTGTTTTTTGAATTATCACTAATAACGAAGAGAATTATTCAATTCAAATAAAAGATTTGTATTTTGATTTTTGAGATTAATGGTAATATAGATTTGGTTTCAATTTAAAGGAAACTCCTAAATTTGATAACAAGATTTGATAGGATGTAGTTATAAGTGTGTGTATAAGCCCAGTAACTGCTAAAGGCAGCCCAGTGTGCATGATAAGGGGGAACATATCGGTTGAGGATCTGGCATGATATAAGACCAGGGATTTGGATTTTTGGGGCGTCATGTTAGAAGGTGAGGTGCTGTGGTGCGTGTCTGTTCGATTTTACGGTGTTGGGATCTCGTATAGAGAAGTCCAGTAATCTCGTTCAGATGCGGCCATAGTCGCCGAGCCAGGGGGGTTGTTTACCCATGAAGTATAAGAGCTAAAGGGGGTTGTTGGCACCATATCCTCACCGGTCCTCTTAGGGGTCTTAGCAATGAGATTTCTTCTGTTTCAGCAGAAGATATCTCATTGGGGGGGGGGGGGTATTGTAACGGGACGAATTTTGAAGGGTTTTTATTTTTATTAATTTTTGGGGATTCATTATAAAATATTTTAAATTCATTTTCCATCTGTGTATACGGCCACATGTTTGAATAAAGCATTGTGCGAACAAAGGAACAGTACGCAGTAACAGTTGTGAAACAATAGCCAAGGAATGTACCTGTCGTCGATTCTAAGAACTTAACGTTTGTGTGGCATATACGCCCAAACGCACTACACCAGCATGTGCGCAGAATGACGCCGAGTTGGTTTAAAGCAAAATGGCTTGGGCGAATTTGATTCAGCAATGTGCGTTTAAGCTGGAGGAAATAAAGTCTAAGTCCGGCCTCTTTTGTGACGTCAACCAGTGCTCAACAAATATCGTCCACGGTTACCACACAAAAAACACCTGTGTTTAATGAACAGCGACGGACGGTCCGATCATGAGGCATTGAAACTTCCGCTCTGTCCGAGTGTTTGGAGGGAGGCAGATTGATAATTTTCTTCCCAGTCGACTAGCAACACAGGCCACGCGTGGCAACTATCAGTTCTCTGCCCGGGCAAATCTTCATATTTTTCTTAAGTCGGCCGACAAAATATCTATGTGATTCTACAAAAACATGTATAACAGTGCCTCCAGTGATGAAGAGTGAATATTGAACGTTATTAAATATTATAAACCTTGTGAACATCCGGAGAATGAAAGACTTTGCGAGACGCACCACGTGGTCGGGGAAGAGGACGCCACACATGTAACGTTTCACATTGAAAGCATTATGGTCATTAAGTTTACATAAAATGGGGCGTTTTTATATTAAAAAGGGGTTTTAAGAGTGAATGTGAGAATGCTGGCAGACTGGGCTGTTTATGTGAGTAATAGATGAATAGTTAATGTGTTAATATAAGATGTAGATTTTAACTTTGTCGATATAAGATATTTTGCCAAAAAACGTAAGGAAATTTTAATTTGTCTTGATTTTTTATTGGAAAAGAATAACAATACAAAACTGAAATAAGTACATATTAAAAATTTTAATTCTCTTCAAAAAATGAGTTGCGTAAGTGATTTACATAACCCGTAAACCATGCTTGCATTCTACGTTCGTGTGACAAGATCCTGGCCCGAGAAAACAGTTAGAAGGTAGGTGGAAATAAATAAATAATGTATTTGTATTAATAGATTAATAACTTCACAGTTGGCTTCTGAACAGGGACAGTTTTTATAAATTAAAATTTAATATAAAAACCACACCTACAAATAAGATGCAAGTATGGTTGGAGGGTTAAATAACGGTACGTAACAATTATGTAAGGTACATAAGTCTAAGAGCAGTATATGTAAATTAAGAAAATCAGTAAATTTACAATTTAAAATGGCAGGTAACGAAAGCAATATAAATGAAACGACTAGTGTCGAAAACTGTGATGATTCGAATATTATGAATAATGTTGAAATCCACTCGACTCCAAACGTGAGTCAGGAAAATAAAACAAAAAATAATGCAAATGAATCAAATAGTACAGATGATTCGGGGATTCAAACAACCCCAAAATTAAGTAGGGGAAATAAAAATAATGATGAAGTCAGCCTCACTGATGATAAAACAGAAAGTCCATCAACACCTTTCCAAAATAAAAGGTTGGACGATAGTAATGAAATGTTAAAAATGATACAAATAATGTTAGAAAAGCATACGATAAACATAAATAATCGTTTTGATAATAATGACATAAAATTGAATAAATTTGACGCTAAATTTGACGAACTGAAATCTAACATTAATGAGGTAAAAACGAAATGTGAAAATGGTTGTAATGAATTGAAACAAGATATTGAGAGAATAGTAGAGTCAGTAGAAGAACGGATTAAAAGTAAAAATAATAATGATAATAAAAAATAACTAGCGATAAAAATAATGTTGAAAATGAGAATATAATTAAAAATGTGGTATTAGAGAATGAGGTAACAAATGATAACAACGATAATGAAAATGGTAATGTAATTGAAAAGGTAGTATCAGAGAGTGATACGTTGAAAATAGAGAGTGCAATAATGAGTGAGAGAGAGAGAGAGAGTAATATGTTGTAATGGAGTAGTAATTAGTGTTGATGAATTAGAGAAAGAATGGAAAGAAAGTGTAGCTGAATGTGTAGGGCAGAGGGTAAATTGTTCTCTTATTTGTGATGAACCAGAGTGTTCACAAGTGTTATTATTGGAGGGCAAGAGACCCTATTTAATGGAAGATTTGAGTTGTTTCCCTTTTTTGTATAAGTTTGTACCCTCTGTGTGGAATGGTGTTGAAAGTGAGCGATGGTGTTATGATGAGAGAAATTTAGATAGAGAATGGTGTATTGATAGAGAGACAGAATTGTATAAATTAAAGAGAGATTATGATGAGTTGAAAGAAATGTTAGAAGTGTGTTTGAACAATAATAATTTAATTTATGATGAAAAAATAACTGACCTGATATTGAATATAATTACTAATGGAGACTGGACAGAAATACATAATGTTGACTTGGTATATGATTATTATGATAAAATGAATAAACTGAAATTTTATGGTTATTACACACAAGATAGCCATATGTGTGTAAATAAAATTGAAAATTGTTATTTGAAACCAAGACTAATTTATGACGATGGAGGCTAAACAGTAAAGCAATAAATGGACAATTTTAAATATTTTGTTTTACGGTTCTGACCTCGGCAACCCTGGACAATGAAGTGTGATACAACTGAATAATTAATGATGAAGAATTGTAAATAAATGTTTAGTGAATTTAATTGTGTGTATTGTAAAATGTTAGGTAAACAAGGTGTATGTAGGTAATTGTTGTGATAATAATAATAATTTTTTACAGTTTAAATAAATAACACAAATAATTTGGAAGAAGATAATAAATGAATTGTAGTTATTGTACTTGGTGAAAGTAATTAAAAATGTTGTTTTCAACAATTAATTTAATTAAAATAATTTGAAATGTTTAAATATTTTTGATTGATTTCAATGTTGTATAATTGAGTTTTCTAATGGATTTAAATTATTTTACGAGATTTGAATTTGATAATGATTAATCAATAAATAAATGTTAAATTGTTGGGTATGAAATAATACTGTTGTTACATGTTTCAGAGGTTACGTGGAAGTATTGGTGTGTATGGTGTATATATTTTGTGTTTATGTCAATAGGTGAATAATGTACCGTAAGTATAAAATTTATAATACCAGTCAGATGGAGTAAAATGTTTACAGGTGTGAAAAGATTTTGATTCAATAATGAAAATAATCTGAGATAATTGTGTTAAATAGAAACTCATAAAAAATTTAATAATAACTGAAAGGTGATAAAACAAATGTTAATAATCAATTTGAAAATTTTAAGTAATCTAATTGTAGAAAGTGATGAATGATTTAAATGATGATGGATAAAAGAGTTAATGAAAATTTCACATTATAATGTTTTATAGAAAGTGTTAATTTAGCTATTAGTGTGCTATCGCTGTGGTGGCATGTGCCACAGTAGATAGCGGAAAGTGTTGGGGGTAATAGAGAGTGTTACCCCCATCGGAGGCCAAAATGGCGAAAATGCACGGCACACCCTTTTATACAACATTATATTGTATATGGATAATTTTCCGTGCCGTGCAGATTAATGATGAGTGTAACATGCCTGAAGGTAAAGATGATTTCCCCGACTTTTCGGGCGATTACTGCCTTACCAGCACTAATCGTGGTTTTGGCTAGCGGTCAGCTATGGCCATAATTTAAGTCCCTTGACCATAGCTGGCTTGAAATTGGTTTATACTAGAAATTAATGGGGGGTGAAACTAGGGGAAATCCCGGAAACTATGGAACAGCGGCTGCCACTCTGTTCGAGTAGGGACAGCAAAGCCAGGTGGTAGACCCGCATTAAGGGCGCATAACTATATAACAAAGACATGTTGATATCTAAAAATCTTTCAAATGTAACGCCGAAGCAAGGACAAGGAGATGTTCAATTCCTCCAACTATGCCGTCCTTGTGGAGGCCAATGTGCGCTACAGTCCAACAGAAAAAACAATAGTGTGTGTGGTTGGGGGGTTGCTTAGGTGAGCAACGAATTTAAATTTCATAACGTAAAGATGATAACTCACTTTTGCTCTAATTAAATGCTTGTACTATGATTTGATAAATAGGTGTTCATATGTTCATTATACTGTGTTTATTCTGTTTTATAAATGTATTATTTTATTGTGTTAGAGATAAGGATTGATAAAAATATGTATTTCATGTAATTTGTATAATTTTGAAATGTGTTTGTAGTAAGGTCATTCACCTTGCTAAGAAAATCAGCTGATCAGTAGTGGAATGTCACTGATAAATTGTTTACTAATTTCCAAGGTAATTAATGTTCAATATGATGTTAATGTGGTAAAAGATGTTAATTTTAATGGTGGATTGAATTGATATAGTTGAGAATTTTAAATGATTTGAAAAAGGTAGATTTTGGGTGATTAATATTTTGTTGGGACATGTAGATCAGTCCAAGTTGAGTTTAAAGTGGTAATAGAGAGAATAATGTTGTTGTGAATTAATGTAATATAGAATTTGAGAAGTATTGATAGTGACACAGTAGTTATGGGGAATATATGTAGAGTATTGATTGATATATTGATGTAATAAGTAAATGATGATATTTTGTTGTAATTGAAGTGATGTAATGAGAATGGTAAATTATAGTTGATGCGAATTTTGTAAGAGGGGATGGGGTGGTAGGAGTCCGCAACAAAAGTGGTTGGGACGGGAAGGGACCGTTTAGCGCTGGAAAGGGTTGCGTTAGGTAGAATCCAGGGACCAACATAAGGGAATGAGCTTTTGGGGGGGGGGAGAAACACACATCCTAAGTACAAAGGGTTAGAGAGTTAT